>CM074197.1:9542187-10794687 GCA_037179385.1 Holothuria scabra
AAAACGCCAGACAAAGCCTTGCAAATGAGAGTTTTTATGTGATTAATAATCAGAACTAAAATGAGAATTTAAAAGAAAAGAGAAAATGGTCTCAGATGGTCAGTCAATTATTTCACCAAAGGAACTAAGTTAAGATTTTTTGGAGGTTAAAGGAGACAAGCCAATGGCAAGCCCTGCGCATTCCCAGCATTGTGAGATCTGGTCTGTCATTTCGGATTACCGTCGACTTTTTCCTGATTTCCATTTTTCATCTCTCTTCTTTTGACCATGGCCGCTTTTCGACAACCCAGAAAGGTCAGTTTTTTCTAGTGTCTTTCAGTATGAGCCCATGGCTACAGCCCGACCATGCCCTGATCAAGGCGGCAGGCGTGCGCGCGTTTTCGACAAGGCGTATATGTATACACACACACAAATAATAGCACAATAGCACACGCACAACAACAACAGCCAACAACAATGTGGCAGAACGCAAACAGCAATAAAATAAACCGCAGGTAAGGTACCGTGTGTGTAACGTACAACGTGTAAACGTACCCGGCAACGTGTAAACGTAAACGTAACAACGGTAACAACGAAACACCGGTACCAGGTAATATCAACGGTAATACCGCCGGCCGGTTCCGGAGGATCGACCGCCGGTCCAGCCGCCGAACCGAGCCCAGGTGATCAACCTTTTTATTGACGCCCCTCTGGATTTGTCTTTCCTCGCTTAATTACCGATTGGATTGACTTTTTCTTTTCTTTCTTTGTTAACCTCCGGGAAGGTGCGAAGATTTTATGTCTTTTTTGTCTGCGATATCTGTCACTGTGAACGTGTTTTAATCACAAAAATTGTCAATAATGTAATTTCTTTTCTGCAGTCAAACTTTGTTATCCCAAAGTAATTGTCAGTTTTATTCATGTCAACATCTTGAAAAAAGTAATCTCATTTAATGCAAGAGTGGCCAAGACAGGCAAAGAAGAGACATACATTAATATCTTTCACTGTTTTATATATATATTTGCAACAAACGCAATGTTGACATAGTCTTACCGCTGCGTGCAGGAAACCGCATACGCCGTTTAGAGGATACATATAAAGTACTGGACCTATGAATGGGGGGGATCGATCATCTTTTCTCATGGATCACCAACTAGTCGAGGGGTATGCGTACTCTCTCTCTCTCTCAATCCTAGATTAACGTTCGTGTACTTAAACAGGATATTGTCGTCCACATGGACGCTACATTGTAATGGATATTAGCATTCAGCAACATATTCTTACCGTTGGGTTTTGCATTTATGCCCCCCTAACATGGACAGCCCAGATTTTTTTATTATTGACATATCATCAAATAAAGTTAAATCGTTTTTCAGATTGTGAAATTATACAGTTCTGTGGAGGAGATTTGAAACTTAGTTTTCAACTTGGATATCGACAAAATCGGCGGTAATGCAAGAACCAACTTCAGAGCAAGAGAAGCATGCCTAGACCTAATGAATACCCATGATCTTGTTGACATTTGGAGGGAGAAAACTCCACTGGTTAAAAACTTCACTTAGGTTCTAATATAATGCACCGGAATTCACTGCCGTTTGACGTACTATTTTTCTTTATTTCCAAGACATGATATCGATCATTGTGTAGAGGACGTTGTGTTCTTGCCAGGTTTACAGTCAGACCATTCCTTTATTTCTTTTTTTCTTTTCGTACTTATTCTGCAAAAGGGGCCTCCTATTTCTGGAAAATTAATAATTCTCTTATGAATGATTCAAGTTACATTCAACTAATAAAATGCATCTTGATCCTTCAGGAAGTAGACAGCACTGGTACATTTAAATCCTCTCTGCTCGTTGGGAATTGCTCCAAGTATAACATTCACAGGTATTGTGCTACATTTTTCTTCATTAAGTATATCTAAATTGTTAAGCAGAATCTAAAACGTGCCAAGGAAAAGGAACTTATCAACAGGATCGCTTGAAACTCGAACAAATGTTATATATGTAAATGTAGAAACGTGCGGTCACAAGAGCAGGCAGTTTCTTGCTCAAAGAGGCCTGCCAAAATGAGCTCTTACTGTATGCTATAATTATAAACTTCAAGGCACAATCATTAGGTCTCAAAGAGGTGGGTAGAGGTGAAGGTGAGAAAATACAAAATATTTTTTAAATTTGGAAAAAAAAGAAACAAATCTTTCAATTCAATTCAAGCTCTCCAGAAAACAGAGAGAGAAAGATATGTCCTTTTTGATTTCATCGCTAGTGATAAAGATTCTCTTGGAGATAAAAACTTTTTATGAGGGCCTTTTATAAGTCCAACATTGATTGTGTCCTGATCCCTTTTTTTACTGATATGCTATCCTACTAAAAAAGAAAGTACTGATAACTGATGATGTTGATTTTGAGTCCTGTGAGGGTGGAACTTTAGTTAGCTGATTGAAGCGGAATGCAATAATGCTCTTTCTTCAATGAAAAATGATAAGTCCCCAGGCTGCGATGGCCTCTCCGTTAATTTTTATAAAACTTTTGGCACTCTATTGGTAAGATCGTGCTAGATTCGTTAAATTATGGTTATTTTAGAGGGGAACTTTCACCTGAACAAACTAGAGGTATTGTTACCTTAATTTTAAAGCCAAACAAGGATCGTACATTGCTACAAAATTACCGTCCCATTACTCTTCTGAATACGGACTATAAAATTGGAGCAAAGGCGATCGCCACAAGACTTAAAAATATCATTCAAAAACTTATTGGCCCCCAACAAACGGGATTTTTGAAAAACAGATTTATTGGTGAGAATATAAGGTTCGTATTGGATCTCATTGACTTTTTTAGGCAAAAGGATATTCCCAGCTTTCTACTGCTAGTGGACTTCGAGAAAGCGTTTGATAGAATTGAATGGTCTTTTATTCATAGAACCCTTGATTTCTTTAAGTTCGGGGTAAGTTTTAAAATTGGATTAAAGTTTTTTACAACAAGAGTACTACTGCCATTTGTAATAATGGGTATTCTACAGGATTTTTTCCCACTTATAGGGGAGTACGTCAAGGGTGTCCTCTGAGCCAGTACCTATTTCTTCTTGTTGCCGAGATTCTGGCTTTGAAAAATTAAGGTGAATGACAATATTAAAGGAATTAAAATATGTAACCAGGAAATAAAATTAATGCAATATGCTGACGACACAACTATATTTCTTGATGGTAGTAGAACTTCTGTGATTCAAACTCTATGTACTTTTAAGTTATTAAAGGTGGCTTCCGGCTTTTCCATTAATCTGGGCATATCGAATTTATTTCCTTTCGGCTCATACATTAGAGCTATTCCTTTTCTATCGATGACTTAAACATCAATATTACTTATGGACCAGTCCAAGTCCTTGGTATTTCTTTTACAAGTGAGGGAGGTAATGATCTGTTCAGATTAAACTATAGCCCCAAATTCGGACGGCTCAAAAGTTGTTTGAATGCATGGGCTACCAGAGACTTGACGCCAATTGGCCGTACTATTATTCTTAAGACTTTTGCCCTGTCTCAACTTGTTTATCTTTTTCAGGTCTTGCCAAATCCACCACATCACTTTATTAAAGAGCTAGAAAAAATAATTTATAATTTTATTTGGGAGGTAATCCTGACAAAATTAAACGTTCTACTATTATTAATACCATCAGTGACGGAGGTTTGAAAGTTACACATGTGCCATCTTTCATTAAAAGTTTAAAATGTACTTGGATCAAACGTTACTGCAGTGAGACTCCAGGTAACTGGAAATTATTTTTTGATCTGTATTTAAAACCATTTGGCAACAGTTTCATATTCCAATGCAATTACCACAGTAAGGATATCCAAGTAGTTAATAATGTTTTCATCCGACAAGTGTTAGAAGCATGGAGTGAGACAGTGTTTACAAGACCGGTTGATAATTTTGGTAGCCAAATCATTTGGAATAATCACTTCATTCGTATCGATAATAATCTTGTTATGTATAAGAATCTTTTTGCTAAAAATGTCATATATGTTAGTGACTTATTTGACCATGATAATATACCTTTAACGTTTGAGC
Organism: Holothuria scabra; assembly: GCA_037179385.1. NCBI lineage: Eukaryota > Metazoa > Echinodermata > Holothuroidea > Aspidochirotida > Holothuriidae > Holothuria > Holothuria scabra. Next base: position 9,546,226 of record CM074197.1, read on the forward strand.
AATTCAAAAATGCCTTTGGGGTTGAGTCTTTTCCATTCACACTTTATCATGGATTGATTAATGCAATTCCGCAAACTTGGAAAAGATCCCATTGTGTAGGAAGTATGTCACTGAATGGAACTATCGATTTTCTTGATAAAGTTTGTCAGTGTACCTCAGCCTCTCAAGTCATTTACTCCAGGCTCATAAACCGATTCACTAAAACCCCAACATCTAGGATTAAATGGCAGAGTCAATTTAATACTTTAACGGATAATGATTGGTTTAGAATTTTCAGAATGCCCCATCTCACTGTTTCAGAGGCTAAACTCAGATATTTTCAATTTAAATTCTTACATAGGATTATTGCTACAAACAGACTACTTTACTTAATGAAAAAAACTGATTCAGATTTGTGTTCCTTTTGTGGTACGAAAGTGGAGACCCTTGAGCATCTTTTTTTTGAGTGTAATTTTTACTGCTTCTTTCATTTTGGATGTTGAAGCATGTGTGCTTAAAAAACAATTTTGCTTTTCTAAAAGAGATATCTTTTTTGGCTACAGCGATAGACATTGCCATCCTTATAATTTTTTAATTCTCCACATGAAATATTACATTTATGATTGTAAAAGAAATGAGAAGAAACCCATAGTTGGAGAATTTGTTTTTAAGTTTAAGTTTGCCCTAAGTATTGAAAAATTTAATGATGCTAGGATTCTTCCTAACAAGAAAAATAGAGTTAGTTTTAGTGATCTCTATCAAGCGTTCTCCCCATGCTCAGATTTGTTCACGTGATTTTTGTTTGTTCCGAGGAGATAATTATGTTTTCCCTATGTAAGATTTTCTGCGCGTTTTATACACTTATCTGGAATAATTTGCATGTTCCAAAGATAATGTATGTATGCTGAAAAATGTGGGTTTTTGTATAAGTATTTTCAGTTGAAGGAATAAATGTTGACCTCTTTTTATTTATTTGTTTTTTATGAAATTAATTATAATAAGATCCTTATTATTTGAGGATATATTTCTGTTTAACAGCTGACCCTTACGTCTTTTTGTTGCAAGATCTGTGGGTTTTAGCAGAAATATGTAATAGAATGTAAATATTGTATATATGGAAAGATCATATCATGTTTTTGAGTTCAATCGTGTTAAAAAATGAAACAAAAGAATGAGAATACACGGAGGAAAAAAAAATAAAGAGGTCATTAATATGTAATAACTAAATTTTAAAGACGGTGGCCCGAATTATCAAATGTCCTTTTTAAATTTCCTCTGGTGCACGATAATGATAATTTCTCCTTTTACAGTATGTTTACCGGTGTAGGTTTGGCTAATACACATCATCAAATCGTTCTTTGTGCTGGCTTTTCGCGCGATACCCTCATACGATTCATTAATAACATCATAAATTATCGTTCACTAACTTTTTGGAAAAATCCATAGGGTCCGGTGCATAAAAAAACGTGACGTTTAAAATATATAAGGGCGCACTTCAGCATTTAACAATGACGAAAATTATATGATTGTATTTTGGGGGCGTTTCCAAAGCTTTCTGTGGCCTTTAAGCCAATATATGTGTGTGCTTTGTAAAAGCTGACAATCTACTTCCTGATTCAATTACATCATCAATTCTTAGTGTAAAAATCTAGTCCAACTACACCAAATTTCATAATACATTTAAAAGGGTCATTATATGCAATAACTAGAATTTTAAAGACAGTGGCGTCCGAAGTTTAAATGTAAATCCCTTTAAGGATTTCCTATGGCATACAGTAGATGATAGATTCTTTGTATGTGTTACTTACGGTGTATTTGGCTGAACAAATCGTCTTTGTGCTGGCTTTCGATTACCCTCATGATTCATTATAACATCATTAATTATCGTTCACTACACTTTTTGGAAAAATTGTTCATAGGTCTGGGTCCCGGCGTGCATAAAAACGACGTTTAAAAATAAGCGGCACAGAGCACTTCAGCATTTACATACAATGAAAATTATATGATTGTATTTTGGGGTAAGCTTTGTGTGGCCTTTAAGCTATATATATCGATGCTTGCGCTGACAATTCCATCAATTCATCATCAATTCTTAGTAAAATAGTCTAAATGCATACCAAATTTTAATACATTTAAAAGGGTCATTATATGATGCAATAACTAAATTTTAAAGACGGTGGCCCGAATTTAAATAAAATCCTTTTAAATTTCCTAAAGTAATGATAATTTTTTTGTATGTTTGGTCCAGTGTATTTGGCTAACTGTAACATCATCTTTGTGCTGGCTTTTCGATACCCCTCATGATTCACATAACATCATTAATTATCGTTCACTAACTTTTGGAAAAATTCATAGGGTCCCGGTGCCTAAAAACGACGTTTTGTAAAAATAAGTAGGCGCACTTCAGCATTTTACAATGGTTTACAAATTATATGATTGTTGTTTTGTACGGGTAAGCTTTGTGTGGCATTTAAGCTAATATATCGTAAAAGCTTGTGCTGACAATTCCATCAATTCATCATCAATTTCTAGGTTTAAAAAATAGTCCAACTACACTTCAAATTTTAATACGTTTAAAGGAGTCATGATATGCAGTTACATAAATTTTAAAGACGGTTGACAAAATTTTAAATGTCCTTTAAATTTCCTAAGTAATGATAATTCTTTTTGTATGTTTACCGATTTGCGTATTTGGCTTCACAAATCGTCTTTGTGCTGGCTTTTTGATTTCACAGCCTCATGATTCACATAACATCATAAATTATCATTCACTAACTTTTTGGAAAAATCCATAGGGTCCCGATGCCTAAAAACGATGTTAAAAATGAGAAATACACTTCAGCATTTTCCTTTACATGAAAAATTATAGATGATTGTATTTTGGGGTAAGTTTTGTGTAGCCTTTTAAGCTAATATAGTCGTGCTTGTGCTTTGACAATTCATCATCAATTCATCATCAATTCTAAGTAAAAAATAGTCCAACTACACCAAATTTTAATACATATTTTAAAGGGTCATTATATACAATAACTAAATTTTAAAGACGGTGGCCCGAATTTAAATATCCTTTACAATTTCCTAAGTAATGATAATTTTTTTGTATGTTTACCGGTGTATTTGGCTACCAAATCGTCTTTGGTGCTGGCACCGATACCCTCGCAGTTCACATCAACATCATTATCGTTCACTAACTTTTGGAAAAATCGGGTCAGTATAACGACATTTCCAGGCGGTGACATTGTGTGCTGGTGAAGATATATCATTGGTTCTTCGTTGCCAGATGGGCGTAAAACAGGCGCTGTTAAATATTCAGTGCTGCTCTGGCGTTCATCGTTGATGGTTCAGATGCGTTCAGCGCAACATGATTTCTCGTTCAGGTCGTTCATGCGCTCATTACCGGTGACGAACAAATTTCATCGTCGCGCTGCCGTTATATCGATAAAAGATGGTGAACGGTTGCCTTTACGCGCATATACATTGTGTCAATTTGTGCTGGCTTTCGATACCCTCATGATTCACATAACATCATTAATTATCGTTCACTAACTTTTGGAAAAATCCATAGGGTCCCGGTGCATAAAAACGACGCTTTCAAAAATAAGGGCGCACTCTCAGCATTTACAATGAAAAATTATATGATTGTATTTTGGGGTAAGCTTTCAGGTGGCCTTTTAAGCCTAATATATCGTCTTGTCTTCATTAATTCATCAATTCATCATCAATTCTTAGTAAAAAATAATTCATTATCATTTGTTTATATTCTGGGTGATATTGTATGTATTTTCAGACTGATGGTTGATTAACATTATCAACAATTTTGCGTTGTGTCGTTGCCATCAGTGCTGGTCATGACAGCAAATCGTCTGTTCTTCGAACAAATATCATGATTCTTGTATCTGTTATTATATTAATATTTTATCAGAAAAATCTCAAAGTTGATGTCAGTCATCAAGATGGGCGCGCTGACATGTAGTGATGACGGGTATATTTTAGAACCGCTAATGGCCTTTAAGCCTAATATATCGTAAAGTTCTTGTGCTGACAATTCATCATCAATTCATCATCAATTCTAAGTAGGCAAATAGTCTAATTGCACCATTAAATTTAATACATTTAAAGAGGTCATTATATAGACAGTTACTAAATTTTAAAGACGATGGCCCGAATTGTAAATGTCCTTTTAAATTTCCTAAGTAATGATATAATTTTTTGTATAGTTTACCACATTGTATTTGGCTAACAAATCAGTCTTTGTGCTGGCTTTTCGATACCCTCATGATTCACATAACATCATTAATTATCGTTCATCTAACTTTTTGGAAAAATCCATAAATTCCCGGTGCATAAAAACGAATGCGTTTAAAAATAAGGGCGCACTTCAGCATTTACAATGAAAATTATATGATTGTATTTTGGGGTAAACTTCTGTGTGGCCTTTAAAGCTAATATATCGTGCTTGTGCTGACAATCTCCATCAATTCATCATCAATTCTAAGTAAAAAATAGTCCAACTCACACCAAATTTTAATACATTTTAAAGGGCTCATGCCATATGCAATAACTTGATTTTAAAGACGTTGGCCCGAATTTAAATGTCCTTTTAAATTTCTAAGTAATGATAATTTTTTTGTATGTTTACCGGTGTATTTGGCTCCACAAATCAGTCTTATAGTGCTGGCTTTTCGATACCCTCATGATTCACATAACATCATAAATTATCATTGCACTAACTTTTTGGAAAAATCCATAGGGTCCCGATGCCCGCTAAAAAACGATGTTTAAAAAATGAGAGCACACTTCAGCATTTACTCATGAAAATTAGTATGATTGTATTTTGGGGCAAGCTTCTGTGTGGCCTTTAAGCTAATATATGTTGCTTTGTGTACTGACAATTCCATCAATTCATCATCAATTCTTAGTAAAAAATAGTCCAACTACACCAAATTTTAATCACGATTTAAAGGGTCATGATATGCAGTTACTAAATTTTAACCAAGATTGATGGCCTCGAATTTAACATGTCCTTTTAAATTTCCTAAGTAATGATAATTTTTTTGTATAGCACCGGTGTATGTTGGCTAACAAATCGTCTTTGTGCTGGCGGTTTTCGATAATTACGATTATTATAATATCATAAATTATTGTTCACTGGATTTTAAAAATCCATAGGTCTCGGTGCATAAAAACGACGTTTAAAAATGAGTATGCACTTCGAGTATTTACAATGAAAATTATATAATTGCATTTTGGGGTAAGTTTGCGTGTATCTAAAGCTATTATAATGTTTGTGCTGATTAATTCTCCATCAATTCATCATTAATTTGCAACAGCAGTTCAATTAACAAATTTTTACTATATTTGTGCGTCATAGATAATAACTAAATTTTAAAGACAGGCCCGAATTTCCAGCAACTTTAAATTTTGCAATGATAATTTTTTGTATGTTTACCGGTGTATTTGTTAGCCAAATACACCGGTAAACATACAAAAAAATTATCATTACTTAGGAAATTTAAAAGGACATTTAAATTCGGGCCACCGTCTTTAAAATTTAGTTATTGCATATAATGACCCTTTAAATGTATTAAAATTTGGTGTAGTTGGACTATTTTTTACTAAGAATTGATGATGAATTGATGGAATTGTCAGCACAAGCACGATATATTAGCTTAAAGGCCACACAAAGCTTGCCCCAAAATACAATCATATAATTTTCATGGTAAATGCTGAAGTGTGCTCTCATTTTTTAACATCGTTTTTAGGCATCGGGACCCTATGGATTTTTCCAAAAAGTTAGTGAATGATAATTTATGATGTTATGTGAATCATGAGGGTATCGAAAAGCCAGCACAAAGACGATTTGTGAGCCAAATACACCGGTAAACATACAAAAAAATTATCATTACTTAGGAAATTTAAAAGGACATTTAAATTCGGGCCACCGTCTTTAAAATTTAGTTATTGCATATAATGACCCTTTAAATGTATTAAAATTTGGTGTAGTTGGACTATGTTTTACTTAGAATTGATGATGAATTGATGGAATTGTCAGCACAAGCACGATATATTAGCTTTAAGGCCACACAAAGCTTACCCCAAAATACAATTATATAATTTTCATTGTAAATGCTGAAGTGCGCCCTTATTTTTAAACGTCGTTTTTATGCACCGGGACCCTATGGATTTTTCCAAAAAGTTAGTGAACGATAATTTATGATGTTATGTGAATCATGAGGGTATCGAAAAGCCAGCACAAAGACGATTTGTTAGCCAAATACACCGGTAAACATACAAAAAAATTATCATTACTTAGGAAATTTAAAAGGACATTTAAATTCGGGCCACCGTCTTTAAAATTTAGTAACTGCATATCATGACCCTTTAAATGTATTAAAATTTGGTGTAGTTGGACTATTTTTTACTAAGAATTGATGATGAATTGATGGAATTGTCAGCACAAGCACGATATATTAGCTTAAAGGCCACACAAAGCTTGCCCCAAAATACAATCATATAATTTTCATGGTAAATGCTGAAGTGTGCTCTCATTTTTTAACATCGTTTTTAGGCATCGGGACCCTATGGATTTTTCCAAAAAGTTAGTGAATGATAATTTATGATGTTATGTGAATCATGAGGGTATCGAAAAGCCAGCACAAAGACGATTTGTGAGCCAAATACACCGGTAAACATACAAAAAATTATCATTACTTAGGAAATTTAAAAGGACATTTAAATTCGGGCCACCGTCTTTAAAATTTAGTTATTGCATATAATGACCCTTTAAATGTATTAAAATTTGGTGTAGTTGGACTATGTTTTACTTAGAATTGATGATGAATTGATGGAATTGTCAGCACAAGCACGATATATTAGCTTTAAGGCCACACAAAGCTTACCCCAAAATACAATTATATAATTTTCATTGTAAATGCTGAAGTGCGCCCTTATTTTTAAACGTCGTTTTTATGCACCGGGACCCTATGGATTTTTCCAAAAGTTAGTGAACGATAATTTATGATGTTATGTGAATCATGAGGGTATCGAAAAGCCAGCACAAAGACGATTTGTTAGCCAAATACACCGGTAAACATACAAAAAAATTATCATTACTTAGGAAATTTAAAAGGACATTTAAATTCGGGCCATCGTCTTTAAAATTTAGTAACTGCATATCATGACCCTTTAAATGTATTAAAATTTGGTGTAGTTGGACTATTTTTTACTAAGAATTGATGATGAATTGATGGAATTGTCAGCACAAGCACGATATATTAGCTTAAAGGCCACACAAAGCTTGCCCCAAAATACAATCATATAATTTTCATGGTAAATGCTGAAGTGTGCTCTCATTTTTTAACATCGTTTTTAGGCATCGGGACCCTATGGATTTTTCCAAAAAGTTAGTGAATGATAATTTATGATGTTATGTGAATCATGAGGGTATCGAAAAGCCAGCACAAAGACGATTTGTGAGCCAAATACACCGGTAAACATACAAAAAAATTATCATTACTTAGGAAATTTAAAAGGACATTTAAATTCGGGCCAACGTCTTTAAAATTAAGTTATTGCATATAATGACCCTTTAAATGTATTAAAATTTGGTGTAGTTGGACTATTTTTTACTAAGAATTGATGATGAATTGATGGAATTGTCAGCACAAGCACGATATATTAGCTTAAAAGGCCACACAAAGCTTACCCCAAAATACAATCATATAATTTTCATTGTAAATGCTGAAGTGCGCCCTTATTTTTAAACGTCGTTTTTATGCACCGGGACCCTATGGATTTTTCCAAAAAGTTAGTGAACGATAATTAATGATGTTATGTGAATCATGAGGGTATCGAAAAGCCAGCACAAAGACGATTTGTTGGCCAAATACACCGGTAAACATACAAAAAAATTATCATTACTTAGGAAATTTAAAAGGACATTTAAATTCGGGCCACCGTCTTTAAAATTTAGTTATTGCATATAATGACCCTTTAAATGTATTAAAATTTGGTGCAGTTGGACTATTTTTTACTTAGAATTGATGATGAATTGATGATGAATTGTCAGCACAAGCACGATATATTAGCTTAAAAGCCACACAAAGCTTACCCCAAAATACAATCATATAATTTTCATTGTAAATGCTGAAGTGCGCCCTTATTTTTAAACGTCGTTTTTATGCACCGGGACCCTATTGATTTTTCCAAAAAGTTAGTGAACGATAATTAATGATGTTATGTGAATCATGAGGGTATCGAAAAGCCAGCACAAAGACGATTTGGTAGCCAAATACACCGGTAAACATACAAAAAAATTATCATTACTTAGGAAATTTAAAAGGATATTTAAATTCGGGCCACCGTCTTTAAAATTTAGTTATTGCATATAATGACCCTTTAAATGTATTAAAATTTGGTGTAGTTGGACTATTTTTTACTAAGAATTGATGATGAATTGATGGAATTGTCAGCACAAGCACGATATATTAGCTTAAAAGGCCACACAAAGCTTACTCCAAAATACAATCATATAATTTTCATGGCAAATGCTGAAGTGTGCTCTCATTTTTTAACATCGTTTTTAGGCATCGGGACCCTATGGATTTTTCCAAAAAGTTAGTGAATGATAATTTATGATGTTATGTGAATCATGAGGGTATCAAAAAGCCAGCACAAAGACGATTTGTGAGCCAAATACACCGGTAAACATACAAAAAAATTATCATTACTTAGGAAATTTAAAAGGACATTTAAATTCGGGCCACCGTCTTTAAAATTTAGTAACTGCATATCATGACCCTTTAAATGTATTAAAATTTGGTGTAGTTGGACTATTTTTTACTTAGAATTGATGATGAATTGATAGAATTGTCAGCACAAGCACGATATATTAGCTTAAAGGCCACACAAAGCTTACCCCAAAATACAATCATATAATTTTCATTGTAAATGCTGAAGTGCGCCCTTATTTTTAAACGTCGTTTTTATGCACCGGGACCCTATGGATTTTTCCAAAAAGTTAGTGAACGATAATTAATGATGTTATGTGAATCATGAGGGTATCGAAAAGCCAGCACAAAGACGATTTGTTAGCCAAATACACCGGTAAACATACAAAAAAATTATCATTACTTAGGAAATTTAAAAGGACATTTAAATTCGGGCCACCGTCTTTAAAATTTAGTTATTGCATATAATGACCCTTTAAATGTATTAAAATTTGGTGTAGTTGGACTATTTTTTACTAAGAATTGATGATGAATTGATGGAATTGTCAGCACAAGCACGATATATTAGCTTAAAGGCCACACAAAGCTTACCCCAAAATACAATCATATAATTTTCATTGTAAATGCTGAAGTGCGCCCTTATTTTTAAACGTCGTTTTTATGCACCGGGACCCTATGAATTTTTCCAAAAAGTTAGTGAACGATAATTAATGATGTTATGTGAATCATGAGGGTATCGAAAAGCCAGCACAAAGACGATTTGTTAGCCAAATACACCGGTAAACATACAAAAAAATTATCATTACTTAGGAAATTTAAAAGGACATTTAAATTCGGGCCACCGTCTTTAAAATTTAGTTATTGCATATAATGACCCTTTAAATGTATTAAAATTTGGTGTAGTTGGACTATTTTTTACTAAGAATTGATGATGAATTGATGGAATTGTCAGCACAAGCACGATATATTGGCTTAAAGGCCACACAAAGCTTACCCCAAAATACAATCATATAATTTTCATTGTAAATGCTGAAGTGCGCCCTTATTTTTAAACGTCGTTTTTATGCACCGGGACCCTATGGATTTTTCCAAAAAGTTAGTGAACGATAATTTATGATGTTATGTGAATCATGAGGGTATCGAAAAGCCAGCACAAAGACGATTTGTTAGCCAAATACACCGGTAAACATACAAAAAAATTATCATTACTTAGGAAATTTAAAAGGACATTTAAATTCGGGCCACCGTCTTTAAAATTTAGTTATTACATATAATGACCCTTTATTTTTTTTTTTTTTTCCTCCGTGTATTTCATTCTTTTGTTTCATTTTTTAACACGATTGAACTCAAAAACATGATATGATCTTTCCATATATACAATATTTACATTCTATTACATATTTCTGCTAAAACCCACAGATCTTGCAACAAAAAGACGTAAGGGGTCAGCTGTTAAACAGAAATATATCCTCAAATAATAAGGATCTTATTATAATTAATTTCATAAAAAACAAATAAATAAAAAGAGGTCAACATTTATTCCTTCAATTGAAAATACGTATACAAAAACCCACATTTTTTCAGCATACATACATTATCTTTGGAACATGCAAATTATTCCAGATAAGTGTATAAAACGCGCAGAAAATCTTACATAGGGAAAACATAATTATCTCCTCGGAACAAACAAAAATCACGTGAACAAATCTGAGCATGGGGAGAACGCTTGATAGAGATCACTAAAACTAACTCTATTTTTCTTGTTAGGAAGAATCCTAGCATCATTAAATTTTTCAATACTTAGGGCAAACTTAAACTTAAAAACAAATTCTCCAACTATGGGTTTCTCCTCATTTCTTTTACAATCATAAATGTAATATTTCATGTGGAGAATTAAAAAATTATAAGGATGGCAATGTCTATCGCTGTAGCCAAAAAAGATATCTCTTTTAGAAAAGCAAAATTGTTTTTTAAGCACACATGCTTCAACATCCAAAATGAAAGAAGCAGTAAAATTACACTCCCAAAAAAGATGCTCAAGGGTCTCCACTTTCGTACCACAAAAGGAACACAAATCTGAATCAGTTTTTTTCATTAAGTAAAGTAGTCTGTTTGTAGCAATAATCCTATGTAAGAATTTAAATTGAAAATATCTGAGTTTAGCCTCTGAAACAGTGAGATGGGGCATTCTGAAAATTCTAAACCAATCATTATCCGTTAAAGTATTAAATTGACTCTGCCATTTAATCCTAGATGTTGGGGTTTTAGTGAATCGGTTTATGAGCCTGGAGTAAATGACTTGAGAGGCTGAGGTACACTGACAAACTTTATCAAGAAAATCGATAGTTCCATTCAGTGACATACTTTCTACACAATGGGATCTTTTCCAAGTTTGCGGAATTGCATTAATCAATCCATGATAAAGTGTGAATGGAAAAGACTCAACCCCAAAGGCATTTTTGAATTGCTCAAACGTTAAAGGTATATTATCATGGTCAAATAAGTCACTAACATATATGACATTTTTAGCAAAAAGATTCTTATACATAACAAGATTATTATCGATACGAATGAAGTGATTATTCCAAATGATTTGGCTACCAAAATTTTCAACCGGTCTTGTAAACACTGTCTCACTCCATGCTTCTAACACTTGTCGGATGAAAACATTATTAACTACTTGGATATCCTTACTGTGGTAATTGCATTGGAATATGAAACTGTTGCCAAATGGTTTTAAATACAGATCAAAAAATAATTTCCAGTTACCTGGAGTCTCACTGCAGTAACGTTTGATCCAAGTACATTTTAAACTTTTAATGAAAGATGGCACATGTGTAACTTTCAAACCTCCGTCACTGATGGTATTAATAATAGTAGAACGTTTAATTTTGTCAGGATTACCTCCCCAAATAAAATTATAAATTATTTTTTCTAGCTCTTTATTAAAGTGATGTGGTGGATTTGGCAAGACCTGAAAAAGATAAACAAGTTGAGACAGGGCAAAAGTCTTAAGAATAATAGTACGGCCAATTGGCGTCAAGTCTCTGGTAGCCCATGCATTCAAACAACTTTTGAGTCGGGACAATTTGGGCATATAGTTTAATCTGAACAGATCATTACCTCCCTCACTTGTAAAAGAAATACCAAGGACTTGGACTGGTCCATAAGTAATATTGATGTTTAAGTCATCGATAGAAAAAGGAATAGCTCTAATGTATGAGCCTAAAGGAAATAAATTCGACTTGCCCAGATTAATGGATAAGCCGGAAGCCTCCTTTAATAACTTAAAAGTACATAGAGTTTGAATCACAGAAGTTCTACTACCATCAAGAAATATAGTTGTGTCGTCAGCATATTGCATTAATTTTATTTCCTGGTTACATATTTTAATTCCTTTAATATTGTCATTCACCTTAATTTTCAAAGCCAGAATCTCGGCAACAAGAAGAAATAGGTACGGGCTCAGAGGACACCCTTGACGTACTCCCTATAAGTGGGGAAAAATCCTGTAGAATACCCATTATTACAAATGGCAGTAGTACTCTTATTGTAAAAAACTTTAATCCAATTTTTAAAACTTACCCCGAACTTAAAGAAATCAAGGGTTCTATGAATAAAAGACCATTCAATTCTATCAAACGCTTTCTCGAAGTCCACTAGCAGTAGAAAGCCGGGAATATCCTTTTGCCTAAAAAAGTCAATGAGATCCAATACGAACCTTATATTCTCACCAATAAATCTGTTTTTCAAAAATCCCGTTTGTTGGGGGCCAATAAGTTTTTGAATGATATTTTTAAGTCTTGTGGCGATCGCCTTTGCTCCAATTTTATAGTCCGTATTCAGAAGAGTAATGGGACGGTAATTTTGTAGCAATGTACGATCCTTGTTTGGCTTTAAAATTAAGGTAACAATACCTCTAGTTTGTTCAGGTGAAAGTTCCCTCTAAAATAACCATAATTTAACGAATCTAGCACGATCTTACCAATAGAGTGCCAAAAAGTTTTATAAAAATTAACGGAGAGGCCATCGCAGCCTGGGGACTTATCATTTTTCATTGAAGAAAGAGCATTATTGCATTCCGTCAATGTAAGTTCACCCTCACAGGACTCAAAATCAACATCATCAGTATCAGTACTTGGGATATCAGTAAAAAAGGGATCGGGGACACAATCGTTGGACTTATAAAGGCCCTCATAAAAAGTTTTTATCTCCAAGAAAATCTTATCACTAGATGAAATCAAAAAAGGACTATCTGTTTTCTGGAGAGCTTGAATTGAATTGAAAGATTTGTTTCTTTTTTCCAAATTTAAAAAATATTTTGTATTTTTCTCACCTTCCTCTACCCACCTCGCACGAGACCTAATGATTGTGCCTTGAAGTTTATAATTATAATACAGTAAGAGCTCATTTTGAGCCTCTTTGAGCAAGCTTCTTGTGACCGCACATTCATTTACATATAACATTTGTTCGAGTTTCGCGATCCTATTGATAAGTTCCTTTTCCTTGGCACGTTTTTGATTCGCTAACAATTTAGAATACTTAATAGTAGCAGCACGAATGTTATACTTGAGCAATTCCCAACGAGCAGAGGGATTTAATGTACCAGTGCTGTCTACTTCCTGAAGGATCAGATCATTTATTAGTTGAATGTAACTTGAATCATTCATAAGAGAATTATTAATTTTCCAGAAGCCAGGGCCCCTTTTTACAGAATAAGTACGAAAAGAAAAAGAAATAAAGGAATGGTCTGACTGTAAACCTGGCGAGAACACAACGTCCTCTACACAATGATCGATATGTCTTGAAATAAGAAAATAATCCAAACGGCAGTGAATTCCGGGCGTTATATTAGAACTCCAAGTGAAGTTTTTAACCAGTGGGTTTTTCTCCCTCCAAATGTCAACAAGATCATGGGTATTCATTAGGTCTAGGCATGCTTCTCTTGCTCTGAAGTTGGTTCTTGCATTACCGCCGATTTTGTCGATATCCAAGTTGAAAACTAAGTTCAAATCTCCTCCACAGACTATAATTTCACAATCAAAACGATTTAACTTATTTGATATGTCAATAAAAAAATCTGGGCTGTCCATGTTAGGGGCATAAATGCAAACAACGGTAAGAATATGTTGCTGAATGCTAATATCCATTACAATGTAGCGTCCATGTGGACAAATATCCTGCTTAAGTATTTTGAACGTTAATCTAGGATTGAGGAGTACGCATACCCCTCGACTAGTAGTTGATCCATGAGAAAAGATGATCGATCCCCCCCATTCATAAGTCCAGTACTTTATATCCTCTAAACAGCTGTGGGTTTCCTGCAGTAAGACTATGTCAGCATTGCGTTTGTGCAAATAAGTGAATAACTGTCTCCTCTTCTTTGCCTGTCTTAGCCCTCTTGCATTAAATGAGATTACTTTCAAGTCTGTTGACATGAATAAAACTGACAGTGCACAGGATAACAAAGTTTAGGGCCATTGACAAATGAGTGATTAAAACACGTTCTGATGACAGATATCGCAGACAAAAAGACATAAAATCTTCGCACGGAGGTTAACAAAGAAAGAAAAGAAAAGTCAATCCAATCGGATAAAGAAAGACAAATCCAAAAAAGGAAGACAATAAAAAGGTTATCCGATGAAACAGTTCGGCATACAAGCATGTCGAAAACGTCGGGCATGATGGAGCTGTGTATGGGCTCATACTGAAAAGTACTAGAAAAAAGCGACCTTTCTGAGTTGTCCAGCGGCCATAGTCCAAAAGAGATGAAAAATGGAAATCAGGAAAAATTAGGCAATCCGAAAGACAGACAGATCTCACAATGCTGGGAATGCGTAGGGCTTGCCATTCGCTTGTCTCCAGCAACCTCCAAAAAATCTTAACTTAGTTCCTTGGTGAAATAATTGACCGACCATCTGAGACCATTTTCTCTTTTCTTTTAAGTCCATTTTAGTTAGGTCATCAATCACATAAAAACTCTCATTTGCAAGGCTTTGTCTGGCGTTTTTCATAATTGTTACCTTATCTTGGTAGTAAGAGAGTTTAACTAGAAGGTGTCTGTCTCTTCCTGACACATTTCTGCCATCCCGATGGGCCCTTTCTATTTTACAATTGGGAATTCCAATTTTGGTAATCACCTCTGAGGCCAACTTTATCGGGTCTTCATCACTTTCCGTTTTCAGGCCAACAATACGAAAATTATTCCGTCGTGAAAAACGTTCTTGCTTGTTTATTAAGTCAGAATGAGTTACCTGGGATTCTTCTAAGGTTGCAACCCTGGTTTCCAGATTTTCACATTTGGCTTTCAGTTCTAAATTCTCCTTTTTTAGGACTTCCAGTATTTTATCGTGGTCGGCGATGGCTTTAGCAAAATCTTTTCTGATTTTCTGGAGCTGTTTGTTGATTTCAGCCATCGCATTATCGAGGGATGTAGCCAGAGTCTCAGTCATGTATTCATCCTCGCTATCACCGCTTTCCTCATTAGCAGATTCCCTACTGCCACGTCGAGTATTTGTTAGGCTAGAGCCTAGCCTACGTAAGGTTCCTTGCGAAGCTATCTCTCCTCGTTTTTTCTTTCCCAGACTGCCTTTAGGCCTGCCAGTAGGCATTTTCACAATTAAAGGTGTAGAACGAGGGTCCAAAAATAAGTGCCACTAACC
This sequence comes from Holothuria scabra, assembly GCA_037179385.1. NCBI lineage: Eukaryota > Metazoa > Echinodermata > Holothuroidea > Aspidochirotida > Holothuriidae > Holothuria > Holothuria scabra. The sequence continues at coordinate 9,561,596 of CM074197.1, forward strand.
TGCAATCTCAACTGAATATCTGAAGGTCAAATTTTAGATGAAAAATCTGGAGCCCAACGACAAAGGATGTTGTTACGCCGCCATCACAGGCTCGTCCCCTATAATGACCCTTTAAATGTATTAAAATTTGGTGTAGTTGGACTATTTTTTACTTAGAATTGATGATGAATTGATGGAATTGTCAGTACAAGCACGATATATTAGCTTAAAGGCCACACAAAGCTTACCCCAAAATACAATCATATAATTTTCATTGTAAATGCTGAAGTGCGCCCTTATTTTTAAACGTCGTTTTTATGCACCGGGACCCTATGGATTTTTCCAAAAAGTTAGTGAACGATAATTTATGATGTTATGTGAATCATGAGGGTATCGAAAAGCCAGCACAAAGACGATTTGTTAGCCAAATACACCGGTAAACATACAAAAAAATTATCATTACTTAGGAAATTTAAAAGGACATTTAAATTCGGGCCACCGTCTTTAAAATTTAGTAACTGCATATCATGACCCTTTAAATGTATTAAAATTTGGTGTAGTTGGACTATTTTTTACTAAGAAATGATGATGAATTGATGGAATTGTCAGCACAAGCACGATATATTAGCTTAAAGGCCACACAAAGCTTGCCCCAAAATATAATCATATAATTTTCATTGTAAATGCTGAAGTGCGCCCTCATTTTAAACGTCGTTTTCAGGCATCGGGACCCTATGGAATTTTCCAAAAAGTTAGTGAACGATAATTTATGATGTTATGTGAATCATGAGGGTATCGAAAAGCCAGCACAAAGACGATTTGTTAGCGAAATACACCGGTAAACATACAAAAAAATTATCATTACTTAGGAAATTTAAAAGGACATTTAAATTCGGGCCACCGTCTTTAAAATTTAGTAATTGCATATAATGACCCTTTAAATGTATTAAAATTTGGTGTAGTTGGACTATTTTTTACTTAGAATTGATGATGAATTGATGGAATTGTCAGCACAAGCACGATATATTAGCTTAAAGGCCACACAAAGCTTACCCCAAAATACAATCATATAATTTTCATTGTAAATGCTGAAGTGCGCCCTTATTTTTAAACGTCGTTTTTATGCACCGGGACCCTATGGATTTTTCCAAAAAGTTAGTGAACGATAATTTATGATGTTATGTGAATCATGAGGGTATCGAAAAGCCAGCACAAAGACGATTTGTTAGCCAAATACACCGGTAAACATACAAAAAAATTATCATTACTTAGGAAATTTAAAAGGACATTTAAATTCGGGCCACCGTCTTTAAAATTTAGTTATTGCATATCATGACCCTTTAAATGTATTAAAATTTGGTGTAGTTGGACTATTATTTCACTTAAAATTGATGATGAATTGATCGAAGAATTAACACAAGCACGATATATTACCTTAACGGACATACAAAGCTTACCCACAAATGGAATCATTTAATTTTCATAGTAAAAGCTGAGTTGCGCCGTCATTTTTTAAACGTCGTTTTTATGCATCGGGACCCTATGGATCTTTCCAAAAAGTTAGTGAATGATAACTTATGATGTTATGTGAATCATGAGGGTATCGAAAAGCCGGCACAAAGACGATTTGTTAGCCAAATACACCGGTAAACATACAAAAAAATTATCATTACTTAGGAAATTTAAAAGGACATTTAAATTCGGGCCACCGTCTTTAAAATTTAGTTATTGCATATAATGACCCTTTAAATGTATTAAAATTTGGTGTAGTTGGACTATTTTTTACTTAGAATTGATGATGAATTGATGGAATTGTCAGCACAAGCACGATATATTAGCTTAAAGGCCACACAAAGCTTACCCCAAAATACAATCATATAATTTTCATTGTAAATGCTGAAGTGCGCCTTTATTTTTAAACGTCGTTTTTATGCACCGGGACCCTATGGATTTTTCCAAAAAGTTAGTGAACGATAATTTATGATGTTATGTGAATCATGAGGGTATCGAAAAGCCAGCACAAAGACGATTTGTTAGCCAAATACACCGGTAAACATACAAAAAAATTATCATTACTTAGGAAATTTAAAAGGACATTTAAATTCGGGCCACCGTCTTTAAAATTTAGTAACTGCATATCATGACCCTTTAAATGTATTAAAATTTGGTGTAGTTGGACTATTTTTTACTAAGAAATGATGATGAATTGATGGAATTGTCAGCACAAGCACGATATATTAGCTTAAAGGCCACACAAAGCTTGCCCCAAAATATAATCATATAATTTTCATTGTAAATGCTGAAGTGCGCCCTCATTTTAAACGTCGTTTTCAGGCATCGGGACCCTATGGAATTTTCCAAAAAGTTAGTGAACGATAATTTATGATGTTATGTGAATCATGAGGGTATCGAAAAGCCAGCACAAAGACGATTTGTTAGCCAAATACACCGGTAAACATACAAAAAAATTATCATTACTTAGGAAATTTAAAAGGACATTTAAATTCGGGCCACCGTCTTTAAAATTTAGTAATTACATATAATGACCCTTTAAATGTATTAAAATTTGGTGTAGTTGGACTATTTTTTACTTAGAATTGATGATGAATTGATGGAATTGTCAGCACAAGCACGATATATTAGCTTAAAGGCCACACAAAGCTTACCCCAAAATACAATCATATAATTTTCATTGTAAATGCTGAAGTGCGCCCTTATTTTTAAACGTCGTTTTTATGCACCGGGACCCTATGGATTTTTCCAAAAAGTTAGTGAACGATAATTTATGATGTTATGTGAATCATGAGGGTATCGAAAAGCCAGCACAAAGACGATTTGTTAGCCAAATACACCGGTAAACATACAAAAAAATTATCATTACTTAGGAAATTTAAAAGGACATTTAAATTCGGGCCACCGTCTTTAAAATTTAGTAACTGCATATAATGACCCTTTAAATGTATTAAAATTTGGTGTAGTTGGACTATTTTTTAACTTAAAATTGATGATGAATTGATCAAAGAATCAACACAAGCACGATATATTACCTTAACGGACATACAAAGCTTACCCCAAAATGGAATCATTTAATTTTCATAGTGAAAGCTGAGTTGCGCCGTCATTTTTTAAACGTCGTTTTTATGCATCGGGACCCTATGGATCTTTCCAAAAAGTTAGTGAACGATAATTTATGATGTTATGTGAATCATGAGGGTATCGAAAAGCCAGCACAAAGACGATTTGTTAGCCAAATACACCGGTAAACATACAAAAAAATTATCATTACTTAGGAAATTTAAAAGGACATTTAAATTCGGGCCACCGTCTTTAAAATTTAGTTATTGCATATAATGACCCTTTAAATGTATTAAAATTTGGTGTAGTTGGACTATTTTTTACTTAGAATTGATGATGAATTGATGGAATTGTCAGCACAAGCACGATATATTAGCTTAAAGGCCACACAAAGCTTACCCCAAAATACAATCATATAATTTTCATTGTAAATGCTGAAGTGCCCCCTCATTTTTAAACGTCGTTTTCAGGCATCGGGACCCTATGGATTTTTCCAAAACGTTAGTGAACGATAATTTATGACGTTATGTGAATCATGAGGGTATCGAAAAGCCAGCACAAAGACGATTTGTTAGCCAAATACACCGGTAAACATACAAAAAAATTATCATTACTTAGGAAATTTAAAAGGACATTTAAATTCGGGCCACCGTCTTTAAAATTTAGTAACTGCATATCATGACCCTTTAAATGTATTAAAATTTGGTGTAGTTGGACTATTTTTTAACTTAAAATTGATGATGAATTGATCAAAGAATCAACACAAGCACGATATATTAGCTTAAAGGCCACACAAACCTTACCCCAAAATACAATCATATAATTTTCATGGTAAATGGTGAAGTGCCCCCTCATTTTTAAACGTCGTTTTCAGGCATCGGGACCCTATGGATTTTTCCAAAAAGTTAGTGAACGATAATTTATGACGTTATGTGAATCATGAGGGTATCGAAAAGCCAGCACAAAGACGATTTGTTAGCCAAATACACCGGTAAACATACAAAAAATTATCATTACTTAGGAAATTTAAAAGGACATTTAAATTCGGGCCACCGTCTTTAAAATTTAGTAATTGCATATAATGACCCTTTAAATGTATTAAAATTTGGTGTAGTTGGACTATTTTTTACTAAGAATTGATGATGAATTGATGGAATTGCCAGCACAAGCACGATATATTAGCTTCAAAGCCCTAAAACACCGAAAAAGAAATCATTAAATATATCTAATAAAAGGTGATATGCGCCCTCATCTATAAACGTCGTTTTAGTGCTTCTAGACCCTATTAACCTTTCCCAAAATTTAGCGAATGATAATTTATGATATTATGCAAAGTTTGAATGTATTGAAAAGCCAGCACAAAGACGATTTGTTAGCCAAATACATTGGTTACCATACCTTAAATATTATTACTTTGAAATCATTAAATTATTTAGTGAAAGCCGAAGCGCCATAATTTTTTTAAAGGACGTCTGAAGCATCGGGACCCTATACATCTTTTCAAAAAATTATTGAAAGGTAATTTAGGATTTTATTGGAATCATGAGGGCATTGAAAAGTTACCCAAAGGAGACATTTTTCAAATTAAAAACTATAAATTTGTCATGCCGTACACTCCATAAACAGACTTCACTTAGTCAGTCAAAAAGTTCAAAAAGTGCTAAAAATGGTCCCAAAATTAAAAAAAAAAGGTTCGGGAATTACAAATAGGTTACCCAACCCATTTTTTCTTCTGAATATTACGAGAGAGGAACTAGTGGTAGGGCGGGAGGGATCTTAGTGATATTTAAAGTCAAATCTTCCAAAATGGGTCAAAATCTTTCCAAATTTGTCATTTTATACCAGAAAACCATGGGTCTGAAAGTAAAATCATAAACACACAACCTTAAATTCGATTATACTAGGAATGAAAGAGAAAACCGTTTAAATATAATATCCTGTACCTTTAAACACAAATCATACGGTTCTAGATAGTTTTTGTATGAAGAAATGACGAAAATGATTACGTCACATAATTTGCATATTTGCATTGATAATGGCTTAAGTTATGCAAAAAAAAAGATTCATTTAAATTCGCCAACCTTGTTGTGTCCATTAATATATAGTTTCTCACAGAGAATATTCCTCTTAATTAAATTGAAAAAACACTGCAAGCCGAATCCCTGCCTACCATTTTTAATTGGGAGGGGGTACGATGGGCCAAAATGGGGTACATCGTACTTCCACTATTGCGCCCTTATTAGATAGGGGCTAAGTCGTGTCAGATTAAAGAGCGAGCCTAGTTAAAAACTGTCTCTTCCTAATTTTCTTAATTTCTAGCTTGATACATTCTTCTGACGTCAGGTCATTTTTCATAGGGGACAGATCCTCCAGGGGAACACATTTTCCTGTTACACAGGACGAAATTATACTGCCAGCAGAACATCAGGCTATCTTAAGGAAATATAACAAAAATATATCTTTCACCTATGCAGCTGTACAACCCGATTGCTCGCAGTCTTATCGAAATGAATACCAGTGAAATATCAAATTGTTCAAAAGTGCAAGAATATCCTATTTTAAATGCTGATTGTCTTTCGCTTATATATGTGTCGATATATTGAGAACAAGAAAAAAACTAATGAACTTTCCCAGTTCCCTTGTTCTCAAACAGTTAAAAGAACTAGGATATATCCGTTTGCAAAAAATCAGTCGCTCTCTGTCAACAAATTTGGTCGGCTCGGCAACGGATCGCCGTCGGCTTCTTCGGCGGTCCGTCGGCAGGTGGCTTGCCAGCGGTCCGCCGACGGCGATGACAGCTGAAAAATTTTACCCAGCATGAAATTTTGTTTCTGACCCGGATCTAGCCAGGGGACCTCCGAGGGCCCCCGACGGTCCTTCAGTGGCCAACAATGTATTCACGGCCGATCGAAAGTCGACAACGGCCGCCGGTGAACCTCCGGACAGCGGGACAATGCTAAATGGATCGCTTTTAGTGTTGGCCCGCTAGATGAACAACTTGTTGCACTACAGAGGTGTCAAGTTAAATCTACCGTCTATTTTCAACTCATCGGGCTGTCACTCAGGTCCAAATTAAACCCGTAGCCGAAAAAACTGGGATGGGAATTAAGGCCCACCCTTAAAAACTCCCCGCAAGCCCGCAGGGATCTCAACATCACTATTACATTTCAAAAATAATACATAACTTGAACTCAGTTAATCTCTTCTTTTCCCTGAAAACGTTTCGACTCCAGACGCTATCCCATATACCAGCGCTTATTTTGGGTTGGGCCCGTCGGTTGTAAGATTGTAATCGATGTATAGTGACCGACTTCAAATACTAACATGAAACAATGTGACGGTTTTCGGGGGAAGGGACAGCAGTCAAGACTAGTGCCTTTCCAAGTAAGTTGATAAAAGAAAATCAGAAAAATAGAACTGCTTAGTACAGTATGGGTTGGCAAATGAAAATGTATCCGGCTGAAATTGGATCAAGTTAAATGTGGTTTAATGTGGCCATACAAACCTGTATTTTCATATTTGGACAGACATGTCATCAATTCATATCTGGCCTGATATGGCCCATATAAAACCTTGTTTGCGTATTTGGAAAGGCATTTCAATAATTTACGTAGCTTGATTTGGCCATAAAAAACTTGATTAAATGTACCAAAGCACCTAAACATGGTTGAAAATTGAGATTGATACGGTCATATGATAGGAAGGCTACACTTAGTCAGATTTATCCAGATATCGATCCCCATCTGGATTGTGCGCAAGGAGTCTAGTGAATTACACAGTGCGTCTATATGTAAAGGCACTTCAACCTCTACAGTTTGCAACACAGAATTTGGGATCTCCTTTTTAACCCTCCATTTCACTCCATTTTTTCTCGTTCACAGTAGGTTCTGAAAGCCTGTCAGTTTTTCAACATTGGCTTCATGTCGTTTTCATATGTTTACCAAATACAGATGGTGTCAACTTACGTTCTATTTCTCTCAATGCTCTAGACTAATGAGATATTACCTTTTCAAGACCAGCTTTGCTTTAGGTCATTGTACCTCTTTTCTATGTAATCTTTGGAAGCCATTTACCTTCTACTTATTTGCCCTCACATTTTTGTGCCATTCACTATTACACCCGCTAACTTAATTTTGTTATCATTCTCATGCAATCTTTTCCATATTTTCTAATATCAGCCTCAATGTCCAAGAAATTTTCGTGGCTCTAGACCTAATGTATGTCTCAAAATTGTGGTCACGTGATATGGTTTTGCGAATGAAATATAAAATTTGTTGAAGACTTCTTTTAATCTTACATCCTTCTTTCTTGGATGGTGGTTTGCAGTGTCTTAAGAGTTTTTTTTTAGTTATTCCTGTATGTACACTACATGAGACTACACAGTTTTGGATAAATTTTAGCAGGAAATTTCTTATTTATTAAGTTTCCAAAACGTTGCATTTCAGAAATAATACTGAAGCGCACCAGATTCTCCTGATCGATAACTCAAACCGCAAAAAATCTAACGTTATGTGATCACTACAGTATATACAGACATTAATTATAAACTGGAACCTAAAGTACATGAATTTGATTATATAGTAACTGCCAAACCATAAATAACCCTTATAATTTCCTCGTAAGCCCTCTCAACAACTCAACAATATTCTCAACTCAGTCAACAAATTTAATACGCGAGTATAAGTTTGGAAAAACGAACAACTAAAGACTCGTGTAAAGCATATCTTCCATTGATGATGCAATGAGTGAGTGACTGACTGACTGACTAAATAACGTTGAAAACTAAAAGATTCAAAACCACTGAGTGCATGATTTCCCCTCTGCAGAAATCTTTATTATAATTCCTCTGTTCTACCACGTCGTCATTTAAAAATACTTGCAAAGTAGCAAACCTTTCCCAGTAAAGTCAACTGTTTTGATGATGCTGAAATACAGATTTACAATGTCATCGATATTGTATTTATACTGTGAACTTGAAGTTTTGGAGTATCTTAATCATAGAAACATGGCTCAGCATGGAGTCTTCTGGTTCTTGTAATGCATGTCCTTTGATGTCCAATGGCTTTATAATCGTATCCTCACCTCTTTCCAGAAACCCTGCACTCAAACCTTCAAGTTGTTTAATTAGCACAGAAAGTCAGGCATACTATTCTTGTGTGGAACGCTTTGAGAACGTGAAAACGGCGCTACTAACCTAGGACCCACCCTAGCTTGAAGATTAACGTCTGCTTCAGTTGGCTACAGGGTTGGCTCGGTAAGAGAGCTTGTGCTAAACTAGCAGCCAGCTATGACTTAGCGGGCTGCTGTGTGGCTATTTGCCTGCTCAATAGTTTACTGCTATTTTGTTATTCATAGAACCCTGCTAGGGGACACTGCTAGGTAGTTGTCAACTATGATTTGTTTAGTTGTTAGCGTAGCAGCGCAAGTAACAAATAACAACTCTTTCAATAGGGATGGCATGTTTGGGTCTAGTAATAGACTGCTTTGCATGCACAAACTGTGTGTGCGGTTACATCAATCAGTGTTCAGAAATGAAGGTAGGGGCACAACATCCCCCCCATCGTATTTAGAAAGAAGACATATATATATTTACTTGATAAAATATCATATGAGAGGGTAGTAAGGTGTTAAGTAACAAAAAGTAAAATTCAATCCTAACTGACCTTGAAATATCATTTACCGTGTTCTTTGCCTTTGAATTTTCAATGTGCTCTGCGCTAACTGAAAGTGACGTTCTGTTGAAAGTCTTCCCCACAATTATCTGCTCCTCACCTACTAGAGATCCTGTGTCCATTACTGATTTTAAAGTACATTTTGCGTGGGCCAAGCTGGTTGAAATGACCACAAACCTTCGGGAGTTGTTGGTCTCCAAATTACATGTGTCCAGGTTGAAGATGAATGGTACCGCCTTGCGTGCCCAAACAGCATCACGATCAGAAGCTTTTTAACAAGTTCCCACCCAACACATGATCTAAAGACTCAACGTTTGGAGGTCGGCTGACCACCAGGCTAATCCACTTACATTTACAGTAGGCCTACGGATTTTTTTTTTTTTTTTTTGACTTTTCAGGATATGATTGAAAGAAACAATGGTAAGAGCAACGAAAAGTGCTAAATTTTGCATCTCTACAGACAAATCGACAAGATCTTAAACGGCCGCAGGGTCGCTCCCTCCCATTAGCTGCTCAGATCCCCATACCAAAGATCGGGCCCTGCAGCTAGCCCTAAAACAAAAAAATGACTAGGTCTGCGTATGTATATATCAGAAACATTGCCAAATGACCCCTAATAAGTTAGATTATTGCCGTTTCCTGTCTGGATCAGTTCTGCATCAGTAAAGATATCAATTGGGCCACGTCTGTTTCTTTTCCTCCTCAGTGCACGATGTAATTGCGCCAATTCAAACAATCCTCCAGCCATGCTTTCACGTCGGAGTCGCACCTAGCCGTGAAGGCTGAAGGATTTAGTGACTTAGAAGTGCCAAGATCACCTCTTAAGTTAACATACAACCTAAGAGTCAACTTAGCTTCGCGGCATTTTACGAACAGTACCTAGTACACAACTAGTCTTTAATAGTTGGCAGCAGCTAAGGCCTAAAATAGTTGCCAAATTGGCCTTGCAGGTTTTTATGAATATTGGCCAGGTCTTCCCGTGGGAACTAGATGGATTAGATAGAGATTATTCAACTAAAGGAAACTAATTTTACTTTGTCAAATACCTGAGTAGTCTCATTTATTCCTACCGCGCCCCCAACGAAAAGGACTGTGTGGACAATCATTTTACATTTTTTACATATTTCTGACAATCTAGGTACTTAGGAAGTGACGTCTTTGTATACTGCAACCACTTGAAACCAGGCTGAAATGACTGAGAGCCCAGTGTTTGCCAAAGTGAAAGAATTTACTCCAAACAATGGAGTATGGAGGATATTGTCACATACTTTCAAGTTCTCACACAAATCGAGCTCTTGTTAAGCTAAACCTTCTTGTGCGATATAGGCTTGACTTATGACGGAATGAGTTTTGCTAAAAAGAATACGAAGGGGTAATTCCCGTTGCTTTTCAAACTCTGTTATTGGTTTCATTACTGTGTATTATGCCAACACTTTGGTAACATATCATTTAACAGAAAGTTTCCTGGTAACATGTCATAAGTGATATTGCTCAAATTATATAGTAATTTCCTGCCAATCTTTCCGTAGAAAAACAGGCCAACGCTCATATTACGTATTATGCTGAACGGGTAAATAAAGAATATGCTTGGCAAATTGCCAAGATGTGAGCTGATATGCATCGCTATAGACGGTTTTTTAAAATCACTAAGGAACCGCATGTACTATGCATGCGAAAGAAGAGAATGCACGGCGAAACTGGAGAAAGGCCTTGGAACAGAAGGTTACAAATTTGGGCGTAAAACTAAAACAAACCACAACCTACGTCGAGTGTAGAGGGTAGCTATGTAGGATGACCTCAATTGGATAGTCTTAACAAATTTCATTATAAACAGATTCGCTTGCAGTTGAAGTTCTGACAAAGGCCATTCACATTGTAGCAAGATTTTTTCGTCAGGCCTTTACATATAGGTCTAGAATAAACGTTATTCATCATTTTAACGAAGTAAAACTAAATCGGACAAAATGCATATCCAAAAGATATCTTAATGATATGACTTTTCGTTGAACACCACAGACCAGGAAAAACTAATTCTGTAAGGAATGCGTAGAAAGGATGTCCTTGTACAAATATCACCAACCAACAATTAATCAATCATTGGTATAAGGGAACAACTTAAAATTAGTGTAGGTACCACATACCTAGTTTATAGATTTAAAAGGCAAGTAAGTTGCCATTACGGAAATTTCCTCTTGTGGTATGCACTTATCAATTGTAAGTCACAGCCTTTGACCCCAAACAAAGCCGGTCGATTTTTGTCTCATGCGTGAACATTCATGTACACCTTGACTTACGTTTTTTGTAGAATACCACAGACACATATATCGTTCACGTTGCTTTGGCGCAATATTAGGAGATCTTCGTCATACCCACCGTTTACAACTTGGATGAACATGACCCTATCAAAATCCCCTATGTCAGGGAACAGATCGAGCGTCTTACAATTGATAATTTTTAAAGTTTGAAGTGTCAGGTTCCGAAACATTTCTTGTATAAAATTGGCACCCACAATGACAGTTATAGCAACGGATCTGGGTGAGAGCTGACTAAACAACACAAAGTAATAACATAACAAACAAAGGATAGAGCGCCTCAAGATGCCTTGAAGGCCTTATCCTAAGGTCATACAAACCGATGACAGCTGCAGCTAGTTTGTCAGCTAGTTAGTTCGTTAGCTTGTTAGTTTGTTAGCTAGTTAGCCAGTTAATTAGTTTATTTGTTAGTTAGTTAGTTGTTGGTTAGTCAATCAGTCCGTCCGTCCGTCAGTCAGTCAGTCAGTGAGTTAGTTAAATACAGTTTTACGACCCAGTTTCCAACGAATTGGTCACAAGTCGAGCCAACTATAATAATGCAGCTAAGTGCAATTAGTTTTATCACAGTAGCGAAAAGTGTCCGCAGTTATCCGTAAAGCAATGGTTATGCACTGATAGGAGTTGACTTTCTGGCAAATTATTCTGCTACTCATTGAGAAGTCCAAAAGTGACGCCTTGGACTACATATTTTCAGCGTTTTGAAATGGACACGAAATGAAGAACTATTACACATTAAATGCTAAATAAACTACACAACTTACTACACTATTTAATTTATATAGCGCCGCAAAATGCAATGTGAGATGCATTGGTTCTCGCTCATGAAACAGTTTGGTAAACTTTTCAGAGCTCTGGAAATGAAAAATTAGGTATTTTCCATATGTGAAACCACGTCACCAAAAGACAGCGGCAGCTATATTTCTACTTTTGTAAATTGTCTATCATAGGATTCCAAATTTTCTTCAATGAGAGCTCTATACTTCGAAATATTTTGCCCCAAAAGGACAACAAAGTTTGGGAAACGTTTGAAATGGCATCGAAGTGTGTCAGTTCGTAGGCCTTTGATAACATTATGCCGTAGCAACAACGGTTCATCGTCGTGCAATTAAGCTTTTCGGGAAGCAGTTTATAGTTTGGTTTCACCGAACGGCTCTTTGTAAGAGAGTCGGGGGGACATTAGAAAAAGGAATAATTCTCAGATTTGCCACTAATATATACAGGCAGCGCAGAGCAGGAGACCCAGAATCCAGAGCTTACTGAAATTCTAGCTCCATATCTACATATATTTGTTTAAAAGGGGCAAAAATTTCGGTGCGCTTGGCGCACTGCAATACTTCCTCACTACAGTGGTGCTCAAAATTGGCAGAAAAATTGAAAAACTTAGCTAACGGTACTACTTACAAGCCCGAGACATGCCATTTCCTGCTGTCTGAGGGATTGCGATTTTCAACATTTTCTGTACGATCGACGCCAACTGAAGATAGTCTTTCGAGCAAGACTTTATATTCGTACAGGAGGCAGGGGGCGAATGCCCTTTGATTTGAAAAAAGTGAAAAATTCGGAAATTCGCCATTTGAGACACCAGTCAAATACAAAGCGGTTTTCCCAACTTTTCCTTCACAAACTTCTGAATTCTTCTTAATTAAAGGTCCATATTTGTAATTGTTAGTTTAAAAAGGCAAAATTTCCCGCGCATTTCGCGCATACTAAATTGCAACCCTTATTGCAGTGAGCGTTCGTTTATAAAGCAGTCAGTGGTAAATTCTGCCGAGCCGCCACAGTGCCGTTCCCCTTAAAGTTTCTTCAATATAGGCTTTTAATTGTTAAATATTCTGTTTAAAAAAGGCAACAAAGTTTCCGGGCCTTTTTGAAAGTAGCTGAGAAGCCTCAATCCGTACTCCTTAGATAACATAATGCAAGAACAACCATCTTCAGTCAATCTTATAGATATATGCTAATAGGGAACGTAGATTCTACAATAGTCCCCCAAATATTCCAATTTCCTTGCAGAAAACCCTGAATCTAAACTATTGTCTGCACTACAAGCTCCATATTTACAATTGTGTAAGAGGACACAAATTTTCGGCGCCCTCCGAGCTCTACAAAATACCATGCCAAGACGATCGTACAGAACACACTGCATTTGGAGATGGGGATCACTGAAGTAACACGAGGAGTAACTGCGTTAACACATTAGTTACGCTCTGCACAGATAACTTTCCCGATCTAACTGAGGCTTCATTTAAACGTATAAATTTTCCTAAAAACTCAATCAAAGACCCTCAAACGTGGCATAGATGAACTTTGTGGGAATTTTACCCGCAGAAGAATACATTCAACTCTGAAAATGGTCGCAGAACAACCCCCCCCCCAAAAAAAAATATGAAAAGTCGACAAATCTTATGCAATCGCTCTTTCTTTTGCGAGTCTCACTCCCACATTACAATAATTCTGGCTTGATGGATTGGACACCTTTAATGACCATCTCCCAGTAAAACCTTTTGAGGCAGATGGGCATTCCTGTGGTTTTTTATTTACGACTTTTATAAGAAATACTACTACATTCCAGTGCAGTGGCTTAGGGTAATAACAAGGTCGCCTTGAAGGCCTGCGGTCAATTTTTATGAGGATGGAACGGGCGATCGCCCGGTCAGTCCTCTGATATTCCAAGCGTCATAGAACTGTAATGCAGGTGTGTGAGGTACTCGAGATAAGCCGGATATCACGTGACACTTCTTCCTGGTCCTTTTCTGTACAACGGTGGGGGGGGGGAACTGTGTACAACGGATACTATCCTCTAATTACGAAAATTGCCTTCAAAACAATCACCTGCCTGTAAATACTTTTCATAGCCTTTGTTCATTAAAAGTAAGAATTACGTTTTAAGTAGACTTAAATTATATCAGTTAATTTTTGGGTGTATTTTGTAGCATGCTTGGTTGTCCTGAAGATAGTAAACAGCGGCAAAGACACCTTAAAGAATAATCGTTTTGCTACATTATTTTTCCTTTTGAGCCACTTAAGAATTTTTTAAAGTAGGTAAAATTATTGTTTTAGCAGAAATACTATTTTGAATTGTAAATTGAGATATTTTATATCCGAAAATTTTTTCACATATGTTAGTTTCCGGCAACTGGATCAGGAGCTTCGGCGTTAAACAGAGTGCTCGTTACGTAACGTTAGGCAGTTAGGCTAGTCCTATGCATACAGTGCTAGTGTACGTGTGTGAGTGTTCGTTGGGAAATTGGCATTTCAAAGACTTAACTGGCAATGAAAGCTTTCTGAACAGGTCTTTGAAAAAGGAAGATAGTAAAGTTAGTACTCACAATGTTTTGTTTAGTCTAATCTTATATCAGTTCATCATTTATTTCAGAACCTATCACAAAAATGCATTAACGTGAGTGGTAAATCAAGCCAAACCTTCGACTAACATTCATCGACAGCATCTTACAGTCTAACCTAAACTTTAGACCTGAGCTTAGTTCAGTAACGTTCAGTAACGTTAGGCCGAGCCTGTGCTCTCTACATAAATAACTAGCTAACTAAAGACCCAGACTATAAAGGCTTAGCCTGCATAGCGCCTCTGTGACTGCAGCCCGTTTAGTCAAGTTCTTCCATGTTTTTGGTAGAATCTGATTGTTTGGGGCTGTTTGTTTAGGCTTGGTAGTTTGAATTTTGAATAGGGTTTGGAATTCAGGCATCATATGGGGCCTTGGCCCTTCTTTGCCCTTCAACCTGTTATGTCAAAAGTATTAAGCTATCTTTTCCCGTGGCTGTGTGATGCTGTAGGTTGTTCTTTATTAACCGCTGTACTGTGTGGGTATGCTTGCACGGTACCACACAATACAAGTGTTGAAGAACATCAACCGCCCTGACTACTTACTCTGTGTAGGTCTATACTCACTGTACCATTGAATGCGCACCTTAGAGCTCTGTCATTTCAAGATTTTTACACATTATGTCAATGCAGGTGCGCACTCGGCAAGCCCGTGCTTTCGACTGTCACCCCATCATCCTGTTCTACTTGTAGCATGGATGGGTGGAATTTCTTGCACCCAACTTTAAAAATTAAAAATATTCTAGAAGTAAAGACGAAATGTCCCTTAAAATACGTAATTTGTAATGTCCTAACTTGAGGGAGTTGAAATTTCAATCAGATATCTTCAAACCTTCGCTTTAAATTCCTGATCATGTTGACTGGAACACCTGCTGTTGTAAGTTGAAAAACTGCCAAATTTCTCGCATTCGGTGGAGATCGCAAGCAACCAAAGGGATAGTGCAAACTATATTATGACTTCAGGTATTGTGACGAGTCCCGTAATCAAGCAAACTGGCTTAGCTGACATGCTCCCATTAACAACAGCCAAGATAAATGGAGGAAAAAAGTGTGATTTTCCTTGACCTTGAAGTGTACCTCTAGTCAAAAAGTTCAAAAATATATAGCATGACTAGTGAATTCTAACAGTCCAACTCCCATCTTCATAGGACATTCTTGAGCTACGATATAAAATGTTGAAATTTATTTACTTAAAACAAATTGGTCAATTGCACAATAATTTGTGACTTCCCTGTTGTACAACTGACATTACCTGCTTTGTTTCCCTTTAAAATTTAAAATGTTGTCATTACCTTGAACACTTTCTGTTTGCTTGGATAGCATGTTGAACAAAGAGGGCTTTATTAATTACATCACCCCATAAGAACAAGATTGCTATCCCACCTTGGTACATGGTGCAGTAACTTTCAGAAAAAACAAAAAAATACAAAGATTGTAATTCGAGCTGTACAACAATGACATCACAAATTATTGCTCAATGTACCATTTTAAGTTGAGTGAATAAATTATATTTATATCTCAGTTCAGGAATGTCCTATGAAGATGGGAGTTGGACTGTTAAAATTTATTCTTCATAGTCTTTAACATATATATTTGAATTTTTTGACTTGAGGTACAATCAGGTTCCAATTTCATTTTTGGCATTTACCCGTCACTACTTGTCACAAGTGCGGCAGTCGTTGTAACTGGTAATGCCGTTTTCGGAAACAGTCGTCGACTCCTAGTCGCACGTGTGATAAGAAGTCGGTCCTTTTTCCATGGAACACGTATGAGAATCTCGTATTGGTCTTCAATATTGTCAAAAAAGAGGAAAAGTTATGCAAAAGGAGCTGTCGAGGTAAAGTTGGAAAATCCGTTTTGAAAATGGAACTTGTTTACACTTTAATTCAAGAATAGATCATTGGCTACAATCAGGATTAAATGCAACTAATTTGGGTAAAGATAAAAACGTATCCACCTGTTTTGGCTTCAGTGTGAACAAAAACAATGCATTTGGTTTGGTTGATCGTTTCGCAGCTTAGGCTGGTGCTTTGCTACCGTGAAAGGGAAGTATTTTCACCTGTGCACCATATTTGGCAGTGCGCAAAATCTGGTGTATTTACTATATAATGGTACAGGTGTTTGCCTGTTACATAAACCTTTAACAGCCTTGCTTCAACTAATCCACGTAGAGCTAAGTAAATGAAGTTTTCGTTGGATTTATACGCAAGTTGAAAAGCTTTTGGCTCCAAAGCTGGCGGACGTTTTTTTTTTTTTTTCGTAGCAATGAGCTGAACGAAAAGACTATGCCTGCTCTATGGGCTGATATACGCTAGGCCTGGGCCAACCAAGGCCTATAAGCCTACACCATTGTGTTACTATAAATTGGTCATTTGATTTATAGCCTAGCCTAGCTTAGCCTAGGCATAGGTGTTGTAACCTCTACAGGCCTTAGGCCTACCTTACATTGTGTACGCCAAAGCCTCAGGCTATGTTATTACTAATGTTAGGGGCCTATGTACCATGTGTTTTGTATCCAGTAACCGACTCAATTAAGATACTGATCATTCCCCAAGTTATGATTCAGGATTACAGTACTTTGCTCTGTCAAGTAGATACTTAGGCTATTCCTTGACTGAAATAACGTAAGACATTTCACCGCAACCAACTGGTTTTTGGACTCTCATTGCAAACAAGTCCCCTTCATTGGTCAGAACATCCCTGTTGTACATTGAAAAACGAACTGAGTTGTTTAGGCCTAGTTTTGTTGAAACGATTCAAGTTTTCTGTACAGCAAATTCCGTAAAAACTTATAGTAGGCCTCAGTATGTATTGTGAAATGTTCAAAACATTACAGTACTTACAGTAGGCCTACCTGTTAAAAGTACATAATAAATCACAAATGAATTTATTTTATATGTAGATTATGTATGAAATTGTTCTTTTCTCTATTTTCTCTATTTACTCTATGAATAACAGAATAGAAATCTTGTCCAAAGATATCTCAATTATCCAGCCGTTGCTATATTTTCCCTATATACAGTACTGTATCCATCCAATGACAATAGACTCCCCTTGATTCTCAGTTTCTAAACACAGCTCATTGCAATATTATTCATCTAAGTAGTTGTCACATCTATCACATTTCAATCTACTGTAATTACAGTATGTTACCAACTTGCAGTTTTCAATTGGATATTCAAATTCTTTATGCAGGGACGTTTTGATATACCATATAAACAGTAATATCATTGGGACGTTTTCGTAAAAAGCGGACATGTTTTGGTAGCAAAAAAGCCGGGACATTTTGGTCTGAGGACGTTTGTACAGGATACTGACAACACTACTTGTAACAAGCCTTGGTCTTTTTTACACCAAACCTTCTCTGATGTAACTTGTATAAAGTCGGGAACAATATTAATTACAGAAAATGATAAATAAGCCTGTGCTAAATTTCATGAAAAATAACATTTCATGTCATTTCGATGCTGTGTTAGTTAGTTAGATGGAGCCTTACGGCCCAGTTTCCAACGTATTGATTCAGGTAAAGCCGACCACGGCCCCTTTTCCAGTTGTGGCTCACTGGCTTGTATTCCTTACTCCATATTGCTTATGCGGAGCATCACGCACAACAGGAGTAGGTTCCATTTTTAGAGTCTTTGGTATGACTCAACCTGGGAATGGAGCCCAGGCCCTCCGCGTGACAGGCGGATGCTCTTACCGTTACACCAAACACGCGGTCCATTTCGATGCTGAGTCCTCCTTTTCCTCTGTTCTGAACCACAAACACTGTCACTCAGGCTAATAACCTTTGACTGTTGGAGAATAGCTGAGATCAAGGTGTTATTCTGGGAAATATGGAGTATTAATGAATAGAACACTTGTATTATATGGTCTTAACATGTTAAATTGGTTGAAGAATAGTAATAATTTGAACCGTTTAATTGTTCTATACAACAATATAAGCGGCAAAGCAGCAGCATTCAGCAACTGATACCCGGAGGTTCATATAAAAATCAACCTTGAGCAGTTATCTACAGTATCTGGCTTCCTCTCCGTCTGTGGATGGATATAAGCACACCTTTGGTAAGCAATTGACTTAAACAATAAATCATTAATGTCTGACTACGCAGTTGAGATTGATTGTCTAACAAAAACCCAAAGAGGTTATGGGATGCTTTATGACACATCAACACAAATGTGTCACACAGTGTCAGTCAAGAGTTCTGACTCAAACCCTACTTAACCCCCCCCCCCCCCCCCGTCAACTGCTTCTCAGTCTTAACATTCCTCAGAATAATTTTTCGTTAGGTATTCCTGTAAGAAACGGATCAACACATAACACATGGATTTGTAGTTGTATGAATGCAAATGCCTTACACACACACTGTCCACAAATTACACAGTCAGGTGTACATAATATACAGATACTATGGAGCTGGGCATTGTATAAAGGGTGCTGCCATTGACTGCTGTACTGATTTATACATTACTATATATATACCACTACACACAGGCCCATGTACAGTACAGTGTTACTCTCTGGCAAAAATAACACTATTACGTAATACTCAGCTTGAGAGGAGTGAGAGCGATGACACATCGATATGCTAACGGGCCCTCGGGCAGTAGATTTATTAGGTAGTAAACCTTGAATCAAACTAGCTGGATTCAAGGAAGGATTGGAAGTCAGGATTCCATCTGTTGCAACTCCCTGTTGCTAATAAGTTCCAGTTTAAATTTATTTTCAAGTATAGTTCAACTTCAAGGTTCAGTTCAGTTTCCCTTTAGTTGTCTCTTACGACTAGCCCCCACCCCCCCCCGCCCCATCTCTACAGTCCGTGAGATAAGCCCTAAGATAGTTGCATGCACGTGGGAATTTGTAAATGGAACCCTGGGGATAAACCACGTTTGAATTGACACAATGCACAGTGAACCGAAACAAAGTGTGGGCACATTTCTGCATGGATGGGCACTCAATCATAATAAGGGTGGGCGCAGCCTCCAAGGGTAGGCACATACAGTAAACATGTTGAGACTGTATATTTATGTTATCCATGTATTCTGTGAGAAAATACAGTAAGAGTTAAAACAAAATCAATATATCAAGGCTCTTCTGTTGAAAAATGCCTACAGTATTTGTATCTACAATTTATTTGTTACCTGTGTTGTTAATGCATATACAGTACTCAGTACAGTGGTTACAGAAGAGGATCAAATTCTAAAACTGTATTAGGGATAACTTGCATTGCTCGAAAATCCATTGATCATAAGACAGGCAATATGGTCTTGCAGTAGATTAGCATTAGCATAGTGCATGTAGAGCTCCACACATGCACATGCGAAATTGTAAATTGCACTTGTTCATGCATGCAACCAGCTAAATCGAACTGTGGGAACAATGTATACCAAAATTGAATTGACAGTATGCATGATAAACCCAAACAAAGGGTGGGCACTCCATCATATTAAGGGTGCAGTCTCAAAGGTTAGGCAAATAAACACGTTGGGACTGTATGAATATTCTGAAAGTATTCTGTAAGAATCTATTTACATTTACAAAATCAACATTTCAACGCTCTTTCTGTATGCGAGTACAGTATATAGGTATAGGCCTACAGTACTTTTTACAGGCAATGGAAATGAACAAAAAAGGAGGTTGTAGTGTACAGGTAGGACGAAATGCATTGTCTGATAATTGATCCGTAAAAAATATGGTCTTCCAGTTGCAGTGGAGAAGCTAAGTGCATGCACATGGGAATTGGTAAATGAAACCCTGGGAGTAAACCACAATTGAATTGACAAAATGCACAGAGAACAGAAACAAGCTGTGGGCACATTTCTGAAAGGGTGGGCACTTCATCATATAAAGGGTATGGGCAGCCTCCAAGGGTAGGCATGTTAACATGTTGAGACTGTGTAGTTATTTTCTGCATGTATTCTGTAAGAAAAATAACTTTTAACAAAATCAGTATATCAAGGCTCTTTCTGTTGAAAAATGCATTTGTATCCACAATTATTTGGGATGTGTAGTATTAATGCATATACTAAACAGTGGTTACAGCAGAGGACCAAATTCAAATACTGTTTTCAGAGATTCGGCCAAAAACACAAAACAGGAGAGGGGGAGGATTAATTACCTCTAAACCCCAGTTCCAAATTAATAATGTCCTTAGGCTAAAGTTATAAGTGGGTTCAGTGGGACAAAAGCTTGCTTCAAGACCCTTGTATGTACGGTGAAGTGTTTGAAAGCCATTTATTTGTGTTAGTTCAAGCATTGCTGCAAAAGTGTCCTCTTTTCAAAAAATAAGGAAACCAAGATATTGAAAATTTCTTATTTTTATTGAAATGAAATGGAAGAGGGTGGGGATTTTACCAAATCTTTTTAGAAAGGGGGACCAATCTCTTTCTCCCTGCCAGAAAACCCTTGTATTAAGGATAACATACATTGTGTGATAATCCATTGATCTTTAGAAAGAGAATATTGCCTTGCAGTCGATTAACATAGTGCATGTTGGCCTCCACAGTTACTGTACATGCACATGAGAAATTGTAAATTGCACTTGTGCATGTATCAACCCTGGGAACACTGTTGACTACAATTGAATTGAAAGTATGCATGATGATCCCAAACAAAGGGTGGGGACATTTCTGTAGAGAGTGTGCACCCTACCATATTAAGGATTGGCACAGTCAACAAGGGTAGGCACAGAAATATGGCAAACTTCAATTTCTCTAGGGGGATGAACAAATTTTCAGGTGGCTGTGCCCCGAATACCCTCTTGGCAACAGGTCTGAGCCATTATGATGTCATGTGTTTGCATTGTTGATGAATGTTTGTTTTTCTTTATTTTATATCCCATTAGTTTGACCTTGAATTGATTCGTGATGCTATCTTGCCCCACAAAGTTTTAAAATCCCATTACTCAGGTACCACTTACAGTATGATATGAATATATCACAATTAAACTGCATAAAATTGAGAGTATATTTTAAATAAAAGCAAAGCATTAGTCAGCAATATAAATCCATGTCATCATGCCTGCATGCTTCAAGTTTATTTTACAGTATGTAGAAAATTTGTCACATTCAATCACTAATAGCCTGAGACCCAAATTTTGGAAATAAAAAAAAAATCACCAGAATGCTAATAGTAGTAGAATATGGTCCTGTTTAACATATCAAAAATAAATTTGGCTGTGGGATCATTCTGCTAATTTCCTTGTTTGTACAGTAGTTGCATTTGGTCACATGTAGTGAGTGATAAAACAGTTAACGAAGTGGAACAAAACGGTAATAACCATACTCCATGATGTGCATCATGCAATAGTCTACTGTACTTTAAGTCAGAGTGCTCTTGGCATGCTGAGCAATGCAGATCATGTCCGAAGGGGTAAATACTACAATAACAGAACTGATATTATTATCCATCAACACAAAAGTGTTTTGGGGCCATTAGAGGCTGTTAAGGTTGTATTCATCTCTTAGTGCACTAAATACAGTATACAAACCTGTACTGTGTTACAGCCAAGATACTGTATCATTATTTAGGTATGCCTGCAGTAACTTTTAGGACTTGAGTAGCTTGCATCTGTGGGCTGGAATGATGTTTAATCCAATACATTTTTACTTTGCTTGCTTACTTCTCAACAATCTAATGGATTGTGAAACACGGTTCAGCAAGTGCTATATGTCCGTAGTCCTATAAGTATATAGTAAAATATAGCCATTTGTATGTTTCAGAACACAACCACAGAAGATGATGCTAGCAAAATTGTACCATCCACACCATCCTGTGTTGCATGTGGTATGTAAAACTGGTTTATTTTGGTTTGTAATTTATTTGTGCTATGTTAAAGACAAACGTATATTCTTAAAATTCTGATGAAATTTACATTGATTTCCCATGTTTGGTTCTCAAGATATTAGCAATGGAAGTTGACGCAGTTCAGTTGTCTCTAAGCAAGCAGGTGTTACAGTATATCATTCACACTGCTGGTCAATATTTTGAGTGTCTTGTCTTTTTTATCTTCCTGTTTTGACATTTGATTGACTAGGAATACTATCTTGACTCATAAGTTTATATTTATCCTAATTCCTCCCCTCAGGATATTAAGATTATTAACTTGCATAAAACTGGTGGTAAATTTTAAGAAAAAACAAAACATTAGCCAACAATGCAAATCCATGACCTCACCTGCTTGCTTCAAGTTCACTCTTTGTGGAAATCAGGTTAACTCCGACTGCTATTTTTTATAAGACTTGTTCAATTGTCATATATCCTGCTTTTCAAATTTTTCAAGCCCAAGGGCATCATCAGAATTTACTTCTCAAACATAGGTGAGACTTCTCCCCATTAACAACACCCACATATTCTGGTAACTTTAACTTACAGCTTTGCAAATGTGAATATAATTGACTGTACAAGTTTAAAATGGCACAATTGGCATGAAATTCTTGTAGAATAGCTACTGTACAGAAAAGACAACAATTGATTCACATGCCTAGCACATATCCTTCTGACTTTTAAAGTCATGTTCTTGAGCGCAATAATGCTACTCAACCCTTATTCAGTCACATTCCTTTTAAACGGTATTAAGAACTTTACGTTATGAAAGTGGTCGTATTCTTCTAATCTACTTTAAAACAAATCCAGCTTTCATTTTAGAATAATGAAGAGAGAATGTCTGACACGGTTGTAAAGATGTCAAAAAGCCTCGGGAAATATTTAAAAAAAAAGAAATAGTGAAAATGGAAAATACAGTCCAAAACGAGATTTTCCTTGTCATTTTCCTTTCTTTTTCCTTTTGTCCTCCTAAGGATTGGAAATAAAACTGTGTAAAATAACTTTAACAAAATTTACTAAAAAAAAAATGACTTGGTGGAAACTTTTAATCATCAGATCAATATTTCAAAGAAAAACTCAAGACAGACAGAAGAAAAAAAAAAATAACACTACCGTATGTCTATGTCTATGTCAATATATTAAATATAAAAATTCCAATATATGGGATGCCAAACTTTTTTCGCAGGAAAATTTTCCAATATGGTGCAAGGACCTTAGTGTGCATAGTAATATTCTTGGTTTTCTTCTGAGAAGATCAGATTCCTCCATAAAACCACAAAGTTTCTCATAAAATATCATTTTTCGCAAATAAAAGCTTGTTCAAAGTGGCAAAATTTTCCAGTTTCGATGGATGCTCCGTACAATTAATAACTAAAGCCAACTGTAATCACCCCGAAATTCTACCTAATTTGGCTCTTGAAAGACGTATCTCTTAATACACACTTTTCATTATAACCTTAACAAAAATCCCAATTTTCTAACATTTAATTCCAAAATTTCTCCAATACAATAGGCTCTTAGTTTTCAAATCTTCGTTCAAAAAAAGGGACAAAATTTTCGCAAATTTTTAGTCTCGTCTTGAAGCCTTAGTAAGTAGGCATTGTACGATTAAACGCGTAACCAGAAAAGAATTTCCGCTGTCGCCTACACAACGTTTCGGATTTTACCCATATGAAGGACAGATTCCTCAATTAACACCTCAACTTTTAAATTTTCCTTACAAAGACCAGATTTCTCTCAAACGTTTTCTGTTCTTACTTCAAATAAATTCCAGATATGTAAGTATTTGTTAAAAAGAACGGCAAAAATATCGGCGCGCTACACGCGCCTCAAAATGTGCTATGTCACGTGCCACCGGGACTATCTTGAAACCTTTGCCGGGGCTTTGAAATGCTGGCCCCTCTGTTGGGGAAATCCTGACGCCATCCCTGGTGTAGATGTGGTTTAAACGTCGACAGAAACGAGAAAAATGCAAAACAGATCAAATTCGAAAGTCTAAAATACTTCATTCAGTTTTTTCTTTCACAGTTCAGTTTTCGAAATAAATTGCAAAATAGCACAAAGAACAAAACAGGAACATCATCATATATATATATTATCTGAAAGGAAATATTAAGCTTTCATTAGTTCAGTTCCATTTTTTGAAATTGGTTTACAAATTATCATATGTAATACCACTTTCTCCTTTTATCAATGTAATCATCGTCCTAGTAACGAAGTCAAGCCCAGGTTGTCCCTACTTTGTTACGCAAGCAAAAAGCAAACCTGATTATGTTGGTAACGATGTCTAGGGGGTATGGAAAAGGGAGGAAAAAGTACAGATCAAGGAGTAAACTTATATGTACCACCCAACAATACAGAGTACAGTAAATTAATTTTCCACAATATAGAAAGCGACAAGAACGGTGGTAGAGTGGTTAATGAGTTACCAAGCTACTTTCAGTGTCACTTTTCGATACAAAGGCAAATACAATAACGCAACGGTGTATTCACAATGTTTACAATTTGTGCACTGAGGGTGAAAAAGGAAAAAATATTGAAATTTTTAGATGTGCTGACCGAAAGGTGTTGTTGTATTGCCACTAATCCGTGATTTTATTTTCTTTTTTATGGTTGTACTGTTACATGCTTCCATGGTTACATGTTTAGTCTAATTTTTGTACTCATTGGTACCTTGTTGCACGGCTAGTAGTGTTATTTATAATTGTAAACAATGATGATTTACATGCTAAAATGAAACCAAGTGACTTTGTGTTTGGTGTTCAGCATAAGCAATAAGGGAAACAAGTCAGTGAGCCACAACTGGAAAAAGACCGTGGTCGCGTCGACTTTAAAAATTGATTAGAAACTGGGTCATTAAAATCCCATCTAACTATAGTACATATTACAAAAGAGAAATGATAACTTACAGGTTTTAAAATATAACAATATTATTGAAAACCTCTGTACCGATCTTAAGACTCAAATATTATATTTCCATGACAAGAGTTGTATTTTTATGTGGTTTTTTAATGCTATCCATTCCTAGTAACGAAATTCAGTTAAAAGGCAAGTAATGAAGAACACTGCAATTGCGATATACATACATTTAGAAAGCAGATATAGTTGGTGCAGGCCAATGTTCACGACTTAAATTGTAATCACGCAAGCTCCGCCATGTAATGAATACTTTCTTTACAACAGAGGCATTTAAATACATTTTATATAAGGGGATGTAAATACAGGAAATTACCAAGTAACAGTTTGATTCAGCGATAGACCTACCTGTTATTGAAGGTAGTGTTTTTTGCCGGATGAAAAGTTTGTAGCACATACCAGGTATAATCGTTAAACTTTGACCAAATGTGGCAAAGTTTGAAGACACTCACTCTGTTTGTAGGGGAAGAGGAGGGTAGTTTATTGTCGTTTTCAGTTGTAGATTGAGTATTAAATGAATCTGTTGTTTTTTATTTCGAACGTACATGAGGTTGTCATACGATGTTTTGATTGTGTAAACTTGTGAGGATGAGCAAACGGTTTCCACTAAAACCAGAGACAAAAAATCAAATCTCTTCGTTATTTCGTTGGAAGTTACCGAGGAGAAAATTCCAGTTGAAATATGTTGATCAGGTGTTAACATGTTTGAACAGATACAAAAGGTAATTGGAAAGAAAAGCAACAAGTTTCAGTGGGATTTCAACATATATTAACATAAACCTGTTATCTTCTTCGGTGTTACCTTTTGTCGCCTATTGATTTTCATCACTCCAAGAGATAATTTTGGAACTTTGCCTGTTGCGACCTGTTAATACCTGTTCAAAACTGTTGGAATTTGAAAGGTCCCCACAGGACGTTTCTACTCGGTATAAATCAGACACAAAATAGATCGGATTCTATATTGTTCCAATGAACAATGAAAGTGGGCACTGCTATATAGATCCTTTGGACAGTAAGCCCATAGTAATTGAAACCCCAATTAGTACGAAAATGATCATAAAAACGCCGATATAGCCTAAACACTGTTTGCATCGATTCTCTTTATGTAATAAAGCCAAGGTCTGTAAAATATTCGCGCTATTATTTCGTGCTTCTTTAGATATCAAATTACCCAACCATGAGTTTGAAGAATCAGTCGGCCAATATTTGTTAATGACGCAGTTTTCTTCATGATTGCAAGATTTAGAATCATACAAAACTTCAAGTACTGACTTGGTCAAAAACTTAATATCGTTAGAATATTGTTGCAGTTCACGTCTTACTGTCGGCCAATCCTTTACACTTATTTTGCGAAGGACGGGTTCAAAATTTTCACTGGAAAGGTTTTTTAGTATAAGTGTTGCTTCGACAATATCATACAGTAGATCATGTTTTGTTTCCAAGTATGTTTCCACCCAATTGTTTAACCAATCAGGCACGTTTTTTCGAAGGATATGACATTCATTGTCCGTCTGTAAATGGTTACAAGTTCTCTTCTTTGAGATCAAATCGTTCATGAGTAAAGAGTACAAAACAACGCTTTTTTTATCTTTCATCAGTTGCTCCTTACATTTAGCAAGTTGTGCTTCGTCCATGGAGTGAACACCATGGGCAAGATCTTCGGATGAAATACTTTCTAGAAGAAACTTCACTTCAACAGTGTCAAGCACAAAAGTCCTATTTGTTTTAAAGAAATGACTAAACATTGTTTTTAGCCATTCACTCAAAGCCTCGTAAGAGCTTTTCTTTAAAAGGCAATCCCCATTGTGACTACATTTCTTTGTTTGCTCAATTGTATTATATAATTTTTCGAGTAACAAAACTGGCAAGTTTTGCTTGTCCATAGACCTTTTCATGCATTCTACTTCATCTCTATTTGAACTTCTTATTATTTGAGTTACATCGTCCACTTTAATATATAAGAGAGAATTTCGTACTTCTGTTGCATCTGTAATGACATCTGTTTTCTCATTCATTAATTGTAAAATGAGTTCTTTCACACTTGATTCGAAATCATTTGATGGGATAACGACAAATTCCTTGATTCTTTCGGTTAGTTTCTTTAGAACTAAATCGGTTAGTTCGCTGTTCTCTATATTGCCGTTGGCATGTGGTTTAGAACCTTGACTTGCATCTAAAATAAATGTAACTATATCTACATCCGTAACTTTTTCAAGAACTTTCTTTGCTACTATGTAATTTGCTTCACTTAAGAAGCCTTCTTCTTTGAAGACATTACCAACTAGCTGTTCCAAGTCAATACCTTTGCATTGCGGTTCAAAAGGTATTTCTGCAACAACTTCAATGAAATCCCTTCTTAGAAGTTTTCCATCCTTAGCAGTACATTTTAAGAAAGCAAGTGGCTTAGTTGGAATAAGTTTAAGTAAGTTTTGTGTTATTGTCGTTATTATTTCTTGTTTATATTCGTTTTGTTTGATCATCTTTTTAATAAGCAGTGCATTAATGTCTTCAGAATTATTTTGGATTATTTCATCTATTTCCTCTTCCGTAATGTAGATTCCCTTTTTATTTCTTATGTGTTTTACGAGTGTTTTTGTATATTTATACTGTAAAACCATTTTCAAGTCATCTGTTGAAAGAAACAGAATCTGTTCAGTTACCAGCCTTTCTTTCTTTTCCCTTTCCTTCTTTTCTAAATACATTTTATGTAGTTTCTCTTCTCTGACTTCAATTTCTCTTTCATGACTTTGTATTTGTATAATTATTTCCAGCTTTGCCAGAATTAAAGCACGGTTTTCTGTAATCCATCTACCAGATTCGGTCAGAATTAAATCTTTTACATCTTTTAAAGAAATCCTTTCTTTAACTAAGTTGTTCACCAGTGTTGAGTCTTTTTCGTCCAATGTGTTTGTTTCTAGGATGGAATGTAAATATTTCTCATCAGCTCCTTTAACAATTCTTTCACATTCTCGATCGATAATGTTCCTTACAATAGGTAACTGCTCTTTTCTTTGTTGTCTCTCAGTTAGACGTTCGAGCGCATATTTCAGTCCATCAAGTGCTATTGGTTGTCCGTTATTGTTGGTGACCACTTCACAAATGGCACATTGGATAAGGTTCCGTTGAACCGTATCATTTTCTAAATCATCAAGTTTGTTTTCAAGAGCAATTGATTGGCGGAAAAATAAGTCATTTTCACTCAAAAACGTTTGATCTTCGTTCTTCTTAATGAACGTTTCTAACGAAAGTTGTTGGTTTTCTAGGATGGATCCATGAGTAAACACAGTTATGACATGTTGACTTGTGTTGCTTCCAAACAGCGTCTGTAAAACAATATGGGCAATATAAGTGTAAACCTATCTAAGAGTGCGTTTCCTTAAACACAGTTAAAATGGAATTCATTGTGTTACACGTACGTTCTGGTTGTTGTTAATACGTTTTCAAGGGATCGATTTTAGTCAGCAAATCTTAAATATATTCCAGAAAAACAAACAAGTAATAGCTAAACAGTACTTACTTTCACCTCTGAGAATACTTTGCATTCCTCATCCGTAAACCGGGTACTTAAATTGCATATAAGGAGGATCACATGAACACCAGAGGCAATGGAGGCAGCATGTTTAGTAATCTCAAAAAGCACGCCATCGTTATCCTTTCCCTGACTATTGAATAGTCCTGGTGTATCTATAACGCTGAGTGTAAATTTTCCACATCGGGTCGATCCAGACTGTATCGTATTCGTAACTGAAAAGTAAGAGCCTTGAACTATAAATGCCTTTTTACCAAGAGCGGTGTTACCACTTGAACTTAGCCCAGAGCCTGTTTTTCCTATTAATAAAGCGTTGATTCTATTTGGGACATTCTCAAAATCTGTGGCTCGGTGGAAAGTTAGTTTCATTGTTGAAAAGTTTTTAAACAATTGTGTTGAGTGTTTCACCTGTATTGTATCCAGCACCTGTGTGGGAAAACAATGGAATACGTACAGCACACTATAACGATCTCTAGATAAGGGAATGAGAATAAGAAGAGAAATGAACCAACCCATAAGGCTTAGTGATTTCTTGCAAAAAGGATACTTTTCGAAATTTTGCTGTCTGACCTATGGTGACCTCAGATAAAAATCTTGGAAATTCTTTGGCAATTAGGGTCCTTTCGTTAACCATGCTGCATTCAAATATCAATTACGGATTTTTTCAAACTTTCCAACTAAAGGTTATCTTATCAACAAAAATATTTACCCTTGGGATCTCAAATGACATTTGACTTCTGTTGAACTGGCACATGACCTCTCACGACCCTCGCATGAGATTTCTCGTGACTTAGCATTTGACCTCTGGTAAACTGGCATTTGGCATCTAGTGGCATGTCATTTGACCTCTGGTGACCTGCATATGATCTCTGATTACCTGGCTATTGACCTCTGGTGACCTGGTATTTGACTTTT
Organism: Holothuria scabra; assembly: GCA_037179385.1. Taxonomy (NCBI): domain Eukaryota; kingdom Metazoa; phylum Echinodermata; class Holothuroidea; order Aspidochirotida; family Holothuriidae; genus Holothuria; species Holothuria scabra. The sequence continues at coordinate 9,591,156 of CM074197.1, forward strand.
GGTTACGTGGCATTTGACCTCTAGTGACTTTGCATATTACCTCTGGTGATATGGCATTTGATCTCTGGTGACCTGGTGTATGACTTCTGGTGACCAGGCTGATGTTCATTAAAAAGTTCTTCCTGTCATTGTTTTCTTCTTAACAAGTCTTCACAATTTAACTAGTGATGAAATCAAATGACCCGTGATTTCTTACAGAACAATAGGCTTGTTCCTGTCAACGCGAAAATCTTCATACCAAATAAAGAGTGTCCATCATTGTTATATAAAGTGCTTACAAGCCATGAACAAGGCTTTTCACCTTTAGCTCATGTGAAAGCAAAGGACCTTGACCCCAAAATATGAAACCTATGATCTAAATATTAAAATTACCCATCATTGTAATCTTAAGATATTGTATGAATAAGTCCTTCAGGGCTGTGGCAAGGCAAGAAACTGTAGGGGAATACTTTGGATGGGGGGGGGGGGGCTGGTGCAGGGAGCAGGAGAGGTGTTTTCAGAGGGCAAAATGCGCAAGTGTTGACAACAAGCAGTAGGAATCTTCCACTCTACATAATAAGTCTACATGCCAAATATGAAAAGTGTCGGTTATTCCCATCTGAAGTTATTGTGTTTACATGCCATTTTCGTCGTTTTCTCAGTTTTAGCCCCAGAGACCCCAAATTACCTTTGACCTCCTCCAAAACCTCCAGGAGTCTTCTCCTGAAAATGACAAACCTATATGATAAATATGAAATGGGTCTGTCATTCCTACCCTAAGATATCGTATTTACAAGCCATTGTTAAGGTTTTCTCAGTTTTACCTGTGATCACCTCAGATGACATGTGACCTCCACCAAAAACCAGACAATGTTCTTAACAGCGTGGCAACTGTGAACACCAAATATAAAAAGCGTCGGTTCTTTTCTACTTGAGATATCGTGTTTATGTGCCTTACTACGTCTTAAACTGTTCACGCATTGAAATTAAGCGTATATCTTACAAGTACTTTTAGACTATACGCTTCTTATTAACGGGCACATTTTGCGTATTTTATCCACTGTGCACATTATTATGTTATATTACGTCATAATGTTACGCGCCTTATAAGACTAAGAGTTTTTTTTTAAACGAGAACTTTTGCTTTGAAACTCCTATCTTTTAATTTTAAAGTGTATACTCTGTACGGTGCTAGGAGCACCGAAAAATTTCTGCATTTAAGATCATAACTAAATACGGTTGATTGAGAAAGTGCATTAAACCTTTCGCTCATTGTTCTGCTATGATTGTTCGATCAATACACGGTTTCTCTAATATAAATAAATATATATATATATATAAATATATATATATATATATATATATATATATTTATATATATATATATGTATGTATATATATATATATATATATATATATATCATATAAGTAATGATTAAGTAAAAGATCCACGTGTACTCCTGAAGATATAAAATTAGAGGAAAATCCGAAGAGAAAAAGAGAGACATTTACATCCTTTACTGTACCAAATGTCAACGAGGCAACTATGTGGGAGAAACCGCCACTCCCTTCAGGATGAGATTTAACAACCACAAAAAATCCATCCGAGACAAATGGAGTGGCTTCCCAGTGGCGGAACATTTTAATTCTGAGAACCATAACATTTATGACATGAAATGCGTCCTTGTAGCTTCAGGACTTAGATCTGCTTCGGAAAGAAATAAACAAGAACTGAAGTGGATCCTCCGAGTTAAATCATTTAAATCCGGCTTAAACAGAGATTTGGGACTATTTAACGGATATTCCTTCGTTAATTCTTTGTAACTTTTTTTAGAATACCTTATCAGTTAACTATCTGAAACTATTTTCTCGTTCTTCTCTACCCTAAGTTTTCTCTTCGATATTATTAAGAATGGTACTCCTAGAGATTTGTTTCTCCTGTCTATAGTAGGATCTCACTGTAATAAGCTTCGTCAAGTTTTCGTTTTCTGGCACAATAGATACATTTTATAATTTTTAATTCTTACTCCAGAGGCTCCTCGCTGCTCTTCATAGCTCTGCGCGCCTCTCTCTTTGTACTGTACTTCCTTTGTAACTAAGGCCGAGTCATGTGCGCGTATCAATAACCCACTCCGAGTGCTTGGGTAGTAACGCTTTTACGTCACGTGAAGATCCTTGATTATGACGCAACACGATGCGCGTCTTTATTATTTCGTAACATTCTTCTTTATTATTTCGTAACGATCTAATCTCTGCTTTTAACGCAATCTGCCATTGTGAATGTTTAAATTTTAAGCTTTGTTCATTTGTCACCGAGGAAGGCCCCAGGTGGGGCGGAAATATCTGACTACAAAAAATTAGTACTCTCTTTTGTCCCTCTTTGTCCCTTCGGATTTTCCTCTAATTTTATATATATATATATATATATATATATATATATATATATATATATATATATATTTATATATATATATATACATATATATATTTATATATATATATATATTTATATATATATATATATACATATATATATATATATATATATATATACAGATATATATATAGATATATATATATATATATATATATATATTTATTTATAACGCTAATTCCCACCTTAGGGGGAAATTGTTATATCTGCGCGTACATAGGGCGAGAAAATAACAATAAAATACATAAGAAAAAGTATTCGCCCTAACGTCTAAAAATATAAACAACGTTATTTCAATGGCCAGCCATCCGTTCGTGTTAACAGCTAGGTGCCCGTAACTTTGACAACTTTGAAGTAATTGTATCTACTTTGTAAATCTAGGAGGGCGCCCTTGTCCGTTTACGTATTCCTATAGAAAAAGTGTGTAGAAACGTTACGGCGAAACTCATATTTCGCCTCAAAAATTTTTTCCCCTTAAGGTCGACTTTTCAACAACAAGTTTCCCCCTAAGTGCCGAATTAGTGAAATATATATATATATATATATACAAATATATATATACCTCTATCTATATATATATATATATATATAAATAGATAGATATATATATATATATATATATATAACACTTTATTATGCACTTGGGGGACAAGGCGGAAAATTTACCACTTTTGGAGACAAAATCGTATATCTAATGTATTAACTACATTTCCATATATGGGCAGTAACTATTGATGATGCCCTTTAACGTCTGAAAGTGTATATTTTGCTATATCTTTATTACACAGGTTGTAATAAAAGAAATAAAAAATTTAAATAAAATGAATGATATGCGAGTCCGCCAAATATGCATATAAATACAACACACCATACAAGAGATGTAACTCGTTGTATGTGAAAGAGACCAAGCGCCGCCTCGCGGATTGAATCACCGAGCACCTTAGGTCCATCAAACAGAATCTCCATGGATACCCGGTGGCTGCACATTTCAATCCCCCTTCACCTTGTTCAATACAGCATTTAACCGTTACGGCAGCTGTAATGTGCCGAGGCTCCGAGGCTCCTTAGTGCTGAAAACCGACTGATCATGAGGCTAGGTACTCTCGCTCCACACGGGCTTAACGTTAGAATTGACCTTTTGTAATATTCACCACTTTTTTGTACCAGTTTTTTAGTCCTTTTACACTTTCCCGTTCGTGCTCGTTTTTTACTGTGTAGGCCTTATTTAAATTTTTTTTCCGGAGCTAGTTTTTGTCTACTGTTTTCGTTTTTCTCCGACCATGTTCGATTTTTACATGCATTTTTTCATCCAGGACGCTGTTTTTCTTTTTTTCTTTTTTTTGATTTGTGTTTCATCCTTCGCACTCATGTCTTCTGACAGTCACTTTCGTCCGGTTCTGTTTTTACAGCGATCGCTACGGATTTGATGTTTGTCGTGTCCAATTGTTACTGTTGGTTGTTCAGTTTGGTTTTTGCCACCTGATGAAGGGTTTATACCCGAAACGTCGTGGAGTTTTCCGCAAACTTTTAAGCACTTTTTAGTACCTCTTTTCGACCTACACATTTCCACAGTGCTCCGCAGCATTTCGACCTTATTTTATCTAGCGTTATGCTTTTATTCGCTGCGATTTTAAGATCTTTTTTTTACTGTTCAACTTGAAATTATTGTTCGAACCGATAATTTCGGTCCGGTTCTGTCCGGTTTTGAGTGCGTGTGATTTTTTTTCATTTTTGTAACGCTGTTCCCCCCCCCCCTTTTTTATTCCTATATCATTTTTTCACTCCTTTTGGTTAGCTTACATTTTTCACCTCTTTTTCTCCTTTCCTGACTGTCTTGAAACCCCCATTTTTGTTTACGGTAGGCCTACGTCCTTTTGTCCCGATCAAGCTAGTAATTACTTTGAACGTGCCCGTTTTTAAGTACAGTAGGTTTGTCCACTTCTGAATCTCTCATTTTTTTGTATTTTGTAGTATTTTTCACTCCAGCCGTACATTTTGTACCCTGATCTCCCTCCCTTGCTGTCCAGGACCCCTCTTTTCTTAGTTAGTTATCCAGATTAGTAATTAACCTTGTAATAAGTCTCCTGTCGTACAGTTTACCGTTTGATCGTGTCCGTTTTCAAGCACGTATACAAAATTTCGTTTCGAACCTCCGCAGGAGATTTACGGAGGAAGTATCCCACTACCCAGCCCAAAGTTTTCCCATTATTTATTCTCTTGCCATGGCCACCTTTGGTAAGACCAGATTTGCCAGCCACATTAATTTCTTGGCAACTTGTCTTCGTAGACGTGTAATTCCAAGAGGTTTCAGACTGAATTTTCACGTTCAATCCGAGTACGATTTTCATTTTAGACGAGATACCTCACGATACTTACGCTCGTGTTCTTTCAGTCTGATACGCTCTACCATTCGCAGTATGGAAAGGAAGAAAACTTCTTTTGACATGACTATTGAGGAAAAAAAGTCACTTCTGTTTGAAACTTACCCCAAGCTGCAGAAGTTCGCTTCCTTATTCATATTTACAACTGCAGACTACATAATTTCTTACAAGACTCCAAATCCAAGACCTTGGCTACCCTGTTGCCCGAATCCCCGCTCACCTAAACCGAAACTAACATTAATAACCAGCCAGACACCAAGTTGTGGTCACCATCCCGCCCGATCTGAAACTCTCGTCCTCTGAACGCTCAGTTTTAGCGAAAGGCCTCAACTTCGTACCACTGAACCCCCTTCCTGATGAGTTTTCCATACGCAGAGACGTTTCGGCTTTCTGTAGGAAACTCCGCCTTCGCTACCATTTCGGGATAACAGACCATCAGGATGACACCCCCTCAGTGGAAGTTCCCAACCCCGCCAACTCTGTCCGTTCCTCCTGGAAGCCCAAGCCAGGAGAAAATCCCACCCTTGATAATGTTATTAATACAATTAAAAAAGATGTCAACAATCTCCTTCCCCCTAAAATGATCCCACTGCGTAACCTTTGTCCTGAGGAACGAGATGCCATTTTATCCCTTAAAAGTAACAGGGACATCATCATCAAACCAGCAGACAAGGGTGGAGCTGTTGTAGTTTGGCGAAAGGACTTGTATATTGCTGAAGCCAACAAACAGCTGTCCGACCAAAGTGCTTATTCAGAACTTCCCGCTGACCCCACTCCTGATTGCCAAAAGTTAGCTAAGAACACATTAACCCAACTCATGGACAGTGACCAACTACCCCAAAACGCTACTTCTCTACTACACCCTTGCCCACAGATTTCCAATTTTTACCTACTTCCCAAAATCCACAAAGCAAACAACCCTGGTAGACCTATCGTTTCTTCACACAGCTGCCCCACTGTTCTTATTTCTGAGTATGTAGATTCGGTGCTCTCCCCTTTAGTATCAGCCTTGCCGTCGTTTGTTCAAGACACACCACATTTCTTGAGACTTATTCGTGACTTTGAGTTTCCTGAAAATTGCGGTGAACGTCTTTTATTCACCATGGATGTGTCCAGCCTCTACACGTCTATTCATCATGATGCTGCCTTAACAGCTATCCGTTACTACCTAGACAAACGGCGTGATCCCCTAATACCGACTGACACCTTCCTACGTCTGGCGGAACTTGTTCTCACACAAAATTGTTTTCAGTTTAATGGGCGTTTTTTCCGCCAAGTTAAAGGAGTGGCTATGGGAACCAAAATGGGTCCTTCTGTTGCCTGTTTGACCATGGGTCACTTTGAAGAACAACTGTTTTCTCAGTATACCGGGCCCCGACCTATACTTTACAAAAGGTATATTGATGACATTGTAGGAGTTGCCACTGGATCCCGCCGTGATTTAGAAACCTTTATCGACTTTTTTTAATTCCTTTTGCCCCTTTTTGAAATTTACGTCCCATTGTATCTCGGACTCGTCTGTTGTATTTCTCGACCTTAAACTGTGAATTAACAACCGTACAATTACCTCAAACCTACACTTTAAGCCAACCGACTCGCATAACTACCTGTTGTACCCTTCCAACCATCCCAAATCCTGCACTAAATCTATCCCTTATTCCCAGCTCCTGCGAGCCAGGCGAATATGTTCGGAGGATTCTGATTTTTCCACTGCCTCTGAAGAAATTTTTATCCTTTTTTGAAAAACGCCATTACCCTGCCAAAATTCTCTCAAATGCCCTGCGCAGAATTCAAGGAACCAGCAGAGAGGTAGCCTTGGAGAAAAAGAACAAATCTGGTTCAAATCTACGTATTCCTTTGGTTATTTCATATCACCCTTCGGTCCGTCCTATTTTACGCGCTATCTACAAAAATGTAGAGTCGCTCCGACAAGACCCCTCAACCCGTGATGTTTTCCCGGAACCCCCCATCACTGCTTTTAGAGTTGAGAAAAATTTAGCCAACCATTTACCTGGTACCTTTCCCTGTAAACGTCCGAGGTGTAATACATGCCGAGTTGTTGGCAAACACGACCTCGTCAACATTTCATGCCCCAACGGCAAATGCTTCATTGTCAAACAAAGATTCTCCTGCATTTCGCCGCCTCGCGGATTGAGTCACCGAGCACCTTAGGTCCATCAAACAGAATCTCCATGGATACCCGGTGGCTGAACATTTTAATCCCCCTTCACCTTGTTCAATACAGCATTTAACCGTTACGGCAGCTGTAATGTGCCGAGGCTCCGATCGTGACCGCCTTAGTGCTGAAAACCGACTGATCATGAGGCTAGGTACTCTCGCTCCACACGGGCTTAACGTTAGAATTGACCTTTTGTAATATTCACCACTTTTTTGTACCAGTTTTTTAGTCCTTTTACACTTTCCCGTTCGTGCTCGTTTTTTACTGTGTAGGCCTTATTTATTTATTTTTTTTTTCCGGAGCTAGTTTTTGTCTACTGTTTTCGTTTTTCTCCGACCATGTTCGATTTTTACGTGCATTTTTTCTTCCAGGACGCTGTTTTTCTTTTTTTTTGATTTGTGTTTCATCCTTCGCACTCATGTCTTCTGACAGTCACTTTCGTCCGGTTCTGTTTTTACAGCGATCGCTACGGATTTGATGTTTGTCGTGTCCAATTGTTACTGTTGGTTGTTCAGTTTGGTTTTTGCCACCTGATGAAGGGTTTATACCCGAAACGTCGTGGAGTTTTCCGCAAACTTTTAAGCACTTTTAACTACCTCTTTTCGACCTATATATATTATATATATATATATATATATATATATATATATATATATCACTAATTCGGCACTTAGGGGAAACTTGTTGTTGAAAAGTCGACCTTAAGGGGAAAAAATTTTTGAGGGGAATATGAGTTTCGCCGTAACGTTTCTACACACTTTTTCTATAGGAATACGTAAACGGACAAGGGCGCCCTCCTAGATTTACAAAGTAGATACAATTACTTCAAAGTTGTCAAATTTACGGACACCTAGCTGTTAACACGAACGGATGGCTGGCCATTGAAATAACGTTGTTTATATTTTGAGACGTTAGGGCGAATACTTTTCCTTATGTATTCTATTGATATTTTTTCGCCTTATGTACGCTCAGATATCATAGCGCTATAATTCCCCTTATTCTCATACAGCACGTTACAACCCGAGTCATGTATGGCAATCGGAGGGTTACTCCTCAAAGTCCTGGCTGTCAAACTTTCTGACATTTTCAGGTCAATTAAACAGAAAAACCTCCCACAGGGTACTCCTGTTTATAAATATATCAACACCATCTGCTACAGTTAACCGGTCTGCAAACTTGGAAGTTTGACCTACAGGAGCACCACAGGAGTTAACCACAAATATCCCTCAACAAGACTAACCCAACACAACACACTCACTCTCCATCGTTGTGCTGTTACCAGTGTATATACTACCTGCCGCAAGGTCACACTTAAATAGCTCAGCTAGCAGCCTGTTTTGGAGGCATAATTATTGTGGTCTGAATTCAATAAAATCAGAAGAGGGCTTCCTTGAAGCAATAAGGGTCAACTTCTATGTACGTGTTGAGCCCATTGGAATACTGTACGTAGTAAATGGGAAAACAGGCAAAAATATTGCTTTAACTCTGGAACTTCCCCACTAAGTTCTCTGCTGGCTACAAGGAAGGTATGGACAGATTTTACACTTTCGTGCCGTAGTGAAAAACAAATCAGTCTAATATTAATGACAACCAATCAAGCATTTTTAACAATGTTGAAAAAGGAGGAACTGTAGTTCGGTTATAATGCTTGGTCTTTCATCTTACTATCGTTACGTACGTCCATGCAGGTACTTTTTTTTCTTGAGGTCATACCTCCATGGTTAATTGCTTCCTACCTCTTTTTTCGAAGTGGAAATATTAGCAGTTTTATAGTCCATTATGGGTTGCGGAGACAGGAAGCCCCCCCCCCCCCCCCGGCACTTCTGCCATAGAGCATTTTAGGCCGCCTTAAACTGTTATTGCATTTGCTAAATATTGGGTCGCTTTGGTGATTCGTCCCCCCCCCCCCCATTTCAAAATTCGCTCCTCAGACCTTGTCTGTTGGTTGACTGTAACATAAACCCTGGTCTTGTATGATAGCCACATCCTAGTCTGGTTTCCTGTTCATGCATGCAAAACGTCGTGTACACCTAAAAACGTACATATGTAGACCAAGCAAATCTTTTTTCTGCTGGACTTCTACATGGTGCTGCATGGAAGATCTTATTAATAATGGGAACATCTCTCAATTCTCGGACGTCTTAAGTACGTCTATACATTCCAAAAAGTCCTCACTGATTTAGTGTTAGAGAAAAGGTTAGGGCAGAGCAAGCCCTCAACCTAACGCTGTCCTACTGTTAATTCTCATTTTCGGAATATGAGGCGCATCATTGGAACAAAAAGAGTTCAGAAAATCGGAGGTGTAATCTATTCGTTTTGCTTCATGAAAAGTAGAAGCAAAAAGTGCTTTGTGTACCGTGACAGTGTCTTGCATTTAAAATCTGCATAGCCCCTAATACACATCATTCCGTGGAGATAATGTTTAACTTCGCATATCATTGATCCCCCTGCCCTTGGTTTTCAGATTATTATGTTACCCGAAATGAAACCTTATCCCGTAACTATATACCCTCAGTTAGGCCTAACCCTAAACCCTAATCCCTAAAAATCTCAACAAATTGGGGGACTTATAGGCTGAGAAGGAGGACTAACAATACATACTGTCACATGCAATGTGTCAAGGGCGAAGTTTGAAGTAGTGCAATTTTACATATTTGGCCCTGGGAAAATTTTTCAACTTCTGTAAGCATTTTTGTCCCTCTCCACAATTGTGTCTTTGCTACACGCCTGAAGACGGAATAATGGAGTAGTGACAGGAGGGACCCCATCATACATTTGGCGGCTTAAACCTGACTGCATATTCAAGGCGAACTAACGAGTTATTCTCCTTGCTTAAGTTTATGAGAAAAACTAGTGTCCAATGACTCTCAGCAGCTAATCACAAAACCGGGCTGACTAATGCACATTTCCCCTTGAAGACTTTGCTAAGCGATGCTGCAATCATGGGAGCGCTTATATAAGTGGCCGGGTAACAGTATGTCAATGAAAGTGAGTCAAGTATAAATTTTAAATAGTTAAACATATTGGGTATATCATTGGCCACTGCAGCAAAATGCCAAGGCAAACGATTTTCTAGGAGTCACTTCCTTGCACTGAGCGGGGCACATGTTTTTCTTCAGGAGGCAACTTGAAAAAAAAAACACCCCTGCAGGCACCAGTGTTTGACAGCACGAAAGCTCTTCTATATTGTGTGGAAATTTAAGAATGTTGAACGAAAAGTAATTCAAATTGGAAATATCCATAACAAGTAATAAAAGTTTAAGCCTCTTCCTCCTTCATGTTTCGCACTCTCAATCCCACTGCATAATGTGGCCCCCTCCCCCTACCTGCCTCACCGTGCTAACTGAGGACTCACCACTGACGGTCTCACTGAATCCCGGTTTGTGTGCACTGCATGCCAGGTATTTTTGATCCTTTCCTTTTCTTTTTTTCTAAAGGCGTATAATTTTAGTTTGGTTTAATACATTTGAGGAAAAGACAAAAAGACTGAGTGAACATATCTGTAGCGACATGGACTAGTGAAAACTTATAGGTCATTTGAAATTGTTGTCGGCAATGCCATCTAGTCTTCTTACACATGATTTCAGGCCTAGGTTGGGTATACAATTTTTTCTGCCCTAAGGAAGTCTCGAAACTCAGTTTAAATGTTTGTTCAAGCTTGTGTGATGGTGTACATTCCATGGGCATTGAATGGCTCGCTTTCGCCATTTTTGAAGCGCCCAAATTTTTCAAAATTAAAAAATGTTTATTTATGTAATGCGTTCATAAAAGTGAAATAAATAATAAGAAAATTAAAAAAAGTCGAAATACCAAATTTTGAAAAAATGTGTTAGAACTTTGGTCCCTATAAGCTGTTTGGTACGAAATCAGATTATTGTATCCTCCTTTAATAATCGTATAGACGGCAGCTATCCTTCCAAATTTATGTCTCGACAAGAAATAATAACACCATCATTAGAACGAAGGAAATATTTTCAGCCAAGTATAATACTGAGTAATGAAACTGTGAAAAATCGAAATAAGTAAGAGCTCTGCATTTATTTTTGAAATCAAGTTAAGTCCATATGAATTACTGTATCTTACCTTATTTTCAGAACCAGTTCTGTTAGGAAACTCTTGAATGTCAGTCATGGTTTCAGGGTCTTGTCCTGTTTCCCTGTTTTGGTTTTGTTCAGCTTGTTTTATCTGAAAACTGGAAGTTGTGAAATTGTCTTAGTGTTGGTTAAGACGAGTTTTGCTATCTATGTCAGTCTGAAGTTTCGTTCTTAGGTCCATATGTTCTCAAAAAGGATTTTTGCCCCTTTTGTGAAGTTACACTAATATTTATCAAGAAAATCAAGGTGTCATGGTATTAGTATGAGACCTAAGGTTTTATACGACCCATGAAATTTTAACGTTAAGAAACGGCTCTAAAATTAATTACAAGTATCGGTAATAATGTTTCAAAATAAGAATATTGCATAAGCTTACGAAATATATATCGAAGGGTGGGGATGCGTTAAAAAATGAAGGAAAAGTTATAATTATGAAGTCATCTAAATATTGTGCAATAACCATCAAAACTAGGGATAGGTTACATACCGAAGACTTTATAAATGGAACCTAATACTGCCATTGTGCTTGGGGTGCAACATAATCAAAGGAGTAGGGGAAACAAACAAGTGAGACACAACTAGGAAAAAACCGCACCCGACACGACCTAAAACGATTGGTTAGAAACTGAGCCGTGAAACACAAACTTTCTAAATCTGGTTACGTACATGTCTAAAGCAATACACTTTTGGTTAATTTTTTTGTATAGCAGTCGTTAGGTCAAAGCTGTACTTAATATCTGGGTATAAAGTTTAACCAGTAAAGTAACCAGAAAAGTCGGACGTTACCAACCAGCACGTACCAAAATTGCTATCGGACCATTTCAACGGGAAGAATTTAGTAACAATAGTTCAGTGTTCGTTTAGTTAGATCATTTGGAGCATTACGTTTACAATGACAGTGGGCTACATTTAAAAGTCTTTGGTTAGGCCCAGCCTAGAACAAAATGATAGTCGAATGGTGAATAGAGCCAGTTTACCAACCTGGTCTTATAGGATTATGTGGAATTAGATGTTCATGCTTAGGAACGAACTAATAATCAAAAAGATCTGAAAGCGGGATTCTGCCCCTGTAACCCTAATCCTATATTTCGGTCAACATAGCATATAGGCTAAAAAACACACACGTAAAGCGAATTAGCGAAAAATTTAACGATTTTGGACTCAGAGGAGTGAATCATGTTGGTACGTATTGGCGAAATAGTCAACAATGGCCATGAAACCAATTATAACCGAACTTCAATCAATCTGTTAGAAACGTGGGTAGTTTAATTGGCATTCTTGCTACTTGATTTTGTAGAAGACAGCGTAAAATTGCTTGAATCCATCGTTTTCCTACAAAGCTTTTAAACGCTTCAATCAAATGCCAAAAAGTTTAAAAATTGCAGTAAAAATGTACTACAAAGGGAAATTATTATAGAGAAATGATTAAAATAAAATAACAGTAGGGAGCCAGAACCAAATACTCTAGTGTGAGAAAATGTTACTATGGTACAGTAAAATAAAAGGAACGATATTAAGCAGGGGAGCCGTATACCTAAAAATGTAAAATGTCATAATAATACACTGTAAAGAAGAAATGTTATTTTTCAGTAAAAACACTGGCAGCTCAAATTCCGGGTAGCGAACGTTATTTTCCTGTTTTGCATTAGGCAGATAAATCTTATAGTGATTGCACTTAAGTAACCACTTTATCCCTTAATACGATACCTGAAGGATATTTTATTGTCGGTTTATAAAAGTGGCTTCAGAGGTATCGCTAATATTGGATTTTACGCACTTTTGTAAAAAAAGAAAAGAACAGGTTGAGCACCGGAATCCCAGATGACAGTTTTTGGGTGAAATAACAATATTTTTGAACAGAGTAACATGAGTTTTTAAAATTCCAGTTCTGGACACAATGTAATCAAACTTTTTACTCAATTCTTATTCATTCCCCCTGTGATTAGGTTCTCTTCAAATCTGAATTAGCTATTGAAAATGCAATTCCATGGATGTACTACAGAGTAGAAACCCTGTTGTAAGATAATACTCTTACCGGATTCGCATACTTTTATGTCATGACATTATACCAGTAAATGGTCTAAAGTGTTTGTTAAGATGAACTGCTATAGAAAGTGTTCAGAAACTATCCTGTCCAGTTATCTTTATTTTCTGATATAGCTTTGAAGGTAAGATTTTCGGAAAAAGGGAACTGTACCGAGCTTTTACAGGTGCACAACTGCTCATTTCAGCAACTGGGTTTGTATTGAGTCACGGTACAATTTGTTCATAGAATTACATTACTTTTAAACCAATCGGTTAGAATTGGGCTGTTAAGCCACATATAACTTACTAACTCAATCTTCTATACTGAAAACATTAGAATGTAAATGATAGAGAATGAGAAAGTGGATTCATTTTTAAATACAACTGTGAAAGCAAAAGGTATGGTGCTTTCCCAAGTTAAGTGACATACGCTGGAACGTTTTAGGTGGAGGTCTCTATTTGGCTAGAATAAAAAAGGTGCCACCATAAGACCCGTCACCAAATAGGGGCTGATATAGGCTGTTTTCCCACAGGCCTAACCTGTTATTTATATGTACCAAAATTCTTCTTACTGCTTCAGTTAAATATTTTATGCAACACGTAATAGGAATGTCGTAAAATGTTCTCCCACACAGCGTGATCAGAGAGCCAATGTACCACATTTACAGTTCTGTTTACTGCACAGAATTATAGGAGTCAAGCCTAGTTATTTGCATTCTTTGAAGTTAAAAAATTCGATTGTTCACTTTATTTACAATAACTAAGATGAAGCAATTGGACAGTTTTTTTTAACTGAAGTATTTCCAATGTGGTATGGCCTGACTGTGTGAAAACCTGTTTGAAAGAGCATATTGACCTAAACGGTGGACCGCTATTGACTAAAAGATGGAATGTCTGATAATGTAAATGATCCTGTGAATTCCTGTTTGCCTTAGGCTTATATTTTGTTTTAATTGTGGGAGTAGTGGAGTTAAACCACATGCGATAGTTTTAGTTTTTAATATATTCTAATGAAAAAAATGCACAAAAATAGTATTTCACCGTTTTCAGGAACTGCTTTTTCTGTCTGATAAACCATAAATATAGTAACAATAGAAACGGTCTTGGATGTTTTAGTAGAGGTGGTTGTTTTCTGTCCTAATGAAGGGGCCTGAGGGAAGTTTGCGTAGTTGTAACCGTTTTAGAGTATGTGTAGATGTAACCAAAACAACTGTATTACCATCCAAGCTGATCCAAAGCAATGCTTAACTGCGCACAAAATCTCGAACTTCTTTAGCTCAATTCAGTTATCTTCAATTATAAGAATCTCAGAGAGGGAGGAAATTCACATATATAAAGATTATTTCGGAACACCAATAATTTGCTGCAAAAATAGTTATGAAACTGTGCAATTTTTATTGAAAAACAGTATACTTCGCAAAATTTCAATGACGCAAACGTCAGAATATCAATATGTCTTGCATTGCTTTCATTCACTCAAAGAATGAAAAGGCCAGTTATAGTCTAGAAAAATAAAAAATATTTTATAACGACTTTTCCCCACTTCTATTAATGTACATGTCTTTCTGATTAGAACATTTTGTAAATTTCGACATTGAAAAACAAGGCAACCCTCAAACTGTTAGAAAGTATCAAGCTCAATGATGTCATCGCGTTCTCCATTACTTAACTCTAAGAGCGAAGGGTGCTACAAACTCTTACCTATTAAATTCTTCCTTCGTTATTATACTCTTCTTATATTTTTCCTTTATTATGACTTTGTAATTCAAATTAAAAACAAAACATGTATTTCCAAGTATTTTCTTGTAAATTACACTGGTAATGGAGTTGTCGAAAAAAATATCTTTCCGTGATTAGATCCCCAGCTTCATAATAATCAACCCCACATTGTCCTCAACAGGAGCTTTGTTCAGACATTAAAGAGGGACGCTTACGGCAACCAAGACAATACTGCACATCGAAATGGCGAAAAACAAATTGAAAAGTCACTACTCATACATTATAACGAAGACTTAAAAAACCCACACTTGGCGGTAGTAATGTGATTAAAAGTGCAAGTTTCACGCCATTTCTGTTTGGAAGAATCGCCCCTGTACTTACGAACTGATTTAAATTACTATACACTTGCAAACACAAGGAATGTAACCGGTATATACCATGCTATTGAAAGATAAACATAAATATTAGCTGACCAATGTGAATCACAACTGAGCCCCCCTCCCCCCGAAAATGGTTTCTCGGCAGTTTGGCTAACAGATCATGTGTATTATCTCTTCATTCTAGCCAATCTGGTACGGAGTCAGTCATGGCAGAATTATGATATATCATTCGATGCCCATGAGGTTGGTAAGTCGTTTAGTGTTGTGGATTGGAGGACGTAGATTCCCTGGGAAGCAGAACTACCTTTAGAGTAAAAGGTTTGTTTAGTCGAAGAGTGATAACTTTAAAAGTACAGTGGTGTAGCCACGGGGACGGTTTTGGTGGTTAGAACCCCCATGACCCAACCTTGCAATGCAAAAAGCACCTAAAATAGCGGTTTTTTCTCTCTATCCGTAAACTTTTCCCTCATATTGTGCCCAAGCCACCCCCCCCCCAAATGACACCAAAACCCTCCCCATGACACAATCCTGGCTACGCGCCTGTAGAAATACCTCACAAGTACCATTCGGAGAGGAAGTTGCGAGCTGCTCTTTCATTCTTCTCTTCTTTGCGTTTATTCAAGTAAGAGCTCCATGGCTATATTGTAAATTAGCTGCCCTAAATATTTGTTTTCTTTATTTTCCCATTTAACTACTACTCACAAGTAATATTATTTGAAAATGCGTAGCGACCTGAAGCAATGTATTTAGGAATTATGTTTTGAAAAGGGTTGGAACAAAGAACTTTTCACCTTTCACGCTTGTGTTTGGTTGTGGTAATAACTTGCTACGCAGTTATTACCTGAAGCCATCAAGGTTTTATTTCAGATGTCAATCGCCAGTCATTTAGTTACATGGGATTTAAAGGGCCAAACTCTCACCCCAAACTTCAATTTTGGTACGGGGGTACCGAAATTCTCAATTGGCTCAGCTCTGTGATTGACAGCTTATTCAAACAATGCAAAGTACCAAAGCTTATATAACACAGCATGAACGGTACTGAGAGTGTTTTCATTAATTTTTCCATACTCACCTTGAAGCAATAAACTGAGATTGTATCTGGACGAAGATGAATTTCAGACAGTTGTGGGAGGGGCTTAGGTAAGAAGGTTAGGAGGATTGGTGATGTTTTGGGTGAGAGAACTGGGCCTTTAAGTCATACCAACACCAGCACCAGTCAAAACGAAAAAGGTGTTACAGGATAATCTACATTATTTTACTTAAAAGTGTTCATCTTTCGTCCTTTTGACTCTCTGGCGAACAGACAAACGGTAAAATATGATATTGTTTGTCTCAGCCAGTTGCGATAGCAAGACAACGAATTAAAAACGCCCACAGGGATTTGGATATTTCAAGGAAGTAGCTAGCCTGAGCTGATGAGAACATAAAACTTTATCGTACCTTTATGTTTATCTATTTCCTCTATCGGTTAGCCTGCAATTATCATACATGCAAATGGTATTGTTACACAAAAAATCTTGTAGATATGGAAAGAAAAGCTTAATAGCGAAAACTAGGATTACTTTACTTTTTCAATAATTGACAAGCATCTCAAATTATTATTACAAAATAATGTGCTCTTACCTTCTGAAGAAACGGGTAGGTTGTATGTATACTGCCTTAACTGAAATCACGATGGGGATGTTTCGTATCTCTTGATGTCTGAGTTTCACAAGGTACAAAGGTCACATGCCTCTATAAAATACACAACGAACGATAGGAAACTCAGCATCAGTTCTCATTACTGAAGGAATTTTCCCTTGACATTAACTTTCGTTTTTGGTGACGTTGTGTGCTGAACGCTTGCTGATCCGGGATTGGTTGATTATAGGCGGCCTTCGTATTATGTTTAATATCTTCTATATAGGGGCAGGGCTCTTTGCTGCTGCTGTAGCCAAACTTTTTGGACACGTTTCGAGTAAAAGGAGAATAAGAACTAGTACTGGTTACCAAACAAGATACGGTAAGTATTGCCTTAATTATTTTAACTTCTATAATCCATATTTTTTTTATTTGGGTACAATGGTGAAACCGTAATTTGGTAAATGCATATTTTATACTGGCAAGCAACACGAATGGAAAATTTGTTTGTATATAAGTATGGAGTTTTTCATGTGCACGAAGATAAGGGGCGATCGCAGAGCAGATTTTTTAGAATTTGTTTTTCTTCCTACAATATCTCTAGCATTGGCCCTTCTTTTATGCAGTCAGCTTTCAAGTTTTTTTTTCTTTTAAAATACATGAACATTTTTCACCCACAAAAGCATGCTGAGTTAGTTAGATGGATTTTACAACAAACCATCAAAAATGTGATAAAGAGGCACTGTGTCGCCTAAAAACAAAATGGTACCATCTTGTGGATAAGTGCATAGTGATGCGACATGAAAAACAAAAAAATTTAAAATAGGTTATCGAATTTTGTAGTAGGTCTTGTTAAATTTTCTGTAAGAAGTGTTCTTGCCAAGTTTTCTCTACATTTCCTGTCCTCACAGGATCACACCTATCGTTAAATCTTAAAAGTTTAACGGTGCGCCCAACCAGAGTGCATCGTATATATAACAGGGCCATGCTAATGTAGTGTCACAAAATTAAGTTACTTCGAGCGGACTTCTGGTGGATGAACTTGAAGTAAACCTGAATTAAATCTTTCGAGCAGATAACTGACACAACTTTGACTATTTTACCTAGCAACTCGAGGTTTTTCGAAGGCATAAATAGCCTGGCCTGGGTCTGATAATCAATAGCCTTACAGTTGTACTTAGATCGAAGATTTCATGTTCATATCTGCATGGTGTCATATCAGTGCTGTAGGAAGAAAATATACGGGGAGTTCCAATCACTGTAAAATTCCTGCTGACATTTGACATTTATCTTCATTTTGTAACTCAAAATAGAGGGAGACAATCGCTAAAAGTTGGAAGGAAAGAGACTTTTCGATGTAATTGATTTTCATCTTAAGTATTAACGACTGTGAAATGGTGGGTTCAAATCCTCTCGGTACGGCTCAATTTATCTTCTTTGATAAGGGTCTATACTCTACACAGGATCGGTATAAGTTTCACGATCGAATTTTTACCATACACTTTCGACACATCCTAACTTCTATCTTCAACTTGTACGTACTGATTATTCATTCCCGCTTGGGATTGCTATGGTAATAAGGTGAGAAAATTGATTCACACGTGGTATTTAACCCTTTACCGTTGTGCTAAAAAACGGGGCATATTTGAGCGCCTAGAGGGTGGGCGGAAATACGGACGTAGCTCGCCCCGCATCAGCTTCCGTAGGCTATTGACCCCGTGACCTTAAACTATTGTCTCTCACGCTGTTGTGGCCAAATTTTCGGGTAGTAACTCGCAGTTTCGAGCTCCGCGTGAAACAGTAAAGATGGGTGACAGCCGCGCTCTCCGTCTGGGTCCAAAAGGACCCAAACAACGGTAAAGGGTTAAAGCCTATTGTAACTTCTGTGAATCACAAGCTTAGCTTTTTAAGTAGTCACAGACTCTGCGAGGAAAGCGGAAAGTCAATGATCCATCACCCTAATCGTTGATTTTTTGGCCCTATTCCACAGTAAGGTACATACATTCGTATAAACTTGGATGGTTGTTATACAACACGACTTTAAAGAACTGTTTCGTAAGGGACGGTAGGGTGGGTCCTCACTCTCCAGAAGCCTGAAGTAGAATGCTGTCAAAAAAGGTTCAAATATCCATCCACCCATCCACCCATCCATCTATGTATATATATATATATATATATATATATATATATATATATATATATATATATATATATATATATATATATATATATATATATATATATATATATATATATATATATATATATATATATATATATATATATACATATATATATATATTGAAAAGGTTGCAATAAGTTCTTACAACATAGCTTTACAGAACTGTTTCGTAAGGGCCAATAATGTAGGTCCTCACTCCTCAGAAGCCTGAAGTAGATTCTACTTCAGGCGCCTGAGGGGTGAGGACCTACATTATTGGCCCTTACGAAACAGTTCTGTAAAGCTATGTTGTAAGAACTTATTGCAACCTTTCAATATTACAGCTCCCTTCACAGGGTTGAGCACTTTACCATTGCCTGGTTGACATTACTAATTAATTCTTACTATTAAGGTTATATATATATATATATATATATATATATATATATATATATATATATATATATATATATATATATATATATATATATATATATATATATATATATATATATATATATACACACACACACATATGTGTGTGTGTAATACATGTTATATATGCAAATTTGTGATGTATATACATTATGTAAATATATGTAAAGAATATTTACTTACTTAAGTGCGGGGTAGGTGGGTCACTATCGACGTTACCTAGTCGTTAAAATGCTTTATTTTTCTGAAATAGCATCCATCACTTCAATTATGGCACGATTTACACAAAAGCTTCAAATTCCACTCTTTTGAAGGAATGTGAGTCGTTCTTAACGTGCCTTTTTTATTTAACACTGAAATCGGTTTCTGTTCTTGGCTCTGTTCGGCAGAACGTCTTCAGTAGTGGCCTTTTCGCATTGGCGGGATTTGTCCTGAGAAATTTATTGCAGCTAAAAGTGCAGTTAACAAAATATCGTCGTACCTTTCCACTGTTTTTTTTTTCGACTCCTGGTCTAGGGGAACCACGATTCAACAAGCAAATCTTTAAGATTTGGTACCCTCTTGTATGCCATAAAATAATGATCGGGAAACAGACTGGTAAGTGGTCACCTGCAATTAGATTCCAATGGTTTGCCAAAGCTGGCTCTGTTTTGATGTGTGAGGTAATGGTTGATTTGAAAACTGGTGGTGGCGGTGTTGCATTATTCTCAAGCGTGATGAGATTCGGGCTTTGTTGATAACCAGTGCCTTCCGTGATTGAGGCGATCTCTTCAGGCAAATAGTTTCTAGTGAGAAGTTTCTCTGTAAACGAGGTTTTTCTCTAGGATATCGATTTCGTTGCTACATAATCTATCTTAGCACTTCGCCTTTTATGAAGCCTGTGAATGTGGCAAGTGGATGTGCTGAGTTACGATCGAAGTGTTGAAAAGTTTCCGTTGGCTTGGTGAAGACTTTAATGTCAAGGAGGCTGCTTGTTTGGAACTTTTCACCTGTAAAGATTTCAAGGTCTATGTAAGACACCTTGTGTCCTCTCTATCCACCTTAAAAGCAATCCGAGGTCATTTCATCATAAAAATGTTATCAAATACAAGCGGAGGAGACGTTGCATGCTGGAGGTGGGATTTTGAATCTATTTTCCAATGTAAGGAATGTAACTAATTATGATTGATTGCTTTTGACATCAAAAAGCATTTCAAAGACACAAGATGTACGAATAACACAAGAATATTTGGCCAGAAGTTTTGCATAGCTGACCAGGGGAACTGTAATAAATTAAGCCCATATAGGAACACTACGATAAAAAGTAAATCCTCCAGGAACTGAGGGACAAGTCTACGGAGATGAATTTTAAGGAAACGGTTAAAAGGTAATTCATATTGTAGTTGGGGAGGGTAACTCGGTCAGCGAAGCGTTTGGTTTCAGTCTCTGACATGCGTTTGAGGTGAAAGTTAGAAAATATGTGTGAAATAACATTTGTTACCGATTAACTGGATAAATTACCTTCAGTTAATTAGTGTTATAAAGATTGGTTTAAAGTCATTTGTTTTGGGTACATGAACATGTGTGTGTGTGTGTGCGTGTTCTTAGTATTATGATCTAAGGTACGAGATAAGCTGTTTTGTTTAGAATGCTACATCATGGTGTTTCCATGCACAATTTACCGTGGCTTTAATATTAGATTATAATTCTGCTACAGGTGTTACTCATAAAGCATAGAGTGGCAATGTCAATGTATGGATAAATTTAATAAAAATATAAGTGTACTTTCATTTTTTTTCAACATGTTTCTAGTAACGAGGAGGATATAACACAAAAACATCCGTACACTATAGAAAATGGATACCCAAGCTTGGCTTAAAATTACACAACCATTGTTTTCGTATACCACCTGACCGGAATTGGGCAAAATCTGCTCAACTTAGTTGGTTAAGTGTTTACCCGTAGTTTGGGAAAAGAGATTACCCAAACCATTTCACCCAACCAATTTTGCCCAACAAATGGTTAAAATTTATACCCAACACATTTGCCCAACAGCTGTACTGTTGGGTATCTGTTTTGTTTGGATTTCCATGTTATCACATATATAATAATATTATTTAGAAAAGAAGGAAATTCAAGAGAGTACTCTAAAACATACACCGTTTGCCCTCGATGAGAGGTTGGGGGCACCAGTGACAATGCACTTGGTTCGTAAACAGTGAAGTGTGTAGTTTGAAGTAATAATCCTATTCGTGCACTTTGTATTTCTTGTCCCATTGATTACGTAGGAGTGATTTTTTTTCTCATATACGACCATTGCATTTTGAGCAATTTCGCCCAGGTTTTGTACATTCTATTCTGCCGCTAGCTTTTTATTTACCAAATCCAACCTCATTCAACCATGAGATCTTAGTTAACCACTTTAGTTAAAATAATTATCTGCAAAACTAATCAAATCCTTTACTTATCATCTGATTGGTCAATAACATTTTAACCATTTACCCAACAAATATGGGTAGATTGTTTGTTGAGCAATAATTTGTTCATGTTGAGCACTTTGGATTTTGCCCAGTGCTTTTTATCCAACTGTTTTAAGAGTGATGACCAAATTGTATCATTTAAAAATATTTGGTGATATTTGTTGATTATGGTGAAAAAAGGAAAAAAAAAATTAACTCATTTAGCTAATTTTCCAAGACATATGAAAAAATTCGGAGGTACATTCAGAGTAAAATATGATGAAAAGTGGTGGCTTTGCAGATTTTAAGTGGCCGATTTCTCCCGATTTCAGCTATGATGTCCATCATTCAATGGTACTGCATGAAAGCATTTTTATGTCTTTTTAAATTTCAGATTTTACGACTCGTGTTTATTTGGGAGTCATCTAATTGAAGTGTTTAACTTTCAAGAAAACTGACACCGCATCCAGGTTTGGTTAGGGTAGATGTAGGATTTATGCCTCAGTGCATAACCTCCTGGTTTAATCTAGCGGCGCCCACAACCAATATTCCTGTTTTGTGGTACTGGGTTTTTATCCCTGCTCCATTGATGACACCATATTGAGTATACGCTTGCATTCTTGGAGTAAGGACTAGATGCTGTTGTGTCTATCAAAACTAGCTACGGAAGGAACTGCCAATCAAATATATTGCAAAGGCGTTATTGTTTCTTGTTGCAACAGATTTTTCGGATGAGAAGGATTGCCCAATGCTAACAAAATGACGAGTGTGGAAATTGGAAGCGGTGATTCTCCACCGAAAAAAAATAACAAATTTTCATTACTGCTTGTCAACATAGCTTCGCAACTAACCCAAAATCACGTTGAAAGCATTTGTCTATTCTATGACTTGACACCTCAACAGGCAGATAGTATAAAATCCGGGAACCAACTAATGATGGCTTTGAAGGCAAATGAAGCTATCACCGCTACAAATCTTGATTCCTTGAAAGATATCCTTGAGAATCTACAAATTGGAAAGGCAGTAAAATATATCAACGATTACCTGTTATCCACAGAAAACCAGGAAGGTAAAGATTATACATTTATGTCCCAAAAAGCAATGATAGGGTTGTACATAAAAAGTCTCCACGTTACGTTGTGTAAGTTTGCATGCGGACTTACAGATGGAGTTAATACTGTACATTTGTACAACAAGTAGTCCTGACGAAGCATTATTTGTTGAGACACGCTTTTGTTTCTTTGTTTTATCTATTGTTGTTATCTTTAAAGATCCGAATGGAAGAAAGATTATTGTCTTTGTACAATATCGAGCTCATACCCCATTAAAAAATACTGTACCAAAATGGTTATAACAACTTTATGTTTCAGGACTGTAGAACAACAGGACGGTGAGTTCAAAGCATGCGCTATCGGTGTTCTGCTCTGAAAGTTAAAATATGTTTTGGTATTGAAGACAACGGCACGAGAGAAAATACCATGACATCCCTTTTACAGTCCTGTTTCTAGACCGAAGTTCCGCTCTGAAAATCAACAGGACGGAGTTCTGCTCGCTCCTGCTCAGTCCAGTTTTTTGCTGCTCGTGACTTCCTCTTAATCTGCTCTCCGGAAATCGGATAGCAGATTAAAGCAGCTTCGGAAATCGGATAGCAGATTAAAGCAGCTTATGCTGTTTGATGAAAAAAAAATAACCTTCATCGTTAATCTTCAATCTTGCTCTTCCATTTGATACCAACCCGATAGA
Source organism: Holothuria scabra (assembly GCA_037179385.1). Taxonomy (NCBI): domain Eukaryota; kingdom Metazoa; phylum Echinodermata; class Holothuroidea; order Aspidochirotida; family Holothuriidae; genus Holothuria; species Holothuria scabra. Next base: position 9,614,744 of record CM074197.1, read on the forward strand.
AATCCTTCACGCCAGGTTTTTTCCCGTGAAATTTCACTAATTAGAGCGCTAATTACAATAGAAAAAACCTTCATCTACTTTTTTCGGCTAAACTCTTATGCAAAGACAACCGGCTCTTATCTCAATTTGACCAATCACAATGCAAGAAATGAATGACGTAAAATTATGCCTACCCTTTGACACAACGATGTACGTATTGCCAATATATCACACATGTTGTGTACATGCATTACAGGAGTCCTTTCACAACCGTTCGGGCCCAACACAGAATGACAGTTTCACACGTATGTAACCCAAAGATTGTTTTTGAATGCCAAGCCACAGCATCAAATCAAAGAGAAAATGAACATTATCTTGAAACTTGGGACGGATTCAAATAGCACAATCAGCGACAAAATTAAAAACTGAACGATGGGGCCGAAACAAGTGAATAGGAATTTGTCACTGAATCTGGGTTCACAAATGAAACGAACGAATTGCGCAGCCGGTTCGATGCGATGTGCAAATTGGAGACGTAAAGGCCGTTTGAATAGCGTATGTATCAATTGAACGAAATTTCACTGTCTGTTTTGTTTACGTTTTGCTTGACTCCTTCTCAAAATTACCTTCTGAATATGCATCAAATTCATTGGGCGGAGCTAGAGCAAGATAATAAGGCAGAATAGCGTTTGGAAACCGTTGAAATCTTTTCGAATTTTTTCGAATTTTTGCTCATTTTCGGAGAAAAGACTAAAGTACGTTAGTTTTTAAAGCTTTTTACATTTGTATGGAGTACAGCCCATACATTTGATAAACACTGGAAACGTAAAAATAACAGCACAAGCTGCTTTAAGAGGAAGTCGTGTGAACCTATGTAAAATACAATAACACATGCACGTAGAAGTTATAGTATACAGGGTTTCCGTTCACGTAGTAACTTTTGTGAAGAAAAACCTTGTTTATATCGAAAATATTCTCAAGTACAGAGAAGTTCAGAGTTTGCCTTTTTCATTCTTCTTTGATGCAGGAACCTCGGAAATAGGTAAGTTTCATTTCACAGCGCAAGTCATTAACATGGTGAATACTTATGAAGTACGAATTGTCGTACACTACGGTACTAACCTACACTGTTCAGAAATTACAACGAGGACACATTTCCACATTATCCACAATTCATGAAAAACACTTCCAAATGACAAATTCAATGGGTGACGCATAAAAGTATTTCATAATTATTCACTAACTTGAAAGCATCCGGATCCTCCTTCTGAAACATACAGTAAAGCATATTGTTATAAGGGGTCCTTGGCTTGTAAACTTCTGGCCTTGCATGTGGACCCTGTCCAACACTTTAAGACGTCTTACACAACATTGGCCGAAAACATGGTCAAGTGCTTAGAGCATTCGACTTACCGTCGGAAGGTGTGGGGTTCGGCTTCTGGCCGGGTCATACGTACTACCAAACCTACACACTAAATCTCATACAACATTGGGCTAGGGATACCCTCTTTGAAAGAACATTAACTTAATGCAAAAAACGGTCTGCGAAAATTCACTATTGCCCACTGGTTTCAAGGTCTAAACCAAAAACCATCTTTACGTTTCTGAAGAAATCAAATTTTTAGAATGCTTAAAGTAGCATATCAAAGAGGCCTGGTGAATTTCATCCTTAGTTAAGGATATCCCCACGAAAGGCAGTGAAACGTTATGGTATTTGAGGTAGCCAAATATCATCTGCAGTACTCTTATGGGACGATACGTTTACGTTTAGGCTGGGTTTTATGTCGGTGTCTATGGTTTTAAGCAGAAAACACTTTGATGAACAGTTTTGGAGATTTCAGCAAAGTAGTCAACAGTCCTGCAATTTTTAATTTGATGAGCAGGCTGTTCTTTACTATAGAACTTGTTGACCAAGGTAAAATTCTTACATGTTTTTGAGATCACACCGCTTGCACCATGCCCCAACCTCCTCTCGAGTTCTAAATGTGGTTCTGCATTCGCGACTTATCCCATGTCCGCATGAGTTTTTCAGTAAACAAGAAAAAATAATAATGACGCCGAATGATTACGATGATATAAAGTGAAAGTGTATCATACAAAAAGGAGAAAATGTAACAAGGAAATAAATAGCTCTTTGGTGCTCTCAATACTGAATAACACACGTAACGCTGGAAAGCTTCCACGACTCAAACTATACATCCCCACAGTTCAGTAAAGGTAGAACCCTTAAATGAAATTAGAACTTGAACATAATGGTAAAAGCCAGGAGAACAATACCTACTGATAACACAGAGCTTACGACAAAGAACTGATCTAATCCTCACAAAAAGGTGGCCGAATTTCTTGGGTTTACCCAAGGCATTTTTGGGGTATTCTTGGGCAAAACTTGCCAAAGAAATAGACCATGTCAGTAACACCCATGCCACTGGCATGCCATATCCTCCCAATGATCACGCATGTCTGACATGTGCTGTGACATGGGTATTCATAAAAGTGGTTTGGCTTATATTTTCTTTGGTTTACCCATGTCCACAGTTAGAAATACTAAGTCAGCTATTGTTTGAGATTTAATCCCATGTCTTACATGATCTATTGAGTTATAAAAGAAAATAGAAACACTCACTTGACTTGGGTACAACCCATGACACTCTTCCTGCATTTACTTGGTCTACACTCTTGTGTTTTCTTTCCATGTCATTGTTTTGACATGGGGCAAAAATTCATCAATGCGCCAGGCATGGTTTAATCCAAGCGCCACCCATTTTGGACATGGGTTGACACTGTCCTGGGTTTTCATGGTTATGTCTTGGATTAATCCTATGATGACAAGTTTTTTGGCTAAAAGCCAAAGAATGACATTGTCTGACCTCTGTCACAGGGTTGAAAACCATGCCTTAACCAAGACCACCCATGGCGACATGAGCGTATTTCGAACATCTTTTTGTAAGGGTTAAGCGCCCCTTGCATCGCCTCTCGAGGAGAACCTTATTACTCCTGTTTAGAACTGTCATAATTAGCTTTCTCTGAAAATATGGAGCTCGTACTTCAGAAAAGTTAGGATTCTGGGTTTCCTGTAAAAAAAAACTGGAGGACTGAGGAATTTGGTTTCCTATTGGCAAATCTGAGATTGAACGCCGACTAAAGTTCGTTGTTGCTATAGATTGTTACCCAACTCCTACGATATGAGGCTCTCTGACGAAATTTTTTGAGGCAAGAGCTTAAATTGAAGAAAATTTTGAATTTTCTAAAAGACAATTCATGAAAATAGCACAGTAGTTACTGGTGTCACCTGATGATCTGGCGTCACATATAGCAAATTTCCGTTTTTCACTTACAAAGTGTAGAACTTGTAGAATTTTGCTCAAGCTATGAAGGAACACTTCTGCTTAGAAACGCGATTTGTGGCGCACGGAGGGCGCTGAAAATTGTGCTTCTTAGAGACAAATGAAGACGAATGTGGAGCTTTTAGTGAGGAAATTTCGGACTTTTATGAGTTGTCACAAACTACACAGCAGACTGGTTTCACAAAGAGCAAATTTCCGAATTGTTCTTTTTCAGAGCCGGCTGCTCCCTTGTAGCTTCGCCACTGTGTGTCTTAGAGAATGGGTCCGGATGCAAAATGGTGCTAAATGTTTCAATATTTTGAGTTACTAGGAAACTCCAAAGTTTTCAAACCATTACCTTAAAGTGTGGGTACTTACTTCAACCAACTATACGGTCAATTTATATATCGGTGTACTCTATAAGTAATTAGAATCACAACGAAAATTGTCATAGTTTGCGAAAGATTTTTGCAAAAGTTCGAACAGTAAGGAATCATTTGTTATCGGAAGAAGGTAAAATAAATCCATGACTTGATCAAAAGCGCACTTCATTCTACTACGGGGAAATTACAGATTGAGGGGTGGGAAAATGCTAACCACTGGTACGGTGCTAATGAGACACCGTTGCATAGGCCTACCGGTGTAAGATTGTTGATACATGAATCATTCAAATATGTTTTTTTTTTTTCAAACGACACCTCACCATACACTAACTGCAGACAGAGGATGGAGGTGTACCTCTAATTCCTTATTGAAGTCTCTTATCTAGCAAAAGTCTTTGTGATTTTACTGCAATCTGTGATAATGGTATCAATACGAAACGGTCCAATCGCTATAAAAAAGGAATATTGTGAGCGTGTCGAAATTTTGCTTTAGAAATGAATTTTTTTTTTCTAATAAAGGTACATACTGAATGTGCACCGAGGCATTTTCAGTTTCTTTAAAATGTGTTTGCCGATTTCAGCTTGTCAGGCTGGTCATTCACTAAAGACCACGTTTTTCATTAAAACTGAATAGGGGCGATTCTTCTTCCTTAAATACCTAATTATTGTACACCTGCACAACCACACCTGCTGCCCTATGCAAAGCAACAATAATCATAATCATAGAAATTGATGACAAATGTATATTTGATATGCTAGTAAAAAAGAGCATCAATGAGACTGCACGCGCGTGGAGGTTGCAAAAATTTGGGGCTCTGCAAAGTAAACATTTGAAATAATGATACAGAAAGCTAGTCGATCGTTATTGGTAGAGGATACCTTTCATAACCTACATTTACAGTCTTTTAGGTAGTACCTAATTTTTAGGTTTCACGTCACAAAAAGTGAGGGGAACTCTAACGTTTGTGTCCCCTCTACTCAAAAAGTGGGTGGGGGAACAAATCCCCGGTCCTCCCAAATCGACGCCCCTGGGTGACGTTAAACTGAAAATTTTAATCACCTTCCTGCCCTGTATAGACTATTACAAAACCCACATACCTAGACCGTTCAATTGTCTGGTGCAAGGAACAATTATTTGTCCTACTGTTCAGTGAGACCATAAAGATTGGATCTGCACAACATTTATTACAGGTGACAGGCTAAGATCACGACGATCAAGAACGAAACACCAACGCCCGTGACACTGACACTACCTTCCATAGTTCGGAATATCCCCAAGTAGGAAGGAAGTGGCCTTCTGTGATCATTAGAGGTTTGCACATGCTGACATGCATTTCATGTAAAATCCCACATGAATTAATTATTAATCAATTTGTGCACTAGTCAAGCGATTTGTAGCTGATGAAGGCCGCAACCCCCCCCCCCCCATGTGTGCGACATTGCAAAAGCAAAATTGCAAGGTAAACAAACAAATAAACATAAAAGAAAAAATCCCCCAAACTTCTGCATCGAAAAATTGCACTCATTTTTATTCATGTGATTTAATTCATAGAAAGTCACTGATATTAATTGCCTTGTTACAGTTGGGAAACTGACCTCGGGGTCACCAAAATATGTAAAACTCTGATGACGGGAAACAGTTTCGAATTTAAGCCGCTTATGGAAATGTACGCTTGGATAACATATTCTGTATACTTTCAATGACGTACAAGAAAACTATGAAACTTCTCAGAATAACTTCGCAAGTTATCATATCATCATCTTCAAGCGAAACTGTCGGCTAAAAGGGGCAATAGTCACTGAAACATTTCAGGTCACCCGTAAGTGACGGTTGGCGAAGGGTCACAAATTTGTCCCGAAACCATCCTGAAGCTGCCCAATATTTATCAAATGTACAAATTGAATCATGAAATATACTTTCCCACATAGTTTCGTTGATAATTTATTTTAATTTTCCTGAAGACGGCCAATCCCGCTTTGTTAATGCTATTTCTTTGGAGTACACATGTTAGTACTTCAGCCATCTCGAAAAGCAATGCATGATTGTATATACCTAACAAATTGTAGCACTGCGATACAACATCCAATACAATGCCATGCTTCTGGGCGCACATCCCTAACTGATGAGAAAGTATGTACATATAATGAATATATGAAGCAGGAAAAAGTTCTTCTTTGAGGTCGTTATAGCATTTTTTAATTAGATAGAGTGTTACGGCCCAGTTTCCAACCGATTGGTTCAAGTCGAGCCGGTCACGGCCTTTTTCCCAGTTGTGACTCACTGGCTTGTTTTCCCTACTCCATTGCTTTATGCTGAGCACCAAGTACAATGGCAGTAGGTTCCAATTTGAAAGTCTTTGGTATGACCTGGCCAGGACAGTCAATATAAATGAATCGCTGCTCTTTAAAGGTTCCTATCCGTTCCTCACCTGTAAGGTAGGTCAGAGAGCGGCTAGTTTACCTACACACTTCAAACTGACACCTCGAAAAGTTCCCTCTTATTCCAAAGTTGTTAGCTATCACGTCATTTTTAAATTATCCAGCCAATGGTCAGGAATATAGAAAGTTCAGCTCCTAGAAATCCAATAGCATTGTCTCTAATAGAATTCTTATTGTTATTATTCTTAATTATTATGAACAGACTTATAAAGCGCCAACTATACACAAAGTAATCCAAGGCGCCGCGCAAGATTAAAGCAAAACATAAAATGACAAAGAGTAAGACAACCAAGTAACAGAGGTGAAAGAATATAATAAATGAACGAAGGATAAGCAGAACTAAAAGTTTTACCAAAACTAAAGACGATAAAAATGAGTTTTCAACCAGTTCTGAAAAGTTAAAAGGGTGCTACAGGTGAGAATGGCGATAGGTAGGGTATTCCAAATCGAGTACAATGGCTACTGGTTCTAATAGGCAACAAATCCCTAAGATATTCAGGTCCCACATCATGGAGGGCATAAAAAGCCAGAGTAACAGTCTTAAATCGTAATCTTTAAATAACTGGTAACTCCTAAACCTGATGGAGGAGAGGAGGGACTTGTGTAGAAGAGGGAACATTGAATAAAACCCTTACAGCAGCACTTTTAACACGTTTTAACTTATGAATAAGATATATTAGTAAACCACAATACAGAGAGTAAGCATAGTAAAGGTGACTTGTAAAAAGAGCAAGGATTGAATTATGGCTGAAAAGACTGAAAATTAAGAAACTTACGCAACTTACGAATCCTATAAAGCTGACCAAAAGCAGTTTGACATTTCTTATTAATTTTGCAAGTCGAGTTGCAAAGTTGCGTCCAAAAAAGCACCTATCTATTTCACATTAGGGAGAACATCAACGGTACCATTACCAACGAGAAGGTGATTGAAGTTAAGTTTTTAAAGTTGTTGACGTGAGACAAAAACAATTACTTCCGTGTAAGCTTCATTCATTTTAAGTCAATTTAAAGCCAATGACAACCTAATCTCAGCTAAACGAGTTTGCATGTTTATAACCTTAGACGTGAATGCAGAGATTTCAACGATAAATATAAACCACAATACTCGACAAAAATTAAAGGACAAAGTAAGCAAACGGATCGCTATGCCTCACCCTCCCCCACACACATCAAAGTTGCGACAGCCAAAGACGTCCTGAAACTTTAAAAACATTTATGCCGAGAGCGGGTTTGCCCATGTATTTTCGTAAAAAGGCTGGACAACGTTATATAATTCCCCATTTTTTTTTTTTTTATTTAATTGCTTTGAAACTAGCAATTTGCCATTTTATTTTTCAAGGTATGGGATTAGTTACAGTTGAATTTGTCCGGCCGGTAAATAAGCTCGCCATATTTGCATTGCGCGCTCGAATAAAAAAAAAAAAAACTTCGTCACATAGCTTATGCGAGCGAGGTTGAGGGAGAAATATAATTATGGCTAATAGAAGTTTTCATTAATCGAAGCCTACAGCTTCGATTGTTAGATTTGCTCAGTTTGCCAAGTGAACTTATGCCTCCTTTGTTGACTCGGCGTATGAATATCTTCAGTGTGGTGTTTCTCTATTTACACACGAATATAATTAACGTTACGCAGCAAATTTCGACTATTTTCCCGATTTCGCCAACTTGACGGTGTTCCAAGAGAATAATCAGCCTATTTGAGGCATTTCGGGAGTCTTCTTTTCGAAGGACGTTAAGTCTATGCACAGTTCTATGGACTTTCTTTATATACTTGATTTGATCACTCATAAAATAGTCCCAGACTTGAACGCCGCTACGCAGACTAACGGTAGTTCATACTCCACGACCACAACATCGAAATTCCCCGCTTGTTTAACGCCCTTATTTACAGCTAAAAGTCCGTTGGCACGTCTCAGTTTAATCTGCGCATGTGCAAATGCCGAATCTGAAATAGAAACATTTTACAGCCCATCTGTTTCCTGCGTTAACGGTACGTTCCTGGTACAACTGTTAAAGTTGTGTTGGCGGCAGAATATTTTTTCTCTGGGAATGTGGGCATGGTAGGCCGTGTGCTCATTTTTGTACAGCTTTTGATATCTGTACTTTTATATATATCGAGGCTTGGAATCAAGTGGCACAATATTGGGCCTTTTCGTTTCGTTTCATACCATTTTCAGGAGCTTGAATAAGTACTTGCCTGCAAGACAGTACAAATCGTCTGGTTTACTTTTAAAGTTTTAAGTACTGCAAAGGGTGGGGAAAATTTTTCTTTCTCATGTTTCGTGATAGGAGTGGGTGGTGGGGTAACATACTGTACCCAACAGTTAACATTTATTTATTTATTTATTTATTTATTTATTTATTTATTTATTTATTTATTTATTTATTTATTTATTTATTTATTTATTTATTTATTTATTTATTTATTTATTTATTTATTTATTTATTTATTTATTTATTTATTTATTTATTTATTTATTTATTTATTTATTTATTTATTTATTTATTTATTTATTTATTTATTTATTTATTTATTTATTTATTTATTTATTTATTTATTTATTTATTTATTTATTTATTTATTTATTTATTTATTTATTTATTTATTTATTTATTTATTTATTTATTTATTTATTTATTTATTTATTTATTTATTTATTTATTTATTTATTTATTTATTTATTTATTTATTTATTTATTTATTTATTTATTTATTTATTTATTTATTTATTTATTTATTTATTTATTTATTTATTTATTTATTTATTTATTTATTTATTTATTTATTTATTTATTTATTTATTTATTTATTTATTTATTTATTTATTTATTTATTTGGAGGACGAGCCTGTGATGGCGGCGTAACAACATCCTTTGTCGTTGGGCTCCAGATTTTTCATCTAAAATTTGACCTTCAGATATTCAGTTGAGATTGCAGGTTAGTGGCACTTATTTTTGGACCCTCGTTCTACACCTTTAATTGTGAAAATGCCTGCTGGCAGGCCTAAAGGCAGTCTGGGAAAGAAAAAAACGAGGAGAGATAGCTTCGCAAGGAACCTTACGTAGGCTAGGCTCTAGCCTAACAAATACTCGACGTGGCAGTAGGGAATCTGCTAATGAGGAAAGCGGTGATAGCGAGGAAGAATACATGACTGAGACTCTGGCTACATCCCTCGATAATGCGATGGCTGAAATCAACAAACAGCTCCAGAAAATCAGAAAAGATTTTGCTAAAGCCATCGCCGACCACGATAAAATACTGGAAGGCCTAAAAAAGGAGAATTTAGAACTGAAAGCCAAATGTGAAAATCTGGAAACCAGGGTTGCAACCTTAGAAGAATCCCAGGTAACTCATTCTGACTTAATAAACAAGCAAGAACGTTTTTCACGACGGAATAATTTTCGTATTGTTGGCCTGAAAACGGAAAGTGATGAAGACCCGATAAAGTTGGCCTCAGAGGTGATTACCAAAATTGGAATTCCCAATTGTAAAATAGAAAGGGCCCATCGGGATGGCAGAAATGTGTCAGGAAGAGACAGACACCTTCTAGTTAAACTCTCTTACTACCAAGATAAGGTAACAATTATGAAAAACGCCAGACAAAGTCTTTCAAATGAGAGTTTTTATGTGATTGATGACCTAACTAAAATGGACTTAAAAGAAAAGAGAAAATGGTCTCAGATGGTCGGTCAATTATTTCACCAAGGAACTAAGTTAAGATTTTTTGGAGGTTGCTGGAGACAAGCGAATGGCAAGCCCTACGCATTCCCAGCATTGTGAGATCTGTCTGTCATTCGGATTGCCTAATTTTTCCTGATTTCCATTTTTCATCTCTTTTGGACTATGGCCGCTGGACAACTCAGAAAGGTCGCTTTTTTCTAGTACTTTTCAGTATGAGCCCATACACAGCTCCATCATGCCCGACGTTTTCGACATGCTTGTATGCCGAACTGTTTCATCGGATAACCTTTTTATTGTCTTCCTTTTTTGGATTTGTCTTTCTTTATCCGATTGGATTGACTTTTCTTTTCTTTCTTTGTTAACCTCCGTGCGAAGATTTTATGTCTTTTTGTCTGCGATATCTGTCATCAGAACGTGTTTTAATCACTCATTTGTCAATGGCCCTAAACTTTGTTATCCTGTGCACTGTCAGTTTTATTCATGTCAACAGACTTGAAAGTAATCTCATTTAATGCAAGAGGGCTAAGACAGGCAAAGAAGAGGAGACAGTTATTCACTTATTTGCACAAACGCAATGATGACATAGTCTTACTCTAGGAAACCCACAGCTGTTTAGAGGATATAAAGTACTGGACTTATGAATGGGGGGGGATCGATCATCTTTTCTCATGGATCAACTACTAGTCGAGGGGTATGCGTACTCCTCAATCCTAGATTAACGTTCAAAATACTTAAGCAGGATATTTGTCCACATGGACGCTACATTGTAATGGATATTTGCATTCAGCAACATATTCTTACCGTTGTTTGCATTTATGCCCCTAACATGGACAGCCCAGATTTTTTTATTGACATATCAAATAAGTTAAATCGTTTTGATTGTGAAATTATAGTCTGTGGAGGAGATTTGAACTTAGTTTTCAACTTGGATATCGACAAAATCGGCGGTAATGCAAGAACCAACTTCAGAGCAAGAGAAGTATGCCTAGACCTAATGAATACCCATGATCTTGTTGACATTTGGAGGGAGAAAAACCCACTGGTTAAAAACTTCACTTGGAGTTCTAATATAACGCCCGGAATTCACTGCCGTTTGGATTATTTTCTTATTTCAAGACATATCGATCATTGTGTAGAGGACGTTGTGTTCTCGCCAGGTTTACAGTCAGACCATTCCTTTATTTCTTTTTCTTTTCGTACTTATTCTGTAAAAAGGGGCCCTGGCTTCTGGAAAATTAATAATTCTCTTATGAATGATTCAAGTTACATTCAACTAATAAATGATCTGATCCTTCAGGAAGTAGACAGCACTGGTACATTAAATCCCTCTGCTCGTTGGGAACTGCTCAAGTATAACATTCGTGCTGCTACTATTAAGTATTCTAAATTGTTAGCGAATCAAAAACGTGCCAAGGAAGAGGAACTTATCAATAGGATCGCGAAACTCGAACAAATGTTATATGTAAATGAATGTGCGGTCACAAGAAGCTTGCTCAAAGAGGCTCAAAATGAGCTCTTACTGTATTATAATTATAAACTTCAAGGCACAATCATTAGGTCTCGTGCGAGGTGGGTAGAGGAAGGTGAGAAAAATACAAAATATTTTTTAAATTTGGAAAAAAGAAACAAATCTTTCAATTCAATTCAAGCTCTCCAGAAAACAGATAGTCCTTTTTTGATTTCATCTAGTGATAAGATTCTCTTGGAGATAAAAACTTTTTATGAGGGCCTTTATAAGTCCAACGATTGTGTCCCTGATCCCTCTTTTACTGATATCCCAAGTACTGATACTGATGATGTTGATTTTGAGTCCTGTGAGGGTGAACTTACATTGACGGAATGCAATAATGCTCTTTCTTCAATGAAAAATGATAAGTCCCCAGGCTGCGATGGCCTCTCCGTTAATTTTTATAAAACTTTTTGGCACTCTATTGGTAAGATCGTGCTAGATTCGTTAAACTATGGTTCTTTTAGAGGGGAACTTTCACCTGAACAAACTAGAGGTATTGTTACCTTAATTTTAAAGCCAAACAAGGATCGTACATTGCTACAAAATTACCGTCCCATTACTCTTCTGAATACGGACTATAAAATTGGAGCAAAGGCGATCGCCACAAGACTTAAAAATATCATTCAAAAACTTATTGGCCCCCAGCAAACGGGATTTTTGAAAAACAGATTTATTGGTGAGAATATAAGGTTCGTATTGGATCTCATTGACTTTTTTAGGCAAAAGGATATTCCCGGCTTTCTACTGCTAGTGGACTTCGAGAAAGCGTTTGATAGAATTGAATGGTCTTTTATTCATAGAACCCTTGATTTCTTTAAGTTCGGGGTAATTTTTAAAAATTGGATTAAAGTTTTTTACAATAAGAGTACTACTGCCATTTGTAATAATGGGTATTCTACAGGATTTTTCCCCACTTATAGGGGAGTACGTCAAGGGTGTCCTCTGAGCCCGTACCTATTTCTTCTTGTTGCCGAGATTCTGGCTTTGAAAATTAAGGTGAATGACAATATTAAAGGAATTAAAATATGTAACCAGGAAATAAAATTAATGCAATATGCTGACGACACAACTATATTTCTTGATGGTAGTAGAACTTCTGTGATTCAAACTCTATGTACTTTTAAGTTATTAAAGGAGGCTTCCGGCTTATCCATTAATCTGGGCAAGTCGAATTTATTTCCTTTAGGCTCATACATTAGAGCTATTCCTTTTTCTATCGATGACTTAAACATCAATATTACTTATGGACCAGTCCAAGTCCTTGGTATTTCTTTTACAAGTGAGGGAGGTAATGATCTGTTCAGATTAAACTATATGCCCAAATTGTCCCGGCTCAAAAGTTGTTTGAATGCATGGGCTACCAGAGACTTGACGCCAATTGGCCGTACTATTATTCTTAAGACTTTTGCCCTGTCTCAACTTGTTTATCTTTTTCAGGTCTTGCCAAATCCACCACATCACTTTATTAAAGAGCTAGAAAAAATAATTTATAATTTTATTTGGGGAGGTAATCCTGACAAAATTAAACGTTCTACTATTATTAATACCATCAGTGACGGAGGTTTGAAAGTTACACATGTGCCATCTTTCATTAAAAGTTTAAAATGTACTTGGATCAAACGTTACTGCAGTGAGACTCAGGTAACTGGAAATTATTTTTTGATCTGTATTTAAAACCATTTGGCAACAGTTTCATATTCCAATGCAATTACCACAGTAAGGATATCCAAGTAGTTAATAATGTTTTCATCCGACAAGTGTTAGAAGCATGGAGTGAGACAGTGTTTACAAGACCGGTTGATAATTTTGGTAGCCAAATCATTTGGAATAATAACTTCATTCGTATCGATAATAATCTTGTTATGTATAAGAATCTTTTTGCTAAAAATGTCATATATGTTAGTGACTTATTTGACCATGATAATATACCTTTAACGTTTGAGCAATTCAAAAATGCCTTTGGGGTTGAGTCTTTTCCATTCACACTTTATCATGGATTGATTAATGCAATTCCGCAAACTTGGAAAAGATCCCATTGTGTAGGAAATATGTCACTGAATGGAACTATCGATTTTCTTGATAAAGTTTGTCAGTGTACCTCAGCCTCTCAAGTCATTTACTCCAGGCTCATAAACCGATTCACTAAAACCCCAACATCTAGGATTAAATGGCAGAGTCAATTTAATACTTTAACGGATAATGATTGGTTTAGAATTTTCAGAATGCCCCATCTCACTGTTTCAGAGGCTAAACTCAGATATTTTCAATTTAAATTCTTACATAGGATTATTGCTACAAACAGACTACTTTACTTAATGAAAAAAACTGATTCAGATTTGTGTTCCTTTTGTGGTACGAAAGTGGAGACCCTTGAGCATCTTTTTTGGGAGTGTAATTTTACTGCTTCTTTCATTTTGGATGTTGAAGCATGTGTGCTTAAAAAACAATTTTGCTTTTCTAAAAGAAATATCTTTTTTGGCTACAGCGATAGACATTGCCATCCTTATAATTTTTTAATTCTCCACATGAAATATTACATTTATGATTGTAAAAGAAATGAGAAGAAACCCATAGTTGGAGAATTTGTTTTTAAGTTTAAGTTTGCCCTAAGTATTGAAAAATTTAATGACGCTAGGATTCTTCCTAACACGAAAAATAGAGTTAGTTTTAGTGATCTCTATAAAGCGTTCTCCCCATGCTCAGATTTGTTCACGTGATTTTTGTTTGTTCCGAGGAGAAAATTATGTTTTCCGTATGTAAGATTTTCTGCGCGTTTTATACACTTATCTGGAATAATTTGCATGTTCCAAAGATAATGTATGTATGCTGAAAAAAATGTGGGTTTTTGTATGAGTATTTTCAATTGAAGGAATAAATGTTGACCTCTTTTTATTTATTTGTTTTTTATGAAATTAATTATAATAAGATCCTTATTATTTGAGGATATATTTCTGTTTAACAGCTGACCCCTTACGTCTTTTTGTTGCAAGATCTGTGGGTTTTAGCAGAAATATGTAATAGAATGTAAATATTGTATATTTGGAAAGATCATATCATGTTTTTGAGTTCAATCGTGTTAAAAAATGAAACAAAAGAATGAAATATACGGAGGAAAAAGAAATATTTATTTATTTATTTATTTATTTATTTATTTGTTTGTTTGTTTGTTTGTTTGTTTGTTTGTCTGTCTGTCTGTCTGTCTGTCTGTCTGTCTGTCTGTCTGTCTGTCTGTCTGTCTGTCTGTCTGTCTGTCTGTCTGTCTGTCTGTCTGTCTGTCTGTCTGTCTGTCTGTCTGTCTGTCTGTCTGTCTGTCTGTCTGTCTTTCTGTCTGTCTTTCTGTCTGTCTGTCTGTCTATTTATTTATTTATTTATTTATTTATTTATTTATTTGCATAAATCAACATTGAATGATGACTCCGACTACAATCTAGTTTTACACAAATTTATATGTAAGCATTTGGAGTAGTAAACATGGCAAATTACTCAAAGATAACACATACTGTGAAACATTTGTTTACAATGAAAGTTTGCAGAACATAGAAAGATTTTGTATAGCTTTGGACGGTTGACCATCGACATACATTGAAACAGTGTGGAGGTCAACGGTTAATAGTGATGAGGTCAACGGTGAGCCGTGGCTCTAGTTTAGTAATCTGAAAAATAGAGAGCAGTGACTTGTACATTGAAAGGAGGGATAATGAAATGTTATAAAGATCACGTTCGGGGCTTTCTGTCTCAATAAATCGTCTAGTTTATCTGTCCGAACTCTCCCCTTAAGGCTTTCTTAGTCATCTGCCCCCAGACATATTTCTCGCTTGGAAACTAACCACCCCCCCCCAACCACCAGCCTGGGATACCCTGGGTATATGATTAATGAAACGGGTATGATGAATAGTTTCATGAGGCAACAAAAATTAACAGCGTAAGCCACGTATGGGTACCTTACTTTGTTTACTACCCTGTCTACCTACCATCTAAGCATTTCTTTGGTGATTTCATTTTACTCATTTGTAAGCATATCATACGCGCCATTTGCAAAAAATCTGGAGGTACTACCTTATTACTACCACTTTTAAAATCTGTTACCACTTTTGTAATATATTCGAACACTTTTGTAATGAAATCATATTAACCCAAATTTTTCTCTTTTAACCACTTCTGCAATTAAAGTAGGTTACAGCAGACGGGAGGACTGGGTTTGAAGAATTTTATGTTTATGGTACAAGAATGAAATCTGACAAACAGTATTGTATGACCACAGCGAAAACATTCGGTTATAGGAACTTGAATTTTTCAATAGAGGGCAAAAGCGCCAATTAAAAAGGACTTGTTTCTTCACTGGTATCTTGGTTCTTTCCTGTTAAAAAGTCGTTGCTTTAACCGTAAAAAATAAGAAAAACTCTCCTGCAAGATTTAGTTTCCTTACTTTTATAATGTACTCAATTTTCCGATTTAGCAGCCCTTTTGCTTTGTCCGGCAATTTTGACTTGAATTCTAAGTAAAACCAAAATTTTTCCAAATTTAATTTCAGCTATTTGGCAGAACATACGACGAGATGTAAAAAAAAAAAACTGGGACTTGTGTTTTTTAAAAATTTTCTTCCTTTCTATTATAAAACATGAAATTTCAGCACGGGCGACCATTTTGTTATTTTCGCCATCTTAGTAATTTTGGACTTGGGAAAAACATGATATACATGTTGCATATTCTCTGCTTAATATGGATAGGTTTTAGGTTTAAATGTGTTAATACTAAAGTGTTTTATTATATTTATTATTTATTATTTTCATGTAACTATAGTATACAGGTATTGTAACTGTACAATTTCACGTCTGTTACATCTAAGGCAACAGTTTATACACACAAGTAAACCAAGATACGGGGGAAGCAACGAGTCCTTTTAAAATGGTTACATTTGCTCTTGCTGTACAAATCTCCGAGTCCTTACAACCAAACGCGTCTTTTGGGTCACAGAACACTCTAACTGCATGCCAAATGTTTGCATCACAAAAAGCAAACTCTTACAAAACACCGTGGGCAACGTTAAAGGTAAACAGCAGTCACCTTGCTCAGTTCAGCTGTTGAGCAGTGGTGTAGAACAAGTAACCTTCACCCCTAACCGAGTCTTTGGGAAAGTGGCTGTGGACTGGGGATACGCTCACGTCCGTCGGATAAGAACGTTAAATGACAGTCCCTGGAGCAGGGCTTGGGAGCGATTAGTACACGCCTGGCTCGTTAGCTCTGTACATTGATCGAAAAGAGAAGTTCACCGGTGTTCATCCACGCTCACTCTGGCATAGGGTTCTCGATGAGCCAAATGGCTTCCTGACCCTCAAAACATTAAGATATACACTGAAGTAGTGTAGACTGCCCTGATTGGCTCTTGAAAGTCAAGTGACAATATTTTTTGTCCACAAATGTGGATTTTACTGAGAGTTACTGCTTGGTTAACCTTGATAGTGCACTATTGATCTCCTAAAATATTATAAAAGATACTTTGAAGGGAAAGTAGCAGAAAATTGTGATATTTAGCTTTTGCTTCAAAGTACATTTGGGGCGAGTGCCCTTTTCCTTTAAATAAGGAACGTATGTTCCCTATAGGAAACGCAATGATAACCCTTTCTTTTTCACACCCATTCAAATCACCCACCTATCCAATATACTTAAAATTATCCCCATGGCAATAAGTAAAGAAGTTGCAAAGCTCGATTGTTATAGAGAGGCTTTTGGCGTTGCAGCTTCTGACTTACCAAAAACTTAGCAAAAGCCACTAGATTCAAACGGCTTTCAACAAAAACTAGAGCATCCCCAGACTGGGAGTCCAGCAACCCCAGGTAAAAACGAAGAAACAAAATTAGATAAAGGATTTTCGATTGGGCCCCCTATTGTAAAACGGTTAATCTACCTGTAGTTATTAGTAAGTTGAGTGTACTTTTACGGCCCAGTTTTCAACTGCTAACTGTGGAAAATAACTAGTTTCCTATATGGTGTGAAGTTTGCGCGGGTGAAAGGATTAAGGCAGTTTAAAGTGACTTTTTTCTTAATGTTTTTCTTGATTGGAAGGGTAAAGATGCTCCATGTTCACCTGTAAATAGAAACTCATTCTGCATTGAATTGATTGGCAATTTGGTTTCATGTTACAAAGGAAACGTCTGGTTCTTTTCTGTTTTACATAACATGCTAGCAATGTGTTTACAATCAATGTATTAAAAATGAATTCTTTCATATGGTTGCTAATAAATTTTTTACCTGTATTCTTTGTAGACTTAATTTTAGAAATTTTTACATTGTAAATTTATTTATTACATTATTTATTACAGATGCTCATCTCGAAAGACTTGCACATATGTATTACATGAAAGTTACTGGTAATCAACCTAAGGATTATAAATTCAGTGGACTTGAAGGTTCAAAAATTAACGTTGTTCTAGTTGGAAAGACAGGAAATGGGAAAAGTTCAACTGGAAATTTACTACTAGGAGATACAGGGTTTAAAGTTTCAGCCGATTTTTGTCCGTGTACCAAAACAATTGAAGTAGCTAAATACAACCACAAACCTGTGAAGATAGATATTGTTGATACACCAGGATTACATGACCCGAAGGACCTTAACAATGACGAAAAATTACGAGAGATTGCTAAGACTGTTCTTCAATTTCCGGAGGGGGTTCATGTGTTTTTGATTGTTTTCAGAATTGATTCGCGCATTTCAAAAGAAGATATGAAAACCTTTGATGACATTGAGGTAAGGTTCCACTTGAATTTAACATCATTCTGTCATTTTGTGAAATGGTATTTCTCTCCGTAAAAATATTTTACAGGCATAGCCGACACAAACTGATAAACTACCTATTATTTCTTGTTTAAGATGGTTGACCATAGTGAACATCAAAAACCTTTACATTGTAGATATCATTTCAATCGTTTGTTTTCTCTACAGGGAATGTTTGGAAGAGACTTTTACGATTTCAGCATTTTGGTATTTACACATGGCCAAGATATGATTAAAAACCATAATTCTTTGCGGAAACTTTTTACTTCTAGCCAAACGGACCAAGATCCCACAAGGATCTTTAAAGAAAGAATTCGTGATCGCGTTTTGGCTCTTGAGAACGTGGAATGTGAAGAAACTTTTCGACGTTTACAGCAGATCAAACTTCAGTGTGCCATATGTGAGGTTGTCACTTGCAATAAAATGAAGACATATACAAACCAATTATTCAAGGTGGTTCAAGAATTAAAAGTACAAGAGGAACACCTGATGAAGGTCATTCCTCGTTTTCTAAGCGATATCATTACCAACTCCTCTGAAGATGATCTAAAGTCATTGAAAGAGAAGTTGCAACTTAATGATAACCAGATGAAAGATTTAGTCGACAAACTCAATTCCCCTGTCTCAGTTACATATGATAAAAGCCATATTCAGGAGGTAGTACAACAAGAAATAAAAAACCAGTGGTTACTAATTGAAGAAAATTTGAAACTTATTGATGTGAAGCGAAAAACCAAACGGTTAATAGATGATGAAAAACGTGAAAATGACAGACAGCTCGTAAAATCCAAAATACGACGAGAACTCTTTCATCAGCTTGGTAATCTGTCAATTGAAGATTTAGAAGGTATGGTGAACGATCCAAATTCAAAAGGCGCAGTGCTTCTGGTAAGTATGAAGGAAAAGAGTGGCTTTGAGGAAAAAAGTGGTATAAGTGATGTTGATGCTATTGCAAAGAGGGTTATATATGACAACAAGGAAATTATCCAAAGCGAAATCGATAGCAGAAACAAGGAAATGCATAGTATGAGACAAGCGAAACTACAAGGTATGGAAACCATTTTTAGGCTAAAATTAAGGGATCATTTGGTTGAAATGAGTAAAGAACAACTGGAAGAACTAAAAGGTAACAAAGAGTTACTAGACACAAAATGTTTTCTTGAAGACATGGGACCTTTTTATGCAGATTGCCTTGCGGAATTTCGTAGACTTGTCCCTGGAATAGTAGAAGATTTGTTCAACACTAAGGTTGACTCCCTTATCAGAGACAAGGAGGAAAGTGTCCGAGGAATTTTTTTTACAGATCTTGAACGCATTCTGAATGAAAAGCTAATTCAAGCGAATTTGCAACAGCTTAAAGATTTTCAAGGAGGTAAATACCCATATATCTGTCAACTGGGAATAGACTACTCTAACACTGGCCTGAATGAAAATCAGATAAACGACTACATTAGCAAATATTTCAAGAAGCAGCCAGAACTAATCTCAAAATTGCATGACACAAATGAGCTAAAAGAACTAAGTATAAGAAAAGCTAACTTTAAAGCAAAAATGAAATCCGAATTAGAGACACACATTAAAGACTACCTTTCATCTAAGAGTGAGAGTCAAGTAAAACAGATACAAAAAAATCTCAACAAAAAATTGATCACAACTGAGATTTTCAAAAAGGTAAAACCGTTTTTGAATGAAAAATTGAAAGAGGAAGGAGAAGAAGCCTTTAAACTCTCTGATGAAGAAATCAAAGAGCATATCTTGTCAGGTATCAAATTGTACAATGCAAGGTTGGACAAAGTACAATCAACGGTCAAGCAAACGAAAAAAAGAAAGGGTTGTTTTCCCTCAGAAGCAAGAATAACGACAAAAACATCAGGTTCAATTCCAATATCTTTTGCAAGAATTGGAGATAAAGTTTTAACAATATCACCAGAAGGACACAAAACATTTCAAGATGTGTTTTTTATAGCTCACTCTGATCAAAATGCACAAGATAATTATTTTAACATTACAACAAGTAGTAATGTTACTATTAATTTGTCCTCTGACCACTTTCTTTTCGAAGGTAATTTGGAAAATGTCAAGACGGCCAAAGAGATAAAAGTAGGAGATATAGTCTTTGTCTTGCAAAATGACATATTTGTTCCAGACGAAGTAGTCTCTGTAAAACAGCACATTTTAAATGGAGCGTTTTGCCCCTTCACCTTGAATGGGAAGGTAATTGTAGATTGCGTGGTGGCATCTTGCTTTACAGCAACCTTTTCACCGTTAATTTCTCAAAACCTTCTCTTGCCGTTAAGAGTTCTCTACTCTGTGATGCCTTTATCTTTGTATAAATGCCTGTTTCAGCCTAGTAGCATCGTTTATGTCTTAAATCTGTCAAGAAAAGCAAAGTCTTTTATTTATAGTCTTCTCAAGTTGTAAGTTTCTTGTTGAGAAACTGGAGTAATTTGGAGCTTGTACACTTCTCGTGTACATGCTCAAAAGGACATGTCTGCAAGCATTTAAATACACTTGTTGTATTTACACTGTGATTCAACTTAGGGCAGGTTAAACGACGTTAACGAATTAAAAGAAAGGGATAAATTAATGTTCCAATATGAGTGCTAAAATTCCATTACGTTGGGCATTTTCGTGGTTTTATAGGAAAATATCTTTATTTAATAATAACTTCCTTTTTTTTTTGCTTGAAAAGAATTTATCTTACAAACAGTCATTAACATTCAAATATTCCACAACATTTTCTTTTTTTGAAATAATAAAAGTTTCACCTCAATAGCATTTGGCTTTAGAAAGGTGCTACTTTTCAAAGTAATTCAGGCTGTGTTGTTATCGTGGTACATTAATTTGACATTGTATTCAATTTATAAATAAGCTTGTGTCGGTTTGTTTAACAGTGCATACGGTTTAGCTTAATGTCAGATTTAGAGGTAAAGATATCCACACTCTACATTAGGTTCAAAGTTTAAGCGGGAACAGGGCATTCATTTTTAAAAAAATGGCTAACGGAATCTGAAATCTGAGCCATTGTCCTAACTTTACCTAACTTTCTACGTCTTTTCTTATAATTACCAGTCCTTAAAGTGAGAAAACTTGACTTAGGGAAAAGACCTTGCAACAGGACTCGGAGGCCATGGTGTGGAATATTATAACCTCCCTTAGTAAAGTCACCTGAATATACCTTTAACACAGAAAAGTATTCTAGAAGAGGGTACAAATTATTCGTAAAAAAATTAACAAACGTGTGAACTTAGGATGTACATTGTATACAGCTCATATCTGTTTAATTGGGCTTACTTTGTAAGCGTTAGCTCATATATGTTCTATTTTGCATACTTTGTAAAGTTGAAATTCAGTTTTTAATTGACTATTAAAGTTCTGTTTCATTTGATTGAATTGTATTATACGGAACAAGATTGTTTTGCTTTAATCGTGTAGAATAATAACAACATTTGCTTCAATTTCATGTAGGGGCTAGGGAAAATCAGCCATCATCATTAATTGACAAAGTTTAAAAACAGAGCGTGGTCCCAACTTCAGAAAACTGTAACTCATCCAACCATTATTTTAACTTATAACACTGGATTTGTATGAGAATACTTCTAAAAACTGTTTTCAATTGGTGCTCAATAGGGACATCAAAGTGTGAAAGTTGTGGCTTTTTCATACTTTTCTTATCTTGGGGTCTAGGACTGACCATTTTGACCTTTGCGACCATATTTTGAAGATTTAAGTCTCAATAATTCTACCACAACTAACCCATTCCATATTTTATCTCTTATTATGTTGGATTAGGTGTTAAAGTAATAGGAAACAAAATACGAGCTAAGTAGAAATTAAAGTAGTATTCAATAGATCACTTTGACGGTTTAACTTAGGTTACTTAATGGTGAATTTAAGCTGTTACATGACTGAGTAATATTTGTTTCTTAAATTAACCCCATCCTAAGTTATTTAGTAACTTTGCATGAGAGGGGTGTGGTCTTTCCCGGGTTGGCTGTTTTATAAAATTTAGGTGCTTAAAAGATCCCACGAGGAATGGACTGAGATGAACGAATGTATGGAAATTTTCCAATTCATAACATGGCTTTAAATAATGAACTATTTATAAACTGTCATAAGTAATTCTGTGAAAAGGTGTCACTACTGCACCTGGAAAATTGTCCTTTTTTGACTCCGCACATCAAGCAAGCTTTTGAACTTTTCGGTTGGAGGTATTGATGAGTCCAGTATGGGATATTCAAGTGTCCCCTGACTGCCTGAAGAGGAATGCTTAACCGCAAGTGTTTGGCAAACTGTTATCGTATTCCATACTCAAAAATGAAATGTGTTGATAGGTCATGTATTGCACTTTATTATGTGAAGTTGTGTAGGCGCCAAAGTATTTGTGCGTATGTTTTTTCTCAGACAATTGGGAATGCACCTGCAATTGCAGATATCTCCAATTTTCAAGGACAAATTTTGCCATTTAAGTGGGTTCTTCATAACTTCAATAACTTTCAATAAGTGAATATTTTATTGGGCAGTGTGCGTACGTGTGAGTGAGAATTAAAATATAAATTGAGGACATTAGCAGGTTTTTCTAACTCAATTGTTTATACATCCCGAGAAAGATATCCACATTTGCATAGTTAAAACTAGGGTTTCTGGTTGACACTCAAACCGTTTGTGAGAGCACTGAAAAATACTGCCTTAGCGAGATACGGTCGCTGACAAGAGCTCGAGTGGTTCAGCTGCCCGAAATATCGACCACGACAAAAACATTTGTCATTTGGTTACTATGAGCTATCTTCCCCCCTGTTCCCACGTGTTGCATGCTGCCGCCCGCCAGATTGCTTACGGGACTGCCGGTATGCCCCGATAACGTCTTGAGTGCTATTGTATGCTTGTGTTTGTGTGTGTTTTCGTTTGTGTCGTTTTTGGAGAAGGGAATCAAACAATTTAACATTTTATAGGCCCATTTATTCTCGTTACTTTGTATATTGATCATTTCCAAACAAAATGTAAAATAGTTGGTACATAAGGAAAACCTTTACTACTCATGAACAGAGTACAAATATATTATGCAAATGTTCGTCCATGCTACAGATTTCAAGATATAATATTCAGTACTATAGGAACATTGATGACATATTTTTAATTTGGCCTCACCGTTTGGAATCTCTAGAGTCCTTCAAATTACACTCTAACTCCTTCCAACATTGTATAAAATACACCTTTGAAGTTTTTGACTCAAAAATCTCTTTCTTGGATGTGCTAGTTAAATTGCGCGCAAACTCCTTATCCACCTCCGTATAAGCCAACAGGTAATCACCAGTTCTTACATTTCGACAGTGTCCATCCTCTCAGTCTCAAAAGTCAATTGTCTATAGTCAATGTGTAAGACTTAAACGCATTTGTTCTGATAAGGACGACTTCAATATTGAAATTTCCAACCTTATTTATTTTTTTCTTTCCAATGGTTATCCCATGAGCATTATCAAAAACGGAATTGAGAAAGCCTAACAAGTTCAAACAGGAGGACCTCCTCACCTATAACTCTAAAAAATCGAGCGACCGCATTCCATTAGTTTTAGAACACCCTTGCCCGTTCTCTTGTACGTAAAATCAAACAGGATTTTGCTCTTTTAAAGAATAACTCTTCCCTTCCTGCTAGCTTTAGAAAGCCACCTTTGTTAGCCCTTTGCCAGCCTCCCAATCTAAGACAACCCCATACGTCTTCTGAACTTTCACCGTTTTCCAAACCACCCCTAAGAAAGATACCCTGCAATCCATCCCGCTGCCAAGTTTGCCAAAATATTTCCCATGCTCGCCCACTTTCCCCCTTTTTCGAAATTTCCTATCAAACCCCCCAATCTGGGCTGTGATTCTCAGAATGTTGTTTATTTGCTATATTGTACTATGTTCCCTAAAGGTCTTTATGTTGGACAAACTAGCGCCAGGGGGTGTTACCTGCTAGCACTAAGTTTGGGTTTAGGTTTAACAACCACAAGAAGTCTATCCGCGACAATGCACGCGGTTTAAAATTTCCAGATGCCGAAATTTGAAATGTGTACTGCTTGGTTGCTTCGCGTTTCTGTTTTGCAACCGCGAAAACAATTTGTTTTGCTTCGCGAAAACACATTCAACACGTCATCGCCCGCATAACAAGAAGCATTACAAAAAAGTGGCCATGGGTACAACCTAAAGTATGAGACCCAACCCCCTAGCACCAGTCATTCCAAGGGGGGCCCGAAATGAAGACGAAATAGGAACATAACCTGGTTCAATCCCCCGTTTAGTGACTGACAGTGTCACCACCAACATTGGCAAGAACTTCTTTAACATCTTGGACAGCTGCTTCCCACCTGGCACTACGGAGCTTTTAAGGTGTCATGTAGATGTTGAAATATTATGTGACTTTCTCGACTTTTTGTCAGTAAAATATTAAGATATTGACATCCGAAATCTTTTCATCTCAATATTTTAGCGTAAATTATTGAAAAACTACATTACAGGATCGCAAATATCTTAATATCTTCACTGAGAGATATTAAGATATTGACATACAGGATTTCAATATCTTAACATCTTCACTGAAAGATATTAAGATATTGACATTCGAGATCTTTTTATCTCAATATTTTAGCGTAAGATATTGAAATATTACATTACAGGATCTCAATATTTTAATATCTTCACTGTGAGATTTTAAGATATTGACGTACCAGATTTTGTTATCCAGTGGCATAGCCAGTGGGGCAGGGGGAAGAGTGTCCCCTGAAAAATCGAGAGGGAAAACCGGAAAGAGGACGGAGGAAAAAGGGAAATGAAGGAGGAGGGAAAGAGGAAAATGAGAGAGAAGAGAAGGAACAGAAAAGGGGAAGAAAAATAAATACACCTGAGGCAGCCACTCCTAGTACCGAGTCCCTCCCGAATACGCCCATTGGCGCCGGCCCGGGGGGCACGGCCCCAATCGATTTCTAAAAAAAGATTCTTTAAATTTTAAAATGATCACAAAAGGTGTTTAAGCTAAAGATTTCTGTAGGGGTAGGGTGAAGTGTGTTTTCGACCAAGTGATAGATCTGCTGTAATTATTCACTATCACAAATGGTTCTGAAACTATCAGAATTTTCTCAAATACTTCACAAACGATAAATTTTTTTGCGCGATCCAAACTCTTATAATCAATATTTTCCGATAGCAACTCTCGGAAAGTACAGTAGCAAAAGTTGGAAGCTTTTTAAAAATTTCCAGGTAAAATACCGACTTTTAAATTGGCTTATAGGTTTTTAAGGGGAATTACAAGTGTCTCGATGCAGAGCCTGAATGCAGGTTTTTTCAAGGGAATATTACCTAATGAAAAGTTTCCGCGCGCTTTGCGCGCATTCGTCAAGGTTTGCACTCCACCTAATGACCATTATTAAATAAATCATACATGGATCTATTCTGATCACAAACACTTTTCCGACAGAGGTACATCTCCAACCTGTGTAGGCGCCTCGCATCAATATGGATTCTTTCGATCTAATTTGTAGCATTATGTGGAAGGTTGAAATTACGTATTTGCTTTATACATTCAACTGCAAAGGTGAAATTATTGTTCTTTATTGTAGACGTGATTCTGGAGGAACACAAAATTGCATCGACGCGAAGTTGTACCCTTCTTTATCTACCTTTGTAAAATTCTTAGTTCAGTCTCACCATCTTGCCAAACATATCTTGTAAGGAAATTAAAAGTGCTAAGCCCAGACGTGGCGCCAAGTTTAAGTTGGTGAATGAGGGGGTTCCCCTATCAGGAACATTTTTTTTTCATTTTCACCAGGGAGCTTTAATGGGTAAGATAAAGTATGTAACGAGACGACGACCAGTCGCCAGGACAAATTTTTTGGGTTTTGCTCTTAAGAATGGAGAAATCTCCAATATATCAAAAATTTTCCAGTATTTCTTTAAAAAAAAACTTTGTTCATTAGAAACCCAAATTTTCGGCGAGCTTTGCCCGATTGGCATTTGTCACCCTTTCGCCCGGCAACCCGTCTTGTTTCTGAAGTCTAGAGCAGTAAAGTTTTTGTCTGCCGTACGGGAGCTTGGCCATACTGACAGGCCAATCTCTTCACCACCCCTGACTGAGGCTACGTGCAGATTTTAGCATGGCCAATTATTTAACTGGGAAATTTTGGCGTGCGTCTCGCCCAATCCTTACAATCAACGTTGTATTACTTGTGAACATAAATTGGCACAAAACACAAGTGCATCATTCTAGCCCAAAATAGTAGGTGTACAATCAAATTTAGAAGGCGGATGTTAAAAGGGTTTTCATGTAGCAATCAAATATCCTGAACAATTTTCGTAACCTGCCTGTGATACTATATGGTTTTAGGCTCGTTTCACTCGTACTACAAATAAAAGCTATGCAAAACATACACTTTCTTCGTTTATGGTAACTGTGCATGCAGTTCATCCTGTTACAAGCTGTTCAAACAAAATTAAAATGAGTTAGTTGTGATAATTGTGAACTGAGTTGTGACTTACGGGGAGCCTAGTGAGCTCTCAGTGTGATTCTGAAGTACGCCAAAAGCTCCATGCTATTGTTCCCATTTTGTAAATGCCGCAAACATTTAGGGGATTTTCCCCCTGGATCGCACCAAAGTTAAACTAGACATCACTAGGTCCTTATGGCATTCCATGGTCCCCAACGTTCGCAAAGCATTCGACTCTTTACCTGCACTTGCGGAGCTGAAGAAACATAATCAGGACCATAGCCATGTTCTGTTCACTTGTGCATGGAGACTCTGCACGTCTTTGTATTGCAAGCGGAGGGAAAATTTTAGCGCGCCTGGCGCGTATGTGCAAAAGTATGACCCAATGATTCTTAAAGCTATTTGTGGTGAGCTTGATATCTTATCCCTTGTGGTTCCCCCAAATAGCCATCATGTGGTTGCACCACTGACTAATACATTTTCTTCTTCGGACTCGTGCACGTGGACCAGTCACATCCTCGTGGCCCCCGTAGGGCAGTTCCAGAGTCGTGCGGGTGCCCTAAGTACTTCTTAGGTGCCGTAGGGGCTCTTAAAGCATCCTTAAATGCTCGCACGGCGCCCTTGCGGTGAACCTACGTGGGCTTGACCATTAAACTTCTACGGAACTGTAAGGGGGTCTTGCGGGCCCGTAAACTGTCCGGACGCATTGTGAGGGCAACCCTCCTACGATTGGACAGTAGAAAAAATTGCACGGCACCGTGACATCTTTGAAATCGTACGCGCACCAAAATCGTACGGCACCGTAGTAAAGGGGGAGGCTGTATAGACACACACGCTCGTGAGCTACGAGTGGATGACCGCATGCACACTTCCTGTATAAAATCTTGCGTGTTTTATAGTTCTGTCTCTTGGGAGGGGGGTGATGTCTTGACGTGCCATTCAATCTGAGCTCACGAAACTGAAACAAACTCTTTCATTAGGCGACATTCCTTTCCTTACACCCATCCAAAAGTGAAAACAGCTTTTCTAAATGTTAAGATTGTCTACAGTACGCACATTTTCAGTTCAAAGCTTTGCCGAGAATGACACTATTTTAGCTACCTTAAAGACAGATACTCCTCACCCTGAGCATGATTTTTACTTGGGGGTAAGCAAAAGTCTCAATTAGTGACTGTTCTATGATTGACACCAGAGTTACAAATTCAAAAGATGCAGAGTAGCTCATATTGCACAGCATGTAAGAAGAGTGTTCTGATTACTTATTAGAGCCTTGTGTGCTCACCAGGATACTGCCTTAAGTAATAAACTAGGTTTGTTTCTGCACAAGGAGAGGCTAAAGACAGTTGTGGGAGGGACTAGAAGTACCGTGGAGAACTGGAACTGTTTGGAATGTTAAGGGTCTGTATTTAAATAAAAAAGCAACATTCACTTTGAAACCACCCCATAATGACATACCCGCTGAACGGAATTCCAATCAGAACCAGGTCCAAACTATACTATAGGTGCGCCACTGATTCTGTACCCCCAAAATAGTTCTCCCGTTGCATAGACACACTTAAAAGATAAATGTAGCACAACCAGTTTGCGTCTGTTCTTTCTTTTGGGAGCAAGATATTCTCGGGCAGTGGCGACACCAGGATTTTGAAAAGGGGGGGGGGGGCGGTGGGAGGGGGGACAACAGATAATGTCCTAATGCTACCTCGGTTAAACTCCCAAGTCTGCGTAAATCGCAACTAGTTTTTATGCGCCACTGCGTTTAAATACAGCAGAGGGAATCCTTCTTTTGTCACTACATAAAGGCGCTGACCTGGGAGAGAGGTTTGAGAGTAGGGGTGATTTTTTTTTTTTTTTTTTTTTGTTTGTTAATTTAAGGTTGTTCCGATGCAAAATGGTGCTATCTTTAGGACATTTTTGAATATGATCATATGGCTAAAACCTGTCCATAGTATAGAGAATTCTAATTTTTAGTTGGGTGAAACAGGAGAGTATGTTGTCTAAGAGAAGGATCCGTTGTCAACAAACCTCCTGAAGCCCCCTTTTGCTACTTTACTGCCTTCTATTCGGGAAAAGTTTTTACGCATAAATACATGCGTGGAGTCCACAAAAAACATTCTTGGACTTTTACAAAAAAATTTCCTTTCTCTCATCGTGTATTACAAAAGGGAATCTAAGGCTAGCAGACACCTGAATAGGGCCCCATGGAAGCTCTGGATTAATTATATAACATAGGGCCATGAAATAAGGTTTATTACCTAAAATCCAAATGATAATATAGAGTATGGCGCTGAACACTTCAAAACTATCGTATTTTTACTAATTATGAACGGAAATCCAGATGAACAGCTTCCAGCAATGAGGAATGGGAGGTACGGAGAGTACAGGTGCAGGGAGGTGATGTAGACCTCCCTGATAGGTAAAGCAAAAGGGGTGAAGGACTAACAGGCACGCTTCTGAATGCGTTTTCGTCGTAAGTGTATTAACAACCACCATCCACACCGATAATGGTTGCGCGCATAGCGTTTGATGAAAATTTTTGAAAAATGTATAACGCAAATACGTAATTTCAACCTTCCTCATTATGCTACAGATTAGATTAAAAGATCCCATATTGATGCGAGGCCCCTACAGATGTTGAAGATGTACCTCTGTTTTGGCACTCAAACCGTGCCGAATGCGCGCTGAGGGCGCAGAATTTTTTCCATAAAACAAAATTTCCTCGACAGAACCTGCATTAAGGTTCTGCATCGAAACACTTTCAATTCCTTAATAAAACTATATACCAATCAAAAGCCGGTCTTCTACCTGGATTGGAGGTCCGCACAAGCCTTCACAACACTGTTTTGAATTTCGGAAGCAGAAATTTGCGACAGATAGTTATGATAGCCTACAAGTTGCAAGGGTTACATCCCTCAAGTTGCAATCAGCTCGATAGCAGAGTAGGCCTACACAAAGGATATGAGTTGAACCTGCAGAATTAAAGGGTACTGCCTACAAAAGAGTACACAATAGCTTGAGACTGAGGTCTCACTGAAATTGAAACTAAGAATTCCTGTAATGTTGTGTAAAAAAAAAATCCAGTCAAAATTCTTTCTTTGGAGTATTTGGAAGGTTTACCAACCATGCATCTAAGAAAATGGGTAATAATTCTCCAGAGCTTATTGGGAGTCCAAAGCGGATGGCCTATTAAAGCAAATTATAAAAAAAAAAAAATGCAAAAATATGCCATTTTAAAAAAGCAGAAAAATTCAAAGGGGGGGGGGTTTAAAACCCTTACCCTCTTAGGAACCCTCCTAGGATCCGCCACTGAAATGATAAAGTTATAATAAAGGCTCCCAAGTTTAAGCTCAACACATAGTTGATCGAAATATTGAACGGAATAACATAATTTAAATAAATCTTAACACCAAGGATTTTTTTGGCGCTGGTCCTTAATAATAAACACCAGTTCCAACAGAAAATCCAATGTGGAACACCTGTATCCATTAAAATACGACTTACATTGATTTTTGTTAACCTGTAACAAACGAACAAATAAACTACCAATTTCCTTCGGCCTAAAAACATGCCTCCTGGTCACGAATTTTTTTCCGTTCCTGTCTCCTGATTCTTTCAGACTAATCATAGGCGTAGGAGGCAGGGGCTGGGGGCTGCAGCCACCAACCAAAAATTTCTGTGACAATTCGGACAATATGAAGGGAATTTTTCAGGCACCTACTGTACTGAAAGAAAAATAAAATTGCGATGATGTAGTTAAAGGTAATCAATAAAAATAAAGTTCTAATTTGAATTGCACCAGCACCTATATTCGGTAATTAACCAGTGTATTTTCAATGCTTAAACTTGTATTGCTATTATCAGTGGCGTATTTAGGGCATGGCCATTGAGTCATATCCCCCTCCCTCACTGATACTGATTTTTTTTTTCTATTTTAGTACCTAAAATACGCAAATTTTTTAACACAAATTTTATTTCAAAGGTAGCAAATGGGCACCAGATTGCATGTAAGGACACCTATTTTTTCAAAATTTCAGAGGGGAGGGGAAAACTTCCTCCCCTTAGTCCCCAACCCAAGACCAACAATCACACAACATTTGTCATGCCCCCCCCCGCCCGTGGGATAAATTCTGCCTATGACACTGATTATTATCATTATTATTGCTGCAAGGACTTTCCCAAAATATATAACAAAAATAGAAAACACGGCAAAAGTAGTTGAATGGAATTAACATGAGATCATTGCGATGTAATAACCTATGCATGTCTGTTTAATTTCATGTACATTAACCGGTTGAATTCGCGCTGAGCGCACGAAAAATTTTGGTTACATTTTTCGGAAAAGTCGCTACAGCCCTCCCCCACCCAAAAGGCAAATTGGCTCCTACGCCCATAAGAGTAATGCTAACATTTATGAATGAATGAATGAATGAATGAATGAATGAATGAATGAATGAATGAATGAATGAATGAATGAATGAATGAATGAATGAATGAATGAATGAATGAATGAATGAATGAATGAATGAATGAATGAATGAATTCAACACCCATTCCCTACCTCACAAAGCCGTTCTTTTGAGACTCAAATGTGAGAAATAACTACCGGTAAACATAAGAGGTAACCAGAAGTTTCGGGGTCTGGGGGAAGAAGACATGGCGCTGTTGTTTGAAAAAATAAAGTAAAACTGCCAAATTTTAATGAGCAGGGGTGGCGCCAGGGGGGGCAGGGGGCTACAGCCTAGCCCCCCCCCCCCCGTTGGGGCAAAAATGGGTGTCGTCGGTGAGCAGAAACCTCGTTTTTTTGTTTTGAAAAAAAAAGGGTCCTCGAAAACTGGGATAGTACAAGTATGCCGACGGGGTCGGTCTCCAAGAACTGAAGTGCAAAACAAAGCAAAAAAAAAGAGTCATCGAAAATTCGGGCTCAGCCGGCCCAGCCCCCTGTCGGGGAACCCATCCTCCCCTGTCGGGCAAATCCTGGCACCACCCCTGCAAATGAGTAAACAGACAGTTCTCCGGCCAAATGTACCACCATTTTCCACTTAGGCATAATCAAATATTGGGCCAAAGCCAAAAATGGTCATCTCCAAACCTAAAACGATGTCGATTTGGTTCAATTCACCCATGGTAATTTAGACTACAACCCAAAGTTTGAAATCTGAAGAATGAGTTGCGATTAATTGGATATTCAGTGAGATGCGGTCATTCAAAGATGCAAATTGCAGCAAATTGCACATTCAGAATGTGGTGGGAAGGGATTAGGAAAAAAGGACATAACAACATACATAAAAGAATTTGAATTCCCTTCTTTTTCTGTGTCAAAGTGCTTTAGTAAACACAATTTATGCACTGAAAAAATATTAAAGATATTTTCAATTTCTAGAAAAAATTAAAATGAAAATGTCTAATTCCGTCCCACCACATTTTTTACATTCTTTTTTCTATATTTTCAATGGTACAAAAGTTGAAAAATTTATTGAAACTTTCCAAAATATCAGCTGTAAATGCAAGTGACACTTATGTGTGCAAAAAAGTCAATATGTTATTTTGGGTAGTCACGGTGATTTTTCGACATTTTTGTGGCGGGACGGAAACAAGTGTTTTGGGACGGAATTTTAGTTTAAAGGAAATTTTAAGAAGTCTGCCCTGACAGATTTACTCATAACTTGATTGTAACTGCCAGAGTCATGTTTTTGAAAGCTTTTGTAAAAAACATGGCATATTTCTCCACCTTGTATTTAGTTTTGAAGGTACATCATGTATAGTTCCAAAATTTGTGGGCCCTCAAATATTATCCCCCATGGTTTTCTCGAGTTTCTTTCTGACTTGTATGTATATTATGCTATTATGCCCCTTCTTCTTCTCTGCTAACCATGAAGGAGATTTAAAACCTACCTTGATTCTTGAAAATATTAAGAGCAAATGTATATCTTTCCCCACTGAAAAAGTAAAACCTGTTGGTCTTTGCTTATAGGGTCAACAATCTCTTTGTTCGAGGCCCATTTTCCCCATATTTCCCATGGGACCAATTTCGGACCCTATCAACTCAGTCCGAGTCTTTGAAGAACGTTTTTTGGAAATGCTTGCCCACTGCTTATCGCCCTGTAATCAAAAAATGATGAGCAAAATTATGAGGGCCTTGGACCACTTGGTCTAGGGTCCAGATGGGCCCAAAGTTTGAAAAAATCACTTCCGGAAAGTAAAACTGCTTTTTTGAATACCTGCATTTTCAGAATTGTGGTCCTCACTTCAGTTTTTACATCACATACTGTTAATATGGCTATAACTCACCTGACATACAAATTATCAGTTTTCTTTTCTTATTCCTGTGAATTGTAATGGGCCTGCAAAATCATGCAAAATGGCAATGGCAGCTGTCACCTGAGAGAGCACCATATTGCGCAATACTTTTTAAAAGGACCATAACTATTGAACAGGTCAAGCTGTGGAACTGAGAGTTTCCATGAGTTGGTTTTGTCTGTAATGTAAAGTTCAGAGGAAGTTTCATGAAAAGCTGAGGGGGTGTCTTTGGAATCCGTACATCATGAACAGGCTTTACTAGGTTCCGTTCAACCACAATGACACACTTTTGAAAAATTTGCATAGCTCTTTCAAACGAAATGTGATTTATGCGATTGTTTTCATAACAATGTCATGTAGTATGGTGCACTCTCCATGACCTTTAGCAGACGCTTTTCTGTTAACGAGCAACTCTCCCTTCCTTTTGTTCTAGATTCCCATGGCCCTTCCTGTTTCCCGTCACGTGTTACCGGTGGACGTGACATATTACATCACCTTAGTTCCACATGCACACTGTAACCCATATTTTCAAGGCGTGGCCAATTTTACCCTTCGCAGCCTCCTCATTGGTCATTTATATCATTACACTCAGTTACATTGGTGCGTCATAACTTTTGACCAATCAGGGGACTGCAGGTGTTCGGATCTCGCACGAGGTTTCCAAGACCGAGCCCGCCAGCTGGTCACTCGTGCAACAGACCTCGAAGAATAAGCATGTAGTCACTTTGTATACATCTCAGTAATCATATTAGGCCGGCCGAATTAATCAAACTTGATCTTTTTTTTTTTTTGGAACTCAAATCATCGAATAAAATCATTTCAAATCAACTGGAACTCTCTGTTCTTTTTTGTCTGGAGCTACACCTCAAGATTCTGTACGATTAACTTACTATCTAAAAATAAAAGAAGAATAATCAGACTTCATTTCAATCTTGAAATTTTACCTCTCTTCTTTTGATAATAATTAAATATTGGTCACATGTTTCTGATGGTGTGAAAGTTATCATTTCGTCCCGCCACATCCATAAATTTGTGTTACTATGGTTACACCTTGACATTTATGTTGCTTTTCATTGTGCCTTGTAATAGTCTGTAACTGACCAGTTTCTATGGAACCAATGAATTATTCACAGAAGCTACATGTAAACAGGCACTATTTAAAAAGGCTATCAAATTTCCGTCTCACCACAATACGGTAATTTTGACTCTGGCCCTACTGAAAGATTTTCCAAAGGGGAGTGGGTATCCTTTGACCCCTCCCCTAGGACACAAGTCAGTCACACGTGATCGAACCCCTTCGCAAAATCCTGCGTACGGGCCTGTAGTTCATAGTTATTACCTTAACAATGGTCAAGAGATGGAGTGCAAACCGTGACGAATTGCGCGCAAAGCGCACTAAAATGTCTCTCTGAGTAAGATTTCCATGACAAAACCTGCATTCGGCTCTGCATCGAGACACTTTCAATCCATCAAACCTACAAGCCACTCTAAATGCCAGTCTTTTACCTGGGAATTCGTCAATAGCTTTCAACTTTTGCTGCTATGCTTCTCCGAAAGTTGTTATAGGAAGATAATGATAATAAGATTAACACTGAGGAAAGGTTTGAAGCGCGCGGAGAGTGCAAAATTTTTGATCGTTTGCGAACGATTTGCGAAAATTTTGACAGTTTCAGAAACATTTGCGAAAAAGGATGATTACAACATATCCACCAATCGGTCGAAGACACAACTCACCCTACCCCCACTTACACCCCCAAATAGTAGCAAATATTAATATTGTTGACCACACTTGGGGGACGAAAGGGGGTCCATCCTTTAAACAGATTCTTGGGTGAACAATTTCAGCCCCTTACTCCCCGCTGTAATTATCGTCCTTGTAAGAAGGTACGATGATGGGAGACTGGGACTCTTCTGTGTTACTTTATAGGCATTAACATTCAGGTTTCGAACTGCAGTCATATGCAGTGGCGTCGTTAAGTGTGGGGCAGGGTGGCACGTCCCCAAATGTTGTCTGTGCCCCAGTGTGTCCCAACGAGATTTGGGTAGGTAAAAAATTATGCACAATCAAGATGTTGTGTTCGAAAGTTCGCGGTGCAGCCAAGCACCACATCAGGGATCATAAAGTGGGGATACCTAAACTTAAGAGATAAAAGGACTTGCACAAAATTTTCATAGATGCTCAAATCCAGAATTTTCTGGCCACTTCGCTTGTGCACCTGGGAGGGTCTCAGCAGGTGCTACCCACCCTTTCCCATTTATTGCCAAAGAAAATGCCAAACTATACATTGGTCATAAATACAATTCTGAGGCACCACAAAGCCTACTGAACTGCGTTCAAGCGGACTTCTTTTCCACATTTTCCCCACTAGCCCCTGATGTGTAGCCGTCTAAAGTACCTTCGTTGATCCAATTGAAGGCTTCACCTCAGTGGCATACCTGGAAGGTAGTTGTCTCAACATCAATTACTATTATGCAGCAAGAGTGGGTTTATTATTAAACTCAGTGCAAACGTTAACATGAGCCAGTGTCCCCATTCATACCCCCCCCCCCCCCATCATGAAATCGTTTGTGCGAGTAAGGCTAACACAATGGTCAATTCTGATTTCGATTTTTGTGGCCCGTTTTAGTGCGCTGCAACGACATTTTGGAGATTGTCAAATGTTTTATTCTAATGGTCACATTTTTACAAATACCCCAGAGCCTCCGCATGGGCTGCACCCCTGGACCCCCAGTGGAGTGCTGTCCCTGGACCCCACTAGGGGCCCTACAGTGGGCCCCTGTGGATTAACGCCTACATCTGGGAGCGCTGCGCGTCACTAAGGGGCTAAGCCTTCAGTGACGTCCAGCTCTGCATTTTGATGTGCCCCTCCGGCGGTCAGCTTTCCCCCAGTGCCTCTCCCACTTCGAAAAATCTGGCGGCGCCACTGGTCACATGAATACGATAAGCAGCCACAAATGTCTCTAAAATTGGGTGTCAGACAAAAGTAACATTTCAGATCAAATTTAGATTTAACTTTCTTGTGAAACTTTGAAGGTAAATTTAGATGTGAAAACCTTTAGAGTGTTCTTGGGTGAAAACCCCACCTTACTTTGACACAGCCCTGGGATCAGACCTCGAACCTTCCGACTGTCTGTGCATACTTTTTTCAAAATGTCAATTCCTACTATCCAATCTACCGCAGCACCATGATAAACATAGTGAAAGATAGTTGGTGCAATTTCATTGAAACTGAACTAGCTCTAAACTCCTACTTTTCAATATGTCTAATAGGCTTACAGAAGTACAAAGCTAAATCAAAATGATTTATGGAGTGAATGGGATGAACAAACTAAAACCACTTCATATAGCTTGAAATGATTGGAACATTCCTCACAAAGTTGGCCTAAAATCTGAATATAAACAACTCCGAGGGATTGTTGGTACACGCGTATGAAAATGAGCAGTGGGACTGTCCCCACATTTTTTTGGCAAACCAAACTTCCGTAGAATCGGTACATAAATAAGGTAAAAATTCTTCTGAAAAGGCTCTGAAATTTGAGCAACAAATGAAGTGGCCCGCTTTAGTGGCTGCACCAAGGTTTTGAAAGTGAGGGAAGAAATGGACGAAAAAGGAATGTGTGGGCGGGGGGGGGGGGGGGGCAATTTTTGTGCGTAGCGCGAAATCGAGTGCAAAACGCGAGTTTTAACGGGTGGGAGCCAAGGTTCCGCCTTAGGGAATTGATTGATTCCGTGGGCGCAGCCTCGGGAGCTCTGACGTTTTAGCATATCTCTGGGTACAGTTCAGGAGCTGAGAGTGGGGCCAACTAAGAGGCAAAGGTTCTGACGGAGGGGCTTTCCCCCTGCCCCTGCACCCTGCGTACCCCCTTGGTGCCGCCACTGGTCCTCTCAAACCCAAATGATTCTATACGCAGGCTATGATCAGATGATTGTTGGAAAGGGTTTACTATGTAATTTTCTCCCATCAATAATCTTCTTGAAAAAGATCTCTCTTTTTACCACTTTTGTAGTAAAAAATAATGAGAGCAGGATGAAGGAATACTGAGATTTAAAATTTTGAAGTTCTCTGGTTTATATTAACACCAACTTGCAGACAAGAGTTGGACGCGTTTTGGGATATCTTGAAAGACGCCAAAATAATGATGTTGGATGTCAATATCTTAATATCGTTCGCTGAAGATAATAAGATATTCAGATCCTGTAATGTAATAATTCAATATTGTTTGCTAAAATGTTGAGATGAAACGATCTCGAATGTCAATATCTTAATATCTTTCAGTGAAGATATTAAGATATTGAGATACTGTAATGTAATATTTCAATATTTTACGCTAAAATATTGAGATAAAAAGATCTCGGATGTCAATATCTTAATATCTTTCAGTGAAGATGTTAAGATATTGAGATCCTGTTTGTTAATATCTTAATATCTTTCAGTGAAGATATTAGGAGATTGAGATCATGTAATGTAATATTTCAATATTTTACGCTAA
This sequence comes from Holothuria scabra, assembly GCA_037179385.1. Lineage (NCBI taxonomy): Eukaryota > Metazoa > Echinodermata > Holothuroidea > Aspidochirotida > Holothuriidae > Holothuria > Holothuria scabra. Next base: position 9,652,073 of record CM074197.1, read on the forward strand.
AATATTGAGATGAAAAAATCTTGGATGTCAATATCTAAATATTTTACTGACGAAAAGTCGAGAAAGTCACATAATATCTCAACATCTGCATGACACCTTAAAAGCTCCGTATGGCATAAACTACACACTCTACTCAACAGAAACACGGGGAAACTGAGTTACAGGTGCGTGGCAAATAAGACCAAATTACATCCACGCACAACAAACACATACTGGCGACACAGGAAGCACAACTAGCAACGCGAAGCAACTGCAAATGCAGAAAGCAAAGCGAGTGCGGATTGGAAGGCAACTGCCTCACGAACAACGTTTTGTACCAGGCAACTGTAACACGCCACGACAACCACAACGAAGAAACATACATTGGTCTAACAGAAAGCACATTCAAAACAAGATACACCCCACAAGTCTAGCTTCAAACACAAAGACAAAAGAAACGCAACTGCACTCAGTGAATACATCTGGAAAGTAAAAGATTCAAATGTGGAACACTCCGTTAAAAGGTTAAAAAAAGCTCGAGTATACTTGACTTGTAATCTCTGTCTGGAAGAGAAGTTCTTTATTATACTCAAACCTTCCTTAGCAACTGTAAATAAAAGAAACGATCTGATAAGCTGCTGTAGACACAGGAACAAGCATCTGCTGTGTAATTATTCTAATAGGTGATGTATCTTGGCTCGCTGTTCACCATTCTGCCTGTTTACAACGAACACAAAGCGAACACGTGCTTTAAAACGGATACGTCCAAAAAGCAGCGAACACATAGGCTACGTATACAACGTTATTGACATTGTGACAAGCGGGTTTCAAATGTAACGATTTTTCTAAGGATTTTCGGGTTCAGTACTACTTGTAAAATTGTGCACAAAAAATAGCCAAAGTGGATTTATTCGTGTTAGAAACAAAAAAGATATTATACTTAAATAGAAAAAAAAAAGTATTCAACTAAGTGTTACAAGTCTTTCTTGATTGACCTCATCTAGATAAACATGCTGTAACTAGGGAAACAACTCTAGAATTCAACACAGAATAAAAACCCGGCCGGTTCAATTACTCCCTAACTCAACTGACCCATATCACAATATCGGCTCCTGCTTCACCATTGGGTCCGTAAACTAAAAAAGAATTCGTAACGGGGGTCCCGACTGTCACCGCTGTACTATGCTTTTGAATAAACGACCAAAAGACATTAATTAAACAAACCGCCTATTGTTTTCCCTTTTCCCAGTTTTGACAGAAGCAACAAACTGACTGACTTGGACTACTGGTAAAAGTAAGAGTTCAAACATGCATTCAAGAATACAAAGCATAACGCTTCTGTAATGATAATGCATCGTGTACCTGATCACTCAGGACTAGATTACCATGCACATGAATATTAGTACACTGCGTACACGATCCCTACGCAGTGCACCGTAGCCATTGTACCGTAAGTGTTGAGGCATCCTCTTGCCATCTCGTCTTCCAAGTGATAACACCTTAATACATCCTGTGAATATCAAGGAAGTGTTTTACCTTCATTTGTCTAACTAACTGGTTTCTACCTCAACGGTAACATTACATGGTGGCAGCGGTGCAAATGGTGCTTCGTTTAACCTAGTTTTCGAAGAGACAACGCCGGAAATAGACTTTTGAAAACTCAGCTGCCAGCATTGGAGGACGGGATGGTGACAGCATGGGTAACCTAACTGCCAAACACCCTCACTGGCGGCCAGAGCAGTGACACCATATCAAAACAGTGTGGAGAACTTTGCACGTGATTCTGCCCATACTGGGAGAACACTGCACAGTCATATTACTTTACAGCAACAGGTACCCATCTCCGCATCGAACTGGACAGCTTGCATATCAAGCATGTGCGAGCCGGAACCGATTTCCTCTGCACACCGCTACGGAACTTTGTTTTTTATCAAGTTGGAACCTGTGTGTATAAACGATACGAGAGTTTCAGCGTCGAACGTATACTTCTTTGTAACCGGGAGTCTACAGGGGCTAAGTGAGCTACATGATACGGTGTGTTTACAACTACAAACCCAACGCGACGGAGTTACGGGAATTGCAGAACATAGATAGCGGCAGACCAGACCGGAATCAAAAGCATTTTGGGTCAAAAATGAGACCTGTGTAAACCAGGAACTGGCTAATGCCCTGTTAGGCATGTAGTACGGACGTTTTACGCAATTTTGTGTTCAATTTTATTTTTCTCTGTGGAGACAGGAACTGGCCAATGCCCTGATAATTAAAGTAGCGGACACTTAAGAAAATTCCTTTTTGTTTTGTTTTGTTTTGGATTAACTACCACGGATCAAGGAACTGGCTAATGCCCTTGTGAATCGTGCTTGCACATTAAGCTTACAAATGTTGTTGTGTTTTATATGCGTTTATTGTTGCGTTACTTTTCCTTTGGAAATATTTTACAGGTACAGTATCCTAAAGTAACCAGAAGTACAGTAGGGTTAAGATTATAACCAAGGTCATTGTCGGGCTGAATGGATGAATGACATTACAGCCTGTAATCAGGGTCACTGTGATGACGTACAGTATTTTTTCACATTGATAAAGCCTAGGCAGAAAATGAGTACACTGGTTAGCGCTGATTGAATTGGACCGGATGTACATTGAGCTTAAGCTGGAGATAAACGAAATATTTTTGGACAGGTGTACATGTCATTCAGTATCTGTTATTTGAGGTGAATGTTGAAGGTCAAAGATTTTTGCTGTTTCATACACATGCCATAGGCTAGGCCTATACTAGCATAACAACATTATGGGAGAACTAACAGGTATAACACCACCGTCATTTGATTGGCAATCGAGCGATTTTCCAACCGCATTTGAAAATTTGGAACAATATTGCAAACTCATATTTACGGGCCCTTTGTCAAAAAAAGTCATACGCAGAAAAGGTAACATTTTTATTGATGTGGCTAGGCCAAGAAGGCATCAAAATATGTGACTCCTGGGACCTCACAGACCAGGAAAAGGCCAAGCAAGATGTCGTATTTGAGAAATTCAGAAACACTTCGAACCGAAGAGCAATTTCAGGATAAACCGATATCATCTTAACAATTATAGGCAACAGTCCCACGAATCGACTGATGATTTCGTAGCACGATGCAAAACGCAAGCTCGAAAGTGCAAATACACTGAGGCAGCTCTTCAGGAAAAATTAATCGAACAATTAATCCTGGGCACGAGGCACAAGAAAATCCAAGAATCCTTACTTAAGAAAGATGAGAATCTTACACTTGACATTGCCCTCGACATTGCCAGGACATATGAGGCAACCCAAATGCAGTTGGAAGAATTGACAAATACAGGAAATGTTAATGTACATTATGTTCGAAAACACAAGTCCCAGTCTGGTACAAACGTTAGGTATCCTCAGTGTGGAAAATGTGGGGGAAACCACAAAAAGGGAGAATGCCCAGCAAAGGGTACTAAGTGTAGTAACTGCGGTAAACTTAATCACTGGAAACGTGTAAGCAGGTCTAAGACTAAACCTCAGCAGGCCGAAAGGGAACGTTACAAGCCTAATACTAACATACCCAAAGGGTCTAATAGGCCAAGACGTAGTGTAAACGAAATGAGTAATGATCAAGAGATCGCAGAACAGAGTGATCAGTGGGAGACTGACATAGAGTTCAATGTGATACATATCGATCTTAACCAGTCCCAAGCAAAAGATAGGGATGAAATTCTTGCAAAACTTGAAATCCAAGTTCCTAACGAGGGTAGAAGATGCACCCTAAAGGTGAAAGTTGACACAGGGGCAGAGGGAAATATTTTGCCACTACGAACATTTAAGCAAATATATCCATCAAAATTGATGCTAATGGGAAGCCCCTACCTAACGCAACCAAGGCTAGTCCAATAAGAATAACAGCTTATAATGGGAGTCAAGTTAGCCACCTGGGCATTTGTACACTCAAATGTCAGTACAATGGGGTAAAGACCCCAGTAGATTTTTATGTGGTGGATGTTAACAAACAAGTTATAGTAGGACTTCATACCTCACTTAAACTGAAGTTTGTCACAATTAATTGTCCTTTTCAGGTCACAGGTTGCACACCCATCAATAACATTGATGACTTATACAGGCAATACCCAGATAGAGTCGAGGGGATAGGTCAATTCAAAGGGTCAAACCACATCGTCATAGATACGGATGCACATCCTGTAGTGACCCCAATTCACATCCAGACTGCGATCAAAATAAAGCTCGACGAGATGCTGCCGCTGGACGTCATCGCACCTGTCGAGGAACCGACGGATTGGGCTTCCAGCCTGGCCTACACCCCAAAACTAACGGACAATGGAGGATATGCATGGACCCGAAGGATCTGAACATGGACGAAATTACGTCGAAGTTCAGTTCTGGTCTTCGTCGAGAGCGGACGTGTTTCACGGAGCTCTCGTCGATTGCTCGTGCTGAATTTTTGGCATTGAATTTCTCTGTGCTGGCTTATTATACTGTTCTATACTAAACTATACTGTACTACTGTCATACCATTTGAAGCGTTGGGGTGTGGTCTCTGAAAGACGGGGAATTGGTCGTGCTCGTTTCCAAGCACGTCTAGTCTATACTTGTGTTTTGTGTTGGGCTGTCTTCTGTTTTCCCCTACCTTGGTTTAACTTAGGTTGCTGAAGTTTTCCCTCCTGTTGCTGCACGGCCTTGTGCCACAAACCTTTTGCTGCTATGCCCGTGTGTAGGGATAGCAGCATTGTTAAGTTGAAGTTTAGTTCAGAGGCAATTGTTTCGCCTCCTCAGGTGTTTAGTTTATTAAAAAGCAAAAGGTGTAGAAATTAAAGATGTGGAAAGGTTGCAGGCCCTTTTGGCCCGCAACACATATGACCTCAAGTTTAGATCAGACGAAGCCCGTGTGAAGGGTGTGTCCGCCTTGAAGGGAATTGAGGGTCTCACTGTCACCCCATATGATCGGTCCCTGGTGGTGACCTAAACTAAACTATGAGGTAGACCAAAGCCTGGTGGCGAGGGTGTTAAACCAATACGGAACTGTCTCCAACATGTGGCGTTGTACTTACGGCACTGAGGAACTTAAGGGTGTGTTCAACGGTCGGAGACAGTTCCGTATGGTTCTGAAGAGGGATATCCCGTCATTTCTCTTCATAGGGGGTTGCAAAGCTCACACACGGTACTTAAGCCAACCACGTACCTGTTTTCGGAGGAGGGGCATGAAGCAAAGGTGTGTCCCAACAGACGATGTGGTCGCTGCCTGCAGTTGGGGCACGACCAGGCTGATTGCCCCAATCAGGTGGTTTGCAACCTCTGTGAGAGAAGGGGCACCTGTCCAGAGCCTGTCCTACATCGTACTCTGCTCGTGTGTTTGGTGATGTAGGCTCGGCCCCTGAGTCCTCGTCTCCAGGCCAAGAACCCTTGGTGGAGCAACCGACATCCCCATCCCCAGAAGAACTTGAGGAGGTAGCAAGGGAGGTAGAGGAGAAGTTCCTGGCTAAGTTATGACAGGACTCAGGATCTCTTGTGACTCTGAGTCCGGCTCAGAAATGTCATCAGTTGAGCCTGCTGGTCTGGCCACTGAGCCTCCACCAAGGGAAGCGCCGTCAGGGACGGATTGGTTCGATTCAATGGAAGGGCACCCAGTCACTTTGAAAAGGCCGGCTTCGATGGAGGGATTGCCTGAGGCAGTCGCTCATCCTAATATGTCCACATCAAATCTTAGGAAGAGTCCAAAGATCCTGCCCCAGTCCACCGCCGTTTAGGCACTCTCCCCGGCTATGGCTTTTCCCCTGTCCCTCCTGACATTGAACGTCAGTGGTATGAGGGATAGTTGGAAACGGTCTCGGGTTTTCAAATTTTGTAAGTCGCTGGGTGTGGACTTGGTGTTACTGCAGGAGACACACATTGTTAATGAGGACGAAGTTCACACCTGGTCATACGAGTGGGAAGGGGGTTCACATGCTTCCTTTGGTTCGATGTCTTCTTGTGGGACTATCATTCTCGTTTCGCCAAAGTGGACTAATCTCGTTGGAAAAGTCGATTCTGATCATGAAGGTCGGCTTGTGTACATTACTGTTAAACATCCTTGCGGTAATTTTATTGTTTGTATTGTGTAGGCTCCCAATCGACCTTCAGAAAGAAGGGCCTTTTTTACGACCCTGCCATCCTTCGTTCCTGGCAGTGCCCTGTGCTTACTGGCTGGAGACTTTAACTGCGTGGCCAAAGTTCAGCTGGACAGAATGGACGCGTCAGCGTCTTCAAGCTGCAGTGTTGGCACGGCGGAGCTGAACATGTTTACCAAGATCCACAACATGGTGGACGTTTGGAGAGTTGAGCACCCACATGTTTCCACCTTTACTTGGCACCGACCGGACGGCACCGATGCCTCAAGGTTGGATAGGGTGTACGCCCCTCCCGCACTTTCTCCAAATGGTTGCGATGTCTTTACATGTCCAGTTTCGGATCATGACGCAGTTATCGTCTCCTTCAAACCCCCAGATTCTTGGTAAGTGGGTAGAGGATTTTGGAAAATGAATACGGATGTCCTCAGTGAGGATAGATTTAAACAAGAGTTCAAAGCCATGTACGAAGGGTGGCGAACACTGACGCCTGCCTTCACATCTCTTTCAGATTGGTGGGATGATGTAAAGTCCCGCATTCATCGTTTCACTGTTGGGTACTGTGTAGCAAGAGCTCATCGAAGAAAGGAAGAGTTCCTCTCCCTCTGCTCTAGAGAGAAGAACGGGGACTCTTCAGCACTCCATGCACTCCAGCAACACCTTGAAAAAAGAAACTCCATGGGGCCCGTGTTCGTGCTCGAGTGCAATGCCTACCATAAAGTTTTACACAGACGTCACCAAAAAGGCCATTGACCGCCAAATTAGATCAGCCCGTGACGTCCATTGTAGAGTAGCAAAGGACCCTCTCCATATCGTTCAAGTCTACATGACCTTCTATGAGGGACTGTATAGTCAGGCAAATGTCGACGAGGGTTAACAGCATTCCCTGCTAGACAATATCGATAGAAGCCCTTCCAAAGAGCAGAGTGACCAACTTGGTTCCCCACTGACTGTCGATGAGCTCTGGAAGGCAGTGTCAAAGATGACGGGTAGGAAATCCTGTGAATCCGACGGGCTTCCGGCTGAATTTTATAAGCGGTTCTGGAGTACCGTTGGTTTTGACCTCCGTGATGTCTTTGACTCTGCCTTCCGTGCTGGTTCACTGAGCCCCTCGGAGCACTCCGGGGTTATAACATTACTGCTCAAGCCAGGTGGCCCACTTGAGCCAAAGAATAAGCGGCCTATCACCCTGATGAATGTAGACTACAAGATTTTGGCAAAAGCCGTCTGCAATCGACTTGGCACTGTCATGCCTGATCTTGTGGGCCCTTACCAGACATCCGCGATGCGAGGACACAGTATTCAGCAGAACCTTTGATTGATGCGGGACTTAGTTGAATACGTTAAGGACCGTGATCTGCCGTGCGCGCTTATATCCCTCGATCAGGAAAAGGCATTTGACATGGTAGATCACGGCTTCTTGTTCAAAGTTTTGTCAAAATTTCAATTAAAACCAATATTAGTTAAATGGATTTCTTTATTGTACCATAATGTAAATGGTTGTGTTGTTGTAAATGGCATCCCGTCGGAGCTATTAACTGTTTGCCGTGGAGCTGGGAAAGGTTGCCCCTTGTCCCCCCTTTTTACGTTTTATTTAGTGAAACCCTTGCACGAGCATTCCAGGTAGATACTTCCTTTAAGGCGTTCCAGATACCTGGTGGGGCTAAAGTTAAATGCGTTCAATACGCGGATGACGTTACGTGTGTAGTTTCAGAGCTAGACTCCTTCAGGTCCCTTGCTGGCACACTGTCCACGTTCCAAAGAGTAACTGGTGCCAGGCTTATTCCCACCAAAACAAAGGGGCTTTGTCTAGGTAAGTGGCGCTTAAAGCCCCTGCCCTTCACGGCCTCATGGGTTGATGATGCCATCAAAATCAATGGCACTTGGTTTGGATATGGTGACCCATAGCTACTTACCTGGAATGAGAAAGCCGCCTTGGTGGAGGCTAGATTGGAGGACTACCACTCCCGATACATCACCCTTTTTGGGAAGGTGACAGTTATTAACCGCTTTGTATATCCCCTCCTGTGGTACCCGGGCACTGTTCTCAATGTGCCAAATCGCGTCCTAGTGCGACTGGAGAGGGCAGTTTTTCGTTTTTTGTGGTCGGGGAAAACGGAGTTGGTCAAAAAAAAAAATGGTCTACCAGGACCCGAAGGACTTGTGCACCTTCCGTCGAGGCTCCGTTCTCTCCTTACCAAGTGTGTTCTTAGTGCGGTCAATGTAGATCTGCCGTTTGCTTATTTTTTCGCTATTCGGGAGGCCTTTCGTTCCGTTGGCTTTTCCCATACTTGTTTAGTAATAGTTCACCTCACAGCTGGAGAATGACGAAGGCATACTGCTATATTACGGACACTCTTCGGGTTATGTATAGGGTAGGGGATATTTCTCAGTCCAGTGCGAGGGCCTTATACCAGGCCGTTTTTGATGATATGGCCGGCCAGCTGCCACCCGCTAGCTACTCGTCGGCGCCAGAGGTGTGGCGTTCGGTCCACTGCAGGTTACTTGATAACCGTCGGCGGGACCTGCTGTGAAGATTTGCCCACAACGCCATTGTAACAAATCTCAAGCGTCTACAGTGGCCTCTTCGAGATGACACGTACCCTCGCTTTGGCTGTGCCAGGTGGGAGAGTGTTTCCCATGTTTTTTGGCAGTGTGCCTTTGCTTCCCTCCATTGGGAGTGGTTTCAAGTCCTGGCTGATCGTCTCACGCTTTGCAACATCTGGACGGTCATCCAGGATTACGTTCTGTTTGGTCTTTCACACCCGCAGTGCAGTGTAGCTGTTCGAGACATACTTACCTTTCTTTAGGCCTCTATGAGGCTGGCCTTACGGAGAAACAGATGAGATATTGTATTCAGGGGTGGGGGAGGCCTGCAAACGTTGTCCTGGAGTCGGTGAGTTCGGAGATTAAGCTGAAGAATGAGGCCGACTTCGTCCGGCTGTCAGGGTCGACGTTCGGCAGGTGGCGGGGTCCGCTTGTTCCTTTAATTTTGTTAATATGGAAATATGATTTGTCAATAGCCTTCGGTTACTGGTTTTGGTTCTGGGTTGGGTTTGTAAATGATTAACACAGAAATTTGGTTTCAGTAATGTTAAGAATCCTGTAAATAGTTCATTTTTGTTTTTATCCCGTCCGGCTGAGTTCTCTTCTCGGTTCGCCGTGCCCGTTTTTATGTACGTAAAAAGCACGACATTAGGCACAAGTTTGCGGGGGCAAAATTCTTCTCAAAGCTAGACCCCAAGCATGAGTATTTGTCCATCGCCCTTGACGAACCTTCCAGCTATCTCACAACGTTCAACAGTCCCTTCGGAAGGTTTAGGTTCAAGCGCCTTCCTTTTGGTCTCTCCATAAGTCAAGATGTCTTCCAGCAACGCATGGACCAAGTTCTTGAAAAATGTACGGGGACTGCGAGCATAGTTGATGATGCCGCTGAAGAAGAGCATGACCAGAATCTGCATAAATAGTATTCAATAGGACCTAATGCGAAATCAAGAAATCTTCTATTAACTTTTTTGGCATACGTCACGACGCCGAGGGTAAACACCCTGACCCAGAAAAGATAAAAGCACTTGAACATCTCAAGGCACCTGAGTCCGAGCATGAACTCCATGAGTTCTTGTGTATTGCCACGTATCTCTCACCGTTCATTCCCAATTTATCAACTCACACAGAAAACCTGAGAAACTTGATAAAGAAGGACGCTAAGTATGAGTGGCAACAGACACACCAGGAGGCCTTTGAGAAAATTAAGGAAATGATATGTGAAGAAGTCACACTGTCTTATTTCGATCCACGTTAGGAAACTACCCTCCAAGTGGACGCACCCCTGAATGGCCTTGGCGCAGTCTTGATGCAAGACCCTAAACCAATCTATTTTGCAACCAGATCTTTGACAGACGCAGAGAAGCGATATGCAAACATAGAGAGGGAACTTTTGAAAGTAGTTTTTGCTTGCGAGAAATTTGACATGTTTGTATATGGAAAGCAGTTCACCGTTGAATCTGACCACAAACCCATGGAGATGATCTACCTCAAAAATTTGGTGGCTGCCCCAGCAAGACTGCAACGACTGTTACTACGTTTACAAGGTTATCAGATGAAAATAACCTATAAACCTGGCAAAGAAATGCTATTGGCAGACGCCAGGTCCCGACTCAACCCCTTACCCTGTCATAAAACAATTGCAATAAATGGAATCAACATGAGCTTCTCTTACTTCTCCAATGGTAAGCTGACAGAACTCAAACAAACCACAAACGAGGACCAAGAGATGACAGCCCTTAGAGAGCAGATCATCAACGGCTGACCAGTAAAACAGTGGTCGCTACAACAACCACTTCCGCAATACTGGTCCTATCGCGATGAATTGACAATGGAGGAAGGTGGCGTAATCATGAAAGGGCAAAGAATACTCATCCCAAAACAATGCCGGAAAGACATTCTATCCAAACTACACGACGCAAACCAGGGCATCGTCAAATGACAACTACGAGCAAAATCAACTGTCTTTTGGCCAAAAATCAACCAGGACATCAAAGACTTAGTCAGATCATGCCCATCTGCATGGAAAACAGCAAGGGTCAGCCAGCTGAACCCCTTTATCCCCATGTGATCTCAACTCGACTGTGGCAGGTACTAGGCACTGACCTCTTTACACTTCGTCCCCTCTCTGGCGTACTGACGAATCGCAAAATCAAGAATTTCATGAATGTGTGGATCTTGTGTTTCACATGGTGACTAATGTTGTCTTTTTTGAAGAATTTTCGCCATATTCATCGCTTTTGTGTTTGGAATTGTAGAAAATAATATATTTCACAAAGTCGTTGCAATTTTTAAGGCTTAGGTGAACAGATTACGGCAAAAAATGCATTCGTCACTACGCCAAAATTGCCAAATTTGAACATTCGTCACTTTGCCTTTTTGCGATTCGTCAGTACGCCAGAAAGGGGACAACTTGATGGAAACGACTACTTGATTGTGGCTGACTAGTACTCAAAGTACACCCTGATCGAATCAATCCCTAAGGGAAGGTCCAACAGTCCTACTGAAGTAGACCTGCTAAAAGGCATCTTCTCGGAGCATGGTATCCCGGAAAAGGTTATCAGCGACAACGAAGATATAGTGTTCCGTCTGAATACGGAGAGAGAACCAAATCTTGCCTTCAAGTTTCCGGCGAAAACGTATAAAGATAAAAGGAGGACCTCAGGAGAAGTAAAGAGATACTGTCAACGTGACTGGTTCAGCAAATTCAATTTTATAGCATATTCCAGGCAAAAAGATGGAATTTACTGTCTGGCCTGTCGTCTTTTTCCCAATAGTTCCCATCGTCGTTTAGAAAACCTCATTACTGAGCCCCATAGGAACTGGAAAGATGCATTAGTAAATTTAAAATCACACTCAGTAGCAGAGTATCACGTTCTCTCCATGGCGAAACTAACGGTTTTCAAGGAAACATTCAATGATCCGTCTAAACGCATTGATGTTGTAATGTCGAGCGATGCCACAGACAGGTTTGAAAAAAATCTTAAAGTACTTTCGTCAGTGACGGAATCGCTTGTATTTTCTGGTAAACAAGGAATCGCCCTAAGGGGGCATCGAGATGACGACACAGACATAGGTAGTGGCTCCAATCCTGGAAATTTTAAGGCGCTTCTTCATTTTTGCGTTTATTGTGGAGACAAAGTATTGGAAGAACATTTAAAGTCGTCCCCGAAAAACGCAAATTACCCGTCAAAAACATCATAGAATGACCTGTTGCTCTGCATAAAGCAGTTTATTCAAGCTCAGATCGTAAGAAAAGTAAATGCGCAAAAGCACAGACCATTCCATGGAATTCAGTGTGATGAAGTTAGAGATATTAGTAACTGGGAACAACTAGGTATTGTTCTCCGATGAACGGTTCAAAACAAACCAGTCGAACGTTTGTTAGAATTTGTTCCATGCGAAAATGTCACTGGTCTGGATATCTGTGACAACATCATAAAATCTTTGACAAGTGTGGGTCTTGATTTGCAGCTACGTCGTTCGCAAAAATGGACGGTGCTGGTAATATGACTGGAAAGAACAATGGCGGTGCTGCAAAATTTAAAGAACAATCTCCCAAAGCAACATACCACTATTGCAGTAGCCATGACTTGAACCTTGTCCTTTGCAAAAGTTGCCAAGTTCGGGAGATTCACCTAATGTTGGACGTATTGAAACAGGAATATTCTTCAAATATTCTCCAAAGCGGAGCAGACGCTTGGAGGAGGCAGTTCCAAATCGGAAAATCAAAATTCAAGGTATTCTGTGAAACCCGCTGGGTAGAAAAAATCACAACACTACAAGATTTTGATATAATGTATGAGTCGCTTCTAGAATGTTCGGAGGCAATTGGTGCACTTGAAAGTAATTGGGATGCAAAGGCTGTTGCAGACGCCTATGGGTTGTTTATGCGCATACGAGATACCACGTTTATCTTTTGTTTTCAAACAGTCTTACACTTCTTTGGTTATATGTCTGGTCTGAGCAGACAGCTGCAAGGTACAACAATCGATATTATTCAAGGTTATGACTTTGTTAATGAAGTAAAGGAAGTGGTATCCCAAGCCAGGACAAATGATGCAGACTTCGAATCCGTCTACTTAAAATCTCAAAAAATTGGCTAAAGTTGCTAACATTACATTAACGATACCGCGACGTTGTGCCAGACAGACCGAAAGGAGCAATGTACCAGTTGACAACTTGCAAGAATATCTCAAAAGATCTGTATTTATTCCCTTCGTAGATTCCTTTATTCAACAGTTTGGTATGAGGTTCAATGATCTTTCCAAAGCATCTATTCGTGGCATGTATTTAATGCCATCTAATCTGCATTTGTTAAACCAAGAATGTATCAACTCCCTACTGAGTTACTACAAGTCAGACTTACCATCGCCGAACATCTTTCCACAAGAGGTGCAACTTTGGAAAAGACAGTGGTCTTCAGCTGGTGTTGATATGCCATACTGTATTTCGTCAGTCTTATGGGATAAGAGATCAAGCATACTCCTATATCTCAATGTAACTAAGATTTTGTTCTTAATGTTACTCACGTCTGTTACTTCAAGTGGAGTAGAACGTGCAAACTCACTTCTAAAATATGTTAAGCGTTCTTCACGCAGCACCATGAAGGGAGACAGATTTAACACTTTGTTATTGTTCTATATCCATAAGGATATAGAACTTGACATTTCCAAGATTTTTGAGCTATATGCCAAGGAACATCCAAGAAGAATGATTTTATTAAATCCTTTCTCTAACTCGAATGCATGAAAGAATCACATTGTAAAACTGAAATCTGCCCTGTTATTTGGTGTGTACATTCAATTACACATTAACGCCTTAAAGAAAGACGATCAAAACGTTGAGGTGCATATGTTTTTAAGGTCACGTATAGTAGTAGTAAAGCACGTAATAAACATATTCATGTGTTTACAACAGTAACACCTCAACATGTTATTCGCCTTACATATGAGGCATCAATGTGTTACTGTAATAAAATAACACATCCTATACCTTCACTGTACAAAGAATCGGTATAAACACGTTCAAGTGTTAACTAAGAGCAACTTTTGTACTTTTTACAGCGATTTTGTTTCCTGATATCAAAAGATTGCAATGAATAATTTTGCCAGGCAACTAGCACTCAGTACGAATGTCTAGTCTTTTTCGGGGTGCGAAGTTGTGACAGTTTATCACAAAGTGGAAAAATGGGATGGATTTGAATGTATTTGTTTGGAATTTACCTTGTAGTAATAATTATTTCTGAATAGTACACAAAGGTGAAGGTAAAATTCAGGGAAAATGCTTCATTATCACCTAAACATTATACTGTCATATGTAAGTGGGATATTGATCCACTTCTTAATATTTTATAGAAAACTGTGTTTGTTGTGTAGAGCCCAGCTCGAAATATGTTTGAGAAATATTTTTTCTTTGTGACTAAACATTTGTCAGAAATGTGTTCGATGTTTGACCTCTTTCTACCAGGAATGTATCTTTGAGTCCAATTATGAGTTGTGCAGGAATGTTTGGCTTGCATTAATGTTTGTATTCTCTAAGTCGGTAATCCCTTTTCTGTCAGTCTCTCAGAGAAGAAAGAGTGTAAAAAAGAGTCATTTTCAAAAATATTAGAAATAAATTTGAGAATGAAAATTCCATCGAGATTTGTACCTTACAGTTGTGAACAACAGCTGGATTAGATTCAGTCCAACTTTTTACAATTTCTTTAGTGTGCTGATTTTAGCATCGATCAAAACTTGGGATTCGATAAAGGCTATGCCATATTATACACTCACACGTTCATTCTAAAAACCATTCAACACATAATAAGACTTTGAAAGATGAAAATTACTTTACTGGTCACGGTGTATAGAATCTATAAAGAGCACATGGTCAAACTTCACATGAGCTTAATGTCTATCTTCACTTATTTTATACAATCTGTGATCTCATTTCTTCCCTTTTTATGAACTAATAGAGAGTATTTTTTTATAAACATATTTGGTCACACCAACCAGACAATTAGGGGAAACGTTCTGTTCGAATTTGTGCAAAATGGAAGAAGGAATGGTCGAATTATACTCTATTGCTAATAGCTGAAAGTGTAAATGAGGGAAAAATTATTTTCAGGAAAACTTTCCTTTTTGGAAAGTTTTGTTTGATAGTAAGCTCAAGAAATATGGCGGAGTATATGTGTTTTAATGTAAAATTTCCAATAAATATGTTATCATTGAAAACAAGTATTTATGATGTTTGTTGCACTTGATCTTATTTTCCGCCACCCGGATGAGTATGCTAATCAATACATTTTAAATAATTCTTATTAAAATTGACCATTAACTTATGTATGCCACAGCTCCCATGGTCACCAAAACTTACAAAGTAATTTTTTTAATGAGACAGTCGACGGAGTGCTTAATTGGAATGATTTCTGTCATAAATGTAATTTAAGTCGTATTTTCGTTTTACATTGTATTATGGAAAAATTCTGTCATCCCGAGGGAGTGGAGACTGAATACATGCAACTAATGGAATCAATGATACCACAAAGCATTTAACAATGTTTATCTCTCATGCATATTACAATAAAGTGGTATATATCATCAACAAAAGACTAAAAGGTACTGCGATTTCAAATATGAATCTTACAGCAGTGCATCGTATTCTTGTGATGTGATATTTTCACCATCGTCTTTTAAGACGGAAGCCCCAAAATTAAATTCTTCTTTTTTCCACCTTCAAAGCGTTATAGGTTGTAACAAATTTTTGTTCAAAATTAAAAAGGAAAGATTATCCTCTCTATACCTTGTGTGAGGATTCCCGTTATCTTTAGACCACTTTTCCCGGACTTTTAACATTACGACATATTTTGGGGAAGATATTTCATCAAAAGTGTTTAAAGGGTGATCATAGCTTAAATCAAGATCAAGTAAACTTTGGTTTAGTTCGTGAAGGGTAAGTTCTTGCAATTTTCTCAATTTTAATTGAAGGGAAAATTTTATTGGCAAAGACAAGCTCAAAGTAACGACTGCTTACGTTCTACTTACAAGCATGGGAAATGCCATTTCCGGCAATCTGAGGGGTCGCTAATTTTCAGAACTTTCTGTACGCTCCGTGCCATCTGATGGTGGCGCTCCGCTTAGATAGTCGTTCGGACAGATGATCGACCGTCAGCGCCCCCCCCCCCCAACGAAAAATCCTAGGTCCGCCCCTGGACTGATGTAACGATCCCGGTCAGACGGGCGTTCCTGACACATTCTTTTCAACATAGTTTTCAACGTACCATTATACCTCTTCACCAAACCATTGCACATTGCATGGTACGGAGTTGTTGCTAACGGCCGAATGGATAACAATCTGTTGACTTCCTTCATAATACCCGACATAAATTGACTACCCCTGTCTGTGAGGACTGCTTTAGGAATCCCTAGCCTACTGTAAATTGTGACTAACTCTTCAGCAATGACTTCTGTCTCTATTGACTTGAGTACCACGGCTTCCGGGTACCTAGTAGCATAATCTACCAGCACTAGTATGTAGCGATGCCCTCTCTCTGTTGCGGGTTTAATTGGTCCCACAAGGTCGATGGCAACTCTTTCGAATGGCGTGTTCATTAATGGCATGTCCCCCGAAGGAATTTTGGTCACCCTACCCTTTGCTATAGTCCGTTGGCAAATGTCGCAGGACTGACAGTACCTCCTGACATCAGCACCAATGCCTGGCCAATAAAAATTCGACAAAATTTTGCCAGGTGTACATTTAGTACCTTTGTGTCCCCCAAACAAAGACGTGCGCTAATTTCAATACGCTCTTTCTCAAATTTACGGGTACTACCAACTATCGCATTTTATCCCCAAAATTGACCTTGGGTGATTTAAACTCTCTCCAAAGAATCCCACTATCACGATAGAATCTGTGGCATCTGCCTTTGTCCTGTTCTTGTCAACTATATTTCTAATTCTATCAAGTGACTTGCCGGTCTCTTGACTGTCGATTAGCACCTCTGGGTTAACATTTAAAGTATCGGTTTCCGATACTTTTAATGGTTTGTGCGGTTTAGCTTTCTGCAACTTTTGACCCCTTGTTTCCACGTCCTCTACCATGCTGGACATTTCCTCAGAAAATTTAACTTGTGCATGGTCTTGAATTTTCGTGAATTCCTCCTGTTGTACGAAAAATGGGTCTTTTACCCCAGGTATATTATTACCCAAAACTAAATCGCAAATTGGCGTCTCCATGCACACAGCTGTTAAGGACCCAACAAAGAATGGTGTGTCAACATTGATTTTGACCACGAGGTACTTCATTACGATAATTCTATCCATGAAGGTACATGTTTTGAATGTGCCCGTATATTGTGAAGGATCGACAAACCGCCTTTCTACCACAGCACCGTTACACCCAGTATCACGCAAAACATTTACCTTATGTTTTCCTACAAATCCCTGCAGGACAGGCAAAGAACGATCATTTATATCTAACGGTTTACACGGCGCTCCCAAGATTGGAATCTCTAACCCTTTATCAAGCTTGAAAAATTCTTTCTTGCACGCTTCTATTACCTTTGGTTCGGTCTCATCAATCTGCATAATACCTAACGCTTCCGCTTGCATTTCAGCCCCTTCTGGTACTATCTCAGATGCAGGCGCCACACATCGGTTGATGTCTTTTCGATTTTGGCGAAATTCGCCCACTCGTTGTCTTCTGCCCAACTCGCGCGTAATGCCCTTTCTTGCGGCACGCATAGCACGTTGGACCACGCTTAGGTAACTCTTGGCTACGTTTGTCCCTACTGTTAATTTTATTTTGTGGGTTACTTGTCTGGTCGACCGGACAAGTAACCTACAGGTTTATTCTGTGAATACCAACCTTTATGTGCTTTTAGATACTGGTCTGCAATTTTCAAGAACTTTTCCAAAGTACTAGGTTATCTCTCCCTAATGTGTAGGGCTAGTTCTTTAGGACAACCCGACAAAATTCGCTCTTTCAGAAGCAACTCAGAAAGGCCCTTAAACGTTTCTGGAGTATTTAACAACTCTATCCACCTATCTAGATAATTGTTGAGCCTGGTAAGATATTGTGTGCCACTTTCGTCTGGTGTTGCTCGACTGTTTTTGATTTTTTTTTTTTTATAAAACCCTGCTCCGTTAATTCATAACGTCTGGGTAAATCTTTCTTCAAAACAGCATAGTCCTTTGCCTGCTCATTACTTGTAATACACCATAAGACCTTTGCCAGTTGAAGGGTGTAGTCGTAATAAAAATAAAATTGCACACGTCGTAAACGACACAGTACTCACAAACCACCATGAAAGTTCAGTTTTGAGAGGTCTCCGTGTACGGTTGAGATGATCCGGTCATCGCTCGGGCTTCACCAAAACGAACAGCCTCTACAATTCAAACAAATACGACAATCTTAGAATACAATCATTACAATGGCAACCTTTAACAACTTAAAAGCCCTCATTTCCTAAGGAAACAACTTTAGAATTCAACACAGAAAAAAAAAACCCGGCCGGTTCAATTATATCCCTAGCTCTAGCTCAACTGACCCATATCACAATATCGGCCCATGCTTCACCATAGGGTTCGTAAACTAAAAAAGAATTCGTAGCGGGGGTCCCGATTGTCACCGCTTTACCATGCTTTTGAATAAACGACCAAAAGACTAACAAACAAAACAAACCGCCTATTGTTTTCCCTTTTCCCAGTTTTGACAGAAGCAACAAACTTTTTGACTTGGACTACTGGTAAAAGTAAGAGTTCAAAAATGCATTCAATGATACAAAGCATAACGTTTCTTCGCTCCACGTGGTCCAGACCGACCACGTTTGGTTTATGTTACGGACCACGTTATGGTTTGTGTTTGCCATGCAGCTGTAACTCAGTTTCACCGTGTTTCTGTTGAGTAAAGTACTATGTAGTTTGTGCCCATGTGGGAAGCAGATGTCCAAGAGGTTAAAGAATTTCTTGCCAATGTTGGTTTTGGCACTATCGCTATACGGGGGGTTGAACCAGGTTATGTTCCTATTTCGTCTTCGTTTCGGGGCTGCCTTGGAATGACTGGTGCTAGGGGATTGGGTCTCGTACTTTAGGTTGTACCCATAGCCACTTCTTTGTAATGCCTCTTGGTATACGGGCGATGATGTGTTGAATGTGTTTTCGTCGGAAGAAATGTTGGATAGTCTCCTGTTGATGCTTTCTGGGATGTTTTTTATGATAAGTGTGGGTGGTTGCTCTGTTTGCGCACATAGAGAGGGGTGTTGTTGGGTTTCATATATGGCTTGTATGTGCTAAGATCAAGGGTAAGGTCTAAGAAGTTCACTATTTTTTGTTTGCTTCAATTTCTATTTTAAGCTTGTTTTTTGAGAATATCTTGCATATTTCTTTCTTTAATTTTTTTGTCTGTCTTGGTGTTGCTTTGCAAACAGCCAAACCGTTGTCTCTGTATAGGCCGACACTCATGTTAATGTGCTGGAGTTGTGATAGGAGGTACAATCCTATTAGTTCACAAGTTTCAGCACCGTCAAATCTACCCATGGTGACATCGAATAAAGATTCGGTACGCTTGCACCATGGTGTTTCAACGTTGAAGGGCATAGTTTTCTTTGTGTGGAAGATAATATGCCTTTCGAATGCTGGTATGTCTGTGTAGTTTGATGCAAAGTCTTAAGCCTCGTTGAGGAGGTCCT
This sequence comes from Holothuria scabra, assembly GCA_037179385.1. NCBI lineage: Eukaryota > Metazoa > Echinodermata > Holothuroidea > Aspidochirotida > Holothuriidae > Holothuria > Holothuria scabra. The sequence goes on from CM074197.1 coordinate 9,671,388, forward strand.
GTAGCTCTTGTAGACACAGGAATAAACATCTACTGTGTAATTATTCTAATAGGTAATGTATCTTGACTCTCTGTACACCGTTCTTGCCTGTTCACAACGAACACGGAACGAACACGTGCTTTAAAACGGACACGTTCAAAAGCAGCGAACACATAGGTAGTTAACGTTATTGACATCATTCTACTTAAGGTTTCTGAGGAGTGAGGACCTACTTTATTGGCCCTTACGAAATAGTTCTGTAAAGCTATGTTGTAAGAACTTATTGCAACCTTTTCAATATTACAGCTCCCTTCATAGGGTTGAGCACTTCACCATTGCCTGGTTAACATTATTAATTTATCTTTTACTATATATATATATATATATATATATATATATATATATATATATATATATATATATATATATATATATATATATATATATATATATATATATATATATATATATATATATATATATATATAACGCTAATTCCCACCTTAGGGGGAAATTGTTATATCTGCGCGTACTTAGGGCGAAAAAATAACAATGTAATACATAAGAAAAAGTGTTCGCCCTAACGTCCAAAAATATAAACAACGTTATTTCAATGGCCAGCCATCCGTTCGTGTTAACAGCTAGGTGTCCGTAAATTTGACAACTTTGAAGTAATTACATCTACTTTGTAAATCTAGGAGGGCACCCTTGTCCGTTTACGTATTCCTATAGAAAAAGTGTGTAGAAACGTAAAGGCGAAACTTATATTTCGCCCCAAAATTTTTTTCCCCCTAAGGTCGACTTTTCAACAACAACTTTCCCCCTAAGTGCCGAATTAGTGATATATATATATATATATATATATATATATATATATATATATATATATATATATATATATATATATATATATATATATATATATGGTCGAAGTTGATAGATCGAAGTTAGAATGTGTAGGTCAAAAGTGTTGTGGTAATACATTCGATCATGAATTTTATACCGATCCAAGATAGAGTATAAACTCTTTTCAAAGAAGGAACGGTTGAAGAAAAACACCAGAGAGAAAAAATTGAGCCGCACGGGGGACCTGAACCCACCATCCTTTACTTTCCGAGCAGAGTCTGTGGCCACTATTCTATAGTTTTCTGCGAGCTCTATGGTAACAAGAAGAGAACATTGATTCACGCGGGGTATGAATAGCCTGTGATCGCTTCTGTGAATCACTAGCTTTCATAGCATAGTGGTAAGCGATCCGGTATACTGACTCAAGTTATAAGCAATTAGTCATTTATAACTCACTTGAAACTATCTTAACAAATTCTTTTCCCTCTATAACTATCCCCATCACAATTATCTGTCAACGTTAAGACCATGTTGTTGTTTGCAATATTTGACTTTGCATTATATATCCAAGAATTAGGCAAATGCGTGTTTACCTTAAAATATGGGACATCTTAAATCTTATTTTTACACACTTATGCACAGCATATGACTGAATTTATTATTTTTTCCTTTTATACATCCCGTATATGAGAGACTCAGTTCCCCATGTCCTTTGTTATTAGATCTCACTCCAATTAAATTCTGAATTAAATTTGACAGTTTGTGTTTCCTCCACCAGTTTCCCCTAAATCTCCCCAAAAGTGACACAATACTATGTTGGAGCCAAACTTGTATTTTAAGTTGAATCTCCAAGTCATCTGGTAGTTATTAATATGTCTTGTTCTCATTTATTTCTTTGTCTGTTAATTTATTTTTTGTCCGTGCAATTTCAAATCTTTCTATATTTAGACAGTCTGAAGCAAATGGAATTTCTTCAATGAGAGTAGCTTGAAAGGGAAACCCGTTTTCAATGGCTGGAAATATGTAGTAACCATTTTCAAAATATTTTTCCAAAGTTTGTCTATCGAAGTCAGACAACAAAAGTAAACTTTGAATCAAGTAACGAACCTGGTCCAGAGTACTTCTTAACTCCCGTTCCAGGAATGAAAAACCTATAACAGTTCCAGTGAAGGTCAATGAGGAGCCGCTCACAATGGAACTGGATACGGGAGCATCATTGCCTTTGGTATCACAGACAACATCAAAAGTATGTGGCCTAACGCAACTCTCGAAGGAACAAATGTTGGTTGAAACACACGGGGGAAGAGTTAAAGGTTTTTGGAATGTTGCAGGTTTAAATACAGTACAATGATCAAGTGGCTTCACTGCTTTTTTTATGGAAATGGTACATGTTTATAAGGTCGTGAGTGTTAATCAAAAATCAAACTGGACTGCAGTCATATAAACTCAGTAACAATCGGTTCATTGAAGGACATTCTGAAAGAACATAGTGAGGTGTTCAAAGAAATTAGGAACATTTAAGGGGTTGAAAGCCAAATTTTATGTTGACCTCAAAGTTTCGCCTAAGTTCTTCAAGGCTCACAGTGTCCCTTACAAAATTAAGATTAACGTTGTAAAGGAATAAGACAGATTGGAAAACGAAGGTTTCACTGAGCCTGTGCAATTCACCGAGTAGGCTGCACCAATTGTGCATGTGTTCCTGAGTGACAAAAAATCTGTGCGAATATGTGGAAATTATAAAACGACTGTGAACCAAGAGTCAAAAGTAGACCAGTATCCTTTTCCTTAAATAGAGGACTTATTTGCTACTTTATCACAAAGGAAATGGTTCACAAGCTGAACAAGAGCCAAACATATCAGGAATATCTGCTAGACGAGGATTCCAAGCAATAAGTAGTCATTGATACCCACAAAGGTCTGTTTCGCTTCAACCGTCTTCCTTTCGGTATTGCGTTCGGGCCTAGCGTTTTTCAGCCCACTATGGAGGGTTTCCTTCGCGGAATACCTGGGATCGCCATGTACTTTGACATCATCCTCATCACCGGAGGCACCAAAGAAGAGCACTTCAGTACCTTGAAGACCGTGCTGAGCAAACTACAAAACGACAGGACTACGGTTAAGGTGGGATAGGCGTCAATACCTGCAACCGTAGGTGTATTGTCTATCTATCTCGGGGGTAAAATAGATGCTGAAGAACTACACCCTCTACCACATAAAGTGACGGCAGATCGCATTAAGGAATGTTAACGTATGGTGGGAAATTACTCCTAACATTGTCAACTACATAGGCCCCGTTGTAAACATAATTGGAAAGGGGAAATAGTGGAAATGGGGAAAAGAGGAGAACAAATCATTCGCAAATTGTAAGAAATTTTATTATCCTCACGATTGCTTGTTCATTACGATCCCCAAAAGCCATTAATTTTGCAATGCGATGCATCACCCTACGGGATAAGGGAAGTTCTAGCACATGTATTGGAAGTAGGCTCAGAGAAACACATTGGGTTCTCTACCGCATTCTGGCGCCTGCTGGATTATTCAATGAGGATCGTACCATTCCTCCTCAGGCGTCCGCGCGAATTCCGAAATGGCATTGACACTCGCAATGTATGAGTACACGCCTAAATTTAAGCCAACAGAGGCACATGCTAATGCAAATGTCGCCTTCCACTGCTAGACACCCTTGTGCAAAAACCGACTCCTTCAGGGACAGCATTGATGCTTGAACAACTCAATGACAACCCTGCAACAGTCACGCAAATCAAAAATTTGGCCAAAAAGAATCCGATTTTGTCAAAAGGGCTCACATTTGTCTCACAAGTTGGCCAGAACGAACCAAGGACGAAGCTCTGAATCCATATGCGCAACGGCACAACAAATTTTTACTTCACGGTGGTTGTTTGCCATGGAGCAATCGGGTTATCGTGCCAAGTTAAGGTCGTTAACAGTTGATGAAGGAGCTACACGAAAGCCACGAGGGTGGAAAGCGCGTAAAAAAAAGTCTAGCGCGCGCATTTATTTTTGGTGGCCAAAATTGGATAAGGAAATTGAAGACTTAGTGAAGCAATTTGCCTATGTCTGTAAGTATGAATACACTGACGTTCGAAGTCGTTAGTCTTATGAAATAGATTTTTGTAGGCCGTTAGACGTATTTCGTTCCCATAGCCTAGACTATGTATAACGTCTCTTTAGAGAACTTAGACATATTTTTCGGAAAACTTTTAAAGCCAAATAGTTTCTTCGAAGGGCTAAGTCTGCAAAGTATCAAATAAAAGTTGTGAGTCATTGCAATTGAATCCTACAAGCTTTTAGCATAGGCCACCTTCATTCAAGACTGGGACAAGCCAAGAAAGGGGTAGGTCTTTCGTCATAGGGAGGCCAACACTGATGCGAGGGAGCGAAACGACTGAGCCCGAGCGCGATAGCTGGGAAAGGCTAGCCCAGTTGGGCCCCACGTAGGAACACTTGACAAACAGGAATGGGTTCCAGCTGGGGCCCAGCAAGTATCCCAGCTGAAACCCAGTTGGGACCCAACTGAAAATGCAGGCTGGGCCGTATTTAAGTTGTTTAATGTTTCCTGTTATTAAAAAACTCCTTCGTCAAAGGGGATTTATTTTGCACGACTATGTTGGGCGACCGGTTTTTGGCAAATCAAAGATAGAAAACGTGTATCTTTTGGAGAGAGTGAGAAGGCGAAAGTAAAAACCGAAACGATTTCCTACCAGCATGAAGTAAAGCAATTAAAGAATATGGATGGTGATTGTGCATATATTGATGTTCCGGGAATTCCTGACAAATCCTGCAGATAAAACAGCTAAGTTTTATGATGTAATTATTAAAGAAGTCAACTTGGAGGATGTTACCGTGTTTCTGTTTGTTTTAAAATGCAAATCAACCGCCTATAAATTTTCCCAGTTGGTGTTTCGAGAGCTGAACAATTAAGCCCATTTCAACGAACCTTCTTGAGAAAACTTACAGATTTGCGAAGAGTCCTACCGACGACCAGTGCAGAGAAAAAGTAGAAACCATTAACAGAACAACCAAGGTAGATTTAGCTCATCACGTTACTTTTGTTGACAAAACAATGAATCAAAAGCTAAAGGAAGGTCATTTTTCTAGCACAGAGAAGTCTGGTGACACCACTGATGTGAACTTCAAACAATGCAAAATAAAATATTCGCTACCAATCTAAATAAAGTTTTGATGTTTTACATAAATATCACATGCATACCTTTTGTTTTAGTTTTTACCTGACTGCAAATCAAATTAACCTGCAAATCAAATTAACACCATGCAACATTACAGGTGTCGTATTTATCGGGTAGCACCTGTTACGATGTAGTGTGCCTTATTATAACGAATGAGGTGAAAGTAATTATTTGTCGATGCCTTAGTACTTTTCTTATCTTCTTCCTGTATTATTTTTTGTTTGTGCCGTCCAATCCTGAGATATCATAATAAACGGAAGTACCGTGCTGATAGTCCATGTTATTTTTATTTCAGTAGTAATATCGAAATACTCTACCGGTAAATACAAAAGTGAGATTCCTCGCTGTTTTCATCACCATTTGGAGTGGTATAGCTTGCTCTTCATGCGGCATAGTTATAAATATCAGAACAGCTTTATATTTTGGAATAGAAAAAAAAAAAACATGTAGCAATCCGGTGGGAGTGCAAAACCATGCACCAGTTGCTATTTTTAAGCTAATGCTATACTTGAATGTCAAACCTTATTTCTCAAAATGAAGGTTGCATACCTTTTTGAGTACCTTTTACGATTTGAAAAGTTTGCAGGATAACAAGGTAAAAAAATTATGTATAAGCAGGTCTATCAATATTAGATATTGACCAAAGTTGCCCTCCTTGAAACGTATAACAACTGACGAAAGCAATACAAACTGATTACAAATTTGTCGATCCTTTGGAGGTACGTAAAAAAATAAATCTAAGATATTCACCTCATACATTCCCAACCAGGACAGCATTTTTAATATCATAAGAACTATGCCGATTGTACAATGCAGTGCGATGCTTATTGTCTCTGGCGGTCGAAAAGGTTGCAGCTCTAGCAGATACTCCAAATTTCGAAAGATCAGAACTTCGGGCAGAGCTCTGAAAAATTTCTGGCAGTCCTTGAGTTGACGGGGGGGCATGTTTTTAGTAAGTTAACAAAACAAAAAACTGAAGCAGTGAGCACAAAGTTTTTTATCAAAGCTTAACGGTACAAAATCCATAAAAAACATTACCATATCAAAATTAATAAATAATATGCAAAGACATGAACCCCGAAACATTAATTCAGATAAGAACATTATGCCCTCAAATAATTTTATAAATTTGTGCAAAATGGTGCAAAATTCTGGCGAAAGTTGAAAAACGTTTTTTTATGTTTCATTAATGAACTTGACACAATGTCCTAACAGTCGTTAAAGCCTTTTAGCTCTCTGGTGTAAGAATGTCCCAACGTTTTTGAGGAAAAGGGTACAATATACAAGCCTGGAAAATGTCATTTTCGATTGTCGAAGTTTCAAAATATTCTAGACTCAACGCTCCAACTGATACTTAAATTGTTTTCCTCTGCTTCCACGCTCTGTGTCTTTTGATTTTTTTAACCTGATTTCTCATACTCTTTAGATGAAAGAAAATCCCTTTGGAGTCTCTTGAGGTACTAACTAAAATGTTAGGAAGCAGACCTCACATTTGTGACCGTTATTGCACAATCTTTACACTCTCAGCACTCGCGATGAAGTGTATTCAGGGAGATCGTTCTCGAGCTAGCCTACGCAAAGTGGAAACGGATACCCGTAACCCGTTAAACGAAATTGAGTATTTTTGGCAATTGAAGAAAAATAGAAAGTTAAATGTTCAAAAGAAACTCGTTTTAGTAGATACCGATTGTCAGGGGTGAACTTTAGCTGGAGTCTTCGTCATAAACTTTCCGAGAAAACCGAAGGAGCGAGAGCTCACTAACGAAGTTTGAAACTGCACAGTTTCGGTCTTCAAGGTGGGAATATGTTGAAATATCATTAGGAAGAGAGAAAACAAATAAAAGTTTCAAAATATAGAAGTACCTTTCTTTTTCTCCTTTTAACTTCACCCAAAATGCTACCAAGAACACTGTCTTTGTTCTGCTTATCTGTTCATTTTGGTACATACTTTTCCATCACTTACGTATGTGCACCCCTCATGCATGGCATTGTGTTGGATCTTGTATCGCAACGCTTTGATATGCTAGGTGTCATCATGCATTGCGTTTCAAGATGGCTGACTGATCAACAGGTGTAGGCCACTGCAATATTCGTAGCATAAACAAAGCGAGATTAACCGTCTTCCGGAAAATTGGAATAATTTATCAACGAAACTTCGTGGGAAAGTATATTTCTTGATTGAATTAGAGCATTTGGCAAGTGTTGGACGGCTTACGTGATGATTTCGGGACAAATTTATGACCATTTGCCAACGTTCAGAATGGGCGACCTAAAATCGCCCTTTGATTCTTGCGCCTTTTAGCCGACAATTCGTCTGGAATTGGTGATATGATAACTTGCGAAGTTAGTTTGGTAAGTTTCAGTTTTCCTTTTCTTCATTGAAAGTGAACAGAATAAAACAACTTTTTCCAAGTGTACATTTCCTTAAGCAGCTAAAATTCAAAATTGTGTGATGTCAGCAGAGCTTAATATATTTTGGAGTCCCCGATTAGAGCTTCCCAACTATAAACCTTTTTGATCCCAAAAGCTTTCAAATGGTACCTTTGGAAGTAAATAAAGAAAATAATAACCTTTTTTAGTACTATGGAAAGTAGACCAGGGAGGTGTTACTACCTGTGTGATTAATCAAATCTCAAAGGTATACAAAATTTCCCTTAAAAGGCACAACCAAATGTCATTAAAACCATTTAAAACTTATTAAAAAAAATTTAATCAGTTAAATTTGGACAAAGGGTGTCAAAGGGAATTTCTGCTGAGTGTACGTCTACTAAAGAACAGAATTAAATGTTTTTAATCAGAAGAGAGCAATGTTTCACATTTGCAAATTCGGCGATGACCACTGGATATTTTTACTTTAAGTTTGTTTATTTTCCTAATCCAGAGTACTGCCGCGGTTTACCTTAGGAGACTGGGCACTGAATTGATTAGTACTTCCACGTACAATGTTTCTATAGAATCGAATTCAGTGGCTCAATGAGTACCAATTAACCAGAAATTAGTAGGATTCACAAATTTTCATTTTTTTTGAAAGGCCATCAAATTTTAGAGAACCAAAGTGCCATTGACACATGATCGTCGGCTGCATCCGCATATTATTATTACTGGAAGAAACGTTACCTTATATGTGAAAGTCATGCGTCTATCTTACCTTCAACAAATTCCGAGTTTTAAGGATTACTTTTAACCTTCTCCTTTCCTGGCCCATAGGCCAAACAAAAAGCTTGTGTATATTACACGGGTGATTTTTTCATCCTTTTTTTCCTTATTTTTTGAATCATACCCTCCGAAGTGCGTTATTAAGTAACACAAGAGACAGGGCTAATTTTGGTTTATCTAACGCGTCTGCGCCAGGTTCTACCAATGAAGTTCGGGAAATAAAACCCATGACATTGTAGCAGCTATTTACTGAATTGTTGTTATTGTTGTAGAGACTGAAGAGAATGGAAAAGCCTCGTATATATTCATTGAGAAAGAATAAATGTCATATAAGGTCAGTGTATTTAGCGTATACTATGATGTGAGATAGGAAGGGTGAACCTGGTACAACTACTTTTTAAATTCTCTTAGATCATGTTTACTAAATTTGGGGTGTGTTTTATATTCTATGGTCGAAAAAGGGGGAGCTGAGACCGGGAAAAGCTTCCTTGTGTCCGCGTCCGATTTCTGACACAATATAATATAGTTTATAGTAGTCTACTACAGTTTCACCATTTCAAAAAGGGTGTAAAGTGAGTCATAGAACAATAATAGAATAACACACGATTTTTTTTTTCACGATGTGGGTTAATCAGGTCTACGCTTCCAATGACTAAAACATGCCGTCTGACGTCGCAATAAAGACTCTCCTCTGCGTACCTAAGGTCAAAGAAAGTACGGGGTGTAACTGATATCTGAGTTTGTTACATGATCTGTGACCTCAGGTAATCTATATGCTTTCATTGTGTTCTCACCCCGTGAAATGCAATTACCAAATGACTGGCCTGTTAGCTAACCCAAATCTTACGTAACTTTTTGTGTATCTTGGTATATCTGGTAATGTCAATCAATTAATCAGATGTGAAATCTGACAATATCAAGTGACTGTGTGCGTGTGTTTGTGTGCAGCAGCTTCAGTTTCTTCCTGCCAGGGTAAGATGTAATCAGACTGAGAATTACCGCGGTTACGATGTAAAAAGTAGAGTTCCAGTATAAGAAAGTTTTATCTTTCACCCCCAACACTAAAAAAGAAAAGACTTTTTTTTCTAACTGCAGTCGTAGAGAAGCATAGTCTGTTTGGCTGTACGTTTTTACATCTACTCACAGCACTTCTGAATTATTCTGAATTTAAAGATGGAAAGCGGGTCCTCAGCCATAGGCGGTTTGGTTTATGCGCTTTGCTCCACTGCAACAATTTCCGTCCAATCAGATAAAATTGGAACTAGTACACTGGTTATGAGGAAAAATTTATGCCCCCAGTTTTCAATAACAAGCCTGTATTTCCTCAGAAGAACAATTTTCAGTCAAAAATGCATGCTTTTATCGAGCAGGGAAGTTAATCCTCTACGTGCATACACGGACGTAGCCAACAGTTAGTGGCATTTCTTCCACAAACTAGGACTCAAAGTACTGAAAACTAATTGTGACCCTACAATGGGTAAAATACTTGAACAATTAAAAGACATTTGCAAAAAGACCCTCGTACAACAATCTGCAAAACATTTAGAAGAGGAATACCTTTACGTTGTAAGTTATTGAATATCACCTCACAAGCTGATCTCATTGCAAAAATTAGTATTGGTATTATTACGCGAGTCCTCTCTCCCCAGCCAACCAACTCTCTTATACCAGTAGTATTTGTGTCTAAAGAAATTATATTAGTACAGAACTAGAACTAGTTAATATCTTCACTACTATTTGACACCATTGATTTTAAAGGAAACTAACTATTTCTGTTCACAAACACAATATACGGGAGTATTTGAGCCATCCATGATAGAAAGGATCTGGCGATCCGATGGCGGATAGCCAACGGCACATCCGCCGGGCCAGTTTCGGCTGTCGGCCCCGGCCCGGATTCGAAGTGTCCGTCGGTTCGTTAGCGTACTGATAGCGGCTGCCACCACCCAGCCGGTGATTGGCCACCGCTGAACCGATGGTAGAGTTTTTAGCTGCCCCTTTGGCGGACCACCGGCTTCCAAGCGACCGCTTAATCCTGCCGTTAAGCGGTCGCTTAACCGCAGGATAAGCGACGATACCCTCCCCGCGAGCTTTTACCCTGCAACGATGCTATTGGAGGTATTGTACGCGTACCTCTTGAAGCGGTCATTTATCCTGTAATAAAACATGCTTCTTTTTGGCGGTCTTTGACCAGTGGATCATGGTCGGACTTTCGGGCACTCGATCGTTGGGGAAGTCTTCACCACTTTGGCGTTAGGAAAGACACGGGTTTTCTTGTACAATGACAAAGCAACTTATGAAGTTACACTGCATTTAGTTCTTTCTCATTGCAACAGTATGTGTACACTTCAGTCTTCCCTTACTTCAAATCCAGATATGGGCCAGATATGAAATTCCATATATGGGCCAGATATGGATTTCATATCTGGCACATATCTGCTGCAGATATTGGACTTATATCTGGGCCAAATTAAAAAATTGGGCAGATATAACCTTGATCTGTGCCAGAAGCAGATCTTATCCATATATGGGCCAGACAGAGTTTTATCTGGATCAGGTCTTTATCTGGAACAGATATGAACCATATAACGCAGTACCATATATGGTTTATATGAAACTATTCCATATTGATCCCATATAAAGCAGTGCCATATCTGGTTTATATAAAGATTTACTGTATTGATCACATATTTAGGAGACAAATATGGTGAATATATGTCCCATATCTGGACCATATATGACTGGAACAAAATTCATTAGTGCACTACCTTTGTGAAAAGCGTATCAGAAGCCTTCTGAGCCAGCATAATGTTAAGGGCTATCTGAACATCTATAACAAAGTTGAATGCACATTGTTTAACATTGACTTAAGTATTTGAAATTGTTAAATTACTTAATAGTGAAGAAAAAACTGCTTTGAAATTCCTACTTTTAAATATTTACACCACATTGTTGGTTTAAATTATCATATGGGACAATATCCCCACATAAATTTTGTTGAAGGTTTCATGATTTTTCACATATTACTTCCTTAATTACAATAAAATGAAAATCAGGGCCCTAAATTCGTGACCACTCCCACATTGGAAAGTCATTTACATATGTTAGTATAATATGGCTGAATATGGTTTGAATGTTGTCATTTTGGTTTGCTGATACTAGTTCAACTTCCAGAGATGGTCTTTATGTAAGACAGGTACACAAATAAAAAACCAAAAAGTTTTAATATGGCTATGTAAAGGTTTATACGGGATTCTGTAATAGTATTTTAATCAGTTATTTCTTGCTTGATATGGCCATATCAAACTTTATTTTTATATCTGGTAAGGTATTTCATAAATTTATTTCTGCCTTGATATGGCCATATAAAACTTTATTTGCATATCTGGGCCTTTCTTGAATCAAGTTATTTCTGGCCTGATATGGCCTTATAAAACTTGATATATCTAAATACATCTAAATCTGGCTGTATATCTGGCTTGATATGCCCATATAAATGCTTTATTTAACCAGATATAGCCAGATATCAATTCATATCTGGATTTGGAGTAAGGGTTTTCTGAGTGTGAAACATATTGTTGCACGCGGATGTAAACAAGACAGCGGATGGACAAAGCCGTCTCGTCACAAGCCGTGCTTTTGTATAAGGAATTTTTTCACTTGGTTTGGTAAAGAAAGTCTAGATATGAATAAGAAAGTGCATATGTATAGGAACTTTGAAACCTCGTCTTTGTCGTTGCTTGTGTACTTTTAGTATAAAAGGCGTTACAGACGGCAAAATTAGTGGTAAAGGGTGGAGATAGAAGATGACGTCACACAGGTATTGTTTCAATGGGTATGTAGGACACAAGCATAAATTGGTTTCGTTGTAGAAAATCCTACCCGCCTGGTGAGTATTTTGTTATTTTCCATACATATAAAACTGTTAAATGAGAGGCATTTACATTTCTCGATCATGTCATGGATGTTCTTTGTAATTTGCGAGGGTAAGAACCTGAGGAAAATGGCTCTTTACAAGTTCACTGGTGTAGAATTTTGGCGGAAAATTGTGTTTGTCACTTTCATTGGAGAAATAAGACAAATAGTTCTCAACGTCCACAAAAGAGAATATTTCTTCTTCTTCTTTGTATACGCCAGTAATACTAGGAAAACATGCTCCGAAAATACTCTTTATCACATTAAAGCACCCCAACCTGAAAAAACATACAATAAGGTTTTTAGATATCTTCGGATTTGATTTTGAGAGTCTGGTTATAAGGACAGGAACTGAGCTCTTTCAATTGAAGTTGGTAGGAACATGTTCTTTTACATACATATTCTTTTACCTCAAGCTGTTCCCTCGTCACTGCAAAAATTATAATCGTTTGATAATCTCTTGTACTTGCAGGGCAAGTAAAATGTCACCATTTTAGATATAAAAGGAATTAACGCATATTAAAAAAGAACTATTATTACAGTGAATGGCTCAGAAGGTTACACTTCCAGCTGTGTGAAAATATTTCATTCACCGGCGATTTATTCAAAGCTGCTATGTGTACCAATGATGATGATATGATTCAATGCAAAAAGGCGGACAAATGTATGTTGCAATAACAGCTGAATGACATCAGTATCTTTTCGTACCCTTCAAATATGTTTGCTGATATTTTGTACTATACCCATTTAATATTCAATGTAAACCAAACGTTCTTCTCTGCGTGAATTTAACAATTCAGTGAGAAAAAAATTATCACATGATTCCCAAGAGACGTTCATGAAATAAAGTTACCAGTAAACTAAGTAAAATTAAAATGAATGCATTTTCATTTTAATCATGAGTTAAAATATTTTGACATATTTCCATCAGCAATAAATACGGTAGAAGTCATATTGCATGCACTTAAGTTGTTAGTTAAAAACTTGTCTTCTCATGTGTTCATTTTTATGCCATTTGGCATGGCTTCTAAGTAGTATAAATACCCAAACATGACCAATTTTGCACACAGTTGCAGAATGTAAAATGTGAACCTACTGTAGTTGTGTTGGCCTCTTCTCCCCATATAACACCCTGCCAATGTACGACATGAAAAGCGTTTGTATACAAATGAATGCTAACATGACAACGACGCATTCCAATTCCTGCAGTACTCTGTGCTCACCCTTCCCCTTATCTGTACATAAGTGCATCCAAAACACGCTCAAAACTCAGTTGAGGCTAGTGAATGATTTGAAGGTAACAGGATGAGCCCTTCAATGAATAGAAGACAATAAGCTGATTAATGTACCCTTTTATCTTGGGACAGCATGGGTAGCAACCAGTATGGGTCATCCCTTCTTCACCTGAAATGTGTCCCACACATACAACTTGCTAAAGTAGCATAGATTTGTTATGATGTCCCTTCAAGTGAAAAAACTTAAGGGAAATGTTCCCTCACCTGGTTTAATTGCTAGCGTACCTTTGCATTACTTACACACTTTAAATATTTTAGGGGAAAATAACACTTAAAAAACTGAAACAAAAGACACTTAAGCAAATATAATTATGGCATTATCAACCAACCAAACCATTTCTGGTCAACAAAGTTCTTAACAAAAGTATTGCTGCACCAACCTTATCTGCCAAGAGCGCTACATCTTCACTCGATCCTTCGCCAATCTCTCTGTAACTTCATTTCAGTTACCACATATAGGCCTATCCTTTACTTACCACACAGACTGCAAAAAGGTCCTTTAATCTAAGTATATCATATCAAACTTTATCTCAAACTCAAGTGAGATAGTAGCATAAACGTTCTGAATTACTGCCTATGTTGAAAACGCATTCTCCCATTTACTCAAATTAAAATAAAACTTCCGAAACTTTTCGCAGTTAACTTCATGCTCATGTTACTGAGGTGAAGCCCATGAACTTATCTTTCCAGTCCTGGATAGGCCTTTTCCTACGATTTAATGTTGTATAAGCATCTGACATCTAGCACTTTCCAATGCCTGTGTTTTGACCGTTTGTTTGTCTATTTCCTTTTGTAGCACTGTGCTGTACATCATGGTTTCAGCTCTCCTTTTCTTTAAGGTGATGCTTTTATGCAATTAAATGGCTTTCAAGCACAAAAGGAAAAGAGTAACAAGATATTCAGTTTTTTAAAGATATGTTAATTTTTGATAGCCTTCATCGATAATACTGGAACATCCCCCCACCAAAAGGGTTTAGATTCACAATTGTCATTTTAACAAGAAGTCTGACGTTTCTGGTGTATATAAGTACACTACAGATTAAGTGTTCCTTTTTAGCATATCTTCGCAAATTCGCACACAGCAGGACTGCCTGGTAGGACTTGAATATCTTCACTGACAGACATACAGGCAGACTTTCAGACAGGTATCTCAGCATGATTTCCCTTATATAAGCTGACCCAACCTTCAATTAAAAAAAAAAAATATTCGAAGCCAACATGCAAAATGCCTTAGTTTTAATTATGCCAATTTGGATAAGTGTCTGCAATTTTTTTTATCATGTTTCTAGAAGATGGCCTTTTAGAGGAAGAAACTTAAAGAACAGCTCAGATGGCAATGCACTTGCTTACATGTTAGTTCTCATATCATGCCCAAGCTTGAAGTCCCTCAAAATGTTGGCTTTTAGTTCCTCTACCAATCTAAGCAATGGGAGGGCAGAATTATGAACTAAAAACAGCATTGACAACAGTGGCTCTTTGAGATGAGTAGTGATGGATCAAATATTTGGCTTGAAGGGTGGGGATACTTCATAAATAATACTGAAACAGGCACCAAATGATTACTTACTTCCACGCTTTCTCCATGACGTAAACACAAATAAATTCATCAACAGTAGACATGTTGGATGAAATCTGAAATGAGAATAAAATTTACCTTAAAGCGCTACAAGATTAAGAGTGTCTTTAAGCTTTGAAGCAATTTTGTTATGTCCTTTATGTAAATGTTATATCGACATCCAAAGTTGAAGTATCTTAACTAGCGTTTGACTATAGTAGCACCTGTTCATATGTCCATTGGAAATTATTTAGCAAAGATTGCATAGGCCGAGCATTCTAGCCAACATATTAGACATTTGTTGCAACGTGAGAAGTCAAGTCAATACTAAACATGAAAACAAGATTACAGTGGTAGGGGCTTAAATGGCCACAATATGGTATTTTGGTATAGTAAAAATTTTCTGGCAAAGGATGTCCCCTATGTTTTTTTTTTAAATTTTTGACACTCTGGTGTTTGGTTGCATAGCTAGTCACTGAGGTCTACAAAATTATGTTAACATTACACACACAAATAGGTCTTGGCCTAACGTAGCCAAAGTATGCAGTATACAAAAGTTAAGGACTAGGCTAGGCCTTATATTATAGCCTAGGCCTATATTGATAGTACAAGTTGTTCTTGTAGAGGAGCTTTTCCCACATCCCCCACCCCAAAATAGATCAAGTCTTTTTTTTTCACCCCGTATAGGCTAAGTATAAATGATTTTAGTAGCCTACTTAGGGAGAAGCTAGAATTTAAGAAGTATAACGTTAGTAAAGTAACTAAGACTCGATCACTATCATGAGTCGATTACTGACTTTCTAAACGACAATTCAGCATGTGAGTGCAATGAAATTGCAATGTGAGGATAACCTGCGATGCATATTCTTCAATCAACATCAAAACAAATTATTTACCTTCACATTTTTGAAGTTTTAAAGCAGAAATGTGAGTCATGACCAGATTTGCAAGTTTGGCTAAAGAATGAACCAGAAATGTGCAAAAATTACTAAAACAATGATGTGAATGTCTTTTATAAAGTTCCAAATAAAAATTCTGATAGACAAGAGACTCTTCTGTATCATAATAAGACAAACTCGCCATAGATGCGGTAATTAATGGGAATTTATTTGTTTACTTTTTTGAAGTGATTGACTAAAGATTAGGCCACTTCGTGAGCATTGCTACTTTTGTATTTGTACTGTCACCTACATTTCAAGATGCGTTTTCTACAGATACTCAATTAGAACAACACCAAAATATGGCAAAAGAGGAACACAAATAACGAAATAGTACTGTCTACTTTGATTGATTTTAAATCTTAAATAGCCTAGCCTAACGTTAGACTTATCCCTAGATGTGTTCATATTTTTAAGGGTATGATTCTGAAGTGATCCACTCATGATCATCCCAGTAATATAAGTTCGTTGATGTTGGTGTGTCGCTAAACCCCATCTAACATACTAACCCAGCTAAGACTAGGCTGTGTTACTTGGTTATAACTTAGGCTAGGCTACCGGCCTAGGCCTAGCGTATTATTAATAGTTCTCTTTCATCGTTATTGTTATCGCAACGTCAACGTACGTCTAGGACTAGGAGAAATGTTTGTCGGTTAGTCTAACACTCAGGTTGAGCCTAACCTTCACTAGCCTAACGTTACGCCTGTTCGTCACGCACTGAAAATAAGTTTTTATTTTTTAATAAACGCCAATCTGCTGGGTAGTTGTAACCAATGTCAAATGAAGTTACTTGAAAAAACTGCATTTTAATTCATTGAAGATTCCACTTAGAATGTGAAAATTGTTAAACACAGCTCTCACTTTGGTGAACGTCAACGTCAACACGCACAGAACACATGCATGCGATAAACATATACACATATGTACGTTTACTGCACAGGCATGGTGCGACAGTGCTGATTTGCCATAACACGTACGACTCTACGTACGAGCACGTTCATTTGCACATGTACAAGTCACGTACACAAATAACCACACTGACTGTGGATTGATACATATCGTTGTGTACTGTGAACAATGCACATCGTCTGCTCACGTAGATGTCCCAGGCCTTGCAGTCAACGCATGGACCTTTTTTTAATACGGAATTTGCGCCTTCTCGTGGCCTGCGCGACACAACATGTCACATTTACACAAACGTATGTTATACATTCATTGCCGATTAACTTTTCAAAGTCTTGACGTACACGGGGAGACTGGCTAAGCCAAAAATTTGTTATCCAGGGCAACACAAACTAGGACAGCACAACTAGGGCACAAATAGAGGGTGGCACAACTAGGGCGGCTGTGCAGTGTAATATGTTTTACAAAGCTGTGAAATACATCCAGTTGGTAGCTAGCCAAGTATGCAATGTACCGGGGCTTACATGCAATTTACATTGCACACGAAAATCGAATTTCTGGCTGCAGAATGTGCCCGACCTGCCACCATAAAGCCGCCTATGGTCCGCCGGTACCTTGCTATCGGGGATATTGGAGATCTAAGAGCGATATCTCCAGTGTTTGCAAATATTTACCTATATTCATTTCCCTCCACCGTTTTGTTAGTCACTGTTGTTAAACTTCTCTTTTGGTAAACAGAAACTCTTTAGAGCGACGAATGCACAAATTCGCCTAAATAAGATCTAGTATTCGACAGACAAGGTGATTACATGCAACGTTGTAACCAGAACGGTTTACACATCCCAGCTGTTCCACAGACTAGACAAAGTTCCTCTGCATCATACTCGACATTTAGCTCAACTTCAAAATCCACACCGGCAATATTAGGCTGTACTGCCAAACAGCCGCAAATCAGTTGAAAGCCCTCTCTAAGATGGACTGGGACACAGACCGCCCATGGTTGATTGGCTTTTACAGATCTTTAATAAGGTCCAAACTTGTCTACAGTGGTGTTGTTTACAAACTCGACACTTCAAGTGTACCTCAAGAAACTTCTCCCCATTCATAACCAGGTCTAAAGAATCTGCCCTGGAGCTGTTCGAACCTTCCCAATGCAAAGCCTATACATGAGGCGAACGAGCCAAGTATTCAACTACGACTGTCAACATAAATCTGGTGCAACCTGACTCTTGAGGCAATCGCCAGCCATCTGTTTAGTGACGTTCATCTAGCAAAACCAGCATCCCCCATTCGCCATCCGCTTGAGGGAAACTCTGTCACAGGTTTGTACTAAATTTGACC
Organism: Holothuria scabra; assembly: GCA_037179385.1. NCBI lineage: Eukaryota > Metazoa > Echinodermata > Holothuroidea > Aspidochirotida > Holothuriidae > Holothuria > Holothuria scabra. The sequence continues at coordinate 9,689,524 of CM074197.1, forward strand.
TTGTGGCAGAGTTCACCTGTTGAGCCAGATGTTGGCCTTAGTTTAATTAAGGGAGTGTGTGAAAACTTGACAAAAGAGATGACACACAGTGTCAACTTCAAATAGGTCATGTCATGCAATCTGTCAGGGGCGGGATTTGATTTGTGAAAGTGAAGGAGCGAAATTCGGGCAGAATACCAAACGTTGCCCAGGGCGCCGCGAGAGCGCGAAGCGCTCCCCATAACGGCGTGGAGCCCAGGGGCCCCTCCTTAGGGCCCCTGGTGTGGTCCAGGGACAAGCCCCGGTGGGTTTCCAGGGGGAGAAGCCCTATAAAGGTCTTTGCCATTTACAAAATTGTAGGCATTAAAATGATGCACTTTATCTTCAACTTTAAATCACAAATGATGGGCACTTAACAGAACACAAATATCACAATTTGACTCCCTTCAATTATATCCTTACTCCTTATCCTTACTGGGGACCGGAAGACTACCACCTCCCTGCCTCCCCCTTTCACTAGTTACGGTAGAGTTTCAGCTGTCTTCGACTCGGGCACTGGTGATAAGTTTCAGTGACATTGGAGGAGGTGTTCAGTTATTGGAAGAATACTGTTTTTATTTAGTTTTCAATGCAGTATATGAACTGTTTAAACATTATACAACTTAATTAAGTATCACTTGCGTAGCTCTGTTCCAGTTTGTATTTTTGTGGCAAAAGCAACCAGACTGAGACGTAAGAAACTAATTCCTGGGAAAAATAGTGGGGGTCATGTGCCCCCCCCCCGGCGTAATCCCGCTTATGCAATCTGTACTGAAATCCAAATCCACAAAAAGGATTGCTGCAGTGGCGACATGCAGTAAATTGTGTTGAAGGACTTATTATCGACCCGTTTGGCACTCAAAAAGGTCATGCGTCAAAGCACTCTAATGTTCCAGATCTCCGTGACGATTACTTCAATGTGGTGGGACAACCCAATCAGATATCCCATCATGAATTTTTCGACGCCTAGGAGTACGTGCTAATGAAATATTCGATGCACGTGCTGTGGCAGTCTTCCAAATAGACGTGAGCAACCCTGCTTGCCCTATCCTTTTTTCCGTTCTAAGATCACCTGTTACTAAGCTTCAGAATGGAAGTAACCATGAGCTACCTTCCCCGGAAACACATTATACCGAGTAAACCAAACGGTCAGGATTTTATGTTACCAAGCCCCCTACAAGCGGAGAGATGTTCTTGTTCTTACCAGATCTCACATCGGCCATGCCACATTATAAACCCATTCTAATTTACAGTGACAGAGCTAGGAATGTCGGTCGGATGGAGCGAAAATTGTCTGCAAGAGCTCTTTGAATGAGTATATACCGTGAGTCTCAGCACGATCTAAGTCATTCTTTTTCAGACTTTCCATCATTTGGTTTTCCCCACCTGGTGGAAGACTACTTTGTCATTTCTCCAAAAAAAAAACAAGTTTTTCTATTAAAACATGTTTAAATTTTCTATCCATTGGCGTCCGCAGAAGAGAATTCAGGGGGCAAAATATTTTTACGGGGGAAGCGCCCCCCCCCCCAAAAGAAAAATCCCCCCAAATGCCTCCCAGATCTCTAGAGATGGCATTTTTTAAGCCTATTTACTGCATGTAAATAGGGGAAACACCGAGTGAACTGTTAAGAAATGTTGAAGTTAAATTTTATTCGTCATTTTCTTTATTTTTAATTCCTTTTTTTTAAGTTTTGTTTTATTTTCCAGAGAAATGAAAGTTCCCCATTACCCCTACCTGAACGCGCCCATATTTATCCCTCTCTTTTGCATACTAGTATGAAGATGGCCATTGTATTTTCTGTTATTTTCAGGTCTAAATTTAATTTTAATGTAATAACGAACTGCTTTTGAAGATAAAATTAAACCTGCTAGAGCCAATAGCAAGCAATTTTACAAGGGGAAAGTTTTGGAAACCGTTAGTTGTTCATTTTTGGCATCTGGAAATCAAGACATTACAATAATTCTAGCTTGGTGGATTGGACACCTTTAATGACTATCTTCCAGTGAAACCTTTTTGAGGCAGGTGGGCATTCCTTTTTTTTTTTTTTTTTTTTTTTTTTTATTGACGACATTTATAAAAAATACTACTACATTCCAGTGCAGTGGCTCATGGTAGTAACGATCTTATGAGGATGGAACGGGCGATCGCCCTGTCAGACCTCTGACATCCCAAGCGTTACAAACCTGTAATGATAAGCACACGGAGAAACATTAATTGATATAATATACATTATGGGACAACTCATTCATGAAGTACATTGCAGGAAATACCCAGTACAAAAGGTCTCCTTGGCCCTCTAGATAACGAATTCAAAATAAATAGAATTAGCCCCAACTTTATTGGTGCAATTTTCTTGTTTTTGAGACCACTGATGTACAAAAAAGGAGCATTTCCATGACATTATCGTGAGTGTCAGATGACCACTCTGCATTTATGCAAAAATAGCTTTCTATCATGTAAACGTTCACTCGAAGAAAAGCAAAATGGAAACTGCACATTCTTAAACCATTACCACTATGATACCAGTTTTATTTTAACCAAAATGTGCCCTTCAAATGATTTTGAAAAGTGTTGTGCAAGCTATTTTGGTATCTTATCATCGTCTTTGTCGACAATTATCCTCGACAAGAAGGTGGTTATTCGATCTACAATTTTTGTTGCACTCTCTCCAACCTCAATTTGCCGGGATGGTGAATTTAATGTCAGTCCTAGTTTGTATTTTGCAAGCGTATAATCACGCTTGGTTTGGGGGCATACGTAAGTGCTTTGATACGTTCCCGCAAAATCTCTCCCTTTTATAGAAGATGAACCTTTTCATCAGAAAAAAGTGCAGATAGTACAGTAAATGGTCTCTGTTGGAGCATTTTGTAATAACTGGGCCTTAAAACAACACTATCAAAGAAACAATACTATTTTCCCAATAATGGTGCAGGAGTGAAGTATGTTAAAAACCTAAAAGGGAGCCGACAGACGATTCTGGTCCATCAGGGGAGCAATCGCCCCCTGACCAAATGGAAGCTCCACCACTGCCTATTTACTCCTCTTAGATATATACAGTAACTATAGGAAATTCGCTGTGATTGTGCTGTCAATGTCAATCACATTCTCGTTGACTGAGTAATTCTACGTCGTTCGCCAGAAGTTGTATACTTTGTCAAACCTGAAAACCCATTCTAGGCTTTCTCAACGAGTTAAATCTTTACCAAAGGTTTTTCAACAAAATTAAGTATCAATTTACCCAAAACTTTATCTTATTTAGTTAAATTTTCATCCACCCTTGCATCGTTTTTCATACCGTGACACTAGACATACTGACATAACATATTCGAGTTTGTGTGTCGATACACCTCATCAATCTCAAGCAACCCATTTCCACATAGGGTACATCTTTTAATTGAAGGAACAACATTGATTAAACTTATTGGAAAAGGTTATTTAGTTATGTTAGCGCAAAAGCTAACAGAAGTGTAAGGGTTCCGGTTCGGGTGATTGTTCAAGTGGAAATGGCTTACGGGAGAGGTTAATTACGATTTATTGCGGCTCCTTTCCAGCTGCGGACAGAGAATGTTTTACCTCCAGTCGATTTTATTGTTTTTAAGATGTTTCAGCTCAGTGACAGAAGGCTATATCATTTAAAGTCTTTGAGAAGACTACACTTGTGTAAATCTCGAGCATCCACAAGCGGATCCTCCATAAACAGATACATGAGATAAAAATCCACACTTGAAAGGCTTACACTTATCGACTGCATTCGAAAATACTGAAAAACAAATTAGTTTTGGAAGATTTCACGGAAGAAGCGGGCCCTTCTGTATCCGCCCCTGTATGTTGTTGTTTTGAAACTGAGCGGAATATTTCATCTAGTTAGTCTTTCTACCTAACCCACATTTGAAAATATTGTAACAACTACACCACTCCTTTCAAAATAGTTATATCTTGTACAACAGTACAACCCTGATAGCAAGGAACCGGCAGTCCGCTGGAGGACAGCTAACGGTACATCTGGCGGGCCAACGTCGGGTGTGGGCACCGGCCCAGATTCGGAGTGTCAGTCGGTTTGCCAGCGGACATTAGAAACTCCGTCCGCTTGAAGAACGGTGGAAAGAACTGGCCGATCAGGAAGCGAACTGGCCGATTTTTGACGTCATTTAACCACAAGAGATTGTTTGTTTAGTTGGCGCAATTATTTACCCTGCACGAAAGACAAAGCTGACCATTGTTGTGTTACAGTTTTGGTGCTAAAAATTTTCCATAATTCCACCAAACCTGGACCGACTTTTCTGGTTTAAAATTCGTTTTAATGTCAACTTATCCGTGAAGTTCATTTTTAGAGAATAATTCTTTATAACGCCAAAAATTACGTCATTATGCTTCAAGTTACTTTTTGTCCACTGCAAGTGAGTTAACCGCAAAAATGTGACATCTGGAGATAAATTCCTAAAGCAATCGAAGGCGATTTTGTCTTTCCTTCAAGGGGACGAAATCTGTAATGGAACGAAAGCGGCTGTGACCACCCAGCCGGTGATAGTCCACCGGTGGTAGAGTTTTTACCTGCCCCTTTGGACCACCGGCTGCCAAGCGGCATTGCTGCGTTCAACCGCAGGTTAAGAGACGTTACCTACAATGATGCTATTGGAAGTATTATACGCGTAACTCTTGATGCAGTAAGATATCCTGTAATATCACATGCTTCTCTCACGCGGTCTTTGAAAGGCTCCGTGCCGGAACTTAATTGTTCGTGGGATTCCCGTCGGACCGATAGTGGTTTCCATCCATAGATCGACTATGGGCTACCAGTGGATCATGGTCGGACTTTCGGGCGTTCAATCGCTGGGGTACTCTTCACCACTTTGGCGTAAGGAAAGACACTGGTTTTCTTGAACAATAACAGAGCAACTTAAATTCTTGCCCATTATGACGTAACACTGCAATAGGGTCTTTCCACATTACAACAGTATGTGTACACTCCAGTCTTTTCTAAGACATTTTTTGCGCGCGGATGTTAAGAAGACAGCGGATGGACAAAGCAGTCTCGTCACAAGCCCTGCCTTTGTATAAGGTATTTTTACACTTGGTTTGGTCAAGAAAGATTAGATATGTATAAGAAAATGCATATGTATAGAAACATTGAATTGTCGTTGGTAGTGTACTTTTTGCATTATAGGCAAGACAGACGGCAAAATCAGCGGTAATTGGTGGAGATAGATGAAGACGGCAAACAGTTATGGCTTCAATGGGTGTGTAGGGCACAAGTTTATAGTGATTTCTTTGTAGAAAATACAGCCAGCCTGGTGAGTATTTTGTTATTTTCCACATATATTAAACTGTTATTGGTTCACATTTCTCGATCATGTCATGGATGTACTTTAAAATGTGCGAGGGTACGAAGCTGAAGAAAATTGGTCGAATTACAACACTCTTTACAAGTCCACAGGCGTAGAATTTGCGCGGGGAATTTTGTTTGTCACGTTCAATAGAGGAATGAGACAAATATTTCCCGTCCAAAAAAAAGAATATTTATTCAAATGAAGTGCAATATATTTCCCAACCACCCACTCTTCATCTGATTATAGCACCCCACCGTGAAAAAACATGCAGTAAAGATGTTTAGATATTTTCGGATTTGACTTTGAAAGTCTGGTTATAGGGATAGGAACTTAGCTCTTCCAATTGAAGTGGATAGCAACACGTGCTTTAATCATTTAAAACCTCAAGCTGTCACCTGGAAATATTTTAATCGTTCAATAATCTCCTGTACTTGCAGGGTAATTAAAATTTCACCATTTTAGATATACAAGGAATTTACGCAAGTTGACTATGTGTTAAAAAAACTATTATTTCAGTGAATGGCTCCTACAGTTACACTTCCAGCTGTGTGAAATAATTTCATTCACCCCAGATTTATTCAAAGCTGCTATGTGTAACAATGAAATATAATATAATGCAAAAAAGGGGGCAAACGTATTATAAATATATATATATGTATATATATATATTTATGACAGCTGAATGGCATCAGTATCCTCTCATACCCTTTAATTATCTTGCTGTTATATTGTACTATTAACATTGCATATTCAATGCAAACCAAAAGTTTTTCTCTGCGTGAATTAAACAATTCAGTGAGAAAAATATTATCACATGATTCACAAGGGCCATTCAAGAAATAGGGAAACCAAGAAACAAGATAAAATTAAAAAAGAGTGGATTTTCATTTCAACCATGAATTAATATATTTTACATATTTCCATCAGAAGGAAAATACGGTTGAAGTCACATTGCATGCACTTAAGTTTCTAGTAAAAAAACTTTACTTCTCAAGTGTTCATTTTTATGCCATTTGGCAAGGCTTCTAAGTAGTATAAATATCCAAACATGACCAATTCTGCACATACTTTAATAATGGAAACGCCTTCGCAGAATGTAAAATGTGAACCTACTGTTGTATGTGTTGGCCTCTTCTAACCATATAACACCCTGCAATGTTTAGATGTTTTCGGATTTGACTTTGAAAGTCTGGTTATAGGAATAGAAACTTAGCTTTTCCAATTGAAGTGGGTAGAAAGACGTGCTTTAATTATTTAAAGCCTCAAGCTGTTCCCTGGAAATATTTTAATCGTTTGATATTCTCCTGTACTTGCAGGGCAATTTAAATTTCACCATTTTAGATATACAAGGAATTTACGCAAGTTCACTTTATGTAAAAAAAAAACTAACATTTCAGTGAATGGCTCCTGAAGTTACACTTCCAGCTGTGTGAAATCATTTCATTCACTCCGGATTTATTCAAAGCTGCTATGTGTACCAATGATGTATAATGCAATGTAAAAAAGGCAGACAAACGTATGTTGAAATAACAGCTGAATGGCAATCTTCTCATACCCTTTAATTATCTTGCTGATATTTTGTACTATTAGCATTGCATATTCAATGTTAACCAAGAATTTTTCTCTGCGTGAATCAAGCAATTCAGTTCGAAAAATATTATCACATGATTCCCAAGAGCCATTCATGAACTAGGGTAACCAGTAAACAAAGTAAAATTAAAAAGAGTGGATTTTCTTTTAAACCATGGCTTAAATGAATACGGTAGAATTCACATTGCATACACTAAAGTTGCTAGTAAAAACTTGACCTCTCATGTGTCTATTTTTATGCCATTTGGCATGGCTTCTAAGTAGTATAAATACCCAAACATGATCAATTCTGCACACAGTTTAATAATGAAAATACCTTTGCAGAATGATAAATGTGAACCTACTGTAGTATGTGTTGGCCTCTTCTCCCCATATAACACCCTGCCAATATAGGACATCAATATTCTTTGTATACAAATAAATGCTAACATGACAACGACGAATTCCAATTCCTGAAGTGCTACTATTGATTGATCTGAAGGTAAAAGAATAAGCCCTTGAATGAATAGATGACGATAAGCTGATTAATGTATTCTTTTATCTTGGGGCAGCATGGGCAGCAACCAGTATGAGTCGTCTCTTCTTCACCTGAAATGTGTCCCACACAAATTTGGAATTTGGAAGAAAAAAATAAAACAAGGCAAAAAAGACCAAAGTGATTCGAAAGTATCATAAATTTGTTGTGATATCACCTCAAGTCAACAAACTAAGGGAGCTGTTTCCTACCTGGATCAATTGCCAGGAAACCTTACATAATACACTCTTGCAATATTTTAAGGCATTTAAAAAAAAAACTGGAAGGAATGTTACTAAAGCAAATATAATGATGGCATTATCAACCAACCAATCCATTGTTGTTGAATAAAGTTATTAACAAAAGTATTGCAGCACGAACCTTAGCTGTGCCCCGCTTCAATAACTGAAGCCTAACTGGGCTTTAGCTGGGCTTCAGCTGGGAAAGGCTAGGCCAGTTGGGCCCCACGTGGGAACACCTGACAAACACGGATGGGCCCCAGCTGCGGCCCAGCAAGTAGCCCAGCGGAAGCCCAGTTGGGGCCCAGCTGGGCATGCTGGCTGGGTTACCACACAAACTTCAAAACTGTCCTTTAATCCAAGTATATAATGTCAATTTTTTTCTCAAACCCAGAGAGGGATAGTAGCATGAACTTTCTGAATTACTGCCCATGTTGAAAACGCATTGTCCCAATTACTCTCATTACAATAAATCTTTCAAACCTTTTCTCAGTTAACTTCATGCTCATGTTACTAAGGTGAAGCCCATGAACCCATCTCTCCGGTCCTTGGTAGACCCTTTCCAACAATTTTATGTTGTATTAGCATCTTACATCTAGCACTATCCAATGCCTGTGTTTTGTCCGTTTGTTGGTCTTTTTCGGTTGGCAGCACTGTGCTGCACATCATGGTTTCAACTATGTTTCTCTAAGGTGATAATTATATGCAATGAAATTACTGAACGCAAAAGGAAACGAGTAACAAGATGGTACGTTTTTCAACGGTATTGTTATTTTTTATAGCCTTCATCGATACTACTTGAACCTTTCCCCCCGAAAAAGGGTGTAGATTGACAATTCTCATTTGCCCAAACAGTTTGACATTTCTGGTGTACACAAGTACATTAAAAAGAAATATACCAAAATTAAGTTTCCTCTTTTAAGCTTATCTTTGCAAATTTGCACACAACATGATTGCCTGGTAGAACTTGGTCACTGATAGACTTAAAGCAGAATTTCAAACAGGTATCTCTCCATGAGTTTACCTATATAGGCTAACCCAACCTTCAAATTATGAAAAAAAAAAATCAAAAGTAATCAAAACGAACATGCAAAATGTTTTAATTTTAGTTATTCCAATTTGGATAAGTGTCTCTAATGAAAATTTTAGCATGTTCCGAGGAGATGGGCTTTTAGAGATAGACACTGTTAATTGAAATTAGAATAGCTCAGATGACAGTATACTTGCTCGCATGTTAATTTTTATGTCATGCCCAAGTATGAAATCTCTCAAAATGTTGGCTTTTAGTTCCCACACCAATCTAGGCAGTTGGGGGACAGAACTATGACCAATACGAGGTTTTTTAACATCTAAAAACAACAGTGACAGCAGGGTCCCTTCGAAACGAGTAGTGATGGATCACAAATTTAACTTGAAATGTGGGGGCACTTCATTAAGAAAAAGAAACAGGCACCAAATGATTACCTTCTTCCAAGGTTTTTCCATGACGCAAACACAAATCGATTCATCAACAGCAGATGGATCCATGCCTGACAGCTTTGTACGGTTCTATCAGGTTTTTATTCCCATTGAGTATGAAGCTCTTAGATTGTTCTATGATTGCATAGGTCAAGCACCCTAGCCAACATGCTCGACATGTGTTGTAACTTCACAAGTCAATACCGAACATGAAGACAAGATTACAGTAGTAGGGGTCTAAATGGTCAATACGGTATTTTGGTACTTTGCCTACAGCATTTTAGGCTACTTTGTATTGAACTATGTTGGCACATATATGTCAGTATTATGAAAGACCATGTCTGCTTTTTTTCTTTCTTTTTTTTACCCCTTTATCATAGCCAATTTAGGGATGAAAAAGCAAAGGATGGTTCATACAGAACCTCAGAAAAATTACAGTTGATATATTTGTATCACTGAATTAGGCCTGGGTAGCTTAGACATACCTTTAGGAAGAGAGACAAAACAAAAACAAACTCCTTGTACTGTAGCCTACATATTTTACATAGGCTAGTAAACATTTTCCGGCAAGGGATATCGCCTATGTTTTTTTTATATTGGAAACTCTGGTGTTTGGTTGCATAGCAGGTCACTGAGGTCTACAAATTTTAACGTTAACATTAAACATACAAATAAGCCAGGCCTAAGGCAGCCTAAGGCTAAAGTATGCAGTATACAAAAGTTAAGGACTAGGCTAGGCCTTATATTTTAGACTAGGCCTACATTGATTGTACAAGTTGTACCTTTAGAGAAGTTTTTTCCCATCCCCACCCAAAAATAGATAATATCTTTTTTACCCTGGATAAGCTAAATATAAATGATTTTAGTAACGTACTTTAGGAGAAGCTAGAATTTAAGAAGTATAACGGTAGTAAAGTTATCATGAGTCGATCACTGACTTTCTAAACGACAATGCAGCATGTAAGTGCAATGAAATTGCAATGTGAGGATAATCTGCGATGCATATTCTTCAAACAAGATCATAACCAATTATTTGTCTTCATATTTTTGAAGTCTTTACGCAGAAATGTTAGTCATGACCAGATTTGCAAAACAAAAATACTAAAAGCGATGATGAGAATGTCTTTTATAAAATTCTTAGTAAGAATTCTGAGAGAAAAGAGATTATTCTGTATCATTATTAGAAAAACTCGCCATAAATGTGGTTATTAATGAGAACTTATTTGTGCATTGCTACTTGTAGTTGTATTGCCACCTACATTTCAAGATGCATTTCCTACAGATACTCAATCAGAACACACCAAAATATGTCACTATAGGAAGACAAATAACGAAAAATTAGTTTTTACTGTCAGGTTTCATTGATATTTAAAGCCTAGGCCTAGTTGATTTTTTTCATATTTTTAAAGTTATGACATGAAGTGATCCACTCATGATTAGCCAAGTAGTATAACACATTCGTGTTGGTGTGTCGTCAAACCCCATTTAACTAACTAACCTAGCTTAGGCTAGGCTGTGTTAGGTTATAACTTAGACTAGGCCATCGGCCTAGGCATGGCCTATTACTAACATTATTATTTCAACATTAGTGTTATCCCAACGTAAACGTTAGGGCCAAGAAAAATGTTTGTCAGCTGGTCCAACACTGTTGAGCCTTACGTTTAGCGTACACCTTTTCATTACACCCACTGAAAAGAATTTGTGTTTTATAAACGCCAATATGCTTGGTCGTTGTAACCAATGTCAAATGAAGTTACCTTGAACAAAACTGAATTTAAATTCATTGCAGATTCCACTCAGAATGTGGAAATTGTTAAACGCAGACTTCTGAATCTGATATGATGTTGCAACGTCAACAGAACACGTACATAATATGCGATATGCATGCGAATATGTACGTTTACTGCACTGGCATGGTGCGACAGTACTAATTTGTCATATAACACATACGAGCACGAACATTTACAAATGTAAGAGTCACGTGCACATAGGCCACACTGACTGTATATTCATATATATCGCACAACTAGGGCACAACTAGAGGGTGGCACAATTAGGGCAGCAGTGTAATGTTTTGCAAAGCCGGGAAATACATCCAGTTGGTAGCTGGCCACGTATGCAATGCACCCGTAGCTTACGTTCAACTTACATTGCACAGGAAATAATTTTGAACTTCCTGTCAGTTTCTCCTCCATGTTAAAAATACAATCCCGAAAATCAAATTCAAGCTTCGAAAAAATCTAGCAAATTTTCGGACAAACTGATGAGTCAGTACACCCCCCCCCCAAACCTTCGGTAAGAAACTTCCCCCTACGCCTTAAAAGTAGTGACCAATATATAGGTCCAGGCACAATCCGAATTCATTTTCCCCGAAATTTTAATCGAAGCAGGGGAATTGTTTGCCTCATTAGTGCCAGTTTCCATGCGAAGCCTGGGCCGATCATTATTCATGTGGTTACATCTATGCCCCAGATCACTGTCCTATCATTTATGCACCATAATTAAACCGCCTCAAGAGGACCAACAACAGCTTACCAAGGCATGGTCTCTGCTGGTATGCCACTTCCTTACCATCAGTGGTCCGACCATGGCATGCCACATACTTGCCGCTGCCGATTGGCCATCCTCTTACCACCGTTAGGCCATCGTCAGAATATCACGGCTTTGCCTCTAACGATTAGCCATCCTCCAGCCAACGGTGGACCACCGTCATTGTGTCACAACAATGCCGACGCCGACATGTGCCCAACATGCCACCATTAAGCCGCCTATGGTCTGCCGGTACCTTGCTATCAGGGAACACACCTTACCTTTGATAAAGCACTGGAATGTAAGTGCAGGTGATCAGCAACCATTCGTCTGTCTCCCGATCATCCAATTACTGCCAGAGGGGAACGAATTTGGACTTTTAGTTCTTAATAAATCAGTTAGCAGTCTGAAAACACAGGAAATAGGTACGGCGACCCCAATACTTTGTTAGATGGCTCTTAGCTGTAGTGTTCCGTCTTATGACAAATCCCGTCTCTTTGTAAGAGGCTGCCACTGATGACGTTTTGCCTACTGAGCTGAGAGAAGAAGCCGGTTAGTTGGTCTGTAAAATGGTGTCAACTTGAGAACGACTCACAGTATTCCAAACTGTATATTTTTAACTCCGCTTACTTCATTAGCCTTCCCTTAAAATATCAGAGTTCATCGACTACGTAACGTTACATATTTAGCCATCTACCCGAATAGTCCACTAAAAACTTGTGCAGTAACATCATTTATAATCAGCTCCATAATCAATTTGGCACAACACTCCAGGAATTTTTAGTTTCAGAGAGAAATGTCAAGAAGATTAATTTTACTCCCTTGTCTTGAGCTTTTCAGTTTAAGCTTATTAGAACATACCCATTTCAGTAGTAGGCCTAGTAATTTCGGACACACTTGTTGTATCGAAGACCTGAAGGATGTTGTTAAAATTTTTTCCCATTATCCTTTAAAGTAATGAGACTAATTTTATAAGGATACCATGATGACACATCATTTATACAGCTTTTGAAGTAGCTATAACGTACAAAACAAGGCTTAATTTTAGCGTTGAAACACTTCCGTTCCTTTGCTTTTAAGAAAGTACGCTTGTTTGCAGCGTGGTTTTCAAGTGCCGTCCTTTTTAGACTTGTCATCATAAAAGCTAGTAGACTGGACTATTATGGGGATCATTTAAGTAACCTTTTTTTTTTGCTTGAATTGCCGAAGAAAGGTTTCCAAATATTAGTCTACAACTCTACTGGAAGTATGAATGTCCTTTCACAACCAAAAGTTAGATCATGAAAGGAGAATGTTTCGTTTACAATGAACATCGTCAGCAGCAAGGTAGTTTTTCACTCGTTTTCAATCTCTTTAATCCAATACTTCACAAACACCATTGGAGTCTTGCTGATATTTATAATATTTGTAAAACTGTTGTTATTTATCAGCTATTCAAGGTGATCTTATTCCTGGAGGAGGCAAAAAAGGTGCAGTTTTCACCGTAGTGGAGAGGGGCACCCTTGCAATACTTTTTTGTTTTGTTTTATTTAACTTCTACTATGTAACTATATAACCCGCTGCTTTTCATCTTTTCGGGAAGATGATAACATTGTCTTTGAGATTGGAGCACCTCTAGAAATTGTAAGATAGTTTGCCATCGTTAAGGATTTGGGCAGTCTTTGCTAGAAACATACCTTTGACTTTATATTCTGGCATGGTAATAATCCATGGTCAGCCTATTGTTACGTATGGCTTGGTCGCAGTCAAACCAAGGACAGAAAAGATTACAGAAGAGCGAGCTTAAAAAAAAATACTTAATTATTATTTACTCCTTATCTCCTTAGATTTTACAATAGTTACTGTTACGCCTAGATAAACTCACCTTAAAGCTTGAAAGTGAGTAACACGTATCGTACTGGTATGTTCGTCGAACTCGTTTCCTTGTGGGCAAGATGGCGAGGCTTCGTTAGGTCAGGCAGTACTGTTGACGGTGATTTTCCAACGGCAGCGGTCTCCGCACAGCGTCTCTGTCTTGGTTCTTCCGGTGTGGCTCTCCCTTCGAACAGCGTTTGAAACTGGTTTCATATGAGACAGCTCTTCTTCTCCAGTAAATTCGAGATCAATCGGCTACAGTATATTTAGCACATTGTGTGAACAATCGGCTACAATATAATTAGCACATTGTGTCTCGAGAGGAACATTCCAGACCCCACACGTTTTTTCTCGCAAAGTCACTGATAGGAAGCATTGAACAAGATATTTCCCGCTTGCCTCTTCGATTCCAAACGGGTGTTCCGCTATGCGAGCCGTCTTGTTTCACTATCCACACAAGGAACATTAAAACGCTGCCACTTCAGTATCAGCCGATATTACAGTTATTTGAACTAATTGTCGAATATTCAATCCCCTCTACTTTGACGCTCAGTCAAGTGATCACACCTCACCTACCTCAGATGCATTAGTCCAACTTGCCCCCTCTCCACTCGCTCCCACTAATTGTTTCAACCCACTTACTTTAGCACAAGAACAGGTCTCAGTTGGTTAAACCCCAGATGCACCAACTTCAGCCTGCACCGTTTTTAATTGAACCAATGCTTTTCTAATACTATCTGCTATAATGTTTGTTGCAGCTATAGAGACTGATGCGTTCAGTCAAAGAAGGACACATCAACCTTTTGCACCAGGTATTATGGATGATTTTTTTTCTGGTGGAACAGAGCAGCACAGACAGGAAGGTAATCTCAGAGACGCATTTCTGTTTTCTTGATGGATAGCCCAGGTTATGACGGTAAATGAAAGAAATAGAGAGAGAGAAAAAAAATAAAAGTTGGGAAAAGGGATCAATTCTCTAATGAAGAGCAAGAAAGGATGAAAAACCTGCTGATTATTTTTTTCCACGATTTTACTCCAGTAAGGTACCTAACTTGGTGTGGTGGTCATCTGAATTTACGGTCTAAGCGTAAGATGCATACACGTCAGGGACAATTTATCGCCGAATGGACTCAATGAATTTCCTATATTTGTCCCCGCTGCTCTCTGTAAATGGCTTTGTAGCTGTTGTCTAAAAACGTTAGATGTATACGAATACGTTATGTTAACACGAAGTTCATAGTTTAGTTGTCTTAACATGCAGTAAAGCTCTCATTACAGGTAATCCTTTCGAGTAAAAAAAAGTATAAAGTCAAATCTTTGCTTTCGACGAGGTGGACATATGTCAAGTTAAGACGTTTCAAATTGTCAGTTGGACATTATTCCACATTCAAAATAGTTGGAACAGTCGTTTTCTTTTAATTGTAATACAATGCTAAGGGTCACTCACCTTTAAGATATCACAATATCATGATGAACTCAGCTTCTTAGCTTTCAAAACATCCTCAACTCTCTGCCGGATAATATCTTTTCGCCTCGGGGTGGAAACGAAGCACCGTGAACTTCCTCATCTAACTGAACGACTCGGAGTACCATGTATATATAAAAAGTTAGTACGTGAAAGTTTTGTAGCATTTCGGGTTATTTGGCAGACCAGTCAAGTATGTGTTAAATTAACAATAACGGCTTTCCACACAGTGTGAACAGAATAAAAGCATATCACAGAGGACGAAGACAAAAGTTACAAAGTCAGAAACAATTCACAACCCACACCACCTTTGATCTGATGGGGTGTCTGTGTTCAATTCTTAAGAAGCGAAGTAATGGCATGGTATATTTTCATATTTATGAACATCAGTTACGGTAAACAAAACAGTGACTAATTCGCGATATCTTATGTGTTAGCTATTTTAGTTAAAAATTTAAAAAGTTTTTATTGATAGAGCAGACCTTAAAATTAGTTTTAACTGACCACGCTGTGCGTACTTTGTAAATCATACTTCCCTTTGGCCTTACAAAAACAACTTTTTTGACAGTACAATGCCATATGCGACCCTCCCCCCTCCACACACACAGACCAAAATCGTCTGTCGGCCCCCTTTTTAGGTTTTTAACATATTTTACCCTTGCAGAATTATTGGCAAAAGACATTTTAATAATAATTTGATTAAATTTGATAGCCTCGTTTCAGGGCCCAGATACCAAAATGCTCAAACAGCCACCAGTAACTGTACTATCTGCACTTTATTCTGATGAAAAGAGTCATCTTCTGTAATATAGGGATAGGTTTTACCAAGACGACTCTCAATGTTGTATACGCAATAATGAATGTTACCATAGTAGTGGTTTGAGAGTTTCAATGAGCACTTTCCATTTTGCTTTTCTTCATGTGACCATTCTCATGATAAATGGCTATTCCTGAAACTGCACGATAATCCAATTTAAATGCTTATTTCTGTACTTTCGTGGTCTCAAAAGCCAGAAAATTGCATCTAATAAGCCTAGGTTGAGGCTGCTGTTACTAATTATAAATTCAGTGTCTAGAGAGCCAAGACGACCTTTTTTCTTGCTTTTTCTTGCAATGTACTTAATTAATGAATATACCAGAGAGGTCAATGATGTAGATTACGTGAATTAATGTTTCTTCGTTTACTTATCTTGATTTCCAGATACCAAAAATGTAGACCTTACGGTGATTACTTCCCATAATTCCCTACCCCTGTAAGATAACTTGCTTTTTTGATCTAGCAGGCTTAATCTTTATGTTCACAAAGTAGCCGATTACTACATTGGAATCTTAAATCGAGACCTGACAATAACACAAAATAAAATGACCGCCTTCATACTAAAATGTCAAAGAGGGTGAGAGAAACATGGGTGTCCGCAGGTAGGGGCAAGAGGGGGGGGGACTTGCCCTCCCCTGGAAAATAAAAAACCGAAAAAACGAAGAAAACATAAAGGAAAAAGGGAAGAAAAATTAACATCCACATTTCTTCACAGTTCACTCAGTGTTTACCCTATTTATATGCGGTAAATAGGCTTTATAAATGCCATTTCCAGCGATCTGAAAAGGTATTTTGGGCCAAAATTTTCTTGCGCTCCGCGCCAACTCATGGTGGCGCGAAGCTTTAGCCGCCTAAAAAGCATTTTGCGTAAGAGAATTTTGCCCTCTCCCGAAAATTCTTCTTCGGAGGCCCACTGGCAGAAAATTAAAACATGTTTAACTATTATTTAAATTTGCTGAGGAAAGATGGCAGAGTAGTTTCCTACCAGGTGCGGAAAATCAAATAGAAAGTCTGGAAGGCTTCAAACGTGCTGCAGCTCAGGATATATTTACTCCTTCGAAGCGCCCCTGCAGACCATTTTTGCCCCCTCTGATCGAAATCCCGCCACTGCTAGAGGCTGTCTTTGAAATCTGTGGTGAGCAATTTTTTGATTAAATGGCAACCGCGGAGAGACTGTTGCGTGAAACATTCACTTTCCCACTTTTATCGTCGTAAGGATTGTAACTAAGAACACTTAGCAATAATTGCTGAGATTTTTTGTCAGAACTCTAAAATATTTTGAAGTGTTTCTCCTTAACACACATATTCATTCTGTCACACAGTTTTGTTCATTAACCAACTGCTACATGATGTTTTTCATTTTCGATAATTATTTTTGAAGAATTTGATTTCAGTTATGTTGTGTCTTTGGTTTCAAGTTGAAAACAACAAAGACGTCCATATGACCAAGTTCTTTTAATATCTGAATGTTCAAAGTACCAAATAAAAAATAACAACTTTCGCCACAAATAGATTTGCCATTGTATGTATGGCATGTTATGTTTACCATTAAATATCATATAGCACTGAATGAACTTTTGAGAATGTTTGTTCAGCTTGTTAAGCTACTTTTCGAGGAACTTTTTTCAGAGCTCTTGAGTTAATTACACTCGAATAATTGAAAAAAA
Organism: Holothuria scabra; assembly: GCA_037179385.1. Taxonomy (NCBI): domain Eukaryota; kingdom Metazoa; phylum Echinodermata; class Holothuroidea; order Aspidochirotida; family Holothuriidae; genus Holothuria; species Holothuria scabra. Next base: position 9,707,003 of record CM074197.1, read on the forward strand.
TTGTTTTCTTTTACATATTTTAAACCTGTAATAAAAGGTATTTCACGGAAATCCATATATGAGATGACGGATAACCGTTGTACAAGGAAGTAACGTCCGTGAGAGTGACTTGCTTACTCGTAGTTTGGTCTTCCTTCTCTAACAACGCAGATATGATTTTAAGGTGTAAATAAATAGCGACTGGAACTAAGAGATGTTCCGCTGTACATTTGGAATTTTCTTGCTGGTTATTCATAATCATAGAGGTAAGGTTACATATCATTTCAAGTGAGTGCACCAAAGGTAAAAAGGTTAAAAATACAACACTGATATAGTTTTATATTAGAAACTTTTGAAAATATGTTTTCAGGACAGATACGAAACGGTTGAAAAACATTAAAATGTTAAGTAGTACTTTTAAATTAATATAAAACACCAGTGTAAACAAAGTCGTTTTTAAATTTTGTATCCAACATATCAGGAATAATAATATGATTATTTGAACTGATTCATGATGTCCCTTGAAGTGTTTTGTCGTATAGGTACTTAAGAAAGGAAATGTTCAGTGACCATCACAGTAGAGGAAAAGTGGTTGCATTCTTTTCGTGAAAATGAACAAAAAATCACTCTGGCAGTCAAGATTTATATCTTTTTACGACCGACCTGTGCTTTACACGAGAAAATAAGTGAAGTCGAGAAAAGAGTGTTAACAACTTACGTTCAACTTATTTAACACTCACCATACCCTAAAGGAACTCTTAAAGGAACTTTGACAGTTCCTTTAAGAGGATTAACTGCTAACTGCCTGGATAAACAATCATGAATCATTGTGTGAACATCCAACTATTATGTTATAGATCCATGGTGTAAGGTAAGGGAGAACAGTTGGTGAACATTGTGAAAATACTTCAACTGTGTGTAAAAAATAGTGTTATGCACGATATTCAAGTTTAAGTGATCAGCTAAGAAGTCATGTTCAGGATTTATTACAGCAGTTGAGGAGCGACACGTGTGGTGTTAGGTACACAGTTTTCCAAGGGTACGAATCTTGTAATGAGATTTCGTAGCATGCCCTTTTCTTGCTGCAAACAATCTCAAAAACAGAGTCCAAATCACAACACTGATATCAAGTTTTTCGATAATTTAGTTACTTGGAGATAAGCGACGATATGCTTATTTCCCCATGTTTAGTTTTTGCTCCAATATAAATATTATATCAACACTCCCTTTGTTGGTTATGCTACTAGCCGCTCAATGGCGGAGCTGCCATAATCAGGGACGGTGGCCCCTCTGACGGACTCGTAGCAATTTACTCATCTGTCAATGAAAGACCTGATACGCAAAATGAGACTCTGATACATCTTTCAAAACAATGCCTAAAAACAAACACAAGGGCTTTTTCTCAATGTTCCTTTAAGGAACAGAACCTGAACTTTCGAGTAAACGGATTAATAATGGATAAAATTAATTTTTTGCTCTGTTACTCACAACTGGAATCTCCGAAATTGAGGTTACCTATCTAGATAACAAAATCTACTAAAATGTGAAAGTTTCAATTAAGCCGCCTCCGTGACACTAAAGTAGATATAGGGCGCTCACTGAAACTTTTCAATAAACTAATATACCGTCACTCTGCATACCCACATCCCACATTCAGAGGCTTCATAAAAAGGGATTAGCGTTTATACGCTAAACTATTTGCAGCGCAGAGATTGACTTCTTTGAAAAGGGGAATTCCTTTACAGGGAAACTCCTCAGTAGAAACTATACCTGTCTGAAGAGATCGCCTCAGCCAACAACGGCATTGCCTCTAAGCAGAGGGCGCACCTCTCTATTTCTGAGAAAATTAAAACACCACCACCACTCGTTTTCAAAACATCCTTCATCCAAATATGGCACCTAAAACCGAGTTTTAATAAAGCAATGAGCTCTTACTGCATGGGGACCAGCTACTTACCCTGTCGGTTTCCCGATTATTTGACTGTTGCCAGTGACATGGCACCAAGTCTCTGGATTTGCTTTCTAAATAAAGGGTCCCCAGACCAGGAGTCGGTAGAAACAGAGGGAAGTTACATAGATATTTTGTTAGATGCGCTCTTAGGTGCATTACTAACTCTCATGACAAATCCCGCCATTGTGAAAAGGCTACTACTGATGACGTTCTGCCTTATAGAGCCAATAACAGGAACCGTTCTAGTTGGTTTATAAAAAAAAAACGGATCAAAGATCGACTCATATTCCTCCAATAGAGTGGCAATAAAAGCTTCTGTTTAAATCATGCATATATTTACATGATGGGTGCTGTTCCCTCCCCAAAAAAGAATTTCACCGACTAGGTAAAGTCAGATGGTGAAACGCCTACACCCCCCCCCCCATTACATTGTAATTGGTAAGACATGTAATGCTTTGAGTGAAGTAGTATCTTAACAGACTTCAGCTTTGTTAGGCCCGTTTGCACATACCAGCCCCTAAACCTGTTAACGGAAATAAAGCCAGGAAGTAGTGTTGGCACAATGTGATACTATAATGCACATGTGGAATGCCTTAAGCCAATAAACCGACCACTGAGAAATGCAAAGATTCTTAACATTGGCACCAAAGAAAGTGTTTCATGCACAGACTTTAGTCTGTTATCCTATGCAGAGACGGCTATAACCCACATGCAACACAGTACACAACACCTAAAACTGAGGTGGGTACCCTGAACTGTAGCTGTGAATCACTAAATTTTAAATTCGATTCTTTGAATGCAACTTTGCAAGCTCTGTAGTGCGAGACATTTTGGGCCATTTAAAAAGTTGGCTGATATGTTGGCCTATAGGCTGAAGGCTCACTCAGTATCCCCCGCTGACCGAGATCGCTAGCTCCGCCACTGTAGCCGCTGGCCTCCAATTGCATTAATTATCTGCGGCAGTTGCCTTCTTAACCACGATTTTGGCTTAAGTATTTCATTTCATCGTTATATATACTTATTAATGAATGGTAAGAGACGTGCGCTCGTGCTCTTCTTAAAAATGCCTCTGCTCCTTCAAATGCAATTGCTTAGTTGAAAGTATCAATTTGTCATTGAGATAGTGTAAGCAACGTTCAGATTATAACAGCACGTTCTGACATAAAAGTAGAGCCGGTAGATTTCAGAGTGTACAGGTCAGACCCTTCTGATCGTCCGAAACGTAGGAAAATTGATCACGCTCCATGTTATGAGATATGACTGTCATATGTAGTAGAAATTTAATACGTAAAAATCCTCAAGGGGGTGCAGCCTGGCAAGAACATTTGCATGATATTCCCGAGGTAAAAAATAAAACAAAACATCATAGAAATGCAAATTTTTTACTTTGTATTGATATTACCTTTACCTATACATATGAAATGTGGTTACTAAAAATAGGCAAATCACCTTTTGTAATAATAACTAACAACAAAACAATGCATAATTTTTCACTAAGACGATTACTGGATTCCGAAGAAGCAAAGAAAACGTCATATTCATGTAAAGATTTTTTTATCAGAGAGTACCAATCTGACACGGATGTGCCATTTTTATCATTGAAAAATTCAATGGCAATCAAACTACAATTCTTCTTTCGTAGTGAGATGAGAGTGACTTTGTACGTGTTTTGCTTTTAAAAAATGTTAAGACCTGGGGACTGAGTATTTCCCTTTTTACAACAAGGACTTAAAAATGTTTCATTGATCACTTCATACGTTCAGGTAATATACTTGGAGTTAGAATTCGCCTTGCAAACAAGTGAAAGTCCTCTTCATTTCGCTTTCTTTACATGAATTATGTTTAAGATGAGTTACATAACTGATGAAGCATCGACCTCAGAGAAGTTTCCATCCGTCAATTTAATCGCAGTTAGTTCCATATCAAACACACAAGGTGAGTATATTAAAAGTATGGGTTACTAGAAAACTAGGTAAAATTGAATGTTTGCTTAAACACTTAAAGGTTTCATAATATGGTTCATAGACGAGACATGCACAGCTGTTGTCAATAATACAATATTAGTTTGTTAATAAATCCGCATTGGAATCGTTTTTATTTGTGACGAAATTCGGCAAAAATGATACAGACCAGGCGTCATACAGTTCACGCTGTCAAAGGGAATATTGAGCATTCACATGATAAGTACATGCACATACATAAAGAGTGCAAACATTACATACTCGCGAGGACATCTGACAATGTCTACGGTGGAAACCAATTCAGACGTCAGACCGTTTTTTTGAGGGTAGGTCAATAGGTTTCCAGATTTTAAATCACCTATCCCACAAGAATAAATTACCCCGTTTTTGTTGTGACTTAATAGACGAAAGCCATTTTCAAAAATTTCCAAGTGATTTTATACGAAAAAAGGAGCTTCTTTTGAGTACCATACATATTCGTTTCGCGATGTGTCACTGGAGTATTAATAAAAGGAAAATGTCGTTATGGTACCTTAACTAAAGAATTTTGCAATGCCAACTTAAGTTTCTATACCCTTCGCTGTAAAAACGGTAGCTTCAGTCTGGTTTATTACATGGGAAGGGAAGTTACATTTAGGAGACTGATTCCCTTATTTATGCAATTGTTAAAGTCATTTATTGTTTCAGTTTCATTCTTAACTAGGGCCTCATTGTGTGAGCTGATGGTTTGCTGGACATTTGGCTTTCAACAATAACTCATTCGAACAGTTTCTCTATTAAATATTTTCTGTGAAAGTGTCTTATTGCGACTAAAAGTTTTACACTTGATTTGAGCAAAGCTATCATTTTGAAAATGTGAATTGGTATTATCTTGTCTGCTGAAAACAGAGTAAGATATTGCAAGAATATGCCATTGCATATGATTAATAAACAATTTGAAACTTTTTACTTTATAAGTAATTCGAAAGCTTTATGACAGACACTATTTGAGACTATGTCTTGCAAATAAGTGTACGTTCCTAAACATTTCTACTTATCTCACTAAATGACGAACTTCTATACATCTCACGGATTGGCGTCACATGTAAATATTTTAGCGGAAAGAAATGAGGATGCCTGCATGCATCAGAATTCTTCCGACGCGCGTAGAACCCTTAAGCTTGTATTCACTTGTTAAACGAATCAGCTGTCTGTATCTTTTAAAGTAACTTACGACCATACGCTTGCTGCCCTAAAAGAGGGCGTTATTTGTGTTCTGTGGCTAAGAGTATTTATTAACTAGAGACCAAGGTCTAATACATGCCCTGTAAAATATTCCGGCCAATTTGAAAGCAAGAGCAGTAACATAACGGTTTAGTCTCCGACGGTCGGGCGTTGTGCCGTGACGACACCATTTTGGCGATTTTCGAAACCTCAGAAGAGGTGTATTTTCCCTCGCAAATCTCGAAAAGTAAAGGAATAGCAATACTTTTGTTGCTGTAGGAATATCATTTTACATTGAGTTCAAGTATGCAAAAGTTGGCGTCACAAATTAGTGGCATGTCGCCTATATCTGAGATGTATTTTCAATTTTCAAAGTCGTACAGCGATGATAAAAGATACCAAGTTGCCTACAGAGCCGCCTGGCTTAGGCATAACTACTGTCTTCGTTTGACTTGATACAACGCAACGCATATAGCGTGAATGTAAAGCAAGTTAACAGAAGGTAAGCTTAGCAACAGAATTCACTTCGAAAATCTGGGTGTCGATTACGAATGGAGGCTTTAGTAGTCTACCTGAGATAATATAGACTGGAATAGATAATAGGCACTTACCTTCGCGTGTGAGTCCTCGAACTACAAATCCTTGACTGAATATCCAAAACATCAAGTGTACAGTATTTCAACCTGACTGAAAAGACGCACACAGTTGCTTACAAGATCGAATAGTACGCAGCGCATATTAATATTTAAAACGAAAACACCAACTTGCACGTAACTTGTATGTAGGTTTTGGCAAAAAAGAACGCGCCCCTGAGCGCATGACCAGGCTCTTTCAGACGTATTTTTGTTTCGGAAAGGACGAGCACGGGCGAACAAACGTTATCCAATCATTATCTGGTTGTGCGCTGCACATAACCCGATTTCTTAAGTGTCCACAATAAAAGTACTTGCGGTGTATTTAAAAGGCGCGCGTTTTATTCCTGTAGGTTTTTGAAACGCGTTACGGCGTTTTTTGAAGCTAATTCTGGGCACCCCTTACGAAGACAAACCCTAAAAAGTAGCAAACAATTAGAGAAAGTGCACACAAGGTAGAAACGACTGGTTGGTCGAGACACTGCAAATTCGTACCTCCTTTGGCCTCCATGGTCTGACGTTCCGCCATTTTGACCTTGAACTCTAGTCAATAAAAACTCTTAAGCCTTGGTCACACTACAGCGATATCGGGTCGGATTACTATCCGATTTTTGTGAGTTTTACTTAAAATCTCCTCCACCCATTGTCGCAAAGAACCAAATATTTGCCATCCTGTGTAACTACATGATCGGCATGAGAGGACCACGGACATGAAATACATTATTACTACTTATTCTGTGAGGTGATATTGACAAATAGCTTTTATCGGACTACGTGTATCCGATAAAAGCTGTCTGCGGAAGTGACGTCACGGAATAATTGATATAACTTAGAATTTTGTAGTCCTGCGATACAATTCAAATATCTACACAGGTTGGCAAATTTTTGTTTCTTTTCGACCAAAGATGGAGGAGACATTAGTTAGAACTCACAAAAATCCGATCCGATATCGCTGTGACTTGGCCGTTAGTTCTGTGGCATCATATTTATAAAGGTCTTTATCTCTAATGCGTTTCAGACAAGGGATATACGCCAACTGAAATAAGTCAAAGTAGTCTTCCTACAAGATACCGAAAATTACATGAAATAACCGCTGATTCCAGGATGACTGGTAAGCACAAACATGTACCCCATAAAGGCTAACCTGTTCTTCGGATGGTCACCTTTCATTTGTACACATCTCATTTAAGATCAATAAGGTACATTGTTCTGATAAAGATCGAGAATTGTAGAATAGAAAAAGATAATACTCCAACCCATTCGACTTTTATTCTTAGTTTTTTTTCACTACAGTATATCGAGCCAAGATGGTAAATTGTAAATTGAAGACATATGAGAAGCTTCGAGTTAAGATATTGTTTGATATAAACCCGGTCTAATTTAAAAAAAAAAACGTGTTTACAGAAAAAAATGGCATGTTTAGATGTCTCTTACTCACAACAGAAATGCAAGTTCAAAGTGAAATTTTATCACCTTGCCGACTAAAGAACAGAATCCCGATTTGTATGTGATATGTAGTCAACCATGTGACACCTCGAATGGAAAGATGATCGCAAGTTCATTCTTGTACCAACCATACTTCGAAAACTTAAGTCACTGGTGTGTTGAAAATTGGATCCAATGGCATCTACGTTCTCCGAGTTAAGACTGAATCGAAGTCACTCATTTTTGCTTCATTAATGTATATTTGCTCACATTTCCCTTGATTTGTTACATGTCCGCGGTTTTTATTTATGTCTAAATTTAATTTTGGTTTTGCGATAGTATGATGTACGGGAACTTTTAAACTAGCTTTTCTGTCATTAGCATCTAGTTACGACTTTAATTAAACGGCACATAACTAACGTGAAACATTGGTATTGCATTCTTCTTCTTTTGCTACAGATTTAAAGAAAATGTTGTCCTTAATCAATTTGGAGAACGGTTAGTTACAGTTCTAAATATAATATTCTTGAACCAAAGATGATAAATATACTTTATTTTCGTTGCAATAATTGAAAATCAATGTTGTCTATAACAGCCAAGTGTAAACATTTTGAAACACACCACTCTGTTTGTTCAGAAATTAGTCAAATCATTATTATTTGAGTAGGTGATCCTAATATTATATATTTTCCTTCAGGTATTTTTGTTGCCATTTTTGGAGGTGTAATAGTCATGGTGCTTCTCAGTGTCATTTCAATTGTGATGTGGAAAACAGCGTAAGTAGAGCTCAAAATGATGATATTTTAGCTAAAGGCCTCTAACAATCGTTCGTGATACCAGTTAAGTGACACCCTAAGTAACGTAATGTCGGAGAAATTTGTAAACGCGCCGAGGTAATGCTATTGTGTCCTGTCCATCTTAAGCCAAAACGTGTGAAACAACCACCCTTGTAATAAATACCACTTTTTAATAGGTCACCACTTTTGGAATGACTTCGACCACTTTTGCAGTGAATTTACAGCTTTTGCCACAATTTCCTATTCTCCCAACGACTTTTGAAAAAGAATTCTCTTTCAAACACTTTTGTAATCATTCGTCACAACCCCTTTCTTAATTATAGTAGGCCCTAAGAGGAGGGAACTACTTTGTAAAATTTGCTTTTTATGATACCAGCATAAAATCTGGTAAACAGTTAAAGTATGACCGGAGGTATAAAATTCGGTTATAAGGATTTTGCAAATTTGTCCAGTGAGAAGAATGGAGTAATTTTAAAACGGCTCGTCGTTCCACCCGTGTCTTGGTTCATTTCTGTGTATAAACTTGTTTCATCTGTACAAACGAGTAAAAAACGAGTACAAAATATTCTGTAAGGGTTATTTTTTTAACTGTTATAATACATCCTATTTTTTCGCTTTAGCAGCCGTTTTGATTTGTCCGCAATTTTAGTTGATATAAATTCCAACCAAAATGTTTCCAAATTTTATTTACTTTGCACCACCATATGGTCGGATATAAATAAAATTCGTGATTTTGCAATTTTAAGAATGTTTTTGCTTTCAATTACAATACATGTTATTTCAACATTGGCGACCATTTTGCTAGAAATGAATCGAGAAAAAATATTTCTAGAAAAAAAGTTTTGAATGTTTACTGTGTTCTCTGGACAGAGTTTAGGTTTAAATGTGATTAAAGTATATTTATAGATATGGCAACTTTTATTAACTACAATGTATTGTATATGTATCCAAATATTACGTCTTGTACGTCTTAAACAATAGTTTATACACAGAGGTGCACCAAGATACGGGTGAAGCAATAAGCCCTTTTGAAATTGCCCATATTTCTCTCACTGGACAAATCTCCGAAGCGCTTATAACCCAGTGTTTCCTTTCGGCCATAGCTTACCTTTTGCTGTGCACCAAATTTCATGCTTGTACCATAGAAAGCAAATTTCCCAGATGCAGTGCTCTCATTTTCTGTACCCTACTGACGTAATTACAAAAGTTGTTGACTGACGATTACAAATTTTTTAAGAGATTCCTATTACAAAAGTTATTGGATAGATTACAAAAATGGCAAGTTTATTATCTCATCGCTACGTGAGGAGGATGAGATATTGAAGTCACTTTGCCTATGGGGCTATACATAGCAATGCAAGCTAATATCCCAATGGTTACCATGGTAACAGTAAATTTTTCCCAATTTACTATTCTCAAGGTCTAACCCATGAGGAGGTACTCCGGGGTGACTGAATGTCCAGGGCTGAGAGAGGGGTCAAAACCTGTCCGTGTGTGTGTGTTTGTGTGTGTTGGTTGGTGAGCGTGTGTGTCCAATTTTGTTTTCCTAATATCTTCTAAATCTTGGGCCGATTTTCTTCAAACTTGGTAGGATGGTACCAAGTTTGAAGAAAATCGGCCCAGCCGTTTACAAGATATTAGGAAAACAAAATTGGACACACACACTAGGTAGAAAAATTGCATTTTAATACCTAACCGGATGTGAAGGTCAAAGGTTACATGACAAAGGTCAAATTTAGTGAAATCACATTTTCTGCTATATTTCCAAAGCGAAACGTCCTCCTGACACGAAACTTCACACATATGATGATTGTATCTACACCTACCAAAATATGTGGTTGCCAGAGCAACAGAAGTCAAAGGTCAAGTGGTAGAGTGGAACAAAAAATTTTCTAGTGATAATTTGTTCGTAAAACAACCTTTTTGTCCCTTAAACTCCTTCTAGTGGGCTGAAACGATTCTTTTCAAAATTGATAGGTGGATACCTCAGTGTGGGAACTTTTGTCTCCCAGACCCTCGGAAGTAAAGACAGTCTGGACGACAAACTCAGATGGGACTTTGTTAGGTTAAAACCCTTTCTGCCTTTCGGAGAGGTGGTTGATTTACTGAAAACAACGCAATCATACACTTGAGACCATTCTTACACGTCCATTTCTATACTTTATCATACACAAAATATGCCTTAAGGGTAGGGTACTGCCTTGTCGAATAATTCTTCTCTTCCGTCCCTAACAAGTAGGCCTATGTCGTGCCTCACTCCTTCCCATGACAAGTGCCACTGTAGAACGTTTTTTCGACAAGTTCTCCTTTTACTAGCTGGCATTGGCGTCCTGGCGAATTTGTAAAATGTCCACAAGGTCCAGATTTCTTGTGTTTCCGCATGATCCAAACTTTTGCTTTGAGGTTTAAATATTATGAGAGATTTACTCGTTGTTTTTTAATTTGACTACGTAATGTACCGATGACTGAACAAATACTACACCATTTTGCATCTAGACAACACCGAAAACCGGAAAACATTGTTTCTTTGGTAGTATGTATGTCACTTGTTAAATCTCTACAAAGACTAAAAATGAGTATTTTGAAAATTTTCATGCGCCCCAAGTAGGAAAACCCTGAAACGTAGGCCTATAATCAGTTCAAAGTTTTGCCAAACAAAGCACCATTTTGCATCCAGCAAATCTAACGCAAAGAAAGTTTCTCAGAAGGGGACGCAACTAATTTTGGTTTTCCTATTAAAGATGAAATCCATTCAAACATTGCCTCATTTGGGATCTATGTTCTCCTGAAGTTCACAATTTTTCCCAAGGGAAAGGAAGATACCGGTTCACTTTTGTCTCATCCAGGCCACAGATCAGAAATGCCTAAAATTTTGGGTCCCTGAAAAGTGTAATGGTTTATCATTTTTCATAGATTTATTTATTAATCTCACTATTAAAGAAGTGCCAGACATGAGATTCGTTTTTCATGGCTGGATATATCCAGCTTAAAACACGCGGGAATTGCCGTTTCCAGCCATCTGGAGGGTTTGTAAAACCCAAATTTTTCTTGTACGCTCTTCGACAACCGATGGTGGAGCTCTGCTAGATAGTCTTGCCGCACCTGACCCTCTGAGGTACCAGGCTCCCCCCCCCCCACTTGGTACATAGGCCCCCTAAAAATTCCATCCTGGCTACGCCACTGCGTCCCCGAAAGCGTCTTAATCGTTACGTTCATATCCATATCAGTTTAGTGAGCCATCCCTTCCGATCATGTTAACTTCTAACTTACAACTGAAGGATCTGTGCTTTCCTGAATCCGATACTTTTTACAGTTCCACATTCAACTTGCGCACATGTTAGCGAGGAGATATGCAACTCCGTGGATTGCCCTCTTGTTACAAAAGTGGTGACCTATTACAAGAGTTCTAGTTATTACAAAAGTCTAAGTCAACATTCTATAATGCGATATTCTTCAACTCAGGTAGGCCTAGTATAAGCATGTCTTTCACCAAGATAGTGTGTGTCCGAAGCATGATACAAGGAACAAACTTTGCAGATATTTGCAGAAGTGGTTCTTCTTACATATCTGTCCGATTCGCGGCAAGACTGTTCTCCTGCTGGACATTATTTTGCAAATTTTCATTATCACTACTTCACAAGCACTTTAAAATTATTTTCAAGCTCGGATTACAACCAGTCGTCAACAGTAGATAGACTTTCTAAAGATAAGATTGGTTCTGTTACAACATATTTTAAATTCCTGGCCCTTCATCTCAAGTTGACATACCAGTCATTACATGACCTGCTCCCCAGCTGTTTTCCAAACTATTTTTCATACCACTTTTCAGTTCATGATCACAACACTGGCTACCGTCATCCTTACATCCTGACCTTTTTCAAGTTCTTTATAACGTAATTCCGTTTATAATTCCGTTGTGGAATTGTCCCCTGTCTTTCCGCGCAGCTAAACAAAGAAGTAAAACCTTCACGAAAGGCATTTCACATAACTGAATTTAAGGCTACCAGTCAAACTGGCTTTGCACTGATTTTATTCGGTAGATATCTCAACTTTTCAATCCTACATTACCATTTGCCAAGGTGTGGAGGGGACGATAAGGATGGCTATTTTGTTGGGGTAGTCTTTCTCTTCTTTTGATCTTTTCTCTTTGTTCTTGACCCCTTGCATTTGCTACTGTAGATTGCAGGTTATTTGACTTCTTGCTATTGGTTTTGGTTTTCTCTTTTCTTCTCTTTTTGTATCTTACAATATTGCACGTCTCTTTAGCACTTTCGAGTTGTCTGTGTTCTTCCTTTCACTTAAGTAGATTTTATGTAAAAATCTTTTTTCTATTAAGTTTAATATGTTAACGGAAAAACAAACGAAACCCTCGAAACGAAACTTACTGTAACGGTAATAGTACCGCATAAAGACGGATTTTTATTATTTACTTTTTAAAAAAGACAAAGAAAAAGATAAAGAGTGAATATGAAAATATCACGAAATTTTACAAGGCCTTGGGAAGACACATTAGACACTCATTCTGTTAGATGTACGTTTTGGGATCTGAAAATCAAGCGAAGTTCACAACCAAAGCCAATCAATTGACATAATTTTCTAATGAGCGGTCTCCTTGGTTCTCTACTCATCTTAGATGTTTTTAATTTCATTCGTTATTCCTGTACAGATTTTCAACAATTTATAAAAAGGATAAAAGGATGAAAAGTTATGACATTTAAAGGAACGAAAGGTTAACACACGCAAACAGTTTAAAAAAATAAGCAAGAAAGAAATTATAAAATCACAAAATGCACCTTAAGATTTGTTATAAGAAACTACAAAAATTGTTCCAAAAGACCGTTTTGAATAAAAACAGCTGTTAATAAAATATATTCTTAAAAAGTAATATTCTTAAACATGGAGTTATGTTTTGATTTCTTAAATTATAGTTTGTTTTATTGCACAGAGAATACTATTGATCATAGTATCTTTTTAAATTATATAGGTATGGAATACGGGGTGTGGCACTAAATTGGTTTAAAAGTTACTTCACAAATAGACAACAATATGTCCCTTACAGAGGTAAAGATTCTGATGTTAAGGAAATTACTGTCGGTGTCCCAAAAGGAACTATACTGGGACCTTTACTCGTCATATTATATATTAATGATATGTATAAATGTTCAAGATTACTAAAGTTTGTACTATTTGCTGATGACACAACCGTCTATTGTCATAGCTCAAATGTCAATGAAGCTCTTAAAATTGCATCTTTAGAAGTAAATCGTATGGCCGATTGGTTAGCCGCAAACAAGTTATTGTTAAGTATTGACAAAACGAGTTGTTGGTTTTTGATAAAAGTAGAGGTAATAGTCCCCAATACATCTTAAACTTTAAAGGTATCGTTATAAAAAATAGTAATTTTATCCTGCTGTCCAGCTATTTTCAAACAATTTTTCATACTGTACCACTTTTCAGTTCATGATCACAACAGTGACAACCGACATACTTACATCCTGACTTTTTATGTTCTTTATACAGTAAATTTACATTACATTACATTATACATGTTAATTTAATCAACAAAACAGTCTGTAGTGGAATTATAAGCAATTCCGTATATTTACAACCTTTATCTGTAATAAAACAAGAAATTTTACTGTAATAAATTTGCCCATGCGTGTATGCATGAGCTTCCAGCCATATATCAAGCCTCCGACGTAAGTTGCTCTGATGTTTGATAGTCACAACTGGTAAGATATGACGTTTTTGTTGTCCTTTCAATCGAAGTCTTGCACTTAAGCCTCAAGAACCTGTTGCATAATAGTAGACAATCAATTAAAACATAGGCAAGGAATCTATGCGATGGTGATGTCGTGTGTGTGTATGTGTGCGTAGGTGAGCGTGGAGGAGTGTGTGACACTTTAGCTTGTAAACATCATATCTCAAGGTAGGAACGTCCGATACTTTTTATATTTAATATGTAGATTAGGCATGTTACGAGAAGGAAGTCTCGTTTTAGAAGAGTCAAAGTTCATTTAAGGTCACCAGGGGTCAAAAAACGATAACCTTTTAAACAAGTTAGGAATGACTGACACTTCAAATTCGGTATATAGATTTTTTTATACTGAGAAAAGGAACCCCGTTGATTTGGGTGGAGGTCGGAGGTCATTTGAGGTCACCGGTGGTAAAACTGCGAAAAGCTCAAGATTGACGTGTAAACACGATATCTCAAGATAGGAATAACCGACACTTTTTATATTTGATACATGGATTTGCTATATTCAGTAAAAGCCAAATGTCGTTTGAGATTACCAGAGGGGAAAAACCGAAATCATTGTAAACATGATTTCTCAAGTTTGTATCAGTAATGACTGAGACATTTTATATATTTGGTTCAAAGATTTCTCATGCTCAAAAAAGACCTGTATTAATTAACAAATAAATACTCTTCTTTTTACGTTTCAGAAAAAGGAAACAACGCCTGGCATCAATCCATGAATATTCAGATTCTTTGTCGAGAATTCAAAGTAAAGTTGAAATGTGTGAAGACGTTAGGCAGGAGGAAGCTGCTAAGCCCGAGGTTTACTACGAAAATTTAAATCGCACAGCATGCCGCAGCAACTCCATTCAAACTGTTGAAAGTTCATTGACGCAGCAACACATTCGCTTCTTAAGTGAAGAGACTCATAGTCATAAGAATCGGGATACTCCAGACGGTACATACGAACTACCTGACGTCCACTTCACAAGCGGAACACATGTCCCCGATTTGTATAGCTACGCAGATCCCAACGAATTACTATCATGTTCGCGCCATAGTCTAGAGACTATCTGAAGTTAAAGTAACAGTATCTTCGAACCTAATGATGAAGTTACAAAAGTCTCGAACCTTGTTTCACCAGTGAAATGAGACTTGCGACCACATTAAAGCTGAATTGATTACAATGGAAAATTATGCTCCTTCACTGATCTGCAGTTATTGTGTCAATTTGTCGCTTTATTTCGTTAGGTGCTCCAGCTATTACAAAGAATGTTATGTAGTTGCATTTTCGGGTTTCCCTCTCATATTGTAGACTGGCCATTAATAGCATATTTTGTCTCGTGTTACTTAACAGAGCAATTAGTAAACAGTACGCTACACCAGGCGGTGAGTAACAAAACTAAAAACACATACGATCGTAAGGGTCAGCAAAACTATATTCGCCACGATAATCCTCTTCATCTCGGTTGTTGAAGAACGATTAGAAAGTTATGTTTGTTTTTACAAGTATTGAAGTTGGCGGCATGAAACTGCACTACTAGAGTGTTCTGATTCTTAAAGCTTTAGACAGAACAAGATCAAATATGCTTGTATTCCAATATGGCATTCTTCCGTTTGTCCGTCATTGGAACACTTGGCAAATACAGTGGCTTAGACCGCATTTTTGAATTGGGAGCCGAGCTCCCAAATTCCCAACCCCTCTACTTGTTCAGCCGCCACTGCATACAAGTACGTCAAGGTCGCCAATGCCGCGGCAAAACGGCCACATGGTGAATATAACCATTCTTCTTAAATATTAAAGGGCTAGCCATCTTTATATTTTTCAAATAGTCCAAAGTGCAAGGTTAAAGGTATATACATTTCGAGAACATGATGAAGATCAATGTTCTTATCTGTCCTTCTTGCCTATTTTGTCCGATGCGAAACTGATATCCAACGTTCCTGCATATCATATTAATTGTTACATCTTTAAATGATTAACTGAGTTTGTTTTAGCCATTTCGGTTTTGTTGTACTATATTTCTTGAAATTGAATTAGTTTTAAATAATTTTGCTTCATTTTTATTACAACGTACTTTACCTCGGTATTCCCTTTTAACCCACCTAACGACTCATTCGTATGTGTTTCATAATATGCCCAAAATACCGATAACCTCAAAAATCTAATAGAAAATTTAAAAACGCCATTGATACTATGTACTGTAATAAGTTACTGCCCAAAGAATTTCGAGGTAGGTACAGTACCGAAAATGATGAACGGTTGAGTCGATCATATAATTTTTGTGGCGGTTTTCTTCTTCATTCATGGCAAACTCCATTGTTCACAAACATTGTAGAGGCAATTACTAAATGGACAACTCCCTCCTGGTCAATCGTGTAGACGTTGACCAAAACAAGACGAATGCTTAAGCAACTCAATCTGGTTAAAAAAAAAACATGTATTGCAACAGTGGTCAACCATACCACGGAATTCCTATATACATGGATAGAGCATACTGCACATTAAATTGAGGCTACCATACGTATGAATATAGGTGTAGCAAGATGGCTGTCTGTTATGATCTTGTGTTAGAGTCTGGACTTGCTCAAGTAAATCCACAGATTTTGCAAGAAAGTTGGAATATTTTCGATATAATGCAAAGTAAGCTTGGGCCAAATCACTACATGTATTGCAGGAATATAATATCATTTCCCGTTCAAGTTTTTCTTTTGTTCAAAATATTACAAAGTCTTTGTCACATCATACAAATTACAGCTTCACGACGGCCATCTTGGTGCGCCTTTTAGTTGCCAGTCGGTGGCGACAATGTGCGGATAGGACATACTCGTTACATGCTTTGTCCGTGTATATAGGAAATCCGTGATCCATTCACCTTTTATAGTTCAATCAAAGGAGAGGGATAAACTATTTACTTGAGACTTTTCACTCTATTCATGACCTTCCACTAACTTTTCCATTTTCCACAACAACATGAAGTCTGCCCCGTCCCTGACAGAGATGCTGCAGTTAGGTGAGAAGGCAAGGATATGTCAGAAGTTAGAGGATGATAGGCAGCAGAAGTGTTATGGAATAGAAGCATTGTAACGTCTTATTCTAGAACAATTTAATAACGCTTGATTTCAAAAGAATGACATTGTAAGAATATGCTTTTCTAAAGAAGTAGCAAATATTTACAGTCCTGAGGTGTTCAAGAAAAGTCAAAGTGACATCAATCTTTAATATGTTTAAGAGGAACATATTTTTTGCACTCCGGTCAGTGAAAGTTTCATTCATTTGCCATGTTTGGTGTTTAAGGTATTAACAATTGCAACGGACTCATTTTCTGTAAAAAGTGAACTTGAAAGAAGCAGGTGTGTTGTCGTCGACTCACATTGTCACGGTTGTCCAATGTTTTGTTTTTCTTTGTTTTCCATCCTATAAATTTGACCTTGAATTAATTCAGTGTGCTATCGTGACCCTTAGGTATAATAAGTATACCGTTTTAAAAAAAATCCATTGCTCAGGACGCACTTGCATGTTATTAGGATATCACAGCTTAGTTGAATGAAATTGGTGGTAAGTTAAAAATAGATGCAAAACATTGGCTCACATTGTGACGTTTGCCATTTTCAAATGATAGTTTTTTGGCGAACCAGACATGGGAAATAAATAAAAAAAAATCTCACTAGAATGTTTAAGATATGTTCCTCTTCAATATTCAAAAATAAATTTTGCTCTTTACTATTATTATTTTTTTTTTTTTTTTTATAAAATCAAGTGATTCTACAGATTTTACCTGCTGGGAACCTAATTCGCAATCCAAATTATTTGAAGGTCCAATACTCACGAATGGATCGATTGCATAACAGTTATACAAACCTTCCTTTAAATATTGATAAAACTGGTGGGCTTAGAGCCCAAATGAGTATTTTGATGGGCCCGTGTCCTCCGTACGGTTCTGCAAGTTGCGTTTTTAGAAGGTGACCGTAACGGTTACCCATGAACTAACATTGATTGCGAAAATGTCCTCCAGGTGAACGCAGCCGGGTTGGGTGACTGAAGATTAAGAGAAATACAGAGCACTGGTTAACAATAGAGCTAATTCCTAACCCTAACAAAAAATGTAATCGATACAGTTCACAGACAAATGCCAATCAAGAAATTTCTTGTCAAACTGTGCGCATCAGCTGTAAAAGTCTTAACTGGGTGTCCCACAGGTTTGTTCTTCTTTATCAATACCTTAATATGACAAAAGTCTTTAGGCCGGTTTATCGTCTGTAAGGGTCGCTCGTCACAGAACATAAAGAAAAATATGAAAAAAGTGTCGATATGCTATGCAAAATGTACAAACTGTATTCAAAACACAACATTCGTAAATAATACATTGTTTAGAAAAGTTTGTCATTGGCAATTGATATGTTCCCTGCAAAAAAAAAAAAAAATCAAGGTAATTGAAGATAAGGAAAGAAGGGCTAGTCCAATGACTGTATATAACTCACCGGTCCTTCCATAAACTCCTTTGCTCTCTTGCTATACACAGGACTTTCTTTTTGCTTCTAATATCGATTATGAAATAAAGCGGTACCTTTACGAATTGTAAAGTAGTAATTGTGGCACGTCGACACACGTAATCACACGTCTGGGTCACATGAAATACCCAATTGAAAAGGTGGTGACACATGTGTTGTTGGAAACACACAAAAACGCACTTTCCCTGCAGAGCCCCATAGCTCCCTGCAGAGCATTACACTGGCAAATGAGAGCCTTGAAATTTCTTGAGAAAATACCTTTCATGTATTTTTTAAGCCTTCCCTATTTAACCTTAGTTTAACACATGTTTCATCGATTAAAACGTATTTTGGACTAACCTCCCATGCATTGCAATATATGAAAACATGCAATTACTACATGACAAAGCATGGGACTACGGAGGAAATGGCCGTATTCTTAACAAAGACACACATTTTCATGCATAGCACAGTGTTCCACAGTTTTACTCACTTTGATGCGGTTGTTCAAGTTAAGCATTGGCAATTATGCCACGAGGTATTTTTTTTATTTCCTCCTTGTTTAATGCATAGCAAAACTTTATCTACACACCGTTAGCAGAAACTGGTCACACATGTTCAATTCGATGGTTATGATGTGCAAAATTAAAAAAAAAAAGAAAAAAAAAACTATAAATAATTACACTCATTACAAATGACCTTTAACGGTAATACAGCCCCTCATTAACAAATCTTTTTTTGTTTTTCTTGGCAATACGTTGTAAAATGTGAGTGCGCGAATAAGTAAATAAGGTAAAGACAACACTGACTTGTTGTTTATGTTGTAACCTCTTTTGTTATATTTGACTTTTCAAACCGAAGTGTTACATAGCACCGGTATATAGAGACATGTCTAATTGACAACCTTGCGATTTTCTAATCTGTAAAATGAAAGCGTTTCAGGTATCATAATATTTAGAGTCCTGTTCTGTTAAATTGAGATCAGTCTTAACAAAGGCGTTTGCTGTGTGCGTTTGTAGGATTTAATTGTGTGGAATATTTATGTTCAACATGTAAATTAATACAAAAAAGTGATGCTTCTTTAAGCTGAGGGTGGCGATTGAAGTACAAGGGAAAGTTAGTCATATCGTATGTGTTGTACATGGATGCTAATAATTGGAAAATATATCGTTGTGAAAAGTAAAAATAGTAATTGCATGTGAGATGTGACGTTATAGTTGATATGAAACTATGTGTGGGTCGTGATCAAAATAGTTTGTTTTCAGAGGATGTATTAATTACTTCTTAGATTACGCAAATCGTTTATCCAAAAGCTAAAAAAAATTGTGGAATGTAAGTCGAGACGACCTTGGATACAAAGACCTTCGACACACTTAGAGTTTGCAACGAGACTTTGAAACAATAGAAAATACGCTGAAATTTGATTCTCCAGCTAGTCATTGTGCCATGGATACAGGTAGGTAATGCAAATCAAACTTGGGTGTAGCAAATTTGTCCGGCTATTTTCTTTCATTCCTTTGCACAATATTGCTGTAGACTTTGTGCATGTAATCTCACAGAGCGGAACGTACGCTCTCCTTTGGGGGCAAAACAAACCAACACAGACAAAATGCAGTCAGCTGATTTGTCAATCAGTCGAATACGCGCAAGATACAGCGTGTGCAAAATTACGCTGCCAGACTAGTTGCTAACAAGAACAGGTTATTCCCATCCTTAGCCTTGCTGAAGGACTTGCATTGGCTTCCAGTGTTTTACAGGAATCGATTCAAGATCTTGCTTCTTGTTTACAAATCCCTACACAATATGGCATCACTCTACCTTTCCAACATGTTCTCCTTTAAGAAAACAAAATATGAACTTAGATCTGAGACCACTCTCAATCTGGTTGTTCCTAGATATAGATCCATATTTGGTGAGCGCGCACTAGCTGTCCAAGGCCCTAAGTTATGGAATGATCTGCCCCTTTCAGTTAAGACAGCACGCTCTCTGGAACATTTTCAGTCCTTATTAAAAACCCACCTATTTAGCTGCGCCTTTGATGGTATCTGATAGTCCAACTTAGTCTTTTGTTCTCCACTGTGTCTTGTAAGGCGCATTAGAATAATTATTTTAAATAATGCGCCATATAAATTTCTTGAACTTGAACTTGCATAGTCTGTCGCATGTGCTTTTGCGTGCGGTGACGTGTTCCATTGTTTTGCCTCCACTGATGACGTCAATGTGTCGTCAATGCACAAGGTCTATTTCGCTTGATTTAACAAAGTTGATGGAACAGATTTTTATCACTTTAATACACTTAGGAACGGAGTGGGTACGTAGGAACACTGAGGAAAGGGATAAGCCCTCCCGAATACAAAAAAAAAAAAAAAAAAAAAAAAATGAAAAAAAAATGGAAATTTACCATATGTGAAACCAGATCATCTAGTGACACCGGGACAATAGCATCGCGGGTTTTCGAAATGGATTTTATTTCAGAAAATTCTGATTTTCCTCCAATAGTAGCTCCTTGATTCGACAGGGAAGACTTTACTGCTTTCGTGCGCCGAAAATTGCGTTCTCTAATGTTGAAAATAATGGAGAGACCAACGTGTGGATCTCCTTAAATTTCAAAGTGCTTGTTACAAACAAATTTAAATTTTCAATTGATTTCCTTTGGTTCTCGATTTTTCCATGTTTCACATAGCATTTTGAAGTACATAAACATGTTAGCGCTTGCTTTCTTTGCTGATGAAGGAGACAGCCCAACCTTGTAACAAGATATTAAGTCCCTGAAAACAACGATGTTGGTTGCATCTTTCAGACCAAAGCGTAGATACACGATGGGTAGTGTAACATTCATTCGACCCTGAGAAACGAAAAGAAAAAAGAATCCGAAATTGTGATATGTAAAAATTTTGTTTATTCTGACCTCTCAGAAAACCGGGAATAGCTTTCTCCATGCTTGTAGGTAGAACGAAATAAAACTTTGTTTGAACGTGTGCTGCAGAGAAGTGCTTCCTTCAGTTAAACATGAGCAACTTCCGAAAATTACCAGACGTAATATTCTCCCTCCAATTCATGGGCAAACCTTTGGGCACTTTTATACGCAGGGGTACTCCAATTGGTCTTATGAGTAAAGACGTCGCGTATTGTCATACGTCTTTGAGAGAAAGTATGCTGATCTAACTAAAGCGCCATTTCCAAAAGAGACGGAACGGAGCGGATTTGCCTTTGCCGAAAATATCTCCCACATCACATGGAATGACATTTCTAGGCCCATTCGAATTAAAATATTTCTGTTTTGTACCACTCAAATTGCAGTTTTGTATTCCTTTCTTTTCTGGAGAGCTACTTTAGCCTGTGCCAAATTGTAATTCCAATATAACTGTTATGGGGTTGCTTGCCTGAAGGCACCCTCTTTGTATAACCAGGGAGCTGGAAGATATCTCTTCCAGCTCCCTGGTATAACAAGCTTAGAAAAAAGAAAACAAGAGAAGTGTTTAAGGTTACATGAAAAGGTTCTGAATTTATTAATAAAGGAAAGCAGGAATTTGAGTTGTATTGTATTATATTTTATCGATTGTATTTTTCGTTACGGTTAGGGGCTGAGGGATTAGGGCTACCGTTAGCCAGTCGGAAATTTTTTTTTTAAGCCGTGAGCATCAGCCCATTTTGTGGCAAGAAAAATGCTTGAAAACTAGATTCCACCTTTCAACCCATTGCATTGCAAATAAAGTGAAAGTGGAAATTATAACTAAAATATTAATACTTTTTATTACATAAAATGAAAATTATGATGGCCCTTTGTCATCTACCAGCTGATGTATAGGAATGGTAAGTCGTTACCAGTAAAATGGTTCATAAGACGTTTTCCTTCATAGGCTATATCTAACACTTATTTGATATTACAACAAATCATATCGAACAGACAAGTTGTGTTGCCAATCCAGGACGCTGCTGTTTCCAATTTCCAGACAGCCAGTGGCGACTACATGGGAGAAGGGGAAAGAGGGAAGGTGAATTTTCCCGCAAATTTGCCAAGTAAGCAAATTTGTCCGGCTGTTTTCTTTCATTCCTTTGCACAATATTGCTGTAGACTTTGTGCATGTAATCTCACAGAGCGGAACGTACGCTCTCCTTTGGGGGCAAAACAAACCAACACAGACAAAATGCAGTCAGCTGATTTGTCAATCAGTCGAATACGCGCAAGATACAGCGTGTGCAAAATTACGCTGCCAGACTAGTTGCTAACAAGAACAGGTTATTCCCATCCTTAGCCTTGCTGAAGGACTTGCATTGGCTTCCAGTGTTTTACAGGAATCGATTCAAGATCTTGCTTCTTGTTTACAAATCCCTACACATGTAAAAATGGTTCATAAGACGTTTTCCTTCATAGGCTATATCTAACACTTATTTGATATTACAACAAATCATATCGAACAGACAAGTTGTGTTGCCAATCCAGGACGCTGCTGTTTCCAATTTCCAGACAGCCAGTGGCGACCACATGGGAGAAGGGGAAAGAGGGAAGGTGAATTTTCCCGCAAATTTGCAAGTAAGCAAATTTGTCCGGCTGTTTTCTTTCATTCCTTTGCACAATATTGCTGTAGACTTTGTGCATGTAATCTCACAGAGCGGAACGTACGCTCTCCTTTGGGGGCAAAACAAACCAACACAGACAAAATGCAGCCAGCTGATTTGTCAATCAGTCGAATACGCGCAAGATACAGCGTGTGCAAAATTACGCTGCCAGACTAGTTGCTAACAAGAACAGGTTATTCCCATCCTTAGCCTTGCTGAAGGACTTGCATTGGCTTCCAGTGTTTTACAGGAATCGATTCAAGATCTTGCTTCTTGTTTACAAATCCCTACACAATATGGCATCACTCTACCTTTCCAACATGTTCTCCTTTAAGAAAACAAAATATGAACTTAGATCTGAGACCACTCTCAATCTGGTTGTTCCTAGATATAGATCCATATTTGGTGAGCGCGCACTAGCTGTCCAAGGCCCTAAGTTATGGAATGATCTGCCCCTTTCAGTTAAGACAGCACGCTCTCTGGAACATTTTCAGTCCTTATTAAAAACCCACCTATTTAGCTGCGCCTTTGATGGTATCTGATAGTCCAACTTAGTCTTTTGTTCTCCACTGTGTCTTGTAAGGCGCATTAGAATAATTATTTTAAATAATGCGCCATATAAATTTCTTGAACTTGAACTTGCATAGTCTGTCGCATGTGCTTTTGCGTGCGGTGACGTGTTCCATTGTTTTGCCTCCACTGATGACGTCAATGTGTCGTCAATGCACAAGGTCTATTTCGCTTGATTTAACAAAGTTGATGGAACAGATTTTTATCACTTTAATACACTTAGAAACGGAGGGGGTACGTAGGAACACTGAGGAAAGGGATAAGCCCTCCCGAATACAAAAAAAAAAAAAAAAAAAAAAAAATGAAAAAAAAATGGAAATTTACCATATGTGAAACCAGATCATCTAGTGACACCGGGACAATAGCATCGCGGGTTTTCGAAATGGATTTTATTTCAGAAAATTCTGATTTTCCTCCAATAGTAGCTCCTTGATTCGACAGGGAAGACTTTACTGCTTTCGTGCGCCGAAAATTGCGTTCTCTAATGTTGAAAATAATGGAGAGACCAACGTGTGGATCTCCTTAAATTTCAAAGTGCTTGTTACAAACAAATTTAAATTTTCAATTGATTTCCTTTGGTTCTCGATTTTTCCATGTTTCACATAGCATTTTGAAGTACATAAACATGTTAGCGCTTGCTTTCTTTGCTGATGAAGGAGACAGCCCAACCTTGTAACAAGATATTAAGTCCCTGAAAACAACGATGTTGGTTGCATCTTTCAGACCAAAGCGTAGATACACGATGGGTAGTGTAACATTCATTCGACCCTGAGAAACGAAAAGAAAAAAAGAATCCGAAATTGTGATATGTAAAGATTTTGTTTATTCTGACCTCTCAGAAAACCGGGAATAGCTTTCTCCATGCTTGTAGGTAGAACGAAATAAAACTTTGTTTGAACGTGTGCTGCAGAGAAGTGCTTCCTTCAGTTAAACATGAGCAACTTCCGAAAATTACCAGACGTAATATTCTCCCTCCAATTCATGGGCAAACCTTTGGGCACTTTTATACGCAGGGGTACTCCAATTGGTCTTATGAGTAAAGACGTCGCGTATTGTCATACGTCTTTGAGAGAAAGTATGCTGATCTAACTAAAGCGCCATTTCCAAAAGAGACGGAACGGAGCGGATTTGCCTTTGCCGAAAATATCTCCCACATCACATGGAATGACATTTCTAGGCCCATTCGAATTAAAATATTTCTGTTTTGTACCACTCAAATTGCAGTTTTGTATTCCTTTCTTTTCTGGAGAGCTACTTTAGCCTGTGCCAAATTGTAATTCCAATATAACTGTTATGGGGTTGCTTGCCTGAAGGCACCCTCTTTGTATAACCAGGAAGCTGGAAGATATCTCTTCCAGCTCCCTGGTATAACAAGCTTAGAAAAAAGAAAACAAGAAGTGTTTAAGGTTACATGAAAAGGTTCTGAATTTATTAATAAAGGAAAGCAGGAATTTGAGTTGTATTGTATTATATTTTATCGATTGTATTTTTCGTTACGGTTAGGGGCTGAGGGATTAGGGCTACCGTTAGCCAGTCGGAAATTTTTTTTTTTAAGCCGTGAGCATCAGCCCATTTTGTGGCAAGAAAAATGCTTGAAAACTAGATTCCACCTTTCAACCCATTGCATTGCAAATAAAGTGAAAGTGGAAATTATAACTAAAATATTAATACTTTTTATTACATAAAATGAAAATTATGATGGCCCTTTGTCATCTACCAGCTGATGTATAGGAATGGTAAGTCGTTACCAGTAAAATGGTTCATAAGACGTTTTCCTTCATAGGCTATATCTAACACTTATTTGATATTACAACAAATCATATCGAACAGACAAGTTGTGTTGCCAATCCAGGACGCTGCTGTTTCCAATTTCCAGACAGCCAGTGGCGACCACATGGGAGAAGGGGAAAGAGGGAAGGTGAATTTTCCCGCAAATTTGCCAAGTAAGCAAATTTGTCCGGCTGTTTTCTTTCATTCCTTTGCACAATATTGCTGTAGACTTTGTGCATGTAATCTCACAGAGCGGAACGTACGCTCTCCTTTGGGGGCAAAACAAACCAACACAGACAAAATGCAGTCAGCTGATTTGTCAATCAGTCGAATACGCGCAAGATACAGCGTGTGCAAAATTACGCTGCCAGACTAGTTGCTAACAAGAACAGGTTATTCCCATCCTTAGCCTTGCTGAAGGACTTGCATTGGCTTCCAGTGTTTTACAGGAATCGATTCAAGATCTTGCTTCTTGTTTACAAATCCCTACACATGTAAAAATGGTTCATAAGACGTTTTCCTTCATAGGCTATATCTAACACTTATTTGATATTACAACAAATCATATCGAACAGACAAGTTGTGTTGCCAGTCCAGGACGCTGCTGTTTCCAATTTCCAGACAGCCAGTGGCGACCACATGGGAGAAGGAGAAAGAGGGAAGGTGAATTTTCCCGCAAATTTGCCAAGTAAGTCGGTCCCTACCCCCCCCCCTTCGTTAGGTGGGTCAGAGGTATGGTTAACCGAAAAAATAAATAACATTCCTGTCCTTAAATTGAATTTTTCATCCCGGGGTTTGCTTAAAACTCAGAGCTTCTGGAATTTCTTGGCCCTCGGACCCCCTCCTCAGTAACAGGCGCTTTTAACACGGTTTCGCGCTGTTTCAGAAAATTTTCTTCTAGTATTGTCCTTTGCCCTTATAATTTGCCCCATAACTGTGACATTCTGGTAAAGCTGTTGTTGTCACTGGTTGCTATGGTTACTATTCGGTCATATAAACGAAGCAGGAGTCATGTTCTCTAATTTTAGTCTCTGAAACAATTGCATTAACCTTTTTTGGATATTCCAGGTAACGGTTACACAGTTGTTGAAGTTGCAACGGAACTTTTTAGCGAATTGTCAATTTTACAAGAGGTAACCACCTTAACCTCGTCTCCTGGTAAGGACCATCTAAATATACTTTTACAGGGAAACCGTACTCCACAGAATTGACCGTTACTATGTAAACACGTTCGTTTGAACGCTAAACATGTTTAAGGTATTAAATACTACAAACAAGTTCTAATTTCAAAATGGATTTCTAAAATCCATGTCTTCTCACCATTTTCATCAAATATATCTGTTTTCTTCAGGGTTCATGTTGATAAATACTGGACAAGGTCACTTTGACAGCATCCTTGACTTTTTGTCACATGTTTAGCAAGTAGTTAGTCCACGCATCCTAACAACTTGTCGCACCTGTGACAAGGAGTCTATCCTTGCATGAGAAAATGGCAATTTGATAATAATTAAGACTCCTTGTTGCACATGTGACAAGGAGTCGGTTGTTTTACTGACATTGTATTGGGCTCAGTATACTTTTGTCAAAAAAGGCAATGAGTTATGCGAAATGAGCTGACCAGATAGATAAAGAAAATCCATTTTGAAAATAGAACTTGTTTACATGTTTTCAATGTGTTTTAAAACGAAATATTATTTGTTCTTATAGAGTCGCAACATGTTTACGATAAGGGCAGAGAAATGTTTAATATCTTTCAATTACTAAACACCCTTTGATAGTGTATAATATTACAATGCATGTACTCCGACTATGCAGCGTTTTATTAGTTATAAACAATGGCTCGCGTAAAGGAATCTCGCCATTGCGCACCATTCATACAGAATTTGGGACATCAGCAGCATGATTTATTAGGGTCTGTGCATACAAAAGGGATTTCAACGTGGGTTTAGTTTTTGTAAGTATACATATGTTCAATGTATGTTGATACAGTCAATGAAACATCATACCTTTAATCTTAAACTTAAAATAGATGACCACACCACTGCTTATTTGAAAACTACAGAAGGTGGCAGACCGACAACAGTATTTCATACAACGGACGAAGACGAGGGTAATCAAGCTTTACTCTTCGATTGTTTGAACTTGATATGGCCATTTATTTAACAAAGAAAATTTTAGGATAAGGTTACCTACAGTTAAATCATAAGTACAGTTTCACTGGCAAATTACTATAGGGATATTCTATGTCTTCTCATTTTATATCAATCCATGACAACATTGGGATTCAGGATCTTAATGAAGGATATTTCCATTTCTCAACAAACGAAGGGGAGATCCTTTTCCTGTACACACAAATTATTTTAATGTCCTCTGCATTTTTTATTATGGAGTTGTGTAAAGGAAGTGTTGGTGAGAAAACCAACACTGAAATAAGGTCTGAAACTCGGCGAGCTTTAAAGTCATTTGTGACAAAACATGATTTAATCTGATCCACGAATTCGTGAAGGTCATACCACTACATGACTAGGGACTAAGAAATTGATGGAATGAATAAACATCAATGCATTTCCCAATGCTACTGGCATGCGCATGGGATATATCTGCAAAAGAATCGAACTGAAATTTTGTATAGGGAAAGCTCAGCTGCAAATCCTGTCAATGGAAATTGATGTGCGCCGGTGAGAAAAATATAATTTTGGAATTAATTTCAAGATTAAATGAAATTTAAAATACGTGCAAGAGACTATTCTTTCGAACGACGTCTTGTATTTCCCCTGCCGAAAAAAGGATAGAAATGTTCTTCTTATTTTCAAATAAGGTCCGTGGTTTGAAAACTATTATTTTATTTCTTTAATAGTCGCCATAAAGTGAACAAAATTAAAAATGCGGGACAAATGAACCAAAATATTCAATTAAGAATCATTTATTTCAATGTAAAATTTGAATGAACATTCTATTCCTAGACATCTTCAGTGTCTCAAAACGAGTTCGCAAACAACAAAGATTTCGTCAATCATGACATCTCTGAAGGAAAAGAAACGAAAAATGTAATGAACAAATAATCTGCTTGGAGCAGAAAATAAATCAGATGCATTTGAAATGCTATATTGACCGCAAACGTATAGCTGAAACTGAATGCGGGGCAAAGATTTTCTACTCCACAAAGGAAACTGCCCTCCATGGTGCTAAAATAAATAATGAAACAGTTTTAACGCTTCTGGAAGATCAACGATAAGCACGGGGAGGAAATTGTTTCCCCTTTAATCAAGGCGGTCCTGGGCTGGTTTTATCAATGGTGCTTCAATGGACCTATCGACTCGACTTCTTGCCTGACTTAAATCTGTTCCAGAACTTTCATACAAAATAAATCCTTTGCTCGATTTTTTGCCTTTTATAGAAACAATTACCTTCATATATAACTGCAATAAATAACGTGTCGTTTTGTTATTTAGCAAGCCTTAATTATAACGGAAATGTTCAAGTATGTTTTAGTTTGATCTTGTGATGAAACCTAATTTATAGTCATTGCAACTTGCTAGCGTTTACAACGAAATGTCGGTTTTGTTACGACAATTGCGGTCCCACAATTATCTTACAGTGTTATAAGAAATAAATATAACCGGTGACGTTTTTTGGGGGTGGGGGCGGGGAAAAACTTTTATAAAGCTGTGACTACATTCGAAAATGAATGAAGTTGTCTAAATCCTAAATAAATAAATAGCTATATTTTCACTTAATCATGTTACTTTTGTAGCCAGATTATTTGTTTAATGGCTGTATCTTAACTCTTAAATTCTACAATTAACTGTGCCATTTTTAGTGTCACCATTCTCGTTTCCTACTGCTGCAAAAGATGTTGCCACAACAAAATCTTCCACCTCAATTGATAAAAGCTTAAACAACACAGGTAAGCACTTTTTATACTCCGTGTATGATAGTTACTTGAAAATAGATTTCAAATTGACGTGTCGTAATTTTAAGATCCACGTGCATTGAACTCTGAGTAAGATATCAGATAGTTTCCTTACTGTAATTAAAACTGAAAGAGGACCAAGAGACACTTACATACATGGAAGTGAAATTCCAGTTAACTACCTAGTTGGGCCCCGAAAGCGCTCCTGCTGGGCTACTTACTGGCCCCCGTGTTCACACGCGAAGTCTAACTGGGCGAGGATTTACCATGTGAAGCCCAGCTGGGCTTCATGTGGTAAAGTTCGCCAAAGCTTCAGGTGGCAAGGCTAGCCCAGTTAGGCCCCGCCTGGGAACCCATGACAAATACGAATGGGTCTCAGCTGTTATCCAACAAGTAGCCAAGCATGAACCCATTTAGGGCCCTACTGGGTATGTTAACTGGACTAGCTACTCAATCAGCCTACTTCAGTCAATTAAAAAAAACATTTCAATGAGTTTGTATGTTGTTATTCATTACTAAAAAACCCACAACAAACTCTGGAAGCTTTCTACGTTGGACTTGGACCGAGAAAATACCAGCCGGAGGTTTCTGGTTTCTGAAACGAGACCTTTTCCATGGTCTATTACCTTAAGGCTGACAAGGCCTTGACTATAGATGACAATAAGTCTCTTATGGGGGCTTAACTTTTGAACGAGGCTGCTCTTTTTTGAAGTTACACTCGTCTATATCAAAGAAAACCCCAAATTACATACTATCGTGTGTTATAGTGAGGTATTGGATCTAACCAGCATATTTTACCAGTTTATTTAATATTCCTAGGATATAACTCCATTTGGGACCATTCGTAAACAGTTGGAAGGTCCTG
Organism: Holothuria scabra; assembly: GCA_037179385.1. Lineage (NCBI taxonomy): Eukaryota > Metazoa > Echinodermata > Holothuroidea > Aspidochirotida > Holothuriidae > Holothuria > Holothuria scabra. Next base: position 9,736,860 of record CM074197.1, read on the forward strand.
GATTGTTCCATATGTATTTGGATTTTTTTATTTTTTTTTTTTTTTTTTGGGGGGGGGACAGTTTTCCCTTCAAACTGAGGAAAAAACTGTCACCTTGCTTTGCAAATTTGTTCAGTATTCATTTAAATGTTTTGCATCCTATACGATTTTTAATCTTCTTATTTACTTAAATTCTTACTTTTAATCTTCCTTAGTGTTTTAGTTCCTTTCTTAGCTACTGATCGTTTAGTACACTGGCGGCGGAAGCGGGAGGGGGGGGGGGGGGCGGGGGGCGGGGGCGTAAAATGTCTAAATTTCTTAGCGAGGGGACGTCCCCCCCTAAAATTCTTAGCGAGGGGACGTCCCCCCCCAAAAAATCAGAGAAACTTGGGAGCCTTGAACCAATTCAAAGTTGAGACTATAGTTAACCCACCACCGAACGGAGCAGCCGAAATTGACTTAGCCTTTGTTCTGCCATTGTTTGGCTGATTCTTGTCACGGTCTCCTGCGACCATGCTCTTTGCCTGTGCCCTAGTATTTGGCTAAAAATCATTACAAGAATCTGGCAACCTCGCCCGGTCCGCAAACCAGGTGCATGTAGTATATCACTTGTCCAGTGAAACCGAACCTTTACTGTACTAGTATTTTCCCTCCGCGAGAAGTGAAACATTGCCATTGCCATCACGTGAACGAACAGTTGACCAGTATTCACTCATCATAGGTGAGTCATTCACTTACAGTAGGCTATTTCCACTACATTCATTCATTCTACAATTTCAGGAAATAGACCTTCAATTAAAATCAAAACAAACTTACAGGTGCAGTACCAAACCAAGGGCGAGTACAGGGGGGCAACTGATTTTAGAGTCGTTAGGTAACTGCGCCTCTTTTCTTTTGGATTTGAAAAATGATTTTAGCAAAATCAAAATTACAAACATAACAACGCAACTGTCCAAGAAATAGCCTATAAGCTATCCGTGAACTCAAACATTTCGCACTTTTTTGTTCATTGAATTCACTGTAAAATGTTCCAAAAACGGCTTAGATTGCACGAGAGAGCTTGTAGAATCTCAGAGCTTCCAGGGTCCTAAGGCGGGCCCTGGACCCACGCCAGTGGGACTTCGCACTTCGCGCTCGTGATGTGCGCTACGCTCACATAGGGTTCGTTTCACGAGTCCAGCCATTCCATCTTGTTCACTGATTGTCCCCCCCCCCCTAAATTTTTATGCTTCCGCCGCCACTGGTTTAGTAATGTACCGACGTATCGACGATCTGATGACATTCTTTGACAACCTGTATGCATTGTAGTCTTACATGCCAACAACCTGGACATAATCTTGGGCAATAATCCAGGTTTGCCCCTGCGTAAGGAGAGGTCTCATCTACCTTGACAATTGGGTGAAATGAGGATAACTTGGGACAAGTCAGATGTGAACCCTTTTGTTGGCGCTACATTAGTATTTGGCATTGTCCAATTTTGAACAGATGAAGATCTTGCAGGTGTGCCAGGGGTTTGGTGCATATTGAGTCAAAATTTAGAAAACCCCGCATAATCACAGGTTGCATGGTTCCAAAGCCTACAGTTTACGGCATTTATCAAGTCGCATCATATACTGTTAAATGGGATATTTGCCAGAGGGAATTTGTCCAAAGGCATTTTTGTCCGGGTGGTACTTATCCTGGGGGTAGTTGTCCTTCTATAATATGAGAGAAATATCACTCTAACTGATAAAATTCAGAATAAATGTTTTGTAATTTGCTTTCAGAAACTCTGGTTGCCGTCCTTTCAGTTGCGATTGTCGTCATTTTCTTGCTTGTTGTAGTATCTGCTGCATGGAAGTGCAAACTGTGAGTGGTTGATAACAGTCCGATGGATACTAAACGAAAGCTTATTCAATCATCTGAATTCCGGGAAATCAATTAACCTGCTAATTCTCTATGAGCTTTATTGCCTTTCAATTTGCAAGGATCAGTACTAAATCGTGCACTGAATCAAAGTGCTTTTCCTGGTTTTACGTGCCGAGGATTTATGCGACATGTAAAACATACATACAAGAACATATATATATATATATATATATATATATATATATATATATATAAAAATTATGTGTATCTTTATATATATATATATATATATATATATATATATATATATATATATATTGAAAAGGTTGCAATAAGGTCTTACAACATAGCTTTACAGAACTGTTTCGTAAGGGCCAATAATGTAGGTCCTCACTCCTCAGAAGCCTGAAGTAGAATGATGTCAATAACGTTAGATACGTATATGTTCGTTGCTTTTGAACGTGTCCGTTTTTAAGCACGTGTTCTTTCCGTGTTCGATGTGAACAGGCACGAACGGTGTACAGCGAGCCAAGATACATTACCTATTAGAATAGTTACACAGTAGATGTTTGTTCCTGTGTCTACAAGAGCTTACCAGTTCGTTTCCTTTATTTAGAGTTGCTAAGGAAGGTTTGAGTATAATGAAGAACTTTTCTTCCAGACAGAGATTACAAGTTTTAGATGAAGTGGAGTATGCTCGAGCTTTGTTCATTAGTTTCCATTTTACGGAGTGTTCTACATTTGTATCCTTTAGTTTCCAGATGTATTCACTGAGTGCAGTCGCGTGTCTTTTGTCTTTGTGTTTAAAGCTAGACTTGTGGGCGGTGTATCTTGTTTTGAATGTGTTCTCTGTTAGACCAATGTATGTTTCTTCGTTGTTGTTGTCGTGGCGTGTTACAGTTGCTTGGTACACAATGTTGTTTGTGAGGCAGTTGCCCTCCTATCACAACTTCAGCACATTAACATGAATGTCGGCCTATACAGAGACGACGGTTTGGCTGTTTGCAAAGCAACACCAAGGCAAACAGAAAAAATAAAGAAAGAAATATGCAAGATATTCTCAAATAACAGTCTTAAAATAGAAATTGAAGCAAACAAAAAAATAGTGAACTTCTTAGACCTTACCCTTGATCTTAGCACAAGCACACGCAAGCCATACATGAAGACAACAACAACGAAGAAACATACATTGGTCTAACAGAGAACACATTCAAAACAAGATACACCGCCCACAAGTCTAGCTTTAAACACAAAGACAAAAGACACGCGACTGCACTCAGTGAATACATCTGGAAACTAAAGGATACAAATGTAGAACACTCCGTAAAATGGAAACTAATGAACAAAGCTCGAGCATACTCCACTTCATCTAAAACTTGTAATCTCTGTCTGGAAGAAAAGTTCTTCATTATACTCAAACCTTCCTTAGCAACTCTAAATAAAGGAAACGAACTGGTAAGCTCTTGTAGACACAGGAACAAACATCTACTGTGTAACTATTCTAATAGGTAATGTATCTTGGCTCGCTGTACACCGTTCGTGCCTGTTCACATCGAACACGGAAAGAACACGTGCTTAAAAACGGACACGTTCAAAAGCAACGAACATATACGTATCTAACGTTATTGACATCATTCTACTTCAGGCTTCTGAGGAGTGAGGACCTACATTATTGGCCCTTACGAAACAGTTCTGTAAAGCTATGTTGTAAGAACTTATTGCAACCTTTTCAATATTACAGCTCCCTTCACAGGGTTGAGCACTTTACCATTGCCTGGTTGACATTACTAATTAATTTTTACTATTACGGTTATATATATATATATATATATATATATATATATATATATATATATATATATATATATATATATATATATATATATATATATATATATATATATCATCCTTCAATTTCTATATAGATATATATATATATATATATATTTATATATATAACATATAAATATATTTATATATATATTGTAATATATATGCTGTAAATATTGATTAATTACCAGGAAATCGTTTCATTGCAACCCCAATTTATATTACTTTTTGAAATAATATTTAAAGTTTACATATGCAAAGTTTTCATTTCAGGAAAAAGAAAGCAAAACAGGTATCAAGTTACGGACATCCAGAGTCTTTATCGGGAATGCAAACAAAAGCTGAAATGTATGAAAACATTAAGCAATGGAAACCAAAGGAGGGAGAAAGCAACTATGAAAACACTGGGTGGAGAGCAGAAAGCCATGAATCGAATATTTGCACTATCCTTCCGTTACACGAACAACGGTATTGTAATGGAAGCAAAGAAATTATTGGTAATAAAGAGGCAGACACACCAGACGGAACATACGAAACACCAGACGCTGATTATTACAGTTATGCAGATCCCAAGGAACTGAGAACTTGCCCAAGAAACGACGTTGTTTTAGTTTTAATGTAGCAATTTCGTGAACATAATGCCATTTTGGTGGTAACGCGCTGTTTAATATTAGTTGGATTGACAATTACTTTCAAAGAACTGTTGTGTTACTTCAGGTTTGAAGGTACCAGGTTTGTCACCTGTGATTCTCATAGAACTTAAGAATCATATTTCCCTCTAATTGCATCTGAAATCAACGAAAAATAAAACAAGATTCGTTTACGCCATTTGAAGAGCAGAGAAGGGTTTTATCATAGTTCTAACACCATACTGATGCCTTTCTTAACCCTTTTCCGCACACCTAGATGACCTAACCACTAGCCTAACAAGACCCTATGACACAATAAACCAATAACATCCAATTAATTTCTATTACACGGCCCCGCATGACCTTCCAAAGCCCTACCAATGATAAAAAACTCAACCGCATTACTCTTTAATCCTTATGTGTTTCCCTGAGTGGTTTGTATTACTTCAATTCATCCAATGGTTGTCATTTGACCTTGAAAACGAACGTCGAATGAACGTTCACTGTGTACAGACTTCGTACACACTATTTGTATGGAAAACTACAACAACAGTGATCTTGACAATAGCAACAGTCTAACTGGTAACACATGGCGCTATATCACTATAGGACACCGATTTTGTTATTACATTTGTGTGAAGAAATTCATAAGTATCATTTTCGTCTTTGAATGAGGAAAATCGGACTTGCCGTTGCGGAGCAATATAATTTTTTTTATCGGGGTCATATTTTGGGGAAATTTGGGACAATTTTGACTCATTTTTATATTTATTTTGGTGGATATACCTCAACTGTATAAGCATTTCGTTTTGCACATTTTCTCTTCAAAATAAAAAAATAAAATAAAACTTTATTATATGTTACCACAAGTAACTTTGTCGTGTGAATGTTTTGTCACGTGAGCTCCTTTATGTGCATTCTTTGCAAAATCGTGTACTCTGGACTTGCTCAATCTCCTAACTCTTTTTGTCGAAGGTAGAACAATTGACCATTCACCGCTATTATTTTTTAGATTTTCCAGACAAAATGTACTTGAGTAAGTATTTACATAAAATAATATACCTTTTTCACATAAAAAATAGTGATTGAAGAATTTGCTTTAACGGCACAGATCAATTATATGAAGTTTTGCAATTATGTGTCTTTGAAGAGATTCATTCATTTCCCTTGTTATTTAGTCCTTAGAAATCAAAATATGAATCAGTCTGGAATGATCAGGAAGTTTTTTCTAACAGCTCCCGTTGACCTTGCCTGACTCTGGGGAATCAATATTTATATATTTATGTATATATATATATATATATATATATATATATATATATATATATATATATATATATATATATATATATCTATCTATATATATATATATACATATTGAAAAGGTTGAAATTAGTTCTTACAACATAGCTTTACAGAACTGTTTCGTAAGGGCCAATAATGAAGGTCCTCACTCCTCAGAAGCTGTGAAGTAGAACGGTGTACAGCGAGCCAAGATACATTACCCATTAGAATAATTACACAGTAGATGTTTGTTCCTGTGTCTACAAGAGCTTATCAGTTCGTTTCTCTTATTTAGAGCTGCTAAGGAAGGTTTGAGTATAATGAAGAACTTTTCTTCCAGACAGAGATAACAAGTTTGTCTGTGTATTTTGATGCAAAATCAAAAGCCTCGTTGAGGAGGTCTTCGGTAATTGAGGGGTAAAACTAACAAATGTCAAAAGCAATAAACGATTGTTGGTGTTTGCATCAAACTACACAGACATACCAGCATTCGAAAGGCATATTATCTTCCACACAAAGAAAACTATGCTGTTCAACGTTGAAACACCATGGTGCAAGCGTACCGAATCTTTATTCGATGTCACCGTGGGTAGTTTCGGCGGTGCTGAAACTTGTGAACTAATAGGATCACAACTTCAGCACATTAACATGAATGTCGGCCTATACAGAGACGACGGTTTGGCTGTTTGCAAAGCAACACCAAGGCAAACAGAAAAAATACAGAAAGAAATATGCAAGATATTCTCAAATAACAAGCTTAAAATAGAAATTGAAGCAAACTAAAAAATAGTGAACTTTTTAGACCTTACCCTTGATCTTAGCACAAGCACATACAAGCCATACATGAAACCCAACAACACCCCTCTCTATGTGCACAAACAGAGCAACCACCCCCACTTATCATAAAGAACATTCCAGAAAGCATCAACAGGAGACTATCCAACATTTCTTCCGACGAAAACACATTCAACGCATCATCGCCCGTATACCAAGAAGCATTACAAAGAAGTGGCTATGGGTACAACCTAAAGTACGAGACCCAATCCCCTACCACCAGTCATTCCAAGGGAGCCCCGAAACGAAGACGAAATAGGAACATAACCTGGTTTAACCCCCGTTAAGTGACAGTGTCACAACCAACATTGGCAAGAAATTCTTTAGCCTCTTGGACAGCTGCTTCCCACCTGTCCACAAACTACATACTCTACTCAACAGAAACACGGTGAAACTGAGTTACAGCTGCATAGCAAACATAGACCAAATTATATCAGCGCACAACAAATACATACTGGCGAAACAGGAAGTACAACCAGCAACGCGAAGCAACTGCAATTGCAGAAGTCAAAGCGAGTGTCCATTGGAAGGCAACTGCCTCACGAACAACATTGTGTACCAAGCAACTGTAACACGCCACGACAACCACAACGAAGAAACATACATTGGTCTAACAGAGAACGCATTCAAACCAAGATACACCGCTCACATGTCTAACTGCACTCAGTGAATACATCTGGAAACTAAAGGATTCAGATGTAGAATGGGGGGGTCTTTTTACGTACATAGAATCGGGCACGGAGAACCTATAAGAGAACTCAGACCAAAGGGGACAAAACATAACTTGAACTATGTACAGAATTCATACCATTACGGACGCAAAGAAAGATTTTGTGACGATAAATTACAAAAACCACCCCAACCCAGTACCCAGGGCTATTTACAAACTCACCTATTTACACATTACCAAACAAAGAGAAAACATATACATGGAAATGGCCCCTGAGAAGCAAAACACAGGATTAATTACAAATTAACTATCACCCGCCCCGCCCGCACCGAAACAATTGGTCCCCAACGTCTGCCGAACGTGGACCCCGGCAAACGAACAAAGTCGGCCTCGACCCTCAGTTTGATTTCCGTCTTTACCGACGCCAGCACGACGTCGGCAGGCCTCCCTTCACCCCTAAAACAATATTACATCGGTCTCTCCAAACAGCCAGCTTAATGGAGGCCGAAACAAATGTGAGTATACCACGAATACTTGCATGGTGGTGGTGGTGGCGGCGATAGATCATACAATGCATAGTCCTGGCTGACCGCCCAAGTGTTGCAAAGCGTTAGCCGATCAGCCAGGACTTGAAACCACTCCCAGAAGAGGGCCACAAAACCACAATACCAAAACACATGGGTCACACTCTCCCACTTTGTCCACACTTCCGGCTGTAAGGCATAATCGCTTGGATGGACCCGGATCGCCAAGTCATCAAAAAATGGCCCGGTACAGGTCCCCCGCGCTGGACTGCGAAACCACCCCTACAATGGACATCATACGGAGAGTATCCTTGATGTGACAATATGTCTTTGAGGGTCTCCCACTGTGGGGCATACTATTACCAAACAGGGACGGAAAGAACCCACGGAATAACAACCCCCCCCCCCCCAATAACGGACAAAGTACGCAAAGGGCATCTAACTGTCAACAGCACTAAACACACACCTTGCCAGGAGAAAACGGAGCTTTGAGGGAAAATGCACAAGGCCCAGGCCCCCATGTCTAAGTTCCTGGTACACAACCTTTCTTCTGACCAGCTCCGTTTTCCCTGACCATAAGAACTTGAATACGGCCCTCTCAAGTCGCACAAGGGCACCCTCTGGAGCAACCAGAACAGTGCCCGGGTACCACAAGAGAGGGCAAATGAAACGATTAATAACCGTGTCTTTCCCCATTAGACTAATTTAACGCTCCCCATAGTCTGTCATCCTAGCTTCCGCCAGGTCCACCTTTTCGTTCCAGGTGAGTGACTCAGGTGAGCCGTAACCAAACCATATAACATTGATTTTCATGGCATCGTCAACCCAAGATGCCACGAAGGGCAGTTGTTTCCCCTGCCACTTACCCAGACGGAGTCCTTTTGTCTTGGCGGGGTTCATTCTGGCACCAGTCGCTCTTTGAAAGGTAGACAGGGTGTCAGACAGGGCCCTGAAGGAAGCTAGGTCAGAGACTACACACGTGACATCATCAGCATACTGAAGGCACTTAACTGTGCCTCCACCAGGAATATAAAAAGGTCGAAACAAAGGGTCTGCATTGAGGGCTGTCGCGAGGGATTCACTAAACAATACATAGAGTAAAGGTGACAGGGGCCATCCTTGCCGTACCCCACGTTGTACTCTGAAGGGGTCAGACGGTATGCCATTAACAATAACACGATGATATACATTATTATACAATAAAGCAAACAATTTAACAAAGAAAGATTTCAGACAAAACTTCTTTAAGACTTTAAAAGGAATCCGTGATCAACCATGTCAAAGGCCTTCTCCTGATCGATGGAGACAAGCGCACACGGAAGATCACGGTCCATTACATGCTCTACTAAGTCCCGCACCAACCAGAGGTTCTGCTGAATACTGTGTCCCCGCACCGCACACGTCTGAAAAGACCCTACAAGATCCGGCATGACAGTACCCAGTCTGTTGCAAAGGGCTTTCGCCAGGATCTTGTAGTCCACATTTAACAGCGTTATTGGTCGCTTGTTTTTCGGTTCAAGGGGGTCTCCAGACTTGGATAACAAAGTTATTACACCTGTGCGCTGCGACGGGCTCAACGAACCAGCAAGGAAGGCAGAGGTAAATACATCCCGGAGATCATGTCCAACGGTACCCCAAAAGCGTCTGTAGAATTCTTCTGGCGACTTTCAGTCCTTCATTTTCGTCACTGCCTTCCAGAGCTCATCGACAGTCAAGGGGAACCAAGTTTATTGTTCTGCTCTGTAGAGGGGAACTTATTAATATTATCTAAAAGGGACTTTTGAAGGACCCCATCGACATCTGCCTAGGTGTAAAGCTGTTTATAGAAGTTCTGATACACTTCGACAATGTCGAGGGGGTCCTTCTGTACTGTACCGTGGACGTCACGGACTGCTCTTATACGGTGATCAATGGCATACTTCGTGACGTCTTGGTAAAATTTGATGGTTGGCTTTTCCCCCTCCTCCACGCAGTGAACGCGAGCACGAACACGGGCCCCGTGCAATTTCTGATCAAGGTGCTGCTGGATGGCATGGAGTGCGGAGGAGTCCCCGTTCCTATCCCTAACGCAGAGCGAGAGGAACTCTTCCCTTCTTCGACGAGCTCTTGCTACACAATACTCAACTGTAAACTGCTTGATGCGAGACTTTACATCATCCCACCACTCTAAACCCGTTAGGAAGGCCGGCCTTAATGTTCGCCATCCTTCGTACCTGGCTTTCAGTTTTTCTTTATAATCAACCTCCGTTAAAATATCTGTATTCATTTTCCAGAATCCCCTCCCTGAAGGCCATGACTGAGGGGGTTGGAAGGAGACAGTAACTGCATCATGATCCGAAACTGGACATGCCACAACTTCACAATCACTCGGAGACAAGGCCAAGGGAGAGCACACCCGGTCCAACGTCCGTGCCATCAGGGCGGTGCCAAGTGAACACGGACAAACCGGGATGTTGCACTCTCCAAATGTCAACCATGTCGTGATTCTTTGTAAACATGTCCGGTTCCGTCATGCCAACGCTACAGCCCGAAGACACACAAGAGGACATACGGTCGAGCTGTACGTCAGGGACACAGTTAAAATATCCAGCCAGGATACAAGGGGGACTGCCAGGAATGAAGGATGGCAGGGTCATGAAAAAGTTCCTTCTATCTGAAGGCCGATTGGGTGCGTATACGTTACACAGAAAGAAGCTTCCACATGGGTGCTTTATTGTTACGCACACCAACCGACCCTCGTGATCAGAATCAACTTTTCCAACCAGGGTAGACCACCTAGGCGAAAGTAAAATAACTGAACCACAAGACGTCGGGGAACCAAAGGAAGCATGCAAACCCCCACCCCATTCAAAGGACCAGGTGTGGACATCATCCTCATTTACAATATGGGTCTTCTGGAGAAAAGGGAAGTCCACACCCAGTGATTTACAAAACTGAAATATTCTGGATCGCTTCGGACTGTCCCTCAAGCCATTAACATTAAGGGTCAAGAAGGACAGGTGATCGGCTATGATAGAGCATTGGCTACGTGTTTAACTGGGACTTGGCCTTTTTGCTCTGCGGATTCTTTGGTATTGGCTCCGCATTGCCCCCACAGTCTGACACCTCACCTGAGGCCGACCTCTTGAGTGGGGATTCTGACACAGACCCCCCACACAAGTCAAACCAGCCCTCCCCCGATGGTGGATCCTTTTGAGGAGGCTTAGAGGCAGGCTCTCTATCATCTGACATCAAATTAATAGAATCAGAATCGGAGGAGAGGTGGAGGTCCTCCACAACTGTTGTCACATCAGCCTCCATGGGTGTTAATTGGGATGATGGTGGAGAGTCTGCCTTGGGAGATACAGTACCCGCCTCACGTTGTTTGGAGGCGAGGAAATCTTTTTCCACTTCATTAGCTGCCTCCTTCAATTCCTGGGTGGAATATTCCGGTCCCTGCTGCGACGGCTCCGGTGCCTGCCCCACACCTGCACCGGCACGGGCAGAGTACGATGTGGGACAAGCACCAGATACATGCCCATCCTCCCTGCAAATATTACACCGCACCTCGTTGGGGCAATCTGCCCTGTCATGCCCCAGCAACAGGCACCTGCCGCAACGTTTGTTGGGACACGACTTGGCCTCGTGACTCTCTTTAGAACACTTAAAACACGTGCGGGGCTGCCCAAAATACCTTATGCGGGCCTTGGAAATCCCAATAAACAGGAAGGATGGGCTGTCCCTCTCCAGTTCCATACGGAACTGCCTCTTGCCATTAAGAATACCTTTCAATTCACCTTCAGTGTAAACACACATTCGCATGTCTGAGACAGTTCCGTCCTGGCCCAGAACCCTCGCAGCCAGGCGCTGCTGGACCTCAAAGTTCAGGTACAGCACCGTCACTACCACAGAGCGATCATATGGAGTGACAGTGAGGCCCTCTGCCCCCTTCAAGCAGGACACGCCTTTCACACGGGCGGCATCAGAACTTAAGGTCGTACGTGTTGCGGGCAGCAAGTGCCTGCAACATCTCAATTTCTTTATATCCACACCTCTTTTCTTTAACAACGAAAACACTTGCGGGGGAGGAACACTCGTCCCGGACTGAAACTCTAACTTTACAATCGTGCCATCCCGACCTCCGGGCATAGCAGCGAATGGTTTGTGGCGCAAGTCCACACAGCGACAATAACAAAAACTTAAGCACCCAAACTAAAAACTTAGGTAGAGGGGAAACGTAAGGGAACTCACCTGATCCTAAAAGAGAGACCACACCCAATACTACAAATAGAATGACAGTAATATAGTACAGTATAGCACAGTACAACAAGGCACAGAGCAATTCAATGCAATGATCGTGGAAACACGTCCGCTCTCGACGAAGACCTGAACTGAACTGATTCAGATGTAGAACACTCCATAAAATGGAAACTCATGAACAAAGCTCATACATACTCCACATCATCTAAAACTTGTAATCTCTGTCTGGAAGAAAAGTTCTTCATTAATCTCAAACCTTCCTTAGCAACTCTAAATTAGAGAAACGAACTGATAAGCTCTTGTAGACACAGGAACAAACATCTACTGTGTAATTATTCTAATGGGTAACGTATCTTGGCTCGCTGTACAAAGTTCTTGCCTGTTTACAACGAACACGGAACGAACACGTGCTTTAAAACGGACACGTTCAAAAGCAGCAAACACATACGTATCCAACGTTATTGACGTTATTCTGCTTCAGGCTTCTGAGGAGTTAGGACCAACATTATTGGCCCTTACGAAACAGTTCCGTAAAGCTTTGTTGTAAGAGCTTATTGCAACCTTTTCAATATTACAGCTCCCTTCACAGGGTTGAGCACTTTACCATTGCCTTGGTGACATTATTAATTAATTTTTACTATTACGGTTATATATATATCTATCTATCTATATATATATATATATATATATATATATATATATATATATATATATATATATATATATATATATATATATATATATATATATATATATATATATATATATATATATATATATATGACAGTAAGTTCCGTGGGTTGGTATATTAATATAAATAAATAAGCAAATATCACTTGCCCGCATTTCATGGGTGAGAGTGCCTCCAATACCAACATAATACAAAAGCGTTGTCTAATATTTCGAGGTCCTACCTCTTCCTCGGAGACTTGAGTAATAAAGCAAAGTACACTCTACTACGTAAACTCGTTTAAAATGCCCAAATCTTTGTTCAGACCCCTGGTATGTGTTTTTAAGGATAAAATTAGTTTAATCTCCTCAGCTTTTCGTTGATCGTCGTCCCTAAAGTTGCCTTTCCAGATGATTAGCTTTAGATTGTCTATTGTGTGTTCGGGGGAGGAAAAATGCTCTGCAACAGAAAATCCAGTAAGTCGCTGTGAAATGGTGTGTTTATGATTGTTGAAACGGAGACGGAATTTTGTCTTCGTTTCTCCTACATAATTGCCTTCAGTGCATTTATTGCAAAAGAGTACATATATAACATTGGCAGAATCACAGTTAAAGTTACCTGGATAAAGTTTGTATGAGGTGCCTGGGGGGGTTATGAGGGATGAAGTACAGACATGCTTACATATTTGGCATCTAGGTTTGCCGCATGGCGAGTTCCCTGTAGGGCTAAAAGGTCGAGGAATTTTGCTGCTTACGAAAATCTTTCTTAGGTTAGGGGGCTGTCTGAAAGACAGGAGAGGTCCATTATTGAAGGCGCCCTCTAATTCGACGTCATTTTGAAGAATTCTCCACAGGGATCTAAAGTTCTGAAAAAGATCCCTCACGATAGGATGGAAATTGGTGGTGAAGGGAATCCGTTCAGGAGGGGTGGCCTTTTTGTATTTCAAAAGGTCTTGCCTTGATACTTTGTTGGCTCTCTCCATATTCGTTCTAATGAATTTAAGAGGGTATCCCCTTAGCATGAATTGCTTTGTAAGATCATTAAGTTTCATGTTCAAATCATCACTGTCAGAACAAATTCTTTTGTAACGAAGAGTCTGGCAGTAAATGATAGATTTCTTGGTATGGTCTGGGTGGAAGCTGGTAAATGGTATGTATGTGTGCCTGTCTGTGGGTTTGGTGAAGACAGATGTTTGTATGCTGTCATTCACCAAGGATACTTGAATATCTAGAAAATGTATACTTGAATTAGAACATTCAAAAGTAAATTTAATCGTAGGGTGGAAAGAGTTGACTTTCTCAACAAATCTAGTGAGGGAACGTTTCCCATGAGGTCATAATAAAAAGGTATCATCTATGTATCTACAATACATTAAAGGCTTAAGTCTACATTCATCTAGAAATTGCTCTTCTAAATACGCCATAAAGAGGTTAGCATACACAGGGGCCATTTTGGTGCCCATGGCCGTACCATGGGTTTGCAAGTAAAACTGGTCATCGAAGGTGAAGTAATTATGATCGAGAATGAATTTGGTGATGTCTTTTACGTCAGAAATAAAATCAGTGGAAGAGCCATTTCTAGTAAGAAATGTAGTACAAGCATGTATACCCTCATTATGGGGTATATTTGTATACAAAGCTGATACATCCATGGTAACAAGTAGAGTATCGTTAGGGATTTTGCCAATATTATTCAGTTCCTGCAAAAAATGAGTGGTATCCTGGATGTAGCTAGGTACATAACTGAGTAGAGACTGGAGGCATTCGTCCACAAACTTTGAAAGATATTCAGTCAAGGTGCCATTGCCCGATACAATAGGTCTGCCCGGGGGAATCCTTCGTTCATTACTGTCATCTTGAACTGACGTCATTTTGTGAATTTTGGGCAATACGTAAAATCGTCCAGGAACCGGAGCGCTGGGAATCAGTGATTCTACGTGTTCCTGAGTGGTGTTTGACAGGTCACTTATCATGGCTTTACATTCCGAAAGAAAATCATTCGTGGGATCACCTGGGAGCCTGGTGTAGAAACTGGTATCACTTAGTTGGCGAACGGCTTCTAGTTTATAGTCGACGGTGTTAAGGATTACAACCGCGCCCCCCTTATCTGCGGGTTTAATGATTATTCCTGTGTTCGCTTTAAGTTCCTTAATTGCCTTTCGTTCTGGTGCGGATAAGTTATATTTGTGTTTGTTATCATCATCCTTTATGTTACGTAAGAAGTGCTGAAAGTGGGCCTTGGCCTGAGCGGTAAAGGCATCGATGGATTCATTTCGACCCTTTGGCGGTGTCCACAGGGATCTCGGTTTGGGAGGTCCCTTGGTCTTATAGAGTAGTTCATCAGGTGACTCAGAGTCCTTGAAATATTCTTTTAGGCGGACACGGCGACAGAATTGGCTAAAGTCCTGACAAAGTTCTACAGACTCAACATTTTTATAAGGGCAAAAGGAAAGACCCAGGTTTAATACACGCTCCTGGTCCTCACTTAGTGTGTGGCTGGACAAGTTAACAACTGAAGAAGTGGACTTGCCATTAATTTTACTAAGGTCCTTGCGGGAAATGGGCCGAAAGGAATGGATTCTGACGTCTTCTAAATGTTTTGAGCTTTTGATTAGTTTCTTTAGCTTTGAGTTCTTAGTCGTAAAACAGCGTCTACGATTACTTAAGTAGGAGATATTCAGAAATTTGCATACCTCTTTATGTTCTGTTGGTGGTAAGTTTCGTAGGTTTTCTTTAGCCCTCTTGGATTGTTCTAAAAGAGAATGTTGACGGCTGTAGGCTATTTTGAGGGCTTGGTCTCGTAGGAGTTCCGACGCCTTACGACAGATGGCTTCCGATTTTGGAGTACAAAAAGTCGACGATAGAGGATTTTTAATCTCAAGTCAAGTCTCCGAGGAAGAGGTAGGACCTCGAAATATTAGACAACGCTTTTGTATTATGTTGGTATTGGAGGCACTCTCACCCATGAAATGGGGGCAAGTGATATTTGCTTATTTATATATATATATATATATATATATATATATATATATATATATATATATATATATATATATATATATATATATATTTATATATATATATAGTTATTTCTTCAGATTCTATAGTTGTGTTTTTGACTGAATGAAGAAATATACAGGATGGAGACACCGGAGTCGTTTATTCAAGAAATACTTTCACTTCATGATAGTATTTTGGAACAACTTTTTCACACATGACACATTGCGCTGCCTGTTTATGTTGATATTGTACAGTGATATTTTAGATATGCCATACTTACAAAACTATACTGACGCTCTACAACGACTATACACTCCCTCTAAATACTATTTTCCACTTTGACGTTTTTAAACATAGAATGAGAATCGTGCAGGAAAAATCACATTGAGTTTGTTGTGACTAGTAGCCTATCCATTTTAGCTGGGCAAAGCTCTTTGCCCATTCAAAGATATTACGCCGACTATTAGACTTTGTATGAAAACCAAATTGAACACTTTTTTGTTACCATTGCTCTTCAAAGGAAGAACCTGAAAGTGATGTTTACATCTTTAGACTGAATGTCTATTGAAACGTTAAGATCTTTTGGGGCGCTTTTGTAATTCGTAGATTATGTAAAACTTGACAAGGGCTGTGTAGTATAACCTTCAACGATAAAGATGAATCGAAGATATTCGTGGAAATTAACCGTGAATTGGGGGTGGACAGGGGGAGAGCTTGTTTCCTGGTTATCCGTGTACACAAGATAGACCTAGCTTTTCATTTTATAACTGTTTCGTCCCTAATGAATCATTATTATCGCACCTTGTAATAACACAAAAGCGAAATACCAAGAAATTTTTACAAAACTGACAGTCATCAGGGTCAACAATGAATCCAGCATGTCTGACGTTGATTTGTGAGTCTGATATGTCCTTCCATGCCACCTTATTTTACGCACTTCTTAAGTTTTTATGTACTGGATACATATCAACGAGAAATTTCCTTCAAAATAAAGCATTTACTAGTAATTTTATGATTGTTAACTAGAAATTCGGTGGGGAATTTAGACCCTCCTTGAAGAACTGTAATATAGCGTGTTTTGGAGAGTTAACATTCTCAAAAACCATATTCATGTGGTGAAGCGAAAATATCAATCCAGATACAACCCAGCAAATGAAAAAAATGATAGGTTCGTTTCTTTTATCTTGCTGTATATCATCATGAATCCTTTCATGCATTGTGGTAAGTTGATGTTAATTAATGTATCATTTCAAATTTTATTCTTTTGATCCCACAGACGACAGTCTTACATCCCGATAAAGAGCATTAGGCAAGCCTTTAACCTATCAAGTCATAAATGTAATCAACTTCAACAAGTTGCTTAGTTATTTTACACTCTTTCTCAAGCTGTTCTTCTTTCATGTGTAAAGTATTTGGGTCTTGGACTTGACAAAATTTACATCTATCGTGCAGTCAATTCTCCATAAAATCTGAGTTTTCATGTAATCTTATTGCTAATTTAACGACATTATTTCAACGGAATCCTCTTGTCATGATGCACAAGTACCAGTCAATCTCGAGAACTTCAGAGAAAGATGAAGTAACAGTTAAATTCAAATACCCCATCTCGTTTCCAGACTTTTCCAAATCAGTGCAAACTCTGACGACCGTCAGTTCTTTGGGTAGGAGCCATTTATTACATGTCCCATTGACTTACACACTAAATCAGGCTACATCAGTGCCCACAAGCCCCCGGGAGAAGTTTTCAACCAGTACATTCCACCCTCTCATTGAAGCTCGCAATGATGGTTTTCATGGCACTTCAAATGTCTATACCATGACCATTGAAATTTTGAGTAGAGAACCTTGAATGATAGGTTTGTGTTGCCGCCATAATAGCTACTCAAAAACGGGATATCACATTGAGGAGTAATACAATAGAAAAATGACACTAAATTTAATCAAATTGTCTTGAATTTGGCACAGTCTGTATTTCAGCTCATTGTCTACAGTTCAGTCTACAAATTCAAATGCAATAACGATCATATTTAATAAGTAACACAGTCAGAAACAACATCCCATAAAATTTTACAGGCACCTCTTCTGTCAGTAAACATTTTCCAGACACGAGTATTAGAGTTAATGGTCCGCTACTTTTAGCATGACTGCGGACAAAGGGTGTCCCAATTCTTGTACACTCTTCAAAATTCTTCACGGATTGGTGAATAACAAAACCATCTTAAAGGTCACTTTTGTTCCGCCGCGCAGCCAGGATTGCCATGGGAAGAGGGTTGGTGTCAAGGGGGTATGGGGCATGAAACGAGGGCAAAGTCTAAGGATTGAGAGGAAAAACAGCCATTTTAGATGGTATTGGCATTGAAAGGTTAAATCATGGAAGGGGGGGGTCTAACCCACAACACCCCCGCCCCCGTGGCTACGCCACTGTGTGGAAAGAATTTCTGTTACACAAAGGGAAAGTTTAACAACAGTGACTCACAAAATGGTGAGACAGAAATGAATATAGGGAAGCATTTGCAAACACTGACGACATCACTGAAAGAGCTCCCTTAATGGCTCAAATACGTCCATAGATTGTGTTTTTGAGCAGAAGTAATAAGTTTCCTTTAATATCAATCGTGCCAAATAGCAATGAAGATATGAACTAGTTCTACTTCTGTATTAACAGAATTCCTTTAGTAGGTATAAGAGAGTTGGTTGGCTGGGGATGGAGGACTTGTGTAACAATACCAATACTAATTTATGCAGTGAGCTAAACTTGTGTGGTGATGTTCAATGACTTGCAACGTAAAGGAATTCCATTTCAACGCCGGAAATGGCACGTTTGGCTCTGCGACGTCACTTTTCATCCTTATTTATAAAGCCGCGGTGCAGAGCATATTATTAAATATGATGTAAATTTTAAGAGTTACAATATCATCGTTATTTCAGACTAATTATCACCAGAGTAGATTGCAATTTCTCAACAAAAGTGATTTTTTACCCCTTAATTTCATAAGTTTTGTGAATATCATCCCCATGAAGACTTAGAAATAGGCTCAAATGGACCAAAAATTGTAAAATGGTATTTTTTAATATAAACAGGTGAAGTTACTCATGGAAAATCGTTTCCGTTTAAGTGAAACGTTGGGAAGCTAGCGTAAAGGTTTAATATAATTATGTCAATTTGTCTTAGGATTCTCGACGGTTTCTAAATTTGTGAGTTACAAAGCCCTTTTTATAACCACGGGCTAAACAATTTTCAGTGAAAAGCCAGCAGGGTCAACCAGTCACCAGAGATTCAAGTGTTATTGAAGTCCACCACATTAGAGCTTACAACATTTGGACTGTAGAGGTTCTGGCTCATTTTAGTCAATCTGTTTTTAGCAAAATCAGATTGGAATTTATATTTTGAGTATCAGCAATTATATAATATAACTCACTTTAAAAGGTACGGATATATCATTGGAACCCCAATATTTAATTAGTATACAAACTGCATTGTTCTCTCAAACATTACAGCAGGATAACTTCCTCACACGTGAAGGCTGTACTTCAAGATTCGTGAAATATATATTTCTTTTTTGATTCCTTCTTGGTGCTTGTCAAAATGTTTGCCATGCCAGTATCCCCTTCCCCCGCACTTGCTGGTTGGTGATTGTAAAATGTACTCACAGTACTCTCGTCCGCTTTAAACGGGATTGTGACACCCGCGGCCTGAAACTAAATTGACGTCCAGCCCCCAAGCCAAACAGTGTTTTAAGTGACCTCAATTTGATGCCTTCTTGAGGTGGCTCTTTGGAAAAGTCCCCCCTCCCACCTATCGTGCTCTTTACCCCACTCAGTTTACGGGACCGTACATTCCACAGTTCAGAAAGAGCGCAGGTTGTAGTCGTCAATAAAAGGATGCAGGGGTAAATATTGACCAAAGCAGACTTGTGTGCTTTCCGGAATGTGTTTAACCAATCGACTGGTCCCTACCGTCCTTTGGTGAAAGGAAGTACAAACACGTGTCTTAACTATGTTGTCGATTTTCCAAAGAGTCACGTTAGGGCTATTTTTTTAAAGACGGAAAGTGTGCACCTCAAGCCAATAAATTTAAAATCTTATATAAAGAGGTTGCTAAATGAATCTCATTGATCAAGCCGCCTTAACCATAGCGTATAACATTGCAGGTATGTTGAATGTTGAAACTTGTCCGCTTAAATCTAAACAAAACATTTCGCAACAAGTTGTGACATTTCTATTGTACGACTCACTTTTACAAGTTTTCTTTTCCTTTGAAAATCGAAAATGAACTCATGACCCCGATCTCTCCTTCCTACTAGCATAGCGGCGCATTGAGTTGGTTTGTGAAATCCAACATTTTTTCCAAACCTGTTAGGTTTTCTTCACATAGCAATGGCAAATGGTCAAGCTTAGACTATCCTCATATCCTACATACAAATAACTGTTTTATGGGTGAGTAGTTAACGGTTCAATTCGGTTTTCCAAAATTCGTGACCAGGCACTTTTCCAAATTATACACAAAACCGTTACAAGTCCAGACGGCAAAACCAAAGATTTTAACTTTTTCCGTAACTATTGGATATGAAAATTGACTTGCTATTCAAATGTGAGCATTGTCATGTGGTACTGACCGTTTAACACTGTCATTAAGGTATCGATATCAACTCAATGATCCTCTTTAAAGCCAAATCAACCCCAAAACTGTAAGGAAGCGTGTTATTTCAAGGTGAAGTAGAGCTCAAAAAGAAACAAAAGAAATAAAATGATTGTTACTGGGGAAGCACAACATTGACATCACAAATGATTGTGCAATCCACCAAACGTAGTTGAGGGAGTAAACGTTTTTATTTTACATCTTAGTTCTAAGCAAAGAAAGTCCTCAAAAGACGAGTACCATTTGAATTCATTTTAGATGCTTTGTAACATGAGAGGTTGATCCCACAGAAACCACAGTCATACGGCCCAAGTTTCAAATCATAAATCTTATACATCAGTTGAACAGTTATTGTAATCTTTTGCCTACTTTTTTAGTCGTTAATTAAAAAAGCTCCATCAAACTTGAACTTGACAAAATTTTCACAAAGAAAGGTGAGTGCACATTTGCCAAAGCATCCCAACTAAATGATAAAATTATTGCTAAATGCTTCGTACTGAAGGACTTCCTGTATCAAAATGTACCAAGTAAGGCAACCTTGAGGAGCCGATAAAATAAACTGACAGTGAAGGACCAATCTCCAAATTCGTCGACAGACTTTCTTACTTCAGTGACACCTTTGACGACCGTCACTTCTGTGGAATCAGCTTGCACGAATATGTTTGAAATTTTAACTTTAAACTGTGACGGCCGTGGACGAAGGTTCAGGAAATCCATCATATAACAGGAATAGCTGCAAAAAGGTTTGGTTCTGTTATAAAGGAACGTTTACTTTGTGCAACAGATATTTTTCGTATCATTAAAATTGAAACAATCTTTAAATATTATATATCTACCAATAACGTCAAAAAAGAAAGTCTGAATATCGCAATTTTGATAGTAAATAAATCTTTAACGTGCTGACACTACGAATGAATGTAACACTTAAAGGTTCGTGGATGATTTAAAGCCACCATACCACTTAGAGCTTTAAGACACTATGCGTATGAGTAGAACGTAGCCACCGTTTGTATAAGTAAAGGTATCATAAATGTCCCTGCTACGATTATGCGTGTAAACGTTGGACATGACGAACTAGAAATGCGGTTACGAAAATTGTAACCACTTACTGTCCATGATTGTTAGCCTAATGTGCCAATGTAACTGGGTACGTACTGAAGCTTGGAATATCGTCGTTTTGCGTTTTGGGGCCGATGTGATATACCTGAACATAATCAATGCAGTTCTGTGTTGGTTGTTTGTTGTAGATATCAACCGTTTGTTACTTTTCGACTCGGAAACTCGTGATGCACATGAATGTTGCAGGACTGCACTATTTCTCATCATGGACGTACTTCCATGTTCTCATAATGCTTATCAGGCTAATTGAAGAATCACCATCTTAGCCTTTAGGCTATTCATGTAATGTCGATGTAATGGCAGTGATCAACCGGAAGTCGCAAAGTATGCCTACAGTGCTCACAGTGCCTATGCAGGTTTCCTCCTTGCGAGAAAATAATTAGGCGTATGGTAACCCTAAGTGCAGACAAAAAGAAAAGTATAGACCTCTTAGAATGACCATCATTCTGAGAATGATAAAATACACAAACAGCCGTGGGTCTCTGGGCGTATGTTATTCCCACTGAGTTCGTATATAACATGTACAGAGGATCATGGGAAAATTGGTCGCCACCGTTCGAACCAAAAGATAGCACGGCCGCCGAGAAGCTTTAACTTTTTGCGTGATTTGACGACGAACTTCGAGCCCTGCAATATTTCAAACGAACTTTAATTTGGACGTAAATAGTAATCAATATCATATCTTTCAATTCGTTTGGTATTTTTGATCTAAACGTGCTACATTATTTCCAAAGTGTAACACCTTTCTTGCAAAATCTGTCGATTTTAGCCACTGACAAAGTCCAAATTCGTATACAAAACCATACGTACGTGGGTGATAATGTATTATTACCGACTGCCAGTGCTAAATCCAACAAAAGCTAAGTATAACTCAGACTTCCAACATACACTGAGAGAGCAGACTGCACTAACGTCCTACGAGTAGATTGTCGCTACCGTACGTGTTATTATGGCGAGATGACTGCCTGCTATGGTTTCGTGCATAGAGGGTCAGTTCTTATTACTTCTCAAGATACACCTTGCATTTGGCAAGCCTAAGTCAAGTCTTACTTAACTTCTTCCAAGAGCGAAATATAACACTGAAGAAATTTAACGTCAAATGCTAACATTAATGATTAAACGTAGGCCTAGATGCGAACATGGAGGTCAAGGTTGTTCTCCGAACCACAAGCACTTTCGAGATGCGACAGTACAGTGTGTGTGCACTGTGTCACAATACTACAATGCTCTTTAGCTTGTTCGCGTTTAGCGACACGCTGCGCGATATACTACAGGTACAATGCGGGAATGCGGCCTTTGTGTGATGAGCAAGCATAGTGTATACAAATTTGACTTACTCAAGCATTCTTTTACAAAACAATAAAATGCATTAATGCCTATCTAAATCTCGCTCATTTTGGGCCATATCATAACCAAAAGTGACCATGAAGTCTCGTTCCCGTCTACATGACTCACTCTACATAATGAACTCAATTGAAGAGCAGACAACTTACTGAGAATCAAGGAACATTGAACGAAAGAACCGTCCCTCGATAATGAGAAACGTGCCTAAGGTACTGTCCATGACGTCATGGACAGTACAATTAGCGGATTGAGCAATCAGATTTTGTTAGAAATTGGAAATATTTTCGAAATAATGGAGGCTGAGGTCAAAATCATATTAGGTATTGCATGACTGTATTATTTTTACATTTAAGTTTGAATTTCGCCTGAAATGTGACAGATTCATCATGAAATCCTGCAGATGATAGACGTTTTGTTACCATTTTTTCTGATCGAACGGTGGACGCAGATCCATTCATACAGCAAAAGATAACAACATACCAAAGTGCCCGAATCCTTTGGATTATCGTAAGACTTTGAGCCATTACTAATGTTGACTCATTTTCTCTTGTTCCGTTACTTGCAATATTAATTGACAGGAATTTTTCGTGAACTACTTACTGATCACCTGTCCATTAACTAACTTTCTCAAAGGACGGCTTCAGTGACTTTCAAGTTTCGCATATAAAAGAAGGAATCAAACAACACAATTTGGTGAAACTTCCATTAAAACTGGATATGTATTCGTCTAGAACAATTGAAAATCTGAGGTAGGCAGAGGCTATATCAATGCCGCCCATTGAAAATAAAAGCTTTGTTCCTTTTTCATAATTAGTTTGTGGTGTTGACCGTGACGTTAATGAAGTTTTTATGCTACCTACCGACCGTCTTTTGATAAAATGAAATTGTTGGAAAGAAATTGCTTGTAATATTTAAAGAAAAACAGTATCCATTAAAGTGAGGATATGATGTGATATGTTCTTTTTCCAAGTTCACTTTGTTTCAAAAACATAAAAACCTTAAGCAAATGTTTCCAGGAACCTCAGTTAGAAGCCGTCTAATACACCAAGTTTAGATTTGAACTTACAACCTTCTTTCAGAAGTGCTATGGTAGTACGGCAGAGAAAATTCAAGTAATCTTAAGTCCCATCACCTTGACTTTTTCTCTAAAATTATTGGATGTAGAAACATAGATTAATTTTTAAAGTGCAAGCAAACGTTAATATTGTGACATTTTGTACTTTATGATTATCTCTTAATATTTACGGGCCGTAGGAACCTCATGCATGCAATGTAAGACATCTTCATCTTTGTTAGCTATGAGTCAATAAACAATTATGGTGCATGACTGTTACGAACAAATGCAAAAGGAAACACTGAATTTAGGCCTCACCCTAACTTACTCACTGACTCCATGAGTTGGCGAGTGATTGACTGACTAACCGACCGACTGACTAAACAAAGGGACATATTGACAAAAATACTCTGATGCACTTACTTGTGATTGACCTTCATCTCTTCAGCTCATTAGGATCTGCGTAACTGTACACATTCACATCAGGAGTTTCGTAGGTACCGTTAGGAGTAGTCTTACCTCCTTGACTCTAAATCTTTTGGCAGTATTTAGCACCTAGTCTTTCTTCCGCTGACCCTGAAGTGGCTGGAAACGATATGTCACCATTTTCTGCATCCCTCTTATTTTCATAGTTGTGTACAACTTCACTCTGTTTTTTTACCTTTAATCTCTTCATACATTTCCCAGTTGACTTGGCCTAGTCCCGATCTCGGACGTTCGTGGTTGATGCGTTCTTCTTTCTTTGATTCTTTCTTAAATGTCGATAAAAGGTTAAATGTTAGATCAAGTCATCCCACAAAGTTTCATTCCTTCCAACGATGCAGTTTGTAAACGTAGAGCTTCTCACTTAACTGACGTGAAGCAGGCTACTTTTACAGTTACAAACAAATTTTATTGGTTAAGACCATGTTCTGGTGAGTAAAAGAATGTGATAACGTGTTCACCAAATACTCCCTTAGCATGTTGGGGAATTTAAACTACTGAACACCTTTTGAAGTTTCAAAATTTGGATGTCAACCGCCAAAGAGCATGTAAAAAAATTATTAACAACTGACAGATAAACTTTTTTTGCATCCTTTTATTCACGTTGATATTACATAAAATACAGTGATATGAAAAAATATGCTTGCCTTAATATTTTGGTTACATTATTTACATCAAATCTTACTGTAGAATATCTTTGAGATTATGTAGATACTTTTCAACGGAAAAAATTAGCATAGATTCTGACTCATCAATAAAACCATGGAACATCATCTTCTCTGTATCCTGAAATATTAAGTATTAATATGATACGAAACAATAGTTAAAGGAACGTTACGTCCGATCGGTACTTGTTCCAACGTCAAACTGATTTTGTTACATCATTGTTTTAACCTCAATGATAATTTAAAGTTATGGTTGTCTTGAACATTTTTGCTTACAGGAGTATAAAAAATACTTTGCAGAGAGAAGAAATTATGAATTATGCTTTTGCTCTTTTCTAAATACCCAGAGTGAACAGTTAACTCATCTAATTCTTATTCAACCCTCAAGCAACTTGTACAGATTTCTTCCCAGAACGCTTTTGTGACGGGGCAATTCCAGAGAAGATATTTAATTGTCTATCTGCATGGCAAAAAGTACATAACTTGGACTCTTTCATTTTCACCCCGCATAAAAAAATCATTAGTTCCGACAATCCTGTGGAGGTATCTAAACTGTAACTAATGGATATTTGCCTTCCTAACAGCAGTATGAGGTAACATAAATGTAATTTTCCGGTTTAAATTATAATCCGGGAACAATGCTTCCCATTTACTTATGGTTCTTGGAGAAAAGATATTATTCGAAAGAACCGATCTATATACAAGGTTGGTGGAACGTTGCTTCAGAGAATTTTTTACTGACAATAATTCAGATTGACACCATTTCTAATGCCATGCTTATCAAAAAAGTTTTGATACAATAGGACACAACCCTCTTTTGTAAAAACGTCCCCCAATTCGTAAATCTTTTTCTGTTTTAAAACGCGGAAATAAACAGCCCGACTGTTAATTTTGATAAAATTGTTTTTAATACGACTTGGCTTGCAAAATCATTTTGAGGAGTAGAAAAGCTAAAACTTGCCCCTACATGAGAGATAAAACCTGATGCATTTTGTAAGTGCCTTAATCTCTCTGAAAATGCCAATTTTAGAAGTGAAACATGTTTAATATCATTAAAGTAAAAAGGGAGGACACGATCCTCACCAAAATTGGAAATACACCCATTCATTCATGTTTACGCAGCAACTGTTCTGACCATGTACACTTCAATGTTATAATACAAGTTAACGCAACGATGTATATGAAAAAAAAGTTGTGCTAAACTGGAATTGATGCCGTAATGAGCTTTTTAAATGCTTTTTTTAATCAGATATTTAGGTGTCTCAGTTACTTATGAGTATATTCCTGGCTATAGTTACGTAGTTGAATTAGATATTACGACAAACAAACATGGTTGTGTTATAGTGTCCTGGCTATGTGATTAACTTTTTGCTACCGAAAAATAACTTCTGGCCCCTTTTCATAGCTTTCAAATTTATTCTCACTCAAACAGTCCCAACATGCTGCCTCAGGGCATTACCTCGTCAGTAAACAATATCATGATGCGTCAACAAAGCACTTCAGCACGAATGCGGAAAATCCCGTACAGGTTTTTCTCGCGATCAAGCCGAAAATGAAAAGTTCCCCAACTTGCCCGTAGCAAGTTCTGCGATTCATTGGCACTTGCAGTTGGGAAGCTGACCTCGGGGTCAACAAAATTTATTAAGCTCTAATGACCTCACACAATTTTGAATTTTAGCCGCATATGGAAATGCACACTTGGTAAAAAGAATTGCTGTTTAATTCTGTATATCTTCAATGACGCACAAGACAACTATGAAACTTACCAGAATAACTTTGCCAGTTATTAGATCATTAATTTCAGTCGGCTAAAAGGCGCAAGAATCACGAGGGCACTTTAGGTCACCCTTTAGTGACGGTTAGCGAATGTTCACAAATTTGTCCCGAATTCATCCCGAAGCTTCCAAACAATTACCAAATGATCAAATTTGATCAGGAAATATACTTTTCCACGTATTTTCGTTGATAAATTATTCCAATATTCCTAACGACGGTCAATCCCGCTTTGTTTTTACTACGAATCTTTTTGCAGTACACATGTTCGTAGTTCAGTCATCTTGAAACGCGATGCATGATGGTGCCTAGCATACTGCACCGCTGCGATACAAGATCCAACACAATGCCAGGCTTTGGGCGCGCACATACGTAAGTGTACATTTAATGAATAGATGAAGCAGAACAAAGACCGGAGTTCTTTATAGCATTTTCAGTGAATATAAAAGTAACAATAAAAGGTACCACTTTATTTTTAAAATATTACTTGTTCTATTTTTTTAAAATAATATTTCAACATATTCTCACCTTGTAGACGAGAAATGTTCAGTTTTAAACTTCGCAAGTGAGCTTTGGCTCTCCGGAAAGCTTATGACGAGGACTCTAGCCAAAAGTTCACCCCTTTAAACTGTTATCTACTGCAACGAGTTTCTTTCGAATATGAAACTTTCTATTTTTCTTCAATTGTCCCAAAATATGCAATCACGTTAAAACTTGAATACGATTTATTGACATTTTAAACGGGTGTCGGTTTTCGGTGTGCGTAGGCTAGTTCAAGTACTGTCTCCCAGAATGAATTTCACCGCGTGAGCTGAGGTTGTATAAAGATTGCGCAATAACCGTCACAAATGTAGGGTCTGCTTCCCAACTGCTTGGACGTATGGGATGCATCGTTATGTACGCAAACCGCTCCTCGCACATAATGTGGAAAGCTGCCTTGTATTCGTGCACAAAGTGCTTTCAGTATTAAATAAAAATAAAAATTAAGGGAGTGCTAAGCTTTCATGTGATTTTTTTCTAAAAACTAAATAAACAATAATCGCCGTTTTAATTGTAAAATTTGGACAGTATCTTGGGTTTTGATGTCATGCAAAGTCGATCAAGCTCCCAGCTTCATTGTAGTGTTCCTTCTCTGTTTATTCCTCGAACATTTCGGGGTTTCCCCCTGGAGATATTGGAACCTTGTTCCTTAACATTTAGAGACTTTTCAACGTCTCTGTGTCGCAAAAGGAGTTGACCCAGTTGTATCAGACCATCGTTAAAACAGAAATTACTCCACTTGTAGTTACTCGTACTGTAGGGGTTACTCCTTCCAACATTCTTTTTAACACTCCGCGGCTTACCAACCAAGGGAAACCAAGTAACCTATTCACATCCGTTCAATACAAAACATTGCTTCTCTGCTACCGAATTGGTAAAAAACTGATTACAGAGCCAATTTTTTACCAGGCAATCTAACAGCACACAACTTATCCAACCGTTAACTTTTTCATAGAAAATAATTGTAATTGAATTAAAGGGGGTGAAGTTGAAGTTGGTTCGTAAATACATTTAACGAGGATGACATTGGACCGATAACGTCTTTTTATCTGATGTGTGAGATTGGGGCTAATTTCCATATCAGCTACACTTGGAAGAATGGCATCTTTATTGTTAATTGCAGGACTAAGAATGATCATTATTGCAAAATATTAGTGCTGGACTTCTCGTTTGGTTGATGACAGATGGTATTTCATCCAGGGTTCTCCCATATCACCCACTACCTACATGTATCCCGACATGAAGGTAAACGTCACGTAAATCGGGGCACCAGTACGACACTGGGGCATCAAAAAGATTTCATTTGTCGTCAGTCTGTCCTAAGTCAGTCTGTTACACCATGTGATAACCAGTTTGCAGTGCCGAAACTCAATCCTTCCACAGGTAACTTAAGTGGTAACCGGTGTCCAAATGTGAACACGTATGCGCGAAGCGCTCCAAAATTTTGCTGTTCTGGAATGCAAGTTCCCTCCTTTACAAAGACAGAGACTCCAAAAGACATGACAAAATTTTGCCCCTTGAACGAATGAAACTTATATTTTGACCTTGCAGTGGAATGACGTATTTTTGCGATTTTTGCGGTTAACCTTAAGACACTGGGCATCAGGGGAGTCGATTTGGTTTTCAAAGTGGGGGACATCTGATCCAATTTCTCACTCCTGGCCTTGTAAGGCGTGTACAGAGGCTTACCTAGAAATTTTGCCGGGAGGGGAGCACCCAGGTTTTACGATATTTTGAGTGTGAACCCACTGTACTAGGACCGTAATTTGCAGCTCGCGAAGCGCGCTGAAATGTTTTCCATTTTTCAAATATTTGAAAATATGGAACTTGTATTGCAGAAATGTTTGGATTCTGGGTTTCCCGTAAGAAAATTTGAAAAGTTTGGGGACTGAAGAATTTGCATCCCATTGGCAAATCTGAGATTGAACGGCGACCAAAGGTCGTGTTGCTACATAATGTTATCCAACCACTACGAAATGAGACTTGGTGATGAAATATTTTGAGTCAAGACCATATATTGGAGAAAAGTTTGAAATTCATAAAATAGAACTGTAGTTACTGTGTCTCTTGATGATCTGATGTCACATATAGCAAATTTCCGTTCTTTCACTAAGTCCAGAGCTCGAAAATTTACTCAAGGTATGAGCGAGCACTTTTACTTAGGAATCGTAATTTTTAGCGCACAGCGCTGGGAGAATTTTGCTTCTTTGAGATAAATAATGAAGAATGTGGAGCTTTTAATGGGGAAATTTCGGAATTTTATGAGTTGTCAAAACCACACAGTAGACTAGTTTCATAAATAGCAAATTTCCGA
Organism: Holothuria scabra; assembly: GCA_037179385.1. Taxonomy (NCBI): domain Eukaryota; kingdom Metazoa; phylum Echinodermata; class Holothuroidea; order Aspidochirotida; family Holothuriidae; genus Holothuria; species Holothuria scabra. Next base: position 9,766,297 of record CM074197.1, read on the forward strand.
ATTCTTCAATTTTCAGAGCCGTCTGCTCCCTGTAACGTCACTGTTTGTCTAAAACAGGGGCCCAGATGTAAAAATGGTGCTACACGTTTCAATATTTTGAGTTACTATGAAACTCAAAAATTTTCAAAACATGGTCTTTAAAGTGTGGGTAATTACTTAAACGGACTATACGGTCAGTTTAAATACCCGATGTACTCTTTAAGTAATTAGAATCACAACGAAAATTGCCATAGTTTGCGAAAGATTTGTGCAAAGTTTTCATAGTAAGGAAACATTTTTAATGGAAAGAAGGTAAGATAAATTAATTGAATTATTGAAACAGAAAGCTAGTGGACCGTAATCTGTAGAAGACACCTTTTATAACCTACATGCATTGTCTTTTTGGTAGTACCTAACTTTTAAGTTTAACGTCACAAAAAGTGACGGGACTTTTACGTTAGTGTCCCTCCACTCAAAAAGTGGTGGGGGACATGTCCCCCCGTCCTTCCTAAATCGACACCTCTGCTGGGCATCTAACTTCAAAATATTCCTAAGGATTGTTTTGTTTTTCCATGTATAATGTTATTGGAATCGAATTCAGTGGCTTAATTATAGTTACCAAGTGAAACTCGAACCATTGAAATCGGTTCAGATTTAGCGAAGTTATGCACGAAAGAGAAATTAAGAGCGCGAGAAGAAAATTAAATATTTCTAGAAAAATCTGTCAAATCATGAATATTTGGATGAAAATATATCAAACAATTTCTTCATGTTCCAAAATCCACGAAAATCTTGTTAGCTATTACAAACGAGAATTGTTTCTTCATATTTTCAGCAGTTAGTTACAACCCTAGTCATTGTTTGGATTCTGAAGCAAGGAAGTTATATGTACGATTACTTGTTACACTTGCATGCAAGAAAAGGACATGTTCACTATACTCTACGCCTGTACCTTACTTTCAAGGGCTGATCGCAGTTGGATGGGGCAACTGTGGCATGTTGTACTTGGAGTCCGACTGTATCTTGTAGCAAATATTAAAAAAAAAAAACATTTCTCAGAGGTTTAGCTTTCATTCAAATTTGAAAACTTACATACTAGGGGTACCCATAATTCTTTCTAAAGTAATATTGTCTGCGTGAGTTTTCATTTTAAGGTATGCTGAGCGAAATTTTTATTTTTTGAAGAACCATGGCTCATTAGTTTTGAATGGAAAAATCAATTATTGGAAACTTGAAAGGTTAATGTCTGTATGATTGGTTACTTGATGTGACTTTCGAGGAATTTTGTTTTGATTTTTTGTACTTTCAATGCAATTGTTCTCGTTCACGTTGTAATAAAGTTCGTCATCTGTGCTCTTATTTTCATCTTTGGACCTATGTGCATACTCCTCGAACGATACGTCTTTTGTTATTTCTAAATTTTCCTGGTTTTTGGTTTTTCTTGTCAGATTTTGGGGAGTTGGCTATGTAGTAGTAACCTTTAGCATTTGTTAGTTGGCCTTCTCTGAATCCTTTACATATTGCGTTTTGTGTTTAAAAGAGAAATGTAAAATAAAGGTGCGAAAAAATTCCACGGCATTAATAGATACTTCCTATTACGAGCATACTATATTTTTATGCAATTGCCTCAACCTCTCACATGGTACTATATAACTTCAATTGAAAGGGCAGAGTTTTCTCTCACTTAAAACTAATGGAGTATATTTTTAAGGACCCATTCTTTGTCAGAGCGATTTAAAAATTTCAAATACTGTAAGTGAAGTAAGGAAGTACGCCTTAATTGAATATTCAAAAGTCTTAAAATAAAATGAATGACTCTATCATTAATATTGCGATTTCTTTGGCTATATACACAAGAACCGACTTGTCACGTTCTAAACAAACTTTTCAGCTCTCTCGTTTAGCTTTTACCGGTGAGGGTAGTTAACCTAGAAAGTTTCTTCAGCCAGAGACTTTTTGAACATAATATTCGTAGTAGATATAGACAAAAGAATTACTCACTTTTTTCGAAAATACCAAGAAACGAAGGAAGATGACAGTATGATAAATTCAAAACTACTAAGAGCTATCTTTTAAAAATCTGAAATCAGCAACCGCTTTACTTAATAATGATGTTTGATACAAGACACCAAAAAGAGAGGAAAATATGTCTGAAATAGTTGTTCACCAGTTATGGTCATGGTTGGATCGTTTGGATATGTTTTTTTTCTTCTATTTATTGACTTATTGAATACTTATTGATGGTAGTTGTTAAGTAACGAGGTAAAATGCACCCGATAATGCATAGATTGAAGATGGCAAGCAATTTAAATAGAGCCGAAAGTTTGTCAACCAGTCATGATAAACGCAATGAATGAATCTTTCATTCAAATTTCATGGACACGGTTCTACCTTTCGACATTGGAGGTGTTGAGATAATACAGAGTAGCTTACTTTTTGCAAAATAAAAAAATTATATCTTCGATTGCATACACAGACGTTACCTTAAGCAATGATCACGTTTGTAAATGCACAAGGAGGGTGCTTGTGCAGTAACGCTGAAGCAGCTACCAATTGCATAAGGACAGAGTTGGAACTTTCTGGGATGACTAGAATAAGTTACCATGATGCTAAGATTGCTTTATTCCGCAAAATCTCCTGGGAACAGGAGTTATTGGGGAGAAATCTAAAAGGGGTGATGTTTTAAACTTTTCAATAATATGAGCAACATTCGATCCGTATTTGCTACCAATTTTACCTGCAATCGTCTTTGTTGGTGTAGTAACTTCAGTATGATACGTTGTGGCTTCTCCGCGATCTGCGTAAAAGGTTATTAAGGCATGGCAATTATAACTTATATTTAAAAACAAAATCAGTTAATATTTAACACTGACACTGAGAAACGTTTCCTTCCATGAAGAACTAACTTTATATACGCATGAAATAATACTATCTTACCGGGATAATCAGAGTCAAATAATGAATTGTTTTTGTGTTCGGTGGTGGCACTTCTTGTTTTAAACAATTATCTCAGGGAGAAGACACTCTGATATTTATTCAGTGACTTTTTCCCTTTGTGTTGTGGGTTGTAGCATTTGCTCACGGTTCTTCCCCGACTGCCATGAGAGGCTACTAAATAGTAAGAGTTTAGACATATTTCTACCGTATTTCGAACCAAACATGACCTCGAATCGTATTTGAGACCGTGTTAGCTTTGAACTTAATCTTTTATGTAGATACTGACACAATGTAACTCATTTGTGTTGGTACTTCGTTTAATCCAATTTAAGTAACGATTTCATGGTAAAAACTCTAACTTCCAAATGGAAAAAAAAGTTACAGATCAAAATTTTGTAGGGTATTTTTCATTGTAATTTATATATTGATATGCACATAAGATAGGGATTATGAGATAGGCAACTCTTTCAAAGGAAAGCAATAGCTATCATTTCTTGACCTTACCAATTTCATTTGATGCGGTATTTAATAAAGAAACATTGACAATTTCAGACGTCTTGACTTCATCTGGATCTATTTGGCAAACGGAGATAGATGATGATTTCACGATAAAACAAAATTCTTCTTGTAAATTCCTGATCCATCATTCATCTTGTTTTATAATAACTTTATGTTATTGAGTATCTAGTAGCGATTGGATATTTTAGGTGCCGAAGTGCTATTGGAAGACTGAACCATGAGCCCTCGCTGATCTATTCATCAGACAGTCACATGTCCAGCGGTTTCTTATTCCGATGTGCACTTTAGAATGGTCAATTAAAACGATAATTTTAGAAGACGACCGTTTTAACTTGTAATACCTTCAACTGCTATGTCTGTGAAAAAACCTAGTACCAAACTCCTTCCCGAAAATAAACGTCAGTATCGATATTCAACAGGACTATTTCTGATGTTAAGTCATTTAAAGTTGACAGCATGGGTCACAAGCAAGTATATTGCTCTCTTTTCTTGGACTAGTAGGGTAAAGTAAGAAAGTTTCGTCGACTAATCCGGCAGTGATGTTATTCACTTCGGGAAAGGGCAATCTCATTATGGGAACCATGACGAATGTACATTAAGAAATACTCGCTTTTTCGGTAATCCGTATTGGTAACCTCAAATTTTATGGTTAAACTTCGGTTCTAAGGTAAAGTATCTTTCCTTAGATCCTCACTCAAATGATCAGCTTCAGTGTATTCACGTGTTCATACATTGAGGGGTCATAACCCGCGGCGGTTAAGCATAAAAACACCGGTAAGGTACTACAAAGTTCAGGGCTTTTTCAAATGCGTTTGTTTGACTGGGCATGTGATTGGTATGGATAACGGGAAAGTTTGACAAATTTAGGCATGCACTACAAACAAACAGGTTACTTTACCCCGATAATGTGTATCCTTTTAGAAGACACTTCTACATGACTTTTTTACCATTTTTAAATGTGTCATTGTAACCTACATGTAGTTTAATATTTACTCGAATTATAATGTCTGATGGTTATTGGTGCATTTGTACGTACGCCACCTATATGATTATATATACTTGCAGACATATGAATACCCGTTTAAATGAAATATTTACATCTAGAACTCTTGGGTATATAAATCCATTTATTTTCAAAGTGAAGAATTAATTTTTCCATATGTGAAGAACTGTTTCGATGCTATTTGAAATCAAGTGCCTTTGCCAATTTACTACAATAAAATTGGTAAAAATAACCAAACGCATAATGGAAGGGCCCTGAACCCCACTTTCGCTTTCAACCACTTTTCCAATAATTGAATAATCAACATTTCTAAAGTAGTCTGTGAATTTCTCATGATCACATGATCAAAACATCACCAACACAAGTTTTTGCTTTAGGCCTTATATTATTTAATAATCAAGTATACTAACAACTAAAGGAAGTGGCAATACAGCCTCTTCTACTACGGTTTTTATTGTCCCCTAAACGTTAATACAAGGACCTGCCTCTTTCATAGCTATTTGATATCAAGTTCCAGTGCTAATGATTGCAATAAATTTGGTAAGTATACCAGACCGAACAATGGAAGGAGGTTAGTCCCAATTTCGACTTAAAGGGCCAAACCTCTCACCCCGAACTACAATTTTGGTATGGGGCACCGAAATTCTCAATTGGTTCAGCTCTTTGATTTACAGCTAATTCAAACAATGCAGAGTACCAAAGCTTATATTACACAGCATGAACGGTACTGAGAGTGTTTTGATTAGTTTGTCTACAATCACCTTTAAGCAATAAAGTGAGATTGTATCTGGATGAGGACGAATTTCAGACAATTGTTGGAGGGGCTTAAGTAAGAAGGTTAGGAGAATTGGTACTGTTTGGGGTGAGAGAACTGGGCCTTTTAACCAGTTTCCCGGGAAATCCTGAGACTTCATTTTAGGTCGTAAAAGTTAATCTTTAGGATTCTTTAATCTGTAGGGATGAAAGCTTAACACGACACAAGATTTCGTTAAAGTCGTTACATTATTAAATGGTCGCATATACTTACAACTAAAGTATGTGGCCCGAAAGCCTCTTCTATCATGGGCTTTGCTACCCCCCAAAACCAAATAGAAGAACCTGCCGCTGGAGCAATACGTATTATTTTCCATTTCATCGATGGCTTTCCAACACCATTTTCCTATCAAAGGGGCTTCCTTTGAAGAACCATCATAAAGCTGTGAAAGAAATTGGAAATTGTAACGCAGAAATCTTACGAGAAATGTAGGATATTAAAAATAGACATTCAAATTGTAGGACACATCTGCTATCATTTCAAGAAAGAAACCGGGGAGGTGCCTCCTCCTAGAAATTACGTGAGGGGTGTGTATGAACTGTTCCTCTTGAAAATGCTGTACAGAAATGTGTCTATAATGAAAGGAATCGTAATTCTGAAAGGCGATGTTTAAGTTAAGAGAAACTTGAAACCTGAGGATAGTTGCATAACTTCACCCTGCAAAGATCAATTTCGTAATCTCCTCATGTCTAATACGTCGCGTTAAAAGAATTAAAAAGCTACTGGACAAAATTTACCTGACTCAGAGTATGAATACTAATAGGCACCTAGTTGTTCAATATATGTAGTGACTTTAAATGTGAGATCAATGTCCAAACATAAGGAGCGAGAAACCATGTACCAACGTATTTACAAACACGTGTTTGGACGGTCGACTTGCATATAAAAAAGGGACCGAAACTTGAGTGTCGCCTTTATAATTTTAGCTTAGAACAGTGAAAATTGGTCAATATCTAATTATCGGTCCGACGAGAAAACAAAGATAATCAGAAAGCTACAAGAGCTTCCTGCTAAAATCAATTAAACTTCGAGGTTGCTTTAAACAAATTCTGGATGAAATGTGCTTGGGAGGATAGCAATGCATTTAAAATTTGTTCCATTCTTAGCTGTTTGGCCGTTAAAGTCACAAGATGAAAATTCGACTTAAACCTGTAAGTAGTTGTGTTCTGAAACTTTTAATAACTTACCAAAACACTATCAATGTAACACCGTTCGTGGTAACGCAAGGAAAACTTGAGAAATGTGAGGGAAATCCTGTGGTGCTCTTCCGTGGTGATATTCCAACTAGTGATGCCGGATGTGGTGTTTGGATATCCTGGTGAGGAGAACGTTCCTGAAGTATTATTCAAAAGAATAACAGACTTCTGCTTCTGCTAAAAAATTGAATGAAAAGTACAATGTAATACAAATTAAATCTGACCAGTACGGAAGACACAGTGCGGAAGACATCTCCCTTCCCAAAGTTGGAAGACGACAAGTTTTGGCATCTGATGTTATGCTTTCTATATCATTAGCTGAGAATTTCCTTTTGAGCTGCAACTTAAGCCGAACCAGTATTTTAGTTGGGAATTTTTATTCTAAAACCAAAACTTTAAAAAAATAGCCTCCCCACATTTTTAACAGAGATTTAGCTATGCATTTTGATTGGGTGTGACCTAACGCAAGGCCCGATAGGCGTCCTTAGGTTATAATGCAAGGTTGTTTTGGAAATTGTTGAATATTAAAGTACCTTCAATGCTATCAGATGCAACATTTATCACAATTCGAAATTCATTTTTTATTTTACTAAAGAGAAATATTTTTTAAATTTAGATTGGGATATGTACCTCGTGGGCCCTGTTACGACCCATTTTTTTTTCTCAAACTGACCGAAATACAATAACTTGATCCAAAATGTAACCACGGTCTCTCCAAAGTGTGATGTGTGTGAACGTTGCCCTAATAAATGAACACTGTTTGCCCAAGATTGAATGGCCTAATTTCCAGTTCAATCAGACATTCTTTAAGCAATTTATAACACTTTCAAAATATTGGCAATGGTACAATTTTGGAATCTTCATAGTGTTACTTATTTGGTAGAAAATTGGTGCAGACCGCCACTGACTACATGCCATTTAAGAAGTTCTTGTAAGGTGGTGCACTGTTATAATAATATATATATATTATATAATATATAATCGTTTTCCAATCGTTTTCCAATCATAACAATTTAAGCGCATTTTTGAACTTTAAATTGGAACGTTTTGTCAATCACTTATTTGCATTAATCGTTTACATAATATTCCACTTTTTCAAACTTTCAACTGAAGAAGAGAATGGTATAGGGAAAACGATGATACTCAAAATGGATTTATGAAGGATCCACACCCCTTCAACTCCCCTCCCACCACAAAGAAAGTTCATGTCTGAGACATTGCTGGTTCTTACCTTGAATTGATCAGAAACTAAGTTATTTTCACAGAATAAATTAATATCCATTTGAAGTTTCACAGTAAAATACTTTATTTTCAGAAAATAAACAGTCATTCTCTTGAAAAGTTAACAGAACCATGGCTATATTTGAACATAACTCTGCATTTGACACGAAGTTTTCTTACTCTCGCAAGGGAGCGCTTCTTGTGGTGGCCTGATTGAGTAGATGGACCTACAGATCATAGTCTTACAATCCAAGTATCTAGTCATACAGTGACGTAGCTAATGGGGGGGGGGGCAGGGGGGAAGTTGCCCCTGGAAAATATTTTGGGTAAATTTTGGGGATTTGGGGAAATTTCAGGTTGACATAACAACACTTTCTTTTCCTATTTCTTTAAATTTTTCTCAGTATTAGTAATCGTGAAACACTTCTCATGCAAAACTTGTATTTCCAAGATTTCATCTGTGTCACTGCAGCATGAAGCGCGCTTGACTCGCGTTCCGCAGAAATGCCCTCTCTGCAGCAGCATGAATGTTCTCTGGTACACGTGCAGGGTATTTTGATCAGTTCAACGTATACTGCGCAAGACTGACAGGCTATAGGACCGGAGCATAGGACACCATCATCGAGATAGTTCTCTACGTATTGTTGAGCTAATGTTATGTTCATCAACTTGCAGTTGATGCACTTTTGGATAATACGTTGCTAATAAATAGGAACGTAATCATAGGTTCGTAAACGAAATATTCCCTTATTAAATTATCACACTTTCCGTTTGTTTTTGTTCCACAACCATTTTATTTATATTCGATTAAGGCTGTCAGCGATACATATCGGTAGGCCTGAGAGTTTTCAATTTTTCCTTTTTACATATATTGTGAACAAATTGTCCCCTTAAAAGTTTTCAGGATAAAAAAACATATGTCATTCTAAGCATGCAGTAATGAGGCCAAGGGAGTGTCATTTCCTGCAATCTAGGGGTGTTTTCAGCAAAATTTTCCCTGGCGGGACGCTCCGCGCGGACCCAATGGTCGCGCTCTCACCCGTCACTAAAGTTGACAACACCCTGGATACTGTTAGCCGAGGTATAACAGCCCAGTTTCGAACCTATTGGATGACAGCGCCCTGGGTTAAGTTAAAGCATGTAATGGCCTTTTATCCTACAAGCTACCGGGCAGGTTATAGATTGATCCTACTCTGTATTTAAACATGGATGAAGCTAAAAACAATAGCTTGCGGTTGTATACATAGACGGAATTACGGGGGCTCGGGGGGGGGGGCACTTGCCCCTCCCCCAGTTTTTCTAGAACTAAGTCTTTAAACGTTTTAGTCTGGTTGCTTTTGCTACAGAAATGCAAACTGAAACTGACAAAGCTACGCGGGTGATACTTAATTAAGTGTCGTAATGTTTAAACAGGTCATATACTGCATTGTGAACTAAATAAAACAACAATTTTCCAATATTTTTTTATTGTCACTGAAACTTATCACCGGTGCACGGGCTGCACAGACCTGAAGCTCTAGCGTAACTAGTGAAAGGGGGAGGCAGGGAGGCGGTTGTCTTCTGGTACCCTTCTCTGACCAAGTGCCTCCAAGCTTTCTGAAGGACGATGATCTTATTTGACGCTAATCTGCAGCTCCACTCTTTTTCAGCTGAAGTGAAAAGAGTCCCCCCTTTCTCTGATTTCCATTAATTTCTTTATTAAGATATCTCAAAAGACCATTTTACGGCGTGTTCTGGGTGTCCCATCACAGATAAGGACTCCATAAAATCTTATGGATAGGACTCTATAGGAAACCAACGGTACGTTTTGCTCAGTACAAATAGCCTCAGGGGTCAGCCCCATACAGCTGTAGTGAAAAGGGACCACTCATTTTTTAATTTTATTTCAATTTCACTACTGAGATGAAGTCAAAATTCATTTTGTCGGCTGGCTCCGCGTGCCCATTAACCAGTTAACAAGTTATGGCTCTGTGAAAGTCACCTGAAAAAGGCTGTTTAGGAAACCAGAGTATGTTTGTGCTCCAGAAAAAATGTCTTCAGGGGGCAACCGTTCTTCAGCTAAAGTTAAATGTGGTCTATCCTTCCCCTAATTTTCATTCAGTTTCATTACTGAGATGTCTGAAACGTTAAATTTTTCGGCGCGCTTGGCGCGCTACATCGTAGACGAGGGCTGAATTCACAACACAAGAAAAGCCCCTATCTTTTTGAAAAGACGATGTGGGGCACCAAGGAGGGAGCCCCCGAAGAACCCCAATTTCAGGTAAATCATTCTCCCTCCCGGCACTCTCTGCATTATCGATTCTGGCCGACTTAAATCATGCCGGAGTAAGTGTATAATTGGAAAAAGTCAAATTGTGATATTTGTGGTCTGTTCAGTCCCATATTATGTAATCTAAGGTAGAAGATAAAATGTAACATTTTAATGCCTACAATTTTGTAAATACCTAGGGGTGTCCGGGGGTTTTGCCCCCCTCCGCCGAGACCCCCAACCAGGGCTTTGCCCATGGACCCCACCAATGGCCCCAAGGCGAGCCGTGGACTCCACGCCTATAGGGGAAGCGCTCCGCGCTCTCGCGGCGCCTTCGGGGCCGTTTGGTAGTGTGCCCAATAATGCCACCCACTTTCAGAGATCAGATCCCGCCCTGGTTATATAGACATAATAACCCTACAAACCTGGACAAACGCATGATGTTGCCTCATTTTTAAAGGCCTGGTTCGGAAAATAAATCTATTTAATCTGTTCGGAAAATCACTCTGATTAATCACTGAGGATGAGGGTGACAACTGGCCCATGATCGATGATGACATTGTCTTAATCCTATGTATATAGTAGTCATGTTCAGGATCTTATAGGCATCTATTAACTTAGGTAATATTACATGACGTCATGATAAACTTGTCGTTATCATAAATTTACGTATTTTGTATGCACATTGACCTTAAAAATATACTGAAACTGAAAACATACTGAAACTGAAAAATTGTGGGGAAATTTTCGAGCTCTGTCTCCCCTCCCCGGAAAATACCCTAGCTACGCTAATGTAGTCATATATCTAATTCAAGGGGTGTTATTGCGATGCTTAAATGCGATGCCCAAATTTTACCGAAGCTCTGACGTAAATTGTTTACCACAAAGTTTTATCTTGTTAATTGTGCCTGTTATTTTTCTAAGATTTACTTGATTAATTGGGATGGGAGAAAAGCGATATGTTGGTGCCCAATATTTTTATATATGGGGTGATTGCCCCTCTCCCAGAATAGACGCCTTGTTTATTGTCAACCCTAACAGCCGTTAGTTCTCTGGAATCATCTCGGTATGACGACAATGAGTTGACGTCATGATCGGAATGTGTTACACGCTTCCGCACAAAAGATCTTTCAACTTCCCCGGATGAAATGATTATTTTAAACTGCACTAAACACCAACTTTGAGCTGTTACTGAACGTCAAGGATAAATATTGGTTTCAAAAAGGCAACTGCTTTCTTTGATTTAATGAAACCATGAGATGTTGTAAACTTATCTTGAAGCAAAAACTAAGTTCCAATTCATTAAGACTACAAATAAATACAGCCTAATTGCATTTTCTTTTAATTGCATGACTAGTTTAATTCGCTAAAAGGAAGCCAAAGTTCCGTCCAAAAAATTGTGAGGTGGTGAAAAATGATCTGAGTCCTTAGGGAACCCTAGGGTGTAGTGGGGCATGTCCATCTGCACTGGAAAATTATGTCATAATTACGTATGTTAGTATACGAAATAGTGCAATAACTGACAAATATGTCGTCACATCTCGGGCCGGCCTAAACAGTACCACAAGTAGAACAGTTGGGGTGGTGGATCGTGACTAGTCACCCCCCCCCTTGCCCTTGGGAGATCGCAATGAGTTCATGGTACATGAATGTGAGCAAAGTAAACATCACATTTTTAAGTGGAGAGGGGGGTTTCCTGCACAAGTCTATATTAGTTTTTTCGGTGGTTGTAGGGATTCAAGTCAAATATGATATGTACACGTTTGTGCCACCTACCTTGGTTTTGTCGATAAACGTCGATTCCTTCGGACAGGATTGCTTCGAAGATTATATATTTTATCACCTTTGGATATTTCCGCAGCCATATGTTTAAAAACATCATGTACAAATCGTTGGTTTGTTCCCCTTTGTCTCTGTCTACTGTTTACATGTACAGGTCTAGCCGCACATCTATTTATCTTCAATCAAGGAGGAAGTACAAATAAATCCACTATTTAGTCGTACTGTACTTCCACAAATTGTTTTTCGGACTAACACTCGATTTTCCTGTTATCGGGTACACATTACTTGTGGAAAGGGCAAAAGTTTTTGGAAGGCTGTCATACAAACGATCTGCTGTTGATTTTGAAAAGCAAAATTTTTATTATTTTTGTCAAAAGGCAATAATCCTGATATCGGGATAAATTATGTTAATTTTATGTGCTAGTTTATGACGGAATGAAAGTGAAGTTGCACAGACTTTATAGTCCAAACATGGAAGTACGTTCCAAGTGTGGGGATGGAAATCGTTTTGGAATCACACCAGTAGATCATTAAATGAACGTGAAATTAGGAGTGTTTACCAACACTTAATGTTGTGATAAACAGGTAAACCTCAGCTCTTGATCCATGTTAACTCAATGTGGAAGGAAGGTCTCGACATCCACTGAACAATCGAGTGACCATGAAACACATTGCAAAAAAATATATTAAATCTAGTAAAAACAAAATGTGAAGAACCTAAGCTGTGAAGAAAGGAAAACCCCGGATGATAACTCAAAAAAGCAAAATAAAAAACAAAATATATGGGGTGGTCAGTTAAAATTTGGTTTGTATCTTTTATTTTAAGTTGGGTTGGCTGCTCTACAATAAAAACTTGCTGTGGAAGAACTAGACAACAAATCCCAAAACTGGCCCTCTGCATGGAACACCGTTAAACCATACATATATTTTTGCTTTTGGGGAATATGAATGTGATGTAGGGTTATGGGCTACATGGGCAAAGAAACAGTTTTCATAGCACAAAAGTAGCCGGCAGAAGGGGAAATTCCATGCATTGCCAATATTTTGAAAAAAATTACCCAAATGCCTAAAACACCAAAAGAATTTGGCTAGTTATTTATTTTGGAAAAAATAAAAGGTTTTCAATTTTAAAACTCTCCTCCAAGTATTCCAAGGTAACAATGAAATGGGCCCCCTTCTTTGTGAGCATAGGGCGGCATAAACAAGATCAATACCAAGGTGCATACAGTGCACACAAATATCGGATTTGTGAGTGTTTATCAACATGCAAGTAGCTGTATCTCCGAGAAATTACACGGGCTTGATGAAATTTTCAATCGTTCTGCAGACTGCCGTGAAAAATTTTTTGTGATAAGTTAATGTGGGTTCGTTTGCACTGACAAGTGACTCAATTTGTTTTAGATTGTGTTAACGCTGACATTTCGCTTCTGCAAAATTTGCGTCTGCATCGAGCCTCCATCAAAGGGTGTCAAAGAGTGTCTTACAGACGGTTTTGCTTGGACTGTGACGTTATTATACCTGTTTTATTAAGGAAACATATTCCATTCTATGAACATCTTCTGTGTGTTGCGTATGCTGTAATCGAACATTTTTCATTCGTTACCATTTTTACAAAATATGAAAATGCTCGCGGTTATGGTGTAGGTAAACCATCAACGTACTAGCTAATGTCAGGCAATGTTATAAAGACGTTTTCCTACCCGGTGTATTCCCTCCGCAAGGTAGCATATTTACTAACAGCATACCAGAGATGCAACCAGATATACCCATTGCAGTGTGTTTGTTCCCCATTTATACAAATTTCTTCGTATCTAGTCCCCCATTTCCACCATTTCAACAATTATTTACCAATTATGTTAAAATGGGCTCCAAATCTCTGCTGATGTAACTTCTGCCAAGTTCATGTCGTATGTTTTCAATGAAAAAGGACAGTAAGAAACTGTAAGTCGAGTGAACGATTTAGAATATTCACTTAAAACGTTGATTACAACTACTAGACAGATAAAGTCGGATGGGTTGCATTGGGATGCTTTTCCTACTGCATGTTTAATTAGTTGTTTTTGGCGTTTTACGGCCCAGTCACTATGCAACTGGGTTAAGTCAAGCCCACCAAAGTCTTTCCCCTCTCCATTACTTATGCTGACTCCATTACTTATGACCCTGCCAGGACGAGTCCTCCCAACCTCCCGACTGCAGGACCGTTGCTGTAACCACCGAACCAAACAGTTTGTCGGTCCTCTGTGGATTACCCTTTTATTTACTAAATAAAAGGGTAATCCACAGAGGAAAATTTTAGGGTTCTCTCCCAGGGCATGGCACTGAGAGAAGAGTACCATATTGCAGCTGTTTTATGTTAAACACTGCTTACATAATATTATGCAAGAAACAAACTTCATGCTGATCATGTCAACAACTGGCATGTGACACTTTAAATGATCAAGTTACATAAAGATATTCGGGCCAATATAGTCCTGTATCCTATATTAAGGAAAATAAAACCCAAGTATATGTTGAGTGCTGTGGATCGATCATGAAATTATAAAGAAAGAATCAGAGAAAATGGCTGCCGGACTTGAAGGACTCGACCTCGAGTCCAAGCCAAAGTCCAAGTCCAGAGAGCCCGAGTCCGGGTCCAAAAAAAGTGAACTTACGTCCGGACTAGAGTCCCCCCAGCCCTGTTATTAAGAAGAGTATAAACGGCACGGCAACTTTAGCACCATTATCAGTCAATGTACTATACTGAGTATAATTTAGCCATGGCGGCATGTTTTCAGAAGCCTGCGGAATAACCGTCGTATTAATCATTGCACAGCGAGTAGCATTACGTAATTTGAGTGAAATGAATATGCCCGGTAACTTGACTTTTAAAACAAGTCGTAAACATCATTGTCAAAAAAGGTCAGAAAATGTCGACAAGGAAGGAAAAGCGTGGCATATAGAAGTTCTTTTTCCGTATTATTCAATAGAAGGCCCTTTCAGTTTTGATCACTTGCGGTTTAGGATGGACAACTAAACCCAACAAAATGAAACATTTTTCTTCAATGATTTTGATGATGGGTAGAATGATTTATTTTTAACAAATAATACAAATGCATATTACAAGATCCACAGCTTTTCTTAAAGAAAGGCTGCTGCGAGTAAACCACAAGATAGAAGGAACTACGTAAATTTCTGTTTTCATACTTTAATCAAATTTCACTATTGTGGTTTGATCTGCATTTTGCAGAGCTACTTCTATCCTATTACACGGAAATAGGAAACTTCAATGCGCCACGATTTCCCTTCCTTATAGACACTACCTGACCCTTTTTTACATTCAGATGTTTCCAATTAACTTGTTTTACAAGGGTACCGGGCATATTCATTTCACTCAAATTTCGCAATGCTACTCGCTGTGCAATGACTAATACGAAGTTTATTCCGCAGACTACTGAAAACATGCCCGATACCAAATTCATTCCTCAGAGTTCTGAAAACATGCCGCCATGGCCTAACCATACTCAGCATCGTTAATTGACTGATAATGGTGTTAGAGCTGCCGTGCCACTTATACTCTTCTACACAAAAAGGGTAATCCACAGAGGACCGACCGGCTGTACGGTCAAGTGGTCATGCAGTAAGTAGGTTGGTAGTTCGAGTCCTGGCCGGGTCATTGCGAAGGACTTAATAATGGAACCTGTTGCCGTTGTGCTGAAAGCTAAGCCATGTTAATAGAATCAGCATAAGTATTGGAGTGGCGAAAAACAAGTCAGTCAGCTACGTGACAACTGGAAAAATGAGTATAGCCGGATCAACGTAACTCAGTTGGTTTGCCACTGGTTCGTAAAACTATCTTATCCGCCTTTATCTGCCTAGTTGTTTCAGTCAACTTCTTACTGCTCTCTTTCATTGAAAACAAACGACATGAACTTGACAGAAGTAACATTAACAGAGGTGCAGAGCTTCCACGGAATTCGAAATTTGGGTTGAGGTTATCCCGAAATGATTTTGAAAAAAAAAAAAAAAAACATCCTGTATCGCATTACTCCACAGATCAGGTTAATTTTAGAATCAAAAAAGGGGAAGCGATTAAAGGTTCTGAAGACTGTCAGTTCTGTGGTATATTCTCCGTAGCATCTTTACAGGGGTAACTTTTAGACCTTCGCCACTTTCCATTATGATGTACTTTTTTATGTACTTTTGATGTCATCAATTGATATTTGTAGCATTGTTGCGTGTACGTCCTCCCCACAATCATTCTTACATCCATCACTAATCACTTAAGTGACGTCAGCTGAAAAAGAACATTGCGCCTTTCACAAAAAAGAATTGAATTCCGTTGGTTTATATTCAAGACAGAGATGACTTTCAGCCCCGATTAAAAGTCCAGGTTAGGTCCAACTGGGTTCGGTTCGGTCCAGTTGGATTCTAGTAAAAATCTATTGAAAACCCAATTAATTTCAGCTCACCAAATATGAAATTTGAAACAATTCAACTCAGTTTAACCCAGGTCAAGAGTGCCATAACCCATTTCAACGTAATTGGTGGAATAATTTGGACAAACAAATTGGAACCAATTTAATCCAGTTGAAATGGGCAACTGGATACAAACAAATTTGTATTGGGAAACTAAAATCACACTGCATTGGGGTGTAACTGGTCGCATCTATCTATGCTGTGATTAGATTTGTTACCTTGCAGAGGGAATACACCAGGTAGGTAAAACTCTTAATAACATTGTCTGACAATCATGTCAGCTAATTAACCTTTACACCATAACAGCGAACATTTTCATATTTTGTGGAAATTGCAGAATACGCAGCAAGTAAGGGATGTTCAAAGAATGGAATATTTTTCCTTACAAACAATGCAAGAACGTCTACAAGACACACTTTGAAACCCTTTGACGGAGGCATGGTGCATACGCAAATTTTGCAGACGGAAAAGGTCAGCGTTGACACAATCTAAAACAAATTTGTTCACTTGTCCGTACAAATAGAAACAAGCGCAGACAAACCCATATTTACTAATCAGAAAACTTTCTTGTTCACGGCAATCTTTAACAGTATGAAGGTTCAATGAGGCTGTATAATTTTCTCGGAAAAGACAGCTACATGTATTTTGATAATCATTCACAATTCCGATTTTTCATGAAGTACACAGCTTTGTATTTGATTTTGTTGATAATGTTCTATGAACACAAAGTAAGGTACCCGTTTCACTCTTACCTCGAAATACTTGTGAACAGAGTTTAAAAATTGAACCCCTTTTATTTCGTAAAATAAATAACAAAAAGTGTTCTTTGTGGTTTTCGGCATATGGATAATTTTCTCAAACGGTTGGCAATGGATTTGTCTCATTGTGTCGTCTATTTTTGCCCTATGGAAATTGTTTTGCTTAGCCAAGTTTTTTACGCGTGTAGCCAATTGGCCTTTGTCACATTTAAATTCACAAGAAGGATAAAAATGTGTGGATTAACGAACTTCCATGTAGAGGGCCCCAATTCTTAGATTCCTGTTCTAATATTTTGAAAAAAGTAGCTTCTGAAGAGCACCCAACACAGCTTGAGTTAAAAGATCCACCTCAAAGTAAAACTGACCTTCCCTTGTATTTTTCTATTTTGACTTTTCTCGTTATCCGTAGTTTTCTTTTCTTCATGGCCCAGGTTGTTCATATTTTGTTTACAATAGGTTTTATTTACACTCTAAAATCAAAAGAGTGAACTTAGTCACTCTTTGATCGAGTGAAAAGTGTAAATTCCCTCCATTAGAGTGATAATTCACTCCAAGAGGAGTGAGGTTCCCTCCAAAAAGAGTGAAGTTCACTCCAGAAAGAGTGAAATTCCCTTAAAACGAGCAAAGTTTCACTCTTGACGGAGTGCCCACAGTGATCGCTCTTAAAAAAAGAGCGATCATTGCAGGCCCTCATGGAAGAGTGAATTTTCCCTCTTCCTCTAGTGAATTTCATTCTTTTTGTAGGGAACTTCATTCCTCTTGGAGTGAATTATCACTCTAATGGAGCGAATTTACACTTTTCACTCGATCAAAGAGTGAATAAGTTCACTCTTTTGATTTTAGAGTGTATTCCTTTTACGATGTGTTGGATAGTCACTCGAGTGTTCACTGGATGTCGAGTCCTTCTGAAGTTCTTAGATCTTACAGGTTAGAGTAACATCTAATAAGAGCTGGTGATTACCTGCTCATCCTAGCATGTAGTGTTTTTGAAGACGTCTGTTTTTACGTTCGTTTGATGATATACTCGTATGATTCCAAAGTGATTTTCATCCCCACACTTGAAGTATCATAATTCCATCGTTGTACTATTACGTATGTGCAACTCAGGTAAACTCCATCATTAGTCAGCACATATGAATTAACATAATACATCGTGGTATCAGGATTATTGCCTTTCAATACTGAAAATAACCATTATATCGTATGTGCAAAGGCCTTGCAACGACTTTTGCCTTTTTCGAAAGTAACGTTTACCCAGTAACAGGAAATAATGGGTTAGTATCGGATACAATAAATTAGAACTAGTGCAATCAAATAAAAGGATGCATCTGCACTTTCTTCTTGATTGAAGTTAACCAGTACATACAAACAGAAGACTGAGAAAAAAGGGGAAGAACTAACTTTTTGTACATGATGTTACAAGCCGAATGGCTGCGGAAATATCCAACAGTGATAAATTGTATGTTTTTCGGATTGATCCTGTTCCATGGAATAGACGTTTATAGCCCAAACCAAGGTAGGTGGCTCAAATGTGTACATATCATATTTGACTTGAATCCCTAAAACCACAACCACAGACTAAAGTAATATAGACATGTGCACGAAACCTCCTTTCAAGTTGAACATAAAAAGGAGTGTTTACGTTGCTTCATACATACACCACGAACTCAATGCGATTTTTCAGAGGCAGATAAATGGATGGTAACTAGTTACCACCCACACACTGTGCAACTTAACTGTTTGTTGTACTGTTTTGGGACCCAAAATGCCACGACACATTTGTCAATTATTGCATTATTTCACATCTCATCCCACGTAACTGTACATAATTTTCTAGTGCAGAGTGGTCATCCCTCCCCTCACACACTTGGCCTCCTCAGTACACAGCTTGATACTCACCTCTTCACAAGATTCTGGATCGAACTTTGGTTGCCTTTGAGTGATTTAACTACGCACAAAATTACAAACAAAGACGCAATTCGGCTTTATTTTCACAGTCTTTACGACCTAGAATTTTGTTATATAGCTACAAGGGGGGCTAACAACATCTCATGATTTCATTCAATCAAAATTAGAAGTTTCCTATTTGGAAGTTATATAAATCGTCGATCCTGGGGAGGAGGCATTCGCGTCCACCTATGAAAACATTTTGGGCAAACGTCCCCCCCCCCCCGTATAATTCAAGCAAATTTTAGAAAAACAACATGCAAAACTAAAAAAATTGTGGTATACAAATAACTTTAGTGTTTCTAGAAAACGTCAATTTGAACATGTGTTAAAGCAATAAAACTGCATCTATAATGCGCCATTTATAGTTTTGTGTATACGTGTCAATGTTAGGTGTGTATGCATGTTTTTTGTGTGTATAGGTGTGCGCTCGTGTGAGTGGATTGCTAATAAAGGAGTCCAGTCACCGACACGATCTGAGATTCTGGCTGTTTAACCCCCCCCCCCCTCCCATCCGCAAATCAGATGTACGCTCGGTAAGGAACTTTGAAAGTTTGACAATGGATCGGGAGATTTGTCACTTCATGCTATACTCAGCAGTTTCTACAGAACAAAGCATTTCACAACGATTCTGTTGAGAAGTCCAAATTCCATGGAAAATGAACACCTCCCTTGAATCTTTTCAAGTTCAAGCTTCCAATAGGAAGGGAAAAGTAAGCAAAGCATCGCAATAGTAGCCCTTGGACTCGGTATATGACTAGACACCTGGATTGAAAGACTGTGTGGTCTGTAGTACCATCTACTAATGGTCGTGTTCGACATAGGGGTGAGAGGTTGAAGTGTGAATGAATTTTGACGAACCAGACGAGCAAAAGAAACACTTCCTCAAAAGTGCACCTCAAGTCAAAATGCTCAAAAGTTTATGCTAGACAGCATGAAAAATATATTACAACAGTCCAACTCCCATCTTTATATGGCATTCTTGAGCGGAAATATGAAAGGTTTAAGATTTTTTTACTGAAATTTAAATGTTACATTTCGAAATAAATTTTGCTGCTATCGTTATAGTACTCAAATTTTAATCTTTGTATTTCTTTGCTTTTCTAAAGGTAACTGCACCTTGCACCAATGTGTGATAGCAGTCTTCCTCTTATGAGCTTTCTAATGAAGTCCTCTCTGTGAAAAATGCTAAACAAGGAAACAGGAAGGTCATTGCTTAATTTTAAGGGGAGACAAAACACGTAGTGTGAACTTTACAGCAAGAAAGAAACAAATTATTGCTAAATAGACTTACTTGTTATAAATGAATAAATTTTAACATTTTATATCTCGGTTGAAGAATGTCATACGAAGATAAGAGATTAACCTGATCTGTGGAGTCATGCTATACAGTATTTTTTTTTTTCAAAATAATTTAGCGATAATCTCATCGCAAATTTTGGATTCCATGTAAGTTCTACACCTTCGTTGATGAAAGTTCTGTCAACCTCATGTTGTGTGTTTTCAATGGAAGAGAATAATGAAAAGTTGATTGCAACAACCAGACAGATAAAGCAGTACAGGCGGGTGGGTTGCATTGGAATGTTTTTCCTACTATAATTTTAATTACTTAGTTTTGTGGCGTTTTACGGCCCAGTCGCTAACCAACCAGGTTAAGTCGAGCCTGCCAAAGACTTTTTTCCAGTTGTGGCTCACTGGCTTTTTCCCCACTCCAAAAATTATGCTCACTGTATTACTTATGCTGACCCGGTCAGACTGCGAACTCCCGACCTCCCAGCTGCTCGTGTGATGCCCTAACCACTTGACCATACAGTAGGTCGGTCCTCTGTGGATTAGAGTTTTATGTAGAAGAGTGTAAATGGCACGGAAACTCTAGCACCATTATCATTCAGTGTACGATGTTGAGTATGATTAGGCCATGACGGCATGTTTTCAGAACTCTGCGGCATTAACTTCGCATTGGTCATTGCACAGCGAGTGGCCGCATTACGAAATTTGAATTAAATGAATATACCCGGTAACTTGACTTGTATGACAAGTCAATTGTAAACATTAGGATGCCGAAAAAGGTCAGAAAATAACGACAAAGGAAAATTGTGGCATATAGAAGTTTCCTTTTTCGTTTTATTCAATAGATGGAACTATATTTGAGTTTTAATTATCAGATCATAGCATAATTATTGTAAGGGACCTTTGATATAGGTATGAAGCAAGAAAGCTACTTAGTTCCTTCTATCTTGTGGTTTCTCGCAGCAGCATTTTAATCGTAGCTTGGCTTTTATTAAAGCTGTGGATCTTGTAATGCGCATTTGTATTTTTTGTTAAAAAATAAATCATTATACAATCATCAGAAATTCTTTCATAAAAAAGATTAATTTTATTGAACCTTGTCATACTTACAGGAACTTATTAAAACTGAAAGGTGCCGTGAGAGCGCAATGTATCATTCTTTTGGGGACGAGGCACGTGGGGAATCTTTTGAGGAGGACAAGTCGCTTATTGTAGCTGTTTATGACCATTAGAGGTATATTCCCAGATAGGGTCTAGCAGCACTAGATAAGGTTTATCAGAACCGTTAGACGGAAATTTAAAAAATATATATATTTTCTTTTCAATTCGTTTTATGGTTAGGTTAGGTTAGATGGATAGGGATGCTTTCAGCTGCCCTAAATGCATTGGAAGACGTGTGTTGCTTCTAAGCACACATTCACACACAACAGAGTAATCTGCATCTCGAAAAATGTTGAATAGAATGTTGGATTAAGTTTTATCACCCTTGAACAGAACAGCAAGTAATCCACACTGAAAGGGGCCGTGAGAGCGCAATGTATTTTTCTTTGGGGGCAGGGCACGTGGGGAACCTTTTGAGGCACCTATTGCAGCTCAGCTGTTTATTACCCATGAGAGGTATACTCCCTGATATGGTCTAGCGGCCCTTTATGAGGGTTCACCAGAACCGTTAGACGGAAATTTAAAAAAAGTACATTCTTTTCAATTCGTATTCACCTGTATTCACCTGTGTGCCACCTGACTAAGCAGGTGCCTGACCGGGAAGGGAGTGAGTCACAGACTCATGTAATCCCCCAATATATGCCTCAAGCGATCTTTAGTGAGGAAGGACTTAAACATGTTGATAGGGGTGCAATCGACAACTTCAGGTGGCAACTTATTCCAAGCGTTGATGACCTTTTGTGTGAAAAAGTACTCCCTTGTATTTAGTTTACAATGACCCTTATATATCATGTGGCTGTGCCCTTTGGTAACTCCGTACCTCTTTCAAAAAGACTACTAGAATTTATATCTTCAAAACCCCTAAAAATACGAAAAGTTTCAATGAGACTTGCCCTAAATCTTCTCATTTTTAATGACATAAGGCCAAGATCATCAATTCAATCCTCATAAGGCAAATGAAGAACATCCGGTACTATATGTGAAAACCTCCTCTGAACCTTTTCAAGCAGATTAACATCTTGTCTTAAATGAGGTTTCCATGCTGGACTACAATATTCCAAAACAGGACCAACTAGAGACTTTTACAATGGAAGCAGGATCTCTCTATCCTTTAAAGTCAAGGTTCTACTTAATATGCCAAGTGTTTTGTTTGCTTTCTCAACTATTTCAGAAACATGTCTATCTGGTTTCAAGGACTTTTGCACAATGACACCAAGGTCTTTTTCCTCCTCTATTGCCTGCAAAGTCTTTCCTCCCACAAAATAAGAATGACTGGCATTATTTCTACCAATATGAAGAACTTTACATTTATCTACATTAAATAACATTTGCCAGTCCTGTGACCATTTGTATAAAGTTGCCAAATCCTGTTGCAGACAAGCAAGATCACCTTCTCCTTGAGCTTTTGAGAACAACTTAGTATCATCTGCAAATTAAATGATGCCTCCACCTATGTTGTCATCTATGTCATTGATAAAACTGTAAACAGAACAGGTCCTAACACTGATCCTTGAGGTACACCGCTACAAACATGTGACCAATCAGAAATGCTACCGTTAATTCGTTATATGGTTAGGTTAGGTAGATGGATAGAAGTGCTTTCAGCTGCTTTAAATGCACTCACACACAACAGAATGATATGCATCTCGAAGGATGTAGACTGTTTCTTGCTTTCTTCAAGAGTGTAGGAAGAGGGGGGGGGGGGGTTGGGGGGCTTGGGTTGAAAAGAAAATCTCATCATTAATTTGTCTAGATTTGGTCCAGAACGTAATCATTCCTAATATGTCTTAATCTAGTCAAATATTTGATTAGATTATCCATTCATTTCTCATGTGAAGTGTGGTCAAGGGTCAATTGCTTAAGGAAACTAACTATCAAATCACAGCTGCTTTAGACAGTACCTTTTACAGCCAAACATTCACGGGCGTTATAAACACGAAACAAGTGTGTTTAATACTGCTGTATCACATAGCCTAGTGTAACATCAAGGAAAGTATACACAATGAAGAGTAAATGGTGAAGTAAAAGGTGAAGCAAAGTTGAAAACCCAATTATCTCACACCAAACAGTAAAAATTCTCCTTACCTCACTACTTAAGCCCCTCCCACATTTGTCTGAAATTCATCCTCATTCAGACACAATCTCAGTTTATTGCTTCAGGGTGGGTATAGAAAAGGTATGCTCTTTTAAATGGTACGATTTAAAATATTGCAGTTTAAATCTAAAAGATTGGAATTAGTGACCAATTGGAAGTTTGATTGGTCACTAATTCCATTCTTTAAGGTTTATTTTAACTCCAATAGATTAATTTCAAATCTATTGATTTATGAAAGTGTGTATAATCAAAACACTCTCAATACATTCATGTTGTGTAATATGCTTTGGTACTCTGCATTGCGCAAATAATCTGTCAATCAAAGAGCCGAGCCAAAATTTCTGTTAACCCTTACAAGAGTTGTAGTTTGGGTTGATAGGATTGGCCTTTTAAGCTTTCAAAGAGGATATTTTGAGCTGATGTCACTTCCCTTGTTCAAGCATAGCTTAGAGTTATGTAGCCTTGGACAGACACCAAACTATCCGGGTAAAAGTGGGAATATTAACATCTTCTTACCTGATTGTTCCACTGCGAACACTTTATCCAGTATGTTAGAATAGTTATGACAGATTTCGACGACATCCAGTGACACTTCTGGTCAGGTTTAATCGCTCTCAACTATTCAACGTGGCAGAACAGTAGCGATAACGTCCTTTCCTTGCTCAAGTGACTGAACAGTTTTAAGCCCAGGTAACACTACAGGGATAGCGGATCGGATTACTGTCCGATTTTTGTGAGTTTTACTTAAAATATCCTTCGCTCATTTTCGGAAAGAACCAAAAATTTGCCATCCTGTGTAAATATATGACCGGATATGAAATATGAATTACTTATGTCGTGATGTCACATTGACAAATAGCTTTTATCGGAGAAGTACTACGCGTACCCGATAAAAGCTATATGCGGATGTGATGTTACGGAATAATTGGTTTAACTTAGAATTTCGTATTCCAGCGATACAATTCATATATCATGACAGGGTGGCATTTTTTTTTTCTTTTCGGTCAAATATGGAGGAGATATTAAGTAAACCTCACAAAAATTGAAGCGAAATCCGATCCGATATCGCTGTAGTGTGACCTAGCCTTTAAACTGAAAGTAGCCTACCTCAGCGTAACTGGTCTTTGCCATCTTTCATTGACGTGGTGTATGAATGAAAAACATACATGTTTTAGCATACATGGCCATGGCTGTTCGATGCTACAATAATCACATACCGTACATTATCAACAGTTTTTTTTTTTTTTTTTTTTTTTTTTTATGTAAGAGATGTATTGATAATGGGAGAGGCATGCCCCCAACTGTACTCTGAACACCAGAGGAGAACATGCATGATGCAAATACATGTGTTGAAAACGTAATTTGCGAAGAATAATTTCAAAAACAGTGATCAAAAATATATTTACCATTAGTGTCGGCCAGAGTTACGGCCATTGGTTTGAAACTGCTCCGTAAAACTCCATTTAACCAACTCCACCCCTATGGATCTGACAATGTTCTAGTAACGTTAGTAACATTCTTTATGGGATGTGAACTCGTCATGAACAAGTGGTCACTTGTGCGTAGACTACTGCTTACTTTGTAACGAAATGGCAGCTTGAAGTTATCAAGGGCCTTGGCAACTGTCTCTTAAGCTTGATTATAACACATCATTCCGGGTGGGAGGCATTCCGTGAATTGCATTTAAACGATATTTGGTATATAAGGGGTGAGGTTATACGTAAATAAGCAGAAAAACAATCCATTCATTAGGGCTCGACAAGCTACATCCGGTACTTCGGGAGGTATTTTCGCCGAACAAGTTCCTGTTTCAGTTTATTGCTCTCACCTCTAAAGAGGTGTCAGGGTCCCACAAGACAAATTTAATTACACGTATTAAGACAAAAAATATACATAAATGAAGAAGGAAAAATGCAAAACATTAACAGAAGCACGCATGATTCAAAAGAGAATAGTCCAAAAGCTTATGAAAACTATTTCAGGATGTTGAAAATATTGTAAAACAAAGTCCTGGCAGAAAAATTAGGTTTGAAATGTTTTGACCTTGGAGAAAAGTAAAAGAAAACTTTGGATTTTTCTGAGTTGTTCGATGAGGCCATTACGTCATAGATTCACTTTCCCTAAATGATCCGTTCTAGCCAGATTGGCAATTACTCATCCGGCAGAGTGCGAGTTTGCGTACGAAAAGTTAGGCTAGACTAGTACCTGTCTAGGCTCTCTGCATTTTCGTTTACGAAGATAGTTGAAACGGCGTGCCGTAACTTCGTAAGCTTTAAGAGTTTTAGTTTTAGTACCTTCTTACTAGTGTATACAGTGGGCCTAACTCAGGCCTACTGTACCCTACATACAGTCACCTTCGAAGCAACTCACGAAAGTGAGCCCCCCCCCCCCCCAAACACGGATATTGCTGTAATTTGTCTGTGGCGGGGAAAGAAAAGAGAGCCATGCCCCGTTTCTTGTTGGTTCCTTGTGTGGAGGTGAAGTGATGCTTGAACATATGGCACGCCAAAAGGCTCACCACATACGATGATGTCCTAAAATTACACGTTCTTGAACTCAAACTACACGTTCATGTACCAAAAATATACGATGATTTACTAGCTTCATACGATCATGATGTAAATTTAAACCATCATATACTTAAACCATAAGTTCATCATGTTAAATGTTACGATGTAAAAACACAGTATTCCTTCTAACAACACATGTTGTACATGTAAAACCGTATGATCATCATGTTATTATTGTCCCTTCCGCATGCTATACTGAGTAAGTCTTTCGGCGTGCAAGAAGTCCGCCGAAAGGCTCATTCAGTATGGCATGCGGAAGGAACAATAATAACATGATGATCATATGTTTTTACATGTACAACATGTGTTGTTAGATGTACAATGTGTGTTTTTACATGTACATCGTAACATTTAACATGATGAACTTATGGTTTGAAGTTTCAAGTTTCAAGTTTATCTCTACCATAAATACATACAACAAAAACAGATTATGTTATAATATAATTAAGAATCGAAACAATAGAAAATTATGGAGAAGTGGAAATGCTTTGTAATACTTTGAAAAACTTCGAAGCTGACTTAAACAGGTTATATAGTTTACAGTACTAAACTTTAGATGTGATAGGTTAGAGGAATCAGAACAAGCAGGGCTTTTCAATTCTGATTCCTTTTAGAAAAGAAAAAATAAAAGACAACTGGTATAACGACAACACAACATCAACTAAGGAACAAAGAGTAGGTACAGAAAGGAAATAAATGAAACTGATCAATTTTAGTATATGATGGTGTAAATATACATCATGCTCCTATGAAGTTAGTACATCATCATATATTTTTGGTACATGAACGTATAAATTAGTACATCATCATATGCGGTGAGCCTTTTGGCGTGCCATATGAACAGCAATAACTCAGAACTTCGTAAACGCCAAGCGTTTACGCCAATGTTTTCTGTCGCGACCTGTCGCGGTTGTACACACTTATGTATATACGTGTACGTAATGCATTTACCATTCAATCGCAATACAAGCACTGAATAGCAGAGTCTACTGTACGTTTATCATATCACGGGAATTAACCGGCTCGCCGGGAGTACAGATTACCCGCTGCTACAGCGAGAAGAAGTTGGTCCTCACGGTGAAGATCTTCGTCACGGTACGAGTGCACGAAATGCAGAGTGGCGTAAGCGTGGCAGATACCACCTGCAGTTAGCTGGGAGAGAATGCCACCTTACTTCATAATCTATTTTGGGCACAGTAAAGCTGTAAAGTATACATCGGTAACTGTTAGTAGCGATTGAGGTGCATACACAAAGCCACTTCCACATAACAGCGAATGATATCTCAACAATAAATCTACCTTTGCGCAGTTCAACTCGAATAAGAATATGACATAAGGTGACTACATCTCCCTGGCCGCATTAGGTACCTAGAGACGTTTCCAATGCTAATGCAGCACACTCATGGACTGCTATACTAAAGTCCGTGAACATAGTTTAGAAAACAAAGTGAATCCATGACGTCAGAGAAAAGGCCTAATAAATATAAATGAGGCAGATTCGTTCGTTTTGAAATACAATATTGGCGAGGTTGTCGCCTTTTTTAAAGTTTGCAGGACCGATTTTCCTTCAGAAAAAAATTAGAGCTTTATGCATGATTTCTTTCAAACATACTGTGCCCCTGCCAAGTGGCTTTGGACAATTCTTTTAAATTGTCACCAATTTTACCAACACCTGGATTTTACCTAACCTTAATTTGCCCAACAATATGGGTACAGTTGCTTACCCATTTGTTGGGCAATAATTTGCCTATGTTGGGCATTTTGTATTTTGCCCTACACTTTTTACCCAACAGTTTTTAGAGTGTAGAGACTTTGAAGATTCCCATTGACTAAACGTGATTGCACACGTTTGACCCCTAGAAATTTCGCCCACTGGAAAGGTTTTGGTCCCCTTCGGTGACTTGTCTTGTAACGGGCCTGTAAGAATATCGTAGAGAGAGCCAGGGGATATGTCTCTGACGTTTTAGACCGACCTCATTTCCTAACACTTTTGTCTCCATAAATCACAGTAGAAAGGCGTAAACAGAATGCTGATTTATTACATACAATAAAAAAAGCCAGTGGCGTAGGAAGTAATTATTAATGTTATATGAAAGATGGGGGGGGGGGGGGGGAGCGGTTTTTTATGTGCACCTCATCCTACCCCATTGACCAAAAGGTAATTTTTTATGCGAAATTTTTCGCCTTTTTACCAGGAAGAACAATCTGTGAAAAGAATGAAAACATTGCATGCCATAACTAATTTTTTTCAAATGAAATTGCGCACTTGCATATTTGGAAATCTTCGTGTTTTGTTAGCCATGCTGCACTATAAACAACAATTCCAGTATATCTATGCCCTCTGCAAACTGAGGAATAATAATACCATTTTGACACTTCAATAACTAAATGATATATCTACCAGACCTCTCAACTGACATGGTTGGAAGGTATCTGATAATAGGTGTATATGAGCACAGCTGAGTATGGTAGGCAAATGATTCCCTGCCTGAAATATGAATTCTTGCCCGAAAGACTATGTAAGCGGTGAGCCAATAACCAGCTCGCTCGAAGCTTGCAGAAAAGTTAGAAAAATTTGAAAAATCATTACTCCTCCGACAGCCGGAAAAAGCCTTTCTCTGGGTTTGAAAGTAGTGCGCAAGCAGCAGGGGGGGGGGGGGGTAAGTGGGTTTTTTTCATGCACTCAAATTTTCCGATTTTATCTTTAAAGTGTGACCACCACTGTACTAGAGACGTCATTTGCAACTTTATTCTAGCCTCTTTTATGGAGCTTGTATTACAGAAAGGTTTGGATTCTGGGTGTCATGTAAGGAAATTCGAAAAGTGGAAGGATTACTGAAGAATCTTCACTGCCTATATTGACGATCTGAGAATGATTGCCGGACGACTGAACATCGTTATTGCTTAATAATGTTATCTAGGGACTACGAACTGCGACTCTTCAAATTCATTTAAAAAGTTTCCCAAACTTTGTTATATTTTTCAGTCATAAAATTCCAAAATCAAGAGCTTACATTGGATAAAATTTGGAATTATATGATCATACAGAAGGACAATTTATATAAATGGCACTCTAGTTGCCGGTGTTACTTGAGATGTTACACTGTTAAAAATTTCTGTAAATTTACAGACTTTTTTTTAACTTAAACTTTTTGTATTTTACTTTTAATAGAGATTTTCTGTATCTTTACAGACACTTTGTATTGCTACAATAAAAAAAGGTTGTTTAACATGTATTTTCTGTTCATTTGAAAAACCATTTCTGTCTGCTTTTTTAACCAAATTTTACTGCTTTGTAAAACTTTTTCTGTAAATTTACAGAAATTTTAACAGTATTTTGTATTTTTCTGATTTCACATAAATATACTGTCATTTAACAAACATTCATTTTGTTTTTAAGCTGAAAAAGAAACAAAAATAAGCCCAAACAAACAAACAAATAAGAAATAGCCAGAAAATTTTCAATATATAACATGCATCGTTCTGCGAAGTTTCAGTTAAAAAAGAAAACATTTTTGGCAAATTTATGGCCCTATTTGAAAATTAACTTACATTTATTATACTGACAATTGGTATACTGATGTCAACTCATCGCCACAGGCGCTCATGCCCTTGATCGAATTAAAAACGTTTCACAAATTTACTTGAAAGAGTCTGTAAATTTACCACTTTATGACGTATATCTCATTTTGCATAAATGGGTGGAGCTTATTTTGTAGGCATTTTCCTAACAAAAGGATTGCTGTTGCTTTGAATAATATCTTTTTTGGCGTTTTTTAATCAGGAAGTGATAAACTTATTGTTTACCTTGTCTGGAAATGTTTGCAACCAATGTATTTGCATTCTTTGTCATATTTATTTTAAAAACAATTATTATATTGTACAAAAAATGTGACTTTCCAATTACAAAGTTCCTAGAGATAGCAGTCTACTTGACAACAATATGACAACAAAGCATCCTCATTGTGTTTTGATTGAAAACAACTTCGTAACGACACATTACGTTGATAAGCAAATACCTGATCTACGTAATGGTGAAGTGTATGTTACGTAATAACATAGGAAAGAGAAAATGCGATATTATAATAAATATTAAAACGCCGAGAATGAAAACAGTAGGCTGTAAATTCACATAAAATTAAGGTAAAAAAAACAGAACAATTCTGTAATTCGATTTTACAGTAGACATTTGTAAACTAATTTACATGCAAAAACTGTAAAGAAAAAACAAACACTTAATGTTTTTTCATGATTACAGTCTGGCTGTAAAAAAAACATTATTTGGTTGGAAAAAAATTTGCCATAAAAATTATGTAAATTTACAGAGAAATTTTTAGCAGTGTATGGTGTCACACATGCATTCAAATATTCGATTTTGCTATTTCCAGACTCGGAAAAGTTTACCAAATATTAAAAAGCTAGCAAACATGCATTATAAATTACACTTTGGGGCGCGCAAGCGCGCGTTTGATCATCGTTTGTATTGATTTCTTTGTATTTGGAGAAATGAAAGAAGAGTTGTTGAACCCTCATTTTTTACTGGGGGCTGTCTCACCCAGCCCTTGAAGAAAGCAACGACCAGTCTATTCAACATTCTTCGAGATGCATATCATTCTGTTGAATGTGTGCCTAAAGGCAACACACATACGTGAGTGCCTTTTGGGTAGCTGAAAGTACTTATATCCATATAACCTAACCTAATCATACAACGAATCGAAAAGAAGTTTTGTTAAATTTCCGTGTAACGGTTCTGATGAAACCTTATCTAGTGCTGCTAGACCATACGTGGAAGTTTACCTCTCAAGGGTCTTAAACAGCTGCAATGGGCACCTCTTCCTCTCTAAAACGATTCCCCACGTACCCCGCCCCAAAACAAATGATATAGTGTGCTCTCACGTCATCTTTAAGTTTTGATCATTTGTTATGAGTGTGACACATTCCAATTAAATCAAACATTTCCCATCAATGATTTTTTTATGATGGGAAGAATAATTAATTTTTTAACAAATAAAACAAATGCAGATTATAAGATTCACAGCTTTGTAAAAGTCAGGCTGCGATTAAAATGCTGCTGCGAGAAACCACAAGGTAGAAGGAACTAGTATGTAGCCTTCTGCTTTCATACCTACGTCAAATTTCACTTTCAATTATGCTTTGATCTGCATTTTGCAGAGCTCCTCCTATTGAATAACTCGGAAAAAGGAAAGTTCAATGTGCTGCAATTTTCCTTCCTTGTAGACATCGTCTGACTTTTTTTCAATTCCGATGTTTACAATTAACTTTTTATACAAGGGTCCCGGGCATATTCTTTTTGGGGGGCTACAAACTTTCGCTTCAACAACCATACAATTTCATTTTCCTTCGGTGTAAGCATTTTCTGTTTATTTGTAATTTACTAGCTGTATAACCAGAAGTAGTGAAATTTTATCACAACCTCATATTTGTACTGAAAGTGGGACGTTATATATGCTTGAAAACCACAGGCAATCACAAACGAAAGAAAATGTACCATGACGTCATCTCATCACTATCTTTTTGTAGTATTGACCGTGATGTTCGCTTCAATTGTAGTTCACGTTAATCTGAAATCCGTGTAATGTAGAGCTTTAGCATGTTCAGCATTTCTATGTTGTTTCACTTAATTTGTAACTCATCTACCCTCTTCCAGCTTCAATTCATTTCCATAAGTGGGTGTGTTTATGTAACTTAGGGTCCATTTGATTTTATTGTGCGGTTTATGAGATATTTTGTTTCTTTTTTTGTTTAATTTTTGAAAAATGTCTCTTTTTTATATCTATGTGGTTTCACTTTGGTTAGTATGCCTCCTTCAACCGTATGATTCCTATTCTTTTTCGATATCATTATTGTTTTGTTTTTTTATATTTATTATTTATTTATTGTTTGTTGTTGATGATGTTAGTATTACCAATAAATGATGGATAAAAAACAAATCATTTAGTGACGTCATCCTATAAAAAGAATATCATACCTTTCACAAGAAAGAACTGAATTCTGTTGATTTATATTCAACACAGAGATGACTTTAAAGAGCCAATCCTCTCACCCCAAACAACACTTCTTGTAGGGGAGGGGGGTACAGAAACTCTCCATTGGCCCAGCTTTTTTGATTGACTGTTAACTCAAACAACGCAGATTAACAAAGCTTATATTACACAGCATGAACTGTACTGAGAGTGTTTTGGTTAATGTATAAGGCTTTTCTTTACTCATCCTGAAGCAATAAACTGAGATTGTGACTGGATAAGGATGAATTTCAGACAATTTTTTAGGGGCTTAAGTAAGAAGGTTAGGAGAATTGAACTGTTTGGGGTGAGAGAACTGGGCCTTTAAGTCTCAATTAAAATTCCAGGTAAGGTAAAACTGGGTCTGGTACTGGATCCATTGAAATTCTAATTTATTTCAGTTACACAAATATGAATTTTTTTCAACTCAGTTTAACCCAGGTCAAGACTGCCATAACCCATTTCAACGTAATTGGTAAAATAATTTCGACAAACTAATTGGGACCAATTTAACCCAGTTGAAATGGACGACAAGATTCAAGCAAACTTGTATTGGGGAACTTAAACACACTGCATTAAGGTGTATCTGGTGGAATGTCTCGTATGCTTTTAGTAGATATATTACCTTGCAGAGGGAATGCACCCGGTAGGTGTGAATGAGAAAGTCTGATTGCAGAAAAGGCAGCAACGAAAGGATGTTCATTGATTGGAATATCTTTCCTTTATAAAACAGATATAGTAACATAACAATTCATGTAAAAAGTTTTTTAAGACACCCTTTGAAAACCTTGGACTGAGGCACGAGGCAGACGCAAATTATGCATACGGAAAATGTCAGCGTTGACACAATCAAAAACAAATTGGGTCACTTGTCAGTGCAAACGAACCCACATTTTCTTATTAGAAAACTTTTTTCACGGTAGATTGCAGCACAAATGAAAATTCATTGAGCCCGTGAAACTGTCTCAGAAAAACAGCTACTTACATGTTAAAAAAAAATCCGATATTTTGCGTGCAGTATGCAGCTTGTATTTGATCCTGTTGACACCGTCCTTAGGACACAAAGTACTGAAATCGTTCCATTGTAACCTTGGAATACTTATGAACAGAGTTTTAAAATCGATCATCTTTTATTTCGCGAAATATATAACTAGAAGAGTTCTTTTGTGGTTTTCGGCATATGGGTAATTCTATTTCAAACTATTGGCATAACACTGAAATGTCCCCTTCTGCTGGCTCTCTTCGCGCTATTGAAACTCTTTCTTCGCGTACCTTACCCCATAGGCCTAAATAACATTCATATTCACATAGAAATAAATGTGTATGGTTCAACGGTTTTCCATCCAGAGGATCCCAGTTCTGAGAATTCTTGCCCCTGCCGAAGA
Organism: Holothuria scabra; assembly: GCA_037179385.1. Lineage (NCBI taxonomy): Eukaryota > Metazoa > Echinodermata > Holothuroidea > Aspidochirotida > Holothuriidae > Holothuria > Holothuria scabra. The sequence goes on from CM074197.1 coordinate 9,799,680, forward strand.
ACTAGTTATTGTAGATCACCTAACCCAACTTAAAGTAAAAGATCCACCTCAAAGTAAAATTGACCAACCCTTATTTATTTCTATTTTGCCTTTTCGCGTTATCCATAGTTTCCCTTTCTTTATAGCTTAGGGTTTTCATATTTTGTTTACACTAGATTTTAAATATTTCTTTTTTTTGTGTGTTGATAGTCACTTGTGTAGTCACTTGATGTTGAGTCCATTTGAACAGTGGCGTCACCAGACGTTTCACTTTGGGGGGCAATGAGGGGGGCACAACGATTTTATGGGGGGCATATAGACTCCACCCATGGCGCCGGAGGCGCCATCGAGCGCGAAGCGTGAGGCTCAACGGGTGGGGTCCAGGGGACCGCCTCAGGGCCCCTGGTTGGGTCCAGGGGCAAAGCCCCGGTGGGGGTGCAGGGGGCGAAGCCCCCGGAAGCTCCCAGGTTTTAGCGTGTTTGTGAGGTATTAAAGACGTTATTTAAGGGAAATTTTATTGACTTAACACTGGTCTAAAAATTACCTCCAGGGTAACTCCAAGTAAGCCTCTCGGTAAAAAACCACTGATTCAACTACCAAGAGCTTATCCGGCTGACATTTTGAAAATGGGGTAGATAATCTATAAGAAAAAATTTGATGGGCACTTCAATGTGAGTTTTGGTGGGGGTCCAGGGGGCGAAGCCCCTGGAAGCTCCTGGGTCTTAGCGTGTTTGTAAGGTTTTAAAGTTGTTTCTTTAAAAGGGTTGTTTTTACACTGGCCTAAAAATTTACTTACAGGGCAATTTCGAGTAAGATTTTATTTTTGATAACAACACAAACGTTAGTGAAACTACTCTCAAGAGCGTATCAGGCTGACAATTTGAGGAAGGTGAGCTGCACCGTGACTATATAGAGAAAGGAAGGCAGTTGATGGGCAATTAGATGTGATCCTCTAAAGGAAAAATGTAGGCTTAATCCTGCTTGAAGGGTTACCTGAGCTCTGCGCCACCTCCAATTGACGTAGTCGGAAGTGTGAAGAAAATTTTGAAAAAATGTAACCCTTCAGACAGCCGGAAATAGCATTTCCAAGGTTTTTTGCGATGTTTTCATTTGGAAAACATGAAAATTTACTGCCTTTTCTTTTCAACAGAGGAAACGAATCCAAAAAAATCATAGTCACACTCTGACTACAGAAGACACATTTTTTTGAAAATCTCAAATCTCAGTTGGGGGGAGGCACACGGGGGAGGGGACACGATTTTTCAGGGGTGCGCGTGCCCCCCGGCCCCCTTGGCGACGCCACTGCATTTGAAGCACTTAGAGCTTTCAAAGTAGTGTAGCAAGGAGTAAGAGCTGGTTTTTACCGAAACTCATCATAGCATACAGTGTTTTTGAATGCTTCTGATTCCACGTTCATTGACTACTCGTGATCGATAATTTTCTATGACAAATTCCTCATCATCTGAAATATCATCCCATTGTTGAACAATAAAGTATTTAATTAACTGGAATTAACCAGCAAATAATACATAATATAAAACATAGTCGTGGAATTAAATAAAATACATGGGCGTAGAATAAGGATGATTGCCTTTTGACTAATATAATAAAAATTTTCTTTCCATGATCAGTTCGGGAGATAACCGCTTTCGGGGAAATAATTTTGACCCGATCGGGGGAATATTCTGCAATGGGTAGCGCCATTTTCAAATATCTCGCATGATGCATTGCGATCCCACCCAGCAGATTCCACAGAGATAACGTTCAAAGCAGTCTTGCCATTTTAACCGATTTAACGAAAGGCAACTCGGGCATATGTAAAATGTGTGTTGATAAGGGAATAAAAGACCCTTGTCGTCTTTGGTTAATCACCGAGCCGATTTTGAAATATGAGGTTTGAAGTATGAAATTTACTCTCAACGAATGATTTCATTATAACATAATTTACAATATAGGTAATATTGCAAAAACAAAACATGAAAATTCAAATTGATTTTCATGTTTTGTGTTTGCAATATTACCTATATTGTAAATTGTGTTATAATGAAATGATTTGTTGAGAGTAAATTTCATACTTCAAACCTCATATTTCAAAATCGGCTCGGTGATTAACCAAAGACGACAAGGGTCTTTTATTCCCTTATCAACACACATTTTACATATGCCCGAGTTGCCTTTCGTTAAATCGGTTAAAATGGCAAGACTGCTTTGAACGTTATCTCTGTGGAATCTGCTGGGTGGGATCGCAATGCATCATGCGAGATATTTGAAAATGGCGCTACCCATTGCAGAATATTCCCCCGATCGGGTCAAAATTATTTCCCCGAAAGCGGTTATCTCCCGAACTGATCATGGAAAGAAAATTTTTATTATATTAGTCAAAAGGCAATCATCCTTATTCTACGCCCATGTATTTTATTTAATTCCACGACTATGTTTTATATTATGTATTATTTGCTGGTTAATTCCAGTTAATTAAATACTTTATTGTTCAACAATGGGATGATATTTCAGATGATGAGGAATTTGTCATAGAAAATTATCGATCACGAGTAGTCAATGAACGTGGAATCAGAAGCATTCAAAAACACTGTATGCCATAAAAGTTCATAAATTGTCGGAAATATTTAGATAATTAATTAATTATTAATTAATTATTTTTTATTTCATTAATATTTAGATTTGCAATTTTTTGAAAATCCCTGCAACCCTGTTATACCCAAGTTTCTGAAAAGGGGAAGACTGCTAGCTCAATACGTGCCTGACATATGTTTCTAATAGCCCGTTTTTGCATTTTATACAAATTACTTTGTGAGGTAACGTTAGTATTAACCCATAGCAAAAGACTGTAATATAAATGAGGAAGGATAATGGCTTATATAATAACAAGATGTCGAGCAATTTTGCCATGTCCTTTATCCCAAGCTTTATATGCAAACTCGACACAGCCGTAAGTTTTGTGCAATATTTTCAGCATAAAGGTGTGCAAGTGAATCGTGCCAGTATTTGTGTACGTAAATACGATGTTGAAGGTACCTTGTAGTTTCGCCCTTTGCGTCTTCACTTCGATACCACATTTGACGACAGACACATTTGTTAAACAAAGCGACGACTGTAGAGAGGTAGACACTCAATGCTCATAAATATTCATATCGTGAAGACAGGCAATTTTTCTCCCGATCTGGCAGAACCTCATTTTCCTCCGAAAGCGGTTATCTCCCGAACTGTAGATCAACTGCAGATCGTTTGTAAAAAAATCCTTTCGACGACTTTTGACCTTTCCACAAGTTATTTGAATCCGATAACAGGAAAATCAAGTGTAGGCTGGAAAAAAAAATTCGTAGAAGTACAACTACATAGTGGATTTAATTGCACTTCCTTCTTAATTGAAGATAAATAGATGTGCGGCTAAACCAGTACATTCAAACAGAAGACAGAGAATGAGGGGAAAAATCAACGTTTTGTACATGAAGTTGTTTAAAATATGGCTGCGGAAATATCCAACAGTGATAAAATGTATTCTCTTTGGATTAATCCTGTCCCAAGGAATCGGTAAGTGGTGCAAATGTGTACATATCATATTTGACTTGAATCCCTTCAACCGCCGAATAAAAAAAACATATAGACTTGTGCACAAAAGCTCCTTTAAACGTAAAAACTGATTTTTACGTTGCTTACTTACATGGAACATGAACTAAATGCGATCTTTCAGGGGCAGATAAATGGGAGGTGACTAGTTACCACCCACAAACTGTACTGTACTGTTTGTGGTACTGTTTCAGGACCCATATTGTGACGACACATTTGTGAGTTTTTGCAAAATTTTGCATCTCATCCCACGTAATTGTGCATAATTTTTTAGTGGACTTTCCTCCCCTTACACTCTAGGCCTCTCTCGGTACACAACTCAATAGTCACTCTTTCACAAGATTCCGGATCGGACTTTGACTTTCTTTGAGTGAATTTAAGAACAACATTATTCGGCTATATTTTTTCAGACTTTACGAGCTGGAACTTTCTTAATTGCTGTAAGATAAGCTAACAATATCTCATGATTTTATTCAACCAAAGTAAGTAGTTGCCTACTTGGAAGTAATATACGGCGTCGACCCTGGGGAGGAGGCAATCACCCCCATCTATTAATATATTTTGGGCAAATGCCCTCCCCCCATAATTCGAAAACGTCAATTTGAGAAGGAGTCAAAGCAATAGTACTGCATTTAAAATGCGTCATCTATAGCTTGTGTATATGAGTGTCAATGTAAGTGCGTTGACAAATGCAGTCAACCGGGGACGTTTTTGTAAGTACGCACCTACCATCTGGGGACCCAACGTAAACCGGGGACGGTCCCCGTTTTAAATCACAGTTTTAAATAGCCTTTAAGTTCTAAATGATGTCTCCATGAAGATATTGTATTGAAATAAAGACAATATAAGATCAGTCCCCAAGGATATAGTGCTGTTTTCCGTCCACGTTTGCAAATACGCGTGCGTATCACGTTACGTCCACGGTTCCCTGTGGAGAATCCTAAACACACCTAAAATCTAGATAAGTACTGATTGAAATATTTTGAGCGTCCTCCTCTTCTGTTGTACCAAGGCACATCATTAACTATCAGTAAATAAACTACTAGACCATTCTACAGCCCGTCTCCGGTTGAAAGGTTCAGTACAGGTGTCCCCGTTTGACGGCGCTGACAAGTATGTGTGTGTAAGTCAGACGGAGTCGTACGGCCCAGTTTCCAACCTATAGGTTCAAGTCGAGCCGACCATGGCCTCATTTTCAGTTGTGGCTCACTGGCTTGTTTTCCCTACCCCATTGCCTATGTGGAGCATCACGCACAATGGCAGTAGGTTCTATATTTAGAGTCTTTGGTATGACTAGATGTAAATGCGTATGCATGTTTGTTTGTGTGTGAATAGATGTGCGCTCTCGTTCGTGTGAGTTGTTTGCTAATGAAGGAGTCAGGCCAAGGACATAATCTGAGGTTCTGGCTGTTTCAAAACCCCCCTTCCCATCCGCTAATCAGATGTACGCTTGGTAATGAACTGTGAAAGTCTGACAATGGATCGGGAGATTTGTCACTCCACGCTTACTCAGCAAATTCTACAAAACAAAACATTTAACAACAATTTTATTGAGAAGTCCAAATTTCGTGGAAAATTAACAGCTCACTTGATTCCTTTTTCAAGTTCCCTTGATTAATTTTTTTCAAGTCTCAAGTTCAAGTCTCCAATAGGAGGGGAAAAGTAAGCAATAACAACCCTTGGACTATAGATACATGACTAGATAGCTGGATTGAGAGTGTGTGGTCTGTACTTCCGCCTACTAATGGTCGCCTTCGATATGGGGGTTGAGAGATTGAAGTGTGAATAATTTTTGACGAATCACACGATCAAAAGCAGCACTTCCTTAAAGTGCACCTCAAGTCAGAATTCTCAAACGAATATCCTAAACAGCACGAAAAATGAATTCCAAATCCAAAGTCCAAATCCTATTTTTATATGAAATTCATGGGCCGAGATATAAAAAGATTTTTCACTCAAAATAAAATTTTTTACTTCGAAATAATATTTGATGTCATTGTTGTACTAGTCAAATTACAATCTTTGAATTTCTTTGTTTTCTGAAGGTTACTGCACCTTGAACCAAGGTTTGATAGCACTCTTCCACTTATGAGCCTTGTAATGATGTCCTCTCTGTGCAACATGCTTTACAAGAAAACAGGAAGTGTGCAAGGTTTTTTTGTTGTTGTTGTTGTTGTTGTTGTTGTTGTTGTTTAAAGGGAGAAAAAAGGGTAATGTTAGTTGTACAACAAGAGTCACACATTATTGCTCACTGGACTAGCAATTTGTTACAAATGAATAAATTTCAATATCTTATATATTGGTTCAAGCAGGGAGGTGGTTCAAGCATGCCTTACGAAGATAGAGTTAGATTGTCTGAATTCATGTTGTTTAAAGATATATTTTTTATATTATTTTTGACTTGAGGGAGACTTTAAGAGTGCCAGGTAAGGAAAACTTCAGGTAAGGAAAACAGAGTATTTTATGGTTAAGTTTTGTAATGGTTACTATTCACCACTGTATCAGAGGTGTACTTTCTCTATGTTGAGAAGTCAATGAAGGTTTATTTCATTCTTTACAAAATCCTTTTTACGTCATTTTTTCCCTAGAACATCCTCGGAGTCCTTTTTCAGGGGCAAGTTTGAAAAAAGTGAAATATTTCGTCAAAGATTATTAAAAAGGAGTAACTGACAAAGCTTTCCCATTTTAAGTGCAAAAATTTTGCTCAAACCGAAAGAAATGGAACACGATTATATGACAGTGCACCATCGATAGACAAACTTTAGGTGACATGTAGTCAAACAGGATCTGTTTGGTAATAAATGTCAAAAATGCCACAAATTTCTATTAAAACTTTAAGAGCATGACGTTTCACAACAAATGGTACTGAAAAATGCAGCATTACAGCCATTTTTAGCTTATTGAGCCAAACAATTTCGGATTGGACCGGGAGATATAGGCCATTCCGTCTTGGGCAGAAAGTGTTTGCATTTGGACTGTTGTTACATTTTGGATCAAGTTGCTGCATTTTTAGGATTATTCTCCTTTAACTTTATTTAAATGAATTTCGAATAGTGCTAAATCTTGCATCCTATGGCATTGAAAGTACCTAAATATTCAACAATTTCTCAAACAACCCTAGATTCCTACCTAAGGACGTCGATCAGGCCATGCTTAAGGTCACATCCAAGCAAAAAGTCCTAGCTACCTTTTTGTAAAAGATAATATTTGGCTCGCTGATTTTTTTCTTAAATTTTAAATAAAATAATAGCTCGACTTAAGTTGTAACTAAAAAGGAAATTCTCATCTCAGAAAGCATAACATCAGATGCCAAATCGTTTTGGCTTGCAACTTTGAAAGTGAGGTGTTTTCCTCATTGTGTTTTCCGTACTGGTCATAAATAATTTATATTACATTTTAATTTCAATATTTGAGCAGAGGCAGAAGTTATACTTTTGAATGATACTTCAGAAAGGTTCAACTCACCAGGATACCCAAACACCACATCCGGCATCACAAACTGGAATATCACCGTGGAAGAGCACCACAGGATTTCCCTCACATTTCTCGATTTTTCCCTACGTTACCATGCTATGTGTTACATTGATAGTGTTTTGGTAAGTCATTAAAAGATTAGGAACACAACAACTTACAGGTGAAAGTCGATTTTTCACCCTGTTAGGTAAACGGCTGAACGGCAAAGGGTGGGATAATTTTAAATGCATTGTGATCCTACCACGCACATTCAGTCGAGACGACATAAAGCTCAAAGCAACTTGGAAGTTTCATTGACTTTAGCAGAGCGCTCTTGTAGCTCCTTGATTCTAAAAAGGAAAGAATCTGGTTTATTTTCAATATTTGTTGTTGGTGGAATAAAACGCTTGATTATCTTCGTTTTCTCACCGGGCCGGGTAAACCATATCTCAGAAGCTTTGCTTTTGCTTCAGAGTTTATGGTTGTTGATACCTCATTATGACACTATTATGAATCTTTCGTGGAGTAATATTTTAATTCTTTTTACTTGGCTTACCTGAAAAGGGGTGTAATATTGCGAAATTGATATATGCAGGCTGTATTTATGCGACTCCCTTCATATGTCAAGTTTCTCTTAACTTAGACATCGACTTGAAAAATTACAATCCCTTTATAATCATTTTTCTGTACAGCCTTATCAACATAAAAACATTATACACAACCCTCACTTACCTGCCATGAGAAGGTACATTCCCGTTTAACTTTTTTTACATGCAAGAATATCGGTCATAAAAATTGGACGTCAATTTCTAATGTCCTACAATTCTCGTCTAATATTTTTCCTTCCTTAAAATTTCCTTGTTTTCTTTGACAGCTTTATGATGGCTCTTCAGGTGAAGCCCCTTTGATAGGGAAATGGTGTTGGAACGCCTTCGACGACATGGAAAATAAAACGTATAACTCGAGCGGCAGGTTCTTCTATTTAGCTTTTTTGGGTAACAAAGCCCATGATAGAAGGGGCTTTATGGCCACATACTTTAGTTGTAAGTACATGCGATCATTAAAGTAACGGCGTTAACGAAATCTTGTGTTGTTTCTAACTTTGATCCCTTAAGATTAAAGAATCCTTAAGACTACTTAACAAATGTTGATAGTGTAAGTATTATGAGGTTAACTTTCACAGCCAAACACGAAGTCTCAGGATTTCCCGGGAATTCGAAATTGGGACTCATCGCCCTTCCATTGTACGGTCTGGTATAATTAACAAAGTTATTGCAGTTATTAGCACTGTCACTTGATTAATATAGCTAAACAACAGGCAGGTTCTTGTATTTACCTTTTGGGGACAATAAAAACCGCAGTAGGAGAGGCTTTCTTGCCATTTACTTTAGTTGTTAGTATAGGTTATCATTCAATAATATAAGGCCTAGAGCAAAATATAGTGTTGGTGACGTTTTGATTATGTGATTATGTATGCATTGAGAAATCCAAAGAGTACTCTAGAAATGTTGATAATTCAATTATTGGAACTGTGGTTAAGTGCAAAGGTGGGACTCAGGGCCCTTCCATTATGGGTTATTGGTTATTTTTACCCATTTTATTGTAGTTAATTGGCAAAGACACTTGATTTCAAGTAGCAACCCAGCAGTTCTCCTCATTTGGAAAAATCAATCCTACACTCTGAAAATAAATGGATTCATATACCCCAGAATTCTAGATGTCAATACTTCATTTAAAGGGATATCCGTACATCCGTAAGTATATATAAACCTACAGGTGGCGTACATAGAAAAGCACTTATTATCACCAGACATGATAATTTGAGTGCAAATTACGTGTAGGTTAGAATGACACAAACAAAAATGTTTAAAACTCATGTATAAGTGTCGCCTAGAACGATACAAATTTACCTTTTTCGGGGCATTTTAACCTGTTTGTTTCAAGTGCATGCCTCAACTGGACAAGAATTTCCTGTTATCCATACCAATTACATGACCATTCAAGCACAAACATTTGAAAACAACCCTGAATTTTGTAATTCCTTACCCGTGTATTTAAGTTTAACTACCGTGGGTTATGACCCCTCAATGCACCATTAATACTTTGATCCACTGAATTAGTCGACGTAACTTTCCTACCTTACTAGTCCAACAAGAGAGAACAATAGTGCTTGCCTATGACCCAAGCCGTTAACTGCGAATGACTTAGCATCAGAAACAGTGCTTTCGAATATCTATATTGACGTTTATTTTCGGGAATAGTTTTCTACAGGTTATTTTCACAGACATAACAGTTTAAGGTATTACAAGTAATAAAGGCAGTCTTCTACAATAATCGTTTTAATTGACACATGCAAAAGGGCACATCGGAGTAAGACACCGCGGGACATCTGATGAAGAGACCAGCGAAGGCTCATGGTTCAATCTTCCAATAGCATTTCGGCACCTTAAAGATCAAGGCGCTACTGTAAACTCAATAAAACACGCAAAATGTGAATTCTTTTCTTTTTATAAAACAAGTAAAACCATGGATCAGGAATAATGTTAGAGGTGGAAATATATAGTACTTCTCTTCAGATATGTCTAGAGCAACACGTTTATTTGTCAGTTCTTTGATTAAGCTACCTTCATTTCTGTACAATTTTCTACGCCAGATGTATTAGCTTAGATAAAACTCAGTGCAATCCACGCGGTCATTGGCCTGTTCCATCGTATACTTGCTCTCTATTTAAGGAATAAATATTGTTATTAGGGATCTTTGTTGATTAGGTAAACATCCAAACTACAAATTTAAAAAAAAACAACGGACGAGGCGAAAACAAGTACTTTATTGGTAACCTTACAATCATCACACCATCATTTACCGAAGGATGTAACTAATGCAAAAACAGATGAATTAACATTAAAATTTGTGTTTTATCGTGAAATCATCATCTATCTCCCTTTGCCAAATAGATCCAGAAGAAGGCAAGAAGTCTGAAACTGAGGATGTTACCTTAGTAACGACAGCATCAAATGAAATTGGTAAGATCACGAAATGGTATTGCTGTATTGCTTTTCTTTGACAGATAAGAAAGCTGTCGATCTCATAAACCTTGACCCATTTACATGATATCAACAAGTACATTACAACGCGAAGAAGGCGCTCCAAAATGTTGATTTGTAACTTGTTTTTCATTCGGAAGATTGAGTTTTTACCATGAAATTTTTAATTAGATTAGATTTCACGACTTACCAAAACAAATGCGTATAGCCTCTTACCACAGTAAGGGAAGAACCGTGAGCATAACCACAACTACAGCACAAAAGAAAAAAGGCCTAACGAATTCACTGAGCAAATATCGAAGTATCTTCCTCTGAGATAGTTGTTTGAACAGGAAGTAGCGCCACCGCCCAACACAAAATACAATTTAGAGCTTAACTCTGCTCATCCCGGAGGATAGTATTATTTTATGCGTTTATAGAGTTAATTCTTTATGGAAGGAAACGTCTCGCAGTTTCAGTGTAAAATGATTTGATGTTTTTAAATAAAAGTTATGAATTGTCATGCTCTACTTATCCTTTCATGTAGATCCCGTAGAAGTCACAAAGTATCATACTGAAGTTACCACACCAACAAAGACGATGGCAGGTAAAATTGGTAGACAATACGGAAGGAATGTTGCTCTCATCATTGAAAAGTTTAAAACACCATCCCATTTTAGATTTAACCCCAATATCTGTTGCTCCCAGTAGAGTTTGTGGACTAAGGTAATTCAAGCATTATGGTAACTATTTAAAGTTAGTAGACAAACAAGCCATTAGAAAAATGTTTGACCGACACTTCATTCTCGTCATCTTAGAAAGTTCAAACTCTGCCCTTAGGTAATTGGTAGCTCCTCCCGCGTAACTATACAAGCAACCTCCTTGTGTGGTCACAAACGTGATCATTGCCTAAGGTCACGTCCTTGTAAGCAAACGACGATATATTGATTTAATTTAAGAACGTTGTATTTTGCGAAAATGTAAGCTACTCTGTATCTCCTAACGCACTCCAACGTCCAAAGGTAGAACCGTGTGCATAAAATTTCATTCATTACGCACATCGTAACTGGTTTACAAGCATTCAGTTCCATTAAAATTATTTGTCATCTTCAATTGTGCATAATCGGGTATAACTTTTACATCGTTAACCTGACAATCATCCCTATATATTATGTAATGCTACTCCACAAAGACGTGCCAGAGACAATATATAGTCCTGTCATGAGGAGGACCTGTTATCATTAGCGTTTGATTACGTTTAGTCAAAGAGATGACAGTAAATGGCTGATTGGTGTGGGTTTCGACAAGCATACAATACCCAAAACCTTACTTTTTGTAGAAATAGTGGCATGCCACATATGACGACACATAATCACATGTGACAAGGCATATGAAAAAAATTATGGGAAAAGTGTGGCATTGGAATAAATATGGCAATAAGGACAATAATTCCTATTGACGTTATCATATTAAGTTAATTGAACCACAAACCACAAAATTTCATGCATTTACACACCTACACTAATCTTTACCTCAGTTTGACACATGTTTCATTCTTCAAAACGTGTTGTTGCTTTCCTTACATGCCCACAGATTTCAGCACGTGCTAAATGGGGACAAGGGGGTGTAGGGAATTTTTCAATTAGTGAACGCTTTGTGAATGAAAATTAAGTAAGAAAATACAAAAGACGCATAATATCTTTCATTTTAAAACAATAACAGGGAAAGACAATTTGATATAACTTTAAAGCTCGACCCCCATCAGGTTTGAATGGCTTAGAAAAGTCTTGGAAGGGACTTTGAATAATTCAATTAGAAGAACTAACCTAAGATGGGAGCATTCTCCTTTATGTACCATAATAATGTAATTTTTTTCTAATTCTGAATGTATCATATTTGACGTTTTATCTTGCATTAGAGCCTTTAATGTCGGGTAGTTTGAAATGCATAATATTAAAGGTGTATTACATACTTATGTTTTTACATCATACTAAACGAGTATCATTAATAAGTTTATAAAATGGATATCCAAAGAACCTACCACCATTACCGGTGAATAAATATTTCAGGCATATTTTTCACTTTTTGGTGGCTTTTATCAAACCATTATTAAGCAAAGAAGGCGCCGTTAACTCTATGGCGATTTGTTAATTTCTGGTAATATTAATCTGATTTCAGATTATCTAAAGATAGCTGTTAGTAGTCTCGTATTTATCATACTGTCATCTTGCTTCGTTGCCTGGTATTGCCGAAAAAAGTGAGTAATTTTGTTATTTGCATCTACTACGAATACTATCTTCAAAATAGTCTTTAGCTAAAGAAAGTTTGTAAGGTTACTAACGTCTTTGATAAAAGCTAAACGAGACAACTGATAAATAATTTCTGAAAAGTTTGTTTAGAACGTAGCAAGTCAGTTTTTATGTTTATAAACAAAGAAATCCCAATATTCAGGATAGGATCATTCGTTTCAAGAATCTTGAACTTTCAATTAAGTCGAAATTATGATAAGCTTTCCCTATCAAAATTAATCTCACGACAACCTTAGAAAATACACTTACATTATTCAATATTTTAACATTGTTCTGACAAACAATAGGCCCTTAAAAATAAACTCCGTTAGTTTTTAAGTGAAAGATAAGTAGGCCCTTTTAATTGACCTTATAGACGAACTCGGAAAACAAGTGATGGTTAGAATTAATTACTGGGGTCTGTCTCCTTTAATCTTTCTATTTCCTTGCTTACCTGTACAAAATGGATGGGCGTAGATTACAAAAAGGTTCTTGATTCTCTCCGTTTCACTGAATATGTGGGTTTGAAATACATTTAGACAATAAATAAACACGGTTGAAGGCTGCTGGACCCCACTAATGGCGGACTACAGTGACTTTACACTAGCGCTGCTCGGATTCGTCTCTAGCACCATGTGACAAGTAGAGAAAATTGTATATAACTATTGAATGTTCTTTGTTTGAAGTACCTTTTAATGAAGTGGTAGTTTTCGCACCTTCTCTATAATACACTTCATTTTTCAGACAGAGAACACAATATGTAAAGAATTCAGGGAATACCAACTTACACATGTGGGGTGTTACTACCACATATCTAACTCCCCAAAAACCTGACCAGGAAAACTCTTTGCCAAAGCAACTTTCGGTTTCATCGGAGTTTTGTAGGGAGGAGAAAAGTTTCCAGTCTGCTTCTCAAACATTGCCTAGCCTACTGTGTGCAAAACCAGATACGGATAGCATCATGAAAAATGGGCAACAAAGTACACTTCTGAAAGATGGCAAAGGTGATAGAAGTGACCATGAGCAGCTACTCAACCAGAATCTTAATTTTAAAGATGGGGGGAAAAACAACAAAGAGACGTTAAATGTTATTAATAGAGAAGTAGAAATGAAGACAAATGAGGCATGTCTGCCTTATGAAAGTTGTAACTCAGTGCTTGGTGAAAATAGAAAGGTACAAACACACAATATTTCGGATGAGAATAAGCATGGAAATACAGAAGCTGAACATAACGTTAGCTGCACTTTGCAACCTAAGGGAAAGGGTAGGGAAGGACTCCACAATGCTACCAGAAAAAATGACGGAATGACCGAAAATGTAGTGCATCAGATATTTGACATGGAAAATTGGGAAAACGAAAACGAAATATTGCACAGTGCATCTGATAGCCAATTAGACATGACGATAAATGTTGCCTACCACAGTTTTGATTCAGAAAACGAGGGATTGAAAAGCAAAGAAACGTACAGTGTTCCGAATGAAAATGAAGAAATAGGAAACAATGTATTTTTCAAGGAGTGTGACTCGACAGATGAAAACAAGAGCAAAGATGACGACCTGTATTATTACGCGGAGGAGGACAGTTGCAATGAAAACACAAAATATCAAAACAGAATTTACGAAACTATAGAATGATGCATCAAGTAACCAATCATACCGACTTTAACGTTGGATGTTTCCAATGATTGCTTTTTTATATTAAAAACTAAAGATCCCTGGTTCCTCAAAAATATATATAATAATTTCGTGCAGAATATCTTAGAATATGTTAATGAAACATTACGCTGGTCGCATTGCTGTAGAGAGAATTAAGAGAACCCTGCCTTCGAGATGTTCAATTTCAAATTTGAAATGAAAGGTAACTTCTGAGCATGTTATATCTTTAATATTTGCTGCAAGAAACAGTGGTCACTTTGGAATGCAGGAGTAACATACATATTTATATAAATCACTTGCCTGTTTATATAAGGTGTAAAGATCGTTCCAAATAACGCTTTTCACTGTGTTCCCACCGCCGTTGGAGTCTGAACTCTTAACATTTTCTGTAATATTGTTTCCGTTTCGCCTTAACGTGAAACGACGCCAAAGGTTCCCCTTCTATGTCAGTGTAGTAGCAGTTAAAGATTTAAAAACCTAAAAAAATTAAAAATGGACTGACACCGGTGCTAAGATGGTGAACAGGATACAAAAACATACATTATATAAGCGCTAGGATAAAATAAAGCAGCAATAAATGATTGAAACCAGATTGTAGCATGTAATGTGCACTGGCAAAACTGTCATTACGTAAGACGCAATGAAATCGAATGAATTGAAGATTTATTCCTTTGCAAGTTTGTTAAGGGCACAAACAGAGGCTTAAGACTCCTGGCTCCGTATTACTTTTAAAAAGCGTGACGGATCCCTATCCCTTCTAATCCCCACGTGGATAAATTTATTATAACGCTTATTACTAAATTTTGCGTAGTTTTTACAGCTCTCTGTATCATTTTGTATGTTTTCTCTTTTACGCTCAAACGAAGCACTCTAATGTCTATGTCATATTTAAGAAGCAAAAACGGAGAAGTAGTTATAAATGTTGAGAAAGGAACTAATTTCTCGATTACCACGTGCATTTCAAATTAAATATTAGTACAGGAATATACGAGAAGAAATATTGCCAGTAGCTACACGTAGATATCATAACATGAAATTCCAAACCTTCAAGTGTCATCGCTACTTTGGATGTAATTGACACCTAGTTCTTTACTGTTCCCGAACAAGCTGAGAATATGGGAACCCCTCCTGCCGTGTCGAACACTTTGAAAGTGTAGCTATCATTTGTGTACGTCACGCTGTGTATGTCGGCCTAACGTACCGTCGTGGCGTATCTTGCGAATCACCAATTACTTTAATCCATTAATTTTCATAACAAGTCCTAAAGACTGTAGTGATGTATTCCTCTCGGCTGAATGTTCTTGGCTGAGATTAGTCGTCGTGTCGTTGATATTTCCTTACAATTCTTCAGTGAAAAGATATTTATCTTGTTAACTGTTCGTTCTCGCTGCACCACCGGCGAAGTGGTGTGATATTTGGGTGCAAGAAAAAGTTCGCGAACGTATTCTTTCGTGTTCGACCCGGCATAGGAACACTATTCTTTGTTCCTGAACATTGAGTTGAATACAGCCTTTTTGCATATGAACAAAATTCGACTTGTAGTAAGTACCCTCAGGCACCTTAATTTCCAAAACCTTGAACACATTAAGATGTTTTCATTACAGTTCCGTGACGCTTGAGATATCAGAGGTCTGACCGGGCGATCGCCCGTTCCATCAGGGAGTCGTGGTTCCATTCTCATAAAATTTAACCGCAGGCCTTTAAGGCGACTATAGCCGTGTTCCCATTTGATCCAGGGAGGTGGATCTTGATCTACCGAGGTGGATCAAACACTAATGGGAACGCAGATCAACAACACTCACTCAAGATCAAGATCCACCGATTTTGATCGACCGTTCGGGGTAGATCAGATCCACCGCGCTGGATCAAAGTTTGTGATGGGAACACATCGGTAGATCAAGTGACCCTGGATCTCCGGTTACACTCATGTACGTTTTTGTGATACATCGATACGAAATGCATGGCAGGCCGACTTGTAAACATTGGTGACCTTTTCGCGCTTGCGCAATGTTTTCATAAAACACGTTTGATCTACCGCGCTCACTCAAATGGGAACGCGGATCTCGATCAAGGTAACTGATGTTGATCCACCTCGGTAGATCAAGATCCACCTCCCTGGATCAAATGGGAACACGGCTCTTGTTATTACCCTAAGCCACTGCACTGGAATGTAGTAGTTTTTTTTTAAAAATGTCGTAAATAAAAAACACAGGAATGCCCACCTGTCTCAAAAGGCTTATACTGGAAGATGGTCATTGAAGGTGTCCAATCCACCAAGCTGGAATTATTGTAATGTTGGAGTTTCCGGTACAGGGACCTTAATTTAAACAGGAATAATCTGCTGATAATATCCTACATGATGACGATGACACAAAATAGGCCTACCAGATTGCACGGAAGGGCCTTCGATTTTTCAGGTCTCTCAAAAGGGAGGGGGACACCCCTCCCCTTAGATCCCTCCCCATATCAGTCACAGATGTGAACCTTCCTCGCAAAGTCCACGCTTCGTGGCTCTTCCCAGGTTACATAGTCAGACTATGATTGCAGAAATTACGGAACAGTGATATTCATTAGCAAAGTCCCCTCGCAAAATTAAACACAGTCACATCAGCTTTCGGGAGAAATTTGTCAAATGAGGACTGTCATTGCTATCCAATCCAATATATGATACTACTAGAGAAACGTGAGGGAGCAGGGACGGTAGCCCCAGATTTGACCTTCTACGATGTTTTGTCAGTAAGCTTGCTAATCGCTGGGCCTACATCCTCCTGGGAGAGGACCGTGGAAAAATACTCCTACAGGCATACCGCAGGTTGATGATCATCTACTTAAATTACAAAAGCAATACCACAAAATATCCGCTTTCATATGCAGTAACCATTTGATTTAAAATTTACACCCTTTCAAAATATTTTGGTTGTATAACGGGACATAGGTTCCACAATAAGGATATTTTTCTCGCGTTTTTCTAAAGAAACACGGTAAATCTGTAAAATCGATGAGATATTCCGTTCTCTCTTTTGTTTCTGTGTGGAAGATGAAGGCTCAACATCATATTCCGTAACAAACGTCAAATGTTTCAATACGGGTCCATGGTTTGGCATCATTTGGCTTTCACAGTTCCCTGACTCAGGACCTTCCTGACCGTGGGGTGTGGCGGGTGTCTGGAGCCGACAGTTGGAGAATCAAAAACAGCTGAAATTTTCTCAATGAAGTCTAGCACGTTTTTCCTACCTGTGTCAACATTTCCAACTAGATCAAGTCTTCTAGGCTTTCCATGTTTCATTATTTACATCAATAAGAGTCATTGAGCCTCATTTCCACATTTTTCGCAAATTGTCAAAATTTTCACCCGCTAAGTCCTTCTCATTGATGTATTAATATCAACAGCATTTCAATGATATATAAATTATGCATCAGTTGGATCATGGTTGGTTAATTGCTCGTGTGCAAAGGTTGCGGTCAGCGTGTCATCATGAAACAGCTTTGCCTACGTAGCAGCTGACTGTAGGGCATATTCCTTGTTCAGTCATATCCCCAAAGTCTGCCAAAATGAACACCGAACAGATTTCTTTGGATATTCCTAGAAATATGTGACCTCGAGACTGGTTCAGTGTTAGTGAATATTCACAGGAAAGCAACATCTGGCACTTAATCTGGTCCCGTTTATATCATGCAGTAGCCCATCCCACCCACAGAGTCTGTATGACATCGTAAAGTACACTTCCCGGTAGTACCCACTGGACAGGTGGTTATGCAACACAGTAATAATAGAATCATGTTTCAGGGACCGTGGAGACGGGGAGGGGGACCTATGGGGGCTTTAGTCCCCGCACTTTCAATTGCTGTGGGCATTTTAGGCCACCTTAAAATGCATTTTGGGTCGCCTTAAACTGCATTTATTTTATTGGACATATTGGGCCCCTTCGATGATTAGCCCCCGCACTTCAAAATTGTCTCCGCGGCCTCTGTGTTTCAATCTCGTACTTCAGTTTAAGGCTACAGGAGTATTCGCTCGCCCAAAATCAATAACATGAATAATGAGGTAGGACATGAATAATTCATATTATGGAAATGAAGTTTGCGTCTAAAATTGGACGCAGGCCTCTTCGCTTTGGCGCACGGTGGTGCGTGAAGCCTTAAAAGGGGACTGAACAAACCGAGTGCGCTCCGCGGGGTGGAAAGAACTGAGCACTCTAGATTGCAACTCTTCACGCCAAATCTTGTTATTTCTCCTTTTCTGAAGTTATGTTTATTAAAAATTGAAAGCTTTATCTGAAGACCATACAGCAGGTTCACCTTGGTATTGGCAAATCCCCTTTTTTAGAAAACTGCAGATATATTGTCGTAGGGTCTGCCTATAAGGTTTTTATCATGGTAATAAATGATTTCTAATGCAACATTTCGAAAGACCTGTGGCATTCGTAATGTTTCGCATGTATGACTATCATTACAAAAATGAAATGAGCCGAAAGAGAAAATGGAACTTACAAATTGAAGAATAAAATGTTCATCTCCATCTTCTGTTTAGATGGGCTGTCTTTTGAACGAATATAGGAGCAATTATTACTTTTCTAACAAAAGTGTATCCCAAATTTTGTTTTCTTTTTCATATTGTTATATTTTTTATTATTTTTTGTTTTGCGCTCTGGGCACTTGAGTTTTTATTTTTGTGTGTGATTTTTAGTTTTTTGTTTTGTTTTAACTTTTTTTAGTACACTTTATTAATGGCATTCCGATTTTTAAAAGTATAGTGTGGGATTTACAAGTGGTCCACAGAGCAAGAATTCGGTTGACTTCGCTCAATTTCGCCAAAGTTTACTTCCCACGTCTCTTTTCCATCAACGTGAGACGAATGAACGAGCATGTGCCCCCGTCGAATTTCTGAGCAAAAGAAAAACAGAAAAAAAAACGAACTACGAAGCAAAACGAAAGGAAGAATGCTTCAAATATGTCAAATATAGCACCATTCTGCACCCTGACCAATTTCAAAATGCAGAAATTTTTCCAAAGAGGCGGATAATCGGACTTCCCAAGCTGTAGACCCTCCCTCAGGGCAGCAATTACCAAAACTGTTTTTCCCTGAATCAATATCACACTGGATTATAATAAACCTGCCCAGTGTTATTCCTTCAGGCTGGTCCCACGATATGGACGTATTACCCACCACCTGCATGTGGTTGCGTAATAATTATAGCATTGTTCCCATCTCTTTTGGAGACTTTTCACGTATCTGTTTTAAGAAAGTAATTAAACGACTTTTCTATCATAATGGCGAAATTTTGAACTGCTTCGCCCGGATATGTTCACATACACAGGACACCGGCTAAGCTACCTGTGATAGGCTTGCTATTCGACACTGCAAACTGGTTTTCACATGGTGTCATGTCACAGACTGACTATAGGAGCATACTGGCTACAAATAAAACCCTTTTCGGCCCCCCAGTGCCGTGTCTTCATCAGACTCTTGCTGGGTACGGACATGGAGTAGATGCAGGTAGTGGATAAGTCCACATAGATGCCGGATTGAATGGTCAAGTGATACCCCTTTAACATTTGTCGGTACATCGACTGTATGCGGGCGGTACATTTACCTTATTTTCATCCCAAAACCCCTACATCTGACAACCCATTTACTGTACACCAACTCCCTGGTTACACTAGTCTACTGTGTGGTAGTCTGGTTAGGAATTTTTAATCCTTGCATTGTGTATGACAGATGAAATAAAACACCTCGCAACTGGGAAAATAGAACAAGCGCACTGTTGAAAGTGGGATGAAATAACCCTGGATGAAAAGTCCGACACTTTTTTTTAACAGTGATAACCATTTTAACGCCTACAATCAACACTCAAGCTTTCATTATTTCAAATGTAGCTGATATGGAAGTTAACCCCAATCACACACTTCAGATAGAAAAAAGTCACCGTTATCAGT
The DNA here is from genome assembly GCA_037179385.1 of Holothuria scabra. NCBI lineage: Eukaryota > Metazoa > Echinodermata > Holothuroidea > Aspidochirotida > Holothuriidae > Holothuria > Holothuria scabra. The sequence goes on from CM074197.1 coordinate 9,819,605, forward strand.
CCAAATTCATTCTCGTGATATGTATTTAAGAAGGAACTTTCAACCTCACCCCCTTAACTCAATTTCAATTTTCTTCTTTGATATAATTAAGTATTATCGATTAAATAAGTTGCATGCTGTAGGTTGCCTGGTATATAATAGATGTGCCAAGCGGTGTGTAAGTGAGCAGAACCTAAGCTAAGAGGCATTTTAGGTTGACAGTGTGGTAAACAATGGAAAACCCGAAAACCACAATATTTGAGATTTACAGAACAAGCAATAAAAAAAAAAATAATTGACGGAAAAAATGCTGTCAACTTGTTTTAAAATTTGAAAGCACTTTTTCCGCGCTCGTTTCGAATGTCTTTATGTTTGGTATTTTCAACTTTAGAACATTTTTTAAGTGTATTACCCATTATGCCCTAACAAGATTTTTAAAGACACAGCTGATGAAAATGATAAGATTTTCATATTGAAATTAGCACTTGACTGTGCTGTTGGTTCCCTCAACGTTTAAAACAGTATAGTTTTTATGTTCTGACTGAAATGCCTCTCGAAATATAACTTGTGCAACGCTTCTTGGAGAGCTCTGTGGAAGTTAGAAATTTCCGTAACACCGACACTTTTGTTCAGGAACAAACGGGAAGAATGCCCTGGTAACACATGTAACTAATATTAACAGAGTCAAAACAAGACAGGAACATTTCTAGGCTACAATGCAATATGGCGTTTTAATGAACTGGCTCCAAAATCAGTTTCCCACTAATTCGTTACCAGAGAAGCAATGTTGTTTATTGAACGGATGTCAATACATGACTTGCTTTTTCTTGGTCGGTCCAACGCCGGATGTTAAAGAGAATGTTGGTACGAGCAACCCCTACTAAAGTACAGTACGAGTAACTACTATTCCAGCTATTTTCTCCTTTAACGACGGTCCGATATACAACTGGGTCTACTCCTTTTGCGACGCAGAAACTTGAGAATCTCTAAACGTTAAAGGAACAAGGTCACAATATCTCCAGGGGGAAATTCCCAAAATGTTCGACGAATAAACAGAATAAGAACACTAGAATGGAGCTGTAAGCTTGATTGACTTTGAATGACAGCAAAAACTCAAGACACTGTTCAAAGTTTACAATTCAAATGGTGATTATTGCATATCTACTTTGAAAGGAATTTCCCATGGCGAGCAAAGCTACATTTTGTCACAAATTTATTCTGCGATCAAAGTCAGCTTCAAATCTATGTAAGTTATCAAGTTTCGCATGTTGCTCATGCATTTTAGTTTGGTGCATTAAAACCACTGGGTGATGCACGGCAGTTTTTTAACCTCTCCCTAGCTTTGCTTGGATTAGCTCATGAAATATGTTCAGTTTAATATAAGTGGTACAAGATCGGTAATTTGAGAATTGCGCTGGAATGCTCAGCAATGGTTAACTGACAGATTATCAAACTTAGGAAGTGGTAATAAAAGAACTATATATCTATACACAAGGGATACGAATCTCTCGTTTGGATTAGCTACAGGAAGCTTTGTCAATAAAGACGGTTTCCTAACAGGATTCCGAACTCCCAAATATGTACATGTGCACACTATGTCTAAAATATCAAAAAACTGAAGTAAAATAAGAAAAAAAGGGTTCGTTAAAGGAAAAGCAAAAGAAAAAAATGCTTTCAATGGAAGGACATTATCCTTTCCTAATCGGGCAATTTCAATTTTACCAACTGGATTATTCCAAGCTCCTCCTCAAAATGCAAATGTTATCCTTTTTTCTGCAAACGCGAACAGAATTGTTCATGCAAGGCCACTTGCAGTTTATAGAGCACTCTCTGCACATGCATTGCAATTAGAATCATAGATAGGGATACGCACACGTGACATAAGTTAGAAGAACACGTATGGAAAGTTTTGTTAGAAATGAGTCAACATGGAGTCCAGAAAATGGATCTGGTTGCTATCAAACCATTTAGTCTCAACAGTGGACCCGAACACAAGCGTGGTCCCATCAAAATATATTAATTAAACGATGTACGGAACTTGCATCATTCAAATGTCTGAAAGTTAAAGAGAACAAAATATTCTCGAGTAGCTGAATTTCTGTCTGTGGGAAATTTACTTCCAGAATGAATGACACCAAGCTACCCTATCTAACGTCATTTAAAGGTAAAGAGCAGCCCCCCAACTTGAAGTAGTGTAGTAGCCTGTCCTGTTTCATGAATGGCTGTTGAGAGTCATGTGGCAATATTGTTTGTCTTCAAATGTGAAATTTCACATTTGAGGACAAATTACTGCTTGGTTTACCTTAAATGTGCAATATCGAAGTTCTAAAATATTATGGAAGATACTTTGAAGAGGAATAAGAAGGAAATTGTGGTTTTTAGTTGTTGCTTCAAAATAAGTTTGGGGAGACTGCTCTTGCCCTTTAACGTCCGATTATGGCCACATGTGTCAAAGAATATTGGTTTTGCAAATATGCAAATATACATTGTTTCTGTAAAACAGACATGACATTTCTCTCTAGATTAATGTGAAACAATTAAATATGACAGAGTAAGAGATAGAAAATGTACCCACAAGACATTTATTGGTGACTGCACGATAATCAAAATGACAAATACTATAAACAACTGTTACTAGTGTGCGTATACTTTGCTGATGAGAAGATCCATTAAAAAAGTTAATTCTTCTGTTAAAAAGAGAAAAGAGAATTTATTAAAACATTTCAAATTAAAATGTACAAATAACCTGTTCAGTACCACTTTCATTGAGGAAGGCTGAAGGTCGTCTACTGTTTCTTTATGAGAAAGCATGGATTATTATTCCTATCAACCACTGTGGACCATTCACATACACACAGAATAAATCAGCCCAAGTTAATCTTTCATATAGTAGCTTTTTTAAGGGTCATGCACGTGACGTCAGGACGATTCAATTTGGCAAACTGCATGGAACTGACCCTGCGCAGTAGACATGCTACCGATACAGACGCACGGCAGCAACTTAGTAACAGTTGCTGTATAATGACGCCTGGACGGTAAAATAAAATGACGCGCAGATAAGTGACACGGTGCATGACCGCTGAGGTGAAATAGGTTACATGAAAGGACTTCAATGGAAAAAACTTTCTTTCTCTCTTCTTTACCCTTTCTTTTTTATTTTTATTTTTTTCTTGCAAAAACAGATCAATATATAATCGGAAACGATATCCTGAACAAATGATACTTGATTCTGTAACATATATAATCTAGAAAATACTTGTAGCCTAGTGTTTTCATACGAGGATTTCGGACCGCGTGTTTGGTCTAACGGTAAGAATATCCGCCTTTCACGCGTAAGGCCCGGGTTCGCTTCAGGTCGAGTCATACCAAAGACTCTAAAAGAGGAACCTATTGCCGTTGTGCGTGTGTTCCGCATAAGCAATGGAGTAGGGAAAACAAGCCAGTAAGCCACAACTGGAAAAAAGGCCGTTACCGGCTCGACTTGAACCTATATGTTGGAAACTGGGCCGTAAAACTCCGCTATCTCACTAACTAACTAAAACAAGAGGTTTTCATGTATTGTGGAAGGATCAATTCTATTAATCAAGTAGTAGTGAGGAAGTGAAATGCAGCTTATGAAGTAATGTAGTAGACTCTAGTGTTTCGTGGTTGGCTGTTGTTTTTCTCTTCAAATGTGAACTTTGCTAGAATTAACTTCTTGGTTTACTTTAGTTTGCAATACTGAAGTACTAAAATATATTGAAAGATTCTTTCCAGAAAAATAAGAAGAAAATGGTGATGTTTAACCGTTGCTTCAAAAAAGAAAAAGAAGAGAGACTTCTCTTGTCCTCCAATTGTTTCAAGAAAGGTATTAATACAATCAAATTGATTTTTAATTATTTTCTCCTAAAAAACCCTTCTAGTTACAGTCAAAATTAGTTACGCTAACTTTATTTCAATCTCTTTTAAGGACTTAATGAAATATGTGTAATGTATTTCATCATGAGCATGTAGACCTTTTGAAAAGAAGAGATAAGCACCGGGAGTAATTAAAGACAGCTTGCACGGTAGTGAAAAGACAGGCGATTTTGGAAGTTAGTAAGTAATTAGTAAGATAAGGTTTACGGCTCATTTCCTAATCCATTGCCTAAGTAGAGCTGACAACTCCTTTTTACAGTTTTAGCTCACTAGTTTTTTCTCTTCTTCTTTGCTTTTGCTGAGAACCAAGTGCAATGACAGCAATTCCATTTTTAAAGACTTCGGTATGACCCGGCCAAGATTCAAACATCAAACCTTCTGGCTGCAAGTTGGACGCTGCAACCAGTTGACCTTGCTGTCGACAACGATTCTAGACAATTTTGAAATACTTTGGGTGATGTTTCTAATCTTCCAATTTCGTTTGACTCTTTTTCGGCGGTCTTTCTTCTCAACATTGAAGCTCTTTCATAAGCAAATTTTTCTCATACCCGAAATCGCAAAAAAGGCGTAACAATTAGGAACTGGTTTTGACAGGTTGAAATATCGTTGTCCAAAATATTCTCAAATATCCCTTTTTCTTATTTTCAGTTGGGTTATAGACCTTTTAATATGATTACAGAGAAAAATAAAGACTTATGTACAGAAGCAAATATCAACGGAACATGTATATACAAGTAGACAACAAAACAGCAACTTTTGACAGAAGAAAAACGTAATTAGCTCTGATCTAGGCACATAAAGGTTGAAATACTATTGTCACAATTTACTGATGACTCCCATAGGGAGGCAAGACGCCTTCCTAGGTCAAGTTACGTGACTGCGTTAACTTTTGGAAGACGAACAAACATACGAGGGCTGTATAGGCCGTGCACCAGAGCAATGTGGTGTCCTTCGCAGCTCTTCCACTTAATTTGACCTTTCGACCTTTCATGCACTCTTTAAGTTAGAATAACGTAAGTCTAAGTCTGAATAAAAACGCTTGTATCATTGAGAAACAAGAACTAAAATGAAATAGCATACCATATTTTCTACGAAATATTATTTATATATTTTGGACAATAGTAGGCTAAACACGGATGGTTCATAATCTCTACGTAAACGCCTTTAGTAATAATGTTTTCATATTGTTATCGAAATATATACAACTACTATCGTTTTTTCTGTTTCGTGGAAACTCATTACCCATGATCAATTTCAATCAAGCACCTCCCTTACAGCATCATGAAAGAAGTAGAATACTTTAAGCCCTGTACCACATTTCTCGGTCTTGACCAGCTGACCACAGGCGAACGCCAATGAACTCAACGATTGATCTGTGCCAGCCCCCTCCCAACTCGGTTCTAAATTGCGTTTCAAGGAAAAATCTGGTGGACTGTCTTGTACTGCACCCAAAAAGCTGATTTTCCGGGGGGTGGAGGGGAGAAAGTGCTCCCACCCCCCTCCATGTCCATGCCTGCGGAGAGGCTCATGGATTCAGCCGATTCGAATTCTAATGAGAGACAAGAAGGGTATGAATCTGATCGTACATCTTCAGTTAACAACTTTTTAATGAGCATTTTTTCTTACTGAACAGGGGATCAAAACAAAATGCGCAAAATGAAAAAAGCCTCAGGGCCAGCAGCCAACCCTTTAAATGGCACTAGTATAACATGGTACACAGTCCGTGCAAGAGAGGGTTTGCTTAACCAACTATTATCCGATAATGTGCAACAGATTTGACCTCAGAATATTATGCCTATGGTGTCACAGTGCTAAATGTGCTCTCTAGTGTAGAAGAATAACAAACCAACAGCAACAAATGCAAACTAATCGGATGCGCGTTAGTCTTCTTAACATGTGGGGCGAATTCTTCTGCCTATAGCCCACCGCTCCAAGTATTCTGCATTAATTTCAGTGTTTCATTGTCATTCCTCCAAAGTGACGTCAGCTTGGGGTAAATGCATAAGTTCCATTCAAAATGACTCTAACTATTTTGTCGAGAGAAGAAAGTATTATAATAAACAATGAAGCATGTGAGGGATTACATCTCCTGAATCCAAGGTTACGGAACGATGTTTATACGCTTTGGTCAGTGGCGTAGCTAAGATTTTTTCCAGGGGGGGGGGGGCAAAGGTATGGAATTTCCCCAAAACTTTTCCCGGTCACTGTGTATGTTTTTCATATAAAATATGCAAACTTACAAGTATAACAACATTACCATGTCATTTTGTAATATTACCTGCATTTTAATCTTAGAGAATAACATAGAGCAATCGGAAATAACAAAGTATATTATTTTGGTAAACACTATTTGGTTTATTTGTATGTACTAAAGCAGTGGCGTACGCAGGATTTCTTGAAGGAGGAGGGGCATGCAGTATGGTCTAAGAGGAGGGGTGTCCGGAAATTTTTTGACGTTTTCAAGGAGCCTACATGCAAAATGGTGTAAGATTTTAGACTTTGACGGGAGCAGTGTTAAAAGTTGAATCGTGGTGGTTCATGAGGATCAAACTGAAACTTTTGTGTCTTTACATGCACTCTTATGCCATTTATGCTACCTTACGAAGTAGAACTTGTCATTAAATTTGCACACTCTTAGAAGTCCAAATAAAAGAGCATTGATCGGTATTTGTGGTTTTTCTTGGCCACAAAATGTTATTTTGTCATAAAGATTATCTAAGCGGAGCGCCACCATTAGTTGGCGCGGAGCGTAGAGAAAATTTGGAAAAATCACACCCCTTAGATGGCCGGAAATAGCATTTTCCAGGCTAATACGAAGAATCTAGCCAGTCGCTTTCTTCTTTTCTCGTTTGCAATAAAATGCTCACTTCAAAATATGTTCGCAAACTGCAAAGTGATCAGAGAGTTAAGAGCTAATTTTACTCACTTTTACTCACTTTACTTTTTAATTTTTGCCCAAAGGACCGAGCGAAGCGCCACCATTGGTTGGCGCGGAGCGTTAAGAAAATTTCGAAAAATCAGACCCCTCAGATGGTCAAAAATAGCGTATTTATGCTTGTAAAGAGAATCTAAACATGTAGTCTTTTTTATCGATGCCACCAGTGGGAAACAGAGTCTACCTTTTTAAGTAAAAATTGGAATTTGACAGAACTTGCCTAGGTCTATTTGTAGGAATTAAAAAAAAAATTGGCATCACTGAAAGACCTTGCAGGGACAATCCTTCCCCTTTGAAAAATATTGAAAAATTGGGTGTCCTTATAAGCAATCTGGTGCCACATATGCTATCATTTGAAGTAAAATCTGTGTTAATAAAGTTAGACTACGTATTTTTAAGAACAAAGAAAAAATGGCATCTGTGAGGGGGGCATATCCCAATGGTCTCCCCTTCGCACGCCACTAAGGAGACCTAATAGTGGCTCGATAACACAGGATATCCTGTGAGAAAAGCAGTCTGTTATGTGTAGAAGGCTACAAGGTACTCATTGTCCATTGTTACACTCAAAGTGAGCAGAAAGCTATTTTCCCGAACTAGCTTGTAAGTCTCCAAGGATTAGCCTTAGTAACAAAAACTAAGTGTGCCAACGGATCCCATAATTCTAATTTCTATATTAACTTTAAGTTTATCGTTGGCAGGTTCGCCATGGATTGTTTCAGCCCGATCCATCGTTATGTACACAGAGTAAAATCGTACAACTACTGTTAAATTGTAGAATAACATAACAACCCCGGGGGTCTACGGTAGTGACTTGTCAGTTTTCACATCCTTTTACTGATGAATTCCCAAAGTATCACCTAAATAACAGCTTCCTGTGCACTGAAATGCACTGATCATAACCCCTGTGCGTATACAAGCACAAGAGAACATTAAATCTGCTACGCGACGAGGGCATTTCTGTGCAACGCGAATTGGACCGGTTCATGCGACACTGACGAAATCTGAGTTAATCTGTTGCATGAAAATACGAATTATGTATGAGAAATGTCTCACAATTTCTTAATCTAAAAACAATTTTGAGAAATTTTTGTGAAATTTTTGTAATAATAAGAAGATTCATCAAATTTCCCCAAAAATTTTTCCAGGGGGGCAACTTGCCCCCCTGCCCCAGTAGCTACGCCACTGGCTTTGGTGATCTCTTGTCGGTACTTCTTTAAAAACCTACCGGCTTTTTAGACACATCAGTTAATTAAAAATAAACAAGAAGATATGTACATTATGTTAACCTCCATTTACATGTATACACCTCTACCATGATTTGTTAATAAGTTTCTATATTACTAGTTGTTTCCTTCAGTTTTTCGTATATTAATATCAGACAGAAAGTTAAAATGTACTAGTCTAAAGTTAAATTAAAATGTTTCACACAAGATTTTTCGTAACCTGCATGTCAAGAGTAATCTTCCATGTCTTCAGCATCCTTTTCGTCGCCAATGTCATCTGAAAACTGTCGATAAAAACAACCAGAAAGCCAAAAGGCTTAGTGATTCCTTGCTGCTGAAATTTAAGCCTATCTTTTTTTTCAAATTGACAGTGCTCCGTAATGTTTTTCGAATCGACGGTGCTCCGAAATATACCCACAAAGTATTATTACATGCAAGGCATCCAAGCTTCCTACATGGAGATCCCGGATGACATTTGACCACCGGGAACTAGGGTCGTGCTGATGATATCACTACCACATACCATATGTGATATTTTGCAGTATCCAAGACTCCACCAAAGACGATAGGGTTCTTTTTCCCAACATGGCAAATCTATATACACTCTTAAAAAAAATGGGCAAAATTTGCCCAACTTTTTGACCAACACTGGGCATCTATTCAACAACCTAAACAGTTGGGCAAAACTTTAACCAACCAAATTTGGTAAAGTTTGAACCTAACTGTTGGGCAGGAAACTACCCAACTGTTTGGTAAATGAGCATTTAAAACATACCCACTTGTTGGGCACGTCTTTTATTAAGATGTTGGGCAAATGCATTCACCAACCGTTGGTTAAACGTTAATCATCTTTTCCATAACCGTGGGTGCTTTTTCAACATCAGTTGGGCATATTCTTTAACCAACTGTTGGGCTAATCCCTAGTGCATTGCCCTAGTAAATGTGGCCATTTATAAATCAGGCTCAGATTATCCGACAATAAGGCATCATGAAGACTTGAAGATTGTGTTGAAATAAATATGAGCACATGGCAAGGAGAGAAGTATCCAATGATAGAATCAAACGATTAGGAAACCGTGATGCTGCCATAGTAAGCCAAAGGATGTAGGCTAACCTAGTCTGTAGGCTAATCAAACTCACATTGACACATTACAGAACCCAAACATAGTGTTAGGCTATGTTAGCCTAGCCTGGATGAGCAGGCGAACGTTTCGGCCATGGCTCAGTAGCAGCACCAGTTTCTTCCTAAATCGTGTTGATTATATCTTCGATATAAACATTAAATACTCCACACAACTCCTTGTACTCGTATTTAGCCTCAAACACACTCAAGAACCCTCCAAGCCCCATTCCTCAAGGTAATCTGAGACATTAATCAGCGAGATAGTTGTCGTTTGATGAGCTGCTAATGACTTTGAACCACTGAGAAATACGTACGTACGCCTGTTCTTAACTTTCACATGTTCATTGTGTGCAATGCTTTTATCACATTTACGTATGCGGAACGCGCAAAGTTTATTGCCCAACCAATGAGCAAACATTATGCTAATTAGCAATTAATTACCCAACAAGTAGATAGACCAAATATATGCCCAACCGTTGAGTGTAAGCTTGTTAACAGTTTGCCCAATGATTGGATAGTGGAATAAACGTGAATCGAAGAAACGTTTTTACCATTATATGAGCAAAGTTTGACCAACATTTAACCAAAGCGTTTTACCCAACGAAAATATTGCCCAGTGTTTTAAGAGTGTACCAAATATGAAAAATGTCAGTCATTCTAACTTGGCATGACGCAATTACAAGCTTTTCAGACTTTGCCCTCTGGTGACCTCAAATGACCTTTAACCTCTACCAAAACAATAGGGTACTTCTTCTTAGCATGACAAATCTATATACCAAATATGAAACGTGTTGGTCATACTTAAGAATTTCCATTTCTGAAGCCTAATATAAATTTTTAAAATTTACCCCTATATCATTACGATTCACTCGATATACCTCTGTTAGAGAATGGGAGTGAGAGTTTGCATGCAAAACACACACTGCGAACTTGAAATGTACCAGGTGGAATCGCGTGATTTAAAAATCTTTCAGAACTACGTTACCGGTTTCACTGAAGGAACCCTAGTCATCGTCATTTCACTTTGATCAACGGTGACTCTCATTTTTCTGAACAACAATAACACGCTCCGCCAACCCCAAATCTTTTAGGAGGAAAAAGAATGTTGAAATGAAAATGTATTGTAGACGGAATATGTACGATTATGCCAAAAAAGCTTCGATATCAAATACAAGCATTATCTTCTTACTAGTTGAAAATCCCATCTAACACCAGAAATTGATTACTTTATGTCAACCTCAATGTGCCGTGGTAATATAAAGATCTTTACAGGGACAGCTCGATTTGAGAATGCTGTAATTAAGGATGTAATATGAATGTATATAGGGGAACGAGATGCAATTACAAGCCACGTAGGAGGCAATATGAAAATGGGGGGGGGGGGGGGCGGCAGCATACTTCTCCCCAATTTTTCACTGGGGGATATACGTCTCCCCCATTTTTCACTGGGGGTTATCGTCCTTGCCGCCCCTCCCCCTACGCTTATGTTTACAAGTCTTAAAAAAAATGCGTCTGAAACCTAATTTGTTAAGGAGAAATACAAAGATTTCAGAATTCGAGCAGGTATTTCAACCTTAAAGTAGAGAAACACTAAACATGCTTTACGTTGGAGATAGTAGGACAGCGTTAATTCTTAGGTTGTACTATACTTTCTTTATGTTAGTGGTAATTAGAGTTTGAAAGCGAATATTTCTCTTTTGTTCCAGCACTTCGTTTTATCTTTTTTTGTTAATCATTTACCAAAATAATTGAACAGACATTGAAGAGGTCTTTCCTGTGAGAAGTAAGGTTAATTCTGTGTTTATTGCTGTCGAATGGGACTTTTGTAATTTTTTCGGGTAACGAAATTCTACACAGATGCATTACTATACACAGCTCCATCCATACGGTGGCCAACCACAACGTCAGACCATGATGACAAATCATTTCTTGATAGCTTTAACCCAGTGTATGATTGTGGTGAGGAATAAAAGTCGTGGAAAACTTGTAAGAACAATTTAATTACTTTTTGATTTAAGTCTCAGTTAAAGATGACCTGTTGTCTCTTGAAAATGCAATAAAAGCTAAGTCGGATTTCAGATGACGTTACAGATTGTTCTCTTGTCGTAAATTTGGTTGCGAACCGAATCGGTATGCTGTAGAAGATGTCACATCATTGATAGCACACCGAAAACGTTCGCATTATCGTTGGTGCATTGAATCAGTTCGCGATCGAAGTTAAGGCAATGGTATTTTGTGACGTTATCTAGAATCAGGCATAGATGGAGTTTTGCGGCCCAGTTTCCAACCTTTTAGTTCAAGTCGAGCCTGCCATGGCCTTTTTTCCAGTTGTGCCTCACTGGCTTGTTTTCCTAGTACTCCATTGCTTATGAGGAACGTCACGCACAACGGCAGTGGGCTCATTTTTATGAGACGGCAGGTCATCTTTAAGTTAAAAAAATCAAAATCGAAGGGGAAAACTTTCAATTTCTTGGGATTGTCCAATTACCAGCTTGCAGGATTGATATAATAATGAAAGGACTTTACATTTATAGTCTACTCACATAGAAAAGTGTCACGGCTACGCAAATGACCACATTTATTGCCGAAAGCGTCGAAGGGTCATCAAACTGTCAAATGAAAATTTAATTAAATGAAATAAAAATGTTGGAAATCGAAGAAGATGAAAAACTTGGATTGGGTGAAGCACATCGAGACAACTAGTGTTCGAGTGATATGTAGTCCCAGAATAATTCTACTAGTGCGCCCTCTATAGCAGTTGTTGCTAGGCATGTATTGATAAAGTGTTTGCGAGCAAAGTTTGGTTAATGTGTGATTTGATTCTATCATACATGCATCTTAGCAGGACGAATGCTACAAGAAACCATTGTCCCTCCGTTCATGATTCGACAAACCTGACTTTTTTACCCAGGGCGTCTAAAGGGTCTTGGATTTTTATCAAACATTTTCAGATTTGGTTCAAAATGAAGTTAAGGTTAGATTTAAGGTGTACATTTACGTGTACCACAGTCATTTGGCTTGTTCTTTCATATCTGGCGTCCGCCTAGGGTTGCAAAAACGCCTGGAACAACAGCTTGAAATTTGGAGTTACGGGTTTGACCAAGATTTCCAAAAAATCGTCCCTCGAGGGCAGGGAGCAGACAAAACGAATTTTGACTCAAAAAGGGGGTGGAGTATACAGCCGACACATATATAATTATCACAGCTCTGGTATCATTAAATATCTTTAGATCAGAGCTATTTTTGCTAATGATCTACCGGCTTTTTAGCAAGGAGCTGTTCGGCGTAACAAAACTTTAACTGCCGTGTACACTGAAAACATTTCAGAACAATGTGTCGCAAAATGTTGCCAAAACGCCTTGTGTCCGAAAACGGTGGCAGTATGTACAGAGAAGACACATGCGGCAACTTGTGTCGCAACATTTGTCGCAACTTGTGTCCAATTATTCAGAGTTAAATTTTCCGGCAACTTGTGTCCACACTCTGACAAATCAAAAATCATGCTTCTTTCTAAAAAAAAAAAAAAACACCACCTGATCTTGCTTCCTTAAAGTGTGACGTGCATTATTTGATCACTGAAATACATCATCATCCCAGAATTTTGCACCATGAAAGTGGCCGATAGGCGATGGCTTAACGACGTGGCCGATTTTATAACAATAGAACCCGCAGACAACAAAAGGTCGCTGGACCATGAAATCTGCAACAATTTTCCTTTTTGTCAATTGTGCAACAGTAAGGACTTCAAAGACTGGATAAGCTTGCCAAGCTTCAAGGGAGCGAATATTCTAATGTGAAATGTATGGGATTTTGGTTCAGCAAAAGACGTACTTTCCATACTTAACATTACAATGAATTGTGCACATTGACAATACAAACTCGCAATGCCTCAGTGCCAACAGTTTTCTCAAAGGTAAAACAACTAAGACCTATTGAAAAAACACCCAGGAAGGATTCAATTCATGGTCGTGGGCACTATTTTAACCCTTTACCGTTGTGCTCCGATCGGGGCATATTTGCGCGCCTCGGAAGTGGGCGGAAAAGCGGACGTAGCCCGCCCCGCGTCGGCTTCCGTAGGCCACTGACCTCGTGACCTGAAACTACTGTCTCTCTCATTGCTGTGGCCAAATTTTGGGGTAGCTACTCGCAGATTCGAACTCCGCGTGAAATAGTAAAGATGGGTGACAGCCGAGCTCTCCGCATGGGTCCAAAAGGACCCAAACAACGGTAAAGAGTTAAAATAAGCCTGTGGACTGTGTTCACTGCCAAGGTGATGCCACTGTTTCTGCGTGTGTGCACGAAACCCTTTAACCGAGTTGTGCAGATATTTTATCTTAACCCTTTACCGTTGTGCCCCGATCGGGGCATATTTGCGCGCCTCTGAATTGGGCGGAAAAGCGGACGTAGTCCGCCCCGCATCGGCTTCCGTAGGCCACTGACCCCGTGACCTTAACCTGCTGTCTTTCTCGTTGTTGTTGCCCTAATTTCGGGTAGCTACTCGCAGTTTCGAGCTCCGCGTGAAACAGTAAAGATATGTGACAGCCGAACTCTACGCATGGGTCCAAAAGGACCCAAACAAAGGTAAAGGGTTAAAGGAGGAGAAATTTGGCCGAAAGACAGTGAGTGGAAGTAATTGGATGGGGGAAAAATTACAGGGACAATTATCAGAGGTGGGGAGTTGTGTTTTGAATGCATCGCAAAATTTCCGCTTATGGTTAAATTAGGAACCTCTGTTCAAATAGCGTCGTGGAATCCAAGGGGCAGGGCTACGGGGGGGGGGGGAGGACTTTACACCTAAATTTTTTCATGCCCTGCACTCCCCTCTTTTTCCTCCCAATTTATGTGACTAAGGTCTTGGTTTTGCCGAAAAACAAATAAAAAACCCTCTCCAGATTGTCCTTGCTCTCAACTCGCCCCGTCTTAGTTAGGTCATTTAGGACTTAGGTTAAGCGGGAAAATAACATATCTGAAGGCAAAATATTAACTATGAAATTATCTGGGGGAACCAGAATGTTAAAATTGTAGGGCAAACTTAGAACGAAGGAAAATGTTGGGGCAAATATTTTGGTACGCAGTACAAAAACTAGCCCAAAGCGCCAGTTCCTGTGTGTGGGCCCAGTTTATTTTCATCCAGATATATGCTTAAACCTCAGACCTTCCGGGGCTTCGCCTACTGGGCCCATCCCCAGGAACGGGCGCTTTGGGTTAGGGTTCGTACTGCGTCCCAAAATGTGTGCACTTACATTTTCCTTTGTTCTTAGTTTGCCCTACAATTTTAACATTCTGGTTCCCCCAGACAATTTCAAAGTTAATATTTTGCTTTCGGATATAAAACGTGCCACCCATCTGAAATTTCATTTTAGATAATGGCTTTTCTCTAAGGCCACTTGCCACCTGTGTTAATATCAGGGGTGGTATTATATACGCGGGAGGTCACACTGTCGCGACACCAAGGGGACCATTGTGACCAGTTTTCCAGGTGAAAGCCATTTTTCCAGACACTCCCACTATAATACAAATCCTGACACCTAGATATTCCAGTCACCCAGACATATGGCATGAAAGAACCTTGCAGAGCGTCAACTGGGTGCCAAGGCGATCCCCTGCCCCTTACTTGTGAGAACGCACCCTTTGTGCTCGGTTTTTACGTACGCGAGAAAATTAGTTCTCCCAACCTTTTTCGCAATGAATTTGCCCTTCCGCACTTTTAAAATACTGATGCTGTCATCACGACTGGGTTACAGGCCATGCTTCATCGGAAGAGCTACCCCCCCCCCCATCCCGTCGGGGAGTTTGACGGTCTCATGCATACAAAAAATGAAGGGGGTTAGAAAGGATTTGTGACTTTTCTTGAAGATTAGCTGGTTATTTATTTTTTTTTTTCATTTCTCTCATCTCACTAGTATCCCTCACTTTTACACTCTCCAGTCATTGAAATGAAAGTTCTGCTCCACCCAACTTTCCCCTCCTTACTTGAGGACCCCTCCCATCACGGTGGAAACATTCAAAGAAGCTATAAAAAGGGAGAGAAGAAAACATGAATAGTGGGTTGATGTAGACCGAGTGTTGAGACTGGGCCAAGCGTAAAACTGCAGGGGTCGTGGAGCATATTTTGAAGGGGGTTGGGGGCTAATCACCAAAGTAACCCAATATGTTTAACAAAACAATAGCGATGTAAAGCGGCCCATAATGCCTACGGCACCCGTTTTCGAAGTCCCCTACTGCTAGAACCCGATAAAGGACACGTCAACGTCGGTTGGTGAACATTTGGGACTACCACTACTACAAATATACTACATGTGTTCCGTCCAAAATGCTGCTCTCCCTCGCATTTTAACAAATGTTGCGAATTGTGTCAACAACATGTGCCTAGAGTACAAATGGGCAAAATATTTGCGTCCAGTTGTGTCGGCAACATGTTTCAATAAATGCGTTCGGAAATGTGTCCAGTGTACACAGACCTTTAAAGTTCTTTCCAGAGATGTTATACGTCCACTGAAGGACAACACTTGACCAACCTCACGACCGTCAGATCATTTACATCATTGGTTTGTACTTTTTCTAAAGTCCCCCTCCTACTCTCTGGCAAAGAGCGGCGAAACCAAATTATAACTGCTTCCGGAGGAAGCTGTAAGGTTGGTCCCGTTTTGTCCCTTTTTTCAAAAGTCCCCCGACTCTATGGCAAAGAGCCAGGGGCAAAAACCAAACAATACTGCCGAAGGAGTTCTGCTCCCAAAAGGGACAACTCAACTTAACATAAGTAACTGAACGATTGTTCCCGAGAAGCCTCTAAACATTTTCGGGATAACTGCGTTCAGCCTTCCCGTATTGTCTTTCGTTGTCCACTGAAGGACAATACGGTAGCAACCTCGCCGCCCTCGGACCATTTACAAGATTGTCATGTCATGTATGACTTCATTCCAAACTGGGTGAAGAGAACAGATACTACGCATGATCTTAGGCAAAAGGCCGAGAAGCGAATATTTTCAAAAATTATCCACAATAATGCCAACGCGAGGCATTCATACAGGTATGAAGTGCATGCAGTCATCATTTTATGTGCTGACACCGTAAAAGAAAGACACGAAAGAAGGAAACACGTTCAAGTAGTTCCTGCGCCTTTGAATCGCTTGAACAAACAAACCACATTCTGAATTTTTGGGGATCAATGCTAATTACTGGCCAAACTTTTATTGGTATTTGTCGTAGTTATTAATAAATGTCCAACAAATTTAGCGAAGCTTGATCAAAAATTGGGGAAGTGATATGTTTCTCCAACAATGACTCATTACTTTTTGCTCAACTTTTCCCAGTGTGAAACTTTCATATCAAGTAATCCAGCTCATGAGCCCGTGGTCTATTGCCAGACTTTTGCTATGTATCAATAATCTATGGTATTTCTTGTAAGCCTTGTAAGCAAGACTGGCCTCGGCCAACAATAACACTACTGTTTCATTTGCATACAAAAAGGAGAGTATACTCACAAATAAGACGAGTAAACGAACTGAACCTGCAACCACTACGCCAATGAAAATTCCAAACGCTATCAAAAACACCAGTAGCAGAGATCTACGTGTCTAAAAAATAAAGTTATTCGTCATCTTTGTTTTACATGTATAGTCTTAGGATAAATTCATCGACGGGGGCTAAGTTAAACATTGGAATTCTATCAACACATTGAATTTGAATTCTTGGTTTACCAATCAAATATTACACAATCATTAAGTGGAGAAACTATGAACAAAAGAGCAGAGTGGAAGAAAAAATCCCAGAAAACTAGTAAAGCTTGTTCGAATTTCATATTTTCTGCCGTAACAGTTTGATGAAAAATTAGCTTTAATGTGACAGATAAAGCACAGTGACATTTCAGTTTTAGTTCATCGTTAAATGCCATTGCTACAGATATTTGAACGCAGTTGAACATGTGCATATGATGTCACAGAGCGAAAGTTTACCCTCCTTTGGGGGCAAAAAAAAAAACCCAATCCAGTGCAGACAGCTGATTTTTCAACCAGTCGAATACGAGCTTAGTCTGCTACATGTGCCGGGAAAATTCTTATGCGTGCGGTCACGTGTTTTATTGTTTTGCCCCCGATGATGACGTCATTGTGTCGTTAATTTACAATGTCTATTGACAACCAGCTTTCAAGCTATCTCGAATTTTCCCCTCCTTTAAAATTACAGAACTATGCAAGTCCATAATAGTAAAGGACTATACATCAAATTAATACAACAAATGTCCAGTGAAAGCTGTAAATCTGGATTATGGTTAAAAGTGAAGAAAACTTTTTACTAGATTTCAACATTTCTTGTTGTAATCTTTCATAAAAAGGATGCAAATGCCGTTGTATCCAGTTAACCAGGGTTCAACTGGATCCAATGGGATTCCAGTAACAACCTATTTGAAACCTTAATCAGGGAGCTGTCGTTTGGATGGAGATGCAACGTGTTGAAATGAGGTTCGCCGCTGTAAGGATTACATAATAATCTGTCTCTTGTATCGTTAGTGACGTTTCTGTTTTGCTTAATTACACACAAACGGAGGCGGAACCATGATTTTACATATATGGGGAAGAGGCAGAAAGTCCCGGCGCAAATAATTTCGCGCGAAGTCCATGAGTCTATTGTGTTCAGGGGTCTATGGGGTCTAGGGGCGAAGCTCCAAGGTTTGAACATATCTCTGGGTAAATATATTAAGCCACATGATATGTATATTCTGGTTCATATTACATCATCCAATGCAGTGATTTCAAATAATTTTGATCAATTGGTTTATCCTGTTGGCGCCACATATGTGTAAACATGGAAGTAGTACTTCCATGGTGTAAACATCTGGTAGTTTAACAGTTGCTAATGTCCTTGGAGTGAAGTGTAACACACTGGCCTAATGTGGAATCTGTTTTAGAAATTGAAATCACAGTGGATGAGTGGTTCTTAAGGCAGAAAGAGAGTTTGCAAGCAACTAAATCAAAAGTCTATGCGTCTGCATAGAGTGTAGCACTTTTTGGTCTGAGGCTAGTGGGCCAGTCGGTAGAGTAGAAATAGTCACTACATAAGTTTGCTCTGCACTTAAAAGATCCAAAGACAGAAAGTTATAAAAAAAAAACTTTTACTTTGAAACTTTGGAAGTGGACCAGCATGTTTGAAAAAATTATTTTTGAATAATTTCTGAAAATTTCTGACGGGGCGGGCCAGTACCTGCCTTTGCCCCTGCTGGTGCCGCCACTGCACACAAAGGGTACTTATCTTCTGCTACAGTTACAGTAGGCCTTACAGGTTTGCTACACTGCAACATCATTGCCAGTCTTCAGGGAAATCAACAGTAATATTCGACCATTCGTAGTCCATGAACACTTGCAAAAAACTTACATTTAGGATGTATGTAGGATCTGAAGAAGAGTTTTTATCTGTCTATATGGAAATTTGAGTTAACTTCTTATGTGGTTGTCAAAAACAATACCTCAATCTCTACAGCTAACTTGCAAGTCATGCCATGTTAAAGAAGGGGTTAAATGAATCAATTTATATCAGTTAAATAGAGTTTGATGGCATGTACTCTTAAAATGTTTGGCGGTACAGACCTGTTTATCAAAGTATATTTTTCTGTACGAGCCACTTGTCTAAGAATTAGTTGACTTGAATGAGATGGTGTTACAGGAGTGCCAAGGGGTGCCAAGAGTAAGGAAAAACAAATATCTTTGGGGCAAATTATACAAATTATCTTTATTACTTTAAGCAGATTTTAAATCGTTATCATAAATGTAAATTTCGGTAACATCTCCACCCAAATAACAGATCCTTGCTTTGGTTCAATGCATCTGGTAGTTCTTTAGATGGAGTTTTACGGTCCAGTTTCCAACCAATACATCTGTTCTAATATGCAATTGCCATGGGGGGGGGGGAATAAATGCATTTAACTGGATTAAATTCATTTCGGTTGGAAGCTGATCAAACCCACTTAACCCAGATGCTTTTGTTATGGAATTTGGGCAAAGCCAACTCATCAACTCGGTTCAACTGGAATTTGCATAGTGGCTATTGAACATCACAAATAAAAGTCTTACCTTCGAAATACCAACAATTAAATAAACTGTAGAAATGAAAAGGGCGGAGAAAAACACGAAGTATCCAACCAAAGTGCCTGCGATGGAAGACGTGACTGGAAAACGCTTTTCGTCTGAATCTAAAATGTCGCAAGATGAAAGAAAACAAAAAGAGACCTTAAAGCCTGGTATTCCTTATCCGTAGCAAGTCTGAAGTTTGAATTCTGAAGGTTAGTTAGGAAATCATTTTAGCTCAAAATGTGGTTTTGTACTCTCAGAAGACGGAGGAAAAAGGTTCCTTCGGAATTCACTTTTGCACATTATGGTTGGCATCAGAATGTCAATATTGAGGGGTAAAAACTAATGGCAGGGAAAAAGTTGGGGGCACAAAAGTTTGGGGGAAGCCCGAAAAACCGGACCCAGGGGCTTTTTACTGAAGGTGGGGTCCAGGGGCGATATCCAGGAAGCTTCGATATTTTAACATATCTGTCTTTTAAAAATTAAGTCTGTCGAGAGGTGTATTATATTTTTTGCTTACCCAACTCTAAACTGACCTAACTTGGGGGCAAGTTGGGGGCAAGGACAAAACGAGAGGGAAATGCTCCCTCTTTCCCACTCCTTTTAACAACTCTACTGACATTAACTGATTTACTCATTTATGATACACTCTACTGTGGGGTAACTGTTGAATAACAAGCGTTGGGCAAAATCCAAGGTGCTCAACATGGACACTTTATTGCCCAGCAAATGGGTAAATAGTTTTGTTGAGTTAATTAAGGTTGGGTAAAAGTTCAGGTGTTGGTAAAAGATGTTGGGCAAATCTAAGAACCCAACATATAACTAACCAATCAGATGATTATGAAAAGATATGTTAAGTTTTACAGAAATTATTATAATAAAAGTGGTTTATTGAGATCTAACGGTTCAACACGATTGGATTCCATGCAACCATGTGACCATGCAACTCACCCTTACCCCATTGACCAAAAGGTACGTTTTTATGCTATTTTCTTTTCTTTTCTTTTTTTGCTTTTTCTAAGAACAAGACCAACTTTAAAAACTAAATATATCTGACTTTTTTCTCACGTGTGAACTCTACTGTATAAGGTACGTACCGAAAATGTGGGTCCTTTAACATTTGTAAATATGGAGCTTGTATTGCAGAAAATAGATTCGATTCAGGGTTTCCTGTAAGGAAATTTGCATATTTCCTGGACTATCGAAGAATCTACGTTTCCTATTAGCATATATCTGAGATAGCATGTCGACTGAAGATCGTGTTATCTAAGAAGTGCGGATTAAGGCTTCTCGGCGACGTTAAAAAAACTTTCGAAGCTTTGTTGCCTTTTTTAGACAAAGAAGGAAACTTCAAGCCTATACTGAAGAAAAGTTAGAAAACGGCACTGTAGCGGCTAGGACAAATTATCCACTGAGTGCTTCATAAGCGATCACTTACAGCCTTAAGGGTTGCCGTTTAAGGCGCGCGAAGCGCGCGGAAAATTTTGCCTTTTTAAAACTAATTATTTCAGAGAAGAATTAGGGATTTTATGAAGGGAAACAAGAGAAACAGCACTGTATTTAACCGGTGTTCAAATGGCAAATTTTCGAATTGTTCACTTTTTAGAGCAAGGGCGCAATCGCTCCTGCTCTGCAACGTGGAACATTGATAAAATTTTGACACTTCAATAACTAAAGAATCCATCTACAAAAGACTACACAACTGGCAGGACTGAAAGGTATCTGACGACATGTGCGTATGAGAGCATTTGAGTACGGTAGGCCAATGGTTCCCCTGCCAGCCTGTCTAGAATATGAAGTCTTGCTAGAAAGACTTTCTTCAGTTGGCGCGGAACGTACAGAAAATTTTGAAAAATCGTGACCCCTCAGACAGTCGGATATGGCATGTCTCAGGCTTGTTAGTAGTAGCTTAGTTTTCCGATTTTTCTTGCAAATGTGAACACAATTTCAATTTTTCAATTTTTTCAATTTCATAGAACTTTATTTCAGTCTTTCATATAAAGAAATATGTTATGAATTATTTGTATGTACAGGGTACTGAAGAGACTGAGGAGTGACAACAAGAAGCTCCAGGGAGCTTATGTACGTTGACACCCCTTTACAGAGACTTAAATTAACAGAAAACAATTACTACAAAACACATATATAATACAGAAAAAGAAACACAAAAACACAAATAAATGGAACAGATAGCAAAGAATTAAAATTATTCAGAGGTAGTTGGTGATAAAATGATCTTTTAATTGCTTCTTAAATGTACTTAAAAGTTTACACTCTTGAATATCATTGGGAAACGAGTTCCATAATTTGGGACCATTAAACCGAATTCCAGACTGGGAGGATCTAAGTCTAAAAAAAGGTATTGCTATGTGGTTTCGATGTCGACTGGGGTAGGAATATGTGCCAGTACGCAATTCAAAGTAAGTTTTAAATGTTGACGGGAGTGAATCACTTAACCAGTTGAATATGAAAATACCAGTATAATAACGATTAATATCATAAATATTAAGGATATTGAGATTGGCAAAGAGAGGTTTTGTATATTGCAGATGGAATTCATTACAAAGGTGGCGCAGAGCTCGCTTTTGAAGAATGAAAAGAGGTTGAATTCTAGAAGTATATGTGCTACCCCAAATGACATTACAATAAGTAAAGTACGGAAGGATAAGGGTATTATACAAGGTAACCATGATTCTGCGAGGTAACAGTCCTCGAAGCCCATTTAAAACTCCAACACCTCGTGAGACTTTCATACATACATGCTGGATGTGATTTTTCCATGTGAGATTCTTATCAATATAAACTCCGAGAAATTTGGTAGCATCACAAAAATAACTTTCACACCACAAAGGTGGACACAGTCTATGTCTGCACTGAGATACTTGGATGGTGAACGGAATACAATAGCAGAAGTCTTCTTTACATTGAGTAATAATTTTTATGCATAAAACCAGTTTTGTATATAGACAAAATCATTTTGAATATTACGTATCAGATCTTTAATGTCATAGCTAGAATGAAAGAGGCTTGTATCATCAGCATATGAGGTTATACTGAAAGTATCACTGGCTGTATGAAGGTCATTGACATAAATAATAAAAAGCAATGGCCCTAATATAGATCCTTGAGGGACACCATATGTAATTGACTTAGGGACCGATTTAATGTTATTAATAACCACAAACTGACGACGATCAGTCAGGTAGCTTCTAAACCAGTCCAGGACATTACCACGGACGCCGTAGTACTCAAGCTTATTAAGTAAAATATTATGGTCAAGAGTATCAAATGCTTTCGAAAGATCAAGAAATATGCCAGAAGCAAAATGATTCTTTTCGAAGGCTTCCATTACTTTACTGGTAAAGTGTAAAATAGCATGTACAGTGGAATGGCCAGGACGAAAACCAAATTGATAGTCGTAAATTAATTTACGTTTCTCCAGATAAGAATATAATCTTGAGAACATACGTTTTTCAATTACTTTTGAGAAGCATGGGAGGACAGAAATAGGTCTATACTGATTAACACAATCTTTATCACCGGATTTAAAGACCGGAACAACACGTGCAATTTTTAAGGAATTGGGAACATGACCTTTCTCAACAGAAAAATTAAAAAGATAGGCGAGAGGAATAGACAAAGAATGGGCAACAAGTTTCATAATACTAGCGGTGATTCCGTCATAACCAGCAGCGGAGGATTTAAGAGATAAAATTATTTTGAGAACCTCTTCTCTTTGTTGCAGGATTTACAAAAAACGAATCAGTGACAGGATTATGTAAATAGGACTGGAAGTGGACATTGACCTGCGGTATCTTTTGATGAGTGGCAGACCCAACGTCAGTAAAAAATCATTGAAAGTGTTACTAACTTCAAAAGGATCAGATATATAATCACCATTATGCCTAATTTTTTCGGGTGTAGATTCGGTACTCTGACCATATAACAAGGTGTTAATTGAGCGCCAAGTACCTTTAATATCATTTTTGTTGTTATTGAACAGGTTTGTATAATATGATTTTTTGGCTAATCTGATAACTGAAGTTAGACGATTACGGAAACGTTTATAATCGTTTAAATTGTTGATAGACCGACTTCGGAGATATTTTTTATACAAACGGTTTTTTGTACGACACGAATTAAGAATGGCAGGAGTCATCCAGTCATTGTTATTTTGGGATCTATTTGTTTTATTACTACGAACTTTGCAAGGAATAGAGCTATCTAAATGACTACAGAATATATTGCTAAAATTACAAAAGGCGGTATTGACATCAACTGAATTGTAAACCTCCGTCCAAGTTTCATTTTCAATTTTTGAGCGAAATAATGTCACATTGGCTTGATTGAAATTCCTTTTAAGAAAGGATTTGTTTTCCGTTTTAGTGACCGACATGTCAGCTAGAGTAAAGACTGGGAAATGATCAGATATATCATCTATGATTATACCCGAAATGGACGACATTGATAAATTATTTGTAAATATTACATCAAGGACTGTTGCAGAATGCGATGTTATTCGTGTTGGCAGGCTTATAAGTGGACGGTATGAGTAAGAATAAACAAGATTTAGAAATTGATTTCGAGTATAGCCAGACACGTTTAAAAGATTACAATTAAAATCTCCCATAAGAAAACAACACTTATTTTGACGACTTAAAGACAAGAATAACTCAGAGAAGATTTCAAATGCACTTTCGCCGATTCCATTTGGACAATAAATCACCCCTACAATGACTGACGAAAAAGCAGTTTGAATTTCAATGAAAAGAGATTCAAAAATATTTTCCCCTAAATATACTTAAGTCTGTAAGGATTTTATAATTCAGTTCGAGATTTACATATAAAGCTACACCTCACCACGTCCCTGCCTAGATGCGTGTACCAGACTATAGCCAGTGATATTGAAAAGTGTGTGTAAAGTATTAGAATTATTGAACCATGTTTCACTAATGCCAATTATAGAAAATGCATGCCTAATTGATCCCAGGGAGGTTAAAAGCTGATTAAAATTGCAGCCTAATGATCTAGCATTCACATGAAATAAAGTGAAATTTTTATCCCAAATACCATCAGAAATTTGATTGAAGAAGTCGTAACTGTAATACTTGCAGCTGTTGGATTCGAACCGTTGAGCTGAATTAATATCAGGGTCAACTGTGTTTAAAGGGGAATTATTATCATGAAGTGATGGGTAACAACCTAAAGTACCGGAGCAAGCTACACATAATGAATTATCGATTGAATTGGCATTAGATTCAGAAATACAGCTATCATGCCATTTAATTGTTATTGAACAATTACTACAACTACCACTGGAGAAGTCACCAACAGTGACACTATGCTTACACACACAGCACAGATGGTTGAATAAACTAATCCACTGTATTAGTCATATATTGCGGCGCGCGATTTCTGCCCTTTTGAGACAATAATTTGTCGATATGGAGTTTATATTGCAGAAAGCTTTGGATTCTGGGTTTCCTGTGAGGAAGTTTAAAGAGTTGGGGGATAACTGAAGAATCAGCACTCCCATCAAATATTGGTGGCAAATCTGAGAATGATTTTTCTTAAGTCCTCCCGACCGTCTGGCAAAGAGCAAGAGAGGAAAGTCTTTCCTCCCTTAAGGTGGACCTCAGACATTATTTTGTTAACTTTAGGCGACTAAATAAGTGTTCATATATTTTCCTAAATGAATGTTCAAATATTGACCAAAACAGTGTTCCATGAATGCAGATCAATCTTGCTTTTGATGTTATAGTTGGCCCACTTTATTTTTTTTCTCATTTTTCTTTTTTCCCTTTCCCCATTTTTTCCTTTTCCCTTCTTTCCGTTTTCCTTTTTTCTTCCGCCTTCCCTTCCTTTCCTTCTTTTTCTCTTTTTCCTTTTCTCTCCCTCCTTCTTTTTTCCTCTTTTCCTTTCTTCCCGTCCCTTCCTTCCCGATCCGTTTTTTTTCTTCCCTTCCCTTTTTGGGGGGTCCTGGGAGCACTTTGGCCCCCCTGCCCCCGCTGGTTACGCCACTGGGCGGAAGCAAGCTTCCGTCCCTCACTTCCCGGGTCAGAAAACCATTTTTTCCTTTCCTGAATCTCAAAAAAGCAAAATTTCTTCCGCGCTTGGCCCGCCGCAAAATGCAGTATAGAATGCATTATCCTTCGCGCATAATTCAGTTTGGTAAACTTTTTTGAGCTCTGTAAATGACAAAATCGAATATTAACGTATGTGACACCATATCATCAAGGGACACCGGAAACTATATTGCTATTTTTGTAAGCTGTTATTCAAAGAATTCCAAATTTTCTTCAATAAAAACTCTTGATTTTGAAATAGTTTGTCTAAATAGGAAAACAAAGCGAAACTTGAGATGTCATTGGAGAGTGTCAGTTCGCACGATTCGCTCGCCGCAATACGTCCCTGATACTATGGTATTCACACTTGAAAGAAAATTCGAAAAAGTTAGCTACTACCTACAAGCCCGAGACCGGCTGTCTTAGGGGTCGCGATTTTTGCTTTCACACAACACACCTATCATGAGATACCTTTCCACCCTGTTAATTGAGTAGTCTGTGTAGAAGGATTCTTAAGTTATTGAAGTGTCCAAATGTTATCAATGACCAATGTTGCAGAGCAGTGACGAAGCTACAGGGAGGAGGGGCGATTGCCCCTGGCTCGAAAAAGTGAAAAATTCGGAAATTTGCCATTTGAGACACCAGTCAAATACAGTGCGGTATTCCCAACTTTTTTTTCATAAAATGGCAAATTTTCTCACGCGCTTCGCGAGCCTTACCCTTTAACCCTTTATACAGTAAGTGGTTGCTCATAAAGCAATCAGTGGTTAACTTTTCCGTTTCCTTGAAAGTTTCTTCATATAAGGGCTTTTAATTTTTTTTATATTTTGTCCAAAAAGATAGCGAAGTTTCGGGAGCTTTTTGAATGTCGCCGAGAAGCCTCAATCCACACTCCTTAGATAACATTATGTAACAAAAACGATC
Organism: Holothuria scabra; assembly: GCA_037179385.1. NCBI lineage: Eukaryota > Metazoa > Echinodermata > Holothuroidea > Aspidochirotida > Holothuriidae > Holothuria > Holothuria scabra. Next base: position 9,845,812 of record CM074197.1, read on the forward strand.
TTCAGTCGACATGGTATCTCCGATATATGCTAACAGAAAACGCAGATTCTTCGATAATCCCCCAAATATTACGGGAAACCCTGAATCTTAACTGTTTCTTGCAATAAAAGCTCCATATTTACAAATGTGTAAAAGGACCCAAATTTTCGACGTGCGGATTACAGTAGTGTTTAAACTTTAGAAAAAAATTAGATTTTTTTTTATTTAAAAAAGGGTTCTTGCTCGTAGAAAAAAGCGAAAAATTAAGCATAAATATGTACCGTTTGGTCATAAGGGTAGTTAGAGGTGCATGGTTCAGAATTGTTCCTCTCCACTACTTTCATATTGCTTCACACGCCACTGAGATATTCAGACAGATAATCATCGTACGCCCCTATTACTCGCTTTCTCTTCAGTATGTTCAGCCCCCCTCCCCCCCCCCTTTTGAAATGTGTTGGCCCACGCCTGAAATCTGATATTGAACTACGACTAGAGGTCGTTAATTGTTGCTACATGATGTAATTCAACGCCTACGAAATAAAACTCTCCGACTTAATCTTTTGAGTCAAGAGCTTATACTGGAGTAAATTTGGAATTTGTCACAAAAAAAAGGGCGAACTGTAGTTTCCGGTGTCACTTGATGATTTGGTGTCACATATAGCAAATTTCCGATTTTGTCACTTCAAGTATTCTGGAACGTTTAACTGGGCGAATGAGTGAGCAATTCTTCTATAGCGGTTGCAATTAGCGGCGCGATTAGCCCGCCTAAAATTTTGCTTTTTTAAACAAATAATGACGAATATTTAGCTCGTATTGGAATTCGAAATTTCATGAGTTGTCAAAACCACACGGTACACTGGTTTCACTAAAGGCAAATTTCCGAATTCTTCATTTTCAGGGCCGCCTTCCCCGTGTAGCTACGCCACTGAGTGCTTAGGAAAAGGGGCCCGAGTGCAAAATGGTGCTTAAATGTTTTAATATTTTAAGGTTACTAGGAAAACTGCAAAGTTGTCAAAACATGGTCTTGAAAGTGTGGGTAGTTATTTTAACCGCCTACGGTCAATGTGGATATAAATACAGGGTGTACTAGTATTAGAATCACATCGAAAATTTTTATAGTTTGCGAAGGATTATGCAGTGGGTTAATATTTGGGACCATTTGTAATGAAAATGATAAAATAAATCCATCAATTGATCAAAAGCACACAGATTGAGGGGGAGCAGGGCGGTTCTACGAGGGGTAGGGGGCTTAAAGCCCCCCCCCCCCAAAATGTTTTGTTACCCCCAAACAGACAAATAGGTTATGTAAACTATCAGTAATAGTCAGGGAGCTAGCCCCTTAATCATTTACACTATCGGGAACGAAAGGTTTGAAGGTCCCATTGTATTGAGGATACCCTGACAAAGAAAAAAAACCCATTTCTTAAGTTTCGCATTCGGGCCCATAAGAACAGGTAGACCCTAAAAGGCCCCCAAAATGACAATCAATTACACTTTTGAGAACATCAATAAAATTAAAAAACACTGCAAGTACCAAAACCAGTTAATTTAAATATAAAACTTAAGAAAACGAAATCCGGGGCATTCACCACTTAAGAAGGGCTCTCAAAGTAGGGCCCAAGTAGGGTCTCAATTACACTTTTGAGAACAAAGTTGAAACTAATACCGTTTAGTCTCCACCCATCACTGATAATAAAAATATAACTTAAGAAAAGTTTTTCCAGGGCATTATCGTTTAAGAAGGGCCCAAATAGACCACAAAGGGCCCAAATGTGCCCATTTTAACTTGTCAGGACAAAGTCACTATTACTAAAAATCGATCCAATTACATTGCATGTTTCCAAAAATGATACTTAGGATCGAAATGTTTGGGAAGGTGGCCCTATGAGAGGGTCCCAACCAGGGGCCCAAAAATGGTCTCAATTACACTATTGAGATCACAGCTGAAACTGATACCGTTTAGTCTCCACTCATCATTGGTCATAAAAATGAAATGTAAGAAACGATATTCCGGGGCATATTCGCTTAAGAATGGCCCAAATGGACCACAAGAGACCCAAATGGACCCATTTTAACTTGTCCCAACAAAATCAATATTAATTACTGTAGAATCGATCCACTTACATCGAAGGTTTCCAAATATGATACCTAAGATCGAAATGACTGCGGAGATGGTCCTATAAGGAGGGCCCAACTAGGGGCCCAACTAGCGTCTCAATTATACTTCAGAGAACAAAACCGAAATTGATTTTTTATTATCCGCACACATCTCTTGATACGAAAAGAAATTACTTAAGAAGGGATGGTCCTAGGCATTCTAGCTTAAGATGGACTCAAGTTGACCATATTGCCCTACGCAGTAAGCGATTACGCTTGCCAGGGAAAACGCTAATATTTAACACACTTCACACACTTACATCTCAAGTTTCAAAAGAACTTAATCAAAAGGTCCTATTGGCAGGTATTCGGGTGACACTCAGCTGTGAACTGCATCAAGTACCGTACTGTGTATAATAAGGACTGGGCATAGCTTTAATGGGTTTGTCATATATCCAATGTCACAAGAGTTCAAGTGTAACAGAATTTCTTTCGTGTAACTACAGTATTAGTTCCATTTCGCAAGCATGTTAATCAAACCAAATACGGTTTAATCATTCGGTTCAGTACCAAAAAGAGCAAGCGAAGCCAACCAACTCTTCGTGCAATGAACTGCAATGAACTGTGCACTGCGACTGCCCAAGCCTATGAAATTTTGTACAAATATAGTAAGGTATCCATCGTCATTATAGGTCCATGAAACTTGCAACCCAAGTTGCATTTGCTGCTCTGATGGCAATTTACATGAACGTTACACTCCTTCTACAGTTTGACATCGAAAATGAAGTCTCTTGAAAGAGCAACATTACCAGGAAAAGTTTCCAAGCTAAAGGCATCTCTGTTGAAAATACACAGCCTCGTTAGATTTGTTAAATTACAAAGTGCTTAAACAACAGCGGGAGCTGTGTCTTTACAAGAATGTGCCAAAGAATGAAAAGAAGTCAGGCAAGTTCTTTTGTAACTAAGTGTATCGTAAAACTACGGAGCTTTTAAGGTGTCATGCAGATGTTGAGATATTATGTGACTTTCTCGACTTTTTGTCAGTAAAATATTTGGATATTGACATTCGAGATCTTTTCATCTCAATATTTTAGCGTAAAATATTGAAATATTACATTACATGACCTCAATATCCTAATATCTTCACTGAAAGATATTGAGGTACTGGCATCTGAGATCGTTTCATCTTAATATTTTAGCGTAAATTATCTAAACAGTGCATTACAGCATCTCAATATCCTAATATCTTCACTGAAAGATATTAAGATATTGACATACGAGATCGTTTTATCTAAACATTTTAGCGTAAAATATTGAAATATTACATTACAGCATCTCAATATCCTAATATCTTCACTGAAAGATATTAAGGTACTGGCATCTGAGATCGTTTCATCTTAATATTTTAGCGTAAAATATTGAAACATTGCATTACAGCATCTCAATATCTTAATATCTTCACTGAAAGATATTAAGATATTGACATACGAGATCGTTTTATCTAAACATTTTAGAGTAAAATATTGAAATATTACATTACAGCATCTCAATATCTTAATAACTTCACTGAAAGATATTGAGATATTGACATACGAGATCGTTTCATCTCAGCATTTTAGCATACAATATTGAAATATTGCATTACAGGATTTCAAAATCTTAATATCTTCAGCGAATGATATTAAGATATTGACATCCAACATCACTATTTTAGCGTCCAACTCTTGTCTGCAAGTTGGTGTTAATATAAACCAGAGAAATTTTAAATCTCAGTGTTCCTTCATCCTGCTCTCATTATTTTTTACTATAAAAGTGGTAAAAAGAGATACCTTTTTCAAGAACAATTATTGATTTTCAAGAACAATTATTGACCCAATCAAGGGCCCTAAGGCGGGACCTTGGACCACACCCGTTAAAACTCGCGCTTTGCACTCGATTTCGCGCTACGCACAAAAATTGTTCTCCCCCCCCCCCCCAACACATTCCTTTTTCGTCCATTTCTTCCCTCACTTTCAAAACCCTGGTGCAGCCACTAAAGCGGGCCACTATATTTGTTGCTCAAATTTCTGAGCCTTTTCAGAAGAATTTTTACCTTATTTTTGTACTGATTCTACGGTATTTTGGTTTGCCAAAAAATGTGGGAACAGTCCCCCTGCCCATTTTCATACGCGTGTTCCAACAACTAAACTTACCTTCAAAGTTTCACAAGAAAGTTAGATCCAAATTGTTACTTTTGTCTGACACCCAGTTTTAGAGATATTTGTGGCTGCTTAGCGTAGTCATGTGACCAGTGGCGCCGCCAGACTTTTCGAAGTGGGAGAGGCACTAGGGGAAAGCTGTCCGCCGGAGAGGCACATCAAAATGAAGAGCTGGACGTCACTAAAGACTTAGCCACTTAGGAACGCGCAGCACTACCAGGTGTAGGCGTTAAACCCCAGGGGCCCACTGTAGGGCCCCTAGTGGGATCCAGGGACAACACGCCACTGGGGGTCCAGGGGTGCAGCCTATGCGGAGGCTCTGGGGTATTTGTAAAAATGTGACCATTAGAATAAAACATTTGCAAATCTCCAAAATGTCATTGCAGCGCACTAAAACGGGCCACAAAAATTGAAGTCAGAACTGGCCAATGTGTTAGCCTTACTCGCACAAACGATTTTATGATGGGGGGGGGGGTATGAATGGGGACAGCGGCTCATGTTAACGTTTGCATTGAGTTTAAAAATAAACCTTCTCTTGCTGCATAGTAGTAATTGATGTTGGGACAACTACCTTCCAGGTATGCCACTGAGGTGAAGCCTTTAATTGGAGCAACCAAGGTACAACTGACGGTTACAGATCAGGGGCTAGTGAGGAAAATGTGGAAAAGAAGTCCGCTTGAACGCAGTTCAGTGGGCTTTGTGGTGCCTCAGAATTATATTATGACCAATATATAGTTTTGCATTTTCTTTAGCAATAAATGGGAAAGGGTGGGTAGTACCTGCTGAGACCCTCCCAGGTGCACAAGCGAAGTGGCCAGAAAATTCTCGATTTGAGCATCTATGAAAATTTTGTGCAAGTCCTTTTATCTCTTAAGTTTAAGTATCCCCACTCTATGAACCCTAATGTGGTGCTTGTCTGCACCTCGAACTTTCGAACAAAACCCAAAATCTCGTTGGGACACACTGGGGTACAGACAACCCTTGAGGGAACGTGCCACCCTGTCCCACACTTAACGACGCCACTGCATATGATTGCAGTTCGAGACCTGAATGTTAATGCCTATAAAATAACACAGAAGAGTCCCAGTCTCCCAACATCGTACCTTCTTAGAAGGACGACAATTATAGCGGGGAGGAAGGGGGCTGAAATTGTTCACCAAAGAATCTGTTTAAAGGATGGACCCCTTTTCGTCCCCCCAAGTATGGCCAACGATACTAATATTTGCTACTATTTGGGGGTGTAAGTGGGGGTAGGGTAAGATGTGTCTTCGACCGATTGATGGATCTATTGTAATCATTCTCTTTCGCAAATGTTTCTCAAACTGTCAAAATTTTCGCACGCTCCCCGCGCTTCAAACCTCACCTCGATGTTGATCTTATTATCATTATCTCCCGATAACAACTTTCGGAGAAGCATAGCAGCAAAAATTGAAAGCTATTTACGAATTCCCAGGTAAAAGACTGGCTTTTAGAGTGGATTGTAGGTTTGATGGATTGAAAGTGTCTCGATGCAGAGCCGAATGCAGGTTTTGTCATGGAAATCTTACTCAAAGAAAAAACTTGGTGCGCTTTGCGCGCAATTCGTCACGGTTTGCACTTAATCTCTTGACCATTGTTAAGGTAATAACTATGAACTATAGGCGCGAACGCAGGATTTTGCGAAGGGGTTCGATCACGTGTGACTGACCTGTGTCCTGGGGGATGGGTCAAAGGATACCCACTCCAGTTTGGAAAATTTTTTAGTAGGGCCCGAGCCAAAATTACCGTATTATGGTGGGACGGAATTTGATAGCCTTTTAAATAGCGCCTGTTTACATGTAGCCTCTGTGAATGGTGGGACGGAATGATAATTTTCACACAATCAGAAACATGTGACCAATATTTAATTATTATCAAAAGTAGAGAGATATAAGGTAAAATTTCAAGATTGAAATGAAGTCTGATTATTCTTTCTTTATTATGAAAACAATCGCATAAATCACATGTCGTTTGAAGGAGCTATGCAAATTTTTCAAAAGTGTGTCACTGTGGTGGGACGGAACCTAGTGAAGCCTGTTCATTATGTATGGGTTCCAAAGACACCCCCTCAGCTTTTCATGAAACTTCCTCAGAACTTTACATTACAGACAAAACCAACTCATGGAAACTTTCAGTTCCACAGCTTGACCTGTTTAATAGTTATGGTCCTTTTAAAAAGTTTTGCGCAATATAGTGGTCACTCAGGTGAGAGCTGTCATTGCCATTTTGCATGATTTTGCAGGCCCATTACAATTCACAGGAATAAGAAAAAAAGCTGAAAATTTGTATGTCTAGGGAGTTATAGCCATATTAACAGTATGTGATGTAAAAACTGAAGTGAAGGCCATAATTCTGAAAAGGCAGGTCTTCAAAAGAGCAGTTTTACTTTCCGAAAGTGATTTTTCAAATTTTGGGCCCATCTGGGCCCTAGACAAAGTGGTCCAAGGCCCTCATAATTTTGCTCAGCATTATTTAGTTACAGGGCGATAAGCAGTGGACAAGCATTACCAAAAAACGTTCTTCAAAGACTGAGTTGATAGGGTACGAAATTGGTCCCATGGGAAATATGGGGGAAATGGGCCTCGAACAAGGATATTGTTGACCCTATGAGCAATGACCAACAGGTTTTACTTTTTCAGTGGGGAAAGATATGCATTTGCTCTTAATATTTTCAAGAAGCAAGGTAGGTTTTAAATCTCCTTCATGGTTAGCAGAGAGGAAGAAGGGGCATAATATACGTACAAGTCAGAAAGAAACTCGACGAAAACCATGGGGGATCATATTTGAGGGCCCACAAATTTTGGAACTGTACATGATGTACCTTCAAAACTAAATACAAGGTGGAGAAATATGCCATAGGTTTTACAAAAGCTTTCAAAAACATGACTCCGGCAGTTACAGTCAAGTTATGAGTAAATCTGTCAGGGTATACTTCTTAAAATTACCTTTAAACTAAAATTCCGTCCCAAAACACTTGTTTCCGTCCCGCCACAAAAATGTCGAGCAATCACCATGACTACCCAAAATACCATATTGACTTTTTTGCACACAGAAGTGTCACTTGCATTTACAGCTGATATTTTGGAAAGTTTCAATAATTTTTTCAACTTTTGTACCACTAAAAATAAAGAAAAAAGGATGTAAAAAATGTGGTGGGACGAAATTATACATTTTCATTATAACTTTTACTACATATTGAAAGTATCTTTAGTATTTTTTCAGTGCATAAATTGTGTTCACTAAAGCACTTTGACACAGAAAAAGAAGGGAATTCAAATTGTTTTATGTATGTTGTCATGTCCTTTTTTCCTAATCCCGTCCCACCACATTCTGAATGTGCAATTTGCTGCAATTTGCATCTTTGAATAACCGCATCTCACTGAATATCCAATTAATCGCAACTTATTCTTCAGATTTCAAACTTTGGGTTGTATTCTAAACTACCATTGGTGAATTGAACCAAATCGACATCGTTCAAATTTTAGGTTTGGAAATGACCATTTTTGGCTTTGGCACAGTTTTTGATTATGCCTAAGTGGAAAATGGTGCCACATTTGGCCTAAAAACTGTCTGTTTACTCATTTACAGGGTGGCGCCAGGATTTGCCCGACACGGGGGGAGGCTGGGTTCCCCGACAGGGGGCTGGCCGGCTGAGCACGAATTTTCGATGACCTTTTTTTTTTCTTTTTTGCCCTTCAGCTCTTGGAGACCGACCCCCGTCGGCATACTTGTACTATCCCAGTTTTCGAGGACCGTTTTTCTTTTTGCTTTTTTTTAAACAAAAAAATCGAGGTTCCTGCTCACTGACGACACCCATTCTTTTGCTCCAATGGGGGGGGGGGGGGGCGCTTCCCCCTGGCGCCACCCCTGCTCATTAAAATTTGGCAGTTTTACTTTATGTTTTCAAACAACAGCGCCATGTGTTCTCGTCCCGGACCCCGAAAGTTATGGTTACCTCTTATGGTTACCGGTAGTTACTGCTCACATTTGAGTCTCAAAAGAACGGCTTTGTGAGGTAGGGAATGGGTGTTAAATGTTAGCATTACTCTCATGGGCGCAGAAGCCAATTTGCTTTTTGGGTGGGGGGAGGGCTGTAGCGACTTGCCCGAAAAATGTAACCAAAACTTTTCGTGCGCTCCACGCGCATTCAACCAGTTAATGAACATGAAATTATATAGACATGCATCGGTTATTACATCGCAATGACCGCATGTCAATTCCATTCAATCACTTTTGCCGTGTTTTCTATTTTTGTTTTATATTTTCGGAAAATCCTTACAGTAATAATAATGATAATAATCAGTGTCATAGCCAGAATTTATCCCACGGGGGGCGGGGGGCATGACATATGTTGTGTGATTGTTGTTCTTGGGCAGGGACTAAGGGGAGGAAGTTTCCCCCTCCCCTTTGAAAATTTTTGAAAAAATAGGTGTCCTTACATGCAATCTGGTGCACATTTGCTACCTTTGAAATAAAATTTGTGTTAAAAAATTTGCGTATTTTAGGTACTAAAAAAGAAAAAAAATCAGTATCAGTGAGGGTGGGGAATATGAACCAATGGCCATGCCCTAAATACGCCACTGATAATAATAATATAAGTTTAACCATTGAAAATACACTGGTGAATTACCGAATATATAGGTGCTGGTGCAATTCAAATCAGAACTTTATTTTTATTGATTACCTTTAGCTACATCATTGCACTTTATTTCGTCACGGTTTGAGCTCCATCTCGTGACCGTTATTAAGGTTATAATACAATGGAGCTTTTCTGATCACGACACTTTTCCGAAAAACAGAGGTACATCTTCAACATCTGTAGGGGCCTCGCATCAATATGGGATCTTTTAATCTAGTCTGTAGCATGATGAGGACGGTTGAAATTACATATTTGTGTTATACATTTTTCAAAAGTTTTCACCAAGCGCTATGCGCGCAGCCATTATCGGTGTGGATGGTGGTTGTTAATACACTTACGACGAAAACGCATTCGGAAACGTGCTTGTTAGTCCTTCATCCCTTTTGCTTTACCTATCAGGGAGGTCTACATCACCTTCCTGCACCTGTACTCACCCTACCTCCCATTCCTCATTGCTGGAAGCTGTTCATCTGGATTTCCATTCATAATTAGTAAAAATACGATAGTTGTGAAGTGTGCAGCGCCATACTCTATATTATCATTAGGATTTTAGGCAATAAACCTTATGTCATTGCCCCGTGTTATATAATTAATCCAGAGCTTCCATGGGCCCTATACAGTTGTCTGCTAGCCTTAGATGCCCTTTTGTAATACACGATGGAAGAAAGGAAATTTTTCGTAATAGTCCAAGAATGTTTTTGTGGACTCCACGCATGTATTTTTGCGTAAAAACTTTTCCCGAATAGAAGGCAATAAAGTAGCCAAAAGGGGGCTTCAGGAGGTTTGCTGACAACGGATCCTTCTCTTAGACAACATACCCTCCTCTTTCACCCAACCAAAATTTAGAATTCTTTATACTATGGACAGGTTTTAGCCATATGATCATATTAAAAAATGTCCTAAAGATAGCACCATTTTGCATCTGAGCAACCTTAAATTAACAGAAAAAATTCACCCCTACTCTCAAACCCCTCTCCCAGGTCAGCACCTTTATGTAGTGACAAAAGAAGGATCCCCTCTGCTGTATTCAAACGCAGGGGCGCATGAAAAAGTTGCGATTTACGCAGACTTGGGAGTTTAACTGAGGTAGCATTAGGACATTATCTGTTGTGCCCCCTCCCCCCCCCCCCATTTAAAAATCCTGGTGGCGCCACTGCCCGAGAAAGCTTTTGGGGGTACAGAATCAGTGGCGCACCTAGTATAGTTTGGACCTGGTTCTGATTCTAATTCCGTTCAGCGGGTGTGTCATTATAGGGTGGTTTCAAAGTGAATGTTGCTTGTTTATTTAAAAACAGATACTCATGATTCCGAACAGTTCCAGTTCTCCACACTAAGTTACTTCTAGTCCCTCCCACAATTGTCTTTAGCCTCTCTTTGTGCAGAAACAAACCTAGTTTATTGCTTAAGGCAATATCCTAGTGAGCACACAAGGCTCTAATGAGTAATCAGAACACTCTTCTTACATGCTGTGTAATATGAGCTACTCTGCATCTTTTGAATTTGTAACTCTGATGTCAATCATAGAACAGTCACTAATTGAGACTTTTGCTTACCCCAAAGTAAAAATCATGCTCAGGGTGGGGAGTATCTGTCTTTAAGGTAGCGTATATACAAAATAGTTCTCGTTCTCGGCAAAGCCTTGAACTGATAATGTGTGTTCTGTAGACAACCTTAACATTTAGAAAAGCTGTTTTCACTTTTGGATGGGTGTAAGGAAAGGAATGTCGCCTAACGAAAGAGTTTGTTTCAGTTTCATGAGCTCAGATTGAAATGTCACGTCAAGACATCCCCCCCCCCCCCCCCCCCGAAGAGATAGTCAGAACTATGAAACACGAAAGATTTTATACAGGAAGTGTGCATGCGGTCATCCACTCGTAGCTCACGAGCGTGTGTGTCTTTAAAGCCTCTCCCCCATGAGTACTACGGAGCCGTACGATTTTGGTGCCCGTACGATTTCAAAGATGTCACGGTGCCGTGCGATTTTTTCTACTGTACAATCGTACAATGGTTGCCCTCACAATGTGTCCGGACAGTTTACGGGCCCGCGAGACCCCCTTACAGTTCCGTACAAACTTAATGGTCAAGCCCACGTAGGTTTACCGCAAGGGCGCCGTGCGAGCATTTAAGGATGCTTTAAGAGCCCCTACGGCCCATAAGAAGTTCGTACGGCACCCGCACGACTCTGGAACTGCCCTACGGGGGCCACGAGGACGTGACTGGTCCACGTGCACGAGTCCGAAGAAGAGAATGTTTGTAGTCAGTGGTGCAACCACATGATGGCTATTTGGGGGAATCACAGGGGATAAGATATCAAGCTCACCACAGATAGCTTTAAGAATCAACGGGTCATACTTTTGCACATGCGCGCCAATCGCGCTAAAATTTTCCCTCCGCTTGCAATACAAAGACGTGGAGAGTCTCCATGCACAAGTGAACAGAACATGGCTATGGTCCTGGTTATGTTTCTTCAGCTCCGCAAGCGCAGGTGAAGAGTCGAATGCTTTGCGAACGTTGGGGACCATGGAATGCCATAAGGACCTAGTGATGTCTAGTTTAACTTTGGTGCGATCCAGGGGAAAATCCCCTAAATGTTTGCTGCATTAACAAAATGGGAACAACAGCATGGAGCTTTTGGCGTACTTCAGAATCACACTGAGAGCTCACTAGGCTCCCCATTGGTCACAATTTAGTTCACAATTATCACAACTAACTCATTTTAATTTTGCTTGAACAGCTTGTAACTGCACAGTTACCATAAACGAAGAAAGTATAAGAATTCAAAGTATATGTTTTGCATAGCCTTGATTTGTAGTACGAGTAAATTGAGCCTAAAACCATATAGTATCACTGGCAGGTTACGAAAATTGCTCAAGGTATTTGATTGCTACATGAAAACCCTTTTAACATCCGCCTTCTAAATTTGACTGTACACCTACTATTTTGGGCTAGAATGATGCACTTGTGTTTTGTGCCAATTTGTGTTCATATGTGATACAATTAACGCTGATTGTAAGGATTGCGCGCGACGCACGCCAAAATTTCGCAGTGAAATAATTGGCCATGTTAAAATCTGCACGTAGCCTCAGTCAGGGGTGGTGACGAGATTGGCCCGGCAGTATGGCCAAGCTCCCCTACGGCGGACAACACCCTACTGCTCTAGACCACAGAGACAAGACGGGTTGCCGAAAGGGTGGCAAATGCCAAATTTTAGACGCGCAAAGCTCGCCGAAAATTTGGGTTTCTAATGAACAAAGTTTTTTTTTCTTCTTTTTTTTAAGAAATGCTGGAAAACTTTTGATATATTGAAGATTTCGCTATTCTTATGAGCAAAACCAAAAAATTTTTCTAGGCGACTGGTCGTCGTCTCGTTACATACTTTATCTTTCCCATTAAATCTCCCTGGTGAAAATGAAAAAAATGTTCCTGATAGGGGGACCCCCTCATTCACCCACGTCTGGGCCTAGCACTTTTAATTTCCTTAGAAGATATATTTGGCACTATGGCGAGTCTGAACTAAGAATTTTACAAAGGTGGGTAAAGAAGGGTAGCCTACAACTTCGCGTCTATGCAATTTTGTGTTCCTCCAGAAATCACGTCTACAATAAAGAACAATAATTCAGAGGCGTAGCCAAGATTTTCTTGTGGAGGGGCAAAGTCGACTTATCGTCCCTAATCTTGACCGACCTCACTATCTAAGCGGAGCGCCACCATCAGTTGGCGCGGAGCGTACAAGAAAATTTTTGGCTGTACACACCCATCAGATGGCCAGAAACGGCACTTCCCGAGTGTTTTATGTTGCATGTACCCAGCCTGGAAATATGGATTTCGTTTCTGCAATTTCTCAATTAATGCAAAAAAAAAAATCAATCTTTGAAAAATGTCAATATATGGTTCTAAGCGGAGCTCCACCATCGATTGGCGCGGAGCGTACCAGGGAATTTTTGGCTTTACAAACTCCTCAGATTGCCGGAAATGGCACTTCCCGAGTGTTCTAAGCAAGAATACGTTCAGCCCCACTTCGAAATTCTCCCTGCTTCTTAATTGGAGCACTCGACAAATATTGAGGGACTGAACATACCTTTAGCCCCCACTTTTTCATTTTTCATCGTCGCCACTGGGCCTCGGCATTTCCTTGAGGGCGCAAAGCGCCCAAACGAGGAGCCGAGCGACCGAACGGAGAGAGGGTGTGGTTCTCCCCCTCCTACCCCAAGGATTTTTTGCAATTTTACATTAAAACTGAGCGATCTGGTGAACACCTAAGCTGCAATTTTTGGACATTTTCAATTTTGTATCAATGTTTTCCTTATTCCCTCGAGTGTTAGTGTGTGGCTGTATGAGGGTTACTGTACGAGTCAATGGGGCCCTAGGAAATTGTGTTGCACTGAAACAAAACAGCTACTCATAAGGCTTACATTGGCTAAACCAGCGGAATTGACATTTTGCCCTGAAAAACGCCCAAACTCCCTTTAAGTAGAAAAAAAAAAATAGGTCTGGGCGGGAGTTAGTGCGAACCCCTTGGTTACGGCCTTTCTCCCGGGGTGTCCCCTCCCCCTTTTGGAATTTTTTGCAGTCTCGAAGAGCTAAGATGCTTCTTGGTGCTATGTTTTGTTCTTTTTATACTAGATTCCAGTGTTCTCCACACGGGGTTTTAGAGGGGTGACAGGCCCTCCTAGTGAAATTGGCCGCCCCTCAAAAATGGTTGCCACCCTCCAAAATATGCAGCTTCCATTTTTAGTTCACTGCTTCATTACACATATACCAGTCATAAAGTATACAGGAAAACTTTCTCTTCCCTCCAGACCTGGCGCCAGGATTTGCCCGACGAAGGGCCACTCTCCGAACGGGGGAGGGGTAGGGTGGGTAGCGACCCCAAACCCCGACAGCCAAGATGCCGTCGATGCGTTGGTGAGGGAGATTTGAAGAAAGCCTGTGCACTATACCTGCCATTGCGAGTCATATACGACATAAAATTTGTATATGCTAGAGGAAGATATTTCCGCACTGATTTAACCATGGAAAAGCGGGTGAAAATTTTTGGGTTGTCCTACACTAAAAAGAATCTGTACTTATTTAAAGCTTATATAGGTCAATTGTCCCGGCATTTGAGCCCTATTTGGCACAACTTATATTGTACTTCCCTATTCGAGTCCGTACCGCACGACTGACACAAAAGATTATTAACTAAGTTTAGCGAAATGAGATGAAATTCCCGACATGTACATTAATCCATTTATTCTACTTATTAATTTACTTGAAAAGATGGGAAGGGTTTGCACTTTATTAGCTATAACGGAACTGAGGAAGAGTGGGCAAAGCGTACCGAACATTTTGGGTTTTATCGAAGAAATAACTCTTTTGAAAGCCAAAATAACTAAACCGACCATGGGAAGGTGACATATCATTCCCGACAGGGGGGGGGGGGGGCATGCAAGCGACCACAAGTTCCGACAGCCCCTATGTCGAGGGGGTGGTGAGAAGGGGATATGAAGGAGCCTAACTATCCCATGCCATTGCAGCCTGAAGCACATTTTGCACAATATCACTTAATATTTTAAAAACCGAGCTGCGCACTGATAGTGTTCTTTTGAGTCTGAATCGTGAAATTGCAAAGCGCGCGAAGCGCGCGAAATTTTTGGTAGGCTTGCAAAAATAACATAGCCTATGTAATCATTAACAACGAAAAGAAAAAAATAGAAACTGTAGGGGTTGTAGACCGTATCGGGGATAACATATATTGTGCCGAAACCACTTGGAATACCCGATAAAATAGCAAAACTATTCTCCGTGAGTCTTTCATCAACTGACCTACCGCATGACACACACAAGAGAACAGCAATTAGGCTTTGTGATATGGGATGAAATTTACGACCTCCATACACAACCTGTGTACTCTGCCTACCTTACTACTTGGTAAGGTTGACAGGACTTACATTCTCTAGATATGTTGAATGGAAGTATTGAAAAAACTGGAGTGAACCTACAGCGCGCGTAGCGCGCCGAAAATTTTGGGTACTTATTATAGGGAAATTGTCCCCTGAGAGCAAAAAACAAGGGTAAACCATCGGGGAGACTAGTCGCCGTCGAGGACTGCACACTTTATCGTAAAGACTAAAAGCCCCCCCCCGAAAAAAAATGTAAAAAATTCCCCCGATTCCCTCCCTCCTCTTGCCGTTAATCATTTTTTTAATTTATTTTTTTGCTCTCTCATTTTTTCAACATCGCCCATCGCGTCCCCAAAATTTCTGTGGGGGGGGGGGGGCACTCTCCCCCCTGCCTCCCCCTACCGCTGGCTACGCTAGTGCAATCATTTCACCTTTACAGTTGAATATATGAAGCAAATACATAATTTCAACCTTCCACATAATGCTACAAATTAGATTGAAAAATTCCATATTGATGCGAGGCGCCTACACAGGTTGGAGACGTACCTTTGTTTTTCGGTATAGTGTTTGTGATCAGAATAGATCCATGCATGATTTATTTAATAATGGTCATTAGGTGGAGTGTAAACCTTGACGAATGAGCGCGAAGCGCGCAAAAATTTTTCATTAGGTAAGACTCCCTTGAAAAACCTTCATTCAGGCTCTGCATCGAGACACTTTTAATTCTCCCAAAAACCTATAAGCCAATTTTAAAGCTGGTATTTTACCTGGAAATTTTTAAAAAGCTTCCAACTTTTCCTGCTGTACTCTCCGAGAGTTGCTGTCGGAAAATATTGATTATAAGAGTTTGGATCGTGCAAAATTTTTTATCGTTTATAAAATATTTGAGAAAATTCTGATAGTTTCAGAAAATAATTACAGCAGCTGTATCACTTCGTCGAAAACACACCTCACCCTACCCCTACAGAAATCTATAGCTTAAACACCTTTTGTGATCATTTTAAAATTTAAAGAATTTTTTTAGAAATCGATTGGGGGCGTGCCCCCGGGCCGGCGCCAATGGGCGTATTCGAGAGAGACCCGCGACTAGGAGTGGCTGTCTCAGGTGTATTTATTTTTCTTCCCCTATTTTGTTCCTACTCTTTTCTTCCCTCTCATTTTCCTCTTTCCCTCCTCCTTCATTTCCCTTTTACCTCCGTCCTCTTCCCGATTTTCCCTCTCGATTTTTCAGGGGACTCTCCGCCCCCTGCCCCACTGGCTCTGCCACTGGATAACAAAATCTGGTACGTCAATATCTTAATATCTCACAGTAAAGATATTAAGATATTGAGATCCTGTAATGTAATATTTCAATATTTTACACGAAAATATTGAGATGAAAAGATCTCGGAAGTCAATTTATCTGTATATCTTTCAGTGAAGATATTAAGATATTGAGATCCTGTAATGTAATATTTCAATATTTTACACTAAAATATTGAGATAAAAAGATCTCGAATGTCAATATCTTAATATCTTTCAGTGGAGATATTCAGATACTGAGATCCGGTATGTCAATATCTTAATATCTTCCAGTGAAGATGTTAAGATATTGGGGTCCTGTAATGTAATATTTCAATATTTTACACTAAAATATTGAGATGAAAAGACCTCGGATGTCGATATCTTAATATCTTTCAGTGAAGATATTAAGATATTGAGATCCGGTATGTCAATATGTTAATTTCTTCCAGTGAAGATATTAAGATATTGAGATCCTGTAATGGAATTTTTCAATATTTTACGCTAAAATATTGAGATGAAAAGATCTCGGATGTCAATATCTAAATATTTTACTGACAAAAAGTTGAGAAAGTCACATAATATTTCAACATCTGCATGACACCTTAAAAGCTCTGTATAAAACGGCTGTGAAACGAAACGGATCTTAAATGTTAAGGACATTTTGCAAACCCAATGAGAGGAAATAAATCATTTCAGATTACAGGTTTTTTTTCAACAGAAAACGACATCTTCATCGTATAACGTATTTTTATTTAATATTGAGTGCATCTTGCAAACACCACGAGCGGAAAAATATTCCAGATTACAGTTTTTTCTTCAAACAAACAGAAAGGGTCGTTTTGACTTATCGTGTAATGTATTCTTGAAATGTTTGGTGCGTCTTGAATCACAATGAGCGGAAATACATTATTTCTCATTACGGTGTATTTTCAAATAAACAGAGAACGAAATCATTACTATCGTTTAGAGCAATTTCACTTTCACGTGAAATAAAAAAGTACCGTTTTCTTGCAATGAATCGGTTATCAGTTATGTACAACCGGTATTGATTATTTTAGGCTATGATACAATTAGTTACGTAGCTAGGCATTTCTCCGGGGAAAACACCCAAATTTTCTCAATTTTTCTTTAAATGTGAAAACCATTTCTCTGGGGACATAATTTGCGGCGCCCGGTGGTAGCTGAAATTTTTGCCCTTTCAACAAATATTTGAAAATGTGGAGCTTGTAGTGGACAAACATGTTGGGTTCTGGGTTCCTACTTATGGAAATATGAAAATTTCAGGAATTAGCGAAGAATCTGTATTTCTTACTGGCAAGTCTGTGACTACACGGCCACCAAAGACCGTTGTTGCTACACAAATGTCCTACAAATTTAGGTTCTCCAATGGCATTTTAACATCCAAGAGCTTGCATTGGAGAAAATTTAGAATTTTATGAAAGAAAATTTCATGAAATTTGCACCGTAAGTACCAATGTAACTTAATGATCTGGTGATTTTGTCATTTCCTAAGTTCGAAAAAGTTCACCCAACTGATTTATGAGAAGTCACGGCTGCATTAGGAACTGCATATTGCGCCCATGCCGCCCTCCTTGTAGCTACGCTACTGGCCACTGGTTACAAAGCATCTCAGTCGTCCTCCTCATCAAATGTGTATGCTGTGTAACTACTGTATAATCCGTGTCACATGTACAGTACCCTATACTGGATTGTCCTCGTTTTCGTTTGTGAGATCATCGCTAAAGGGATGGGTTGACTCAGGCATCTGGGGCCCAATGAACCACACAGGAAGATAGTATTTATCCACAAGTTCCCATCCTACATGAGGTACTATTGAAATGATGTTCTTGTATGCTGCGTGCCATGTCTTGGCAAAAAGCTGCTGCTATGGATTTTTGATGGAGTATATTCTCGCACGGTGAGATGACACAAATGTCTGCAACTTTGAGTTTTGCAAAAGGATGCTTCACACGTTTTGGTCCATATGACTTCGCCAATCTTTCAAATAAGACCACAAAGCATACTTATTAACTCCTCGTGAATTAAAAGTCCGATGTATTTTGCCATTTAGAGGGTATTACAGGTTAATGTTCACCTTTTGTCTTCTGTCTGCCTAGGTTCGTGCCGATTATACTATACGATATCAATCTGACTAGTTATGAAGTCTCGGTAATTGCAGGACTAAAGAAAAAAATACGATTGCGTCCTTTTTAGAGTGTACCTCTACTTATGAGAAAAGAAGTGATTAAGCGATAACGATCAATGGCGATCTGTGAAAAGTAGGAGACCACCCTTTCTAAAATGATAATTTGCGTAAAAGTAAAGTGCTGGAAGGTATATTCCACTTTGTCCTCAAAAACGTATTGCTCCTGTTCGTATAGGACTTCTCTTGAGGGCTCATAGACCTACTTCTTAAAATGAACTTTCAGTTTTGAAAATTGAGTTGTTTAATGATGTTTTCCTGATCCACTTGAGCCCATCTTAAGCTAGAATGCCTAGGACCATCCCTTCTTAAGTAATGTTTTTGTATCAAGTGATGTGTGCGGATAATAAAAAGTCAATTTCGGCTTTGTTCTCAAAAGTGTAATTGATGGGCCCCTAGTTGGGCCCTCCTTATAGGACCATCCCCTCAGTTATTTCGATCTAAGGTATCATTTTTGGAAACCTTCGATGTACGTGGATCGATTCTACAGTAATTAATATTGATTTTGTTGGGACAAGTTAAAATGGGTCCATTTGGGTCCCCTGTGGTCCATTTGGGCCCTTCTTAAGCGAAAATGTCCCGGAATATCGTTTCTTACATTTCATTTTTATGACCAGTGATGAGTGGAGACTAAACGGTATCAGTTTCAGCTTTGTTCTCAAAAGTTTAATTGAGACCCTTTTTGGGCCCCTGGTTGGGACCCTCTCATAGGGCCACCTTCCCAATCATTTTGATCCTAAGTATCATTTTTGGAAACATGCAATATAATTGGATCGATTTTTGGTAATATTGACTTTGTTCTGACAAGTTAAAATGGGCACATTTGGGCCCTTTGTGGTCCATTTGGGCCCTTCTTAAACGATAATGCCCTGGAAAATCTTTTCTTAAGTTTTTTCTATTATCAGTGATGGGTGGAGACTAAACGGTATCAGTTTCAACTTTGTTCTCAAAAGTGTAATTGAGACCCTACTTGGGCCCTACTTTGAGCCCTTCTTTAGTGGTGAATGCCCCGGATTTCGTTTTCTTAAGTTTTATATTTAAATTAACTGGTGCTTATCATAATCAAGGGAATACCATCATGGTCTGATATGCCAGGGATCAGGGCAGACCTATCAACTAGAGAAGGATTAGATGTCAAGAAAATATTCAAGATGTTGTTAACTCTAGTAGGCTCACTTACCATTTGGTCGAGACCAAAATCATTGCATATGTCAAGTATAAATTTGGATAAATCAGGATACTATGAGCCTGGTTGGACAGACCTAGTAGACCAATCAACATCAGGTAGATTAAAGTCCCCTGCAAGATAGATCTGTCCATTTTTATTCTTACTGGCCTTATAATTACCTTATACTGGCCTTATAATTACCAGGAAACAATTCACAACTGGTGACAGAGCTATTTAAGTGAGTTTCAGTACCTATAATTACGTCAGGGTTATTTTCATCAATGCAAGCATTTAAGTCTGCCACCTTATTACGAATGCCTTGAAAATCAATAACAAGGACTTTTAAACTATTCCTAATCGGTTTAGAATTTCGAGATTTGTTGGTGACTGGGGAGGACGACAAAAGAGGCGAAGTTGGGGGTCGCTGGTAATACTATGAGCACCAGGAGAAAGACAGGCAAAACTATTCGATAATTCAGGGTCAGAATTGCTAAAGAGTGAACTTGAAAAGTTGGGAATACCACATTGGCAGCAAATCCAAGAAACTTTACTATTAGCTGCAATGCCCTGGTAGATGGCAGAGTTCATGCTCATACAATTAACATGATACCAGCCTTGGCACTGGTCACAACAGACAGCTCGCTGACCCCAATTGGCGGCTTTGCCGCACAAGACACATGGAAACTTGGGTGTGTATCGGCCAGGATTGGGGTGCAGGTCCCCAGAGAGCATGATAACCAAGATTGACAAATAAAACATAGTAAGATTACGTGGCTGAGTGCCCGAAGGGGAAGGTAGGCTAGGCCTAGGTTGTTGGTAGTTAGCCAACAGAACAGTTAGGCTAGGTATATACTTAACATACATAAAAGGGACCGCATGTAGGTTTGTAAAACCCCGGGGCTGCACACTTCGATACAACAACATTAATAAAACTATAGTACTCATTACTAAGGGGAAGTCCATAATTGTTTGGGAGAAAACGAAGACTGCAACCAAAAATAAAAAAGAGCATGTACAACAGACCACCACCCCACATAATTACCAACGGGAGGAATAACCAGGGAACACCTACAATGCCAATACTCACGATAATCGACCATTGACCACGCTACAATGACGAGGAGTTTGTCCTTGCATGAACGCTAACACTAGCAACAGGCTGACAATGAGATTCACTGTAGGCACATAAAAAGTGTGGAAGGCTACACTGGGGTGAAGCCTAGGCTCACACAATAACCAACCAAAATTTCCACTACAAAAATACAGAAAGTTAAGCTCCAGACCGGTTAGTTGAGGTATCCAACGTGATGAGAAAGTGGAATACTCCCAAAATTACTGTCAATATGTTACTTCAACGAAAAAAAATCTAAGTAGGCCTAAAAACAGCAGAAAAATCACAGAGATAAGAGAGAACGATGTTCACTTTACGAGCATGCGCTACTACCAACAACTACTACTGACCTCCTTAGGAGCGATGAGATAATAATCATAACAATTAGTCTTAGTTCCTTCTGTGATCCTCTCTGGTGGATACGAAATATGGTGTTGCACATGACAGCCTTTGGAAACTGAAACGATCGGCTGTTCATACTTTCCCACGTAATGCCCAACTTTGTCCCATGAACTCGTTCCATTTGGTGGTTCCTTTCTAAATAACAAATCCCTGGTGACCCCCCCCCCCCCCCCCCCCCGTACACGATGATTATTTTTCTTCAACTGATGTCAGTTGATTGATATATTGCATGATTAAAGAAACATTGTATCGAAACAATGTTTTTTTCTTTGACCACATAGAATCAACGTAAAGGAATTACGTGAATACGCGGTATGCCCGGCTCCAAGAATGCCAGACACTCACTAATCCTGTTCACTTCAGGCTGTTGAGTCCATCCATTTCCCATTCCAGTTGTCTATTTACTGGGCCTTGCAGTTTAAGCAATCATTACGCGACGGTATCTCTCGCCTTACACTGCGTTGGTGTAACACTACGCACCCTAAGTCTCTTCAGCAAAGAAGCGGTATGTGTCACGGGTGAGTTGTATAGTGGGAGAGCAGTAACACGAGTATGGCTCCTTCGTACACAGCCTCACATTGGCTGTTCATGGGAAGGCTAGACATGATTGTTAAAGTTCTTTTAATACTCAGAGTGCAGTACAATCAGGACTATGTTTAATTATCAGATTTTATTTTTTAGCTGCAACGGAACTGGCACAGTATGGATAACCACTGGTATCAAGACTTCAATAAGGCGTAAAAACCTAGTCTCTTTTTGTAAGTAAATCGACTATCCAACCCCTGAAGAGCATTCTGCTCTAGCAAGGTATAGACGTATCGTAAACCAATCCATCAGGTATTCTAAGTCATCTTATTACAGAAGAATGCTTATAGATCAGCAGTGCTCCTCGCAAAAACTTACGTTTTAAACGAACTCCTGAATAGGAAAAATAATTCAAGCCCATTATAAGTATAGTATTTCTTACAACAACACAGTAATATTGGCCTTGCAAATGCTTCCAACGATTATTTCTCAATAATTGGTAGCAAACTTGCTGAAGACATGTCTGTGATGCTGATCCTATGCAGTTTTTATGTCCTAGTAACAGAAATACCATTTTTTACCACTTCTCATTGAGGGTGCATACCTCTAGGTTCTCTTTAAAAGATGGCAAATCTCCCGGCTTGGACGAAATTAATTCAAAAATTCTTACATTCATTTGTCATATTATTGTTCCACTGTTATGCCATATTATTAATCTTGTACTTTCATACTTTCAATTGGGGTGTACCCTGGTCAGTGGCTTACTAGCCAGGTGGGGGGGGGGGGCTGGGGCTGAGGCTAGGCCTCCCAGATTTTCTTCAGACCCCCAGATTTTTTGCGTCCTGATAAAGTAATTGAGAAAAAATAAAATGCTTGAAGTATTTCCTTCAAAAACAGTAAATAAATAAAACGTTCAACAATCAAGAAAATGCACGAATGTCAAACATTTTTTGGGGCACGTATGAAATCAAGTTATAACTTCAAAACGCCAACTTTCACTAAATTTGATATAAATAATAAATAATATAATCTTCACTGTTGTTCATTGCATTTTCACTTCGAAAATGAAACGAACGTATCGACGACAAATTCGAATGTGACTTTGTTGGGTTCAGACCCTTTCTGTCTTTCGGATAGCTGGTTGATTTACTGAAAAAAAGGCATTAATACACTGGAGATCATTCTTACACGACCATTTCTATATTCTATCATACACAAAATATGCCTCAAGGGTAAGGTTCTGCCTTCGCATATTCTTCGCTTCCATTCTTCACAAGTAGGCCTATGTCGTGCCTCCCTTCTGTTTATGACAAGTGTCACTGTAGGACAATTTTTCGACAAGTCCTCTTTTTACTAGTTGACACTGGCATCCGGGCGGATTTGTAAAATGTCCGCAAGGTCCGGATTTCATGTGTTTCCCACATGATCCCTACTTCTGCTTTGCGGTTTAAATATTTTGAGAGATTACTCGTAGTATTTTTATTTTGACCCCTCTCTTAAGTAATAGATTTAAAAATAGTCTAATAGAGTTAAGATAAATCTAAAAGAATGGAATTAGTGAGCAATCGAACGCCCGAGCAATCGAACGCCCGATTGGTCACTAGTTGAAATCTTTTAGATTTAAACTCCAATATTTTAAATCTTACGATTTAAGAGAGAAAGTAATATACGGATGACTGAACAAATACTGCACCATTTTACATCTAGACACCATGCACTGAAACTAGAAAACATTGTTTCTTTGGCAGAATGTAGGTCACTTGTAAAATCTCTAAAAAAATTTTAAATTTTTCATGCTCCTCAAAGAGAATAATCCTGAAACATAGGCTAATAATCGGTTAAAAGTTTTGCCAAACATAGCACAATTTTGTATCTAGAAAATTAAACGCAAAGAAAGTTTCTCAGAGGGGGACACATCTACTTTTGGGTTTACTATGAAAGCTGAAATCCTTTCAAATATTGCCGCATTTGCGATCTACGCCCTCCTGAAGTTTACATTTTTTCCCCACTGAGGGAAAGGGAAATACCGGTTCCCTTTAATCTCATCCCCCAGGTCACAGATCAGATATAACCAGTTTTGGGGTCCCTAAAAAGTGTATATGTTACTATTTTTCATAAATTGATTTTTTTTTCATAATTTTTGAAATGGCAGATACGAGATTTATATTTCAGCCAGCTTAATACATGCGGGAAGTGCCGTTCCCGGTCACCTGTAAAGCCCAAATTTTCTTGTACCGTCCGCGCTAACTGATGGTGTCGCTCCGCTTAGATAGTCTTGCCGCGCATAACCCTATGAGGTACGAGTTCCACTCCCCCCACTTGTTACCTACCCCCTAAAAATTCCATCCTGGCTACGTCACTGACCCTGGTGCTCTTAAAGTTGCGAGTCTGAGTCATTCCAATCTTCAAGAAAGGGAACCGCCACCAGAGAATTATTTCTCTATCAGTCTGTTACTTGAAAAGACTATTGCAAGACGTCTGAGAATATTTTAAAAAGATGATGATATACTTTTTGACTACCACTTTGGCTTCAGGAAACATCAGTATACTAGCCACGCACTCCTAGAAACCATTAATGGTGTACGTATGCATCTGAATAACGGGGAAATGTCTTAGACATATACTTAGATCTGAAAAAAGCGTCTTCTTCGAAAGTGATACAATATGGAATTCGTGGCAAAGCTTTTGATGTTATAGCTACCTTTCTGAAAGGAAACAATTCATATATGTTAACGGTGGCTTATCTAATTATGCAAATATTGATATTGGTGTCCCCCAAGGTTCTGGTCTTGCACCTTTATTCTTCTTGATATATGTAAATGATATTCATAATATAGTACCCAATGAATCTGATAGACCTTTTGCTGATGACACCAACGTTTTCCTTCACGAAAACGACTGCGTTAAGCTTGTTTGTAAGTAGTCTTTCTTCAAGACTCTGGTTTGTTTGCGTCCAACGCGCAACGACTTTGAAGCCTACTTAGCTACGCGCCCTCTTTATGCTTATCTTTTGAACATTCTAAACCAGAGTGTTCAAAAAATAAGCATAATAGAGGGCGCAAAGCTACTTTGGCTTCAAAGTTGATGTTTGGTGGACGTAAACTAAACAGAATCTTTAAACAAGACTAGTTTGTGAGGCACAAGCCGTTTTGAGTCAGCTCAAATATTGGTTTGACTCCGACATACGTACTCTCCACCAAGGCAAAACTAAGTTTTCGATCCTTCATCGTAATGAAAGGGGTGCCCATTCCTGTCCTGATCATTTTACACTGAACGGCACTTAAATTTGCTGGACTGCCTGTGCTTTACACTAAGGTATACTAATTGACGATAGTCCATCAGTGTAACTGATACTTATGAGAGCCATGGCAATTGAAGGCCGTGAGGTTGGTCGTTAAGTGTTGTCTTTCGGTGGACGTAATAACTTCTTCGGAAAGCAGTTTCAAGTTTGGTTTCGCCGAACAGCTCTTTGCCAGAGGGTCGGAAGGAACTAAGAAGAAGTGTAATAGCAACAGGTACGGTGATCTGGAAATATCGTCAAGTTGGTTAGTAATTCCAAATTCCGGCAGAAGATATCCCCCTCCCCCCCCCCCCCCAGGTATTGCACTTCGTAAACCTACGGTCAAGAAGTATCCCAGAGGAAAGTTATATAGAAGGAGTATTCCAGAAACAATATTACTTCTCACGCTACCTCAATGAACAAAGCTACAAGGGCGTTGGTCCAGACGAACTATTCATTAAGTAACGTTCGCTTGATGTTCGCTTGAAGAAATGGTATTTGCACTTTCACTACTCGGGTGATAATAACCTCTGATCCGTCATCGCAAAATTATCTCTATTACTGGGTAACATAACTAGAACCAATTTTCTCCTTTCATGCTATGCAAATATTGGGAGTTTGTATTTGAACTGAATTTGAATTCTCCCCTGGCTGCACCCGGGGGCTTTTCATCTGTTCCCAATGGTTTCGTCATGCATTCGTCATGCGCTCGTGGTACACAGTGAGTGTGGTCTCAATGTGTCGCCTTCCCCTCCCGACAATAGTTATTTTTAGATCCGTCTTTTTGTTAGAATAGGCGCGGTTTAACGGAAGAATGCTTTGGGGATTCAATCCCCCTTCCAGAAATGTGCTCAACCCCCCCCCCCCCCCCCCAAAAAAAAAAAAAAAATCTCTGAGGTTGTTTATACCTTAAAAGAAGGGTTTACTTATTCAAAGCATTTTTGTGTTGATTCGCATTGAAATCCGATGTCCGGTTATCAAGATGGCAAAATTGTCACATTTTCAACAAGAAGTGAACAAAAAGCAAGCGCACATGACATCATATCCTCACATTAATGGAAGGTCTTTTGTTTTTCTTTAAACTTTACAGCCTTTTATCTCCTCTTCAACAGGGGTGGTGCAAGGATATCCCCGACAGGGGGCAAGCTCCCCGACAGCAGGGAGCTTGGCTTTTTTACGGTACGAAACAACAGTTGAGGCAACTGCGTACGGTAGCTTACCAAGCTCCATTTTTACGTTCGACGCCATATATACAGCATATATTCATGCAAATTCAAAAGCGACACAATCAGTGGCCAATAGCTACATGCGGGGTTAGACATAGGTGCGATTGAGCCCGTTCAAGAAATAATAAAAGACCCGGAAATTTGCTAGTAGCGAGTATGTGACCAGGGAGGTGTTACTAGCTAACATCTCTCTGATGTGACAGAGTCCGACCAGGTAGGTGTTATTATTAACACCTCCATGGTCCGACATCAAGGAACACGGGACAACTATTGCTGTTTTCCAAACTTTTCCTTCATATCTTCCAGTATTCATTCCAATACAATCATGTTTTGACATATTTCTTTAACAAAAAGCAAAACTTCCTCGCTTCTCACGGTCGTGATTTACTTCTGTTGAATGAATCATGGTTTGGAGAAACTGTGGTGTAAGTCTTCAAATGACGTAGGTTAATTGCGTAATAAAAAAGAAACCAAAAAATAATAAAAGCAAGATTTTCCGCGCGTTTCGCGCGACCCAAATTTCAATTCCTAGTGAGGTATTGCTCGCTCGCACCTTCAGTTTGGTACATTTTTTCGAGCTCTGGAAATGACAAAATCGGAAATTTGCCATATTTGTTACCAGATCATTAAGTGATACAGGCAACTACAGTGCTATTTTCATAAATTTCATATAAATTTTCATAAAATTCCAAATTTTCTCCAATATAAGAGCCGATGATTTTAAAAGTGTTGTCCGTCGGAGAGCTTCAATTTGTATAGGCCTTAGATAACATTATTTAGCAACAACAGTGTTTGATCGCCATGCAATCCCAGATTTTCAAAAAAGATATGCAGATTCTTCAGTAATCCCTAAACTTTTCAAATATCATAACAGGAAACTCAGAATCCAAAATTTTCATCAATACAAGCTCCATATTTTCAAAAAGACTATTTGTTTAAAAGGGGAAAATATACTCCGCGCGCGTCGGGGGCCGCAAATTACATCTCTTGGACGGTGTTGTTTACACATAGATATGCTAAAACCTCCGAGTTTTGGGGGTTCATCCCCCCGTACTCCCATCCCCAGGAATGGGTGCTTTGTTTTCGGTTTCGGGGTGCAACCAAAAACTTTTGCCCCCCCCCCAAAAAAATAGTCCTTTACCCACTTTGTCCCCCCAATTTTGAAATTCTAACTCCGTCACGGCGCATAGTATTCAGAGTCTGTCTGTCTGTGTCAATAGGCTAATAAAGGCAATGGTTACCTTCGAAAAATGCTTATGTTCTTCCGATATTAATAGTTACAGCCTACGGTTTCACAAAAAAAGAAAGCAAAAGGGTAAATGTCGGTGATCTTGCTTTTGCTATCCATATACCTAAGGGGTGGAATTAAAGATTTGTAATAAGGGTAATCCGCAAAAACCTTTTTCGAAAATAGTTTCTAACTCACTCTATTTTTGATTCCTTGCCATAGGCAGGCAAGGGGATGCGACGGTAATGTCGTGTGTGTGTGTGTGTGTGTGTGTGTGTGTAGGTGTGTATGTGTGTAATGGTGTGTGTTTGTGTTTGTGACACTTGCTTGTAGGCACGATATCTCAAGGTAGGAATGTCCGACACTTTTCATACGTCGTATTTAGATTTGTCATGTTGAGAGAATGAACGCTATTGTTTTCGGTAGAGGTCAAAGGTCATATGAGGTCACCAGCTGCAAAATTGCAAAAACACCGAAAATGGCTTGAAAACACGATATTTTCAGATAGTAATGGCTGATACTCTTCATGCTTGGTATATAGATTTGCAATGTTGAGAGAAAGAACCCTATTGTTTTTGGTATAAGTCAAAGGTCATTTGAGGTCACCAGCGGAAAAATTGTGAAAATTTCGAAAATGGCTTGTAAAAACGATATCTCCAGATAGGAGTGACCGACACTTGGTATATAGATTTGTCATGTTGAGAGACAGAACCCTATTGCTTTTGGTATAGGTCAAAGGTCATTTGAAATCACCAGCGGTAAAATTCCCAAAATGCCGAAAAAGGCTTGTAAACATGATATGTTCAGATAGGAGTGACTGACACTTTTCATACGTGGTACATAGATTTGCCATGTTGAGAGGAAGAACATTACTGTTTTTGTTAGAGGCCAAAGGTCATTTGAGGTCAGCAGCTGTAAAATTACAAAAAGCCGAAAATGTCTTGTAAACATGATATTTTCAGATAGGAGTGAATGATACCCTTCATGTTAGGTATATGGATTTGACATGTTGAAAGAAAGAAGCCTATTGCTTTTGGTATAGGTCAAAGGTCTTTTGAGGTCACCAGCTGTAAAATTGCAAAAACACCGAAAATTTCTTGTAAACACGATATTTTCAGGTAGGAATGACTAATACTCTTTTTGTTTGGTATAAAGGTTTGTCATGTTGAGAGAAAGAACAATTTTGCTTTTGGTTTAGGTCAAAGGCCATTTGAGGTCACCAGCGGTAAAATTGCAAAAATGCCGAAAATGGCTTGTAAACATGATATCTTCAGATAGGAGTGACTGATACCCTTCGTGTAAGGTATTCAGATTTGATATGTTGAGATAAAGGAGCCTTTTGCTTTTGGTATAGGTCAAAGGTCATTTAAGGTCACCAGCGGTTAAATTGTAAAAATTTCGAAAATGGCTTGTGAACACGATATCTCCAGATAGGAGTTACTCATACCCCTCACATTAGATATATAGATTTGACATGTTGAGAGACAGAACCCAATTGCTTTTGGTAGAGGTCAAAGCCCATTTTAGGTCACCAGCGGTAAAATTCCCCAAACGCTGAAAATGGCTTGTAAACAAGATATCTTCAGAAGGAGTGAATGACACTTTTCAAACGTGCTATATAGATTTGTCATGTTGAGAGGAAGAACCCTATTGTTTTTGTTAGAGGTCAAATGTCATTTAAGGTCACCAGCTGTAAAATTGCCAAAACTTCGAAAATGGCTTGTAAACATGATATCTTCAGATAGGAGTGGCTGGTTGAGAGAAAGAAGCCTTTTCCTTTTGGTATAGGCCAAGGTCATTTGAGTTCAACAGCGGTTAAATTGTGAAAAATTCGAAAATGGCTTGTAAACACGATATCTCCAGATAGGAGTGACCGACATTTCGCATATAGATTTGTAATGTTGAGCGACAGATCCCTATTGTTTTTGGTGGAGGTCAAAGGTCATTTGAGGTCATCATCAGCGGTAAAATTGCGAAAACTTCGAAAATGGCTTGTAAACATGATATTTTCAGATAGGAGTGACTGATACCCTTAATGTTTGGTATATAGATTACTCATGTTGAGGAAAAGAAGCCTATTCCCTCCTGGTATATGTCAAAGGTCATTTGAGGTCACCAGCGGAAAAATTGTGAAAATTTCAAAAATGGCTTGTAAACACGATATCTCCAGATAGGAGTGACCGACATTTCGTATATAGATTTGTTATGTTGAGAGACAGGACCCTATCGTTTTGGGTAGAGGTCAAAGGCCATTTGAGGTCATCATCAGCGGTAAAATTGCGAAAACTTCGAAAATGGCTTGTAAACATGATATTTTCAGACAGGAGTTACTGATACTCTTCATGTTTGATATATAGTTTTGTCATGTTGAGAGAAAGAACCCTATTGTGTATTGGAAAAGGTCAAAGGTCATTTGAGGTTACCAGCGGAAAAATTGTGAAAATATCGAAAATGGCTTGTAAACACGATATCTCCAGATAGGAGTGACCGACACTTGATATAGAGATTTGTCATGTTGAGAGACAGACCCCTATTGTTTTTTGTGGAGGTCAAAGGTCATTTGAGGTCAGCACCAGCGGTAAAATTGCGAAAACTTCGAAAATGACTTGTAAACATGATATTTTCAGATAGGAGTGACCGATACTCTTCATGTTTGGTATATAGATTTGTCATATTGAGAGAAAGAACCCTATTGTTTTTGGTAGAGGTCAAAGGTCATTTGAGGTCATCAGCGGTAAAATTGCGAAAATGCCGAAAATGACTTGTAACATGAAATCTTCAGATAGGAGTGACTGATACTCTTTATGCTTGGAATATAGGTTTGTCATGTTGAGAGAAAGAACCCTATTGTTATTGGTATAGGTCAAAGGTCACTTGAGGTCACCAGCGGTAAAATTGCGAAAATTGCGAAAATTGCGAAAATGGCTTGTGAACACGATATTTTCAGATAGGAGTGACCGATACTCTTCATATTTAGTATATAGATTTGTCATGTTGAGAGACAGAAGCCAATTGTTTTTGGTCGAGGTCAAAGGTCATTTGAGGTCACCATTGGTAAAATTGCAAATATTCTGTGCCCAAAATGTAAAGAAAACTCTATCACACTGTGTCAGTTCTAATGAAGGTGAGGTATTTGATGGCAAGGAATCACTAAGCCTTTTGGCTTTCTGGTTCCTAAGTTGAAGGTTGAGTTTTGGAGTAAACTCAACGCTCCACGGCTATTGTAAACTTAGAACACATAAATAAATTCATTCCGCCAATGTAGGTGGATAAATGCTTCTTTTGTAATTATAGATCTAATACTTTATGTGCAGAATGAGAAAATTGTAAGCGTGAATTAACTTGCTACAATACCACAAATATATCTTGATTCGAGAAGTATAATGTTTCGACGTCTGAAACAAACGTTGCTGTAAGAGTACACTGCCAGAAAAAATGTCCAGTAGTTTCTGTGGCAATGCTTTAAAAGGAACAGTTAGCTGAGGTACACTTCTCCTTAGACAATAACAATTTATTTGTAGGAAAACTCGGGAGTGAAATGTTGAAACTGGGAATGATAAAGCCAAGCAGTGGTGACAGTATACAGAGAAATTAAAAAAAAAAATACATCAGCGCGAGTCGTTCTCTGTTCAGTCTGTGAACGGCCTATTCGACTTATTCGGTGCAATTGTAACACTTGAGAAACCTGACAATAAATATAATTTGTAAATATATTGAGACATGGGGTTAGCATGAACAGCCTTGATAAATAAAAAGTAACTTGACGTCGTTACTATATCTACCTGATGTTCTCTTTACACGAGGAGTCGAAGTAACAACCCCAAACAAAATAAATAAATAAACAAACAATGTAAATAATACGGAGTGAATACATTCAAATAATCATATCTGCAAATGCAAATGAAACAGTTCCTATGGATAACGTTAATCCAGTTTTGAAAATTGTACCAAAGTTAAAATACGAGAGAATTTTTGGAACAAAGGACCACTCTAATTTATGAAACCCCTTTTCCAAATCTAAAAGTAAGAAAACCCAGGAAAATTACTAGAAGAGCAGTGTTCTAAATCTATGAAAAACTTTATGTCCTCCCATATGAATCTTCCGTGCGTTACTTTAAAATCGCGGTTTAATGAGGGCCAATTAAACCGTGGGTCATGCGTTTTATTACAGACTGAGGAAATCACCTTGCAAAAATTTTGTAGTCTGTGTTGAATGTGTGATTAGAAGAAAATTTAGTAAGGATGTAACAGTCCTGTGAGCTTTAAAAATTAATGCAACACTGTTTTTTGTCTGTTCTTGTGATAAATGGCCTCATTGATGACCAAAATTAAATACTTTTTATTAAAATTGCCCTGTTAAATTCCCTTAACAAGTTTTGTAGAAGTTTAGAAAGAGTTGAAGAGACTGTTTTTGGAGCTTTGTCTGTTACAGTGATATCAAAGACAGCGGAAGCATTTATCAAAGGTGAGGTCACCTTCACAAGACTACAAGTCAATATCTTTACTGTTCTGGATTGGGGGCCCGTTAAAAACGGTTCAGAATGGGAATTCTTGAATGTGTAGAGAGATTTGTAGAAATTTTTGATTTCTTCAAGAACACCTTTCCTTCCTGTTCTCTATACACCACTATTCTTTTCGAGTTTTAAGATTGAACTGAGTGACCTGTTTCTTTTCTCTAGATTAACAATTGAAAATATGTAAAATTCTTTTCCTCATTTCCAACCCATCGTGCAGGGACCATGATGATTCTGCCATTCAGTTTGTACTCATAATATAACTAACAACAGTTCGTTTTGAAATTCTCCAAATTTTGCACGTATAGTTGGTGGCTCATTTCTGTAAAACTGTAACTGAATGCTAGCATAAAAACTGTACAAACAAAAGGACAATCTTTGGGGTGCCAATTTTTGTACCCTTTTCATATACTGTTTACTCAAAGTTAAAACCTTTGCTCATGGAAGTACTTCCATGCTTTGCTCAAGCTTTCGACTGCATACAATGAAAACTAAGTGTATGTACGTACAGTATATACGTACGCGTGATGATATTTAAGGTAAACATTCACTGGTGCTTTGTTTTGATGTACAGGTCTACCGGCATACTAACACGAGAGTACTCATATTAGAAGCTATCTGGTTCGAACTGACGGTGAGATCGCCATTCTGCCCACGGTAAGACAAATTCACAAACTGGATTGTATATTTACTATTAGACGAGAATAGTATATGTCCCAGGAGAGAAAGGGACCAGTAAATTTGACGAAAGCAACTATTAGTCTCGTCATTCAAAGTCAAACGCCTCGATTTCTTCTCAGTTAATGTTGTGGTATATTACCTAAGTCATTTTCAAATTAATGTGCTAAATCTCACAAAACGAGAAGTCGTAACTGATATTATGCAGGATACGTTCAGTTGACATGCACTCTCTGACAGGCAACGTGGCATGCATTATATATAACTATGGCGTTAACGTTGTAAGTACCGTTTGGAAGAATATTTTACTGTCTGGGTAGGCTGGGTAGGGTTGAGGTAGGGTTAATGTTAGGAAATTAGAAAAAATGACTTTTTAGTGTAAGGGTTAATGTAACTGTGTAGGCCTACCTGGGATGTGTTGCTCGCTTGTTATATTTTTTATTTTTTATTTTCATGCTTGAGAAAAAATTTGCCTTGACTAAAAATTGAAAGATACTCTAGACTACTAGCTCGCTTTCGTATGATTGTTACTAACTCAAGCAGTCAAGGTTGTTGTTTCTTTAGCTTTGGTGTACACATGCGTGTATTCAACACTCTTAAATCAAAAGAGTGAACTTAGTCACTCTTTGATGGGGTGAAAAGTGTAAATTCACTCCATTACAGTGATAATTCACTCCAACAGGAGTGAAAGTCACTCCAAAAAGAGGGAAATTCACTAGGGGAAGAGGGAAAATTCACTCTTCCACGAGTGCCTGCAATCATCACTCCTTTTTTTAAGAGTGATCACTGTAGGCACTCCATCAAGAATGAAACTTCGCTCGTTTTAAGGGAATTTCACTCTTTTTGGAGTGAATTTCAAGCCTTGGAGTGAATTATTACTCTAATAGAGTGAATTCACACTTTTCACTCTATCAAAGAGTGGCTAACTAGTTCACTCTTTTGATTTTAGAGTGAAGGTGTTTTTCTTGCAGAAGAAAGCGGTTTCCTTCGTCACGATGAAAAAATTACATAAACCACGTCCATGTTGGGGCGCGTTCAGGAAAATACCTGACAAATTTTAGGAAAAGAGAAACATTAAGGTGCAATTGTCCAGGTTCTGTGGGTCTTGAAAATCATAAATGGGACCATGAAATTTTAAACATTGGGCAAGGGAATGTTTTATCGAGGAGGCTATATCTTTCATTCACGGTTTGAAAATATCAGAGAGCAAATGCCCCCTGCTCCTCTTTCCGGCGAGTTTATGGAACTGACAACTAGAGTAGTGAAATGTTGTAGCCCACTGAAGTCCTTTTCGCATGATAAGTATATCACCCAATTATTCTGTTTTCAAATTGAAAAACACTGTGCCTGAACACTTCTTCAACAGTTCACATCAGCATCGTCCGGCTGTTACATATATACACAGTAGGCCTCCATGTGCAACAAGAAAGGCAACAAGAAAATAGGGTGGGAGCAGGCAGTTGTAGGCTGCAGCTCCCTGGTGGTAGGGGGGAGCGCGAGAAATAGTGGCTGCCTCCAAAGACAATATTAACAGAACCCAACCATCCGTTGGCGCGGTGGGTACAACTTTGTAAAGAACGTGACCCCCTTACAGCCGGAAACGGGTCAGGGGTGTCCAGGCCTATATGTTCTATTGAAAGAGTCGTTACTTTTAGCTCTCAGTTTGCAAAAAGATTTCATGTTATGTAAAGTATTGAGGGCCCATCGTGGCAGGTTCCTTTGACTTTCCTTTATTAATGAATGTTCTATTTGGCCTTGAAGCTTGATACTGTTGGAATGTGCTGAATTGTTTTTTCCTGCACATCTAGCATAACCGTCAATACACCTTCTACGGAGCTTAGCAAACAATGCAGTGACGTCAAAATAAATTGCATGCAATGATTAAATAATGAGTGGCGATGACATTAACGATTTTCCATTATCCACTATATACCGCAAGAAAAATACATCTCTTTGAAAATAAGTATCTTCAAAACGCAATGTGCTACCGTAGATGTTAGTCACTTCCTGAAGGAGAACAATTTTCTTCACATTGCGAAGTCAATGAATTTTGTCCCCGGGAAAATCCCTGTAAGTGTGGTTCGAGACGGACAACCTGCAGCAGAATGTCTACAGTTGTGAGGCACAACTTGTGTCAATAAAATTGGACTGGGCTAGATTAGATGCCCGCAAAAAAAAAAAAAAAAAAAATCGATGCGCCCAATTTGGACTTCAAAAAAGCATTCGACAGAGTTCCCCATGAACTTCTTAAGACTACGCTACATAAACTTGGAGTTCCTTAACAGATTATTTGGCCGATTTGAGGAATCTCTTGTCGATTATACACAGTTTGATGTTTTTAATGGAACTCGATCCTTTTAGAGGAAGTTGTATCAGACGTCCCAAGGTTCTATTCTCTAACCAATTCTCTTTTCGATACACATTGATGTCTTCGTTCATTTCGTCTCTTCTAAGGCTTTTGTTTCTTTTTTTTGACTGTGTGCTATCGCATCGTTCAGTCCGACGATCATTGTCGCAAACTTCAGACTGGCATAAAGCAGTTAGATCTCTGAATAAATTTAGATATTTGCTCCAAACTGTGAGGATTAGAATAGTTCCCCCCTGCGTTATCAGTGCTGCCTCTTTGCATCGGGACTCCGTTGCTCTAATTACGAATAATCTTTACTGAGTTTGCCTCTCGACTCATGCGAAGTGAGATGATGTCTGCCTGGATGTATTACCGTAACTAGGAAGAAGAAAACGAACACGATGAAGTTATCTAAAAGATTCAGAGGACTGAGGCGACGGTCGAGGGGCGCTGCCTGTGTGGTCATTTGAGTTCATTCGAGGTCAAACAAAATAAAAATTGCAAACACATTATTTGAAGATAGCAATCTCTAACACTGTTTATAATTGGTTTACAGATTTGTCACGCGAACAAAGGAGCCTTTTTGTTTTTGATGGAGATTAAAAGGTCATTTGAGGTCATCAAAGATAAAATTACGAGAACCTCGAAAATGGCTAAATTGAAAACACGATATCTCAATATAATATTGACAACTTGACCTATTTGATGGAAAGATTTAACATACTAAAATGGATTTTGGTGGAGTTCAAAGTCATTTGAGGTCACCAGAGGTAAAACACTGAAAAGCTGGTATCTTAAGTTTCATTTTTTATGCCGTAGAAATATTAAAATTGCCCATAACTTGATACGTTTTTACACATTTAATCCCTCAAAATAACTTTTCCCCACTCGCAGAAATTTCTGGCCCCCTTCAGTTCCTTGTAAGGATACAGGTCTGGATGGCTTGTAAACATAACCTGTCATGATGGGGGTGATAGGAACTTTTTATTTGATTAATAGATTAACAATGTTAAAGGGGAGAACCCCACTGTTTTTGTGACGTTCAAAGGCAATCTCAGGTCCCCAAAAACCAAACTATTCATTGAAACATCTCAGTTGACAACCACCATAAAAGGAAATACAAAATTGTTTTTCGTGAAACTTACAAGTCATATCAGGTCACTAGAGGTCAAAAAGACGAAGATTTCCTCGAAATCTAAGTATTTTCACCTTGTTGGTCCCAAAATCTCAATATCACCGTTTGGGTCACCGTAGGTCAAAAAGCAATTTTTCAAATTCCCAATATCTTCATTGAAGTCAAAAGAGGTCAAAACCAAAGCAAAATTTCAAAAGACTTCCCAAGATCTTTGGAGATATGATAACGGAACATTTCAAAAAAAAATAGAGGATCGTCCCCTGGGATCATTAGAGGTCATAAGCGAGTTTTCAAGAATTCCTAAGATCCTCATTCTGCGTGGCCACAGGAAAAATTTCAAGATTTCCAAGATGGTCATCAGGAATCACCGACGGGTTAATGAACCAAATTTTACCGGAATGCTCCCCTGGATCATCACGCTCTCTACTTGCTTCCTGTCTTCAATTGTTCCCAACTCAAGTGTAGACCGACCTCATGGTCAAGCGGTGAGGGCATCTGACTTGCAGTCGGGATGTCTGGTCGATGTCTGGTCGAGTCATTTCGAGTAGTTTAAAGATGACCTCTCTTCTTTTGAAAATAAATTGAAACCTGTACCAGATTTTGGATGACGTCACAAATTAACCGTGTCGTAACTTCGATTGCCGAGCCGATTCGATTCAGTATCGTTAATGTCCCCTAACTGACAGCGTATGGAAAGGTTCACATTATCGACTGTACATCCAATCAAATTTAAAACAAGGGTATTTTGTGACGTCATCCAGAATTCGGTAGGCCTATAGTGTGTAATGCATTTTCATGAGACAACAGGTCATCTTCATAAGAATGCAATATACTGCCATTGTGTTCGGTGTACCGAACACATAATAGGGAAGACAAGCCAGTGTTTGTCACGTAATATTTTTTAGTTAGATGGGACCTAACGACACACCAAAACCGCTGTATTTTAACTGTTAGTGTCATCTAGTAGTCAACTAGTTCAATGAACCAAGCCAGTGAACCACAACTGAAAGAAAGGCCGTGACCGGCCCGACTTAGACATATTGCTTAAAAAGTGACTCGTAAACCCCTTTACCCACTCAAGTCTATAGGCTACATGGAATATATCTATAACTCCATATGAAACACTCAATTCCTACAGTTCTTTTTCCTTGAAAGCTGCCTTAGTCCAATATGAACAGACAGAGAGAGTACAGTACAGAATCCTACTGCTGTTGCAGCCTTCGTGACCGTTGCCTTATATTTGCGGCACAGGTACTGGTAAGTACATAAGTGAAACAAATTAAGTTCAGTCGGTACAAACAAATGATTAAGTCAAGTTCTACATTAATTTGCTACAGGTCTTAAGCTAAGAGACGGATGGTCCCTCCCTCAAATAATTGACCTCATGGCAGACAATTTCGTCTTCTATAGACGAATCCGATTAGCGCTTGTATTTAGTGACTGTGAGCAGCCATTAGTGGGGTCCATCAGCCTTGAATCACCTATATATATATATATATATATATATATATATATATATATATATATATATATATATATATATATATATATATATATATATATATATATATATATATATATATATATATATATATATATATATATCGTCTACATGAGTTTCAAACCCTCATATTCAGTGAAATTGAAGGAAATAAGATACAATGTAGTGTACAACAATCCATGATAGAGGTAAGCAGGGGAATCGAAAGATTAAAAGGTGATGGAAAAGGTCATTAAAATGGTGATGGCCCCAGTTATGGCCGACTAAAATTAGACCATCACTTGCTGTCCGGATTCGTCTATACGGATCTCTTAAATCATGGTTTGTCAGTAAGGGGAACAAGAGAAATTTGTCCCCCTCCTTCAAGATTATAAAACAATAACATCACACCCATCAGCCCATTTGATAGCTAAGAATGGATCACTTACTCGTACTCATCTCTTGCGGAAATAACTTCTGTTTTATTCATTGGAGACGAGAGAGGAGGGAAAGGTTTGTGAAAGTTACAATAATGTTTGCTTTTCCTTATTTTCCCTAACCTATGAGAAAAACAAAAATACAGGTTTGATTAAATATTTAGTGGTAACCAGGGCCGTAGCCAGACAAGGTTTATGAGCGGTTAAATATAAGGGAGCTTTAGATTTCATGAGGCCGACGTCATCTACAACAAAATGACGCCACAGTTGTCTACCATTTCGAACGACAATTCGCTACACCAAGTTGTGAATTGTCGGGAGCAACGGTTAACGCCGGAGTGACATCATTGCGTTGTAGATGAGGGCCGCGTCGTGAAATCTAATGATCTCTATTTTCCAGAAGGGGACGGATGAGTAGATATATATTGCGCCAATGGCTAAATCCAGATAGAGAGGCGATCATTTTTTGAATTGGTGATTCTCCCTTTCCCTGGCTGCGGGCATGGTGGTAACGTTAAGTTTGTCTTTCATACAGTCCCTATTGGGATAAAAGAGGAGGATCTGCAAAATTCAAAATGTTTACTTCATTACTAACCTATCTTTGATTGTATGACCTATGACTTTTTTTTCAAAAGCAATGAATCAAAATCGTTGAAACTTGAAACTTAACACGAATAATCGCTGCAAATTAAAGCTTATTGATTTTATTGCATATTTTTAACAGGGTCTGTACACGTTGGCCGAATTCGGTTGTCTTGTTGCGCTTTTGGCGATTAACTCCCCGGAATTGCAACAGGGTTTGTAATATGCATTTTTCGTTGGATTTTATCATTCAGATTATAATTATGAATAACTTCCTAGCCATGGTCGCTTTATAACGTCATTATTACGTCAGAAACACTCTAAGAACCGTGAACATGTTTATACTTAAGTGTGCGTTGGTCTGGGATATTGCAGTGGTGCATTGTCAAAGCTCCCAGACTTCACTGTTCCCAGAGTTCACTGTTCCCGAGGTTTAATGTTACACCAACCTTTTGAACATCTGCACTTCTGGCAGTCTGAGAACATCGAACCCCGGGAATAACGAACCTTGTAATCCCCTCCAAATCATCAAGATATATGACAACGGGAACATCGAACCTTAGAAACACTGAATCCCGGGAACATCGGGTAGATTCCTATTTTCAGACCACATAATCGCTAGTGTTGGCATTACTGAGACAATCCGGAGCATTTACACCAGTGGGGGAAGGTACGCCACCTCTCACACTCAAGATGTTACAAAACGTTTAGCAAAATTATGTAACTGTCAGGCTAAAAAGTTTCAAAAGTGTTTTGTTGAAATGTTGGCATGTGTATATAAGTGGCTAAATACGAATTGTCTTTTTTTTTCTGTCATTCAGATTATAATTATGAATAACTTCCTAGCCATGGTCGCTTTATAACCTCATTATTACGTCAGAAACACTCTAAGAACCGTGAACATGTTTATACTTAAGTGTGCGTTGGTCTGGGATATTGCAGTGGTGCATTGTCAAAGCTCCCAGACTTCACTGTTCCCAGAGTTCACTGTTCCCGAGGTTTAATGTTACACCAACCTTTTGAACATCTGCACTTCTGGCAGTCTGAGAACATCGAACCCCGGGAATAACGAACCTTGTAATCCCCTCCAAATCATCAAGATATATGACAACGGGAACGTCGAACCTTAGAAACACTGAATCCCGGGAACATCGGGTAGATTCCTATTTTCAGACCACATAATCGCTAGTGTTGGCATTACTGAGACAATCCGGAGCATTTACACCAGTGGGGGAAGGTACGCCACCTCTCACACTCAAGATGTTACAAAACGTTTAGCAAAATTATGTAACTGTCAGGCTAAAAAGTTTCAAAAGTGTTTTGTTGAAATGTTGGCATGTGTATATAAGTGACTAAATACGAAAGTCTTTTTTTTTCTGTCATTCAGATTATAATTATGAATAACTTCCTAGCCATGGTCGCTTTATAACCTCATTATTACGTCAGAAACACTCTAAGAACCGTGAACATGTTTATACTTAAGTGTGCGTTGGTCTGGGATATTTCAGTGGTGCATTGTCAAAGCTCCCAGACTTCACTGTTCCCAGAGTTCACTGTTCCCGAGGTTTAATGTTACACCAACCTTTTGAACATCTGCACTTCTGGCAGTCTGAGAACATCGAACCCCGGGAATAACGAACCTTGTAATCCCCTCCAAATCATCAAGATATATGACAACGGGAACGTCGAACCTTAGAAACACTGAATCCCGGGAACATCGGGTAGATTCCTATTTTCAGACCACATAATCGCTAGTGTTGGCATTACTGAGACAATCCGGAGCATTTACACCAGTGGGGGGAAGGTACGCCACCTCTCACACTCAAGATGTTACAAAACGTTTAGCAAAATTATGTAACTGTCAGGCTAAAAAGTTTCAAAAGTGTTTTGTTGAAATGTTGGCATGTGTATATAAGTGACTAAATACGAAAGTCTTTTTTTTTTCTGTCATTCAGATTATAATTATGAATAACTTCCTAGCCATGGTCGCTTTATAACCTCATTATTACGTCAGAAACACTCTAAGAACCGTGAACATGTTTATACTTAAGTGTGCGTTGGTCTGGGATATTTCAGTGGTGCATTGTCAAAGCTCCCAGACTTCACTGTTCCCAGAGTTCACTGTTCCCGAGGTTTAATGTTACACCAACCTTTTGAACATCCGCACTTCTGGCAGTCTGAGAACATCGAACCCCGGGAATAACGAACCTTGTAATCCCCTCCAAATCATCAAGATATATGACAACGGGAACATCGAACCTTAGAAACACTGAATCCCGGGAACATCGGGTAGATTCCTATTTTCAGACCACATAATCGTTGGTGTTGGCATTACTGAGACAATCCGGAGCATTTACATCAGTGGGGGGAGGTACGCCACCCCTAACACTCAAGATGTTACAAAACTTTTGGCAAAAATTATGTAACTCTCAGGCTAAAACGTTTCAATAGTCTTTTGTTGAAATGTTGGCATATGTATATAAGTGACTAAATACGAAAGTTTTTTTTTTTTTCTGGCAGTAAGAGAAGTCTATGGAGCTGTGATCAACGGCTATTTAATCGGACTCTTCGTCATCTGCACCGTCTTTCTTATTATCACAGTGTGTTTAATTGTCGGTATTTTGAAGGTAAGACCATTAGATTGTAGTATGCAGACCTTAAGCCAACCAGAATAAAATTTCTAGCTATAGGCCAGTGGTGTTAACGAATGGAGTGCAAAGGCGGTTGAAGAATACTTAGAAATAGTTGATGTACAGCAGTAAATGCAAGAACCTTGAACTTGTTCTTTGCAAGACACCTTTTGTTTTAATATAGTAATTTGGGGTGGCTTCTGTTGCTAAAGCACCATTTACATTTTTTGCTAATAACAATCTTTTTAAATACCAAATTCATGCAATACATGACGGGTTAAGCGGCCTTTTGATTAAGATCATGTGTAGTATCTGTTATTTTCATTCAGTCTGAAATGGAGCCATGACAGACCAATGATGTAAATGGTCAGCTGAGAGCCGCGAGGTTGTTCAAGTGTTGTTCTTCAATAGACGTATAGCCTATTCGGAATGCAATTTAAAGGCATGTTTTGGTGGCTTTTCGCCTCTGTCTTGTAAGAAAAACAAAAATATTCCACCCCATGTCCTTCAGACCCTATCACAATACCATTTTCCTAACTCAAGATATCTCAATTTAAAAATTGGATTTCTGTTAAAAATACCTCTGCTTTTCAACAAATCCACAGAAAGTTTTGTAATGTGGTCACATTGCTTCAGATTTCTTTTGTTTTTCTTTATAATTGAACATCCTGTTTGTCCTTTTTTATATTTTATATAATTTTAATTTTATGTTGTTGGAATGTTTGAATATAATTTCCTGTAGATCTATCATTACCCTTCACCATACTTGGAGTACAACCAACAATATTGATTAATATTGTCTGCAGCAGCATTATAGTAATATTTATGTTGAATGCAATGTCAAATTATTGTGCCACGATGACATCACAGATTTCCCATGATGCATCAAATCCTAGAAAAATTTGCAAAACCGTAAAATTTGTACCTTCCGAATGCAATAAGCTATTGAAATGCAGTTTTCACCCTCTGAAAGGGAAAATTTTTCTGCTTATTTTGAAGTTAACGAATTTTGTCTCCAGAATATGCCTTCAAAGTTTGGTTTCGCCGAACGGCCCTTTGCCAGAAGGTCGGGGAATTATAGAAAAAAGCGTATATTTACCAATTTTCTGTTTTGTTCAAAAAGTGAATATTATACTTTAAGCACATGTTGTCACGTTTCTGCCCTCTTCCAGCCTTCGTAAACACGTTTACTTTTTAAACTTGGTCAGCTATTTAGCATTAGATGAAGCAATTAAACGTGTTTTCAGAACGGAATATTTAGGAATTTAATGCACGTGTTTACCATCTAAACATGCTTACGAACTTTGGGCATGCAGGTGTTTAGAAAACCGTTATTTCCTAAACAAAGTGAGTCCCAACCTTGGAATTTGTGCGATGCAAATAAACAAATGATGACGTATAACTTTTTAAATTATTTCTTCCAGCAACGGAGATGCCTACTCCTGGTGTTTTTAATAGCGTTTGGAATTGTCGTTGTCCTGCAGTTTCTAGGCTCTATCGGTGCTTTCATCTCAATGGTGAGTATTCTTTTAAAGTATTTATGTGGGCGGAATCAATTCGTAGCCAATTTTTTCTAAAAGGTTGGATGGAATGGGGAGGGATCTAAGTGGAGAGGTTCCATGGAAGCTATGGACGGTGGACTAGATTCAAACATGTGCAAAATTTGGTCGTCAGGGGCCGGAACAACCAATGCCCCCTCACCCTTAATTCCCTATTCTCATTCCCTTCATTTCTTTGTTTTCTCTTTTCTCATCTCCCTCTTTTCCACCTCGTTCATTTTTTTTTTTTTTTTTTGAGTCGGTAGAGGGATTAGCGCCTCATTGCTCCCCTCCCATCTGGCTACTTGATATGAATAACATAACGCAGAAAGGCTTACAAACAGTTTACGCACTCTATCACCAATAGATTCTTGCCAGTCCATTTTATCCGGGCAAACCGCCGAATTTGATTATGTTTGACCTACAAAATCTTGGACAACGCGCGATAATTTATGAGTCAAACGTGCTGCGACAAAGGTAACCTCTAATCACGCAACCAGGTAAAAAGTCGACCATGCAGTGTAACACCATTTTGCATCTCATGTTCCTAAAATGACAAAAAGTCCCCTCGGACCTCCCGGGACGTCAATGCTGTTATACATTTCGTATTGCTTGTACGCGAGAGGTCCGGTGGTTGGATGAAATGGAGGTCGAGTAAGAGCAAAGACTTGAAATTTTGGATCTACTGTCGGTGTGCGTCACGGTGATTCTCCTCATAAGCAATGGAATGAGGAAAAGAATTCAACAATCTAGATTAGACTCTGAAGGTTATATAAGTGGGTATCCTCTCTAAGTAGACCTAATATACTGTATTATTTTTTTTATTTTCGCATTGGAATCGTACAGACTCAAAGATGTGTCTCCGTCCCTGGTAACGGCAATCAATACATAAGCAGGATATTGAAATCAAACATTGTTCCTTTATTTCTTTAACAGTTTAAGAGTGTGGCTTGTGGTCAGCTGATGAATAAATGGACGAGTACGTTCAATTATTCTTTGTTATAATTCATCATTTCCCGTTACAATGTCCAAGAGAAATTGGACAAATGAAGTTCACGTTGGCATCAACATTTCCTCCCTAGAATCCATCCACGTTAGTTAGTTGCTCCTAAAGTTATATTAGGCCTACTATCGAAACTTTCATTTGAACAGCTGAGAACAGCACATGATCTCACAAGATACCATTGCCCTAATTGCCATGTGGTATAGGGTAGGTCCACACTCCCGGCTCTTGACCCTCTCCGATATAAACCAACACTTTGCAATCCCGATGGAGCTCCAGAAAGTTCGTGACGAAAGATAAAAAGCTGACAGAAAATTGCCCATACAACCACCTGCTAGGGAAAGCTGGGTACGCTACTGATATAACGCCCACGTACCAGGACCACGTGTTTCCTTTTTTAAAGGGCAAGAGCAGTCATCCCAAATTGAAGTAGTGTAGTAGACTGTCAAGTTTCATGATTTGCTGTTGGGAGTCATGTGACAACATTTTTCCTCTTCAGATGTGAAATTTACCAGATATAATTGCTTGGTTTTCCTTGAATATGCAATAGTACAGTAATAAAATGTAATGAAAGATACTTTGAAGTGAAATAAGATCAAAATTGTGTTATTTAGCTTTTCCTTCAAATAATTTTTTGGGGGGTGGACTGCTCCTTACCTTAAAGCACTGAATAATACCACATGGGCTATTTTGCTCTTCCTCTATTACAAATGGGTTGCGACTAAAAGAGTTTTCGTGCTTCTTAGGTTGACAAAACGACAGTTCGCTTACGGGAGGGACCTACACTACTTGACATGTTTTTTTTTTCATACTTGGGGCAGAGAACGATACCTGTATAACATTGTAAGATTATGCCAAAAAACTGACGGTCGTTAGAGTTGGCAAGACTAAA
This sequence comes from Holothuria scabra, assembly GCA_037179385.1. Lineage (NCBI taxonomy): Eukaryota > Metazoa > Echinodermata > Holothuroidea > Aspidochirotida > Holothuriidae > Holothuria > Holothuria scabra. Next base: position 9,890,288 of record CM074197.1, read on the forward strand.
AATTTCCTGTCAACGGGTTGGGAGGTTTGTCCTTCGTTATATTGCTATTTACTTTATGCACTCCTCGAGGTTGTTTGGTTGTTTGTATATTTATCAAAGTGACACAGCATGAGTCTCCCCAAAGACTCATTAACTTTTTTACTGCAAACCTGTGATACCGTATGAAAAATGAACATTTTATCAAAATTTACACCTTTCTCGATGTAGATTTGTCAAGGTCTAGCACTCAGAGCATGAAATTTGTAAGAGAAGAGAGTAATCAAGTGATCAAAATGATTTTAAAACTGCCACCAGTGCAACGTGATTATTTCGGAAACGTGGGCAGTGTAAAATCAGGGAGGTGTGAGTCTACTCACACCTCCCTGGTAAAATAGAGAGACGAACATAGACACAAAGAGGAACAGAGATTGGCCGAAAACGAACTTAACTGTATTGCGACCAAATCAAAACTCTTCTCAACTCATAGAAAACTTGTCACAACTAACTTGTAGTAACGTAACTTTGAATTATATGCAAATGAATTGACTACGTAAACTACATAACATTCAAATGATAAAGACCATGACGTAAATACTGAATATTCAAACAAAAACTTTTTGCATTCCGTTTACCTCTCACAATAACATTCAAGCTAGGGGAGGAGTTTCCTTCTAGAGTAAATGACCAATCCTTCTCTTTAACTCAGCAAAGATAATGAAACGTCAACATGTAGTTGCGGTCACTTTACAATTTGCAAAAAATCATGGCATCATCGTGCATTTAAAGCAAGGAGTTGTTAATAACAAGTCCCTGTTTAAATTTGCTCGGAGAATCCAAATTATTTGGAACCCAGTTTCTTGCAGAACCATTTATTCGGAACTAAGTGCATGCAACAGGTAAAGAGGCGGGATATTCCACTTTCCCCCTTGAGGGAGAGTGGTGGGAATTGTCCCCTCACTTTCCTCCGGAAATTCAGCGAACAGAGCGGTCACATATTTGAATCTATAGAGGTCATGTGCCGACGTACCCCGCAGAACGGACTCGGTTTGTTCGCTCCCCCTTAAAGGCTTCAAAAACTACCGTCCGCCAAAACGAAGAGGTCTGCGTCCAATTTTAAACTCATTACCATAATATGACTTATTCATGTCCTGCCTCATTTTTATGCTATTGTTTTCAGCGAGTGTGTGTATTCTTGTTGTTTTAAACTGAAGGACTAGATTGAAACTTGATCGGATCACCACTGCATTGCATAACCAACTGCCAGTGGGTACTACCGGGAGGAGTGCTTTACGATGTCATATCAACTCTGAGGGTGGCATGGGCTACTGCATGATTTAAACAGGACCAGATGTTGCCTAAGTTGTGAATATTTACTAACATTCATCCAGTCGCGAGGCCACATATTTCTATGAATATCCAAAGAATCTGTTTGGTGTTCACTTTGGCAGACTTGGTGGGGATATGCCTGAACAAGGAATATGCCCTACAGTCTGCTAAGCAGGCAAGTACCGACGTCATTGGGTGCGCGTCTTTCTGTTTTGCCATCCAGGCGTCCATATTACAAAACTGTTAGGCCTACTCATCGAAATCCTAAGCTTAGGATTTCTATGGGCCTACTATGGCGCTCCTGTATGCGCGTTCCGGTAGCGCAACGACTACGCATGATCAGTTCCATCCAGTTTATCAAATTGAAACGCGCTGACGTCACGTGCTTGACCTCCATAACATTCGATATAGCGTGAATTCAAAGTTCAAAGTCGAAAGTGACAAAACACCGATTTTCAAAATTAAGCAATAAACCGCATTTGATTATCATTGGTGAATAAACCGTATCGAATTTGGATTTGCGTTGATTCGATTGCACCATTAGCAAAGCAAAGTCCGCGAACAGCATTGACCGATCGAATCTATCGAATGTGCTCACTCACGTGCAAAAGTGCCCAAGCGTGTGTGTCGTTATAATAGACCATATTCATTGACTACACACTGACGTTATCCTTGCTGGCAAAATAATGGAACACGTGGCCGCAGGGAAATGTGAGTATTCGACTAGGGGTTGACAAATCAGCTGTCTGCATTTGTCGATATTGGTTTGTTCTGACCCTAAGGAGGGAGGACTTTTTGCACTTTGACATCTTATACATAAGGTCTATATTCATGGCTGACAATAATGCACGCCCACGGTTGCCTTACTTTCTGCGTTTCACTATTACTACTGGTTTGCTGGAGAATAACCGGTCAGTGTTTAAACAACCAGTATGCAGGATTCTAAATAACCAGTCAGAAGAGGCGGTAGAATGGGATGCAATGGACCCACGTTTGGAGAAAGTTCTTTTGATGATCTTTGCTAGAAGCATCAAAAGAAGGCCTCAGACAGTGAGCAAATGTAGCCTGATTTGGCGACTGGGAGTGGTTTCTGGAGAGTACTGAGGGGTCGGCAACCTTTCGGGGATGCGGGCCGACTTGCTACTTAATTGCCGAATTAGTGAATTAGCGGAGGGCCAAAGAGGAAGTTAAAACGGCATAGTTATGAAGACAATAAGCGATGCAGGCCATGGTTAACTTTAAAAGCCGTCATAATATGATGCAGAAGCTGAACCCTCTTGTATGTATATAAAGATTTACTGGCACCACAGTGTTTCACACCCAGTTCTAGTTATTTAGCCTATAGCTTTAGGGAAAATTTAAGCTATAGGTTCTATGCACTGTAACAAAAATTCGGTAGATTTACAGACCAACAGAAATGAGAGATAAATAAGGATTGCAGAAAAGTTCTGGAAACTTATTGCCAATAGTCGTCTGTAATCTTTATGTTTCTCTGTATTTTTGTTCCGTAAATATACAGCGATTTTGAACCGTTTTAACAGTGTTGGGGTGATGCGTGTACGGGAATTTGATAGTTGAAATAAGTATTACAGAATTGCGTGGCTAGGTGTTCTCGCCAGTATTGCACATTTTGCTTTTTGTTCGCAATTTTGACTACTCTCCGCGGGCCGGATTCTTGACACCAGTAGGCCGTGCTTGGCCCGCAAGCCGTAGGTTGAAGACCCCTGCCGAAGAGGCTAACTAAACATGTATTATTTTCAATTTCAGTCACCGATTAAGTCAGTTCATGATATTTAAAGCGTTACCATATGATGGTACAGAATAGAAAAAATCGCTCTTGTCTGAAGAAGGCGGATAGCACGAACAACTGAACTTATTTTCTCCAACGCGGTGCTTGCTCACCTAACGTAGGAACAAACAAGTTAATCTAGACTACTGCATATACCATTGGAATACAAAATTGTCTTAAAATGCTTCCACTTCATCACATTTTCTACACGTTTTTCACTGTATTTTATTTTTGGATTTCATTTTACAGTTACGGGAAATTTCGACGATCTCGGCAATGACGGTGATCATCTACGGAGCATGTACTGTTTACTACGTGAGTGTTAACGCGGGTTCTTGACATTGTTATATCTGTACCAAACTCGGCTTTAGAAGAAGCACAAAGGGTTTGACAACCACCCTTTGTTTGCTTTGTTTCCATTAAAAGGCAATTGTCGTCATCACAGACAGCTCCAGTTTTCCAACTGTGCAATTTGTAACTCTTCTCATAATTGTCCTTCGGTGCATGTTCTAGCTTCTTTGGGAAGCAGTTTCAAGTTTGGTTTCGCCGAACGGCCCTTTGCCAGAGAGTCGGGAGGACTTTAGAAAAGTCTTCTCATAATTGTTTTAAAGAAGGTTTTATGGTCCCAACAAGTTTTGGTATGTTACGGGGGAACTTACTCTTAGCATTTGTGTGAAATTTGCATTGAAATCCGATGTGTGGTTATGAGTTATGAGTTATGAGCAGGTAACTTTGTCACATTTGCAACAAAATGTTAACTTGAAGCAAGCAAATGACATAAAATCCTCACATTGTTGGACAGTCTTTTGTTTTATTTAAAAAATTACAGCCAATTTTCTTCTCAATAGTTATTATCAGAAAAAGATTGCATAAGTGGCAAGGGAATAAAAACATTCTTTGCATTCCCACAGGAAGTTTCTTTCCTATTAACTTCAAGGTCATCACAACAGTCTGAAAAAGTAAAGGGAAACAAATCATTCCTTGTTAATGTGAGGGGGTGATATAATCCAAGTTGGCATTTAGATCACTATGTGGAAAACAAGTCCAGTGACTTTTTTATAGATATCTCGAGAAATACATGTCCCATTTTGATTGGACGGTCCACCACACTGTGTAGATTTATTTCATCTTCCAAAAGCTAAATAAAATTGTCCCTTAAAATTAGCCTTTAAAACACCTCTTTCTTCAGTTACAAACCTATTTCATTGCGGGTCTTATCCTGGACAGCATACAATGATATAATATGTAATCGAAACACTTTCTCTGCGTTTTGTTTTATGTGATCTATTCCGCATCTTTAGCAGTTTCGAATTTTGATGTTTATAAAGGGACATTCATCAACAGTGAATTTCATCTCACGAACCATATTCGCACTTATCAACAAGCTAGTTCGGTAATTCGTTGGCGCATCATATTTATGGGGCCAGAGATAAGCAAACCGGGGCTCGGCACGTATATACATATAGCGTAAGGCCTTCCCTTGTTTTCGTTATGACGTGCATGCAGGGAGCAAAATAAAAACTCCCTGGTGCATGCAACACTAAGTTGGTCATTGTAAATATAGGTGAGCTATTTTTATTCATATTCATGAGTTACATACATATTCATGAATTAGCAGTCTGACTAAATGTTTGGTTCGATTTTCTTTTTCCTCGATAAAGATTTGGGGTTGGTGGAGCGTGCTGAGTTTGTTCAGAAAAATGAGAAACCTTGCAGACCACCGCGAAATGAAGATGAATCTGATTCCATCAGCAAAACCGGTATGGCTCTGGAAGATTTCAAATAATTTAGTTAATAAAGTTCTGAAGTCTACCATAGGTAGTCTTTGTCCATGGTTTTAGTCCGTGGTCTCCCGTTCAAAACAAAATTTTGTCCACTTGTTGATTAATACAAATACACAATCATACTTAAGATGGATTGCACTATCGCTCTACATTTATTGGATAAGGAACTTGCTGTAACCAACCTTCAGAGTAGTCTGCCTACTTACTTATATATCAAACAGGCTGTTTTTACTAGTCATATTCTCAAATATGTTAATTCAGTAATGTTGATTTGTTGATTTGCTTGAGGATTTAGATGACATCGCTGATGTTCATTTGTAAAAGTAACGTGGGCTATTTAGATTTCTTACAAATGTTGAATATTAGGTCTTTGCCTTTACCCGGGTTATTTACCTCTTCACTCAGAAAATGAGACGGCTTGTTTACCTTGCAAAGAATGTTGCTGTGTTGGCGTTACTCTCTTAAATCAATAGGCTTAAAATTAGTTTAATAGGGTTAAAATAAATCTAAAAGAATAGCATTAGTGACCAATCGAACGTCCAGTTGGTCACTTATTTCACTCTTTTAGATTTAAACTGCAATATTTTAAATCTTACCATTTAAGAGAGTATATTTACTCTCCAAAATGAATATTTTTACACCTTTAAAATGATATTTAAACCCACATGTGGTGTACATTTAGAAACAGTATATCAGAATTATCGTAATTTGTGTGACTCTCCACCGTATGTGGCATAAAACCATTGTACTGTATGTAATACTCAATGTAGAAGTTACATGCGATGCCGCCGCATATAGTCATTTCAGTCACTTTTGGGGTTGAATATGCCCATTTATTTTATTTTATTTTATTTTATTTTATTTTATTTTATTTTATTTTATTTTATTTTATTTTTTTTTTTTTTTTTTTTTTTTTTTTCTCCATTTATTCATTTTCAATTTCAAGTTCTCCAAAAACAAACATTGTGTTACAAAATGATGTTCAAATAAAATTTGCAAACTTAATAATCTTGTGATAACCCTAATATAATCGAAATATATTTACATAAACAGCAATAAACAGCAATGCTAGAAAACACTCCCTTCAATATATTAATCAAACAAACTAGGACAGGAGGCAAACGCCTCTCTGATATTATCAATATTTACATTTTCTTTTTCCTTACTTTTTTATACTCTTCCACTTTGACCACAAATTTAAACTTATAGAAAAAATCATTTGCCACAGGTATACTTTTCATTCTTTTACAATTAAAAATATAGTTTTTCATATGAAGAGCTAAAAATTGTAGGGATGACTGGTCTTTTCAAAATAAAAAAGAAACTTTGTCTTGAGAAAACAAAATGTTTATTAAATAACAAAAGTTCCACCGCTTTAATAAATTGTGTGGTATAGCTACAATTCCAAAAATGTGATCTATTGTTTCTTCATCAATATTGCAAAAAGTACAAGAAGGGGATTCAGCCTTACCCATTAAGCAAAGCAATCTATTCGTTGGGAGGACTCTATGGATTAATCTAAACTGAAAATACTGCAGCTTGGCTTCTGTGGTAGAGAGCCAAGGAGTACAATAAATATTGGACCAATCCTGGTCAGTCAAGTTTTTAAAGCTGACTACCCATTTCTTTATGGCCGTTGGTTTTCTCGGCAATCGTTTCTAAGCACTTGTTGTAAATAAACTGTGAACACCTAGGTGATTTCAAAAAATTTTCAAAAAAACCTTCGTTTATGTTTTGATTACTACCATCATTACTAGTAATTGAGCCCCTCAACTGTTCGGAATACTATGTATCAAACCGTAATACAATGTAAAGGTAGACCTGTTACATCAAATTTACGCTTAAAATTTTCAAAAGATAAGGGGGTACCGTGTCTATCAAAAAGATCTCTTACATAGAGTACATGCTTTTCAAACAACGAATTATAAAACACAATTTTACCGTTCATCCGAATATCAGAATTATTCCACAATATTTGACTGCCATAGTCCTCTGTAGGGATGTATATGAAATATTGCACCATGATTGTACAACTTCTCTGACAAAAATATTTCGGATATGTGTAACTTCACTTTGCAGACAATTGCATTTAAATAAGAGGTTGCAGCCATATTTCTTTAAACTTATATGAAAGAAAATTTTCCACGGGCCTTGTAAATTGTTGCAATAGCGTTTTATCCAGGTACACTTGAGGCTATTAATAAAACTATTGACATGAATAACCTTTAAACCGCCGGCGTTGACAGGGTTAATAATCACAGAGCGTTTAACCTTATCAGGGTTTCCACCCAAATAAAGTCAAAAATAACTTACTCGAGCTCTCTAATGAAAGACTTCGGGGATTAGGTAATACTAGGAAGAGATAAACCAACTGGGATAAGCCAAACGTTTTAACAATAATATTACGACCTATGGGAGTTAGATCATGACTGGCCCCAAACCCGAAGAATGCTCTTGAGCCTTGAAAGCTTGGGCTGATAATTGAGAGGAAAAAGGTCATCCCCGTTGTGAGTAAAAGTGACACCTAACATTGTAACTGGACCCAAGGTAATGTCTATGTTTAAGTCGGAGAGGAAAACTGGTTTTACCAACAAAAAGGGCCTAAAGGGAACAAATGGGATTTAGAAATATTAATCTTCAAACCAGACGATCTATAGAAATTATTGAGAATACGTAACAATTCATTTAAACTTTCTTTACTACCATCAAGTATAAATGTGGTGTCATCAGCATATTGCAGAATACGAGTTTCAGAACCACTTATTGAAATACCTTTAATATTAGATGACTGAAGCACAGTAAGTGCAAGGGTCTCTACACACAAAATAAAAAGGTACGGGCTTAGGGGACATCCTAATCCTTTATTTTATTTTATTTTATTTTATTTTATTTTATTTTATTTTATTTTATTTTATTTTATTTTATTTTATTTTATTTTATTTTATTTTATTTTGTTTTGTTTTATTTTATTTTATTTTATTTTTTTTTCTTTTGCTTCCATCCTTTATTGAGAACATAATTATGACCAGCAATATATACATACATACAAACACACATACACACATATATACATACATACATTCGTACTTTCATGGAGAAATAAGTACTGTAACAGTTTGTCCATCCTGTATCTGGTAGCATAACATAACATTTAAAATAATTCAGTTTTTACTACTTATCCTAGTTAATCAAAGAGATAATTACAAAAAGCAGTTTTTAGAGACTCAAACTTAATAGGGTGATGAATACTTGTGGAAGAAAGACGTTTCTCCACTTGAAGTAAAAATTTAAAATTATGCAAAAAATCAACACAGTTAGGTATCTCCTTTGACATTCTTTTCCTATAGATGTAATGTTTAATATTAAAGATGAGGAAATTATAAGGATGACTTTGGCAAAACCTATACCCAAAAAATAGATCCTGCTTAGATAGGGAGAATTGTTGGCCTAAGGCTCTCTGCTCGACATCCAAAATAAAATTTGATACGAGGGCACAATCCCAAAATAAATGACTTAACGTTTCCTCATACTGATTGCAAAAAGTACACAGAGCATCATTCCTTTGGTTCATTAAAAAAAGTAATCTATTTGTACCCAAGATCCGGTGTAAAAATCGAAATTGAAAATACTTTAACTTACTATCTCTAAGAGAGCTGAACGGGATTTGGAAAATAGTTTTCCAATGATATGAATCTATATTAAACTCCCTGTTCCATTTAACAATAGCTTTAGGGGGGATGGTAATTGATCTAACAATAGAAGTATAAATTCCTCTTGACAAAGAGGACATTCTCCAAATAGAACCTACGGTTGTGGCAACATTCTCGTCAATTATCTCTACATCAATGGGTGGGATCCTCCAAGATTTTGAAATAGCTGAGTATATACCATACAAAATCGTAAAAGGAAAATGATTAATATTGAACCTTTCTTTAAAACAATTAATTGTGAGAAAACGATTATTAACGTCTAGAAGGTCGCTTACATAAACAACACCCTTATTATACATGAAATCATAATACACCGTTACGTGATTAACCTTAATATGGGAGTTGTTCCAAATTATTTCTCTTTTAAAATTGTTTGTTGGAAGGTAATAGGAGTAAGTCGACCATGCCTTACAAACATCATTTAGAAAACGATTATCAGTTACAATATCATCACCTTTAAAATTACAACTAAAGAGAAGCTTTGCACCGTATTTCTGAAGATGTAGGTCAAAAAATAATTTCCAGACTGCTTCCTTCTCTTCCAAATATCGTTTCACCCAACTACATTTAAGGCTTTTGATAAAGCTTGGTATATGAGTCACTTTCAGGCCACCTGCAAACGTTGGACTGCAAAGAGTAAGACGCTTGATTTTCTCAGGTTTTCCTGCCCAAATAAACTTAAAAATTATTCCTTCAACCTCCTTGAGAAATGAAGGGGGAGGGTCAGGTAAAACTTGAAAAAGATAAACAAATTGGGATATACCCAGTGTTTTTACAATAATTGATTTACCTATAGGAGTCAAATCTCTTTGAGACCATAAAGCCAGTAACTTTTTGAGTCTTGACAACTTGGGGGTGAAATTAAGCTTGAACAAGTTCTCAGCACAGTGGTCAAAAGTTATTCCTAACATAGTTACTGGGCCCAAAGTCCACTTGAGCCCAAACAATGGTTGCGTAAAGGGGTTATTCCCAACAAGAGAGCCCAATGGGAAAACCGTAGACTTTTCAATGTTAATTTTCAGTCCCGAGGCCTGCTGATAAATACGAAGAGCTGAAACGCTTTCACTTAACGAATTATAAGTACCATCTAGAAATAAGGTGGTATCATCAGCGTATTGCATGATCTTGATTTCATCACCAAACAATGAAATACCTTTAATACGGGGGTTACGATTAATATAAATTGTAAGAACTTCGGCGCAAATGATAAATAAATAGGGGCTTTTATTATTTATTTTTTTATTTTATTTTATTTTATTTTATTTTATTTTATTTTATTTTATTTTATTTTATTTTATTTTATTTTATTTTATTTTATTTTATTTTATTTTATTTTATTTTATTTTATTTTATTTTATTTTATTTTATTTTATTTTATTTTATTTTATTTTATTTTATTTTATTTTATTTTATTTTATTTTATTTTATTTTATTTTATTTTATTTTATTTTATTTTATTTATTTATTTTTTTTTTGAGCCTTGCTATGTTATGTAGATTCGGCTATGTTATGTAGATACGATGCATAATCAAAGTTTTTAAGGTCTTTACACTTCCATATTTATATATATATATATATATATATATATATATATTGATATATTTGTATCAACATTAAAGTTGGTGATTTGTAACCGTTTTTGAAGTCTGACAGTATTGTAGTAGTGGTGTTTCATATATTGAACTCTGTACATATGTAAATTGTTTGTAACTGAAGATAATGATGTGATTGTACATAATTAATTGTAACTCAATAAATGATGGCAAAAAAAAAAAAAAAAAAAGTTTTTAAGGTCGCTTGAGGAAAAGATTGATAAACACTCTTATTCTTTTTAGTTTTCAGATGACATTGAAAAGGATGCTGAGGAAATGGATTGAGATGATTATCCTCGGTCTGGTTATCAGTAATCTTCTGTAAAAACCAAATACGTTTTTTTTTCTCAAAATCCCTTAGGTATTATTTTTTGAAGACCATTTTACTCGTCACTGGCATGGGTAATATCTTGCATGTAATATGTATGCACTAATCAACTTAGTGCATAATAAACACATATTTTTGTTTCATTTACCTTTATTGATAATTTGTTTTTTGTTTTTCTTTTTTATTGATACTTTTTTATTCATTTTCAAGTAAAGACATCACAAAATTAACGTACAAAGTTTCTTACACTTTATATTATTTTATTCCCCACATTGTAAACTTTCTTCGTGTTGTTTCGAACTAACACCAAATATACGATATGTGTAAGTATGAAGTAAATATATAATGTGGATAATCATTGAAATACAGAAAATAACTTCAGCATGCACCCAGGGTGTACCTTATTTTCCGTTTGAAGTGACAAATACATTGTGTCCATGAAAGATATATGTATACCGTTTTTTCTGCCTGCTTACTCATTTCCGTAGCTGTATGCTATACCTTTGAAAATACTGTAAGTAAATATTTCATTAACACTTACCTTTATTGCCATAAAGCGCTTAAAGCAAAATACTCAAATGACGATAACTATCAATCAAATAACATCTGGCACTCCCTGAATGTCCCTTCAAACTCTCCAAACGCCTAAACTTGGTCAGAGATGTCTTTTGACAGTGATTTGAAACTTAATTCTATACAAAACTTCATTCAGAGATATACTACCGTCACCAAACTTTTTACCGAAAATATAATATATTTTGTGAAAATTAAAGGCAGTCTATCAACAATCACCCCAAACTAGTAGTAGTCTTTAGAATTTCTCAATTGGGACAACTCTTTGATTGACAGCAAGTTCAAAAATGCACAATGTAGTACTATAGCTCATATTACACATCACATACTGTACTTAGAGTGTAATAATTACTCATTGGGACTTTGAAAACTCAACCTGAATCAATAAACTGAGATTGTGTTTGAATGAGAATGCATTTTAGACAGTTGTGGGGACTTAAGAGGGGGTCACAAGAGTTGGTACTGTTTTGGGTGAGAGGATTACGCCTTTAAGATGCCGTAACACGCTTAATGAAAATATTACTTTGAGCAATCCCTGAATGCCTCTTCAAAAGTCACTATAAGAGCTATTATCTTTGGATGCCATGTGGCACAAATTAGTCAAACAGTGCCTGAATCGACCAATCACATTAGTCAACAATATTGACTTATACTTGACTAATTTTTGACCCAATTCAATTGGAGTTTGTATAAGTTAAATATTTTGTCCTTTTTTAGTCCATTACTACGAATTTAGTCAGATATTTTTGGAAATTAGGCAAATATGAGTGACTAACGTGGTTAGTCAATTCAGACACCACTTGACTAATTTGTGTTAACAGTGATGTTGGTGAAATTTGTACGCAATATTTCCTGTCTTGGTTGTAATTGACGCACATTCCGAAACTACTGACGTTACCAGAAATTTGCAAGGGGGAGCTGACGGAGAAGGGGCCTGTGGGAGAACTTTCTGAACAATGGACGGTACTTAGATGAACTTTGGTGCAGTTTTTTGTCGGTTTCATCGTTATCATGATACATCAAATCATCAGGTTTTGTTCTGTTTGAATTTAAAGCGTGCGAAATAAAAATTCAAACAGGAAAGAAAACACATTTTTCGACACTGAAAGAGGGAGGGGCAGTCGCTCCCTCTGCTCTCCCAGCTGTGTGCCTGTCCGGCACAAAAATATCTCATTGTGCTTGTTCCTCCCACGCTCCGTCCTCGGGTTTTTTCATTCGTTCATTCATGACAAAGTTGTCTGTAAATAATTATATGCACTTTTAGAAAAAAAATATAAGAACTATAACTTCTTCAGAAATAAGTAACCTGCTGTGAGAATGGGAACGTCTGCATGTATGCAGTGTCATCTTTCAAAATATTAAGCACATGCAAGATTATGTGTAAATAACTAAACGGTATAACACCAAAGGCATATGGTGTATTACGATTTTTTTGGAGAACGCCACCTCTCTGTAAACTGTGTCAGAGTCAACCTTTTGTGACTTTGGTGGGCCTTGTTACTCTCGTTATAAGGTCGATACCTCTTACCTTTGTTTACTTTGTGAACTTACATAAATTCTTGAGGTTGGCTATAGATTCAGCTTTTGTTTCATGTAAGGTGCTATATCCAGGTTCTTTATAAGTTATTGATTGTGGCATTTTTGTAATAATGTTGAGCTCTAAACCATATATTATATCTGGTCTTACAGTGTTAATTTAAAGGCCCAGTTCTTTCACCCCAAACAGTACCAATTCTCCTAACCTTCTTACTGAAGTCTCTCTCACAATTGTCTGATATTCATCCTCATCCAGATACAATCACAGTTTATTGCTTCAAGGTGAGTATAGAAAAACTCAATTTATATATTCAAAACACTCTCAGTACCGTTCATGCTGTGTAATATAAGCTTTGGTACCCTGTATTGTTTGAATTAGCTGTCATGCACTCAAAGATCTGAGCCAATTGAGAATTTTGGTACCCCCGTACCAAAATTGTAGTTTCGGGTGAGAGGTTTGGCCCTTTAAAGAACTTTTTCAAAGGTTACGTAAGACTTACGCCTCTTCTTTTAACGTAATAGTTCTCACCAGAGGGAACTCTGTACATTTTCGTCCACTGAAATAATGGCCACTAGCATCCAAATGTGAAATATGTTAAATTTTTCATCATTACAGCCATTCCCATCCCACTGTTAAAGATTGAAATCTGTGTCCCCACCAACCAACCCCCCCCCCATCGTCACCTAGCCACCCTTTTGTCATTCAGCGTACTGAGTAATAATGTTTAGTTTTTAAGTTGGTGCAGTGTATATTTCTTTCAAAATTTGTCAGTAAGAGTTACAGCATTGAGGCTGGGGGTTTGCATGATATGCCCTCATATAATATATTTTCAGAGGTTAATTTTGGATTATAAATAGTAGCTGTGTTGAATAAAGTTAAAAATTGCGTCTCTGTGTTACATTTTCATGCCAATAATCGCCTTTTCACATTAAATATTTTGACTGCCAATGTTGTCGATGTGGACCCCCAGTTGTCTCTGGGGTCGTATTATTTTGATTCCCAGCTGGGTTGAAAGATGTCATAACAAATGTGCATGATATGCCTGTAATCTCCGAAATCATAATCATGGACTATAAAATATCATAAAAACAAAAACAAAAAAAAAACCTGCCCATGTACCCATTTTACGTTGTCGGTCACGATACACCAATTTCAATCTGAAATGCGACCTGATTTTTGTTCTAACTCTGGTTAATACTTTTTCAAACAATATTTGTTCTAAAGATGATAAATTAATGCTAAATCGAGAAGAGATCATAATTTGCCTCAAGCTAGACTGTCCTGCCATCATTTTACAACTTACATAGTATATGGAGATAAGTATTCGAAAACCAATCCGAGTTTTGGGGGCGTGCTCGATAAACGCTGTCTGTCAATGTGACATCACGGAACTATATATAGATTAGATCTCATTTTCGAAGTCCTCCTGTATAAAAACCATGTATTTACACAGCTTGGCAAACTGTTCCTTTCCAACTAGCCTAAGGAGAAGTATTTGACCAAAACTCCCAAAATAAGAACAGCTGTAATTCTACTAGATACTAGATATCACTGTATACCATCGCTTTTAGTGTGTCCACACTAAGGAATGTCACTTGGGTGGGAACTTCCACTCCCCATCCCCATCAAAAATGGGAGGGATTTTCGAAATGAGGGTGGGACCAAATCCCCCATGTTTTTTTCTTTCTTTTTTAGGGTTTTTGTAAACGTCCGAGGAATTTTGATCATAGACGAAGTAGTATTGTTAAAAGAGCAGTTTAAGCAAAAATTTAATTTTCATATGTGAAAACGGAACCAAATCTACACAGTGTGAAAGTTCCAGTGAAATTGGACATGTAATTCTCGAGATATCAATAAATGAAGTCAGAGGATCTGTGTTCCAAAGTTGAGGGCAGAAGAGCTTAATATTACTTCCTCACATTGATAAGGAATACTTTGTTTCCCTTGGTTTTATCAGACCGCTGTGTTGACCTTGAAATAAACAGGAATAAGACCTTCTTGTGGGGCATGGAAGTATATAAATTTCTCATGCCACTTATGCATTCACATTTTAATAATAAGGGATTGTTGAGGAAAAAATTAACTCAAGAAAAACAAAAGAATGTCCACTAATGTGGGGATATGATGTCATATGTGCTTGCTTTAAGCTTACTTTTTGTTGAAAATGTGAAAAGTATGTGGTCGTATCTTGAGAACTTCACATCAAATTTCGAAGCAAATCTCACCAAAATGCTTAGTTCTACGTACCTGTGCAACATACGTTACCCTGTTGTGACCTTAAACCCTTCTTTTTAGTGGAGTTCCAAGGCCCAGTTCATAGCCTGATAGGTTTAAATCGAACCAGGCACGGCACCAGATGTGCTGCGTTTATTACTTTATTTGTATCGGACGTCAAGTTTAAAGCCAAAAAGGGGAAGAAGTTATTGCCAAACTTTCCAAGGTGGGTAAAATTTTGATATGAGTCACACCCGCACAGTTTTAACTTCAGAGTTAGTAGCAGTTAGATGAGATTTAGTGACACACCCAACACGAATATTTTATATATCTATATAAAAAAAAAGTTAAGTTGAAAAACGGTTTTAACCGTTTCGTCAAATACTTTTCAAGTTCAAGTTCTGTTTCAAATACATATACTTCGAATATGATAGAAGTCCTTCCCTGTAGTCGCTTATTAAGACTGGAAATACCGGGGGCATATTCTATAACCCCCAGCCCCAGAGGACCAGTTGTAAAGCGACCTATAAAGCAGTCTTTGCAGCGTGCGCAGGTTTTCTCTCAAGGAGGGGGGAGGCATGCAGTGGGTTGAGGGATGTCGGACCGGGGAGGGGTCTTAGGGTGCCTAAGGATGTAACCGTTCCTTTCAAAATAGTTTTGGACTGTTCAAGTAGCCTAGATACAAAATAGCGCAAAATTTTTGACTTTGACAGGAATAGTCTAGAAAGTGGTGGTCAATGAGGATAAAACCCTTTTTTATCCTTTATGAAAAATTTCGTCTTTACATGCAATGTACTTGCCATGTACGACACTCTTTTAAGTAAACTTCGATTTTAAATTTGCGTATTTTAGTAGTCAAAATAAAAGGGCAAGCATCGGTGGTCAACATGTAGGTGAAGGAAGCATTTTAGTTTGTTTTTTTTTACTGAAAAATAATCATTCTGCTATAAAGACTATATAAGCGGAGCGCCAAGCATCAGTGATCAACATGTAGGCGAAGGAAGCATTTTAGTTTGTGTTTTTAAACTGAAAAATAATCATTCTGCTATAGAGACTACATAAACGGAGCGCCACCGTTAGTTGAAGCGGAGTGTACGGATCGGACCCCCTAGATTGCCAGAAAGCGCCTTTACCCAGACTTTCACGTAAAATTTAACCAGTCTTTGACTTTCTTTGGCACTTCAAAGTAATTTAACAAAGCGAAGGATAATCAGAAAGTTATTAACAAATACTTTGTTCGAAAAATGCAATTTTGCACGAAAGACTATCTAAGCAGAGCTCCACCATTAGTTGCCGCGGACTGCATACTAGAAATTTTGAAAAATCGCGACCTCTTAGATGGCCGGCAGAAAACTGAATTTTCATACATGTACGTATAATCCAAAAGTCTTTATTTTGAGCTTTCGTTTGCATTAATAAAAAATCAGCAACTTGCCAAGAGATTAGAAAATTTTATCTTAGATAAAATTAGTTGAGATGGTCTTGAATCTCAGTATTTGTGGGATAACTGTACAACCGAATTGAAAATATGCTGATGTTTCTCTATTTTGAATCTTGGCTAAAGTCATGATCAACTGAATTGATAAAAGTATCTATATGTGGCTGCCCGAAATCCGAACATCTGACATATGAACAAATGATTTTACTTCGAACATATTTGCATGTTAAATGGCAAGTTTTGGGGATACCGAACCTGAACACCCTCTCGTCTGCTTGCAATTACTGTGGCAATTGAAAAAGTACACGCACTTACTTCGACCTTCGCCCGAAAATTTTAAAATTATGGGTTAAGAATGTGAAAGTACAAGTTATGAAGTGGGGCTAAAGAAAAATCTTTTCCACGAGCCGCCCGAATGGTGTCGCAAATCTTTGTTATTATTTTAATTTCTTTAAAATATAGACTTGTTTCCATTTTTTTGTCCTTTGAAAGTATCCAGAAATCCGCCATTCAGCCATTTCGGATAAGTTGTATAATTGCGTAAGCTGCTGGGAAATGAGGAATTTTTAAAACTCAAGTAGGCCTAGCTACCAGAATTTTTCCAAATTCTTGCCCAAATTTTTTTAACTTTCCTGCCCGAATTCTGGATCTTCCCAAAATATGGGGGGGGGGGGGGGGGGGGCAATCCTCTCCTCTGCCCGTTCCTCGTCTCGTATGTTTGTGCCGGCCGGGAAGGAGCTAAGCTCCTCCGAACCTGCCCCAAAAGAATCTAATCATTTTTACGCAAAATTTCCTGTATTTCAAATCAAGATGGGGCGATGCGCACTGTTTAACAAGAAATTTCCTAACTCTGGCTAACGTAACCTTAATCCTTAAACTAATCCCTAACCCGAACAATGAATACAATCAATACAATGGCAACAGTCAATCATGAAACACTTTGTTAAACCCAGTGCCTACAGACCGCATAGGCGTAGCAAGGTGACTGTTTGCTACAGTTCTGTGTGTGAAAGTTTGGACTTGCTGAAGTAGTTCTTAACAACAGATTTGACTAAAAACTTCCAACATTTTTCGAAATAATTCAAGGTAAGGTCAAAATTACTACACGTATCGCAGGAATGTAAAGTTGTTTTTCCTTCCAGGTAATATTTTTTCAAATTATTACAGAGTAGTGGCTAAATCATACAAATTATAGCTTTACGGTGGCCATCTTGATGGGCTATTTTGCCCTAGGCGATAGTGACAATCTACGCCTAAAACATATTCGTTACATGCTCTGTCCATATCAATAGAAAGTCCGTGAAAGTGGTCACATTGCCTCAGATTTCCTTTTTGTCTCTGTTTAAAATTGAATGTGCTATTTGCCCTTGAAATTTGATACTGTGAATGTTTGAATAGGCTATCGTTTGTTTATATAAATCTCGAATAACCCTGCCACAAACTTTATAGCAAGCAATGTTGATGAATATTCCAAGTTGCAGCATCAACATTACAGACAAATTGAACGCAATGTGAATCATTTAATGTGTCGAGATGAAGTCACAAATATCCCATGACGCACTTACTTAAGGTACATCACTTTGAAAATTGGTATCCCCTGAATGCTATAAGCTATATTGAGATGCAAGAAGAACATTTTTCTTTACATTTTGTACCCCGCGGAGCGGACTCAGTTTTTTCAGCCCCCCTTTAAGGCTTCACTTCTGCTGGGGATCTTACTGAACAGGGAATATGCCCTACAGTCTGCTACGTAGGCAACACATTTTGAGGTCAACGAATTTTGTCTCCGAAGTATGCTTTTGCAACAGGGAAGCATCCTTTTCAATGTTCACTTTCCATTATAGTTTAAAGTCCCAGTTCTCTCACCCCAAACAGTACCGATTCTCCCAACCTTCAGTACTTAAGCCCCTCCCACAATTCACCCTTATCCAGTCACAATCTCAGTTTATTGCTTCAGGGTGAGTATAGAAAATCTCTATATATGTCACAATCGAAACACTCTCAGTAAAGTTCGTACTGTGTAATGTAAGCTTTGGTAATCTGCATTGTTTAAATTAACATCCAATCAAAAAGCTGGGCCAATTGAGTTTCTGAATCCCCCTCCCCCCACAAGGAGTGTACTTTGGGTGAGGGGATTGGCCCTTTAAAAAAAAGGTTTTAGGTCATATCAGGTGTTAATATGTTAGACGGGTACCGTAATTATGATTAGCATTTTGGTGAAATTTGAAATTTGAAATCCGATGTGTGGTTCTCAAGATACGAGCAAGTTCAAGTTCAGGTTCAATTTATTTTCTTTTAACCTCCGAAGGGATTTCAAAACTCCATAGTGTTTATATACATACATAGCACAAAAAATGGCAACCTAACAAAAGTATAAGAAAAAAGATCAAACAAGCAAAAAGGAAAAAAGGTAAAAAGAAAAAAATCTTAAAGGTCAAGAGCAGTAGCCCCAAACTTATTTTGAATAACTACTAAATTTTGCTATTTTTCTTCCAAGAAGATTTCAGGATATTTTAAGGCTTAAACATTCAACATTCAAGGTTTATCAAGATATTACTACTTGTAAATTTCACATATCAGTGAAAAAACACATTGTCACATGATTGTCAAAAGCCATTCACAAACTAGTATAGACTACTATCTTTGTTCAAATTGGGGTAACTGCATATGCCCTTTAAGCAAGAAAAGTTGTTACATTATCAACAAAGAGTGAACTTGTGGCAAGCACATATGACATCATAATCTATTGTTTATTAAACTAGTTTACAGCGGTCTATTTTCCCACCAACAATCTCACATTATCAGAACGTGAAAGAATTTTTGCATGAGAACTTTATTCCTATTAATTTCAAGGTCAACACAACAGTGTGTAAAACAAAGGGAAACAGAGCATCTCTATTCAGTGTGAGGAAGTGATATGATCTCTGCTGCCCTAAAGTTCATTTTAGAACACAAATCTGGTAACTTCATGTAATGATATCTCGAGAACTACATGATTGTCCGATTTGAATGGAAATTTTACCACATTTGGTTCTTCTTTGAAAGTCAATGTTTTGCTTAAACTTCCCATTCAGAGAGTTTCATCAGCAAAGTTACTGAATGATACTAGATGTGAGAGAGTTGTTGTCTTGAAAGGTGAGAAAAATAAGGTCGATAAAACTTGTCCCAAGAACAGAGACCAACTGTGGGACTCCACTTAAATACCTACTCCACTTGACCCAAACAGTTCAAATTCTCCAAAGTTACTTCCTTAGGCCCCTCCCACAACTGACTCAATAATCCGTCCTAACACAGTCTCAGTTTATTGCTTCAGAGAGAATATACAAGACTTCATTTTGCAATTAAAACAATCTCAGTACACTAAATGCTATGATGAGCTTCAGTACTGTGCCTTTTTTTTTACATGTTGTCAATCAAAGCCGCTGTGCCTATTAAGAATTTCTGATGGCTACTACAGAAATTGCAGTTTAGGGTTAGAGGATTAGGCCTTCAATACATGTAAAAAGTTAAAATTGGCAACTTACTCTCCGAGGAATACCAACTCAGAAGTGACGTTACGTTCCCGATATGAAGGGGCAAGTCCCCGAAAGAGCCGCCGCTTATAAGTGAAACGACGACGTCCGATGACTGGCCAAAATATCATGAGGAAGAAAAGGTTCCTGAAGAAACTTTGAAATTTGTCGGATTTTTCTAAAAAAAATCTAAAAAATTCAGGTTTGTTTTATTGAAAAAATTAATTGTTTAACTATGCCAACGGCCTTTTTACTACTCTAAGCAAAAAAAAAATAAGGCCAAAATATCATGAGGAAGAAAAGGTTCCTGAAGAAACTTTGAAAATTGTCGGATTTTTCTAAAAAAAAAATCTAAAAAATTCAGGTTTGTTTTATTGAAAAATTTAATTGTTTAACTATGCCAACGGCCTTTTTTACTACTCTAAGCAAAAAACTAAGGGCATCTTGCCGAGACTACTAAGGGTTTCTGTGATATATGTTATTCCACGGGTAGGATCGATCCTCGACAGTTGCAAAATTCTCTCGACACGCAGTGGGCACTCCTCTAGTGAAGGGCTGAAAATGCATGCCCCGGGTTTTAGCCCAAAGACCAAGATTATTAATGTCATCCTGAAGCAAACGACAATTTAGTATTTTCGATTACCCGGTATCAAACACAGTCGTCTGCAAAAAGCCTAACATAAGAAGGGGCGGCATTAACAATAACATTTATGTGGGCAAGAAAAAATATGCCATAGAACGGACTCTTGAGGGACGCCAGACACAACATCATCTAGGGGATCGAATACAATTAACCATAACAACCTACTAACGGTCCGAGAGAAAATCGTCAACCCACCCGAGAACTTGTTTGGAAAAAAGCAGGAAAGCAGATGTCTTTTAAAGTACTTTTTAAACAAATTAATATTGGGGGAAATTCGTAATTTAATGCCAAGAGAATTAAAAGGTGCACACTATGACTTCTCACTAGAGAGTGGGAAAACATTGTTTGTGTGAAAGGTTGTATCAGATTATCTCTTTCCCTTGTGGGATATTTATGATGGGTACTGTTTGGAAGGAAAAACGAATTCAAATCATGGGGAAGTTGGTCATTGTGGTGTCTATATAGGAAGATGCCTTACTGGTATTTAGGGCTGCTTTGAAGTGAGAATATTAAGGTTTTAAAAACACGGAAGTGTGTGGGTGTAAGATGGAACATTTGAGATGAAACGGAGAACCCGCTTTTGGAGAACAAAGAGTTTTTCAATGCAGCTTGGGGAGAAATCGTGTCAGGGTAAAATAAACAAGTCTAGGGCAGGTGACCCGTTGCTCTAGCAACTCCTTGGTCCAGGGACAGAGCCCAGTCTCCGATAACTGACTCAAAGCTGAGTATCACAACTAGGCGACTTTCTAAAGGCACGTAGACCGCGTGTTTGGTCTAACGCCTCTCACGCGGAAGGCCCGGGTTCGCTTCCCAGGTCGAATCATACAAAAGACTCTAAAAAAGGAACCTACTGCCGTTGTGCTTGATGCTCCGCATAAGCAATGGAGTAGGGAAAACAAGCAAGTGAGCCACAACTGGAAAAAGGCCGTGGCCGGCTCGATTTGAACCAATAGGTTGGAAACTGGGCCGTAAAAATCCATTTAACTAACTAACAAATTCTAAAGGCACGTTGCTTATTCGAGAAGATATTGACTCAAAGAAGTCCATTAAGTTGGAATAAATGATATGCTCTAACAGTTTACAACAAATACATGTGAGGGATACAGGACTGTAGTTGCTTGGAACATACTAACTATCGTTCTTTTTGTAAATGGGGGCAAGCATTAGCCGTCTTCCAATCATCAGGTATACGCCCGTATGAAAGGGATTGCTGATACAAATGACTCAACATATGAGCAAGATCTGAACCAACATCACTAAGGACCCACGGATGGACATTATCTGGTCCAACGACCTTGTTTCTTATTAGGCCTTTCAGGAGCTTCTCAACTCTAAAAGTGGATATGGTGATATCGGCCATTCTACTACAATTAGGCAGGCGCGGTTCTAGGGACAATATTTGGGGGGGGGGGGCTAATTCACGTTTTACCATCTAAGCGGAGCGCCACCATCAGTTGGCGCGGAGCGTATCAAGAAAAGTTTTGCCCAAAAACCTCCCTAATTGCAGGAAATGGCTCTTTTTCAGGCCAGGGGCGTACGCAGGATTTTTCTGAAGGGGGGGGGGGCATGCAGTATGTTGAGTGATCGCCGGTCTGGGGGAGGGGTCTAAGGGGAGGCTTCAATTTGAAAATTTTTGGCGTTTTTAAGGAGCCTAAGTCCAAATGGTGCAAGATTTTCGACTTTGACAGGGAAAGTGTTGAAAGTTGAATTGTGGTGGTTCAAGAGCATAAAACTGAAACTTTTGTGTCTTTATATGCAGTCTTATGCCATTCACGCTACCTTTTGAAGTAAAACTTGCCATTAAGTTTGCATACCTCTAGGAATCCGAAGTAAAAGAGCATCGATCGGTATAGGGGAACAAGAGCATTTTAGTTTGCGGTTTTTTCTTGGCCCAAAAACGTTATTCTGCCATAAACATTGTCTAAGCGGAGCGCCACCATCGGTTGGCGCGTAGCGTAGAGAAAATTTCGAAAATCAGACCCCTCAGATGGCCGGAAATAGCATTTTCCAGACTTATACGAGAAATCTAAGCAGTCGCTATCTTCGTTTGTCGTTTGCGATAAAATGCCCACTTCAAAATATGTTCTCGAACTTCAAAGTGATCAAAAAGTCATTAAAAAATACCTTGGCCCAAAAAATGTACTAAGTGGAGCGCCACCATTAGTTGGTATGGAGCGTACAGAAAATTTTGAAAATGATTGCCACCCCTAAGATGGCCAAAAATTGTATTTTTCATGCTTGTAAAAAGACCCTTAACATGCGGTCTTTATGTTTAGTTTTTCTTTGCAATAAGAATAAAGTCAGAAACATGCTAAGTGATCAAAAAATCACCACGTAAAATGTACTACCACTATTATATTAAATGGTCTTTATTCTTTGCGGGGAAACTGTACAACGGAGATGAAAATATGCTAAATACTCCTCGAGTCCATTGCGACGCCTGGCTAAATTAAAGATCCGCTGCATTGATGCAATTGTCTGTGACTGACGGACTCTCGTCTGTTTATGATTTTCCCCCTAACATCTCTTGAGTGATAAATGGCAAACTATTTCACACCTCACCCGAACCACCCCCTCTCCCGCCCCGTTTCGTACGTACATGCCGACCGGGGAAGGAGTCTAAGGGATGGACCCTCCCTTTTGGAACATTCTTAAAAAGGTAGGCGTTCTTAGAGGTAAACGGTGCCACCAGGGAAATACAGGGGCTACCTTTTAGAGTAAAATTGGGAATTTGACAAAATTAGCCTATTTTTAGGAATTAAAAAAATGGCATCACTGAGGGGCCTTGCAGAGACAATTTTTCCCCTCTGAAAATTTTTGAGAAATTGGGTGTCCTTACATGCAATCTTATACCACATAATGCTATCCTTTGAAGTAAAATCTGATTAATAAAGTATGACTACGTATTTTTAGGATGTATAACAAAAAATGGCTCCGTGGGAGGGGGGCATGGCCCAATGCCACCCCCACCCCTTCGTACGTCACTGCTTCAGGCCTTGCTAAATGTATCCAGACGTTCTTTATTTAGAGATCTCGTGTTCCAAAAGCTTACTCTACCGAAAATAAAGATGAATCAGAATTTTTTTCTGTTTAAATTGTTGCAGGCCGCGAAAATTGGGGCTCAATTCTTTCACGTTACCTTTCAAGGTGTTCTCTCTTTGCATTGTTAGCTTCCAAACTAAGTCTTTTCACTGGGCTGGGACTTATGGAACACCGTTTTAAGATTTATTCACGAATTTCAGATATCTCTAAATAATTGCAGATATCTTTAAATAATTGCAGATATCTCGAAATAACGAAGTATTTCAGATATCTCTAATTCTATTTCAGATATCTCTAATTCAATTTCACATATCTCTTATTCAGTTTTAGATATTTCTAATTCTATTTCAGATATCTCTAATTCAATTTCAGATATCTCTAATTCTATTTCAGATATCTCTAATTCTATTTCAGATATCTCTAATTCTATTTCAGATATCTCTAATTCGATTTTAGATATCTTTAATTCAATTTCAGATATCTAAAATAGTTTAGATATCTGAAATTAAGTAGAGATATCTGAAATTCCTGAATAAATGTTAAAACGGTATTCCATGGGGACTGAGGTTATAAAACTTTCAAACTTTTTTGCCGTCTTGGCATCGGAAAATGAACTCTTAAGCTAAGTACGTTCACACTTGTTAGCTTGTACGGCAACGGTAACAGCAACGACAACGACAAACGCTGCGGCAACGTAAAAAAATACTCTTAAAACGCATGCAATTTTTCAGTAAACATTACACTGTTAGAGTATATTTCGTTATTTTGGTTCCGTATTCATTCGGTGACAATTTGGATACAGGATTTCTGTGGATTTCTTGAAAATTACGAAATGCCTATACACGTCAGGAATATTATATATATTTTGCAATGTCATGAAACAAATCGTTCGACCCAGTGTAGTACCATGAACAATATTTTAAAAGCATATCTTTGTCTTTGTTACTAACAGTTTTTATAAATCTTTTGTCCAATTTTTGGGGGGCTAGCAGATTTTTTTTTGGGGGGGGAGGGGCTATAGCTCCCCTACCTCCCCCCCCCCCCGTACAACCGCCCGTGCAATTAGGTCTTCGACATGAGATAACGTTAAACAAGGCTTTGGTAAATACACCTGCAAACTGGGCATTGAAGGCACATGCTTTATCAAAGTCCACAGCAAGGAAGCCCGGTTGGGCCCCAAGTGGGTTTTACTTGGGAAGCTTGGGCTTAGTTGGGCTTGGGATGAGGTTGGTATTGTCATCAGGTCCCAACTGGGCTCCCACTGGGCTTGCCAGAAAGATGGGAGAGATACTGTTCACTCTTTGGGGCCAAGTTGGGACCCATTGGGGCTTAATTGGGCTAAGTTTGCCCAATTGGGGCCTAATGAAAGCCCACTGACAAAAGTGATTTGACCCCAATCGGGAGCCCAGTTGGCTCCAAATGGGACCCAATATGGTGTGATGGCAGAGTCAGTAATAGCTAGTGTGCTATTCGTCTTAAAGTGTGGGGGGATACCACGTCAGTGCCCCTCTTTTGGCAATTTATGTACCTCCAAACGGGTTTAGAGTCATGTTTTATGTCTCTTACCGTTGACGTATTTAGTATGGGAGACATAGACTTTTTTATTCTCGAGCTCAATTCACTGCAACCTATTTTCTATAGATGTCGGGATAAAGAGCATGCAACCAATCCCTTCTTCTGATCAGTTTACGGATATTGTCATTAAACCAAGGGCGGGACAATTTGGTCCTAGTTTTCTTTTAGTTAAAACATTTTTCTTAAAAGTTCTATCAAGAAAGGACTCATTTAACTGCAAATTTTCTTCCACTGAACTCCCCCCTCCATTAAAATAACCTAAAGCGAAACTACGGGTGTCGATCTTCAGTCTCAAAATCACCCTTAGAAAATTGCCAAATGAGCCGGCCTACGGTGTTGCCTAGTGATTGGAAAGAGACATCTAAATCTCTTTTAATCTCCTAAATCCCCTTTTATTACCGTACCTAGAAACATTGTAATAACGATTAAAGTCACACCCTCTCAATTGTTCTGGTTTCAATTTCGGTACAACTATAGAATACCCCGCCAGTAACAGACGTTACCTAGCCTCAGGAGGCGCAGTCGCAGTGAGGCCAACGAAGTAAGAAAATAACATAAATTCATGACCCGCTCACTGCGACTGCGCCTTCACTCTAAAGTGGAGGCCCAGTGGACTTAAAAGACATTCTTCAAAATGTTCATATAAAACACAATTATATTTTGTTCCGAAATGAATTCATAAACGGTCACTGTGACTGCGCCTCCACTCAAAAGTGGAGGCTCAGTGGTTTTAACATTCTTCAAAAATATTCACACAAAAACACAAAAAAGAACAAATTTATAAACGGTCACTGCGACTGCGCCTCCACCCTGGAGGCCCAGCAATGGACTTAATGGATGTAAAACAAATTCATAACGGCTACGGCTACTGCGACTGCGCCTCCACTTGAGATTGGAGGCCCAGTGGACTTAGCCTAGAATATTTTCGAAAAAAAAAGATAATTATAGTACAAGCCATGCACTCATACCGAGTCGGTCTCAAAATAATACACAACTGTATATGCGGTCACTGCGACTGCGCCTCCACTCGGGATCGGAGGCCCAGTGGACTTAGCATAATTATTATAAGCCATGCACCCTGGACAAAATAAGAATACGCAAGCATCTTAGCACAAGCCAATCCGACTGCGCCTCCTCATTTCTAAAAAGGTGTATTTCAAACGTGGTCTTTGCTCCTCAATTTATTTCTTTTGTTCAGTTTCTAGTCTTGTTTTATATTTGTTTTCTTTTTTTGTATTTTTCTCTCTTTCATTTGTTCATCGAAAAATGTGTTGGAAAGAGCAACCCCTGTGCCTTCCTCGTGCATTCCCGTAGCCTGCGGAGCAGACTCTGTAGTAGCTGAAGATGGCGCTCTCTCAAAATCAAAGTACACCTCTCTAAACGGTATGATATTGTATACCGTAGTTATGGCATGTAAATTAGTAGTTGGAAACCTCAACTGTTCAACAGTGAAGTCGTTGAAAGACCCATAGTATTATTAGCCTAATAGTAGCGAAAGTAAGATTTTTGATATTTGAATGTAGTAATTGAAACGCAAGCACAATAGCCTGCTTACAGCAGGCTAGCATTCCCTGGGCATCCAACAGTAGGAACGCCACAGACGTGACGCAACAGGGGAATCCCGTGAATGACTTGGCTCGACGCACGGCAGCGTAACATGCGCTATTTATAGTAACACTGCTCCCAGCTGAGCATCCAGGAATGAGCAATACGTGTACGTACTTACAGTACAGGCTACGTTCATATTCAGATCAGTTTCAAGTACAAATCCCGTGAAGTACATCACTAGGGGCTCCACAATCCGGCGAGAGAAAAAGTAACGCCACCGAAATAATGAAAGCCACCTTTCTAAATACCGTGGTGTTCGCAGGGGCTAATCATGGAGAGCAGAATATTTGACTATGCAAGGTAACTGAGCTTTTTGAGACGGATCTGAAAATCGGTTTGAAAGTATGATTTCCTCAATATTATTTTGAAAAGGGTTAGGCTAGCTAACTAGGCCTAACGTTATGAACGTAGGCCTAGGTTAAGTTATTAACGTTAGGTACTAACCTAATTTTAACTGTGGGCTGTTGGTCTATCGTTGGTGGTCTGTCAAAAGTACTCAGTATGGCTTTCTGCATGTAGCTAAGTCTATACCATAGTTTACATTCCTGCCCCAGACCTAGCCTTAGTTATGTGTACCCATGAGTTGGTGCGGAGCGCCCCAAAAATTTTGCCCAAAAATGCCTCCCAGATCGTTAGAGATGGCATGCCTTAAGCCATTTACTGCATGTAAATTGTAAATAGGGGAAACACGGACTGCAAACTGTTGAAAAATGTTAATGTTAATTTTTCTTTGTCTTTTTCTTTATTTTGTATTCGATTTTTTATGTTTTTTTATTTTCCAGGTAAATGATAGTCTCCTCCCCACTTGCCCCTACCTGCACGCGCCCATGTTTTTATCCCTCTCTTTACTAGTATGAAGTCGGCCATTACATTTTGTGTTATTGTCAGGTCTAGATTTGAGATTTTAATGAATTAGCATATGGACTACTTTGTGAAGATAATTAGAGCCAATAGCAAGCAATCTTATAGGGGGGAAAGTTTTGGAAATAGTCACCGTCAGGTGTACATTTTTGGCATCTGGAAATCAAGATAAGTATATGAAGAAACATTAATTGACATAATTTACATAATGTTATCTAACCACTCATTAATTAAGTACATTGCAAGAAATACCCAAGACAAAAGGTCTGTGGGCTCTCTAAATACTGAGTTCATAAGAAATAGAAGTAGCCTCAACATGCAATTTTCTGGTTTTTGAGACCACAGAAGTACAGAAAGACGCATTTCCATGACATTGTGCAGTGTCAAATGATGACTCAGCACTTACTGAATAAAATAGCTATATTTATCATGAGAATGGTCACTCGAAGAAAAGCAAAATGGAAACTGCTCATTCTTAAATTTATAGTGTTTGCACAGGTACTAAAAATTAGGACCTGGGTACCTGATGGCCATACTCATCAGGTACACGGGTTACCCCGTGTTACGGTGACTAAAAGATATGAGCATTTTGTAAGGCGAACTCCGTAAGAAATGCATGGTAATGTTCATTTACATTTGTATTGGATACAGTAGGTATAGCGATCACATTCCCAAGTTTAAAAACATTTGATTTGTCAGAAGGTTAAATCGTCTCGTTTTGTTTTAAATCAAAATGACAAGTAAAAGAAACGTAACAGAAAACAGTCAAATAGGAAAATTAGTACTTCCCAAGGCCTATATCAATTTGATATTGAATTTTGGGACGCTTTCCTTCTCGAAAAGCAAGCATACTAAAAGCTTGAAGCTTCCACTGATTTAAAAACATCAACTAATCAGAGCCCTGGACGTCCAAAATTACCGATTGTTAACAAATGACGTCATGTTTTTTAACTTTTCCCTCACACTACTTTGCAATGTGCGTCAGAGTATCACTAATGGGGTATGTACGTTCTTACGTAGCTAGCCTCGTGTTGACGTCCAGGCACGATAACACAGCTTTCACACAGTAAACTGGCAAAATAATGTAAAAAATTGTGAATGTTTACAGTGTCATTACATTGATGTCGTTTTACTGTACAGATGGCGGCAAAGTGTTGATTTGCATAAAACTGATACCTTTAACCATTATGAAATATTCAAGGATTATACTCGAGATGGCATACTGTATTAATTATAAGATCGTATACATGCAAGGCTCAGTTTACCTAGCATGCCGAATGTTACGGGCACTGTCTTTGCAAGCTGGGCTTGGGTGATACACTGTATGTATGCTATGTCTGCGTGAAACATTACGATGTGATTTTGAATCGGCCGTGAGATAGCTTGCTCGCTTGTAATTGTTATATAAGTGATATACATGTGACATGTGTGAGAAGTAACTCACTACGTGACGATAGCGGGATCGGGCCGCACGCTGATAATTCAACTTCGGAAACCAAGTATGTACAACTTTCAAACTTACAAATAATTTCTAGGGGCTCTTTCATGCTCAGTCTCGGAGAATGTTTACCAACTTGGCAAAATATTTCAGTTCATTACCGTGGGCAGTCTGGCGTAAATGGGGTGATCCTTTTGCAGGCATATTTTTTTTTTAAGCTTCGGGTAGTAGATTTGGAACCGGGTAATACGATGGCAGGCGGGTACCTTGGGTACCTGGGTTACCTGTGCAAACACTATTCTTAAACCATTACCACTGTGATAACAGCTAGTTTTATTTTAACTAAGATGCTCTCTTCAAATGATTCTGAAAAATGTTGTGGAAGCTATTTTGGTATTTTTATAAACTCTTTTCATCGTCTATGTTGAAAATTATTCCTGACATGAAGAGGGCTATTTGCGTTACAGTTATTGTTGCACCCTCTCCAACTTTAACTGACTGGTAGTGTGAATTTAATGTTAGTCGTAGTTTGTATTATGCATGGTTATAATCATGCTTGGCTTGGAAGCATACATTAGTGCTTATTAAGCATGAAGTACAGTTAATGGTATCTGACTGAACATTTTGTTATCTGGGCCTTAAAACAACACTATCAAATTATGTCTTTAGCCAATAATGATGCAAGAGTGAAGTATGTAAAAAACCTAAAAAGGGCGCCGACAGACGATTTTGGTCTGTCAGGGGGGCGGCTTGACCATATGGAAGCTCCGCCGCTGCTTGCATTGCCGATGAATGGTGTATGCAGTACATACATGTAGTACATCACATGCAGATGGATACTTACTGTGTGTGTGCGTGTGTACCATATATTTGGGTCACATACATGTACAGTATACTGTACATAGCATGTCTGCTGATTGTTATGCATGCGGCATAGTAGGTGCACAAAAAATCCCAGCATAGCTATACAATCATGAAAACTTTGGCGTACCTTCCGTGTGGACTTTACAACTACCGTAGGCTACTTCACCCCGGTGCAGTCCATGTAAAGCCTATCCCAGAGGTGTGCCGAAGTTTTCTTGATCATACTCTGGGATATTGTCTGTATAGGCCTAATCTGTACATACGTAGAGTACGTGTACTTGACTGTGATGCCTACACAGACACATTGGCAATGCACATACAGATATATAGTTTACACTTTAAAACTACTGTAAGTCACTAGTAGCAGTCTGTTAGCGATTGCACATACATGTATGTATACATACTGTACATAATGCATGTGCACACATCATTCATGGGAGTACAAGGGCAGTTATACATACAGCACTGTACGTTAAGATATTGGCAGGAGTTGATTGATTCTGCCTGTTGGTACACCGGGAGTACTGTTTTCCCCCTGCTACACCATGGAATACGCCGACTACACCAGCAATGTGTTTGGTATGCCGACAAAGGCTAGTTTCTGAGCCACCACAATGACTGAAATTGAACACCAGAGATCCCTGCCGTATGGTACACTAAATGCACTCTGGCTAGTGGCTACTTCATAAATTGTGCATCAAGATTGAGACTTCCTGGCCAATGTACTGGCATTTTATTTCAGATAGCTAGGGTGCCAGAAGACACTTCTCAATGATGATACTGATAGGCCTATAGTGAACAATTAGTATACCAAGCTAACAGACAAAGCAACTGTGTCACTATCGGTGCCAGTGAAAGATGCATCAACTGGTCTCGCCAGTGATGGAGAGGGTGTGAATTCACACATGACACATATACCGTAGGGCTTAGAGCAATGGTCGATGCACCTGTGTGTTAACCTGCATTGACCAACTTCATTTGGGGTCATTTGCTCAGAGCAGAGGGAACATGAACTTTTCTACTAACAGGGATTCCACCTGCAACTCAAAAGAGGGGATTTGAAGGGCCAATTCTCTCACTCCAAATAGTACTAATTCTCCTAACCTTCTTACTGTACTTAGAGGCTCATTGAGTTGGTTCATGAAATTCAACAAATTTTTCCAAAGCTGTTTTTTTTTCTTCACAAACCAATGACAAATGGTCAAACTTTGACAATCCCCATATCCTTCATAAAAAGAACTGTTTCATGAGTGAGTACTTAATGGTTTAATTCAGATTTCAAAAATTTGTGACCAGACACTATTTCAAATTATGTATACTGTAAAACAGTAACAAGTCAGGACACCACAAAATTCAAAATTTCCACTTTTCCGTAACTATTGGATATGCCACTTGACTTATTATGCTAACTATTACTATTTGTCATGTGGTAGTGACCCTTAAACACTCTCATTAAGTTACCGATATCAACTCAATGAGCCTCTTTAAGCCCCTCCCACAATTGTCTGAAATTCATCCTCATACATGTGCACAATCTCAATTTATTGTTTCATGGTGAATATAAAAAATGCTCAAGGTGCATAATCAAAACACTCTCAGTACTAGTACAGTTCATGACATGTAATATAAGCTTTGGTGCTCTGCATTGTTTGAATTAGCTGTCAATCTTGAGAATTTTGGTAAACCCCGAAAAGAATTGTACTTTGGGATGAGAGATTGGTCCTTAAATTTGTTACTGCCAAACCCCCTTGTCAAAATTGATCAATGAATTAGGCTGGTGTTTATAATATCTTTGCTTGCAAATTCAAACTTATTTATTCCACAACAATTTTTTTTTACTCATTGAGCTGTATTAGGCCTAGGCTAAGCTAGCTGTGGATGCTGTCTTGTACTCTACAGTTTTTATGTAATACTGTGTCCTGCCAATAGCCTAATACCCATAACAGTGAAATAACAAATAACCAAGTAGCTACTGTAGGACCTATATAATTCCTAGCCTATGATGCTTTTCCTAGCATAGGTGTGTTATTACTAACCAATTACAAAACTAGTCTATGCCCCTAAGCTGAAAACTTCAGATTTCTCCCCTGAAAATTTTTAGTTTCCTGCCTGTAATTGTAAGGGAAGAAACTTTTAGGGGAGGAAACTATGCATTTTTAGGGGATGAAACTAAGGAGTCCCTAAACTAATGGACCCTACTACTGTAAGTTGGCCAGAGCCTATACAAGTGGGTTCTGATGGGCACAAGCTTACTTCAATGCCCCTATAAGTAGGCCTACTGTATAAGGTGCAATCTGAAGGCTATTTATTTAGGTGGTATGTTCAAACATAGCTGAAAAGGTGAGCTCTTCTTTAAAAAAAAAAAAAAAAGGATAATGACATTTTTGTGAGAATGAAAAGGGGTCAGGCCAGGATTTTACCACTCCCTTCCCCTTCAGCCTCCCCCTAGCCCTTGACGGGAACACTGCTTTATGTTGTCATTGCACAATGCCTTGACCAGGGACTGGCACCTACAGTACTGTAGGGGGGAAATTAGATGCAGTGTACATTAGTGATTGAATTTAAACTTACTGAGTTTGAAAAGGACTGAGTACTTAGCACAAACCATTTAAGTACAGTACAAGTTTACAGTTGTCTACAAAGGATTTGGTTCAGAAGGTTTTTACTTTGTAAATTACTGTATACTGTCAGTATATTTTTCAATTTAATTCATTTCCAATTAACTCTTTCCACTTGGATGTTTACTGCCTTTTATAATAAGTAGTGCAACATACTGCACAGCAGGGATGGGGACAAGTTTCTTGCAAGTCCAATTCTTTAATGAATTTGGGTATAAGTTCAATTCAAGTCACAAGTCATTCTTTTTGTTTCTTCTGGGATACTGGTAGGACTTAGCCAGAGGTATGTCAGAAGGAATTTGTGCTCAACAAAATGTAAACTTAAAATCCAGCCACCCCAACTCAGGCACATAGCCAGAATTGTGTCATGTGGGGGGGGGGGGGGGGGTCATGGGGAGGGGGGGTTCTGGGGAACAAAATGAGGGGAAAGATTGAGGATGGAGAGAAAACCTCACTATTTTTTTGTGTTTTTTGCATTGCAAAGTTTGGTCATGGGGGTTTCTGACCCCCAAACCCCCCTCTCCACACATGTGGCTATGCCACTTTCCCAACTTGAAGTTTTGTAGTAAACTGCACTTTTTCCTGATTGGCTCTTAAGAGCATGACATAAGCATTCCTTTAATTCATAGCAGACCACCCAATTCATTCTGTAGCCAAAGAAAGTGTAGGGCTATCCCAACCTCTTGTCAGACTATTGTAACACCAGCAAAAGCCTCGTGCTATCATGCGCAATTATCATGTAACATTTTCTTTCAAAACACCAACACTGAGCAACAGATATTGGTTACCACTATATAATGCTTCGCCACAGCTTGCTGATGAGGAACTTCATATTCCTCTGCTAACAGACAATGCATGAAGTTTGCGTGTAATGGCTGCGGATTGCTGAAGGGAATTGAAGATTTTATGAAATTTTCGGAAAAGACAACGTATTTCATCCTCCAGTGTCTTCAGTTTATCTGAATGGTGTTCACATTTTGTTTTAATATGTGACCAAATTTCATTAATTTTACAGATAAAATACAACCAGTGTTTGCTAGATGTCGGATGATTGTAGCAAGGAGTTAACTCACCCTTTGGAAATGAAAGTAATGGGGGATTTCCCTTTAGAAGCAGCATCGTCTCCTGTCAAACACGTTGATGGGAATGGAAGACAATTGACAGAGGAAGATCAGAAGCAGCGGTGGGAGTATTTCCAAGAAAAACAAGAAATAGGACCTGGATTGTCAGACTCTGACTGCAAACTTCAGAAAAATGGAAAAGAACTTGGAACTGCAACACAGAAAAAATCGGTTGATATATTGGCGACAACAGGAACTCAACCTTCAGAAGCCCCCTCTTCAGCTTCCAAGAGTGTTCAGGCTTTAGATCAAAATAGAAACCAGTCGACAAAACCACCATGTGAAGGCAGTGTTTTTAGTCTGAACAGTGATGATTCTTCCTTTGTGATATCAACTGTCTCTAATGACAATGGACTCTCATCCACAGCTCAATCGCCAAAATTTAGCTCAGCTTTTCCTCTTTCATCCAAAGTTTCTGGGGATGTCTCAAAGTCAGCTCTGCCTCTTTCATCTAAAGTTTCTGAGGAGCTGTCAAAATTAAGTGTCATAGGAAGTGAGGTGACTGCAAAGCCGGAGAGCACGTCCTGTTGCCATGGAGACTTCATCAGCCCTACAACCACAAAGCAAGAAGCAGCTTATGCACCTAATAGGTTATTACCAGATAGAGATGAGGAATCTCAATTTGGGGCTGAAGTTGATCAGAAACCGACTCAAACCAAAACCCCCCAAAGTTTAAGGAATGGGTTTTTACCCCTATCAAGTCGAGGGGAAGGAACACTTGTAATATCTGAAGATGATCAAGATGATGAAATTTGTGATATACTTATACTCTTCCATGAAAATGATGAAACTCACTTGAGCAGGTTCCAGGGTATTTGTGACAAGTATGGATGGACAACAAGAACTAAAGATGACTTTCCATTGGGTGAGCTTGGATTCCAGCAACTGGAAGAAGAGCTTGACAAGTGTGTGTTAGTTGTCAGTTTATTTTCTGCAAACTTTTTAGAAAATGGTCTGAGCAGCCATGAACATCATACAGCTTTAATGAAATCCATTAGAGACAGATCTAAAAACTTTATTCCGATTGTATGTGAGAAAAATTTAAAACTGCCTTCCTATATACAAACTATGACAGTTGGGAACTTGGACAAGCCATCCTTTGAGAAACAATTTAAAAGTACAGTGAGCAGTGCAAAGAAAAAACATGAAAGTCGCACGCCATCATTACCCCTGAATAACTTTGATACAAACCGAGGTGTCCGTCCATGTAATCAGGTGAGTGCTGGGATTGCCAATTTGTCAAATTGTAATTGGCGAATGGTTGCTATGCCTCAAGTACAGTCATGGCTGTACCGGACTCTTTCTCTTGGGAGGGGGGGGGTGACTTTTTGCCTGACTCTAGATCTCCAACCAGGGCATAACATCTGCCTGATTGAGGCACTGAAGTTGAGCAGACTAAAGTCTGCTCGATTAGGCAAAGTTTTGGCTATCCCTCCCCCCCTTCCGGTCCTGTACAGCCATGAGCACAGTGCTGTAGCTTGCACTTCAGACAAATGAAGACCATTAATAATTATCAATCATTACAATTACCCCTCCCCCACTTCTTTCAGGAAATCTTTCAGTTAAGGTTATCTGGGGTAGTCTCAGGGAGATTTTTTCTCGGGTAAACCATTCCAGTGCATAGGGATGATGTGGAATCTCATTCAAGACGGGGACTTTGAAAAGACAGAAGCTTGAGAGTACAGTACAAACTCTCCATTGAAGCAAGCATTCCCACATCCCAAAATAGGCCCCTATTTCAACACCAGAAAGTTGCCAAAGAGGTACAGTAATTGTCAGTGGGCAATATACACAGGGCATTGTAGGTGCTGTTGGGGAAAGGCGCTTATTATTACTTTTGTTTTTACAGGCCTACAGTACTTTGGGAACTTTGGGGTTTTTTACAGCAAGTGCTGTGGGAGTATACAGAGAGTGTGACTCCTTTCAAAAAGATTTCAGTTTTAATGAACAGAATTTGGAATTTGGGCCTTTTATGCCCCCCGCCCTCTACTGTACACAAGATTGAGTGCTGAAGGTACTCCAAAAGAGGAAAACCTTTTTATGTGCTGTTCGTATTGTTATTGTGCACAATTTTGGATTACTCTATGTTCTACACAATTACATGTATTTATCTGATTTAATCTTCCCTACAGTGTAAAGGGGGGGTCACACTACAACGAATTCAGATGGAATTACGATCCGATTTTTTGGAGTTTTTGTTAAAACCTTCTCAACCCTTGATCGTAAAAAGCCCAAAATTTGCCAGCTGTTATAAATATATGATTTGCAGGTGATTGATGTCCATGAAAATAAAGTACCAACTGAATAAATCATGATGTTACACGGACATACTGTACATTTTTATCCGACAGCAGAGTCCAATAAAATCTGTCTCTGGATGTGACGTCACAAAATAATTAGCATAAATTTTTTTTTTTTTATTGTTTGTA
Source organism: Holothuria scabra (assembly GCA_037179385.1). NCBI lineage: Eukaryota > Metazoa > Echinodermata > Holothuroidea > Aspidochirotida > Holothuriidae > Holothuria > Holothuria scabra. The sequence continues at coordinate 9,926,269 of CM074197.1, forward strand.
GGGACAACTTATGTTTATAGTTGTCTGCAAATATTTGACTGTTTACGAATAGAAATTGAGGAGATTTTAACAAAAACTCAAAAAAAAAACCAGATCAGAGTCCAGTCCAAATTCATTGTAGTGTGACCGTGAGTCTTCCATATTTTCTCCCTCTCGTTATCCCATTTTCAGCATGATTCAGTTACCATACCATCTGTGAATGGTTCTGATGCGTGTATTTTATTATCATTTTGTAGACCAAGAAGTTTTTATTCTCCTTACACTAATGCATCCAGTGCATGCTCATTGTTTGATTACCAGCTGCAGTAACACCCAAAACAGCCTCTTGGTGTATACAGTAGATGGCTAAGGGATATAGCCCCATGCTGAAAAAATGTAAACCCCAGGACCACCTCCGATGATAAAAAGTTGTAAGTGAGGCATTTAGGCATACATAAGTTGCTCTACCTGAAATTATTTTGACCCCTCCTCCACTGAAGAGATATTGTCAGTAAGAAATTCCACGTACGTTACTAATTTTTGAACTTGATTTTGAAGGGTGTATAGGTACAGTATATACTGTACATCCACCCCTACCCCATAACCAATTTACTGGAAGGAATGTTTTAATTTAATCTTGGATTTCATACCCTGGTAGACCTATAGTATAAAACCCACCAATGTGATGTTGCAGCTCTGACAAGTTACCTGCATTGTGTGTGCGTTACGCCGGGCCTTGAGTTTAAAATTTTCCAGGTGTACTACAAATCACACTCCTCCAAAAATTAAGGAGTGTTACTGTAGCTGTGATGTTGTATTAAACCAAATATATTTGAACTCCCATTCTTCATCTAAGTGTGCAAAAAGTTACACTCCTGACAATGATTTTAGGCAAGTGATATGGTATGTGATCGCACTCACCTGTCTCAAAATTCAAGGCCTGGTTACCCCTATTTTGGGTGTTGTCACTAACTTACAGTACCTGTCTAAATCTCTTTATTGCATCTAAAAAAATCTCAGACCTGCATTGTGTGTAATTTTCACTTAGGAAAATGAATTGTTGCATATTAATTAACGTGAAATTCATTTCCTAAATGTAACCATGATGACAGAATAACCAGTCTGGGGAAATTTGGTACCTTGAGCTAGGAAATGTCCAGGTGCACCAGCTGAAAAGAAGTGCTGTAAAGTGTCGGTTCCATTAAGAGTACCGTACAACTCCTTGCCAATCAGCGTGGCACTACATTTTTAGATACTATAGTATACAGTAGTATACTGTACATGCTGCATCATAGATATTTTCCCCCTAAAAATCATATCCCTTGGCATCTCTGGAAATTGGCAACCATACAGTAATTCAATAATTGGGCATTCATTTAATTTACTAGCATACAGTATGTAACATCAAAGATGTTATGTTTCCTAACAGACTATGAAAATCCAAGAGTAACCCCCCTCCCCTCACCTCCCCAAGGGGCTATGTCGGTGTTCCCAAGGTTCAGTGTTTAATGTTACCAAATCATGGGTACATTTGCACTTTTGGGAACATCGTATCATGGGAATAACAAACCTTTTTAATCATTGCCAAAAATGGGGAACATCAAACCTGGGGAGCATTGAACCTTGGGAACATTGAGTGGACCCCCTCCCAAATATTTCAGCAGAATGACTTTGAACTTTGAAAGTGCCTCATCCTACCCCACAGCATTAAACCCATTTTTCAGCCATTTATTTTTCATTTTTCTCTCTTTTTTCTTTTGGGAGTAAATTTGGGACTAGTTTAATGTCTCCGTGGGCAGATTTGTGGTGGGCAGGGAGGTATGTGTTTGCTTGGAGTGTCGCGCAGTAATATCAAGTGCTGGGTGTGGCTGCCCGGTGCTGCCCACCATAGCTACAGCCTGTACAACCCTGATTGTGACTGTATAACCTCTGAAAGCACATAGCCTAAACATCAGAAAAAAGGTTAGTGCAGCCTTTTCTGTAAAGAAATAGTAAGTTGTTACATCAATAAAACGTAGTTGTACGACAAGCTTTGACAGGCTCTAAATGATAGAAACAGCTCTTCTTCACAGAGCCATGCACATTTGCAGTACAGGTAATTGTGTTTAGTGTACAGTAGCTGTCATTTATGTTGTCACAGTATAGCAAGTTCTGTACATCTGCTAACATTGAGTGAAGTGCTTTTGCTTTTGTTGGGTCTATTTTCCTTACATGGGCTTTGGCTTTTTCATTTTTCAGTTTGTCCCAATCAATAACCTGCATGTTTTTTGTTTTCCTGCACCAATGCCTCCTCTTATCTCTACCCTTTCACAGCAGAATATGTCATCCTGAACCATGATTCATTAAAATCTGGTTTATCTCTGACAGCAGCAAGGCCTAGCTAGAAGCAACAATGCAAGAGGAAGTGCCCCATGCGTATTCCGCAGACTCCAAGGCGACCTATCTCCTGGACCTTACGCTCAGAAGTTCTTCACAGATGAGCCATTTAGAGAGTTGTGTCTGGTGTTGGACCTAGCCGATTCTTTGGGTACCCCATACTGGCACAAACTGGCTGAATATATTGGACTCATGCAACAAGATATAATTTGGTTGCAGCAACAAGGACGTTGTGCCGCCAACATACTTGAGGTGTATTTTTGTCGGAGGATGGAAGAAGCTCCTGCTGTTGTCTTGAGCAGGTTGATTAATATCTTAGAGAAGGAACTTAATCATTTACAAGCAGCGGGAATTGTGAGGGATGAACTGTCCCGTGTGTCACCTTGTCCACTGTGAATTTAATTGCAAACAGAGATGAGAGATATGAGATCAACTGAGAGACATACTGTATCTTGTGAGATCAGTCAACTTAAATGTATTCTTTAAACTAGAAAAGGCATTTTGGTTTTACATTGTTTTGGCATGTAGCCAGTAATTGCTCTGGCGGAAGGTGTATGGGTGGGTGAGGAGAGGGGGCTGAGCTGACATGCCCTTTTTTGCATAGCAAGTAAGTGGAGTTTGAGGTGAAGGAGTCTCCCTTATCTGCACCCACCCAACCACCTTCCCCTTGCCCCCCACTGGCTACAGGCCTTATCTAGGTGTTTGCATAGAAAGAGCATTGTCTCTTACATTCTTTTCACTTTCTTTGTGCTTGATTTTCTGGGTTTTTTTTTCAGTTTGCTTGAACAAAACATATACTTTATAGTTTTATCTTCCCAGCAGCAACTTCCCTGCATATCAAGGTATTTAATTAGTGCATACTTCAGAGAGGTGGGTAAAAATAAACTGTTAACACGTTAAATGCTGTCACTTGTATTAGTGTTCTTGGGGAGGGAAAAAGGTGCACCTACCAACAATTTCAGGTGCAATCTTCTTAAATAAAATGTGCTTGTTCTGGTTGACAAAATAAAAGGGATTAGGGAACAAGTATTGTGCCGAAAAAAAAAAAAAACCTTTTGCAGAAAAAAAACACATTCAACATTTAGATTGCTTCGTCCATTTGAACCACATGTAAAACTAGGATTGCTGTTCTGTAACTTGTACCTGTTGCATTAAAGTAGTTTTACCCTCAAATGGTGTAACGTTGCAAGGTAAACAGGTCACTGCACTTTCAAACATACTGTATATAAGGGGAAGGCAGCACAAGTTTACCACCCCATTAGTCCCTTTTTTCATAATATTGGATAAATATTGGCCGGCTATCTGTATAGACGAATTCGATTAGCGCTTGTTTTTAGTAACCGCCATTAGTGGGGTCCATTAGCCTAAAATCGTCTTTATTTATTGTTTACATGAATTTCAAACCCTCATATTTAGTGAAATTGGAGAATTTAAGATACAAATTAGTGTACAACCATCCATGATAGAGGTAAGTAAGGAAATCGAAAGATTTAAAGGTGACTGACCCCAGCTATGGCGGACTGAAATCAGTCCATCACTTGCTGTCCGGATTTGTACATGCCTTGTTAACAGATAGATCATTATTCTTGTTTGTAAACTTTAGAAAAAAAAAGTCATGGTTGGAGTGGAAAGTTCAGGGTAGCTACGTAGCTGTCATGAATGTATGATTTGTTGTATTCACATGGTCCCATAAAATACTTTTGCAAATAATTGTTTGAGTTTGAAAAAAAAGAGACTCATTATTTGAAATTATATTGTAGGATATTTATGCTGTAAGTCAACCTAAGCCCTGTCTACACTATCATATACATTTGGTTAAAAATATCGTACAGTACCTTTGTATGATGATGCTAATGGAGAAAGGTATGATCCAAAAGACTGCATGATTCACCCACAAATCCTAACTATGTCTAACATGTATGTGTGTATTCGAATGTGTAGCTATCGTAGTGATTTCTCTTGCCAACAAATGTTTAAACAGTGTAGGATGATGTTTGTGAATATTAAATGTATGATCATGCAATTGAGGCTTCCAGAGCTGCCAAGTCTTCCTAATTCTGCAGAAGACTTCCTGAAAATTTCACCTCCAAACATGCAAAATATAAAATCTTCCTGATTGAGAACAGAATTTCTCCCATTGAAATACACACAAATCCCTGAAATCTTCCTGGTTTATGAGGTAAATCTTCCTGATTTCAAGACCTCAACGTAGGCAGCTCTGGAGCCTTAAGGTACTGTGGTCATGGAAGTTGTGTACTGTATTTATTCTGCATGCATGACCCTGTTCAGAAAGAAATAACTAGACAGAATAGGTAGTGTAAGTTTACTTTGAAATTGCTAAATTGTTTCTTTTTCTCTGAAGGTCTTTGCATTTTGTTATTCCCAAAGTTAATGTCCGGGTCATGCAATATCTACTGTATGCTTTTGTCAAAAGATCAAAAGAGGTGTGGGGTTACACCCCATACACCCCACACCGCTATTGGTGTTATATTTTTGTGTCACCATTGTTTATAATGCAATATTTTACCTTAAAAAGGGCTATGGATATTATTTAGACGCTGAAATTTTTGAATTCCTCCAGGAATTTATTATAACTAGTACTAATTTATAATTTCTTTTCTTTTTTATCTTCTGCAACCTTCTATTTTTTTTTCTCGGGGGGGGGGGGGGGGGGTATTATGGTAAGAAAAAAATAAGCCTGCATCCATACAAGGTATAAAAGCTATCCCAGGAGAAAATTCCTGTGGAGACCTGTTGAAATTCTGACAGGTTTGATCATGTCTTAACAGGTATGAACAGGCAATGTTCCAATTACCTGTTGGAATGATGACAGTTAACAGAAATCACCAGACACCAAAAAAGCTAACAGATTCCTGTTGGTACCTGGTAAAATCTGTTGATTTTGCTTCCAATTACCTGTTAACATTACATGTTCTCTCCGAAGGGCACTGAGCTTGCACCTTCCGCTTGTCTTCAAAACCATCTGATCAAGCATGCACTATCAGTTAGATGATTGTATTTAATTAGCCCACAGTTCACCTGGCAATGAGTAAGCAGCTTGGCTGCCCCAGTTTGTCACAGAACAGTCCATTGTCTTGTTGAGAACAACCTCTGATAAGAGAACTTTCTCCATGGACACTAGACAGTTTAAAAGTTTATTCACAGTTTTGTAAATGGAGATAAGCTGGTCAGACCAGGCAGGAGGAATCTGGTACTGTGGTATCTGACTTGGTATTATTTACTTCAAAAGACTGTTGGTCGGCGGTATTTGCTAGAGAATTCCACATCAGGCTTAACACGTAATGAAACCTGTTCAACAGGTTTCAACTGAAATTTTCTTCTGGGACTGGCTTTGGGGGCTATTGCCTATAAAGAAGAGATACTGTACTGGAAAAATGAAATAACATTGAGTAATTCTTAATTTCCCTGCACCCTCTTTCATACAGATATGGTTTAGCACTTTAATATAGTGAACTCATGACAAAACTTCCCCTCTTACTTTTTGAAACTTCATTCTTCTCTGTCTGATTACATTTTATCGCCTCAGGGAGGAAACGAAGCATGCTACATATACACTTAATGTACAGTAGCCAGGTTTCATATCTGACAAATTGATTCATAGTACAAGGTACACATTACCAAAATAGACAATTTTATGTAACATTTATGGTCATTTGAGGTTTTTATGCAATTGGCACACAATGAAAGCATAGATTACCAGAGGGCACAATTAAGTCAGTTAAAAAACTCAGATATCTGGTACACACCACACTGTCTTTGTTATATTGGGGTGTCAGTGTTGCATTCTTAAGAAGCCTCTTCACAGCATGAAGTTTATATGCTACACAAGATTTTTGTACAGTTCCACAGGGGTCAACACTTTAACTGTTGTCCTTGTGATTTAAAGGTCGTCCTCATACTGTGTTGTGTAATCATGGAAGCTTACTGAGAATACTGTGCATTCTCAGTTATCATCATAAAAATGGTTTCTTTCAAGATTGGTAAAAGGTAATTTTTGTAACTTTCATTTGCCCTCAACAAAAGTAGTGTTAATTTGTCAGGGTTTGGTGTGAGGAAAACTGAATGAGAATGTGTATTTGCTGAAAGGAACAACCATTGTTTTTTGGTTTTCCAAGACTTTAATTATGCACCACAATCCTACACTGAGTTAAAACTAACAAAAAAATGGTCTGTCAACTTAGTCTGACTTAGTGATTGGCCACAGTAAGCAGTCTAGCTTTTGTGGAATTTTAACCTGAAAATACACATCACAAATTCCCCTTCAACAGTAATGAAAACAAAATTAACATTTCTTCTAAGTTTGAAAAATCTTTTCAGTATCTGCTGACGCTCGTGAATAATCAGTTTAATAAAAACAGGAAAACAAAAGTTCTGAAGCAAAGTTTTAATGTTGACTGTCAAACTCTGACTGCCTCTTTGTGTGGGTTTTACCTGACAGAAGAGTGAATCGCTGCAGTTTTGATGTACAGTTATGTACAAGTTGTGCATGACTGGGGATTATATTCATGCCATGCATAGAATTACACTCACAGTACATAGAGGTAACAGAAAGTATTATCAGCTTGCGTATTTGATTATTTCCTGGTAACAAATAACTTTCGTTTTCATTTCCTTTTAAGGCTTGAAAAGAAAAGTATGTCACACAAGCTATTCAGCATAACCTTTATAATTTTTTGGAGAGAATGAATTATTTAGGAATCACAGTACCTTAAGATAAACATGGTCCCCTGATAAATTCCCAGTAATAGAAACATCTGGTTTCATTTTTGCACAGGTGTTTATGTGTTTGCATTTCTGTGTGTCACCATGCTTTCAAAAGTCCCACGCAGACCAGCTAAAGTGTGTATTCAATCTGTGATATTTTTTTAAGTGCTTACTGGATGAGTTGTATTGGGTCTCAGTTTAAGTTGTTTTGTAAATTTGAAAGTTGACTGTGAAGTCTTGTGGCAAATGTAAAAAGAGACATGTTTCATTGTGTTACAGTAGTGTTGAAGATAGTTGCATAAGGCTTGGAGCTTCATCCTGGGGGTTCTGTTCACTGCTTTGCAGAGATTCATAGCAACATGCATGTTAGTTGATTGTCCTTATCTATTCATGATTTCTGTCTATACTGTACTTGTAGGAGAATATTATTGATGATGAATTAAGTTGTATACTGGCCTGCCTAAAAAACATGAATGAAAGCTTGGTCTATAGTTTCCAAAGCTGCACAGCTCTTTCAAATAGGCAGATGTGCCTCTTTGCAAAGTCCCAATTCTAGTATACTGTAGAATAGCCAAGTGTAGGTAACCAATTATTACCCAAAAGATGTTGACATTCAAACTGACATTATGGAAAGGTCAAATCAGGAAGAGACCCCTGAAATTCTTTTGCCCTTCATCTCCGTTGGTACTTTGTCCAATTATGGGCTTGCTTCAGACCTCTATATCATAGGTCTGCCATATATTTGAAAACATGGTGCCTTAAACTGTTCACATCAAATATCAGACACAGTCTTGACAGCCTCCTCCCCCATCTGCATCTAACTTTCAATGTATTCATGGCATCACTATGTCTCTGCAATTAAGTGTTTTGATTTTAGCAGGTGAAATTATTTGCTCTGTACTAGTTTTGCTCAATGTTTTATACTCTAAACTGTTGAAACTGTCGAGCTATTGAACATGAAAATAGTATAGCATGCAATTATTTGTTTAGCCCTTAGCACATGAAAGCATGTACTCTCAACTTTAAAATGTTTTATCAAAATTGTTAAGCTATTGAACACAAAAGTAATTCCACATACATTTTTCCAGAATATGACATTGGTGCTTATAAGGCTGTTAAACATTTGCACTAAGCTAGTCAAACTCAGCATTAACAAAAATCTACTATCAAATACTGCTTTAAGTTTGAATGAAGTTGTGACCTTGTAATCATCAGTGATCAAGTACCCAAATGATGATTGAAGTTGGTTGTCTGCAGTCCACTTTGCTCTGGTGGTACACAACTGGGGCTTAGGGCTACTGTATGTAGGAGAACTTCATGTGTAATTTTAAGTTGTGCGCCTGGGTTAATGAGGGAGTCTTTGGATATGCAGATGTTGTAACACTTCATCATATTGTGATACAAGTACCCAGGGACTGCAGAGACGGGGGCTGGAGGGCTTTATCCCCCCCCTGCACTTTTTCTGCCTTCTGCATTTTCCTCTGCCTTACATTGCTATCATAATGTTGAACATATCAGGCCACTTTGGTAATGAGCCTCTGCTTCAAAATTCACTCTGTGGCCCCCTGGAACCCCCTAATAAGCCGCCTTCACTCCATATCTAATTGTGCATCACTCATTCCTTCTTTTCTTCTGCTTCTTTCTTTTTCTTTTCTCTTTCTTTTCTCTTTCTTTTCTCTTCTTTTCTGTTCACCTTCCTACTTTCTGACTTCAGTTTGTTTGCACTATTTATAGGCAGTGCAGTCATCCCAATTTGAACAAGTACATTAGTCTAGACTATTCTTTGAATGGCCCTTGAGAATCATGTGACAATATTCTTCAAACCAAATTCTGAAGTAATAAAGAAGTAACTCATTGCTATTCTTTAGATACAGTACTGTATACAATATTTAAGTCCATAAGTATAATTACAAGGTGTTTGGAAAAGATACAACAAGGAATTGGTGAGAATCAGCCATTGTTTCAAAGTCAGTCCGGGGGGGGGAACTGCTCTTGCCCTTTAAGATCTTGTACATGCAATGTGTCACTGTACCTATTATCTATACGTTGGTCAGCAGCTGAGATTAATTTTCCAGTTAAGTTTACCAAATTTTTGTGACCATAATATTGTTTTTGCATCACAGTTTTGTTTAAACTTGTTATGTTTTCGTAAAATACCATAAATAAATTTGAATTAAATTATTCCCATGAATGCAGAATTTGAATAAAGTTCTTGGTAGGTGCAAACAGTCATTTAGTCTCCATGTTTCAGTTTTATGTCTGCTGCCAATTTAAATTGCCAAGCAGAAACTGCTCAAGTTAAATCTGACATTTGGTTATGCTTGTGAGTATTATTATGTTCTTAATAGACAATCTGTATATATCTTTAACAGCCAATCCAGAATCTTGGGATACGATGCTGGTGTGTCTCGATTTTTGCCAAAGTATAATGTTATTGAGAAAACCAGTGTGTACCAAAACTATCCCATAATTCTTTGCAACTGCTATTGGTAAAAGGTCAACAGTGCACAAAACAGGTAGAAGAATAGATTGATGTAATTTCCGATAGGATCTATCCTCCAAGTATTAGATTGGGGAATTAGCATGCATTTGTACAATATTTGAATGCTGAAGAATTCTAAAAGCAAAGTAATCTTTTGCATTGTTTTGAGCATTTTAACATTTTAACATGTTCAAACTATACCACATACCAGCAAATGAACTCATGAAAACAGTCTCTTTTGGTACATCATGACAGGTGCTATCATTTTCTTGATGCCAATGTTTGTATAGGATTTAAGTTTTGACATCCCTTGCACTTTTGAAATGACAGTGGCTGAGAAGCAGTACTTTTGCTGGACAGAGCCCTAATTTCTCACTTATTTTAAAATCTATAGTACATAAAAACTGGTTAAGTCTCAGAAACTACCCTTGAATGGTAGCCAAATGAAATCACATCAGGAAAAACGATGGCAACGATAGAGTTTGGGCTAGTCTCATTTATTAAATTACATGCCCACTCCTGTAACAGGAATTTATACCTGGTTTATTAAAGAGACAAAGTTTTAGGTTCATTTAAGGTAGTCAAGAGCTCAAACTTGACAAAAAGCCATATGTTACATCCCTACCATAAAATTAACATCAACACCCCTCCCGCGGCCCCACCCTTCTTCCTTACCCTTCGGCTAGTTCAGAGTTGTTACCCAGTTTATTGAATATATCAAGTCTTTGGTTCATTTAAGGTAGTCTAGGGCTCAAACTTGACAAAAAGCCATGTGCTACATCCTTGTCATAAACCCACCATTTCCCCCCCCCCCCTCCTTACCCTTCTCCAAGTACTGTGTAGATATCTACTACTTTGAATACATCAAGTATTAGGTTCATTTCATTTAAGGTAGTCCATGGCTCAAAATTGACAGAAAACTGTAAGTTACATCCTTGCCATAAACTCTTCATTACTACCCCCTTCCCCATTACCCTTCCCTCAGTACAGTTTTACCTGATGCAAATTTACACAACTTAACACCCAGTCTCTGGTGTTAGTTATTTTTAACTTCACATTCCAGCCATCAGTGTACAAACTTAAAAATATATCTTCACATGAACTGTACAAGCCCGACTGACACTTCAACGAACAAATGTCATTTGCAGTCAATTGGATTACTATTAGATATGCCTCTTCTGTAAAATCTTTTTCTTCATCAAATGATTGAATCAGCTGACTCACAAAGACAACATGGTAATTTTACTAAGGTAAGTTATACGTCCAAGCTTGAAGGGAAGTGTATATTGCATTTATTTTACAGAAAAAAAAATCCTTATTTCCAATACCAATAGTTACTGACACAGATTGATAGATTTAATATTAAAAATTAGGCAGTATGGTAACTTCCTCCTCAAGAATTGAGTTTCCCACAGATAGAAATTGAGATTTATAGTTCAAAGAATAATATTTTTACGGAAACTTGCAAAAATTTAAATGTTGCAATTTCCTGTCACTCTTAGAAAGCTTGTTTGAGGAAATGAAGCCTATTGCTGAGTTTTGGTGAGACAAGCTGGGTTAATGCGGATTGAGGTTTTTTTTATGTCATGTTGGAAGAGCAACATATTTTAGTTCCGGACAGTTGTGTAATGAGAGTACAAAATCATTTTCACTCAAAAGTTTAAAAGGATGCGACTTTAAGCAGTCTTGAAACATTTAACACAGTTTAGCTGGTGGTAACCAGTGCTTAGAGCAAGGTGTCCACACCATGCAACTTGATACAAAAAATGGGAAAAGATGTAAAAAGCGATTTTCCTGAAATTGTGGCATTTAACATATTCCTTATCTGTCATGTTGAAGTGACAAGGACACATTCTTCACATTTGGTTGAACTGATCTTCACTGGCTTCATTCCCTAAGTCTGTCTATGTTGTCAGTTGCATGTTTAACATGTTCAGTTGCTTGAGACTGGGTTGCTAGACTGCTTGCATGCTACAAAGTTGCAAAGACTTTCACACTTTGCAAAGCATTTCAGTAGAGTAAGCCAGTCACAAGGGGTTACATCACAATGAGTCCAATAGTGTAGATGGGGCTTAAAACATCATTCCGACTCTCATATTATCCAGTTTTCTGAGTACAGTCACAGCCTTATAGAGATGCTTTCACATGATGTCACACTTGGTAAGCCACGCCCACTGCCAGGCAAGAGCCAACAGTGTTTTAGTGCAACAGACACACCTGGCTTGTCAGCTGCTTCTAAGCTAGCAATCATACTACACTAGTCAATGCCTGTCAAAAGGGGCCAGGTTTGTGACATTAGTGAAAGCATCCTTCGATATCATGTGATTTTACTAATGCTCAGTAACAGCTTACTCAAACAATTTAATCCATGTGGTAGATTATTCACATCTACTAATGACACAAAACTGCCTCAGGTAAAATCCAATTTGGCTGCTTCACTTGAAAGGAAGATTGCAGTTCCAAATATATGTACGTCACTACTGATTCATACTTTAACTAGACATGTCAATGAGCAGCAACTCTGTATAGAACTTTGATGATTACTGTAGTGTACAGGAAGATGAAGTTTTATAGCTCAGTTTCTAACCAATTGGTTGAAGTCAGGCTGGCAACAGCTTTCTACTATTTGTGGGTCACTGGCTTGTTTTTCCTACTGTACTCCATTGCTTCTACTTAGCACCAAGCACAGTGACATGTGTAAGTTCCATTTTAAAGTCTTTTGTAAAACCTGACCAGAAGTGGAAGTACATACCTCCTCACTGGCTTGTTTTCCTACTGTACTCCATTGCTTCTACTTAGCACCAAGCACAGTGACATGTGTAAGTTCCATTTTAAAGTCTTTTGTAAAACCTGACCAGGGGGCTGTTCCATAGAGAGTTACGCACAATCTTAAGTTTGATTCACCATACTTGAGCCAACAGTAAATCATACTGTACTTAAGATCATGCATAACTCTTTGTGGAACGGCCCCAGAAGTGGAAGTATATACCTCCCCACTGCAAGTCAAATGGTCTAACCACTTGACAAAGCAGTCAAATTATTTCTGTGCTGCAATTAAAGTCCAACCACTTAGAGGGTTTGCATTTCAACTAGCAACAAACTTTGTAGTAAGTGCTTACAAAAAGGAAATCAAATTACACATGATGCATTGAAGAGACTTTTCAGTCTAATCTTGGTAAGCTGTCATCATAAGTCAACCTGTAGGGGTTTTGACAAATGTTTGAATGAGTACATAATTGGTATAAATAATGAATCTTTACAGCTGGTTTTGGCATAGGAACATTTTGTGAAAACTTAAAATATGAACTACATTACTTAGCACTAAGACATAGAATAGTTAAATCCATTCAGATTAATCAAAAATAAAGATTCAACTTTTCTATAAGACCAACTTTCTTGTTGAAACAATTTGAGGTGTGATCTGCTTGTTTCCATCAAGGTTTCTGGATAGGCACAGACCTTGAGTTAACAGGTTTTCCAGGAGTGCCACAATTTCCACACTCCACAGAAAATGAAAATATCATGTTATAATTTCCATTGCAGGGTTTCTGATTCAATTTTCTGTTGCTCAAGGGAAACTGCAGAATTGCTATGCACCAGTCAGGCACAAGTTGCTAATGACTGGTGGTGATCAGCCTAAAGGCCTTGAATTTTGAGGTGTACAAGCGAAATTACACACCATCACATTTCTTAAATCTTTGCGAGGAGTGTAACTTTTTGCACACCTACATGAAGAATAGAAGCTCGTGCAGATTAAACTGAACAAAACAGCATACCTATCACACTTAAAATGAGAAAAATAAAGAAAGAGGAATACTGATGAAAGTATAAGTCTCTGAGTCCACCAAATACATGACGGTTAACAAGCTTCATAAGATCATCCTGGTCCTTAATGTCTTGCTATTACAAAACCAACCCAGTCACCAACCTACTGTACTTAGTTACTACCTCTGCTGACCCCAAATATGGCTGGGCTAAGAATGTTTGTAGGCTGATAAAGATTCTGAACTGACATCTCTTCAACAAGTGCTAGTTTCAGAGAGCTGAACTGAAAATTCCAGACAGGTTTCAGTTCAGTACATAAGAAAACTGAGAATATTCCTTCTTTTAAATGGGGAAAATCTTACAACAGAACAAGTGTCTCATCTTGTTGCAAATATCTTCTTAATCTCTTGAACAGTTCTTCAAAACACTGTATTAAGTTCAGTTGCAACCAAAGGGAGCAACTCGTCTGTCTTTTTCCTCCAGTTTTTTATGTTTTTTGAGATGCTGCACCAGATTTCACCGTGACGAGGCTCTGCTAGCACACATCGTTTACGCACTGCCTCTTGCTGCTCCTGAAAGTACATGGATAGAAAAAAAGGGGAAGAGAATCCAGTCACAATGAGAACAACACTGATGGATGAACATACCCCACCCTTACAACATACTTGCCACAATGTTGAACCAGAGAATGGAACATGCAAGAGATGTCCACTGCGCAACCAAACGTCACAATATAAAAAGTGAGGCATGCAGTTCCAAATTCGCAGTTTTTCACATGTTTTTTCCGCGGCTTATCACAGGTGTTTGCATGAAAACCTGAGTTTTCCCCTGACATTGAGACAAGTTGATTATTTACCACAGGTTTGACATTGGTTTAACACAGGTTTGACTCAGGTTTTATGTGCAAAACATGTGGTGATGAAAACTAGGGTTAACAAAAGAATTCCTCAAAGCCTGTGGCTTGATATGAAAGGCAAGGAAAGGTGTGCCAAACCTGTGTCAAACCTGTGAGTAAAAGGTTTCAAAAATGCAGGTTTGTCACCCAAGAACACACAATTTCCTTTGTTTTTCCACATGGTGCAGACACAGGTTGATGCACCTTTTTTTTTGTAGGTTGTGCTGTAGCCATCCCCATTAGCAGGTATGGTTCAGGGATTTCCTTTAGAGCCCTTGGTGAGAGTTACAGTAGGCTCCTATTAATCATATATTTTGCAAAACTTTGAAAGCTAATTCAGGATGGTCCATATTCAACTTCTTTCATACAACAGACATAATAGACCCTTTTCTAAAATGTAATTTCAAAGCACTATGGGACCGAAAATGCAGCGCCTTTATCAACCTTTCCTATCAGCCTTTTTTCTATGGTTAAAAACAACATGCAACAAATTCCTATCCCGCAATCCTTCGCCATTTTTATTTGGAAAAAGTCTGTGGAGATATAGGCGAATGCTTATTCTGAGAGAGGCTTTGAGCTCATCTGTTCTATAGATATTTGTAGCACCGTTAATGACAACAAAAGCTTTCAACTTCCCAAAATATAAATGCTGATGAAGCATCATGTTAAAAGAAAGTGTTCTAAAAAAAGAACTTGGAAGTTAAATTGACCTTTATGGCTATCTTGAGGTACAGTACCATTCCCTATCAATTTCTAACCTGCATAGTATGATTTCAAGTGGCACATTGAATTGTTTTGTGAAATTCACCAAATTTTACGAAACTGTTAAGTTTTCTTCACATACAAATGGTCAAATTAAGGCAAATCACAACATCCTACATACAAATAAATATTTCATGACAGAATAACTTACAAATGAATATGGGTTTTCAAAAGTTATTGTGACAGACCCCTTTTTAAAATTTTGTGTATTCATTACATGCCAGGGTACACGCAAATTCAAAATTCTATGTTTTGCAAAACTTTTAGATCTTAAAACTTGAGTACTTGTGCTAATGATAAGCATTGTCATCTCGTAACTAGCACCCTAGAACAACCTAGTATAAAAGTTACAGATGAGATTCCATCTCAGTGTGCCCCTTTAAGTCACAAATCTTGCTTCTACAGAAACAAAAACAAACAAAGGAAAAGCAAAACAAACCTCATTTCCATACTGAAGTTCAAATTTATAAAAATAAGCCCAGGAATCTCCCAGGTCTGGTTCAATCTTAACTGCTCTTGTAAACCATTCTCTTGATTTTGTTATTTTACGTTCACTCCAAAAAAGTCTGTAACAGGAAAAGAGTTTGGAGAAAATGTTAATCTGGGGAGCAATTAATCAAAATTTGCATAATAAGTTACCTAGGTCAAAATATTTACCAACACACAGGCACCAATCTTTCCTTGAAATGGGGGAGGGGGACAGTCAATGAGTGACTTTTCAAAAAGCGAGGGGCCATGTCTCCTCATTCTCCCACATCCCCCAAATCAACGCCCATGTACAAACATACTGTGTAAGAACATTTTCAAGCGGTATTCATGACTCACACAGTTTGAAAGATACAATTCTTAACTGCAATAAATGCGTAAGAGCCATAAGTGAGAGAAGTTGCAGCTTATGCTGTCACAATTCTAGCCAATCACGTTGTCTCTAATCCTTAAGGCATACTCGTGTCAAAAAATTCAAAAATATATTTAAGAGCATGAAAAATGAAATATAACAGTCCAACTCCCATCTTCATAGGACATTCCTGAGCTGAGATACAAAATGTTGAAGTTTATTCACTTTAAACAAATTGGTCCACTGCCCAATAATTTGTGACTTTCTTGTTGTACATCTCACATAACCTGCTTTGTTTTCCTTTAAAATTAAAAATGTTTTTATGACTTTAAAAACTTCCTGTTTGTTTGCACAGCATGTTGCACAGAAGGCTTAGTTAATTACATCACCACATAAGAGTACGAATGCTGTCACACCTTGGTACAAGTGCAGTAACTTTCAGAAAAACAAAGAAATACAAAGATAGTAATTTGAGTAAGTACAACAATGACATCACGAATTATTGTACAATATCCTATTTAAAGTTTAGTGAATAAACTTCAACATTTTATATCTCAGCTCAGGAATGTGCTATGAAGATGGGAGTTGGTCTGTTTGAATTCTTTTTTCATGCTCTTTAACATATATATATATACATATATATATATATATATGTATATATATATATATATATATATATATATACATATATATATATATAACGCTAATTCCCACCCTAGGGGGAAATTGTTATATCTGCGCGTACTTAGGGCGAAAAAATAACAATGAAATACATTAGAAAAAGTGTTCGCCCTAACGTCCAAAAATATAAACAACGTTATTTCAATGGCCAGCCATCCGTTCGTGATAACAGCTAGGTGTCCGTAAATTTGACAACTTTGAAGTAATTGCATCTACTTTGTAAATCTAGGAGGGCGCCCTTGTCTGTTTACGTATTCCTATAGAAAAAGTGTGTAGAAACGTTACGGCGAAACTTATATTTCGCCCCAAAAATTTTTTCCCCTTAAGGTCGACTTTTCAACAACAACTTTCCCCCTAAGTGCCGAATTAGTGAAATATATATATATATATATATATATGTATATATATATATATTTATTTAATTTTTTGACTTCAGATACACTTTAAATGATGCGCATTGTTTTCTGTGGTTACACCCACAGAAGGTGGTGCACAGCTTCTTGGTACAGCACTCCTTTTTTGCCACAGCTTTTTGCACTTAAAACAAATTTGAAGTTTGCGTAAAGCCACACAGATATTTGTAAAATTTTGGCCAATAATTAAGTGAATACCGACTTAGAACATGCACATAGTAACAGTTACAAAAGTTTTTGCTGTAGTAATAGTTTCAAAAGTTTTTGTTGAAGAAGAATTTATGAATCCAGCACATGCACTTATAAGAAGTGAATAATACCAGTGTGTCCTATCTCTCAACATAGATTAAATGTTCCTGTACCACATGACACCCACAAAAATACACCAAATAAGAGAGGAAAAGACATGATTCACTTTTGCAGCAGTCAAATCTCTCCAGATGAATAATCAGGAAGGAAAAAATATATCCAAAATTTCATGAAATTTCCCTCCCTTATAAAGTACCAACGAAACCCATTAAAGAAGCCTTGTGTCCCAAAATTCCCCACAAGGATTTTAACAGGCAATTTTTTCAAACAATTTTCAAAAGTCCTCAAAACTTCTTACCTTGACTTTCAAAAGACAATGAAAGTAAAAATTATCTTGCCCGATCTTTCTTCACCAATAGTCATTTAACTTATAAACTGTATGAAACTTTTAAATGACACCACAAATTTCATAAAATAGATTCACTACACAGGGCTGGTGCAGTCCTGGTGCAGTGCAGTCTCTGGGAAGAAAGTCTCATGACTTATGCACTTTCCCAAGACCAAATAAAGGATTCCCATGGCCCTTGGTCTTTTCATTATACATACAAATTGAGATAAAGAAATAATAAATTTTGACATTGCAAATAAAAATACACTTTAGTATTCCATTCTAGAATGGAACAATGTTAGTTTGTCAAAATTTTCCTGAATTTTACAGAACTTTACAGAACTCCCAGGATTTCAAGACTTTTACAGGCCTTTAAATAATTTTCCATACTTTTCACAACATTTCCAGGTTTTCACCGACCATGGCAATCCAAATTACATATTTTTTTTTTTTTCATCTTGTTTCTTCCCCTACTTTCTTCCTATTTCTGTAATACACCAGGCTTTGAGTTTTAGATTTTCCAGGTGTTTGCTTAATCACCCTCCTCAGAAAATTAAGGAGTGCGGTAGGGGTGCTGTTTTATTAAACTTAACTAGGTTTATATGAGTTGCCTTCAACATCTAGGTGTGCAAAAAATTACACTCCTCACAGTGATTTGAGGTGGGTGATGGTGTGCTATAGCACTAACGCATCTCAATATTAATGGCCTGAATACACAGAGATGTATATAAAGTAGGCCTTTTTCCTGAAACTTTGTTACTTAGGACTCTCATGTGTTTTCATGGGAGAGTAAACCTTTGAGGAAACTTTACACTGAGGAGGTCTAGTTGTAAAATTGCCATATTTCACTGTTTTGCAAGTATGTCCATGTAGTAGCAAATAAACCCCTCTCTTCACCAACACTTAATTTTTTTGTCCAGCAAAATCGTTTTCCAGAAAATTTTGCTCAAGATTGCTAATATCCTGAAATCAGGAAATTAACATGAACTCTCATATCTATGATAACACTGTATCTGTGAGTCCTTCCTTTGCCTGCCTAAACAATGTACTGCTTCTCAAAATATTTTCTGATGCCTCAGTTCTGTTAGACACCTAAGGTTTCCAATTTTGTACACACAATGTAATCTATCTTACACAAAACTGTCGAAAATGAAACTGATGGAACAAATCTGGAATTGGAACTCTGGTCTTGAATAAACACACTGGGACATGATATATTTGGAGCATGCAATGAAATTGCATACTGTGTAATGATTGCATGAAGGCTCATCTAAAGTAAAATAACTTAAAAAAAATGGCCAAAATAGCTAACTGCGCCACCATTAACATTTTGCAATGAGTTTTAAGAATTTACATCGGGCCACCATTTGTTGTATTGAAGTTTGAAAATCTGTTGGATGTGGGATAGGCATTGGCAAAAGCATCTATCAGACATCAGATGGACTAAAACCAAACTGTTCAGTGCCCATTTCACATCATTTGCATTTTTTCTTGACTTCAATCTAATGTTTTATTTGACTTGGAAAATGATGTTTCTAAGAGAGACATCAGCTCAATATTGTAACTACCTCCAATCACTACCCCACTAAAACCTCACCCACTGGAATGAAAACTGATGTTGAACAGTTGGCAAAATTTTTACAGGATAGACCCACAATGCATCCCACTCAGGTAATACTTTCTATAAGCATATACTGGTAATCGCAGTTACAAAAAAGTAGAATTGTCACTAGTTATATTTAAGACATGTACTCCTAGGGTTGATACTTTTATATATTTGTAAACATATCCCCGCAATTATTTCACACATTTATTTGCAGATTTCAAAACATAATAGATAATTTTATCAGTTCTCCACTTAACCATTGAGTGCCAAACTATTAATCAACTGGGCCCCTGGTCTAGTGATGAGCATCTGCTTCCCACACAGCTTCAATTCCCGGGTCAAGTCCTACCAAAGACTTACAAAATGGAACCTACTGCAGTTGTATGTGATGCTCGTAATGAAATGTTCCTTCCTACTTTTTGAAACTATCTTCTTGTCTGCCTTATTACCTTTTATCGCTCCAGGCAGGAAATGAAGCACATAACATACACCTTGATATAGTCAAGTTTTCACATCTGATTAATTGATTACAGTAACAGATATATCAGAATTCACAAAAAGTTATGTAACATTTGGGGTTAGCTAACAGGTCAGTCAAGTATGTGTTAATTGTTTTTCACGCAGTGTGAACACAATGTAACCACAGATAACTTGAGGGCACAGATCATGTAGCAAACTCGGGTACCAGTTACACCCCACACTGCCTTTGATCTACTGGGGTGGTTATGTTGCATTTTTACAAAGCAACATCTCTGCATGTGTCACATGAGCAGGGGAGTAGGAAAAGCAACCTAGCGAACTCCCAACTCCAAGCTGTTGGATTTCAAAAATTACAGGACCTATTTGTGAGTTCTGTCATTTTTCACCATGGTAATCCAGTTTTGGGTTCTGTTACAAAATGCATGGGTGGCAATTGATTGGTGGTAAACAGTTTTTGAGTTCCATGATTTAATCATCAGGGGATCACCACGCGATGGGGAACAATAGTTCCTCTGGAATCTGACGGCTTGAACTTGAAAAGGGCATGCCGAGATTAAACCAGGTCAGAAATTACAAACCAAACCAGACAACCCTTAATCAGCTACTACTTCCTAGCAACCGTTACTTAGATTTAGTTAGATAGAGTTTTACCACCCAGTTTCCAACCTTTTTGAAGTCGAGCATGCCAGGACTTTTTTCCTACTTGTGGCTCACTGGCTGTTTCCCTACTCACACACAACAGCAGCATGTTCCATTTTTTGAGCCTTTGGTTACGACTTGACCTGGGAATCTACGGATGCTCCACCCTTAGACCAAACATGGGGTCTCATAGTAACTGAGTCAATTAACCACATCCCTAAGTTTACCAGTAATATGACTCACTTTGACACTGCCAGTAATACATGAGGATCATGTTCACATCGTTTCAAGGCATCAACACTCTTGGTCTTCCGTTGAGGTCTAGCTTCCATAAAGATGGACTCAGCCCATAAAATACCTGCATTTGGACATTCCTGCATAGCTATAGAGAGAGAGAACATTGCATATAAGAAATGTTACAAAAGGCTTTTATTTAAAAAGAAACCCAAACATAATTTAAAAACAATTGATCTGTCATAAAAGTTTAACCAGAATGCAAAAATGCATTGAGGTTTCGATGATGCATACAGAACATGTTCTTTTCAAAAAATGCTGCATTTATTGTAACACATGGTGACCCAAAGTGACCTTTGACTCCACCAGTAAGTATAAACTGGTTTTTCTTTTAACCAAAACACTTCTACATTCAAAAAGCCAAATTTCATGCTGTGCTTTAAGATATTCTATCCTATTAACAAAGTTTTCATAGTTTGATCTCTGGTAACCCCAATTGACCTTCAGCCTCCACCAAGGACGACAGAAGCCAACTTCCAACCATCACACATCCACAATCTAACTTTGATTTCTCTCTCATTTTCCCACCTTGAAATAAAAAGTAGGAAAGGTTTTCAAGGTTTGACCTTGGATAACCCCATGTGAACTTTGACCTTTACCAAAATTAATGGGGTCCAACCTCCCGTCATAATTCATTTACAAACCAAGTTCAAAAATCCAAATTCCTACCATTAGATATCATGTAAACAAGGTTTTCGGGTTTGAGCCTCCTGTGACCCTGGATGACCTTTGTTCTCTAACAAAATCAATAGGGTTCTCCTCACATAATATAATGCATCAACATACCATGTTTGAGATTAATCCAAGTTTCCTACCTTAAGACATCATGCAAACAAGGTTTTCGGAGTTTGACCCCCTGCAACCCCAGATGACTTTTGACCCCTACCAAAATCAGTAGGATTTTTCCATACATCAAAATGCATCAACATATTAAGTTTGAAATCAATCTAAGCTTCCTTCCTTGAGTTATGATGTAAACAAGGTTTTCAGGGTTTGGCCCTCTGTGACCCCAAATGACCTTTGACCTCTATTAAAATCAATAGGGTTCTCCCTTACATTATGATGTATCAACATCTCAAGGTTGAAATCAATCCAAGCTTCCTTCCTTGACATAACGTGTAAACAAGGTTTCAGGGTTCGCCCCCTTGTGACCCAAAATGACCTTTGACCTGTACCAAAATCAATAGGATTCTTCCTTACATCATAATGCATCAACATACCACATTTGAGATTATTCCAAGTTTCCTTCCTTGAGATATCCTGTAAACAAGGTTTTCCAAGTTTGACCCTCTGTGACCCCAGATGACCTTTGACCCCTATCAAAATCAGTAGGATTTTTCCATACATCATAATGCATCAACATATCAAGTTTTGAAATTAATCCAAGTTTCCTACCTTGAGATATCATGTAAACAAGGTTTTGGGGGATTGACCCCCTGTGACCCCAAATAACCTTTAACTTCTACCCAAAATCAATCGGGTTCTTCTTCCCATCATATTTCATCATATCAAGATTCAAACCAATCCAAGCTTCCTACCTTCAGATATCGTGTAAACAAGATTTTCCGGGTTTGACCCTCTGTGACCCCAAATGACCTTTGACCTCTACCAAAATCTAAAGGGTTCTTGCTTACATCGTAACGCATCAACATTTTGAGTTTTAATTTAATCCATGTTTCCTCACTTGAGATATCATGTAAAACGTTTTTGGGGTTTGACCCCCCTGTGACCCCAAATGACCTTTGACCTCTACCAAAATTAGTAGGGTTCATCTACCCATCATACTGCATCAACATATTAAGTTTGAAATCAATCCAAGCTTCCTACCTTAAGATATTGTGTAAACAAGGTTTTCCGGGTTGGACCCCCTGTGACCCCAAATGACCTTTGAACTTGACCAAAACCCATTCCATTCTTCCTCTTGATATGGGGCATCTATGTACGAAGTTTGAAAACTTCAAGACATTTCTACCTTCAGATAATGTGTTAATGAGTGAAATGTAAAGTGTTTCAAGTCCTTTGAACATTTCTACATTGAGCTACTGTTAATTAGTTAAATGTAAAGTGTTTCGAGTCCTTTGACACCTGTGACATTAAATAACTGTTAAACTCCTTGAAAACTGATATTGTTCTTTTTCTTGACATGGGACATCTATGTACCAAGTTTGAATACTGTCAAACATTCATACCTTCAGATACTGTCTTAATGAGTTAAATGTAAAGTGTTTCAAGTCCTATGGCATTTCTACATTGAGGTACTGTGTTAATGAGTTAAATGTAAAGTATTTCGAGTCCTTTGACACCTGTGACCCCAAATAACCTTTAAACTCAACGAAAATTTATGCTGTTCTTTTTCTTGATATGGGACATCTATGTACCAAATTTGAATACTTTCAAACATTCCTACCGTGCCATATCGTATTGTAAAGTGTTTCGAGTCCTTTGACCCTTGTGACCCCAGATGACCTTTGAACTCCACCAAAAACGATAGGGTTCTTCCTCTTCATGTGGGGCATCTAAGTACTAAGTCTGAAAACTGTCAGATGTTCCTATCTTGAGATATCGTGTTAACGAGTTAGTTGTGTTAAATGTAAAGTGTTTCGAGTTTTTGACCCCTGTGACCTCAAATGACCTTCAAACTCGACCAAAATCAATAGGGTTCTTCCTCTTTATATGGGGCATCGATGTGCTAAGTTTGAAAACTCAGCGACATTCCTATCTTGAGATATCGTGTTAACAAGCAAAGTGTCACAAACACACACACACACACACACACATGCACACACACACATACATACACACATACACACGCACGCCATCATGATTGCATTGGTTTCTCTTATCATCGAAACCAAAAACAAAAACTCATAGTGCAGCGGATGTGTCAATGGGGACGGGGGAGGAGAAGAAGGTCGGGAGGTCGGGAGGGTTAGAGGGAGGGTTAGAAGAGAAGGCCACGAGGGAGGAAGGGATTGGAGAGGAGGAGGAGGAGGGAAAAGGGAGAGATGGATTGAGCTGGTGGAATAAGGCGAGCAGATGTCAAAGAAAAATGCAAATGGGTGGAAATGGGGATAAAAATGTTAGAAATAACTTGCATATAATCTGGATCTACAATGAGACAATTAAAGCAATCTGTAAAGAATGTGTAAATCCTTTCTAATTGCCTCCAATGCAAAGGTTTTACAGATACATGATATGAACTTATAAAAGGGCTGAGCATTAATTACAGATCATTCACAAGAAAACTTAAATTGTAAAAAAAAGCTTTGAATTCCAACATTTTCTTCCTCACAAGATGCCTCAATAATTAGTGACAAAACTGAAGGAAGACTAAAGAGCAGCATTCAATCCTTGCCCCCTCCCCCCCAACCCCATTTTCCATCATGAATTTCTCAAAGCACAAATTGGAAGAGTGCATAACACTTCCTGTTAATAATTGGAGCACAAAGTTTCACTTACAGTATTTTGTAACCAAAGTGCTTAATTTTGAAATGAAACTAATCACTTTCCAATTTTATTCCATATAATAGCAGTCCTCCCATACTATGCTAGTGATGCCAAAAAGCTGCATGTATCCCAAACAAAACATCCTTTAGATATCACTGCAGCAGGAAGGAGCCCTGTATTTTACCTCTTGCCATGGTGGACTTGGCTATATTCTTGTTTCCTGCTCTGTCTTCAACACGTACTGCTTCAAGCCTTTAAATCAGAAAGTAAAATTACTCATTAACTTGAGGCCCAAGGAAGCTGGGTGAAGATTTCAAAGACTTAAAGAAAGATGACTCACACAAACACCATACTTTCATACCTCACCACATTGCAGATATATCATAATTCCAAACTCAAAATGTGTGTGCTAGTAGCACTTGCTATATTGTCATTAAAGCCTAAGCTGACCAGCACTGCCCCATTACTCTATGATGTAATTAGAAAGGATTTTAGGTCCCAATAACATCCTGGTTTAACATAGTTTTCCACTAGCTGTTATGGTTTGGTTCCTTTGTTCTATGTTGGCAGTTACTAATCATAACAGAGCCATCCTAGTCAGGCTATTTTTAGAAAATTCATAAACCATTATTGTAATGCACCTTTTAAAAATGGTTTGGACCATTAATATTATAGGACTTCCACCATTCAAACCATTCACTAGGAAAGCATTGATATAACACAATAATTCTAATGACAAATGTCTTCTTCCTTTACAATTCATGATAATTTGGTACAATATATAATACATTTGTATACTACCACTACCACAGTTACTTCAGGAATGAATGACTGCAATAACCAAGCACATTCTACCCCTTGCACTTGAACAAAAATATAAAACAACACTAAAACACAAAAAGAAAACAACATTAAATGAATGGAGACGACAAAGACCTACCCTGTTGCAAGTCAGATGACATAACAACTTAATCATCAAGCAGTCATTATGCCATAGGGCAATTGTCATGACTGTTAGGGTAATTGCTATCATTATTATCCTTTCTGTGAGGTGATTTTCTTAGCTTTGAGTTACAGACAACTGCATCATAGAAAACGGAATAAAACATACATATCCACTAATGCCAAGAGTGATGAAAAAAACATGAGGTATGTGTTTACTTCATATTAACAAATTCAGCACTAGCATTACAAAGCTTTCTTTAAGGAGAGAGTCATTTTTCTAACTGGCAATAAAGGGGACTTGGGCAAAGGAAAAAAATGACTGGCCAGTTAGAAAAATTACTCTGCCCTCTAGGGAAACAAAGTACTCTTTACATCTTTTGGACAACTTACCAAATCTCTGGACATTGAGGTATACTGAGACGAGCCTTCTCCAATATCGCTCTTGCCTTTGTGAGATTGCCGACTTTTTCTTCAAGTCTGGCTGCAAGGAGCCACAAAGGCACAGAGTTAGGACACTTCTTCAACTGAGAATAAACAATAAAAAAATTTTCAATTTGTAATGTTTGTTAAGGGTCATTTCAATCCTAGCGATGTAACTTTGAAACTATGTAGTAACTTTGTCATGAAAGTCCACACTTCCTCATTTCGCCATAGGTATCTGTCTTGAAATATTACAATTTCTAAATGATACTTGTGAATTATTTGTCTTTTACTTTGTCTTGGTACCTTGTGGATATGTTAGTTAGACAGGGGTGAACTGCACAAGTAAATGTATTTCACAGGGCTAGTATCAGCAAAGGAAAAACAACACAGCACAATGTTTCAGGTCTGGCACAGGGACAAACTAATAAAGGCTTTTTCTTCCCTATTTTATGAGGGGGGAAAGCAAATCAACCCCCTGAAATTTTGTTGACATTTGTTTTTGGTTTGGTTTACTATTTCACCAATTGTTTTACTGCTTACAGCAGGGTAGGAGAATGCTTGAATATTCTTATTATTTCACTTTGTTACATTTCTTTATCATTGTTCAAAACAACTTATCTTTTCTTGTTGGAGTGCATTTGCCAATAGCAACCATGGCCCTATCTGTAATGAAAGTTTCTCTCCCTTCTTTTCCTTAAATGCTTGTTCAAATTATGTTTTCATTCTTTAAAGACCTCTAACAAATTCATATTGGCCTGTTCTTTGCAGATGCCCTATGAAGCCACTTCTCACAACTTATGCAAATTACAGTCTGCTCTGGTGAAGTATAGAACCAAAATGAAGGAATGCAGCTGCAAGGCAACTGCCAAATCTCTGTTCTGTACATATGGAGTCCTATCTAAATGCAATGTGTGTAGCATGAATTTCAAACATAGCAATTGACCCCAAGTCACTTTTTACCCTACAGTCACGCTTTGCATTCCATGTCTGGTATGCCTTCACACTGGATGACCATGCTGTTCTTGTTTAGCACACCCAGTCAACACCTTACATTCAAATTGTGCAAAAGATTTTCACTGACATACCAAACATAGTACTTGCTTCAAAAGCATGGATTCATCACCAACCCTAGCAATTCCAAGATACCCAACCTTAATCTATACCACATAATGACAAAATCAACCACCTTGTGTTACTCATTGAAACATTTTGACTTGACAATTTTTCTTAATTTCACATAATGGAGCCTGGTCCTGAAAAAAAATGCTTAGTTTAACTAAAATTTACCAGGAGCTAAAAGTGGAATTTATTGTCTCAATACAAGGATTGAGAACGCCAATGGTAAAAGTGTAGGAACAATCCTACTGTCTGGTTATAAAGGGGAAGGGGGAAGTATCTTACCCCTGTCTGGTAAGCCTTTCTTGCTTCCTCCCTGTCTTCCTCCTGATCAGCCAGCTGACCTTTCATCATCCACAACTGTTAGAAGGAGAAAAATCTTTCAAATGAAGAAATTACTCACATAAAATATGATTGTAAACACAAAAAAAATTTCATGGTACATAATTTCTCAATTATTTTTCTACCTATGTACTGAAATCTCTTCTCCGGTTACTTTGATTTCCTATAAAGTAATATTTTTGTACACGCTTACAAAATGCTTTTCTGAAGTCCCTTCCCGACTCTCTGGCAAAAAGCAATCCGACGAAACCAAACTACTAAACTGCTTCCCAAGGAAGATATGTCCACTGAAGGACCACTTGATATGCCTCACAGCCCTCCGACTGCTAATAAAATGACCCAATTAACTGAAAAAATTGTACACACTAATAAAACGGCCCATATCAATAAATAAATACCAGTCATTCTGCTGAAGCTAAAATCTCAGTGACAAACCTTTGGAAAGTCAAAATATTCCTTGACTCCCTTTTCCAGAAGTTCCTTTGCTCGCTTAATGTTTCCTAACTGCCACTCCAACTTCACTGATTTCATCCAAACCTGAAAAATATGTCAATTAATTTGTTCAATAAAGAACCAGTAGTAAAAGGTGTGGTTCATGAATATTCAGATAGTATTTATTAAATAAGCCAATAAAAAGGCTCAATATGTCCTGTCTTCCAGCTTACCAAGTTTATCAAATGCTTTCATAGAATACTAAGTATTTTATCAAACTAACAATTGAATCCCTTAAAATACAACATACCATATTTCTTCAGAAAATATAGTTTACCAATTAGGAATGCTGAAAGTAAATTATTTTATACTAATAACTTTTGCAGAAAAAAAAAACATTTGTAAAATTGCATGGATGTAGAGGATTCTTGGTTTCAAAATGGAAAAGGACAGTGTAGGGAAACCACTACAAACTTTCTAAGAAAAACTTTTTTGCAAAATGGAACAATCCTATCTTGACTTTTAGGGTACTTTCCCAACTTGATTAAGTTAAAGGTCAAAATATTAGATGATGAGAGGTTCTGACACCACACTGCTAGCTCTTTGTCAACTGCAGGCATGATGTGCAAAAATTCATATGCTAATATCTCACTAGCTCCAAATGGAATTGAAATGCACATTTCAATCCAACTTAGCCACTAAATTCAGCTATGGAACATCAAATTTGTTAGTAAGCTGGAGTTCTTCAGCTCAGTTTCTAAGTGTTTCAGTTGGGCCAACCACAACCTTGTGCCTCATTGGCTTGTTTTCCCTTCTTTATTGCCTGTGCTGAGCACCAAACACAATGGAGGTGGGTTCCACATTGAAAGTCTTTGGTATGACTCACCAACAACTCCAGATCAAGACTGCTCGGCTGCAAGTTGGATGCTGCAGCAATGGTATTTAAAATTTGTTATCAGATATGAATGATAAGACGATATGATAAGACATGAATCATTGTTTGTCCCAAATCTCAGTCTTACCCTTGCAGTTGAAGCATTACTCCTAGCTCTTGCCAACAACTGCCTAGCTCTCTCATCTTCATTATTTTCACTTTCAAGTTTTACAGCAGCCAGCCAGATTTCTTCGCTGTTTGGGTTTGCCTGAAAAGCCAGGGATAGAATGCTTCTGGCTGCACGGACATCACCCTATTAAAATGAATAAAAGAAAATGTTTATGAGAGATACACTTTCAGTAACCAGTAAACACAAGATCAGTCACAGACTAGCAAAGACATAAGACTTCCACGTAACTTTAACCCTTTTGTTAGGTCTTATTCCTTGACAACACAAATCTCTTTGACAATCTTTCGCTGGATCTGTCAGGGGACAAGCTCCATACAACAGAACCTTGCCTGTAAATTAAACTCAGAGCACTCCAACTACAAATGGTGACTATTTTACAGATACAAAAACATGGGTTTTGTTTCCAAGATAAACATTTTCATACCTTTTCTAATGACTTTCCCAAAACGAACTACAGAATTTCCATGTGTGGCCTCTTGAAGTCACATCCTGTATGATTTTTTTTAAATATAAACTGAAAAAATTAGGGTTACCAGAGGACCAGATTTACCCAGACATGTCTCTCTTTAACTAGTTTGCAGTGGTGTCTGGAAGGACTTTTTAAAATCTCCCAACATGTCCAGATTTCACATGTATTTCTCACATGATGTGACAAGATTTTCCTGATTTTGCTTTCATTCAATATTTACGCAAATTGTTACGTAGACTCCCCTAAAAAATTGTAAACATTTCAAGAGCTGAGGGAGAAAAACCACTGCTTTAGATCCATCCTGCCAGGCCAATCACCCCTGTCCTTCTTTTGGAATAAATAGAATTTTAGAATAAATATGGTAACTATCAAACAAAAAATAAAATTCTAATATTACAGAGAAGAATCCATCTTGATACTATGGGGTAGAGAAGAATGTCACTCTGAGAAAGTTTCTACGACTTTTCCACAACTTCCAACAATTTCTCTGAATTTCCATGACTTTTTTCAGGCCTTGAAAATAATTTTTCAAACTGTCATGATTTTTCCACATTTCCCATGACAACTACAGGAATCCTGAAAAAACTAATGAAAAAAGAAATATCTATGATAATGACATTTTATACTTACAGCCATCCATTTTGACTTAGCTCCCATTAGCCACAGAACTTCAGCCTTTGGACAATGAGCCACAGCCCTCTGTAAAATAGCCTCCAGGGTTTCCCTGAAGGAAATAAAAAAGAAATGATTGCTATGTATTTTTTCTCAGAATTTCAGCTAAATGCACATGTCACTCACTTGACTAACCTAACTTGACTCGATATGACAGAGTTCCTTCAGGTAAGGGCAACTTTAAGCTTCCTAATTGACCAACACACACTATCGGCTGTGAAGTTAGTTAGATGTGATTCAATGACACACCATACGAATGTGTTACATGGTGTCAGCTGGATAAAAAGAAAAAGTTCAGATATGGTAATTTACGGTTCAACTTCAACTTGGTTTCAAATATGGTTCAAATATGCTGTGGAGGGGTTGCACTTTTGTAAGGTGTTGAAGGGTCAATTTATGTTAGGAATTTGTTGTATCTGTTCAGTTAAATAGTTGTTTAATATTATGCAAATCCTTTTATGGCAGTGTCGTATTAGGTCATTTTGTGTTGTTCTTCAGTCTTGATTTGCTTGTTGTCTGGAATGGATGCTGTATTGTTAGTCGTTGAATTACATGTTTTCTGGAGCAAGTAATTGGACTTGAAGTATGCTTTTCTCTGATGTCTAGTTTTCATCTCTAATCTCCAGCCTACTTCTACTTCACTTAGTTACCTTAACTCACCAGCCATGCTCATTTTCAACCTGTTCACCAGTGCTACACTATGATATATGACACTTTGCTTTCCTCTGAAGGCAAAGAAATTAACAACTAGTTGCAAAAGTGTAAGTCACAGTCCTAAACACGAGAACATCACTTTCAGGGTGTACCTACCTAGGTGTGATCAATGTGGACTTAAATTCAGTTTACAATCCAAATAATTAAAGCTAAAAGAAGTACCTTGTGCCATGGTTTTTCTCAAAGTAAGCTGCTTCCAGCCATATTTTCTTCCTACTGGGAAAGACTGACAAGGAATAAGCGTAAATAGCTCTGGCACACTCTATGGCTCCTCGAGCAGCACACTAGAAAGACAAAAAAAAAGACACCAAAAATGTGGAGGGTGTATATGATTACAAGAAAATAAATTGCAAATACGATGTATGAACATTTTGGCAATGACATGGTGTCAAGAAATTGCTGTCACAGACAGTTGCTCAAGTGGCAGCAAGTTCATCATAGCAAAGCCATCCTTACACCATGTTGGGTCAGATCAACATTTGAACAGAAACTACCATATTAGTTGTGCTACTCTAGTAGGGGTTACTCATACCAAAGTTCTCCACTGTTTTTCCTGCAAAACCCAGGAGTTTTTCAAATCAGTTCAATAAACAACATTCCTTTCTGCTAATGAATTTTACTTGCAGAAATGAGAACCAATCAACATGAACCTTTCATCTAGATAACACTTTATGGAATATTGTTTAGAGAACAAAGGCAAATTGGAAACTTAATTGACAAACAACCTATTATCCATTAAGCTATTAACCTTGTGAATATATGTCAATACCATTTGAAGATACATCAAAAGCACTCAAAATGCACACACTGCCTCCCCATTTCAGAGTGTACCATACATGCAAAGGAGATTGTGCATTGTGATTGGGCAGCATTACTTGAAGCTTACATTTGTGAATATTCATAAGTACATAATGAAGTGTGAATATTCATATGTACATAATGAAGTGTGAATATTCATATGTACATAATGAAGTGTGAATATTCATATGTACATAATGAAGTGTGAATATTCATATGCACATATTTCATTTCCTACGGACTATGAGGTTGGCAGATCAGAGGGATGTAGAGTGAGTAAAGGGAGGGTAGATAACAAGCAAGTATATGAATGTGAACTCCACCGCATGTACAGTAATAGGTCAAAAGTGGCCAAGAGGCCCTAACAAGGGCTAAGCCATCATTTGATGGCAAACAATGATAATTCTTTTTCTAAATAAATGATACTACAAGCTAGCTGACAGTAAACTTCAAAAAACCAACAATGTTGAAAAAAGGGAAAGAGTCTTTCCTTTGTCTGTTTTAAAACACCTTGGTAAGAGAGCTTCTTGGCTATCAATTGGTTTCAACCATCAGCTTTCATTGTTGGAGCTTAAATGTTTCGAGTTCAAAAAAAAAAAAAAAAAATACATACTTGCAAAACATTTTTCCTAAACTAATTTATTATTTGAACTACCACTGCTTGTGATCCATGTAGAGCACCCTAAAGAACATTTGGAAAGTAAGGAGCTACAATTCCATAAATGTAAAGAAAGGCTTACACTATCAGCATCATCAATCCATGTTGAGTCTCTGTCTTCATCTTCAATACCAACGCCAATCACAGCTTGACTGGAAGCATCAAGAATAAATAAAGCAAAATTGTTATTGGGTGATGAAAACAGTTTATGAGGTTTCCCTACTGGTCAAGCCAACCTGGCTAATGGTAACACTTATCCCTATCTTAATCTCTTAACCTAACACAGAATGCAATCAATACTACACTGCACAAGATTTCCACACTTTTGGAATAATGAAATTCAAGACCTTTTTTTCAGGCTTTTGAAGACTAAATGCATATATTTCAGTATCAGTAATAAAGGATTTGGCACAAAACTGTTTTCAGTTTTTCATGTTTACCCAGCAAAGCCTACCAAACATAATCCCAACTACCAAAAGTACCCTGTTTTCCCATCAAATTTTAGACCACAAGACAGTTTTACAGGACCAAACCCCCAAAATTCAAGCATTTTCAATACCGTGATAACACCCCAGACTTACTCTGGACTATTCCCATCTTCCCTACCATGTGAGAATCCTCAATACAATGCCAACAGCCAATCAGGGAATTTCTTTGTAATAAATGCATATCAGCCTCAACAACATACTTACATAATTTGCCTGAGCTGTTATTATACACTGTCAGTAATACAATTACAACAGCCAAACAGGAAATTTCTTTGTAACAAATGCATATCAGCTACAATTTGAAACTTACATAATTGCCTGAGCTATTATTACACTGCCAACAATACAATTACAACAGCCAAACATGAAATTTGTAACAAATGCATATCAGCTACAATTTGAAACTTACATAATTGCCTGAGCTGTTATCACACTGCCAACAATACAATTACAACAGCCAAACAGGAAATTTCTTTGTAACAAATGCATATCAGCTACAATTTTAAACTTACATAATTGCCTGAGCTGTTATCACACTGCCAGCCTTCTCACTCTCCTCTGCATCTTGTATCCACTGTTCTCTGTTTATTTCTACCATGTTTGCCCTCAATGATGTCAGTGCTGAAAAGAACAAACAAGATTGGTTAATGAAATTACATGTAACAGTTAGATGGAGATTTACAGCCCAGTTTTTAACCAACAGTTAAAGTCAGGCCAGCCAAATCTTTTTTTTTTTTCGGTTGTGGCCCCTGGCTTATCTTCTCTACTCCATTGCTTATGCAAGGCACCAAGCACAATCGTAGTCACTGTAGGTTCTATTTTTAATGTCTTCAGTATGACCTGGAAAGGAGTCAAAATCTCCACCTCCTGACTGCAAGTCAAATGTTCTATCCACTTGACCATGCACTTCGGTCAGGAAGGGGTCTGTTTCCAGAAACTGTTCACAATTATAAATGCAGTCTCGTGGCAGTTCTCCGTCAAGAAAGCTTTTCACATGGGAGGTCTAGGTGATACAAAATGTTTACCTTTTTTCTGTTTTGAAGTATATTCATGCAGTAGAAATTACACTCTACCATAGGCCAAAATTGTTTGTCTAGCAAATGGATTTTCTGAAAATCTTGTTAAAGCCTCTAGTTTCTTGCATTAGGCTAACTTTCCCAATACTCCAAAATCCCTGATTTTCAGGCCTTTTTCAGGGTATTTCTACTTCATTAATTGTGTATTAAGATAAAGACTCCCTGGCCCAGTAGACCATGACATATCAGATAGGGTGTGTTTGTGCTGTTATCTTCATCTAGTCAACAGTCAGTGCAACATGAGAGAACTATTTTCACTTCACTTATTCAACCGTGAAAGCGCTATATGAAGAGCATCGAGCTAAATGTTGTCGTGAATGTTCTTACATCTGCTCAAACATAAAAAGTAAATGAAGTTACAGAACTGTAGCATGAAGTGAATACTTGAACCAAAACATTTTCAAACAAAAACATCTTGTATTAGTAGTTACAAATGGAAATCCCATTTGAAAAAGGAAATAAAACAGTCAATCCAAGTCACTTCCCAGAAGGGACTCTGAGATTGCTGGGTATGAAGCCTCTGTTGGTTATCTAATTTAATAAAATTAAACCCCGCTTATAACCTATCAATGCAGGTAGCTTGTTGAAGAATTTTATGCAAATAAACGTCATTCCGAGAATCCAACTATTTTGCGTAAATTTATCTGTTCAGTACTAAAGATTTGCCAAAGGCACTGACAGTACATATGTATATCTGCAGTTTATGATAATTTGAAGAGAGAGGCAAGACGAATTTCAAGGTATTTCAAAATTGTAAGTCTGAATAGTTTTATTTTCCTTGTTATAATGGTAATTCTTGGTTTAACCATGTGATTTTGCCTCCAGTGCGGCAAATTTTGTGGGCCATCAGGCAATGACATACCCAGAAACAACATATGTAGGCTCTTGACCACATGAATGAGGGCAATGACCTTTCTTGTTGTTGTGGTGGAATTTTCTGGTAACTAATACAGCTTCGAGCTCTGGGTGGCAAGGTATAACATAAAAAATCTTGAGCTCATTGGCTGTATCTGAAGTTCTATTTTAATTTTTCTTATTATAACGGTAATAATTCTGGGTTTGAGGCTTATATTGAATAATGATATGCAACCTCAATTTGATAAGAAACCAAAACGGAATGAGCAAGTTTGGTAATTCGTTGCTGCATTGAATTGTGGGGCACAGCATGGAATACAAAAATCATGCTCAGCAGATAGTGTATGGTGTTCCCCTGTTTTCATCAGCACATGCATACTGCACCAAGCATAAATCTAAGTGTCTAGCCAACTGGATCAAAAGTAGGGGTCTCAGTCCTACTTTACAGTAGATTAAAATGCAAATTTTTACACCACAAAGACAAATTAGACTTATTCCACTGCACAGCACCACACTTAAGATCCCTCCTTATGTTATGGAAGAATTTAGAAAGAATGATTTCACAAATAGTGCATATAAACTCAAATTTTGTGACATGCATGGTAGGTGTGGGATTGGTTTGTTTATCCCCACCAGTTGCAGGATGTGTGCATGTACATAACCACCAAAACAAATTACTGAACTTGCTTGTTATGGAACTATCTAAGATGGCTTCTTTTTCAAATGTTGAGCTTAAATACGGAATCTTTGAGGTATCTTTGTAAATTTGAGTGTGAATCAGGTGTGGATCCCCATGCTATGTCAGGGCTCTATTTTCATGGTTGTCCGATTGTCCGGGACCACTAAAATTCCATGCGGACAACCAAAAGTCAAAGGTGTGTTGTCCGATGGACAACCATTTTTTTCTGTGGTTAAAGAAGTATACTGCTAACCAATCAACTCTTTCAACTTTTTTTATCATCCAATACTTCAGACTTCAAGTGTGTTTGTCTCTCAAACATTAAATCTTTTTAATCTCTAACAGGTGCAATACTTTACATGAACACATTTACTGTTTTATAGTTGAGCAAAAAATGTTTTGGACAACCAAATTTACTTGTGGACAACCAAAATTAGTGAAATGGTTGCCCGAAGGACAACCATAAATTTTTCTGAAAATCGAGGCCTGTATGTTGTTGCTAAACCTTATTGTTTCATATCTTCCTTCACACAGTTGATCAAACATTACTTCTGGTAAGTCACTAACCTCTGTCAATGATTTTTGTAACATTATTCCTGTTTCCATTTGCTTCCTCCAGTTTTGCTGCAGTAATCCAAATCTTCCGATCCGTTGGAATGCATTCACGAGCTTTATTCAATACTTTCCTGGCATTGTCATAGTTCTCTAGCTTAGCAAGGGCTAGCCAAAGCTGTAAATTAATTCAAACCATAAAAAGTTGCAATATTATGGTCTGTATTGAATTATTTCAATAAAATAAAAACAGTGAAGAAAGATGTTACTTTTTCTATGAGCAGAAAAAATTAGTACTTTTAGTAAAAGAAAAAAACTTGGAAAACTTTTCCACTTGATATTTTGTAGTAATTGCTAATTTTTTTTTACAAAAAGTCAACTTATATTTAAAACTATCTTCGTAAATCATATGTACCAGTGCAATGATGTTAATATACTAAATATTCATGAAAGCATGTGACCATTAACAAATGTTTTCTGCATAAAAACATAATTTCACAACAAAGAGAACGTCACAGAAATACAAAAAGGAGGTGGCTAAAGGTGTGTTCAGCCCTCCCCTCCTCAATATTTTCAGATTGCGGCTTCAAGAAGTGGGTACATCCAGCTAGGAACACTCCAGATATGCTGTTTCTGCTTTTAACCTGGGGATTAAAGGCATATTCTGGAGACAAAATTCGTTAACTTTAAAATAAGCAGAAAAATTTTCTCTTTCAGAAGGTGAAAATTGCATTTCAATAGCTTACAGCATTCTGAAGATACAACTTTTTTAAGTATTGCAAATTTTTCTAGGGATTTGATGCATCATGGGAAATCTCTGATGTCATTGTGGCACAAAAATTTGACATTGCATTCAATTTATTTATAATTATGATGCCACTGCAGGCAATATTAAGCAACATTGTTGGTTGTGCTCTATGTATGGTGAAGAGTAATGCTAGATCTACAGGAAAAGATATTCAAACATTCCAACAGTATCAAATTTCAAGGACAAACAGGATGTTCAATTATAAACAAAAACAAAAGGAATTTGAAGCAATGTGCCCACATTACATAACATTCTGTGGCTTTGTTGAGAAGCAGAGGTATTTTTTAATAGAAATAATCAATCTTTAAAGTGAGATACCTTGAGTTAGGAAAATGGTATTGTGATAGGGTTTGAAGGACATGGTGTGGAATATTTTTGTTGTTCTTACAAGACAGAGGCAAAAAGCCACCAGAACATGCCTTTAAAGTAAAGTCAAAAATTTTCTTGCAGCCCTGTGCCAACTGATGGCGGCATTCCCCTTAGGCAGTCCTGCTGACGCTGAATACCCCCCAAATATTTTCTCACTTCTACTGTGCTTAGTGCTAGCAACAAAACATTGCTGAGGCAGCTGCAGCCAAGCTGAAAACCTACAAATCAGTCTAACATGGTGTCTATGCTATCCATGATCTCTTTCCAAAGGACACACCTTTAAAGGCTTTCACTTTACCTCAACACTGGTTGGACAACACTCCACTGATCTGCTGAGCAGAATTCTTGCATCTTCTGGCTCTTCAAGTTCTACAGCAGCTTTCCACAGACGAACTGAATTGGGGAGCTGTTCCAGTGCTAATTATGGGAAGAAAGACCAGAGTTAGAGGTACTTACAACATCTATGGAAAACAGCAATCTAGTTACCAAGTAATCTTGAAATGAAATGACCATTTTAGGGTCCAATTTCACTTTCTTTTGTCTATCTTTTGCTTTCATCTTTAATAGTTGTATTCAATTCAAAACCTGACCTAAATTTTGTTTTTCATGGGGCTTTATATTGTTTGTAGCAGTCTATGGTACTGGTTATCAAATGATATCTAAAATTATGGATGATGGAGTTTGCAGTTTGTTACTATCTCTTGAATCAAAACCAAGAGCCATTAGATTCTAATCTTATAGTCTAGGGGCTTTACTGACAATACTCATCCCTCTGCTCCCTCCCTTCTCAGGAAAACTATTCCTTCAATCTTTCATGAATCAAAATACCAGCGCCCGTTGCTTAAAAAACTTTATTCCAATGACATCCATCAAGATACCCAATATGTTAATCTATGATTGTAGAGACAGAAACTTTACCCTACATTTATCAGAGGTGGGGGAAGGGGCAAAAGACTCATTGGGAAGGAGGAAAACCACTTCACAGTTTGAAACTCTTAATGGTCCAAGCCTTCAGATGATTGACTTCTCGGTTCATACACACCTTTACGAAACACCTTTCGTTTGGCCCTGGTTTCTGCTTCCAGTTCAGCCGCTCTGATCCAAATTCGAACAGACTGTGGCAGATGTCGAACTGCTTGAGCAATGACAGCCTTTGCAGTCTCTCCAGGCTGCAAAAGGTTACACAGGACAAAGAATTGCATCAAGCAAGACAATGCATACTTACTGCGAAATGTTCCCACCAAAATTTAGCAAAATGGGGGTTTAATACCACAATATATCTGAACACTAGTTGTAACACAAAGCTTTAGAGCAACTCTATCCCAGATTATTTTACATCTCAGTGTAATGTTCCTATTCTGCAAGGATATAACCAGCTTTCAAAACTTAAATATCAAAGATAGAACCATAGAACAGATAATGCAAACACAAAGAAAGAAAAGGTGTGATGCATACTGAAGAAAAACCTCAACAAAGTTAGCCCCCTAAAGTCCACTTCAGCGGATCTTAGCACAGTTTGAGGATCTATGGGAACAGTAGAAGTAACACCCCCAAATTGGCACACATACACTCTTTACCACATGATGTTGAACAATGGCCTCTCTCCCTACTGTGCTCAGATTTTCATGTAGCTACTCACACTTCTGTGAGAGCTCTGTGTAAATTTGTAGGACTTGCACTATTTGCATGTAGCAGAATGCAACAATGACCCATACAGGGTTAAAGTGTACCTCAAGTCAAAAAATTCAAAATTATATATAATTAAGATCATGCAAAATGAATCCTAACAGTCCAACTCCCATCTTCATAGGACATTCCTGAGCTGAGATATAAAATGTTGAAGTTTATTCACTTAAAACAAATTGGCCCGTTGCACAATAATTTGTGACTCTCTTGTTGTACAACTCACAGAACCTGCTTTGTTTTCCTTTAAAAATTAAAATGTTTTTATGACCTTGAACACTTCCTGTTTGCTTGCACAGCATATTTCAAAGAGAGGGCTTAACTAATTACATCACCCCATTAGAGTAAGAGTGCTATCAAACCTTGGTACAAGGTGCAGTAACGTTCGGAAAAACAAAGAAATACAAAGATTGTAACTTGAGTAGTACAAGAATGACATCACAAATTACTGCGCAATATACCATTTTAAGTTGGGTGAATAAACTTCAACATTTTATATCTCAGCTCGGGAATGTCCTTTGAAGATGGGAGTTGGACTGTTAGAATTCTTTTTTCATGCTGTTTAATATATATTTTTGATTTTTTTGACTTGAGGTACACTTTAAGGATACAATATATTGTGTTCATTTCACAACAATATGTCATACATGTGAAAAAGATCAATTGCATCAAATAAGTAAAAGCATTATGCTCATCACCCTGAAAAAACTAACAGGGACAGACCACAATGACACATGACACTGGGAATCCTAAATATAGGCTAGCCAGCAAAATATATTTCAAAAACTGTGAAATAATTTCTACAATCGAACAAAAAAATGTGTACTTATCAGAATCACAAAATTTGAATCACAGACTTTTGGTTAGTGTTGCATTTTCTTTTTGTTTTAGCCTATGTCATTTTGCAAGGACTTGTGAAAGGGACCTGCTGCAAATACACAGTAAGTCACCAGTTTGTAGCCTAGACCCTCTTACCTGCAGCCGAGCAGCTTCCAGCCACATTTCTTCACTTCTTGGACATGTTTCACACCCCTTCATGATAATATTCCTGGCAGCCTGTAGCTTGCCAGTTACTTCCTCTAACCTTGCAGATGCTATCCAAGCTATGTTCAAACAGATACAAAAAATTTTCTACAGACCAATCCCAACAGCTAATGAAGGCAGTCATTAGTGAGTCCTTCAATCTAAAATCATCTTTATTTTAATGTCTATTCTATACCCAACTTTTCTGTGCAGTTGAGAAAGTAACGTAGTTATTCACGGTAAAATCATCCATGATGCAGTGAAGTGAAAATTTTGAAAGATTAAAGCTGATAGACCCCAGGTACGCCAGACTAAATCAGACCATCACTTGACTGTTCGGATTCATCTGTACTTAAATTCTTCTTGTCGTTTTTACTATCTACGAATGTTACTTGATTTAATGAAATAATATGAAAAGATTGATAGAGCATGTCATATAACCATATTTAACCTCATCACTCGCATGATCCTTCCAGAATCAAGTCGAAAATAATTTGAAATAAAAGACATGATAACTTCACTCATGCTAAGTAATAATCCTGAACTTGATCCATTATGGTCAGGTGACCATGCCTTATCCCAAAATAAACATATGGTAATGGAAACATGCACTCATCTCAGACTATCTAAAGACCTGGGCGATGCGCACTGTTTAAGAAGAAATTTCCTAACTGGCTAACGACAGCACTAATCCCTAACTTAATCATTAACCCTTACAAAGAATACAATCGATACAATAAAATGGCAACAGCCAATTAAGAAACACCTTGTTAAACAGTGCACATCGACCCTCAAGACCTGGGGCCTGTTCCACAAAGAGTTACGCCCGATCTTAAGTATGATTTACTGTTGACTTAAGTATGGGGAATCAAACTTAAGATTGTGCGTAACTCTTTGCAATTAAACCCTAGTGATCCAATGAAACCACTGACCTCGCGCTAATATGACCCACGTATTATGTGACATCCACATGTATAAATTATGGCAGGCCTTGATTTTCAGAAAAATTTATGGTTGTCCTTTGGGCAACCATTTCACTAATTTTAGTTGTCCACAAGTAAAATTTGGTTGTCCGAAACAAAATACTAATTGTGTTCATGTACTTATAGTCTTGAAGAATAAAAAGATGTGATGTTTGAGAGACAGAAACACTTGAAGTCTGAAATATGGTACAATGCAAAAAGTCAAAAGAGTTGGTCAGTCAGCAGTATTCCCTTTCAGTCCTAGAGAAAAATTGTTGTCCATCAGACAACCAACCTTTAACTTTTGGTTGCCCGTATGAAATTTTAGTTGTCCCCGACAATCGGACAACCACGAAAATCGAGCCCTATATGGTATCTATCAAGTTTATGTCCAATGAATCTAAAAGTACTCGATGAAAGCAAAATATGCAAATAGTTCAATCTAATGGCAACAATCAACTCTCTTACTACTGAGTAAAATTACTCACTATGAAAGGCTGAGTGCAGATGTACTTAGCCAGTTAGTTAGATAGACTTTAATGCCTCTGCTTACAACTTCTGCTTTAAACTAGTGGTGTACATGTAATTTTATCCGGTTGGGAGGGGGACTTGCCTGCATAGCAGACTGTAGGGCATATTCCTTGTTCAGTCATATCCCCACCAAGTCTGCCAAAGTGAACACCCAACAGATTCTTTGGGTAGTCATAGAAATATGTGGCCTCAAGACTGGATGAATATAAGTGAATATTCACAAGAAGGCATCATCTGGTCCTTTTCAAATCATGCAGTAGCCCATGCCACCCACAATGTTGATATGACATCATAAAGCACACTTCCTGGTAGTACCATGGAAGTACTACCTCGGACAGCTGGTTATGCAAGGCAGTAGTGGTCTGGTCAGGTTTCAATCTTGTCCTTCAGTTTACAACAACAAGAATACACACACTCGCTCAAACAATAGCATAAAAAATGAGGCAGGGCATAAATAAGTCATATTATGGTTATGAGGCCTGTGTCCAATTTTAGACTCAGGCCTCTTTGTTTTGGCAGATGGTGGATTGTGAAGCCTTCAAGGGGGGGTAAACAAACCAAGTCCACTCCGCGGGTACTTCCGCGGGGGACTGGATGTTTTCCACACTCCATTGCTTACGTGGAACAACAAACTCAAAGACAATCTCTTTTTTATTTAGAGTACAGATGTGAAAGACTCATTCCAGGAATTTTCTTTATGCACCCTTATAATAAAAGGAAATATTCTGACAGCATACCAGGTGGATGATTAGGGTTTGTTTCTCTCACTGATTTCAAAAGCAGGCGAGCCTTCTTCACATCGGCTACATCACCAGAGTATGAGGGCAGCATACTCTGCAAATCAGTCAAGTAACCCTTAGGGTCAACAACTGTCTGACCACTCACTGAATCAGAAACCTGCAAGAGAGGAAATAAATATATGTATATATCAATGAGAGGAAATAAATATATGTATATATCAATGAGGCAAACATTCAAGCCTTTGTCTAATATTATCAGTTATTGGTCATGGTTATCACTGGCCTTGAGTTATAAATTTCTCTGGGGTGTCATAAATCACACTTCTCAGAAAAATTTAAAGACTGTGGAAGGTGTGCTGTTTTGTTAAACTCTAGTACAATAGACATTAGCTATCTCTCTGCAATGTCAGCCATTTTTGCACACCCAATTCATCATACTTCAATGTCAGTACAACTAGGATGATGTCCAGAAGGAACATTTTGGAAAAAATACCCTTTGCACGATCTCGTCAAGAACAGTTCTCAAGGCCAATTATATGAACATTTAAGCAATTGGAAATGACCATGAAGGTTGAAATTTGATAGCATTTTTTCTCAGAATAAACTGAAAGGGGATGAAGCCCTTCAATGCACTCTAAGTAATTTAATCTCTGTTTTGCTAGAACTTATTTCAGGATTTGTTGAAAGTTGTTATTTGAACCCCGAAGTTGTTGGGCTTCTGTTGCATCAGAATGGTAATCAAATTTGCTGCTCATTGAAGCAGCTAATTGGGGTAATGTACCAGTGGTCAGGTACTGTAATTGGGAACTGCTGTTTTTCCCTAAAATCTGCAGTAGCCATGGCAGATCTCCTTAAAGGCTAATATTATGTAATATAAGCCTACTGTCTAGGCATATTGAGGCAGCTCTGGTTTAAATCCATTGGTGTCCACTGAATGAACAGTCTCTACATGTTAGATCTGAGAATTGTTACTATTGCTACAATTCAAAGAGACTTGACAATCTGAACTCACTAATTTGACGAAACAACAAAAGGAGAGGTATTGGGTTGGAATTGAATAGAGGGCCTTCTTGAGTTTTCGTCTCTCAAGGTGTACAAAAAAGTTGCACTCTTCACAAAGATTTGGGGTGAGTGATGGCATGTGATATCATTCTGGCACTTAAAAATTTAAAAGCTCCACCAGGTTACTTACTTGATTAAGTTTCACATCCATTAGAGTATTTCTGGCTTCACCAATTTTCCGCAGGTCATACTCTCCTGTTGAAGTCATAGTTCCCGGTGCAAAAGGAGTCTGCAGTCCCCCGTATTTCTGTGTAACCAATCAAAGAGCACAAAAGTGACTATAACTGAATCTTCTTCTTCAAATTTGCTTGAAACTGACATACTCTACCATCAGTACATTACACTGAGACTAAGTTCTATTCAATAGTTTCTCTCAACAACCTGTTGTCAACTACTACAAAGTCCTGCCCTTCAAGCTACTGTCAATGACAAAATAGTTTCAATGCAACCAGGAAGCTGCTATTTGAATGGAAATACAACACTTTGAAATGATGTTTACGCTGTAAAGGTCACACAGAAGTCTGCTTCTTGTATTGTTCTTGACATTTCTATTAAGCTTATATGGGATAAAGAAATACACACAAAAGGTATTTGTCATCTGCTATGGTTGCAATAGGACTGACAGGGTTTTTTTTTTGCTGCCATAGCCATGTTAATTGTCAGGGAAATGAAGGTAATATTCAGTCCATCAGATAGCATATGAAGAAATGTGGTTAAAATTATATTTTGAAATCCCAACGAAATTTCAAGTCTGGTTATTTCTGAAAACTTCAGGAAACTTCTGACTTTGTTGTCAGAAGATAAGAAGTCTGCCCAAACAGCTTCTTTGCATGGCATACCTTGTTAAAGGAGGAGTTATAAATTCATTTTTTCAGTTAAACTGTTGTTTCAAGATTTACTGCATCTGCTTTTAAACTACTGTCTGGTACATGGACACTTATCAAAGTATTGTTCTGTGTGAGTCACTTGTCTAGGGATTAGTTGCCTTGAAAGAGATGGTGTTCCAGGAATATTTCAATAGGCCACAAACAAAGAAAGGAAATACCTTTGAGATAAAATGTACAAGATATCTTCATTCCATTTAATAGGTCTTAAAGTATTAGCATAAATTAAAAGAAATGTCTCCAGCCAAATAAAAGCTCCCTAATGCTACTAAATTGTTTCCTACCATAGTGTCAACTAGTACCTAGAGTTTCTATATAATAATTCATAGTAATATCTCACCTGCTGCATAGGGTCAAGAGCTGATACTGTCTCTTGCGTCATGGCATGTTTGGCTAGAAAACTGTCTGGGACTGGTGTTATTCTGAAAACGTAAAAACAAATAGTAATTGAGTTTCACAAGGTTTACCATTAATTTACATACATTCTGTACTAATCAGTAAGCATGCAAATTAATTCAATACATAGACAATTATGTGTGAATGTCAATTACATGTAAGCAAGCATCAATTATTTAAAGCATCTTTTGTATTAAGTAAGCATCCAGCTCATAGATAAATTATATTCAAAGTATCACAAAGAAATTATGAAAAGTGGATACAGCAGGGCTTTCATTAGTGTGCGTATTTGCGTATTGTGCGTATTTACATGGTCAAATATGCATCAAAACAGTAACCTAAGGAGTCAAATACGCATTCAAATATAAATGAAAAGAGTATGCATACTCTTTCAGTTTTAGTGTTGAGGTCATATACGCATCGCATAAATCCCCTGTGCATTTTTGTATCCACTTCTTTCAGTTTGTAGGAAAATGTAAGTCAGTAAATTTACGACAAATAAGGATGCTATTTGAACAGTGCAAAACCGTTCATGATCTTCATAACGTACACATTAGGGAGTTACATGTAC
This sequence comes from Holothuria scabra, assembly GCA_037179385.1. NCBI lineage: Eukaryota > Metazoa > Echinodermata > Holothuroidea > Aspidochirotida > Holothuriidae > Holothuria > Holothuria scabra. Next base: position 9,970,600 of record CM074197.1, read on the forward strand.
TTAACTTCGCAGTAGACCACATGTTCGTACAACGTTACATAGGCGTATGTCGCGCCTTCCAAAGTACCGTGTTCTGTGTTTATCTAATTAATGAACCCATCAAATGTACACGATAGCATCATTTGGTAAATCAGTACACATAGCACATGCCACAGTCATCACAAGTAAGATGGATATGCCACGCAGGCAATCCTTGAGCTGAGCATCAACTTTTACAGTTTAAGTATGAGCTTGATGGATCGCCACAGATCTCGATCAAAACCTTAATAGTATCAACTTAAAATGACTTCGAAAAATTATATGAACCATTGTTACTCATACTATGATAGTGTTTGGCATTGGTGGTTAAATTTGCAAAGTTTTCGACTTGCAAAAAGAAGAGCTTTTAATCCCGAAATACATTGGTCGATCTCTTAATCTTATGTGAGCTACTACTCTCTGCACACACTTTGTACTGTACAGACAGTACTCTCATTTTGGGAAGCAAGATCGATCGTCAAAAGTGTAGCAAATGAACCAGTTGATCAAAGGTGCTAGAAATATTTGCTTGACATGTGCAAAAGACCTTTAGATAACAACTACAAATAAATTTGCAAGCATTAGTTCAAAGGTTATTTCACATGGGCAATTTTTTTTGAGTGGCTCGTCACTTTGACCATTGCCTAACATACAATATATATGTAGGCTAGGCTACACTAAGAACCTATCCTCCAGGCTCCAGATGGGTAGTTCATCAGTAATCCCCATACTGTAGTAAAGCTTCATGAGTGCAGGGGCTTATATTTTTCCTGTGATAAGTTTGTTCCAAAATGTAGACAGGTTGTTTTATTTCTGAACTCACACATTGGCATGCATAGAAAGCCGATCTGATTTATCAACAGCCTACATGTCATCTGTGCTTGTCAAAACTTAGTACACTGAAATTTAATAAATTTTGACCATAGGCTATATATTACTGTTACGAGAAGGTAAACAAAATGATGACTCTAAGTCAATCCAAACTGAATGGAATTGCTGGAACCCAACCCCAAATGTCATTCATATAAATTTCCTAAGCCATGGGGGGAAGGAGGAAAATCATGGATAACCTCCAGAAATATTTGGTTTGGGCCCCCTCCCCTCCCAACATTTTAATATGTTTAATAATTAACGTCCTTTACACGAGGGTTTCTCACCTGCATTAGGTTGTGCACTATAGTATAGTATTATAGTTTACACAGTGATATTTTTTTTTTTATTTTATAGGGAAGGACCTGACAGACAATTCTGGCTGGCTGTCAAATACCGTTTCAAAATTTTGACTGGCAGTCAAATACCCTTTCAAAATTTTGACTGGCAGCCAAATACCCTTTCAGATTTTGACTAGCAGTCAAATACTCTTTGGGGTAAAGAATTAATGAAAGCCCTGATACAGGCTCATTCTCAAAAAGGAATAGCATCTTAAAGCCCCTCCCCTCGTTCCGGCTTCAAATGTTTGAACAGATTTATAGGGCATAAAACATGGCCCTATTGACAACACTTCAAAGTAATATATAATTGAGGCTGGAACTGACTTCAGATGTAGGTTTCCCCTTTTCCCATTTTGTATTTTGAGACATTTATTTTGGTATGGTTGTTATGGGGAACTGGCTTAAGATATTTATATTTCTGTATTTATTTAGCTATGACTGGGAAGGGTGGATCTGACTTTAACACAACTTACTTATCAGCTCTTGGGTTTCTTTGGTGTTTATTTCTGGCATCTCCAACCTCTGGGATGTTATTCCATTCATCCTCTGAAACTCCTGATAGTCCTCTCTGTCAAAGCAAAATAAATACATCTTGTCTAATTACTGTACATGAATACCATACCATTGGTGTAGCTCCTAATTTTATTTGAAACTGACAACATTTCTTAATGTTTTGGACACTGAATTTTGAGACTCTTTTGGAATTTTTACCAATATCACCAAAACCCAATACAACCAAACTTTACACAGAAAATTTCAACATCAGCTGATTCCTATCCTATATATATCCAAATAAAATTATAGTATTAAACAAAAAAATTTTACTGTTTTATTACACACTTCTGTGCTTACAAATTGTTGTATGCCATTTGTGTAGATGGCATAGATCAAGTGAACTGGGCAATAATTAAAGGGAATTATTATGTAAAATGCGTAAACACAAAGTACGAAGAAAATAGCAAATAGCTATTCAGCCTCAAAAATATTATGCATTCACAATGGAAGTTGTGTCATTTAATGTTTGAAGTTTAAATGAACAATTTATTCTTTAGCAACAGTATAACCAAATTTCTATCAGTGAGAAACCTATTTCTTCAAAGAAAGTCTATCCAATCATCTTATACTGAAAAATCTACTTAGAGTCAATATATATATATGTTTTGTAAATATAAATTTTTGCAACATTTTGCAACATTCTTGCAACATTTTATTTTAAATGGAGGAGAAACAGTTCCCTTCAGTGAGTGTAGTATTAAAACAATAAACTGTCAACTTGCAATCCAAGAGCAAAGAAAAAGACACATTTTACCTAAACTGCCTTCCAAACAGCAAAAATCACACTAAGATTATATCTTGGTTGACTGAAGTAACATTAATACAAATACAAATGATCAATTCCATCCACAAAATATCAACAAAATAACAACTAGAGCAGCTATGCTGCAGAATCTTAATACTTAAGTAAATGCATGATCAATGGTAGTCTTGAAGCAGAGGAATTCTGCTTTTGTGAGACACAAACTTAAATCTAGTTTAATTTCCTACTGCCTTTCACACTCTTTGATCAACACCACCCTGCATAATCTCTTACATCTTATTGAAAGCTGTTGGTAAAGAACACATCTTTTGAACGTTTAGAGCTAACATCTTGTTTTGAAACTAAATCAACTGTGAATGAACTTCTCCATCACAAGACAATGGCTGGACAAACACATTGGTCATACCAGAAAAGATCATGTAACAGTTACCTCATGCTTGTTAAGTTGGGGTATTCATTAGGCATAAGCTACCTCTTTGCAGTCAGGGCAATGTTTTTTTACACAATTCATCACGCTTCAGTGGCTGCACAACCAGCTTACATGTGTCGAAAAAGATAAGCCTATTGTCCTGGTCTGCTGAGGCAGCTCTGGTTGCAAACTTGGCTTGCACTGATTAAACAGTCTCTGCCTTTATGAATGAGGTTTTCAATGGGACTCTTTGTTTACATAGTGCTGGACATGGCAGCTACTATTGACAGAAAGCTGATAATAGGAAGTCGGGTTGACCTTGCTGTAACATCACTTTTTGAACAAAAAGTGGGGTGTCCGGTATAAATTGTATAGAGGCAGCCTTATGCCTAATGTGGGGCAAAGACAAACTAGCACACAATGCACTATGGGGAAAAGGAGTACAAGCAATGAACTGCAATGGCTCTGTTTTGCTTTACCAAACTGTTTAACCACTTTCAAGCCAAAATAACAACCTCAAAAATTACCCAGTTCAAATTCTGAGAGATTCATATTAAACCACAGCACAGAGCTACAAGATTTTATAATGAAAATGTAAAATCTCCCTAATGTGATGATGCTGCAGAAGGTATTAAGCTACAGCTAGCCAATGGCTGGTGTGAAAACATCTCAATACATGTTATGTGTTGAGATAGTTAGTTAGTTTGCTAGTTAGTTAGATAGAGTTTTACGGCCCAGTTTCCAACTTATTGGTTCAAGTCGAGCCTACCACGGCCACTGCCTTTTTTCCAGTTGTGGCTCACTGGCTCATTGGTTATGTGTTGAGATAATAAAAATCCAACAAATTTTTGTTTGAGCTTGAATGGCCCAGTTCCAAACAGATTGGTGTAAGTAGGGCCTGCCACAGCCTTTTTTCAGTTGTGGTTCACAGGCTTGTTTTATCCGTCCTCTTTTAAGCTGATCACCAAGCACAATGGCAGTAGGTTCTATTTTAAAATTTTCAGTATGACCCAGCCAGGAGTCAAAATCCAGATCAACCTCCTGGCTGCAAGTCAGATGCTCTAACCACTTGACCATCAAGTTGGTCAATAAAAATTGAATGAAGAAAGTAGCCTTTTCAAATATGTAATTATCAGCCACTATACCTTTAAATCAGAAAACTGCTGTTGAATTTTGGGCCTCAACTGACGGTACAGTTCCAACTCCTGTTGCAGTCGTTTCTCTCTGAAATCAAGTAAATAAAAGTAAAGATCAAGTTTATTCTTTGATTTTTGAATGAGTATGGAAGATATTTTCACTCTTACAGTACATGGAAGGTATTTTCACTCTTACATGGAAATAAATTTGCACACTTTCATGGAAGATATTTTTACACTTGCAAGGGGTGAGTTAGCTAGATGAAATTTAAATCCCATTTCTTATCAATTGGTATAAGTTGAGCCACCCTTTTTTTCCAGTTGTGGCTCCCTAGCTTGTTCCCTACTCCATTGCTTATGCTGAGCACCAAGCACAATGGTAGGAAGTTCCATTTTAGAGTCTTCAGTATGACCTGGTCAGGACTAAAACTCTTGCATGGAAGGTATTTTGAATCTTGCATGGAAAGCAGTTGGGAGTAACATTGTCATACTGTACTTGAGGCACTACTATGGGGAGCAAAACTTTCGTATATGGTAGTCTAATATGATTTCTTTGAGAGGAATTTACAAAGTGAATTTTTCTAATTTTAGAAGGAAGAGCAGTTCAAATAGTCATACATTTACCTATGGCCACTGTCACATAAGAGTATGACTTTTGAACAGATGTTTCAGAATATGCCCACCATATTTCCTTCCTGTGGTAAGGGGCAACTAGAGGGGAACCAAACTTGCAATGGACTCCCTACAAAATTGTCACATGGTTTATAAAGAAAGTAAAAGTTTAAATAACTATGGACCATGCATTATAGCACAGAATAATGCTCTACTGGAGGGTACATGCAAGTGAACCAGGAGTCCACAGTTGGAGTTAATCAGATCAAGCCTTATGGCTCAGTTTCTAACCATTTGGTTTTCAGTCAGGTTGGCCACTGCCTTTTTTCCAGTTGTGACTCACTGCCTTACTTTCCCTACTCAGGGTTTCTGTCAAAAGGGGAAAGGGGGTAATTTGTCCCCCACTTTCCAGAAGAAGGTGGGTAAAATACCCCCCTTTTCATTTCCATAAAATTAGAAAATTGTCAATATCTTGGTTTCTTACTTAAAAAGATGAAACTTTTGCAGCAATGTTTGAACTTACACAAATAAATGGCCTTTAAAACCTTCAAATTGCACATTACAAGGGCCTTGAAGCAAGCTTTTGTCCCCCTGAACCCACTCACAACTTTAGCCTAGGACAGCATCAATTTGGACTTGGGGTTTAGCAGTAATAAATCCCCCCTTTTTTGTGTTTCTGGCAGAATCCCTGCTACTCCATTGCTTACAATCTGCTAAGCATCAAGCACAATGGCAGAATTGCTAAAGGTTGTTCATCCCTACACAATAACATTTTGATTGAAGAATGAAGTTTGTTAATGACCACATAAAAATGGTGCAACCCTGAGTAAAATGGAATGGCCCAAAGTGAGTTCATCCCAGGACAATTCACCGTAACCTGACCTTTATGGGCTAATAGAAGTTGAGGACTAACACCAAGAGTAAATGAACCTCACATAGACTAGATGCAGGGTAGAGATATATGCAAACTACTGTGATATTCATGAATAAGTATGTCCTTAAAAACAAAAGGCAAAAACAATTCACCTTCTTTCTTTTCTCTTTTCATCCATCCTCTTGTCTATAGCATCATACACAGCATCTGCCTCTTCATCATCTTTATCATATGGTCCTGAGGAGAACAGACTGCCACCATACCCTTCAAACTAAGAACAAAAAGGAATAAACATTATGCCTTCTTTTTCAGTTATCCCAGTTGCAACTGTTTCAAGGCAATGGTCAAGTCTCCACTGAAAGAAGTGAAAGCCTGCTGAGCAAAATGTAGTAAAAAGGTAGCTCCTAGTCCTACAGCCTTGATCTGGTGCTAAACATATTTAAAAAAATAAATATAACAACGAATTAAGAAAATTGATTAAAGATGGCAGTGAGTGTACATCATGTTTTTCCACAGTCCCTTTAATATTCCAGACTCTAAGGCTGTTGTGATCATATAACAATAAATCCCTAAATGATGGCATATTTACGCAATTAAACATACATCAAATTGCTCATTGGGATTTATCATAACCGGTGTCCTTAGCAAACCCCACCTCTTCCTCCTTCCTTCTAAGCAGGTCAACTATCCCAACTACAGTACTTTTTTCCACTACTGTTATAGTGGTATGCAAGCCACATCTACTTTTCATTCACCCATTATATAGTCACTGGTGTAGCAACATTCATCACAGTTCTGCATACAGTACATGTATAAAAGTACCCATTTTTCCAATGGTGCTACAAAATAATGAGGAGCTACAAGTACTTTTCCACGGAATGACTCAGGTATGTTAGGCAGATGCTGTAGACAAATATGTCTGGATACCATTTGGAGCTAGTTCTACAGATGTAGAAAAAGCAAGTAATCACTTAAAGGCCCAGTTCTCTCACCCCAGTACCAATTCTCCTAACCTTCTTACTGAAGCCCCTCCCACAATTGTCTGAAATTCATCCCCATCCAGACACAATCTCAGTTTATTGCTTCAGGGTGTGTATAGAAAAACTCAATTTATATATAATCAAACCACTCTCAGTACTGTTCATGTTATGTACTATAAGCTTTGGCACTCTGCATTGTTTGAATTAGCTGTCAGTCAAAGAGCTGAGCCAATGGAGAATTTTGGTACCCGGGTACCAAAATTGTAGTTTGGGGTGAGAGGTTTAGCCCTTTAAAGCAGCTCATTGAGTTGGTTCATGAAATTCAACAAATTTTCCCAAACCTGTTACATTTTCTTCACATACCAATGTCAAATGGTCAAACTTTGACAATCCCCGTATCATACTAACAAATAACTGTTTTTACGAGGAAGAACTTAACAGTTCAGTTCCATTTTCAAATATTTGTGACCAGACACTTTTTCAAATTATGCACAAAACCATTACCAATCAGAACACCACAAAATTCAAAACTTTAACTTTTCTATGACAAGCTGGATGTGAAACTCAACTATTTATGTTAACTAGATTAGCATTGTTATGTGGAAGTGACCTTGTAACACTCTAATTAAGTTACCAATATTACACGCAATGAACCCCTTTAAGGAGGCTCATTGAGTAAATATTGACATCTTACCGTATATTCTGTAATAAACGCTCCCCCTCTAATAAACGCCCCCCTCAAAATTTTTAACAACTGCGTAAGCCAAGGCCTCCCTCACTACAGGCCCAAACCACAGATAAAGCTAGTGTTTGACCGGTTATGCATAATCATTATTTAATTTAACAATCGGCCCGATGCCGATTACCGATTATTAGAAAGAGGGAAGACACATGTTTGTCCCTAAAGTACGCGCCCCTTGCTTTGTGCATATCGTTCAAGTTGGAAAATATTGGGAATAGCTCTGTTTGTTTTGCAAATGGAATATCATTTTTGTAGGCCTAATATTTTCTTTTCAAATGTGGAGATATAAACCAATCGTTAATACAGTAGGATTGTTTTCAGTCGATGTCACATACCCTTTGATAATTTAGCTCTTAGGCAAACATCATGCTCTGTTTAGTTTTCATCCCCCAATCACGTCGGAACATTTGAAGTATTTTACTGTACTGGGTTGTAGTTGCGTTAATGTACTGTAGAATCCAGCTTTAATGAGGCCATGTAGAAATACGCAATCATAATAATCTTAGCGGTTCTGGGGCAGCAAAACAATTGCACCCGATTAACGTATCCTATGGTTCCTTACGGATATAAATATCCCTGTAAATTTTTAGCAGTTCTTGCCCAAAACTTACGTCTTGCTTGAAAATAATCTGCAACTGAAATGCACGAAAGTGAGATCCCCGAAAAATCCAAGTGCGCAGAGATTTGTGATGTCGTGTCTTCTTGAATTTAGCACGGGGCTTGCCTGGCTGCGCTAGCCGGTTATATCAGCATAGGAAATGTGATCGTCGTAACACATAAAAACTCACTAGAAAAATTCGTCTAGAGGCTTAGTATTTTCACACACTAAATCACATAGGCGATGGCGCGAGTTGTGATTGGCTGGCTAGAATCATCGCATTTGAGCCAATCACGATGCAGCTGCAATTTAAATTTTGCAATGGATCGTATGCATATGATGTCACCGATCAAAACATGATGCCTTGTTTGGCAGTAAAGACGGAAACGCACGTAAGTGCGTGGGCGAAAAAGTAGCCTGCATGAGACCTCGTGCATCACTGTTTTCGTTGGCGATGACGTTCACATTTCATAAGTCCTACTGCAAATAACATTACGGAAGGAATGCGAGAAATGGCCTGATTTATGCAGGATAATAACCACTGAACTTCCAAAGATTCTAGGTGCTACGTGTACAAAACGTGCACAGATATACATGGTAAGCTTTGCGACTTGGAAATACAGCCAAACACTGCAGCTCGGATAGTCTGTACTTGTGCTTTTGTACAGAACAAATTGCACAGCAACTTACGCGGCACTTTTTCCAGACTGCAAGGAATACAATTCCAGGTTATACTACATTGTTTTGGGGAAAATAACCAACGATCGCGCTCATGGGAGGGGTATAATTTATACGTTTGTGCTTATCAATGCTTTCCGTTTTGGTGGGAAGGATTGAGTACGGTATTCACAGGAATTTTAACGAAATGAAGAGCAAGTTTCAAGTATATTTGTGCCCTTTTTTCAGTTTACAAATAATCGGTGGTAATGATGGGTTGAATGGCAGAATTTTACCGATGCTGATTAGTTAATTTTTTATTACAATGTACCCTCAAATAAACGCCCCCCTTTTCAAAAATGTAACGCCCCCGGGGGCGTTTATTACAGAATATACGGTAATTGGTAATAGTTTTGTGATTAAACCTTAGAACGTTTTACTAGTACTACACAACCAAGGCTCTACTTTCTCGATAAAACTTTCTTGCTGCATGGCCACTTCCATCAAAATTTATTGAATAGAAAGCTTCAGTCACAGGTGTACTTCCAAAATGTGAGGGGGAAATGTCCCCCTCCCCAGGGCTGATGTTAATGCAAACAGCAGAATACTTGTAATTGTATCTGTACCATGCTCACAGATTTATAAAAAAAAAAAAAAACTCCACCATAAAAATATAAATGAGATGTGAGCTGACCTCATCATAATTAGACTCATTTAGATCTTCTTCATCACTATCATCATCATCTTTCTTTTTTTTCTTTGGACCTGGATGCCTATCATCACTGAAAATTAGAAGAAATGGAAAACACTGTTAGATATGTAATACAGTATGTTTGTCAATCTTTGAAAAATGTTTTCAGCTGGGGAACTGACAGTTAATTGGACCTGCAGTACCACTCTGAGGGAGTTCTTTTAAGGAGAAGGGATGTTTTCCTCCCCTGTGGGGTTTTTAATTTATCACATTCCTTACAATAAATGCATCTAATTTGGTGCAACAATTATGACTGGTAAATTTTGAAAGAAAATACTGCAAAAATTTAACCATTTTATCGGTGGTAACACATAAAGGGTTTTTGTCCTTGACTTGAGGTTTGAGAAGGCAAAAAGCATACTAATCTCTATCCACCATATTTTAAACCTCTCCTCCCTTGTTCCCATCCCCTTCCCCTTTCCTGACACAGAGATAAGACAGCATGTGGATAATTTTGTCCTAGGAGAGTGGTCACATGATGAAAATTGTACAGAAGCATAAACCTTCAAGTTTGTTTAATGCAGTGGTTCTCAAAGTGGTCCATACCACCCCCTGGGGGGCATTGAAAAGTTTCAAGGGGGCACTGAGGAGTTTGCAAGCAATAGGGGACATTGGCATTGACTAGGGGGTCCCTGGAGATCCTCATACATTCGTGCAATAAATGAACCTAGAAGGTGGCAGAGTGGTTGACACAGACTGTCTTCTCCGGTTTAGCAAAGGTTTAGCAAATACTAACAAAAATTTACCCAATATAAAACTTATCTGGGTCATTTTGGTTTTGGAAATTGAAAGTCAAAAGCTCAAAGTCACAGACTTATAGATGGCATGTTGGGTGGGAGGGGGGCATTGGATCAGTCATGGACGCCATATGGGAGCGGTATTTTGAAAAAGTTTGAGAACCACTGGTGTAATTGTTAGGTCTCTGGACTTCCAATACACCTACAGTACTGTACAGTAGTGCAAAGATACAGCAAAACCAGATCAAACTAAGGTACAGTAGAACTGATGGTTGTTCCCAAGACTAAAACAGTTTGATTTATGAGTTTCTTAAGTTTTAGCTCCAAGAATGATGGGAGTACTCAAGAAATGTCATAATAGTTGCAAGGTATGTCTGATATGACTATCTAAGTTACATACTACCCAAAATATTAAATCTTGAAAAAGACTTTATACAAAAACTGATATGACTAACCTATTTACACTTTGTAAACAAAGACTATTCCAGGAAGTCTAGTGTAATAACTGTTGTCTCAAGTGATTACTCCTCTTCTCACATTAAAATATGAAAGTTAAAATGCATGGTGGGTACAGTAAAGTAAGTACTGTACCATGAATACAGTAGCAATATTGTAGTCAAATTGATCTGGATAATTTGCTTGAGAAGGTTTAAATATGCACAGTTTAAATGTTTCATAATATGTAGTAGGAGGGTACTCTACATACAGTAGAAATATGTATGAGAACACAAAAAACTGATGTAAAGTAATTTGCTTGGACAGGTTTAAACATGCCCATAGGTTCAAATGTTTCGTGGGAGAATCACTACATATCAAACAAAGACATACTATAAAACTTAAAACTGATATAGGCTAATTGCTTGGGCAGGTTTATCTGCATGTAGCCTAAAGAGATAATCTTGCACACTGAATATATCCCCCAAAAGTATTGCAAGGTTTTATGCATAAATTAATAAAAGAATGGTTTACTGTAAAGTCACATCAAGATTTGATACTTTAAGGGGTGTGGTACTTATTTTAAGCATTTCAGTGAAATTTGCATGGAGATCCTCTTGTTTGGTTCTCAAGATTTCAGCAGGTGAAGTTGTCACATTTTCAACAAGAAGTTAACTTGAAGCAAGCACATAATGACATCATATCCTCACATCAATGGACAATCTTTTGTTTTTCTTTTAACTTCACAACCAATTTCTTCTCAACAATGCCATATTATCAGAATGTGATTGCAGATGTGCCATGAGAACATTGGGTTTATGAATTCATTTAGATTCAAGGTCAACACAATAGCCTTAAAAACAAAGGGAAGCAAAGCATTCCATGTCAATGTGAGGAAGTGATACATTGCTGCCCTCAAGCTCACATTGACACAGAAATCTAGTGACTTTATTACTGATACCTGTTTCTCAAGAAATATGATCCAATTTGAATGGAAGTTTTACCACTGTGTGGATTTGGTTCCTTTTTCACAGATGAAAAATAACTTATTTTTTCAACTTCTACTTTAAACATTTAAGTTAGTTAGAGTTTTACTGCCCAGTTTCCAACCTACTGGTTCAAGTCGAGCTGACCACAGCCCTTTTTCCAGTTGTGGCTTACTGGCTTGTTTTCCCTACTCCACTGCTTATGGGGAGCATCACGCACAATGGCAGTAGGTTCCTTTTTTAGAGTTTTAGAGTTTAATGTTTTTAGTTTAATCATTTAAGATACAAAACTAACACTGAGTGATGACACATTACCTGATGTCATTTGCTTCTCTAGCTGGACCAATATCAGACCGAGTTGTGAATCCTGTTGCTCTGAAAGATAAAAATGAAATCAATTAATCCCTACAGCAGGGTGAAAATTACTATACAGTAGTACAGTAGGCTGTCATTTCCTACTGTATACTTACCTTTAAAGGGCCAAACCTCTCACCTCAAACTACAATTCTGGTACGGGGGTACCAAAATTCTCAATTGGCTCAGCTCTTTGATTGGCAGCTTATTCAAACAATGCAGTGTACCAAAGCTTATATTACACAGAATGAATGGTACTGAGAGGGTTTCGATTTTATAAATTGAGTTTTTCTACACACACCTTGAAGCAATAAACTGAGATTGTATCTGGATGAGGAGGAATTTCAGACAATTGTGTGAGGGGCTTAAGAAAGAAGGTTAGGAGAATTGGTACTGTTTGGTGTGAGAGAACTGGGCCTTTAATGACCAAAACTTCCCACCACAGACAATTCCAATTCTCCTAGTCTTTTTACTTCCACAATTGTCTGAAACTCATCCTCAGCAGAGAACAATTTATCCAGTATGGCATCGTATTTTGCTACACAAAATGCACAAACTGTTATACAAATACAAAATTCTGTAGCAGATTTTGCACATATAGAGGTTTTCAATGACTTTGTGATAGAGGAGCCCAGAAATGGCAAAATTGAGATGCAAATTTGGAATACTGTATTAATCCCTGCACATTCTCACACACAATCTCAGTTCACTGCTTCAGAGTGAGAACATACTGTACAATTAAGACTTAATTTGCATAATCAGAACACTCTCAGTACAGTATATGCTGTATAATGCGAGCTCCGGTAGGCTGTACTTTTTTCGCTGTCAATTAAAGAGACGTAGCAACTGAGAACTTCCACATACTACAAAAGTTATACAGTAGTTTGGAGTGAGATTTAACTGTCTTTCATTATTTAATTAGGGACCATAGCTTTTAACAGTCCCCAGCATTCGGCAGATTACTACTGCATCTAGTGCACTACAACTGCATTTTCTTAACAGCCCAGTGAACACAAGCAGTCCACTGGGCAACTCTCTTTTAACTTGCCCAGTGGACTGATGCTTGAGTTCACCGAGATGCTCAGAAAATTCAGTTAGAGAACACTGGGTAAAGAGCAGTAGTAATCCCCCCAACTGCAAGGGACTAGCAAAAGCTACTGCATGCTTCATTATTATGTGGATGCATTCAGTTGATATCAACTTAACGAGGGTGTTGGAGCGTTCTGCGACATAGCAATGACATTATTAGCATCATTAGTCAAGTAAGAGATCCCAGAAGTTGTGCAAAATTTAAGATTTTAAATCTCCAAGTATCCTGTCATATACAGTAATTGTTTTGTTTTGAAAAATCTGTAGTAATTGCATTGCTAATACTGTGAGGGATAAAGAGACGGTCAGAGTTTGAACATTTGTGTGTCTGAAGTAAATTTCACAGGTTTGGAAATATTTGGTGAACTTTATAAAGCAACTAAATGTGCCACTGTAAATATCCCCTTAAAATTGAAGTTCCTGTACATAGATAACTGCAGCTGGCACTGAAAACTTGAAACCTATAAGGTAGAGCCCTTTCAATTCTAAGTTAAAGGGCAAATTTAGCAATTATCCATCACTAAAATTTCCAGTTCTCCCAGTAATATGCAATGGGTAGAGCTGAGTTCTTCCAATAACTGAAAAACATCCACGTCAGTTGTGCGATCAAAAACCCATTTAATTGCTTACAGCCCTGTCCTTTATGAGCATGAACAGTTCAAGTCAATTATGTGTATAGGTAGGCCTATGTACTGTACAGTAATTGCACTCTTTCTGCATTATGTGAAATATAAACCACTTGTACACATTGGCTACTCTGCATGTTTTAAACTTCCAGTTTTTTTTTATGCCAATCAGAAGGCACTATTCAACTGAAAATTTCTGTACCCCTGTTCCCTACCCTAAAAATGTATTTTGGGATGATGATAAAATGGCTCCAAACTGCTAAGCAGAAACTCAATTACAAGCATGCTGCTAGATGAATGGTAAATAGTTTTCTTCTTTGTATACTTTTTTATACTTTAAAGGGCAGGAGCAGTCATCCCAAATTGAAGAAGTGTAGTAGACTGTCCAGTTTCATGATTGGCTGTTGGGAGTCATGTGACAATGCTTTTTCTCTTCAAATGTGAAATTTACCAGAAATAACTGCTTGGTTTACCCTGAATATGCAATAGTAAAGTCATAAAATGTAATGAAAAATACTTTGAAGAGAAATAAAATGAAAATTGTGTTCTTTAGCTTTTTCTTCAAAATGAGTTTGGGGGGACTGCTCTTTACCTTTAAAGAGATGTTTTCTGCTAAAAATAAAAGGCCGAAAAACACCATTTTTGAAGGGCGGAAAGTATTCACAAGGGCGGAAACTGACGTAATCCACATAAAGCATAATACTGTAGGCCTAATGTTGGTTATCTACAGCCATAGGCCTAGGCTTGGGCTACATGTATAACCCTTTGAACACCTGTTACTAGGCCTAAACTTGTGTAAAGCATGTATATTAATGCTTTCTAGTTCAGGGTCCCCTCTATAGTCTCCCGTCTCATTGGTCCCACCTCTCATTGGGTTCAAGTCCCAGCTCTGACATTAAAATTGTTCCCTAGTTTTCTGGGTTGTAGTTAATCTACTATCCCTTAAAGGCCCAGTTCTCTCACCCCAAATAGTACCAATTCTCCTTACCTTCTTACTGAAGCCCCTCCCACAATTGTCTGAAATTCATCCTCATCCAGACACAATCTCAGTTTGTTGCTTCAGGATGAGTGTAGAAAAACTCGATTTACATAATCGAAACACTCTCAGTACCGTTCAGTACCGTACATGGCAATTCCCATTATGTAATGTGACGTCATGAATTGGAGAAGAGTGATCTAGTCTGTCGTTAACATTGAATCGGAGAAGATTTTTTGCATTTGATGTGAGGTTTTTTGTTTAAGACAACTTAAAGTTTGTTGTGTTTCTTCAGAAGAAGATGATGGGAAGGTTCTCAAGAGATCAGAGGGGGTAAATGAAGTATGAGGTGAGAAATCATGAAGAGTTTTGTGTGAAGCACTGTGTTGGCGATGTGACTTATCTTTTCCTTTTTATATATATATACTATATAACGCTATGACAACCTGTGGTTTAGGGTTAGGGGACAAATGAGATGGGGGACCAATGAGACCTAGCCTACCTATTGAGGCAGGGACTACAGATTATAGCTAGGCCTAGGCCTGGTATTGAGATGGTGGACTGAGACAGGGGGGGGGGGACTAATGAGACTGGGGACTATACACATTATCCCACTAGTTCGAAAGCCTGTTTTGACGCGTGACTGGGAATTGGATGTGCACAAGTCGTAAGCCCTACGGTACGATGTTAACATTAGGCTGTCCATAATATAATGGTTAACGTAAGTTAGGCTAGGCCTAGATAACATTAGGGTAAGTACCACAATTAGATGTAACGTTACGTTGAAAAATTAGCCTATTTACCCTCTACCAAGACCAGGAACGTAGCCTAACGGCGCTGGCATATTGACAAAATCCCTTCGCTTCTTGCTCACGAGGGCGCCTGGATGAGATGCCATTTTGGGATTTGTAATCCTTCAACTTGCAGTCTTCAACTCCAAAGCAAAGTTCCAACTTCCAACATTTACACCAGTATGAAGCAGGCACAGGATTCAGCCTCACATTCAGCCCTTCATATCATTCAGCCTTACATTCTGAAGCTAGCACAGGATTCCAGTCGGCGAACGTGAGGCCAAATCTTGTGCTAGCTTCAGAATGTGAGGCTGAATACTCCTCTCGGGAACAAATTGCAACCCTCTGGCAACCACTTCTTGTTGGTTTTGATTGTTTCTGAAGATCTTGGGGATGTTGGCTGGCACATACTTTCTGAAAAACAGTTGGATTAACTGCAGTAGTCTACGTATACGATCAGGCTGTTTGTAACATTATGTTCCCCTTGTGAAGTTGAACAATTTTAAAATAGAACAGCAGCACAGGGGCGGATCCAGGATTTTTTCCAGGGGGGTCGGAAGCATGATAACCGGCCTTAGGGAGGGGGAGGGTATGGGGATTCCCCTTCCCCCTTTTGAAAAGTTTTGCATTACAAAGGTCCTAGGCTGAAATGGGATCGGTGCACTCTAGCATATTAAAAAAGCAGATTTTTTTGCAATTAAAATTGATAGAGATTGAGGCCAATTTAGCCGGTGGAATATAAAAGAGGTTTTTCTTCACTACTGGGGGACAACAACACTTAACTGATCCAGCCGAGCAGAGATGTAGATTTCTTTTCAACTTTGGGGAGGACGGAGTCACGAAGGGGTAAATTACGCATCGGCTGACAAATCCGAAAGTGTGCACGCGAAGCGTGCGCAATGCGTGAAGTCCTTAACCATAGGGACCAGGGGAAACGCTCCAGTGGCGGCCAAGGGGGCCACAGCCCCCAAAAGCTCTTGGCTGTTTTAACGTCTATAAGAAGCCCTCGGAAGACTCTGTTTTAAGGGGTTAATGTCGGCCGGGGACGGAATTTGAGGAAGGGTATGAAGGGCGAGAACTTTTGGTGTGCCCATGAAAAGGTGATGCACAATACTGAGTCGAATGGCCAAACAATGCCGTATGTCGATGAAATGTGAGCAAAGCAGTAACTGATCTCTGAAACTTTCCGCTCTTCTGATTCGAAACACCCTCCCAAAAAGCGCCACTTGCATGCAATGGCTTCCGTTGAGTACTCTGTATAATATGCTGAAATAGCGAGTCTACATTGATGTTACCTGTACATAAATATGAATATCGACACATGCTCGCATACTAGGCAGTGCAATTCAGACCATCCTAGAAAATTCCTTTTTTCTGTAGGGAGTATGTAACACAGAAGAGCATTTGGGCAGCCAATAGGGGAGTACCTCGTGCTGGCTGAGTTTGTTGACAACTTGTCACATTACATTTCACGTAACATTTTTGGACTTTGGACTTTTTACATGTCACGTAACATTTTTGGACTTTTCGTAACATATTTGGACTCTGAGAGTCCAAATATGTTACGAAAAGTCCAAAAATGTTACGCATCTCAGAACGTGGAAGCGACTTGGCATGCATGACAAACATGATTAAACTAAAATAATATAAGATAACATAACAGGTTGAAGGGCAAAGGAAGGCCAAGGCCCCATATAAGATGAACTGAAGTCCAAACCCTATTCAAAAATATAAACTTGGTCGAAGACATTCCTCAGCCTGCCTAGCCTAGCTTAAAGGCCTGTGTGATTTTAAGGGAAATCGGAAATTGATAAGAATGCGCACCAAAGGCTTCACCAAAAAGATGCCACTGAGACCATGGAGTGATAACAGTCAATTAAGCGCAAAGCTCGACGAAGTTTGGTATTAGAACTATTGTAAAATCCCTACCGTTTAATACCGGTACTTTAAAAGTTATTGAGATGGGTATTAATGGATAAAACAATAGAAGCAAAGATTCAAGATCTCACGTGAGAATGTTAGAAATTGACAAGGACGCATCTATTCCAGCAACACGTACCTCACAGAACTCAGGCAGATAGGGAATGAAGACATTTTCCTTTAGAAATGATATGAAATAATCCAAATGCGAACCACGGCCTGCGATCACATGCGTGCTGAAATTATGTATTTAAAAATCATTTCTTTCCATGACAGACTCTGCGCCTAGACATCTTAAAAGGAGAATCTGCTGCCTGAACATCCGATAAAACTTTCAACCTGTCTTATATATGGGATAACCGCCCTAGCACATGTTTAAAATTGGCTTTTCAAATTTTTGGTAGGTCCGTACCCCCACCCCCGGGATTCGCGGCTGTTTTAACTTCCCACCGTGACAAAGCAGTCTCCCTTCAAAGCTGCCTTCAGGCCTACATTTGGAATTAGCCTACATTCCACACAAAGGAGCACCGTACTAAGTAAGTATTGATCGAGCAAGGGTTTGCCGCGTGCGCATCTACAATTTCGTGCAAAAAGGTTGTTACTTCTCTTGCAAAAAAAGTTTGCATTACGAGTAGGTCACAACTTAGTAAATTGAAAGTATAGCATTAAACGACGGATCGGTCGGGCATGGTCTTTTAATTACTTACAATCACTTACACGAGCACCTGAAAAAATGAAAATGCAAATGAAATGAGAGAAAATGCAAGGACTGAAAAATGACTGGACCCTTATTTGGTCATTACTTAATTCAAGCTTTAGAATTCCTTTCGCCTGGCAAAATACAAGAGTAACTTACATAAATGGTGAACAAGAGAAATATGGCTGCATGTAACTGACAAAACAAGTTTGGCCCAAGTATTGTAAGAGCTTATATCGAGATGCAGCATATTTACTACGCCCTCTGATTCCAATCAAAATTCTTATTAAGGGAGTTAATTTCATGCCACCTGCCCTTGTATGTAGCCGTGGGGGAAGGGCTACAAGCGAGATGGAGTGTCAGGGGAAAAAGTTACAACAGAAAAAGATTAGCCCTATAAAAAATTCAAAATTACGTCTGCTCTAATGCATTTTAGTGTATCTCACACACCACCCTTCTAAAAAGGTGGAAATATTCGTTTTTTGTAAACCATGCTACACCTCTGCGACAATGGCGTAGCTAGACTTTTTCAGGGGGAAAGCATCCAAATTTTCTTTTTTTTTTTTCTAAGTATAAGGAACGTAGTTTGCGACGCGCGGAGCGTGCCTAACATTTGGGCTATTTTATGCACATTTGTAAATATGGAGCTTGTATTGCAGAGACCTTTGGATTCTGGGTTTTCTGTAAGGAAATCTCTAAAGAGTTTGGGATTACTGACAAATCTGCACGTACGTCCCTTCATATTATTGGTGGCAAATCTGAGAATGATTGCACGACGACTGAATCGTTGTTGCTACATAATGATATCTGAGGCCTACGAACTGACTCTCTCCGATGACATTTCAAAAGTTTCCCAAACTTTGTTGTCCGTTTTAGACAAAATGTTTCAAAATCAAGAGCTTTCATTGGAAAAAAATTTGAATTCTATGAAAGACAGTTTATAAGCATAGTAATATAGCTGCCAGTGTATTTTGATGATGTAGTACCACATATGGTAAATACCCGATTTTGCATTTCCATAGCTCAGACGGAAAAGTGTACCAAACTGATTTGTGAGCGAGCGTTAATGCATTTCATATTGCATTTTGCGGTGCGCGAAGTTCGTCGGAAATTTCGCCTTCTTTTAGATTTGGAAAAATGAAAAAAAGGGTTTTCTTACCTAGGAAGTGGAGGGGCCGGAAGCATGCTTCCGCCCCTATTTTTCACTGGGGGCTATCGCCCTCACCCCTTGCGCCTATGCTCCCCAATATTGATCGAAACCTAGGGACGCCTATGTATATTAGGGGCAGAATGTTCAATAATACAATCCGATTATTCAATGGACTTTACAAAGAGCCAGATTCCCCCCCCCCCTCCCCCCAAAATTAAAATTTTCTACAAAACGAGCTCCTCATTTTTAAATTATAAGGAATGGCAAAATTTTCGGCGAACGCGCCTAAAATTCTGCCAATCACGTCCGCTGGGAACTCATCGTCTTTGTCGGGCTGGCCGCTAAATGCCACCCCCTCCCCCCCTTCGGGGAGCTTGACGTATCAATTTCTAATATTTTTTTTTTTCAATTTGCCAATTTTCTTAAATTAAATTCAGTCTTTGCTTCTACTGCTTGTCCATTAAAATCCATCTCAATAGCATTTGGAGGTTTCAACGGTAGTGGATTTTACAATAGTTTCCATGTGAAACTTCGTTGCCCTTCGCTAGCAGTATACTGTTTACACTCCATGGTCTCAGTGGGACATGGGTGAATGACGAATGATTGTGCATTTCCATCAATTTCCGATTTCCCTCAAACATCCTCTATGGGTTTTCTGAGGAACGGCTTCCACAAAGTTTATATTAATATTGTTACAGTTTACAACATGTTCTATCACAAATAGTTTTCAAACTAGCAGGCAACAAAAGTTGTCCCGCGCTTCATAACCCTCCTCAACATAACCTTTGATATTTACCTCTTACGACAGTCTTCCGAGAACTTCTAAGATGTCAAAACCCAAGCGCGTCCGGGATTTTGCCCCCTGGACCCCCACCGGGGTTTTTCCCCTGGACCTCACGTTAAGGGCTTCGTGCTTTGCGTTTGCCGTGCACTCGAAGCTCACACTTAGAATTTGACGTAATTCACACTGCCACCCCTCCCCAAAGTTGAAAAGAAATCTACATCTTTGCTCGGGTGAAGCAGTTAAGTATCGCTTAACCTCCCAATACTGAGGAAAAAACCGGCCAATTTTTCAGCCCTCCTTTTTCGAAATCCTCGCCCCGGAATGGATTTCCGCTGAATTTTTCCCTTTTTCAGAAAGTTTCGATTTTCAATTGATATAGCACAATTTTACACATTCCCCGACCCGACTCCTGACACCCTTAGCCCCCCCCCCCCTCCACACACACACACACAAACACACACACCAGCGACCGCGGAGCCAATTTTGAAGTGCGGGGGATAATCATCGAAGCGGCCCAATATGTCCAATAAAATAAATGCAGTTTAAGGCGGCCCAAAATGCCCACAGCGAAAAAAGTGCGGGGGCTAACCCCCCCCCCCTCTCCGCGGTCCCTGCACACACCCTGACCACCGGCGTAAGCCACATCTTGCATTTATAATTATATCGTGCTGTGGGCCAAAAAGTGAGGGAAGAAAGAACTCCAAACGAACAGTTTTGCTTCACGGCAGCTGTTATGAAAAAGAATTTGAGTTATGCATATTAGGCGATTAAATGAAGAGCCCTTTGTTGAAACATACTAGATAGGATACCTCAAAAGTTGCATGAATGCTGGGACAGTTTTGTGCCTTTAATGTGCTGATGCCTTTGTCCTATTTTTTAAACCAAACAAAAGTCTCGATGCATGGAAAGTTTGTCTGTTAGACTGTTACTACCGATATACTATTGACGTTCACCTGACTTTTAAATGATACATCTTCCTGTCTTTTGCATACAAACTGTTATTCCGTATTCACCTTTTGTCAGTAAGGTCGTGGCGAAGAATTAATGTAAAATTCGAATTGCTTAACCCTTTACCGTTGTTTGGGTCCTTTTGGGCCCATACGGAGAGCGCGGCTGTCACCCATCTGTACTGTTTCACGTGGAGCTCGAAACTGCGAGTAGCTACCCGAAAATTCGGCCACGACAACGAGAGAGGCAATATTTTAAGGTCACGGGGTCAATAGCCTACGGAAGCTGATGCGGGGCGTGCTACGTCCGCTTTTCCGCCCACTCCCGAGGCGCGGAAACTTGCCCCGATTGTAGCACAACGGTAAAGGGTTAAACCCCCGCCTCGGGGGATGAGAGATAATAACTCCTGATGACAACACTACTCTTGCTCAGGTAAGTCACTTACAGAGCTAAGGGCAGTGGCATAACTAGAGCTGAATTGTGAAAATTGAACGGCCCATTAACAGATTAATTTGTAGCCAGATCTATCCAAGCCTCTCGTCCATTGGTTAGAAAGATAATCTTGCCGTTTTCATGTGAGACAAGTTTTCTTTGAAAACTGTAGAGGAGGATTCTGTAAAACACCTGTAGTTTGTCATAGTTGGGTTCTAGGCCGTTCCTGCCCGAGAAAAACCTTTATTATACAACAAAATTGATACATTTACCGAAAATGGCATGGTAACATTTTTCATCATAGGAGGGTTATGCAATTAATAGGCCCTCTAGCCTTCGTTTAGAAAACTCAATTAAAAGGTTTGAGAATCGGGTATATCATTACCAGAAATTCGCTCTTTATGCAGGGTGTCGCATATACTATGATAAAAAATCACCAAGATTTGCCCTTGCATTGGAAGTTATCAGGGACGGATTTAGAGGGGGACGCACCCGTCGCCAGGCCTAAAATTTCCCACGGCTAATGTTCCTTCCATCTCAGATGGATCATTTTGCCCTCCTGTCCGAACAAAATGTTGAAATGTGTACAAATTTTTACAAAATAATTTCAGTTTAAAGCCTATAAAGTTTCATATTGTAAGATGAAGTAAAATTAGGTTATATCGAAGATTTTAACCATATGCGTACGAAGCAGGGCGGATTGTCCCCTAAACTTCCTCATGATCTGATTTTTGACAGGGGTCGTTAAAATGCGACTAACCAATCTTAACAAATGCGAGGTTTTTACTTACGCATGAAATTTCTAAGCATAAAAAATTTCTTCCAAATATTTTCTCGAAAACAAATAATCACAGCCATCGCAGAATTTCGAAGGAAATTGAAAAAAAAAATACATAAATTTGTGATATGCAATCTTACAGTTTATAGATAAACGGTTTCAACTCCGTGTTACATTTTAGTCTCACACAGCATTTAGCCCAAAATGATAAGACATTCGGACGAAAGTTGCAAAAGAATTTAGGGATTTTTTCCTTCACAAATTTCATGGACAGGAAGGATAGTGAAAAGGTGTAACGCCGCTAAGTGGGGCGGCATGGGGAGGGGGATCGTAGTTTGACCACAAACTTAAATTTAGGTAAACCTAATTTACGCCAAATATTTACCTGTGGGGGTAGTTCGAGGTGTAAATAAACAGAAAAAAAATAAGTTAAAAGGTGCACGGAAATGTCATTTCCAATGATGTTGGAGATACATTGACAAAATTTCCCGTTAGTTCGCTCCAACTAGTGACAATCCTCTTAGAAAAGGACAGAGGGACGATCGCAACTGGCCCTGAACAATTATTAAAACTTCCGAAATTTGCCGTGTGTGGCACCAGATCATCAAATAACACCGGCCAACTGTAAGGCGACTTTTCCAACTTTTTGCTAAGTTCCGAATTCTGTCCAATACAATCTTCATATCTGTAATTATTTGTTTAAACTTGAAAGCAAAATTTTTCAGCACGCTTCTTCGGTAGAGTAGTGCTTGGTGGGGAGCGTCTTCCCAAAAAGTGGTTTAAATATCAAAATGACCCTCAAAAGGTGTTTGGTGTGCATAGTTTATAACAAATGATGGATCTCTTTTGGTCATGTTCTATCACGATTAGTTCTGAAACTCTCGCAAGCTATCCGCTGCACATACTTCGCGAACTAGCTACCAGTACCCCTCCCCTCAACGATCTTCAACCCTTACCTAAATGTTGTCCTTAAGCGGGTTTAGAGGAACAGGGGCTGAGGGGCCTAACTTTGGACAAAGGGTAAAACCATCAACCTCCCAGTATTTTACTGCACTTCCGAAAAAAAAAATCATTAAATCTATAATAAAGAAGATAACATAAACTACGGTACCTTAGGTCTCAGGCTACCCTGACAAATTTTCATATTATTATGTCGGCTTAAGTATGTAGCCTACGGGCCAGTTTATGCATGGAATTGCCTTTTTAATTGTCAGGCGGGAAATAGCGGCACTAGAAATTCAAAAGTATGGTGGGATACGGAGATATTTTCAAGTAGGGCAAATTCAATTGTCGGTGTCCAAAAAAGTTTCGAGTAGCCTGAAGACGAGGTAGGAACACGGGTTAGGATAGGTTAGATGGAGTTTTATGGCCCGGTTTCCAACCAATTGGTTCAAGTCGAGCCGTTCACGGCCTTTTCCAGAAAAACGGGTCATAGTTGGTTGTGTCCAAGAGCATGCTGTAGTACACCTCGGGTCGATTTTGCTAGCGTTTAACGGTCATTGAAAACGCGCATACACATCGCTTAATCTTAAAAATGTGGCAAATTAATTCAATTATCGATTTTTCAATCGTTATCATTTAACTTGAGCGTTCAATTTCTCATGGCTAAGTCGTGTGGGGAAGGGTTTTAATGACAAACCATTTCGGATATGTTGGTTGTATAAAGCCATAGGTTCCAGAAGCAGGGCATTATTCCTTAATATGGGCGTGATTCTAAAGAAATTCAAAATGAAATCGAAAAGCTCTGTTCTCTTTATGTTTCTTTGTGGAAGATGCATAGTAAGACGCAACTCGTATTTCGTACCAAACGGTGGCTTAATACTGAGTCCAGGGTAGTAAAACGGGACCTGTTCACCCTTGCATTGGTCCACTGTTATCTGTTACTGTTATCAAGGCTGAATGTACTAGTTCACATAATTAGTACAACATGAATGTGCAGAGAGCGCCCTGATTACATACGGTACAGTGTTGTTGCTTTGCGGCACTGTCAGCTTCGAATAGGCCATGAGCAATGTACGGTATACTATATATTTGGGTTAGTGTCGGCCCAAGGACTAGGCTCAAGACAGCTAGGAAAGCTAGGAATAACTTCGGAATTTTTTTGTGCTAGTCCAAGAGGCACACTCCGAAGCTCTGATGCAGCAGCACCTCTCTGTGTCAAAATTATGTCCCAGAAAATTTATATTTTGTTAAGGATTTGGGTATGTGAGTCAAAAGCTGTTAGTGATTTTTTAATTTTCCCCATTCCCCCTAGTACGGTAACGTCTCTAATGGTAGTTCCTGCAGGTCTTCTCGTCGTTGATGAATATTCGACCAACATCTCCAAGTGTTTGTGTAGCTGAAGAAGCAGCATCGCAATGATGATAGCCGTGTTTCGGTTTCTTTGTTGTTGTTGTTGTTGTTGTTATTGTTATTGTTGTTGTTATGTTGTTTTTGTTTATGATTTTTTTTTTGCATTTTTGTATTTTTTTTTTATTATTTGAGATTGATCACATCGCTGTATTGCAGAATTGGGAGGAAACTTCCCCCCGATGACAGCGAAATTAGCTTGCCACTTGAACCACGCCTTTATGTCTATGTATGTTAAGCTTGAAAATTTGTTACCCAACTGGTGAACACATGGCGTCACTATAACTTACAGACCGACAAAAAACACTTATAATTCACGGGGTGGGGGTGGCTCATGGCCTTTACAGGTGTTGACACATGATTAACGCACAAGCATTTGGCACATACACATATGAGGAAATTCCGGGGGATGGAGGACATATACCCGGCATTTTGTGACCATAGTCGGGGATGGCGTACACTGCTACACAATCATCCTCCCAAATTTCAAAAGATTGATAAAATAAGTATGCTACTTATCATAAACTTTATGTTTTAACATTGATTAAAAAAGGAACATCCCAGAACGCGAACGGAACCTGTCATTGTGCTTGGGGCTCAGCATAAGCAATAGAAGGGCAGACATCAAGCCAGTGAGCCAGAAGTGGGATAGACCGTGGCCGGCTCGAATAAAACCCACCGGTAATACACTGGGCCAATATTTTTTTTTGAGATTTTTTTTTTTTTTGGGGGGGGGGGGGGGAATGCCCCTATAACTGAATGTCGCAAAATGAATTTGAAGTTTTTATTACATTTCGGATATTCTTTGGCTCAATTATTACTTTGAGAGTGCAAAAGTTGCAAAGCTTCCGGGGCTTTGCCCCTGAACCCCCACATTAACGATAAGCTGTAGGAGAGTTTACATTCGCCCTTCAAAAAGTTAAAACAAAATATTTTGCAAGCTATCTTTCTTTCTGAAATTATCTTCCTTCTTCTCAAATCAGAGCCTTTTAAACAATCTGAGGTACATGAGGTACATGTCCCCAGTCCCCTTATTAGCCCCAATAACACACATTTGCCCCAGTAATAATGTCCCGTTTACGATTATTATGATACCTATACAAAGGTACCTTTTTGCTTCCACTAAGTCTACTAAAAAGCCAAAAATGTCATTGCTTCCAGGGGCTCTGTTGCTGGTCCCTGGACCTGCACGCATATTGCCTCGGGATTGAAAATAAAACTCCCTATTGATAAAATGCCCCAAACACTTTAAATCTCTTAAAAATGTCCTGTCTCAATATTATCAATCACATGTTCAATTTTGAGTAGCTCCAACATATTTTGGCTTTGCCCCCTAAAATTACTGTAAAGTATGTTTCTCCTTAATCAAATGCCACAATACTTCACGATTCCATTCTCGTCCCTTACCTCACCTCACTCCTGAATTAAATTCATAGTTTAGAATCCATTTTGCAGCCTCTCAAATCACTAAAATCGCTGAGTTTCCGGGTTATACCGGGGCCTTAAGCAGTCCCCTGGGCCCCACGCTTCGCGCAAAACCGGAGTCCCACCATTATGTCGGCTGCGGAAACAACATCTTCCGCCGCCTATGCATACTAAAACTTAAATAGGATAGTTGACAGATTCATACATTTGTTAGAAAGTGAAAAATATTTTTCCAAACCCCCCTGCAACTCCTGTCATCATGAACCTACTCACCTACCTTTAAGTGCATCATATAGACCTACGCTTATGTACAAAACGAAAGAAAATTGAAATTTTACATGTTTCTTTAATAAGGATCCAGGGCCTTTTACACATAGATATGATCCCTTTTCATGATAAAATTAGCTTCATATCCCTGGGCCTTCCAGGGGTTGTGGCAACGGCCCCCCACTGGGGTTTTCACCTGCAGGTGAAAAAAAAAAAAACAGGCATTTCAAACTATTTCCCATGTTTGCTCACTAAGGATTCATGGCCCAGTTTACACATAGATACGTGGACTATTTTGATGCTGAAATCAAACCATATCCTCAAAGCTAACTGAGCTTCGCCCCTCGAAACCACCAGGACGTTGCCGATGGACCCACCACTAGAGGCGACAAGGCGCGCCTCTGGTTACCACGCCATTAGATGGAACGCTATCAGCTTTAAGGGTGCCTCCGGCGCCTTCATATTCGCTAACGTTTCAGAATAAATTCACCACTGCACATTTACCTTATTTCCATGCCCCTCACTGACATCGCAGTGACGCCACTGCCCGTCTTTTTTCTAAAAGGTCACAATACTAAACCTAGTTACAGGTGTCTCGCTTTAGCGAATTGACTGCACCAAGAAGGAATATTGAGAGAGCTGAGGGAAACACGTACCCCAGATCACGCTATCTTAATACCAAGGATTCAAAAGGGATTATCTCTTGTGTGCTATCAAGTGTGGGCTTCTTTTGAAGGGTAACTTTGTACAGGTTTTTTCTTTTTCTCTTCCCTGGTTGATATTCAATCACTGATGGGAGGATAATATGGTTTGCTTAACAACCGAGACTAAAACACTTTCAGCTAATACAAAAGCCTTAGAATTCCGTTCGTGTAGTATATTAAGCCTTATACAAAACCACTACTTGTATACGCTTTTTAAATTGGTTGTGAGTGATCCAACACGGTAATGTGCTGGTAGATGGCTAAGATTTGAGCTAAGAAGGGCGTAACCAAGGTTGTCATTTTTAGATCACATCAACCAGAGACGGGTCTGTGGATTGCAAGTCTTAGTCATTAGTCTGGAAAAGAGTGACATTAACATTTCCCCACCCGGTCCCGGTATGATGTACGGTATTCAGCTATGACAATTTTACAGGCCGGGTGCTGATACGCGATTGTTTTTATCAAAACACCTGAACCTTACCAAATGCAATGCTACCCAAGCTCTAATTAAGTATTGCAGATTTGTAAGGCAAAAGCTGTATTCAATCCCTCCGAATGCTTAAGCATTTTTTGTTACGTCTCTATCCGCTTCATGTGAAAACTGTAGATATTTCATGTAATGCTATCTCAAATTGAATAGGCAATTGAAGGGAGATAACAAGAGTTAATATGCTGACGTGTATAGGATTAGTTCGCGTCGTATATACCAAAAGCTGCCTTTGTAGGAATAACAAAGAACCTAAGAGGATATACCTCCAAACATCTGGATGGTCCGTTAAAACAGTGGGTGTCTCACAACAGAAGAGCGTAGGATGGGCAACAGAAGGGAGATGTATACACTGAATAGACTAACGTGTGTATAGGATAATTAAGTTGCTGTCCATTCACTCCACTTTAAGACTGACTCACATTAAGTATACACCAAACAATTATTTTCAAAGAGTAACAAAAGGGTCAACAGGATTATTACCCCTATCTAAACAGTTGGGTGATTTCTTACTCCTTTTGTTGTTTGTTGCTTCACAACAGAAAAGCGATGTATAGGCAATTGAAGGAAGATTTATAGACTGAAATGCTTGGTGTGTATAGGATTAGTTGGTGTCCATTCACTACCAATTCACTCTAGTTTGAGGCTGGTAACATGGATATTCCAAACGACTCCTTTGAAAGAGTAACAAAGGGGTTTGAGGGAATATTACTCCTTTCTGCACAACGGGATGGTTTCTAATCTAGTAGTTGCCTCGCAAAGAAAGAGCGATAAACGTTTATGAACAATAGTGAACCAACAAAGAAGCTGATAGATCAAGCTGATTGGCTGGCACAAGGGTATGACGTTTCTATTTTTGCACTTTCATAAGCAAAATTTGCAGCTGAAAATGTAAAAAAATGCATAAAAACCATCGTTCTCCCTTCATTTTGCAAAAACGATACCAAAGAAAGGTTATTAAATTTGCTTCACATATCGGGACGATATTTTTGAAGCACCAAACTGTTGGTTGTCGCTATAAATTCTTGATGAAAAATGTTAACAGTAACCTTACCTTAGCTATGTATACCACAATATATAAGCAATACGACTACTTCATCGGTACAGTGATCTATAGGGGCGTACGTCATCACTAGACCGCTGCGCATAGGTTTGACACATTATGGCTTAGGATCCGTGTCATTCCTCCCTCCCTAGGTGGATTAGAGTCGTTCACGATGACGACAAGGCTCGTTCATCTATTTACAGGGGACGTCCTTTCAGATGTGGGCAGAAGCGAACTAAATAGCCTGCGCTTATTGGGCTACTCAGACACTTGACTCAGTGGGGTACGATTCTCGATGACCAGCGTCTATGAAAGCGTGACTCTAATCTTTTGACTACTTTTCCTTTTTTAAAAATGGTGGCGTGCTTTCGTTTTCCTGAATTCATATCTCTCAATTTGATTTAAAGTATATGGCGCCCTCTATATGCGCTTCTGTCCCAAGTGGGTTGTCAGATATTTCTCCCCCAAAAGTTTCTAGCGACCTCTACCTGGATTGTGAACAATTTTTTTTTTCTACTTATACGTATTGCATTATATCTTTCAGCTTTTGTTTTGTATCAAGATGTCAATGAAGTTTCTTCCTTCAAGGAAAAAGTATTGCCTAAAAAGGAAAGAGAGGAATAGTTCCAAAATGATCTTGGTTACTTTTTGCTCCGCCTTATCATTTGCCTGTTACTTTTGCCGTCGAAAATAGCATATTAGAAGGGGTGTAAATGTTTTCCCTTTTTTTTTTGGATAATTTGGCTTTCCATATTTGGCTAGATGTCCTTCTGCCGCGAACATTCTCACAACTAGACCTTACGTTGACCTCAGTATGGTACGGTACAGATATGAAACCAACATTACTGTCCGACTGAGTTAACTGCATGCACGTATCTACGCGTTGAAGAAAACACATCTCACATGAATTTAGCAAAGAAGAGAAAAATAATGGCGAAAGAAATCCAAAATTTCATTAACGGAAAGTTCGTTGCGCACCAGTCTTATTTGGATAGCTACGATCCAGGGACCGGAGAAGTATGGGCTAAAGTTCCGGACAGTGGGAAAACTGAAGTTGACCTGGCCGTCGTGGCAGCTAAGCAGGCTTTTCCCAGGTTGGCCTAACGACCTGCCCAACTTAGAAGTAACTTAGGCCTAGGCCTAGGCTAGAGTTAGACTCAGTGAGTCAGTCATACCCGGGCCGAATCGCTTGTCGAAGATTGCCCCTCAGCTAATCCTCCCATCCCAGGCAGTTCCAGTTCTCCTAACCTAAGATCTTACACCCAGAAGGGTTAAAACTTAAAAGAGTTCTCTCATTCCCCAAAACTGTTTTTAACAAACTTTTTTTTTATGTGTGCGTAGGTCTAACGTTAGGTCTAACAGTTAACGTTAGACTCTGTGATGGCTGTATTAGCCTTTTGGAGTTGGGAACTGAAGACTGGGGGAGTAGGGTATTGAGTTGTTCGTGTAGGCTAGGCCTAACTTAGTCCTACTGTTGTGATAAAACAAATAGGCTAGGCTAAATGAAATGAAACCAACCCACGCCCACAACCAGGGATGTTGCCAGCCAAATTTAAATGCATGGTAAGCCTAGGCCTAAATCATTTGTAGCCTAGGAAAAGCACCACCTCACCCAATCCCAAGGCATGTAGCCTAGGCCTAGGCTACCCCTTTTTTCACCCACTGTTGCTACAATCCTGGACAAAACTCCTTGGGACACCCGCTCCCCTTCGCAATGTTGACCACAGTTAATCTATTCACAGCATACAGGCACTAATTCAGTGCAACATTGAAAGGGGATTGGGGGAGGGGGATTCATGCAAGCCTTTGAACTGGAATTCAAGAATATTATGGCTAAGTGTCCCAACAGTTTTGTCCAAGATTGTCTGAGAATTTCGAGAAGTTAGAGCTACTTGCGTCACATAGTAGAAAGTATCACTTTGCCTCGATGGGTTGTTTTGCAAAAGGGGAGTTTAAGTGCCCGATCGTTCAGGTAGTTGTTCTCAACAGTGACCTGTTTTTTGTTTACACTGTCTTAGCAGGTAAAAATTGTGATGACTTGGGACTTTGGTAAAGATGACACAGACATGTGGGTGAATTATTAAGTAAGGATCGGATGTATTTACAGGTCGCTGGCTTGGACAAGACTGTCCGGGTATTGCAATGTGATTCGTGAGACTTGGATATAAGCACAACGGGTATACAAAGGTGAATAAGTAATGTGGCTGTTGCTTAGTGCAACTAACACAAGTACAATATGTTACAAAAATAAAAAAAATATAAAAAAGAAGTTCGTGTTTATGTATTTAAATTTGTTCAAAACTCAAAACAGTGATGTGTTACCTGATAAGTGCATTTTGGAGAACAGAGGCACTGTTGTATCCTGCCTATTACTTCATTTTAAAGTAATTTACTGTGTTCTCTCAAGAAAAGAATGTGCTGTACATGAGAACTCGATGAGACCGGCAGTGAAATATAAGTTTAGTCAAACGGTCTACCATTTATTTTGAAAGCAAATTTGGAAGCAAAACGCAATGAAATTGCTTCAGTTTAAAGTAGGGAAAAAAGCATGCGTAACCAGTTTCATGTAACGTGAAAAATGGAGTCACAGGGGTGCGATTTGTTTCAAAATATGCCCAAAAACAGCCCTAACTAACGATATACCGTTGTTGGGCAGGTCCAAGCTATTTGCACTGTGACGTACGGGACATTTCAGAGATGTAAATGTGTCTAAAAGTTATGAAGAAGTTGGCATTCAAGAAACTTTTAGGCTTACACAATTGTTGCTACTGACACTTTAATTAAAAAGGAATAAAAACTTTTCACACCTTGTTAATTAGGTAAGATCTTAATTAAAAGCCAGTGTGACGTACGGGACCAGAGAATTTTGTGTTTTTGTGCTGAAATATTAAACCTTAAAATGCTCTGAAAGTAAAGGTGAAGCAATCAAGCTAATATCATCAATGTGTAGCCTAACCTTTTAAGTAATATACTGCACATTACTATAAAAGAAAAAAAAGTAGTTTTGTTAATACTGGGGTGACACAAATAAAAAATATCTTGTGACGTACGGGACATGTGACGTACGGGACAATTTG
This sequence comes from Holothuria scabra, assembly GCA_037179385.1. Lineage (NCBI taxonomy): Eukaryota > Metazoa > Echinodermata > Holothuroidea > Aspidochirotida > Holothuriidae > Holothuria > Holothuria scabra. The sequence goes on from CM074197.1 coordinate 10,001,963, forward strand.
TCCCTGTACAAAATGTATTGGAAAAGCCTGATTTGGATTAAATTATGATTTATTATGAAAATGCTGTACAGAAAATGCAAATTACTGAAAGAGTTGGAGCCCCTGTACTTACTCTAATGCAAGACAATTATCATACACATTGAAACGGTCATTCCTTTTATCTTATTACTAAAAATGTGGCCACTTACCAAATTTAAAGTTGGACTGAATACAAGACTAATTTTTCTACTTACAGTACTGTAACATACCCACTTTCTTTACACTATTTGTTGTACTTCAGTAAATATTTGTTGTTGTATATTTGTATGTTGTAAGTTGTTACTCTGTAAAGTATAGCCTACAATGTTCTAGGAGTTTGCAAAAATGGTGAATGACACAGTGTGTGGGGTGACAGTGTAGTTGGGGGCCAAGATCACCATTTTCCAGTACAAGACCCTTGCTGGATGATTCAATGCAATATTGGAATTTTAATGAACCTAATTTTGCAAACTGTTATTCTCTTTAAATGAACTGTCCTCTTACATATATACCCCTTGCCCTTACATTCTTTTCTGTTGTTCAAGGTATTTGATAACCCCCACCCCATAAAATTTTCTAAATAAATGGATTTCATAGATGACAGCTGGTACAGGGCTGTTTTCTAAAATTTTGTCACTCGTCAAAATACTGTAACAGTAAACCTTGCTGTATGCTTCTATTGTTGCTTAAAAGATTTCTTGTCATGGAAGAGTTAAATATGAAATTTGATCAAATATCAGTTCAACTAAATCTTGTACAGTACACATGTATGCAAATTCATTTAGAGTGTCACTATATAAATACCAAGCATATGGTAAAATACTGTTAAATTGTAGCTCCCCTAGTATTGTACGCTATTACTTTGGTAAGTCTGTAAGTACTATAAATAACCAGATCTCCTTGTATTGAGCTGTGATCAATCAGAAATCTCTAGCAACTCCCTAGTACAACTAAATTAAATGTCCAGTACCATGCAACAGGAACTGCAATACTCTTAAAATCATTATGCCCTGCTCTGAGAAAATTTCGGAAAATTTTACAAAAACCAGCTAAAAAATGTCAGGTTTGGAGTTGAATCGCAAAAATGCTAAGAGTAATGATCATGGGCCATTCTTTCTCTTCAAAAAATGGCATCTGATAAACATCAAAAGGGTACATTGCTTAGTATTAGGGTAGGGCACAAATTCAGAGAAGTGAGAGAAGTTCAGTGTACAAACTCAATGCAGTTGTCCCGTACGTCACAGTTTGTCCCGTACGTCACATTTTTTAATTTGATTATTGAGCATGCATAAATTATGTTAAGAAAAATCTTGTTGCATGTATTTTTGTAGACTCCCACAAATCAGAACTTCACAAAATATTTTTTGAAAATATTGTTTACTCTTTCATAAAACTCAAAAAATTAGGCAAAAATTGTGACGTACGGGACATACACTTTTGGATTCTGCCTAATTAGCATAATTACTGAGGTGAGCAAAGTAAAGTATTTTCTAAAATTTTGGGGAGGGTGGATGCACTATGTCTCAGATAATAGTTACTCAAATAAATCATGTAGCTGGTTTCTGGACTAAATTTTTAATGTCCTGTACGTCACGCTCGTTTAAATAATTATGCAAATAAGCAGCCTTCCATTCATTGTGTGTATTATTTTTTCCAAAAATTGTATTAAATTTGAAAACTTCAATCCTTAAGCTTTACAATGATGCTAAATATGCCTTATTTCAATGAAATTTTAAAAATGACTTCATGGGATAGAATAGCTTGGACCTGCCCTGTTATAATTAAAAGTTTGGCTCTCAGATATGCTTTTAACATTTCATGGTAGATCATGGCACTCTTTTAGTTAATATCTTGTCTCCTTGCCACCAGTTTACAATGGGAGTCAGACTTTTCTATCCATGGAAGATATTGTTTTGGTTATATGTATATAGTACTGTATGTATCCGAATAGAACGTACAGTATTCTGGTGATTACCCGGGTCTGAAAAATATTCAAAAGTCTCCTTCCGTACTTCAAATGTTAAATCATTGGCTATAAAATTGCCTCCCCCAAGTTTAAATTTGTTTTTAATTGAGTTTGCATCTGGATTACAAGGTGGAATTGGTATAGGCGTTCTGCCAGTACCTCCGCCCATGGCTTACGAGCTGCAAATTCCCCGCGAATACCTGCAACAGTCTTTTCTTTATTATCGTCCCGACTCTAAATAAATGTAAACAAATGAATCAAACAACACATTAAAACAACCCTTTATGCTACTTTCATTATGCTAAAATCCTCAGATCTATAAGCCTCCGAAAAAACTTTTCCGAAAAAGTCAGCCTGAAAAATTAACCATTATCTATTGAATTTGTTATGGTAAATAATGCGCGTGGAGCTCAGACAATCTTGGGCAAAACTCCTCGGGACACCCCACTCCCCATCGCAGTGTTGACCACAGTTAACCTATTCACAGCATACAGGCACTAATTCAGTGCAACATTGAAAGGGGAGCGGGGGAGGAGGATTCATGCAAGCCTTTGAACTGAAATTCAAGAATATTATGGCAAAGTGTCCCAACAGTTTTGTCCAAGATTGTAGCCCAACCGTAACTTACTGTACATCTCTGTCCACTACCATCTAACTTTCATCCAGACAAGGGGTATACTGTAGCTACAGTAGATGGTACATTATGACTTCACCTGCTTAAAAATAAGGACACTCTGACCAAACCTCACAAAGGGGAGGTCGGGTGTAATATAATCCATCTTATCTGTTCAGTTACTTGTTGTAAGAAACTACAACGTGTCACTTCTAGAATAGCACTTAACCCCTGGCCTGAGAGGACCTTTTTCCAGTTGATTACACAGCCTATTAGCCCAGCAGATAAGCAACTGAAATGTCCAGTGATTGCAGAGTTAAGTTTAGATTATGAACAGGAAGATTTTTATTACCCAAAAAAGGGTTCAGATGTCACTGAGAATAAATCAGCCATGTTCTCAGAAACCAAATTTAACCCTTTACCGTTGTGCTCCAATCGGGGCATATTTGCACGCCTTGGGAGTGGGCAGAAAAGCGGACGTGGCACGCCCCTCATCAGCTTCCTTAGGCTATTGACCCCGTGACCTTAACAGGGCTCTATTTTCATGGTTGTCCAATTGTCTGGGACAACTTAAATTTCATACGGACAACCAAAAGTTAAAGTTTGTCCTATGGACAACCATTTTTCTCTTAGATTGAAAAAGTGTAAAGCTGACTGATAAACTCTTTCAACTTTTTTGGTCCAAGATGTTTCAAACTTGAAGTGTTTCTGTCTCTAAAACTTCCCTGCTTTTTATCCTTCAAGACCAATAATACATGAACACAATTACTGTTTTGTAATTGTGTGCAAAATGTGTCGGACAACCAGATGTCATTTTGGACAACCAAAACTAGTGAAATAGTTGCCTGAAGGACCACCAGAAATTTTTCTGAAAATCAAGGCCTGCCTTAAACTATTGTCTCTCTCGTTGTTGTGGCCGAATTTTTGGGTAGCTACTCGCAGTTTCGAGCTCCGTGTGAAACAGTAAAGTTGGGTGACAGCCGAGCTCTCCGTATGGGTCCTAAGGACCCAAACAACGGTAAAGGGTTAAAATAAGCCTGTGGAGTGTGTTTACTGCATAGTTGATGCTGCTGTCTCTGTGTGTGTGCACAGCTCTGTGCTGCAGATACTTTAGACTAACCCTTTACCGTTGTGCTCCAATCGGGGCATATTTGCACGCCCGGGAGTGGGCGGAAAAGCGGACGTAGCACGCCCCGCATCAGCTTCCGTAGGCTATTGACCCCGTGACCTTAAACTATTGTCTCTCTCGTTGTTGTGGCCGAATTTTCGGGTACTAGCTACTCACAGTTTCGAGCTCCGCATGAAACAGTAAAGTTGGGTGACAGCCTAGCTCTCCGAATGGGTCCGAAAGGACCCAAACGATGGTAAAGGGTTAATTGGATTTGGTAACAGATACCAAGTTTATGATTTCAAAACCAGAGTTTGGATCTTTAAAGGTAAAGAGCAGTCCCCCCAAACTCATTTTGAAGAAAAAGCTAAATAACACAATTTTCAACTTTAATATTTCTTTTCAAAGTATTTTTCATTACCTTTTATGACTTTACTATTGCACATTCAAGGTAAACCAAGCAGTTATTTCCAGTAAATTTCACATTTGAAGAGAAAAAACATTGTCACATGACTCCCAATAGCCAATCATGAAACTGGACAGTCTACTACACTTCTTCAGTGTGGAATGACTGCTCCTGCCCTTTAAGCAGATGAGTTCGTAATGTACTGGATGGTGACACCCAACACTCCAGTATGCCTCTCCCCACCCAGCACAAATAAGCCTTATGAGACCTAATTAGCCCCAAATTCATTCCATAAAGTAAAGTGAGGTTAGTTGTATGTAGGTCACTACATACACTTGATAAAATCAGATTTCACATACTGTATCTAATTATTACAGTAATTGCTTGATTGACATCACTAGATGTATAGGTCTACCAGAATACGCAAAAAGTTTTGTATTTGTGGGGTTAGATAACAGGCCAGTCAAGTACTGTACCTTTCCTGTAAATTTCTTTTCATGCAGTATAAACGTAATAAAAGCATACTGTAGATTACGTGAGGACACAGATCGTGCAACAAACTCAGATCAGATTCACCCCACACTGCCTTTGAGATCTGCTGGGTTGCCCATGTTGCATTCTGAAGAAGCAATGTGAGGGCATGTTTGTAAATAAGGCCTCTGTACCTACTGTATGTGTACATTTGGCTATGTTTTGTAAACTTGTTTCCGTGTTTTTACCAGTTACCAAAAAACAGCCAGTTTGTCAATTTTATAGGATTATATTCTTGCTGGTTAATGAAGTGTTGAGGGGAAAAGGCAGAAAAAACTAGAACTATGTGAACCCAGGAACTATAGCCTAGTATTGGGCCTGAAACTACTGTATCCTGTGATTGGTAATCTTTCTTATGCATGTATACTGCAATGGCCGAGGTTCCAATAAAAATTAGCAAACCAACCAGTGGAACACAAAGATGAAGGTGGGCCTTTACACTCTTAGAGTCCAGTGTAACCTAATGTGCAGATAAGCCATGACTTTGAAGACAGAGAAGGTGGGGCTGCAGGGGCTTTAGCCCCTGCACTTACTCTGCCGTGGGGTTTTGGGCCACTCTAAACTGGGCCGCCCAAACCTGTACAGTAGCCTATTTCTTTTATTGAACAAGTTGGGCAGCTTAGTTAGATAGCCTCCGCACATCAAAATTGGCTCCATGGCCTCTGCCTGACAAGGCCTTCTTGGCCAATCATAGGTACTGTAAACTAGTAAGTTAAAGTTAAGTCAAAATTTTAATTTTGCGCCACATTTGTACATTTGATTTAAAACTAACAAAAAATGATCTGTGATCGGAGTGTAGCATTGTGAATAGGTTAGAGTGTAGAGAAGACGGTCTACAGTAGTCTTGCATCTGTGTCAAATTTTGTTACCTGACAAATGTTCAGGAATTTTTATTCATCAGTAACCCAAACAAAAGTGATTTATCTTATAACCTGAAAAACTTTAATGTTTCTGTGTTCTGGTAAACAGTCAATTCAAAAGTGGAAAAGAGGTGCCGGAACAAAGATTGAAGGTCAAGAGCAGTTGCCCAAATATATTTTGAAACTAAATTTTGCTATTTTTCTGTCATTTTTCTTCCAAGAAGCTTTCGGATATTTTAAGGCTTAAACATTCAGCATTCAAGGTTAACCAAGATATTACTACTTGTAAATTTCACAGTTCAGTGAAAAATGCAATTGTCACATGATTGTCAAGAGCCATTCACAAACTAGTATAGATTACTAACCTTGTTCAAATTGGGGTGACTGCATTTGCCCTTTAACATTCTTTATCAATTCTTTGCATGTTTACATAACTGTTAGATAAAGTCATACCTTTTCATTGGCATGACATTTCACCTTTAATTATTAATTGCATTGTGCAGTAGTGTTTAAGAGAATGTCTTTTTCTTTCCAGTTGGTCTGCATTGAGTCCTGAAGCTCGTGCTGAATATATGCTGAAGATTGCAGATATCCTAGAATCCCGTCTGACTGAATTTGCGGAGGTGGAGTCCAAGGACCAGGGGAAACCAGTCGGACTTGCCAAAGCTGTAGATATTCCCAGAGCTGTTCTTAATTTCAGATTCTTTGCGAGTGCCATCCAGCATTTATTGAATGAGTAAGTAAGAGTGAGATTTCTTTGAAAACCATACAGTACAGTAATTACTTAAATTTGAATTTCCATTTCTGTTTCTGTTGTGATTAAGAGTTGTTTATGGATGCTGTCAGATTTCTGGATGGGTAGAGTATACAGTAGTAAAAGCAAAGAGACCTAAATCTGAACATCAGGCAATAAAATTTGTAGGCTAATATACCGTAATAAGCTATTGAAAAGTAAACCTACAGTAATAATATTTGATACAGTAAGCCTGTAATGTATACTCCTTCTTTTGGTTTCACAGTAGATTTGTAGATAGTGTTACGGTTACAGTACAACCCTGTCTCACAACAGTGTTAGGATGAGGGCTTATTCTAACATAACTTTGTTTCTACCACTTACCTCAATGAAAACTTTTCACAATACAGTATAGAAATTTCTGGATAGGGAGATAGGTAGGAAAATATAGCTGTTCCCATTTTTATACATTACGCATTTACCACATACTTGCTAGCTTGCTTACAGCAGGCTACAGTGTATTGTTTTATCAAATCCAATGAGGTGTTATATGCACTGTTTAACAATAAATTTCCTAACTGGCTTATAGTAACCCTAATTCCTAACCTAATCCCTGATCCTAATAAAGAATACAATTGATACAATACAATGTCAACAGCAGCCAATCAAGAAACACCTTGTTAAACAGTGCCCATCAGCAGAATCGAACAGCTGTGTCAATTGAGAATTTTTGTAGACTTCTGGTAAAATTTTAGTATGGGGTGATGAATGACTGCAATATGATGACATTTTACAGATGTTAAAGTAAAGATGTTAATAACTAGTGGAAGCACCTGGTCTGTAAACCCTCTGGGTAGTTTCACTTAAAGGCCCGATCCTCTCATCCCAAACAGTTCCAATTCTCCTAACCTCCCTACTTACGTCACTCCCCCAACTGCCTAACACTCATCGTCATGATCATCCAGACACAATCTCAGTTTAGGATGAGTATTGCAAGACCCCAATATGTGATCAAAACACTCTTAGTACAGTACAAACTTTGTAATATGAGCATTGTTACTCTACAGTTATGAACTAGCAGTCAGTCAAAGAGTTGTGCCAATTGAAAATTTCTGTGGACCACTACAATAATTGTAGTTTAGGGTGAGAAGATAAACCTTTTAATGTAAAGAGCAGTCCCCCAAACTTATTTTGAAGAAAAAGCTAAATAACACAATTTTAACTTATTTCTCTTCAAAGTATTTTTCATTACCTTTTATGACTTTACTTTTGCATACTCAAGATAAACCAAGCAGTTATTTCCAGTAAATTACACATTTGAAGAGAAAAAAACATTGTCACATGACTTCCAACAGCCAATCATGAAACTGGACAGTCTACTACACTTCTTCAATTTGGGATGACTGCTCCTGCCCTTTAAAGTCAGATTATTTGATACTCTACGGTATGTCACTTTTCATACAAGCTAATCTAATGTACATGTTTTTTTTTTCTCAGCTCCAGTGTACAGAACAAATTTGGTGTTATGAATTACACAGTGAAAAGCCCTATAGGTGTAGCAGGACTGATCAGCCCCTGGAATCTGCCATTGTATCTCCTTACATTTAAAATAGCACCCTGCATTGGCGCTGGCAACACATGTGTCTGTAAACCAAGTGAAATGACATCTGTCTCTGCTGCAATGTTGTGTGAGGTCATGAATGAAGCAGGTACATTATTCGATTAAATTGTTTCAAAGATGAACTTTGTCATTTAATTCGTTGAGGTTAAACCTCAGCTAATAACTTTCTGGTTTATTCTAGTAATGCTCACATTCAGTTTCCAGTTTGAGGGCACTGTTTTTTTGCTTTCTTCTCTGTTGCTGGATGAGGAACATTATGCTTGAAGGCAAGATACAATATGAGGCTCCTTCTGGGAATCCAAACTGTATGAGGGGGTGGGGGCAGTTCTTGTTTTCAGGTGTCCAACAGCCTTAAAAGTCATGAAATTTTATTTTCATTTTCAAGGCCTGGAAAAGTCATGGAATGCTGTAAAAGTGACAAAAGTCGTTGGAAGTTGTGAAATTTAGCCCAGATCAATCTTTCATTTTTCTTTAGGTGGGAGGAACCTGAGTTTTTGAATCCCATTGCCCCATTCAAGTTTGGTTTTATCTATATGCATCTTGTCTTTCTTTGGCATCTGAATTTTTATACCTTGTTTTCAGAACTTTGGAATTCCTTTCTGCTGAGAATCAATGTTGTGTCTTGCTCCTTCACATTTCAGGCAATATCCTTTATCTCAGTTCTCAACTGCCTGATTAATAGCTTGGGTGACTCCAACATTTTTGAAGTTTAGTACCTGTGACCCAATCAGTGAACCCATTGATTTGAGTTGTGAATCCTGTAATTACCTGACATAAGGTGAAAAACACAAAAACACTGCTATGATCAGTTTTTAGATATTTCTGACAATCAAATAAACTACTCTCCCAGAAAGCCTGCTTTCTAGTTCAACAATAACTGAGTCAGCAAATAAAGAATCTGAAAACTGTGGTTTCTGTACAGTACCGACTGAAGAGAAAGCATTTGATTGCATAATGAAAACATCTTTGAAACCTGTTCTGCTTAAAAGTTCTTACAAAACATAGAATTTTGTGTATTGCCAGAATCCAAAGGAGTACCTATACCAAGTAAAGTGGCCTACTGTACTAGTCAGGTATTGCAACTTTCAAAAAAGTCAGTAAACCCCCTAAGCCTACCTCCTGCCTGCACTATATGGACCCTCAATCACCATGGTCTTCCAGTTGTCTGGGACTACTAAAATTCTATTTGAAAAACCAAACAAAACATTGTAGGTTTGCTTATCCTTGCGAGAATTTAAAAAGAGGAGAAGACTGTTTTTCTCAGATTCAAGATTATAAAACTGCTTACTTATCAGATGGACTCTTTCAACTTTTATCATCATATTTCAAACTTTGTACATAATTATTTAAAATATTTTTGCCTCTTGTACATTACATTTCAATTCTGCAAGGCAAATAACACATGATCACACCCACTCCACTAAATTGCAGCAACTAGCCCAATTGCTGCTTGGAAAACACTTTTGTAATTGTGTACAAAAATGTTTCAGACCCAATCAAATTTCCTAGGGAAACCTAAAAACAGAAAGGCAAGTATGAAATTTTCTGAAAATAGAAGCCAAAAAGTGTTGCCGAAACAAAATTTCTGTGAAACCCTTTATGAACATGATGAAAATCAGTGCTTTAAGTCACCTTTAATACAGTAGCTTTCTCCTCTTCCTTCATTTTGAATTTTTACTTTTCTCTTAGGCTTACCCCCAGGAGTGGTCAATATGGTGTTTGGGCATGGTCAAAGAGCTGGACAAGCAATAGTGGACCATCCTGAGATACCGGTCCTCTCCTTCACTGGTGGAACAGCTACAGGAAAAAAAATTATGGCTTCGGCTGCAACTAATTTTAAGAAGTTGTCCCTTGAGGTAAAATGCCAAGCAGGGATGTATGTGCCTTCAGCAAATTTATGTGGTTGTCCAGAGGGCAACCTGCACTGGAAATTTGGTTTTCCTCCCCAAAACTTGGTTTTCCCCCATGGCAAAGCAAAATATGTTTGCAAGCTATAACAGTACTGGTAGTGATACATTGAAATAGAAAGAAAAATAAGAAGCACTGCTGTAAGTTATGGTGCTGTAGCAACTCAAAAGAAAAAGCAAAAGAATCTCATCTGGATACTTCCAGGCCTTATGACACACATGTCACTTAGACTATTTGGGTGATATGTCTTTCATTCAATTGGTATAAAATTCAGCTGAAGTTTAATGCCTGTTGACAAATGCAACATATAAAAGAAAAGAAAAATTATATAACCCCCTCTCAGTCTAAAAGCAGTTTAGTTAACAATCATGGCAGTAATGCAATTTTTATTTAAAAAAAAAATCCTTTTCCTCATATGCAGTATTTAATAACATTATTTACAATGCAAGTTTTGGCTTCAATTTCTATGTATACATATCACAATACTAAAATATGAAAGCAGCTTCTCTTCTTTACCTCTGCTTTCATCCTAGGGACTTCCATGGCTTTTGAACACCCTCTTCAGGTTGAAAGGTCAAGTTGAAAGTCATTTTACAGAGCTATGTGTGTTTCTTGGTCTTCTAGCCAAATTGTGAAATAGATATATTGGTGGTAATAAATCAGTGTTTTTGACTTCTTTGTAAGGTTTGGATTTGAATTAATGAGATGGACTGAAAAGGTAATTAACTGCCCTCTTATACTGCCCCAAACTCAAGTAAATGACATTTTAATGAAAGGTGATGAGTGTATGTATTTGTCATATGGGAGGTATGTAGTGTGATAACTTGAAAAATCAAGTGTTCGATTTCTCTCAAACTGCAAGTGTTTGTATGATTTTAAAATTTCATGTGCCCCTATGTTTTTGGTGAAGGCCAAAAGTCATTGAGGTTGAAGGTGCAAATACCTTACCTTGCTTGCCGAGTCCCTAATTACAAAATTGTCTTACATGCAAGGAACCATAGTGCCCTTAGGCTCTTGTTTTTGTTTTTGCTCTGGAAAGGAAAACTGTCCTAGCTTGATACCTAATCATAACTCACCAAAGAAAACTCTTTCAATGTACCCTTCTAGGGTTTATATGGTTGCAAAACAAAACAAAAAAATAGCAAATTTAACTTTCCAAAAAATTTCAACTCAGTAGTTATCCTTTGTACTTGAAGATTACCTTACAAGCCCAGTCAATCCCGCCCCCCAGCCGTAACCCATAAAATCCAATCTTTGATGTGCATTACCATATTTATAGTACTTCATTTCTTTCATTTCACAGCTAGGAGGTAAAAATGCTGCAATTATTTTCAATGATGCAGACTTAGAACAGTGTATCCCAACCACAGTGCGGTCAAGTTTTACAAATCAGGGGGAGGTATGTCTCTCTACAAGCCGGATATTCGTTCAGGAAGAGCTGTACCCAAAATTTTTGGAGCTTTTTGTGAATGCTACAAGGTATAGTTTGTGGTTGCATTTCAAGAATGTTTTCACTCTTTAAAAGGTACCTCGAGTCTGAAATTTCAAAAATACATGTTACAAATCTTGAATAATATATCCAATTGGTCCAAATGCTATTTTCACAGGATGTTTTTGAGTTGAGTTACAAAATTGTCAAGTTCAGTTGCTCAGTTTCAAATGAAAGATTGAATACGGCTTTTTTTCCCAATACTCCAGAAACCCTGATTTTGAGGCCTTTTTCAGGCTATTTCTTCTTCATTAAATATGATTAATTAAGATAAAGACTCCCTGGCCCATGAAATTGCAAATAGGATGCTAGAATACTGTTCTCAATAAAGATATAGTGCAACTATTAAGGAATTCTTATGCTGTGATTTCAGTGTAGTCAGTCAATAAGGAAAGTGGTCAGTGGGACATGAGGGCATTATTTAAACTTCACTTAATCAACTGTGGAGGGGCTACATGCATAGCATCAGGCTAGATTTCATCACAACACAATAAGTTGTTATGTCATTCTTGCACTACATGTCAAGAATTGCCCCTTACAGGTTTTGACAGATCTTGAGCAGCCATGCAATTATTGATTCCTTGCTGATGGCAGGCAAGGAATCTTTGCGACGGTGATGTTTATATGTGTATGAACCTATAAATGATACCTTGCTGGGTACAGGCTCCTCACAAGAGCTCGAGCCTTGCACATCTTTCCTCGCTCATGCGGAGCTTGTAATTGGTGTAGCTATCCGAAAATTCAGACACTGCAATGAGTTCTGTCACTTGATACGCAAGAGCCCATCCTCACTCACGGCGTTCACATGCTGCATGACTTAAACGATTAAAGGGGAATTCCGACCATTTGCTTATGGGGAACTGTTCTCTGTACCCTGTAAGGCATTGAGTATGTGTGTGTGTATGCGTGTGAGGCCTTTGGCTTATTTACACGATATCTCAAGAAGGATAAGTGGGACTAATCTCATGCTTGATGTGTGGGGTTGGCAGTATCATGTTGAATTTCCCTGCCTATAAAAACCCTGTCCACACCCTTTTGCTTCAGTGAAGGAAGGTCAACAAAAACCAGATAAGAAATTGCCCTACTGCTTGCCTTTCACACCTTGCAAACAGTGGCACATCTGGCTGGTATTATTCAGCCTTTGTTCACATCTTCCTCTAGCTGCCTCTTATCAAGCTTGCGGTTTCTTAAAGCTTGCTTGAATGAGTTAAGCAGGAAGTCGGGTAAAATTTGATTACCCCACCAAACCTCCCTTTTGGTGGGGACTTGGGTGAAATATCTAGTAGGGTAAGAAATTCCTCATGATGGAGTTGATGATCCCATTTGACTTTCATGAAGGTCAAAGGTCATATGCAGTCAGCAGTGTCAAAGCCTGACAAGCATGATTGCACAGTATTACAAGAAAGGTAATTTGTAGGATTCTGATACTTGGTAAGTAAATGGTGCATACTAAATAAATGATGTCAATAGGTTTTGGTGGAGGTCAAATGTCATTTCACAAGGGGTGTCAGAATCCTGTTAACACAATTTCTCATAGTTGGAGTCTTGGATACTGCAAAATTTCACACGTAGTATGTGGAAGTGATAGATTGAGTAGAACCCTAGTTCTAGGTGGTCAAAGGTCATCTGGGATCTCAATGTAGGAAGCTTGAATGCCTTGCATGTATACTTTGTCGGCTCATTACGGAGCACTGTCAATTTGAAAAACATTACGGGGAACTGCCAATTTAAAAAAAAAGCTTACATTTCAACAGCAACGACAAAAACTCTCTGAACACAGATAAACATTGCATGTCCACAAAGCTTCTTTACACAAGCCTAAAGCATCTTTTTGCAACTCTACAGGAGGTGCAAACTCCAGTGTAAACATTCTGCTGGAAACTTGACCAAAGGCCCACAAATCGGGTGTTTAACAGTGTTCCTTTCTCCTAGGGTTCTTTTCATGGCATGTACTAGGACAGCATTCTTTCAAGGTCTGTTTTTCTGAAATCTCCTCTATCTTACGCCAAAATGTGCAGTAATAGCTTTCTGTAACCCATTCCACCTAAGCATGTACAGAATATAAAATGGTCAAAGTAATTTCACAGTCCACTAACCACATACATTAACATGTTTTCACTACTGATGTTTGGTTTCGATGGTAGGTGTGTGTATATGTGTATGATTCCCTCTGTTGTTTGAACAGTAACTCTCTTTGTTGTTTACACAATATCTAAAAGAAGGCTTACTTGGAGGATATGCCCCATATTGAGTAGATGGGTCCTATTGTTCTTGGTGGAGTCAAATGTCTTTTGGGATCACTCTGGTCAAAGTCTTAAAATCTTGTTTATACACAACCTTTTTGAAGGAAAAAACAGCATGGATAGAAATCCTACTTGGTGTGTGCGTGCACCATAGTGAGACAAAAAAAAAACTGTATCATTTTTGGTGGAGGTCAAAAATAACGTTGATCATGAAAGTCAAAGTCTGGAAACCTTGCTTATATGTTATCTCTAGAAGGGTAAATTGTAGTGTCCTCATACTTGGCATGTAGATAGCTATATCACGCCAAAAGGCTCACCAAATATGATGATGTTCTAAAAATACACGTTCATGTACTAAAATTACACGTTCATGTACCAAAAATATACGATGATGTACTAACTTCATATGATCATGATGTAAATTTACACCATCATGTACTAAAACCAGAAGTTCATCATGTTAAATGTTACGTTGTACATGTAAAATCACACGTTGTACATCTTAAAACACACGTTGCACATGTAAAAAGGTAAGATCGTCATGTTATATTTGTATCTTCTGCACGCCATACAGAGTGAGCCTTTCGGCGTACCAGAAGTCCGCCAAAAGGCTCACCGAATTTGATGTACTAAAAGTACACGTTCATGTACTAACTGCTTACGATCATGTACTGATTTCATACGTTCATGTACTGTTTACTTACGTTCATGTACTGATTTCATACGATCATGTACTGATTGCTTACAATCATGTACTGACATTTAGTACATGATCGTATGAAATCAGTACATGAACGTAAGCAAACAGTACATGAACATATGAAATCAGTACATGATCGTAAGCAAACAATACAGGAACGCATGAAATCAGTACATGATCGTAAGCAGTTAGTACATGAACGTGTACTTTTAGTACATCATATTTGGTGAGCCTTTTGGCGGACTTCTGGTACGCCGAAAGGCTCACTCTCTATGGCGTGCGAAAGATACAAATATAACATGATGATCTTACCTTTTTACATGTACAACGTGTGTTTTAAGATGTACAACGTGTGATTTTACATGTACAACGTAACATTTAACATGATGAACTTCTGGTTTTAGTACATGATGGTGTAAATTTACATCATGATCATATGAAGTTAGTACATCATCGTATATTTTTGGTACATGAACGTGTAATTTTAGTACATGAACGTGTATTTTTAGAACATCATCATATTTGGTGAGCCTTTTGGCGTGCCATAGATTGAGTAGAATTATTATTGTTATGGAGAAGGTCAAAAGATTTGTGGGGTCACCTTCTAAAGTCATAAAACCTCGTTTACATGTTGTCTGAAAGTATAAAGTTTGAAGTGATTACCATGCAGACTTGGTAGGTGGATGCATTTTAGTGACAGGAAGAGCCCTGTCAGTTCTGATGAAGGTCAAAGGTCATGTGGAGTTGTGAGTTGTCAAAGTCTGAAAACCTATACTCAAACTCTCAAGTTGGATAACTTGTATGAACCTCATACTTGGCATGTTGATGGTCCATATTAAGTAGATGAATCCTATAGTTCGGTGGAAGTCAAATGATATGTGGAGTCACCGGGGATGGAAGCCTGAAAATCTTGTTTTTTCAGGATATCTGAAGGTAGGAAGCTTAGAAAGAATTTATACTTGGTATGCATGCTGAAACAAGCCCATATTGAAACTTGAATGTTACATTCTGGGAAGAAGCAAAAGAAAAGGGGCCTTGCAGGAATTTGGCTGTTAGCTCATACTGTAACCGTATAATTTTTGATGGAGATCAAAAACATGTGGAGTCACCAGTTGTCAAAGTCTGAAAACCTTGTTTACAGGATATCCAAAGGTAGCAAGCTTGAACAGATGTCATACTTGGTTTATGGATGCATTATACTTTTTGAAGGAAGCATGTTGTTTTTGGTGAAGGTCAAAAGTTATTTGAGGTCACCAGGTATCAAAGTCTGAAATCTTGTTTGCACAATAGCTGAAGGTTAAAAGTTTGAACAGATTTCATACTTGGTTTGGATGTGTAATAGTTTAAGATAGAAGCCTATTGTTTTTGGTGGATGTCAAAGGTCATCTGGGGACAAACAGGCATAGAGGGCAACAAGGCATGAAAAATTTCTTTCAAGCCTTTTTTCTTATATAAATCATATTGCAGTCACAGCTGTATTTAAATATATGCCCATACTCCTAATTATGATTGATTGGTGATGGGGAAATGGTACACATTTTAATTGCCTTTGCAAAGAATGATTCTCTCAGAAATTGCACATGATTTTATACACGATCAATTGCATGATATTTTCTTTGCCTCAGTCTTTCTCTGTTACCTTTAAATGTTTCTCTGCAGAAAGTTGAAAGTTGGACCTCCACCAGATAGCACAACAAACATAGGAGCGCTCATCAGTAAAGAACATCTTGCAAAGGTCAAAGGTTATGTTAAAATTGCTCAGGAAGAAGGTGGGAAGATTGAATGTGGAGAGGGCAGTGCAGATGGAAATTTGTCTCTGCCAGCCGGCTACGAGAATGTAAGTATGGAGAGCAGTGCCAAAAGAATTTTATTAGAATTGTGGTATGCAAGTGTAGAGTAGATTTTCTAGGCTGAAGAGTCACCGGATCAAAGGCTCACTACATAAAAGGCGAGATTTTTTTATATCAAAGGTTCAATGTATCAAAGGCTTGCTTCACCAGTTTGCTACAGTAGAATGAACATCAAGTGAACCCTCAATCTGATCCTTGCCCTATCCCTAACCCTCAAACTATTAAATATTTCTGCATGGATTAGTAAACCTATTAAAGATCTTATGGACCCTCCTCTTTGTCAGCCTTTTAAAGTATTTGATCTACTGAACCTTTGATCTGTTGAACCCTCTCTAGTGTCAAAATCTTTGACTCAGTGAACCTTTGATCTAGTGAAAATTCTGCCGTGTCAGGTGGAGAACTCAACTCATGTTTTGCGGACCGGTCCAATGCAGTCGCTCATATCAATCAGAATCATGGGAGTAAAGTTATTCTGAAAAGCATGATGAGAGAGAGAGGCTGTGATGTGCCTATATATTGTACCCGTCAATGGATACTGTGATCACCCCACGTTCAATAGTTCATCCCTTTGAATTCTCGAAAGATTTGAAGATGTGACTTTTGTAACTCTTCAAATAAATGTATTGAGTAGATGAAGCTGTTATTCATGTTTTTTCAGGATTTCTGTGATCCTGGAAATCCGGGAAAGTCTTGAAAGTTTGCAAAAGTTTTGAAATTCAGGTAAATAGAGTGAGATTTTACATTAACTTTGAAGTTGTTAGGCTTTTGTTGTGCCAGAATAGTAATCAAAGCTGGTGTTCATTGAAGCAGCTAATTGGAGTAATGAACTAGGGGTCGGGTACTATAATTGGTCATGATGGATTTCCTTAAAGGCTAATATTCGGTAATGTCATGGAAAGTCATGAAAATTCCTGCACTAGAAAGTGTAAGAATCCATTTTTGGTTTGTCTGAATGATTTCATTGTTATTGCTGCTGTTTTCTTTTGTAATGATCTTGAGGTTGCAGATTTAATGCTTTATTTCCTTTCACAACTTTGTCAGAGCTGTTTTGGGATGGCTGCTGGGTTAAACATGTTGAATTACTTAATTGCCCAGGGCAGGTAAAAATGTATCAGGGGGAGTGAATTCTGAATGCCACTTGCCCCACCGGGCAAGTTTTCTTTAAATGATCAACCATGTAACAGTTGGGCATTTAATTTTGATGTGATGGCAAAGTATATTCACTCTATTACAGTATAAGTGCAGAATATCTGATAAATAGTTTTGTGTTTGTTCTTCAGGGCTATTACATGCAGCCAACTGTTATTACCAATTTGAAAGATTCAAGTCGCTGTATGCAGGAGGAAATATTTGGTCCAGTAACATGTGTGGCTCCATTTAAAACTGAGGAAGAAGTCATTGACAGGGCAAATGGGGTCCAGTATGGGCTTTGTGCTTCAGTGTGGACCACAAACTTGGGGATTTCTCATCGAGTGTCTCAAAAACTTGAGGTAAGTTACACTTCATGGAACTTTTCATCTTTCCTAAGAGTTCTCAGTAGACATAGAGGAGTTGTCCTTTGCTCTAGTCATTGTCATGGCATAAAGGCAACATTTTCTCTCTCAGGCAGTTCCAAGACCGCCTGTTTAGTCTAAAAGCATCCCCCTCTCACACGGAAGGCCCGGGTTCGATTCCCAGGTTGAGTCAAACCAAAGACTCTAAAAATGGAACCTACTTCCGTTGTGCGTGATGCTCCGCATAAGTAATGGAGTAGGGAAAACAAGCCAGTGAGCCACAACTGGAAAAAAGGCTGTGGCTGGCTCAACTTGAACCAATAGGTTGGAAACTGGATTGTAAAGCTCCATCTAACTAACTAACTCAGTTCCAAATCTCCAAACCTATTTACTTCTATCCTTTCCAACATCTGTCTAGAACTTAAAGTGTACCTCAAGTCAGAAAATTCAAAAATATATATTTAAGAGCATGAAAAAAGAATCATAACAGTCAAACTCCCATCTTCATAGGACATTCCTGAGCTGAGATGTAAAATGTTGAAGTTTATTTGCTAATAATGTTGAAGTTTATTGGCTTAAAACAAATTGGTCCATTTTGTTATAATTTGTGACTTTCTTGTTGTACAACTCACATAACCTGCTTTGTTTTCCTTTAAAATAAAAAATGTTTTTATGACCTTGAACACTTCCTGTTTGCCTGCACAGCATGTTGCACAGAGAGGGCTTAATTAATCACATAATTCCATATGAGTAAGAGTGCTACCACATCTTGCTACAAGGTGCAGTAACTCTCAGAAAAACAAAGAAAATAAAAAGATGTAATTTGAGTATATAGTACAACAATGACATCACAAATTGTTGTGCAATATACCTTTTTAAGTTGAGTGAATAAACAACATTTTATATCTCAGCCGAGGAATGTCCTATGAAGAGGGGAGTTGGACTGTTAGATGTTATTTTTCGTGCTCTTTAAAGGCAGATTTTCATCATCCCAAACAGTTCCAATTCTCCCAACCTACTTGCTTCTAGCCCCGCCCACATTTATCTAAAACTCATCTTTATCCAGACACAATCCTAGTTTATTGCTTCATGGCTTGTCCCAGTGGCCATACAAGTCCATAATGTGTAATCAAGACACTCTCGGTGCCCATGCTGTGTAATTTAGCTATGATGCATTGTTTGAATGTGATGCCAATCAAAGAGCTGTACCAATTGAGAGTTTTGATATATGTATACTGAAACTGTAGTTTAGGGTGACAAATGACTGCCTTTAAATGCTTGTGATTTTTTCAACTCTTGCTACAGGTTGGGTCAGTCTGGAACAATTGTTGGTTGGTCCGTGATCTCAACATGCCCTTTGGGGGTACTAAAGCTTCGGGAATCGGTCGGGAGAGCGGTAAAGAATCATTCAACTTTTTCACTGAAGAAAAAAATATTTGCATCAAAATATGAACAGGCACACATGTATTAGGTTTTATTACATGCTGTTTTATATCAGAAAGTCTTCCAAAGCTTTATGCCCCTTCAGTGGCTGTGGTATTTTCTTATTATTCATTGCATTGTATCTGCCTTAAAGGCTTTTTTCTACAGTAGATTGGAAAAGTTGTTCACCCTTGAAACTTAAATCTGTTAGAATCATAGTTTCTGTGTATTAAATCCAGTATAAAACTTTACCATGCATAAACCAATGAGTTTAATTTAACATTCCATCCATCAATGTTTGATCCATCAAAATAAAAATGAAAGGTCTTATCCTTGAATGTATTATAGTGTTTCAGCTAGGATTGCCAAGAAATAAAATGAGGTGGGGGGGAATTTGCCAAATGCAGCACCCTCTATTCTGAGACTAGAGTCCCATATTGGGATCAGTTCAGATAGTGAGAACATGTTCAGAAAGTGAGAACATGCAATCAGGAGGTGAAAACTGCATTGTATCACCTCAGCACACATAATTTGACATTGCATTCAAACTGTTCATAATTTTGATGCTGCTGTATGCAGGAATTTAAATGTTAACGGAGATTGTAAATTTTATGAGTCTTGGCATTATTTTGATATGGTTTCTTTACTGTTGGGAAAATATCCCAGTAGTACAATAAAGGTATTAAAAATGTTTTTAATATATCATGTAATTATATTTTTATGCATATATTTGGGGTGAACGGACTTGTTCTGTTATTTGATGGTAGGGATGAGGAATTGGTAATTTCTAGAAAACTATTCAGTGAATTCTGAAGTTGATTATAAGAGCACATTTCATATGATGTTTGTACATTGCACAAGGGTAAAATCTTGCCTTTAAAGGGGAATATTGCATTTTTTAATTCTCTTTTGGCAAACAAACAAAATAGCTGTGGTCATTATTATCAAACTTTCCAGTGTCAACAAATAACCCAAGCAAAAGCTTGATCTCCCTCCCAAAATACTGTTCATTAGAAGAGTGAAAAAAAGCTGCATTGTATTATTTTTGAGAGTTTGGATGAACATATTGTCAATCACTCAATCAGTGCTTTGTATATAATGATTCATGCCTTATTCCTAGCCTGTGGCGCTTTTTCTGAAGCCCTCCCAACCCTCTGGCAAAGGGTCGTTTGGCAAAACCAAAACTTTCACTGTTTCCCGAAGAGGCCATTACGTCCACTGAAGGACAGTATGTGACCAGCCTGCGAATGCCTCTGGCTGTAGCCCCCTTTAGGCTGCCGCCCCTCAGAGTCTGCCAGCAATGGTCAGAAATTCCTTTCAGTGAGCCTATAAGGTTGATTACTTTAATATTCATGAGCATTTACCACAATTGGTCTATTCCTGAGGTAGGCTGTGCTCAGTACTCAATCTTTGCAATGCTATGTAGATGCAAAGTCATTTAAAATTTAATTTAGATGGAAGTCTGGGTCATGCACAGCTTCTTTCAAATAATAACAACTTTCATCAAAGATTTTTAAAACAGTTATCTTTGGTTGAAAAGTACCAAACAGTCTTTCATTATGGCTCTGTGCTAGGTTGTTAGAAATTAGTTGCTGCTGTGGGGGTATGCTTGCACAATACCACCCAATACTAGTGTTGTAACATTGACTGTTGTGACTCAGTGTACTGCTTTATGGTAGCAGTATTTCTCTTTCAAATAAACATTTAATAACCTTGCTTCAACCAACCTATGTACAGCTATTTAAATGAAGTTTGCGTTGGATTTCTACACAAGTTTAAATGATTTTGGCTCCAATGCAGGGGACTTGGTTTCCCATAGCTATGAACTGAACGAAAAGACTTTCATTGTTCCGCAGGCTACATTATACCCCAGATACAAGGCAGAAGGCTCTTAAGCAGAAATATTAGAAAAGAAGGCTACCAACAGATTTGACAAGTGAAATACATGCATATATTTTTGTACCTTTCTTTCTGTCAGCATTGCTTACACTGATAAATTATGATGATTGGAAGCTTAACAAAAATTGAATCAAATTTTTCTTGAACTGCTGAGTTTACACTGTTCATCAGGAAAAATTGACATTCAGTAATTCCAAATTGCCCAAAGAAATTTCCCCCAAAACTCGAAAAGTTTCTTCAGACCCCAATCATTATTTTCCCTGGCAAACTTTGTCCCAAAAAATGGTGTAAAATCTATAAATTTAAGCTGCGGTAATTATTTTTCATTTTAAAAGATATATCCTGGAATGTTCTGCACAATTAATATTATAGTGTCTAGAAGATTTGCATTGAGTGAAAACAATTATTATATCCCATGATCCTTTGGAACTCGGATTTGACAACCAGCCTGCCTGCTTATGCGCATATCAATGTGTTAATGTAATAGTTAACCTTTTACTGTTGTTCGGGTCCTTTTGGACCCAGATGGAGAGCGTGGTTGTCACCTATCTTTACCGTTTCTTGTGGAGCTCGAAATTGCCAGTAGCTACCCAAAAATTCGGCCACAACAACGAGAGAGACGATAGTTTAAGGTCACGGGTCAATAGCCGACAGAAGCTGATGCAGGTCGTGCCATCTGCTTTTCCGCCCACTTCCGAGGCCCACAAATATGCCTCGATTGGAGCACAACGGTAAAGGGTTAATTATATCAAAGATAATATATTCATCCACTGATGCAGAAGGTGAGCTGTTTTCCTAATTTTTGGAAGGATTGCATCAGTCTCTACTTTGGGCAAATTTTTGTACAAACAGGGGATATTACTGTAGTAACTTCATCTGCCTTCAAAAGCAGTCTTGTGAAAATAAAGTGTGCTGCAGCATGGGCTTTTAATCAAAGAATGTCTGCACTGACAGTTCCTTTGTCAAAGGCAAATCAACTCTGATCTGAGGTGTTTTCACAGACTTCCTATACATGGACAGAACATACTGCACCATACATTGCTGCTACGGTAGTGTCAGAAAAAGCGCACCCTTGCAAAATAGACGTCTGCTACGGGTTTTGTGTTAAGCTTGGACTTGCTCAAGTAAATTACCATATTTTGCAATAGAATTGAAATATTTTTAAAAAATGGCAAGGTAAGGTCAAAATCACTTCACTTATTGCTTAAAATATAACAGAGTCAGCCTCAAATCAGACAATTTATAGCTTCATGGTGGCCATCTTGGTGTGCCTTTTTCGTCCGAGTCAGTGGCGACCAGCTACAGATAGGACGTACACGTTACATGCTCTGTCCACGTATGTAAGTCCGTGGGTTTTTTTCCACTGGTTCAAGGTCATTGAGTAACCATGTTGCAGTTCAGAACAGACCACAACCTGAAGGCAGCATCAAAATGGTATGGTATGTGGTTTTTATGATTTATTGATCTTGTTAGTGTTCATGTTTTGGGAAAGTCAGACCAGTGACAGTTAAGAAATGACATAAGGTGGATTGTAGTCATGTTTGTAGTTTTTGCAACCATTTTGAATGTTTCTCTTACCTTATCATGGTTTTGACATAACCACAAACGAGGGATTTTTAACTGTGCACTGGGAGAATACCTGTTGTATAATCAACCGTGACAGGGCAAAAACCTCCTCACTGGCCACGGATTGAGTGCAAGGCAAGCTTTCGAATCTTGCAACAAGAAAATTTTGCTGATGAGTAGGATTTTATTCCACCTGCACTCCTTTTTGTGAGGTCTGTCAGAATGTTCCTTTGTTTAGGCTGGAGAGTTCCTAATATGCACATTTTAAATTTACTGACACAACTTCTGAGAATGAAAAATTTCTAAGTGTATTACATCTAATTTGATATACTTTTGTTCCGTTTGTACCTTATGTTGAGTAGTAACTGAAATATGATTCTTATTTTCTGCTGTATATTATCTTGCCATTGTTCTTAAAGGGGGCAGTCTGAGGGGGGGGGGGGGCTGCTCTTAACCTATAAGTGCTTACAAGTGGATTAGGGGAGTAGCTAGGATTGTGGCATGGGGGGGTTTGGTATCATGAGGGGGGTGGGGGGGTTGGGGCATGACAGGAGAGAAAAGTCGAAGGATAGAGAGAAAAAACTGCTATTTTAGGTGTTTTTTGCATGGCAAGGTTGGGTCATGGGCCCCCTAGTTGGGGCAGGACCTGATTCTTTCCATGATGTGGAAAAGACAAGCATGTGGCAAACTTTTCCTTTTAAATTTTTAAGTCTGAATGTCAAAAGGGTTGGTTTGTCAGGTTTTGTATTTGTCTCTTTCAAATGAGTTTGGTACATATGTAATTTATTAAAGCGTATTTTGCAACCATGACAGTGGCTATGAAAGAGTAACAGTAATTAATACTTGGAAAACAATTGAGGCCAATTTTTGGTTTCGATGATAAGAGAAACCAATGCATTCATGATGGCGTGTGTATGTATGTATGTATGTGTGTGTGTATGTGCGTGTGCGTATGTTTTTGGTGTAAAACGGGGACATGAGCCTTTTTTTCTCCGGGCAAGTGTGGATACACCTGCAAGTGGGGATATCCCCACTTGCCAAATGCAAAATTAGCCATTAAATTGAATTTCTCACCTTTCAAGGATGTACCACAGCAAGTTTGAAGCATTTTGGAGTTTTCCCCAATTTCCATGTGATGGACCTAACATTAGGTGACAAACCGTGGGCTGGTGCATGGGTGTATGTGTATCTGTGTAGTACCAGTAAATCGGGGACATGAGCATTTTTTCCCCTAGTCAAGTGTCGATACACCCAAAGTGGGGATATCCACATTTTCATGGTTAAAAAAATGTGTCCCCGATTGACGGTCAAAACATGTATGTGTGTGTGTGTATGTGTGTGTGTTTGTGACACTTTGCTCGTTAACACGATATCTCAAGATAGGAATGTCTGACATTTTTCAAACTTGGTACATAGATGCGCCATATTAAGAGGAAGAACCCTATTGTTTTTGGTGGAGGTCAAAGGTCATCTGGGGTCACGAGGGGTCAAAGTCTGAAAACCTTGTTAACACAATATCTCAAGGTAGGAAAGTTGGATAGATTTTATTTGTGGTATGTTGATGTGTTATAGTCAGAAGATGATCCCTATTGTTTTAGGCGGAGGTCAAAGGTCATCTGGGGTCACCGGGGGTCAAAGTCTGAAAATCTCGTTAACACAATATCTCAAGGTTGGAATGTCTGACAGTTTCCAAACTTAATACATAGATGTTCCATATTGAGAGGGAGAACCCTATTGTTTTTGGTGGAGGTCAAAGGTCATTTGGGGTCACCAGGGGTCAAAGTCTGAAAATTTGTTAGTATGATATCTCAAGATAGGAAACTTGGATAGATTTCATATTTGGTATGTGGATGCGTTATGGTCAGGAGATGGTCCCCATTGCCTAAGGTGGAGGTCAAAGGTCAGTTGGGGTCACCAGGGGTCAAAGTCTGAAAATCTTGTTAATACGATATCTCAAGATAGAAAACTTGGATAGATTTCATATATGGCATGCGGATGCGTTATGGTCAGGAGTTGGTCCCTATTTTTTTAGGTGGAGGTCAAAAATCATCTGGGGTCACCAAGGGTCAAAGTTAGAAAATCTAGTTAACATGATATCTCAAGATAGGAAACTTGGATAGATTTCATATTTGGTATGTGGATGTGTTATGATCAGGAGATGGTCCTTATTGTTTTTGGCAGAGGTCAAAGGTCATCTGGGGTCACAGTCTGAAAATCTTGTTAACACAATATCTCAAGATAGGAATGTCTTACAGTTTCCAAGCTTAATACATATATGTTCCATATTGAGAGGGAGAACCCTATTGTTTTTAGTGGAGGTCAAAGGTCATCTGGAGTCACCAGGGTCAAAGTCTGAAAAATCGCGTTAACACGCTATTTCAAGATAGGAAACTTAGAGTTTATATTTGGTATGTGGATGCGTTATGGTCAGGACATGGTCCATATTGTTTTTGAAGGAGGTCAAAGGTCATTTTGGATCACCGCAGGTCAAAGTCTGAAAATCTTGTTAACGCGACATATCACGATGTCTATCTATGTATGGCTTTTATAGAGGTCAAAAGGTCATCTGGAATAACAAAATTATTTTTTGAACACGTTAGTTTAACATTTGAGTGAGAAGATAATGATGCATGGTGGCAAATTTGAAACAGTACATATATGTATCATCGAAACCTCAATGCATTTTTGCATTCTGGTTTAACATTTACTTTGACTCTATGGAACATTGAGGAGTTTCCTTTCTCCTAAAGGTATTTAGAACTTGTCACCTAAAGTTCAAGCTGCAGTATTTCTTTTTTTTATACACTGTGTAACTTGTAATTTTTTATGAACACCATTGAACATCAAGGCTGAGCTGATCTTACTGGTCAGTTTATTCAGTTAACATTCCGTCAAATAAAATAGCTGGAATCATCCCTTGCAACAAATCAAAAAGTGTTTCTTTTTCCTTACTGATCTTGGAGTGTTGCTTTAGATGCAGCTTTCATGCTTCTACAATACCCATTACTGAAATGCAGCACCTTCTGGAAACTCATATCCTGTCGAGTGGCTGTCTTGGCGGGACTGTCACTTGGTTTATTTGGAATGTTTATTCTGAGAGGTTTTGTAGTGGTGCATATCTAATCCCTCACACAATAGAATCAGTTGAGAGTTAGCAGAAAATGGCTCTGGCAACATGTTGATAAGGCAGTTGTTGTCAATGGGGACCAATTTGGAATTTGTTTGCTGAATACATTAAGGAGAGAATACAACTCAGGATAAGTGGAGAGAGCTGCAGAGGTGCTGCATTTGGCTAATTGATCCTGTATAGACATCTTAAAGATAAGCTCCAGCAGTGCACCAAAGTTTTATGCAAGAAGGAGCTATGTCAATGTTCCCAAGGTTTACTGCTCAAAATCTCCCCCTCTTCTGGGAACATTGAACCCCAGGAATAACAAACCTTGTAATCATTGACAAATCTTTGAGATGTATGGAGATGGGGAACATCAAACCTCTGGAACATTGAACCCCAGGAACATGGGGTAGATCCTTGCTAGAAGTTTCAACATGAATCCACGGGCTGTTCTAGAGAATCAGGATTACAACATCCTAAATTTTTCAAGTCTCCCTCCCCCTCACCTGAGCCAAAATTTTTGTATAGGTTAAATAGTGGTAAAGAACAACATGTGTTCAGAAAACAGTATTATATAAACCTTTAAGTTCCCCCCCCCCCCCAAAAAAAAATAAATAAATAAATAATCCTTAATTTTTGACTTCAACCAATTGGTTGGAAACTGGCCACAAAACTCCCATCTAACTCACTATACCATGTCTGCCAGGCTACATGGATATGCCCAGCTTCCTGCAGTTGCCAGATCTGCTTGAAACTCATTTAAGTTGTTGGCCAGGGGCTGAATCCAGTAACATTTGCTTAACAACATTCATAAATTAAAATGTAAACTGCATTTTAAGTTTAATAAAATTGACATCCACCATGAAAACAACTTAAGCAATTCAAATTGGGCTTGCAAAAGTTTTTATTTGTAAGCAGTCTTTGTAAATTTGGCTCTTGATGATGGTCATGCAGGGTTCAACCTTAAATGTAGCCTTAGTATAGGTCATATAGTGAAATCACCTGTCTATTAGTGATTAACTGCATTAACTGCATCCATAAAACAGCTCCAAATATCAGAATTTGCTGAGCCAAAAACATACCTACCATTTGAGTCATTTAATGCTTGTGGCTTTCACATTTGAAGCAGCTGCCACAAAAGAAACAAAATATGAATAGTTAATTTACTTGTGTACCTCTAACAATGTGGAAAAATTTGCAGCAAGTAGGGTATCTGGGACAATAGATTTGCATAAAAGTAGTCAGATGGGAGTTTTACAGCCTAGCTTCTATTCAACTGATTTACGTTGAGCTGGCCATGGAAGTAGGGTGAAGGGTTTGCTACAGCCACAAGTTGCGACCAATTCAAAGGAACGTTTACTTTTAATGTCTGTGTGTGGTCATATGATTATTAAATCACTATACCATCACAGCATTAGTACACACAGTGCCTTCACACAATGCCAAAAAAATGAGAATCTCATGACAAAGAACCATTGAATACAGAAATACTTGATAGTGTACTTTCTGTTTATAACAATCTTTTTTAATATAACAAATAACAAACACAGTAGTACTGATGAAACAACTTTAGAATATGAGAACTGAATATACTCTGTATAATGGAGACAAATGAACAAACTATCTGGACCCTTTTCCAAATACTAATTACAAAGCATTGTGGAAAAGTTTTTTGGTGTGCTCTATTTTTGTCAACCACATTTTTGCTGCACATTAATGATGAGTACCAAACCTCTATCCTAGAATGCTTTGTAATTACATAAGGAAAGTGCCTATCAATCAAAATACTAGGGAAACAAAATGACAAATGTTATAGGCAAAAATATAAGTATTTTGACAATTAAAAACTATGAATTTTTTACCTTCAGTGCTAGTACATGATTAAAGACGCAGCTATTGTTGATTTGAATAGCACTGGCATAGGATGAAGTTTTGTTTGGGGTTGGCCAACAGCAGAACCTAGTCACTGCCTTGGGGGAGAGATGTTAGGGAAAGGGACATCCATCTCCCCTTTGAAAAATTGTTGAATATTTAAGTTACCTTTAATGCTTCGGGCATCTTTTGAAATCTTTTTGTTTCATTTTTCTTTTTGATTGGGAGTCAAGCCCCCCCCCAATGATCCCTCTCTGGTTAGGTCAAAGTTGAGTAGAAATTAGCAAAACCATTACTGTAAATGCAAAAATGGGTTCCTACATATTTCATGACAGAAGCACCAAAAATACTGAACAGTCATGCTGTACCAGCAAGCCTAATATGTTCACATGATAATTCTAAGCTGAGAAATGAAATGTTCAAGCTTACATAAACTCCATCCCAATGTTACAAAAGACAATAATATGTGAGGTCATCCTTGAAGTAGTCAAAACACCGACATTGTTTCTTTTTCCAAAGCCAAAAGACCTTTAACCAAAGTGGATCTCTGTCTTTGTTTCTGTTAGTGTGTGCCTTGACCAAACACTAAGACCCTGTCAGTACATTGTACAACATGCTATGCAAGGGAAGAATTTACATTTTTTTTCGTTTTCCAAGCCATTCCAATTTTTTATTTCAAAAGGCTAGAAAAGAAAACATCATAAAATAAATAGTTTTTTGCACATGAAGGCTGAACAAAGCTCTGAGAATTTTATGTCCAAGCTCTGAGAATTTTATGTCAGAAACAGCAAACCATGAAAGGGGAAATTCGATCGGATTTATGTTACTGCTAACACTTACGTAAATGTACTTGCAGTTCTGGACTTCTCCTTTAAATTACATGCCATGGATATAATCATATGCCACAATAGTTAATGAAGACAAAGTCTGCTTTTATGAGGAGAATAGTACTAACTAAAACTGTCCCAGTCATAAATGTGTCAGTGTACATAGCGAATCATAGTTTGACCATCAAAATAAAATTTCTTTAAACCACTAATTTATAAAACCATAATTACTTGAAGTGGTTGAGACAAGATTAGATACCAACATCACAATTTCAATTCCAACAGACTTGGAGTTGCCATTCCTGGTGATCTGGTAGCTGTTTTGTGCGAAAAATTTTCTGGTACGAGCCCATGGTGACCAATGGTGATTATCAGGTCTGACAGTTTACATGCTAACATAGACATATATGTTAATATGCAGCCCCTTCCAATCATGAGACCCAGTCCAATCACATACAATGCCCATCTAGCATCTAAGCCATCTAGTTCTCTCCTACCAGGGGTAGAAATGATCCTTCAAAATGTTGGGGGCCAACAGGACCCCTCACTCATGATATCTTGGGACCAAATGAAAAATCAAGCGGCCCAAAAATGAAAGACAAGAGACTGATAAACTACACTTTAACCAGTTTGTCCACACCTTTATAGATCAGTACTAAAACACCCTTGCACTCAATCAGTGCCCTAGTATAATATCATTCAAACAAAATACTACTTCACTGAGCAAACTGCAATGATGTTAGTGTCCAGAACTTGATTGAGGACTGCTCATAACTGTGCACTACACACACCCAGTGTACATAATCTCATGACAGAGAAAAATTGCACCATAATTTTTGGTAGTAGACTTTCTCTTTTTTTTTTTTTTCGTCTTGATATCTGCACATCCAATAAATACAAAATTTCATGATGCTGAAATAAATAAACAAAATTGCAATACCATTTCTGATGGGCTGTACACACAATTACCATAGGCTGGATTGTGACCCATAGGCCATAGATTGGACAATCTGGTATTAGACTCTAATAAATGAAATGTGTCTTGAATCTACTATGACAAATTGTACACAAAAACTTGACGAGTATAACATAAATTGCAAAAAATGCGTAGACTTTTAGTTAAGTGATAATAAATTTGTTCCAACTGCAAAAATACCAAATATTCCCTAAGATCTATTAACATAATATCCAAATTTAACTGAAATAAAGTTGAAAGATAAACAGCAAATGAAGCAATGTCTTTATTGCCTCCTTGCTAAACTGATGCTAAACAATGGCGTGCACAATAGGGGGGCTGTGGGGCCATGGCCTCTGAATGTAGTGGGGGGGAAACAATCCAGTCGGGGGAATTAACACGGAAGAAGTTCCCTTTGAATCGATCTCCACCCCCATATCAGTCAGGGGGATGGACATACTGCCCCCCCCCCACGTCAAAAACCTGCGCACGCCACTGACATTAAATGCAGTTATTAATTATCCCAGATAGTTCCAATTTTTCTACTTTTACTTCTAGTCCCTCCCTCTTAAACTCATCTTCATCCACACACAATCCCTGTTTTATATGGCATGTCTTTATGTATATATACAAAGCCAGCACAAACATGTAATCAGACCCCTCTCAGTACATGTTATGCAATATGAGCTACTCTGCATTTTTTTAATTGATGTAAATCAAAAGGCTTGGTCTCACGTACCCTGCTACACTCGGGTCTTATCTTGTGTTAAAATCAGGCAAAACCTCAGGTTAACCCCGTGTTTTCCAGTCTGTGTAAGAGAATACATGTCATCAGTGTCATAAATGCCTGTGACCTTGCTTGATTAAAACAAACACAGTGTTTAAATGGCTTAATCATGGGTTTTGAGGTGGATCGAAATTTAAACACAGACCCCGTGTTCCCACGTTACTCGAGCGCAAGGTAACACGGTGCTACCTCGAGCGCCGGGTATGTGAGACCACAGTAAAAGACTTTGCCCATATACAATTTCTAAAGATTACTGGTAAAATGTACTTTGGGATGATTAATACCTGCATTTAACTTGGCCAAAAAATGTGTAAAATATTTTGTAAGTTATTTTAAGTACAAATTAAAGTTAAGTTTTCAAACATTCCATAAATACTTAACTTCTGTGGCAATTCTGACATCTATCCTACAGTTAACATGATAATATTTCACTTTTCCACATATCTAGTGCTGCTGATCTATTTCCCATTGAAATACTGGCAGTATACTGTAAACTCCTTGCTTGACAGTGATGGAAATCAGTGGCATAGCCACGGGGGTGGTTTTGGGGGTTAGAACCCCCCATGACCCAACCTTGCAATGGAAAAAAAAACCCTAAATTAGTGGTTTTTTCTTTCTATCCTTAAACTTTTCTCTTCTTTTGTGTCCCCCCCCCCATGACACCAAAATTTTCCCCATGACACAATCCTGGCTACAAGGCTGATGGTATAAATGGTACTGCAACAACTCCCCCCCCCCCCCCTCCATCCCCTCTTCCCCTTACTAAAAATCCCCAAAGGATGCTGATGACTATAGGTTGAAATACCAAATGATGCAAAAAATAAATCAGGGCAGACAAACTTGGAGAAGAATAGGTGAAATGGCACCAGTCATACATAAATGTGACAGAGGCTTTGCACTTGATACATTCCGATAGTTAAGCTGGCTAGCTGAACAACATAAAGGTGTTTGCAATACCGTGTACACAGTGACATTCCATAAATAGATGACTACACTGAATACGAGTAATTTACAATGAGGTGTACCAAAATAAGTTACACAAATTGCAAAATGCAAGAAGTGAGAAATACAACCCTGTTTTAAACATTACTTAATACAAATAAACTACTCTGTCTATGCTAAAAATAGTAAAGAAGATGAATTGCAGTGGTTTGCTACAATAAAAAATTTGAGCCATCTAATTTTTAAATTTGAGGCAACTCTGTAATCTTTTCTACTTGTGACTCTAAGAGGATACTTAGTTAGATAGAGCTTTATGGCCCAGTTTCCAACCTATTGGTTCAAGTTAAGCTGGCCACGGCCTTTTTTCCAGTTGTGGCTCACTGGCTTGTTTTCCCTACTCCATTGCTTATGCGGAGCATCATGCACAACAGCAGTAGGTTCCTTTTTTTGAGTCTTTGGTATGACTTGACCTGGGAAATGAACATGGGACTTTCGCGTGAGGGGCAGATCCTCTACCATTAGACCAAACATGAGGTTCAGACTCTGACAGAAATACATCCCCTGCCTTCAAACATATAAATATTACAGCATAGGTTTTCAATCTTTTTTGGCTGTTAACTGACATTTAAACTGACCATGTCCCACCATTTTTAATTTGTGCATAGGGGCAATCATGACCATCTGATGGGGCCGGGGTTCAAAAGTGTGGTTTTCATCCTATCAGATATGTGGGAAATTTGGACAAAATACTTGCAATGGTGCAGTTTTTGTGACTTAATTTTAGGCATACTGGCATCTTCCATTTTATTTCAACTATTACATTAAATATGCAATACCTGTAAAAAGTTGTATCACATAAAAATGATTCCATAAATTACAGTAAGCTCAGTTTAACAGGAACCCTTATTTTTTCTATGAGGCTAGGGATCTGCTCATGTACCACCAAAAACTGTAAAATGGCCCAATAGTAATTAAAGCCCTGCTAAAATCTCAGATATGACCCTGATGTAAAAAAAAAAAAAATAATGGTGACAGCAAGAAAGACAGTGAAGCAAGGTAGTGGTAGAATATGAAAAAAAAGACCCAAACAAAATGCCTCTAAAAAAAATAGTTTTTACAAATCCCTTCTCTACGAGCTTTAAGGCACTTGTCTGTTCAGCCCTTACTACTATACATCTCATGCTCCATTGAATAATACATTTCTATCAGCAAATTACAAATGTAGGTTATGATAGGCTGCAAGTGCACTTCATACTGTAGCACACTAACAAATGAAAAATGAAATTTCTATATAACATCCCACATCTATCAGGACCATGTTCACAGACAGCATTACATATTTACACACTTTGTCTCTTGCCCATCTCATGATAAAACTTTCCTTCCTACTGTTAGTAACATCCACCTTCTCTGCCTGATCACATCTTATTACCTAAGGCAGGAAACAGGGAACTCTAGACATAGGTCACTACAAGTCAGCTTTCACATCTGAGTATACGATTAACTGACAGTATCAGATTCAACAAAATACACAGCTAGCACACTAATAAAGGATATTTTAGTTGTATTTTTCCTCACTGATGATCTAAAAAATCTCACAAAGGCACAGATCAGGTAACAAGGTTTGATACTAGATATACCCCACGCTACCTTTGATCTGATGAGGTGAATTTGTTACATTTTCAAGAAAGACTCAGCGGGAAAAGCTATAGCAGTTTCTGTCCATTACGTGTCTCTTTACAAAGGGTAAACATAATGATCGCCAAAATTTCTGGAAGGCACAGATCATGTAACAGGGTCTGGAAACTGATATACCCCATACTACCTTTGATCTGATGAGGTGAATTTGTTGCATTTCCAACAAATTATACTGCCTTCTACTTGATTCACAAAGAGTCATGTTCCCTATTATAAACTCTTGAAAAGTATTGACATTTGATAGAGATAACTGTATTTTACACTAAATCATGTGCACCACAAAGCACTACAACTGTATCAGTTACACCGTATATGCTCTAATAAACCCCCTGAGGGTGCTGCATTTTTGAAAAGGGGGACATTTGTTTGAAGGTAAATTTTATTTAAAAATTAAGTTGCTGCTAAAACCTGCACTACCGTACTGTCTTCAAAGCAAGCTACAGTACCAATTTTTATTAAGCATTAAAAAGTGAAGGATAACTAGTAGGGCACATTTAACCCCCCCTCCTTTCTTGCAGTGAAAGGTCTCCTTTTCACTGTTGTTTAAGTCCCTTTGTTTTTAATGAAAACACGAAAACATGATCAACTATTTTCCTCAGTAAACGACCACTGGGGGGTGTTAATTAGAGGGGGGAGGGGCGCTTTTAGAGAATAAAGGGTAAGTCTTGCCTTCCTTTTAGGACTTTTCTGTTGGGTTTTATGTCAAAACAATCAAATATTTATAACATTTTTTATCACCGTCAGAATTTATGCATTGATGTGACATCATTGCAATTCACTTTAGTTCCAGCCATCCTGATACTTGTGACAAGAGTGACCACACAAAATGAATTTTATTGTCACCATCTTGTACAAAGATCAATTTGGAGGATAAATAATGTAGTATGAGCTGTACACAGGAGTGGCGCAATGTTCACACACAGGTCAAGCAGACTAAAAGGTGCACGCACTTCGTTCGTACATAAATCAGCTGTCAGCATTTTTTGGGATATTAGTTCCAAAAGATACACGCATGGATCCGCAGTGGCGCCGGGGGAGGGGGGCTCTCTGTTTCGAGACATCATACTGTATGCAGGGGATGTATCAACAAATTCAGCTAATGTACCAATAACCAATTGACCACCCCTTCCCCCCCTCTCCCCTGACCCCCGCCTGCCCCTCATCTCCCTTACTTCACACTAGGGTCATGACTGACTCTGACTAATGTGATAACTTGCAATATGGAAGCCTTTGATATTATCTGCAGCTAGAGAAGCATGTACTAAGTCCAGGACATCTGTTGGTTTTTCACTGGTTCCTGTTGGTGACCCCAGGTGATCCCCAATATCAGTAAGTACAATGAGGAGCGTAACCTTAACCGTCGACCCCCTGTAAATAAATCAAAATTTTGTGTAAGTTGATACTGTTTAACAATATACAGCAAAGCAGCAGCAAAGTCAATATAGGAAGGAAAAATTGCTACAGTATCCTCAAATTGACTTTGGACAAAAAACCAACTTTGCACCACAATTAGCTAACTGTAACACATATCCTCTTACATCTTTCCCACTCAAGCAGTGTTTCCTAAAAGGCTGTTATGATGCAATTTTGACATAATGCCTAATTATCAATTTGATTCAGTGATATTTTGTGGCACAAGATGAATAAAGGAGATTTCTTTTCTCAAGGCTGATGTGTGCACTGTTCCACAAATTTAAAATATCTGGCGAGTCTAAATTTTCTGATATTGAGAGAAGTGACCCAATGGATACAGTAATTTCTAATTAGAGGAAACATTGCTGACAAGTATCTTTTTGACTTTTTCTAGAAAATACACATAAAATAATCAAAAAGTTACTCTGTATAAACCACATTATTTAAACCAGTGGTTCTCAAACTCTTTCAAAATAAAGTCCCCATAAGGCATCCATGACTGATCCAAACCCTCACTCCCACCCAACATGCCATCATATTTATATAAGTCTTTGACTTTGAGCTTTTGACTTTCAATTTCCAGCACCAAAATGACCCAAATAAGTTTTATATTGGGTAAATTTTTGTCTGTAGTTGCTAAACCTTTTGGAGAAGACAGTCTATGTCAACCACTCTGCAACCTGCTAGGTTCTTTTATTGCACGAATGTAAGAGAACCTCCAGGGCCCCCCTAGTCAATGCCAATGCCCCCTATTGCTTGCAAACTCCTCAGTGCCCCCTTGAAACTTTTCAACGCCCCTCAGGGGGCGGTAGGGACCACTTTGAGAACCACTGATTTAAAATGTAACAGCAATACTGCCATGTGATTAAAAAGAGGTGTTCCTCAATTTGTATACTAGGTGTGAAACTTATTCATGCTGGCATCATTGCGTTTTCCTTTTAACTAGCCTAAAACAAAACCAGAGCCCGATTTTCGTGATTGTCCAATTCTCCAGGACAACAAATATTCCATATGGACAACAAAAAGTTAAAGGTTGGTTGTTCCTTCTCTCAGATTAAAGAAATATACTGCTGACTGATCACTGCTTTCAACTTTTTTCATCATACCATATTTCAGACTTCAAGTGTTTCTGTCTCTTTAACAGAGCATTTTTTACTCTTCAAGACCAATAACATGACCACAACTACTGTTTTGTAATTGTGTGAAAAATGTTTTGGACAACCAAATTTCCTTGCAGACACCTAAAATTAGTGAAAGGGTTGCCCAAAGGACAACCATAAATTTTCTGAAAATCGAGGCCTGCAAAACCCTTTACTAACATGGTATGTGTGGTTGTCTAAAACTTAACTTATACTGCAATGAAAGCTTATTCTCTGTAATTTCTTATTTTTTGTTTTTCATATTCATTGCAGTTTTGTATTTCAGGACTTAAATATCTCATATCCAAGACATATTCCCATGGCTTTATACTTGGGTCTAATAAGAATAACAAAAATATTTCACCCAATGTCTTCCAATACCCTGTTTTTTACTCAAGATATCTCACTTTAAACCCTGGGTTATTTTTGTTAAAAAATATTTCCACTTTTCAACAAAGCTATAGAAAATTATGTTTTGTGGGCACACTGCCTCATTTTCAGTTTGTTTTCCTTCCAAATGAAATATCCTGGTTACCTTTTAAATTTGATACAGCTGGAATGTTTGATACAGCTGGAATGTTTGACTATCTTTTCTTGTACAGATCTAGCATAACCCTTCACCATAAAAAGTGTATAAGCAAACATTACATTGCTTAATACCCCTTGCAATGGAATCAAAATTATAATAAATTGAATGCAATGTCAAATTATATGTTGGGAAGACATCACATATAAATTTCCCATAACGCAAAAATCTCAAGAAATAATTGCATTACTTTGAAATTATGCATTTCAGAACTCTATCTATTGAGATGTTGTTTTTTATCTCATGAATGACAAAACTGGTTTGCATATCTTGACATTAATTAATTTTTGTCCCCAGAAAATCCCTTTCATTCATATCACAACCAAGGGCAACAAATATTATCCCATAATTCTAAAGAGCCATACATGAAACAGGGGAGACTAATGTATGCTAATTCAAATTAGGAAGACTGCATTTTAAAACAATCAGAGTCTTGTCAACACCTCTTGATACAGTAGCAAGCCATGCCAAAGTATAACTATTGTAAATTACATTTGCATGTGACAACAGACATGACTTTCATCTAAAGACAGGGCCAGGTGGCAACCCAAGGATACCACAAGATTCCTCCACCAGCTCCCTTGTTAACTACTGTAAATACCAGTGTTTGCACCGGGTAGGAAATTCGTACCCAGGTACCCAAACCGTATTACCCGGGTACCCAATTGTAAACCTTGCAATATCTTTCGTCCGCCCTGAGGGCTAGGCTAGGCTATTCACAGTATAATACGTAGGCCTATGCTGTTTTGTGAAATGGTATAGGAGCGGATGTTAGAAACACACATCGCGGGAATTGTTTCTGGAAAAGTGCAATTTAACAAAAGCATGTTATGGAAACAAACAAGTTAAGCAGCTTCATTTCAAGTAATTGTGAATGAGATGTGGGTTAATACATTTGTTACTTTCAATAACCATCTTATTTTGCAAAGACCAAAAAGGAATCATAGAAAAACGCTACCCGGGTAGTAATTTTCTACTCGGGTAGCAAGATTGTCCGTCAGGTACCCGGGTACCTGGTGCAAACACTAGTAAATACACCAAAAGGACTGAAATTTAAAACTTGAGACAGGTAAAAACTACACTGGACAATAACTTTGTCTTAATGAAATTGTACAAAGGACAACAAAATTTTTATTTGTAATTAAATATTTAACTAAACCAGATGGATTGAGTCATAAAAATCCCCCAACAAGTTGTACCCCAAAATTGGCATCCACTGTAATTCATCATTGAAATTTTAATCTAAAGAAAGATAATTTGAAAGTATACAGACAGAGTAGCATAAACAAATGATTTTACTGGGGTAGCAACATGAAGTGAGGATGTTTATTTATTTACTGTATATGTCATTTACATTTCACATTCGGACAACCAAAGAATACTTTGGACAACCAAACTTTTTTTCTAGGTTGTTTGGTGGAAAATCTGAAAACTTTCTTACAAACCTGACATGACAAACATTACCACCTTTTACCCCTTCCCTTCCCCAATAAAAAAAAAAAGCAAAAATCAACCCTAGCCCCTTCTCCTAAGGAAAAGAAAACAGAAATGGTCATACCTGACTATATTCAAAACAA
Source organism: Holothuria scabra (assembly GCA_037179385.1). NCBI lineage: Eukaryota > Metazoa > Echinodermata > Holothuroidea > Aspidochirotida > Holothuriidae > Holothuria > Holothuria scabra. Next base: position 10,039,297 of record CM074197.1, read on the forward strand.
CAGCCTCCACAAATAGCTCTCTGAAAATGCTACCATTGATCAAAGCAGTGAACTGTGGAGAGAGGATTTTGCAAAATATTTCTCTTTGCATTAAAACAATAGCACAGATATTGTACATAAAATGCTACAATGAAATCTCTTTCAAAACATCACTTAGAAAAGAAAAAAGAATCATAAGCTTTTGATTCCAGTGTTTGTAGACTGGACAAAACTTGTATCTAGCTTTTGTTACTATCAAAATATAGAACCTCCAAAATGAGGTGAAAAAGAGGAAATTCTGTCCAAGCAATTATTGAGTTGAGAAAGTCTTAGTTTGGGGAGGGATTTTTGAGTGTGACAGAAAGAAGGGTCTATGAGAGAGGTATGCCATCCTTCTTGGAGAAAACTTTTTCAAAGTCTTAAAATGCAAAATTGTGCAATATTTGTTCCTTAAAGGAAAAAAGTTGTATAATGACTAGCCTTTTGCCATTTTAAGATGTAATATTTGCATGTATGGAAATCTGTCATGGCTATTGCAGTACTTGAGGAAAACCTGTGGTTCCCAAACAAAGTACTTGACCACTGGTTCATTTAATACTCTAATCAGCCGTTTCACACAGGTGAATCTGTGATTACCATTCTGGTACAGTAGAAGCCCAACAACTTTGGGGTTAAATAACTACTTGCAACAGACTCTGATATATGTGCTGGCAAAAGGGGATTACATAACTGGTGGTGTATTGAAAGGTTAGGTCTCCTTCCAGTTAAATGAGATAAACTGCTAGCCTCCATGCTATTTTTAAATGCTTGAATGAGCATGTAATTGACAATCACTTCTTGACAAGGTCATGCGCAGGATGAATTTTTCAAAATGTTTGGCAAATATTACGCATCTTAAGCTTGAGTCAATCTATCTTCACCACTCGTCTCCTCCTTCCCCCATCCCCAGCCATGCACATGCTAATGAGCAGACAAAAGGAGTTGAATCAGGCTTTAGACTGACAATAATTTGTTGCCTAGAAATAAAATAACAGAAAAATTTGAAAAATTGGCAAAAACACGCAGTCAGGGGAGATATTGTAAGTGTTTTAATTGAGTCACTAGATTAGTGACTCGAGTCACCAGTTTTCAAACTTTTAAGTGACTCGAGTCAAGTCATTGATTCGAGTCACTGTACTCTTTCAATGGGGAAATTACTCCTGATTTCTATCGAGTCACTATCATTTTGAGAGGAAGTGACTTGAGTCGTGACTTGTTACAACACTGGATATTGTCTTATGGTCTCTTGGACAGGCAAGAAGGAAAGTGGACTACACTGGACACCCTCAGTTGGAGGTCAACCAGACCCACAGCAGGGTTTGCAAATTTGCTAGGGACTCACTATAGGTAAATAGGGATTATACTTCAGGTACCGTAGGATGTAGGGAGGGATGAAGTACATTACAGTTGTCCCAGGACATTATATTCATAACACTTACTGCATCTTCCAAGTCACCTCCAATGGTTGCATTATCAGGGTAAATACCAACATCCAAACGTAGAGTCAGATTGGCAGCGACTGTTTCAAACTCGAACATGCTATCTTCATTTCTTGGACCTTTGAGAAAACAAAAAAACATTATGCAATGTAATCAAAAGTGTTGACCAAATATATTTGGTTCATTGGTTGTTTAAGTCAGATGAGATTTAAAAACACACCAACACAAATGTGCTACGTTATGTCAGTCAACTCCATAAAAAGGTTAAAGTTCAAATTAATTTCCAAGTATTTTTCAGATCCCCCTTTGGTTTCCCTTTGGTCACCTCTTACAACAGGCTTAGGATGAGTAATAACGGCCTCTTGTGTGCATTTTATGGGCGAGAGTTGGGAGCAAACTACTCACCACACACATTTGGTTGATTGGAGGAACGGCAACAGGGTGGAAGGGGGGCAGAAGGGATACTGTAGCACCTCAAAGAGTTGCACTGTACAACTTAAATACCCAGAAGAAGGGTTTGCCACGCAGGTAAGGAATTCCCTTTTTCCCCATAAACAGATATCATCTAAAACAATCTGTAATTTGCCGGCATATATGTCTGAGGTACAGCACTGTACCATTGCAAAATACTAAAAGCAATCCCAAAAGGCAACTTCACAAACCGTTGTGAGATTCTTACAATCTGTCACCATTTGTATGATACTGAAGTGGGTTAGATAATGTTTAACACCTTGATTTACTTTGGTCTTTGGCCCATTGGCCTTTGTTTCCAGTGTGGAGCACTGAGTTGTTATCCCATCTCCACTGCCACTGTTATGTAGAGCCATGTGCGCAACATCAGTAGGCTTTAAAGTCAAATTACCCTGGAAATGGAACCAGGGCCAACCATGTGAAAAGCAGATGTTTTACCACTAGACAAAACATGCGGTCTTTATAGACTCTGCAAAACACTTAGACAAAATGATGCATGGTACTTTGTTTCAGATAACCGGTAATGCTTTTAATATACAGAAATGAATACCACAATAAAAGATTTCCTTTTAACAAGCTGCTATTGTGATGTGTTTACAGCAGCAACAGCACATTACTGATGAGAGAGTGCCCATACAGTATAGTATAGGGCTGAGGCAGAGGAATAATAACACTGCTCTCCCACCTCAGCCCCCTCCCAAAAAAAGTCTGTACAAAAAAAAAATCAGACTATCTCATAATTTATTCAGACACTACAGAAATTCAGACGAAGTTCACTTTTCGAAAGAAGCAAAGAGTCCCTGGTTCAAAAGATGTTTTCTGGACAAAAATCTGGTGACGGATGTGGTGTGATGTTTAAAATGGGTTATCTATAGAATCAAGATGTCAGAATATAGGGGTGTAAGGACATAGGACTCCTGGAATATAGAGGTGTTGGATTAGAGCTCTGGCACTATTATGTAAGAGTTTCGAACAAAATACAGGGGCATCGGAAAAAACAGACCTGCATCAGAACATAGGGTTGTAACCCAAACTTATACAACCCATACAGCTATAAATGCTCCCAACTCCCTGCAACTTTTGTCATATTGGCAGCTGTAACCTGATGTTTAACTAGAAAGTCAAAAGGCTTAGTGATTCCTTGCCGTAAGATATATATTGTAACAAACATGACAAGCACGAGATCCCACACAGATATCCTACTTGAAATATCATGTTAGCAAGGTCAAAACCTTTTGAAATCTTGTGACTCAAATGAACTTTCACCTCCACTTAAAACAGTAGGGACCTAACCTACTGCATTGGCCATCAACATGTTAAATATGAACAATTCACAAGCTAAGTATGAGATCCCTCACATTTATAAATCCTCCTTCTCATATTGTCTACAAGGTTTTGACCTTCTGTGACCCCAAATAACCTTTGACCTCCACAAACAAGAGAAACTCCCAAAAGGATATAATGCTGCAGGTGACAAATTGTATTTTGTCGCATCTAATAACTTGATAAAGAAATAAAACATGTTTACTTTTATCAAAATTTAAATTAAAGCTATTGGGGGCAGCTCTTTGTATTTTATTTTTTGATGAATGCCCCTCTCAATGGCTATGATGTCCTTGAAAATTAATAAAAACTGATAACCCTTACTAACACAGAATCTAACAAGACTTGTAACTTTGCTTTTTGTCTACTTATAGACACAACACACAAGTTTCCCTGGTTTGATAAACTGTAGGCATTTGTATAAAGCTTGCTTTGATTACCTTAACTACTTTACATGTAATAGGCCTTAATTGCTCAGAGGACTAAACAGAGGCAAACACTGTTTATTCAGTAAAAGGTTAAGTCCATTGAGCACCTGGTTCAAAAGGCTCTATGACTTATTCTGTCCAGATACTGTGGTTTGCACTGGCGGTCAACTGTGATAAATTATGTCAGATAACAGTGATCAGTTTGAATAGAGTTGCAGAGTCAGTAACAATTTGATTCATCCAATTAAGCCCAATCACCTTTGATACATGCTCATGGGTATTTGATCCAATAACCAGTAGTTAAGTTCTTTTTTGCAAAGCTAATAACCCATGGTATATTTAGTTAATCAATTCCAAAGTCCAATTCATGCATGCTCACATGTCCTTATGAGGACAGCTAGCAGCATGAGGTTTGCCAAATAATAATCTTTGATACTAAATTTAATGTTGTCTCCAACATTTCTTTCAGGTTATCAAAGAGACAATGTTGGTACTGCTTATAAGAACTTCTTGTACATCACACAAAGCAGTTGATCTGTTCAAAGTTTACACTTATGAAGTCAGAACAGTCCTCTGCTCTGTGTGCAAAGAAACTTCCAGTATTTTCAAATTATGGCCCCAAATGACCCTCATACAGCCTTTGTCTGAACTCACATGTTACAGACACAGATACTGCACAAACTTCCATTTAACAGTAGGAAATATGTGCCATGGAAATCTTTTTATACTTGTGGCAAAATCAGCATATCCATGCCAAATATCCCTCACAGTTACCTTCTTGAGTTGGAACTTGTTTAAAGGTTTTGATGTTTTGACCTCTGGGGACCCTAAATGACCTTTGACCTATACCAAAAATAAAGGGGATCATCTACTCAATACAAGCAATCCATATGGTAAGTATAAGATTCCTCACAGTTACCCTTCTTGAGATACAACCAGCATTTCAAAGGTTTTGATGTTTTGACCTCTGGTGACCCCAAATGACCTTTGACCTCCACCAAAAATTATAGTGATCGTCTACTAAATATGGACAATCCACATGCTATGTATGAGATCCCTCATGGTTACACTTCTTGAGATAGAGTGTTTACAAGATTTTGACCTTTTTACCTCTGGTGACCCCAAATGACCTTTGACCTCCACCAAAAACAATAGAGATCATCTACTCAATATGGGCAATCTCCATGGTAAGTATGGGATCACTCCCATTTTTCCTCCTGGAGATATCGTATTTACAAGCAATTTCCAAGGTATTTACCATTTGACCTCTGGTGACCCCAAATGACCTCTGACCTCTACCAAAAACAATAGGGACCACCTACATGCCAAGTATGACATTTCTCAGAGTTACCCTTCTTGAGATATCATGTTTAAAGGCAGGCATTACACACACATACACATACACACGACATCACCATCACATAGATTCCTTGCCTGCCTTCGGCAAGGAATCAAAACTGGTTGTCCAACATCCCTGAAATGGATGCCTTAAATGTAAAGCTGTATACTCACTGACAAGAATAATTATGACAGAGATTACAGCAGCTACTACTAAGCACACGATGATGAAGGCCACAATGTTTACTGTTTTCCCAAGACTTCGTCTATAGGCCCGCTCCCTTCCAGGGTCCATCTCCAATCTCTCTGAGCCATCTGTGGTGACTGGTTGGTAAGCAACTTTAGGACTTGTACTGGACATATCCCCCTGAGCAAGTAAAGATGAGGCATACAAACAAATTATGATCCTTTTCACTGAAATAGTCTGTGTAGTAATACCACCACTACCTGTAGTCAACTCTCACCCCTTACAAAAAAAAGGTGAGGTAAATAGTTCCACATCCCCAGGTTTTCACATGTTTTTCCCAGGGATGAAAACCTGTGTCTTTCCTTGACATTGACACACTCAGGTTGACCATTTGCCACAGCTTCTTCGGCACAGGTTTGACACAGGTTTTACATGCAAAACATGGGGTGATAAAAACTAACGTTAACAAAGAATTCTGCAACAAAACCTGTGGCTTGATATTAAAGGCAAGAAAAGGTGTGCCAAACCTGCATCAAACCTGTGTGTAGAAGCTGGTTCCAAAAACGCAGCTTTGCCAGCCAAGAACACATGATCTCTTTTGTTTTCCACCTATGACCACACATGGTTGCAGACACAGGTCAATGCACCTTTTTCTGTGAGGGGTACCCCAAACTACAATTTTTGTAGTATGTAGTCATACAGAAATTCTCAATTGGCATAGTTTTTTTTTTTAATTGCAGTTAAGTTCAAAAAGTGCAGAGGACTTTACTGAGGGTGTTTTGACACAATGGGGTCTTGTATACTCACCCTACAACAATAGCTGGGCTGTAAAACTTCATCTGACCTACAGTAGCCTTACCTAAAGCAATAAACTGAGATTGAGTCTGTATGAGGACAAGTTTTAAACAGTTGGGGGCGGGCCGGGCTTTCATAAGTACGGTAGGAGAATTGAAACTGGTTGTGGTGAGAAGATTATACCTCACACAAAATGGAAGGTTTCTGAGTAAGATGAAGCCTGGTGCAGTACTGTAAGTCAAGAACCACAATAGACCATTTTGCAAATTCTGGTTTACAGTTTTGGTAAGCATTGTTTTATGTGACAGTTGTGTCATTAATAAGCAGCACATACTACATGCCTATCCCACAATCCATTAAAATTGCTACTTGGAAAAGGGCCCATGATAATATGCATGAATTCATAAATGCATTGTGCTAGATTTGTGACATGCTGGAAATGATTTACTCTTTCCCAACCTAACGGGCTTAGCTCCAATTATTCAATGGCTCTTCCTCTTCTACAGATTTTATTTTCTACATCCTACTACATTATTTTTGAATTGACTGAACTTTTTGATTACAAATAGTTTTTACAAACTAAACTTTTAAATTACTTTCCAGTTTTTACCAGAAAGACTGTAGATCTGTACTTTGGTACAGTACATTTTTATGTCTTTGCTAATCATCATTTTAATTTGTTTGATGCATCTAAGCACCAAGTATGTGGCCCAAGGTGAACTCTGTGATGTCCCTCTATCAATAACAAATATGTACAGTACTTATTACTTAATGAGAAAAACCCACTTGCCATGCCTGAACAAGTTGGATTCCATCTATAGGATGGAATACATCAGTGTAAAGGCCCTTTTAATTACAATTCATACCCCTGTTTTCAAAAGTTCTACTAGTACACAATTTAACTGTAAATGCATAGTAAGATAGGATGATCTTTATTCAGGGCTCTAGCTGTTGTACAGTATTGTTGAGAGAACTGCAAGATATTTTCCATGGCAAGCAAAGAAAAAATACCTGATTCCTTACATGAGGATACCAACTAAAGTGACAAATGGGTAATATTTTCGAGTCCAGAATAAAAAGGTTAATTTATCTATTTTACAGCCTACAGTATGTAACATAGCCTATGCTTACTGGAAATATGCACCAATCTATGTAAAACGTTTAAAATATTAAAATTATCACACTGTACCATTAACACCAAAACCTATTGGCAACCTTATTCAAAAAGTCACCCAGCTGCTGGTTGAGTGGCTCTGTGACTTTCAAAACCATGCTTAACCCTAGAATGACAACAATATAATGTAAATGCCATTGCTAAACAAAGTAAGTTAGGCTAATGGAATTATTTTACCGATTAAGCAGATACAGGTAAATAATAGGCCCCTAATGATTGTTTGCACAAATTGATTACTACCTTTAATAGAGAAAATGTGCTTGAAAAAGTGAGTAAGGGGGGGGGGGTGACCAGAAGGGTGAAGGGAAGGAGGTGGGTGGAGGGATGGGGAGAATGGTAGAAAAAACACTATTTAGAAAGAGATGCCAGTACATAACTCTTTTTTCAAAGAAGATGGTCATCACTCTACGTTTTTACCATTTTTATAAAGGGCACAAAAGGTGAAAAGTGTATACAAATCTAGCAGTCAAACTAATCGGGCAAAACTGCTGAGGTTCATCAGCTTTTAATTTAGTAACCACTGCGATCGCCAATGCCACAGATGGACACAAACAACTCCGAACCGCTAAATAAGCAGATAAAGTCAATTTTTAATTGAATACAACTTTTCATTGTACAGGTAGACAAAAGAAATTAGAGGATGAACCCCAAATACATGGCTGACGAATCCATATATCACTGCAGTACAGTATCTCTTTCCAACAATATTATAGGAGAGGTGACATTTTTTGGCAAGAATCTATCTTTCATTAATCTTGTAAAAGAATAGTCTGGTCTTCAGTGCTTCCTCTTCCCTAAAGAGACAACTTTGAATATGTATGCTTAAGAAATCTATGGAAAGAAATGGATCATGATTCTTAGGGTTTACATTCTTCAATACAGGCCTTGAATTTTGAGTGCGAGTGTGTACGCACACACACCATCACCTGAAATCATTGTGAGGAGTGTGAATTTTTGCACGCAAGTCTACATGTAGATAAATTTAACAATAAAACAGCACACCTACCAAACTCCATACTTTTCTGAGGAGGGTGATTTGTAGCACACCTGGAAAATTTAAAATTCAAGGCCTGTTAAGCGGAGCGAGGGGTGTTGAAGGGTAAAGGTATACTTACTAGAATTCTTGGTCCGACACCAGGCAGAATGAGGTGCAACGTGAGTATAGAAGCGGCTGTGCAGTGTATACAACAAAGAGCTCAAAAGAAGGATAAGTTGACCAATAAAGAAGAAAAAAAGTAGCCACGCTGACAGGGAAGGACAGTTTTAACATAGACCAAAGGGCTGTAAGAAAAGGGAAAATGTGTGTACATGAAACCAGATAATGACAATGAAATAATTAAAAATTAATAACTGGAGCAGGGGTGCTGTAGAATTTTAATACTTTTTGTTTTAACTAGAAAGCCAAAAAGGCTTGGTGATTCCTTGCCACTGAATACATGTCTATGTTTTTTTCAAATTGATAGTTTTTTTCAAAACAACCAAAAACAAAAGGGATCAGCCAAAAATGACAATGTTATGAGGAATTTCTGCCACAGTTTTGTGACTTAGTGACCTAGTGTGAAAAAATCTCAACACTGTACAGGCTATGTATGAATTATATTCAAATTAATGTCTTCAAAGAGTAATTTTTTAACAAGGTAGAGAGGGTCCTGTTTCAATGTACAGTAATTGAAGACTGTTTACTTTTGTCCAGAAATTCTATAGATCTATACACTACAGGTTCCAGTTCTCACAAAGGTTACAGAATGTCTTTGAAGTGCTGTACAAGTAGGAACACTGCATCAGAGACTGCATTCACAGAGTTAATCTTACGAATTCATACCACAGACTTCCTATACATGGACTGAGCATACTGCCCCATAGAGTCGCTACTGTAGAGTGAGAAAATGCCCCCCAAAATGGCCGTCTGCTATGGGTTTTGTGTGAAACTTTGGACCTGCTCAAGTATATCAACATATTTTGCAAGAAAGTTGAAATATTTTTAAAATGTGGTATTAGGTAAGGTCAAAATCACTTCACGTTTTGAAGGAAAACAGTATGATATTGTTTCCCATTCAAGTTTAACTTTTGCTTAAAATACTACAGTCATCGTCAAATCAGACGATTAATAGGTTCACAGTGGCCATCTTGGTGCGCCTTTTTTGTCCAGGTCGATAGCGACCAGCTACGGATAGTACTGTACATACACATTACATGCTCTGTCCATGTATATAAGTCCGTGATTTATACAGATAAGATCCCTCTCCTCAAGATCAAAGGTTTTGTTTTCTCTTACTTGATTGGCCATTGTAAATCTCAGCCCAAATCAAGGGATTTAACAACAGTACATAAAATAATGAACCTGGGAAATGGTCAACATGTTTATACTTACTGAGAGTCAAATTTCCCAAAATTTTCCACATATACATCATATGAAGAAAAGGGAAACTTGGCCAATTGCCAAAATTTTCTTCCAAGTGTCCAAATTTCCCAGGAAAGAGTCTCCCAGCTTCTCAAATTTTTACCCCAACCAATGAGAACAATCTGCTCTTTGAGCTTTGTGCACTTTGTACTTGTCAAATAAAAAATGTGACCGGCCTCAATAGGTAAATCAAAGTCACTGTATCTGATCATGAGGGCAAGAACTTTCACATTTCAAAATAAATCATGGGGGGTACTGTAGATCTGAGATCTTGGGGTACAGAGATTACACTAGGGCTAAAAATATGTGCGGGAATTCCACACCTTCACCAAGTTTTTTGGACAGATGTCAGATGGTACACAGGAAACACCGAAACAGAGTAGTCATCTCCTGCAGATCAACAATTATTTTCTTTGTGGGACCTAGCTGTGAACTGAAAGCAGGAATCCTGCAATCGTGTAAAGAGTGAAGTATAAGCTACAGTCTGTAAGAACCGGCTGCTTTGGCCATCTTATTCTCGGGATCATGTGAATCTAATGACATCTATTCATGCAAAGCTTTGCACTTAAAAGCAGTCAACTCTCAACCAAATCTACAACTTTTGTACAGTAGTAGTCTACAGAAATTCACAACCACAGCTCTTACAGACAAATTCAGACAGCAAGTGAGTGTCTGATTTTAGTTGGTCATAACTGGGGTCCATTACTTTTCAGTTTTTTCAATTTTCCTTGCTTACCTACTGTAGGCTACAGTATATCATGGATAGTTGTACACAAAAACCCCACTTTTGCCTTCCATTCCTCTAAATAAGAAGGTTTAAAATTACATGTGGGCAATAAGTAATGACAATTTAAGGCTAATGGACACCACTTGTGGCTGGCTACAGTCACTAAATGCAAGCACTGATCAGATTTCTCCACTGACATCAAGTTACAGTATAAAAATTCAGAGTAATGCAGCTCGTTGGACAGTGTGTATACTAAGAGCATTTTAACTACACATTGGGGTCTTGTATACTCCCTGTGAAGCAATAAACTGAGATTGTGTCTGGATGAGTTTTATTGACAGAAGTGGGAGGGGCTTAAGTTAGTAGGTTTGGACAATTGGAACTGTTGGGGAGGAAGGATCACGCCTTTAAAACAATAATGAGGTATAATATCCCAACGAAAATGTGAGTACTGTATTGAACTGTTGCAATGAAAAACTTTGTACAGATTTTTGGCTATTGCATTGCACAGAGTAAGGAAATTAGGAACAGAAAAGGTTGTCACACAATATCTGCAGCAGAATTTGTTAGTGTACAGTAGATTGTTTGGCTATACTGAGCTATAGTACACATGGGCAGTGTAACTGAAATTAATTGGAATTCAAAGAAGGGCAAATTAATAGAATAATGCAAACTTTGATCAAAACATGTAAAATTTCTCAATTCCTCACCAAATTTGTCTCAACTTCTTCTACTGGTGGAAGGTCGTCAGTTTCAACAATTAAATCTGCAGTTGAAACAGATGACATGCTGAAAGCATTTTTTTTTCTGTAAGAGAATTAAAGATTTCAGAATTAATGTACAGGAGAAGAAATATTTTGTGCTGGATGCTTTATTAGTATACTGGATGCTTTAGAGTGCTCAGCATTCTGCAAAATTTTTGGTTTAACGGCTGTAACATTAAACCATAGGTGTACCAGGGGAGGATGCATGGGGGGCACTGGCCCTCCCAATACAGGTAAAAGCAGAACATTCAGACAAAACATGGTTAAAACAGGATAAACAGTGACATTACTCAGGCAAAAATGCTCTCGCTCCCCGAGCTCATAGAAAACTACCCCTATACACCCATGCATTCAACTACTGTACTGTACGGAACCTTTAGTGATCCTTATTCAAGCTTCAGCGATTGTAGCAGGCAGGCACGTACAGTACTGTACAGCTGTAAGAAGTTTTCCGAAGACTGCCTTGGGAAAAAACCTGTGAACTGAAAATCTTAACAGGAGTGTAGCTAACCACAATTGGCAAAAAGTGCACACAGAAATTTTCAGCCAAAAATGCCTTCTAGATCAAAAGAAATAGCATTTCCATGCCTCATATCTACACGTATTATTTTTGTGGATAGTGCATCCCAGATCGCTTTGAATGGCACTTTCAGGTCTAGTCTTTGGTACTTCATTTATGTTCTGGAAAATAAAAAAGACCAAGAGTATGCTCCAGGGAGCAAATTGAATTTCGTTTTCAAGGGAAGTAAATTGGGGATTGCATCAAGGAAGCCAGCTGCTTTAATATTCAGTGCACACCATTGGTTTTGGCTGTTTGCTACAGTATGTAATTACATCATTACTGAGTGCAAAACTATCCAATGGAAGAACTGGACTCTTTGGGAAATTCCCATTATGTAGTGTGACATCATGAATCTGAGACAAGTGAAGGAATGGTTTTTACTGAACTCTATGAGAAGATACAGCACTCTGCATTTAATATGAAGTTTTTGTTTTGTACCAGAACAGCAATATTGCTGCAATAGCTCAATCCTTCTAATAGCATGGAAGTACTACCTCGAAGGTACAGTAGTACTTCCATGCTAACAGGGACTATGTCATTGTTCCTAAGGTTTGCTTTTCCCCAGATTCAATGTTCCCGAATCTTGGAAACATCTACACTTCTGGGAACGTAGAGCCCGGGAAAAACAAATCATCAATGAGATCAGTGTTTGCATCGGGTAGGAAATTCGTACCCGGGTACCCGCACCATATTACCTGTCGGGTACCTTTGCAATATCTTTCGTCCGCCAAGCAGGCTGGGCTAGGCTATGCACAGTATAGTACGTAGGCCTATGCTGTTTCGTTAAATGGTATAGGAGCGGATGTTAGAAACACACATCGCGGGAATTGTTTCTGGAAAAGTGCAAGTTAACAAAAGCGCGTTACGGAAACAAACAAGTTAAGCAACTTCATTTCAAATAATTGTTAATGAGATGTGGGTTAATACATTTGTTGCTTTCAATAACCATGTTATTTTGCGAAGATCAAAAAGAAATCATAGAAAAACGCTACCCATGGTAGTAATTTTCTACCCGGGTAGCAAGAACGTTGGTCGGGTACCCCGGGTACCCGGTGAAAACACTAATTGTGATACGATAACGGGGAACGTCAAACCTTGCGAACATTGAACCCAAGAAAATTGGGTAGATTCTTCTAAATGTAATGACCTGTTCAGTTTTTGTATTTATTTTGAACACAATCATGGTCTACAATTAATACATACATTCGAGCAGACAATAAAGTAACATTTTGCAGCTAGCAGTTTAACAGAGTTGCACTTTAGATGTACAAGGTACAGTAGTATTGCCTGGTATAGGACTTCTCACCAAAGTACAGAACTGTACCTGTTATACCGTAATACTCATTCAAGTTGGGGATTTTTGTACAAATCAGTAAGCCCTAGGGTTGTTTAGAAAAGGGTAATTTACAACATTAACCATTCAAACAAAAATAAAGCAAAAACAATTTTCACCGGTGGGCGAAATTTGGCAGTGCACTGAATCAGCTGTAGGCTAATCTACTATATATAGCCATAGGCCTAGGGGCCTACGTACTTCTTCTTCAGTCTTCTTTTGTTCTTTCTGGAAATGGTGACATGGAGATTTAACTTTAACTAGCATCCAGAGCAACACAACTTTATTCTTGTGAAAAGTGTTCATGTGATATTTATATTATGTCGCACATGTGAAGAGTAATGGCAATACAGAACTTCCTTATTTTCAATTTAAAGGAAAAAGTTGAAAGCTCAATTCTCTCCTTCCACACAGTACAAATTCTCCTGACCTTCTTACTTTCAGAGCCCCTCCCACAATTGTCTGAAATTCACCCTCATCCAGGCACAATCTCATTTTTAATGCTTCAGTGTGAGTACTGTATAGAAAAGCTCGATGTGTCTAATCAAAACACTCTCAGTACAGTAAATGCTGTGTAATATAAGCTTTCAATTGGTACTCTCACTACTCCGCATTGTTTGAATTAGCAGTCAATCAAAAAGCTGAGCCAATTGAGAGTTTCAATAACCTCATACTGTACATGAAGTCTAGTTTGGATGGGAGGATTAGCCCTTTAAGCTTAAAGTTAGCTGGACATGTTATAAAAAACCTGACTTTACTTGGCTGAATTAATTAGCTTTCCTTAGGGAAAAATCAGTTGGAATTATGTCTGTACAGTATCTTTGACCGTTCTCTTCAAAGTTTTAGTTTTTTTGAAGCAACTTGTTAATTATGCTAAAACTTGGTGATGTGGAGTATGGTACAATGTTTAATGTTCCCTTCTTTTATTAACCCTACAGTATACTAATTCTCTCTTAATTATTCATTAAATACTTAACTATTTGGTAATTGATACACTGAAGATTTTGAAGGACCCAATTTAAACTTTCAAAATGAAACCAGCAGGAGGAACTAAAGTTATGATTGTCCTTGAAAAAAGGTTGCAAAACAAATGATAACACTGGCAATATGGCATGTCCCTCCCTAGAGATTACAATATGTTGAGCTCATGTGAATGCATGGTTAGGTGCAAATCAGAAATTACACTATAAAATGGCCAAGTTTTGATCTATTTTGATATGAATTGAGACAATTATATAATAGTTTCTAATGTTTTTCACATCAAATACCTAACTTTGTCATTTTCATGCAAAAACAAGTTGACAAAACTGCAATCCAAAACTATTGAACAGCTTGTTATTCCTTTTTTTTTTTTTTTGGGGGGGGGGGGGGGGTTCAGTATGATATGTGACCTTCAATTTCAACACAATAGGCAAATGCTAAGTAATTCATACATGTTCTTTAGAGGCCCAGTTCTCTCACTCCAAACAGTATCAATTCTCCCAACCTTCTTACTTAAGCCCCTCCCACAATTGTCTGAAACCCATCCTCATCCAGATACAATCTCAGTTTATTGCTTCAAGGTGAGTATAGAAAAACTCAGTTTTTATAATCAAAACACTCTCAGTTCCATTTATGCTGTGTAACATAAGTTTTGGTACTCTGCTTTCCTTTAATTAGCTGTCAGTCAAGGAGCTGAGCCAAGTGAGAATTTTGGTACCCCCGTAAATTACAGTTTGGGGCGAGAGGTTTGGCCTTTCAACTTCTTTTAATTATGGGCTTATAGTAATAAAACATTCCAACTCCTTCTCTTCAGACACTGTCTTCATCGATGGCAGGCAGTGGCTGAGCTAGGTTGTTTGATCCCTGACATTGATTTATTTCTTACCTGTAAAAATGCCCCCCCCCCCCTCCCCCCCCCAAAAAAATCACACTGTCAACTTTTCAATAGCCCCATTTTATACCATATGTTCTTGGGTCCTCTTCCCCTTTTTTCCCATTGAAGCATTGAAACAAGCACCAAAATGTCAAATTTTAGTTGATTCATCAGTAAAGATGACATCCATGCTTGATTAGAAAAGTACAGTCTGTAGTACCATGAGACTGAGCATTGTATCATTGCACTCATGGCCATATGGGCTCCTTTCTCCCAGAGGGGCAGTGACCTTTGCCTGACTCAAGAGCCCCAAACAGGATATAGTATAATCTCTGCCTGGTTGAGGAATCGAAGTCTACTTGACTCAGCTACTGTAGGTTTTGGCCAATGGGGAGGTGGGGTCAGAAGTGCCTCCAATCAGTACAGTCATGATTGCACTCCCCTTCAATATATTTCAAATGTACATTTTTATTAACTTACGGTATAGGGTCCTCATACTTGACATGCAGATGGCTCATATTGAGTAGATGTTTAGTTTTGTTTGTGGTGGTCACACTGTAAGACGAGGTCACCATCTCAGTGACATGTTCCCACAATATTTCACGTTGGTAGTCAAGAATTGTGCTCATTTCATGCACAGTGTGTGGATAGGATATACTGCAGTGAATAGGACCCTTGTTTTTTTGTGGTCAAAGGTCATCTGAGGTTTCAGAGGGTCTACATCTCTGATTTACATGATATCTCAATGCAGGAAGGCCTGATGTTTTATTAAATACTGTCTATTTGGCAAAAAAAAAGAACAAACAATTTCAATGGCAAGGAATCACCAAGCCTTTTAGCTTTCTGATTCTAAATGCTTCAACCAGACCTGCACTACAAATCAGCTTCATATGGTGTAGACATCAGAAATGGTTATCCTTTCCTCGTTAGTAACATACAGGTAACTTCATTACCGGCATGATAAAAATGCATCCGAAATACTGGTTCCTGCAAGTTCCGGTTCTAGCTGGATCCAAATTTTTGGGATCTGGTGCAGCCCTACTGGACAATATTTTTAGCGCCAGACAAACACCTTTTTTGTTTTTCTGGAGCAGCCAGGGTTGTCTTTGGCACTTTTGAGCCTGAGCCCCAGTCTACAGGTATTTTCAAGCCCTGTAAAGATCATATGCATACAATCCATAACAAAATTTATGATGGCCCCTGCATTATGATCGAGGCACAACTATAGAATACCCCACCAATGAGAGAACTCACTTCCTCTCTGGAGGCGTAGTCACAGTGAAGCTTACAAAAGTGCAAAATACACAAATTTAGAAACTTTCACTGTGACTGGGCCTCCACTCAAAAGTGGAGGTTAAGTGAAGTTACTCAATCCTTCACAAATATTCACACAAATATATGCGTCATTATTTTGTGCTGAAAAATAATGCCAAAGTTAGAAATGGTCACTGCGACTGCAATTCTTCACAAATATTGACACAAATATGTACTTGGAAACGAGAAGCCTTACTGTAGGCCTATGTTGGGTCTTCCCAAAATAGAATTCAATTGTCAAGAAAACCACTGTGACCACGCCTCCACGTTTTCAAAAAGGTGTTTTTTTCTGCCAGTGACTGGTATTCTATAGGTAGTTACTCTGTGATTGGTTCAATTGCATTGATTCTAGCTCGCCAATAACAACTTTGTCGTAACTTTAGCACAATAGGCCTAGGGTTACCTCTGTGCTCGTCCTCAGTAGCCTAGCCAAAAGCCAGGTAATAATATTATTAACAAAGGACTGTGCAGGTTGTTCGCTATACTCCATATACCTATGCATAGGGAGCAATTACGCGACCGTCCTACACACTCAAGTCCTTTACTGATGACTAGGCCTCTAGCCTGTACCAACAGCCTCCGGAATTGCAATCTGTTCAGCCTATGCCCTAACCAAGAATGTAATAAGATACCAATACTGGAGTACGCCCAGACTTGTCCTAAATACTTACTGCAATGTTGATCTTGTCAAACATTTTTTGATGAGCCTTGCAATATTAGTTATTACCATATACTCGCACAATATTGTGTATGTCATATGCATACGGTCAACATAACGTACTATAGATTATGTACGCGTATGCTCCACCGATCTCGGTGGTATGTGTTCGTACATGTGATATTGAGGTAACGATTTCCTGGTAAATCTTACGGAGCTCCTAAAGTGCCAGTCTGCATGTCATGATGGTGAGATAATTTATCTGACCAAGTTATCATCTTTTCCCTAAGAAGTCGACATGGTGAGATAATTTATGTTACCATGTCGACATCCTAATTAAGGAAGTCGGCATGGTGAGATAATTTATGACACCATGTCGACATCTTTTGCTTAGGAAGTCGACATGGTGAGATAATTTATGTTACCATGTCAACATCCTAATTTAGGAAGTCGACATGGTGATATAATTTATGTTGCCATGTCAACATCCTAATTTAGGAAGTCGACATGGTGAAATAATTTATGTCACCATGTTGACATCTTTTGCTCAGGAAGTCGACATGGTGGGATAATTTCAACTATATATGTCTTTGTATAGCCACTTGCCCCAGGCGCGGATCCAGACATTCCAAAAGGGGGGCAGCTGACTTAAGAGAAAGCATCGAAGTGAGTGAGTTGCACTGCTTATTTCCCGTATGTTTTATTGTTGATCTGGCCGTAAACCCCCCCCCCCTCCCCCTGGAGCCACGTCTGGGCTGTCCGCATGCCAGAGTGCATTTAGTGCACTATATATACATGTGCGCGCATTTCCAATGTATGATGTCCGTGTATGCATCACAGTCATGTATACTGTACGTATATACGCACACCTACGGATTGCTTTGCCTTGTATATGCACACTTACAGAAAATCCCGGCGTACGATCACGAAATGCACCCTGGATAACATGCAGCATGCAGTGTCGGACACTGAGTGCATATACATAGATGTACTTAGTTGAAATTATCTCACCATGTCGACTTCCTAAGCTAAGGATGTCGACATGGTAACATAAATTACCTCACCATGTCGACTTGCTAAGCAAAGGATGTCGACATGGTGTCATAAATTATCTCACCATGTCGATTTCCTAAATTAGGATGTTGACATGGTAACATAAATTATCTCACCATGTCGACTTCCTAAATTAGGATGTTGACATGGTTACATAAATTATCTCACCATGCCGATTTCCTAAGCACAGGATGTAGACATGGCAAGATGAATTATCTCAACATGTCGACTTCCTAAGCAAAGGATGTCGACATGGTAACATAAATTATCTCACCATATCGATTTCCTAAATTAGGATGTTGACATGGTAACATAAATTATCTCACCATGTCGACTTCCTAAATTAGGATGTTGACATGGTTACATAAATTATCTCACCATGCCGATTTCCTAAGCACAGGATGTAGACATGGCAAGATGAATTATCTCAACATGTCGACTTCCTAAGCAAAGGATGTCGACATGGTAAGATAAATTATTTAAACATGTCGACTTCTTAAGGAAAAGATGACAACTTGGTCAGATAAATTATCTCACCATCATGACATGCAGACTGGCACTTTAGGAGCTCCGTAAAATCTAAATTTGCACTGTCGTATTAAAGCCTCATAAAACATCAGGTAGCAGTACCATATAGAGTATTTTCTTTCGTAGTACAGCGAGGGGGAACTAATTTGTTTAGCTTGAGAATCCTCATTAATACGCATCAAAAAAGATGGAAGAACCGGTTTAGAACCCGTTTAATGCATGACCTTCATGTCTGTCTCCCACATACTAGTACTAACTGTTATAAATTTAGCTTCCTGCCTCGAACCATTAAGGGTTGGAATCGTCTCCCCCTGAATGTAATGAGGGCTGCCTCTGTCCATAAGGACCCTATTACCTATATTACTGGGCATATTTATCCTCTCGACGCATGCGCGGTGAAAGAATGTCCTTTGGATGTGTCACCTTTTTTGAAGAAGAAGAAGAAGAAGAAGGTTTGGCTTGGTTATAATGCCCTGTGTTATCACCCCCTCCCCAAAAATGTTTTGTTTGGAATATGATAGGTTGAAAATCCCCTTGCCTCCGTACGAAAATGATGTCGCTACAGTAATCAGGCCGATGTTTTCATACTTAGGTACCTTTCCGTCCTTTCCGTCCAATTGAGACCGTGAGCCGAGGGGTTTATATTGACCTGGGAAAGTTACCAATTTCATACCCACCACTGGGTCCGGCATTGGGCACGTCATAAGTCAAGGAACTGGACATCTGCCGGTTTTCAGTGTTGGGTGTAGAAATGGGGGACATGCATTAACCCTCATACCCTTACAGGTAGGCTAGATGATCCTCCCGAATCACATTGAAAGAAAACTACATTGAAACCTCAGTGCCAGCTAGACGCCAAATATGACCCCTGGGGAAGTAGGCTAAATGATATCATTGGCAGGTTACAAACAAAACATAGCGCAGTATTCACCCATGATGTATACGAAATGAGCATTGCCAGAAATTTTAAATGTTATCGCGATCGGGGCCGTCTGCATGCCAGAAACGAAATAGTCCCCGGGGAAGGAGGCAAATATGACTTGTGAATGTTACCCGACTACAAATTCACATCCAAATGCTGCACTATATATATCGTAGCGATTGAAGAAGGCAACACGATTACCAGACACTTCAAGAGTACAGATGGGGTATGCTAGAGCCTGGTCGGTGATGACTGCCCCAAGATAGCTGCCCCAAGAGGGCCAGTAAATGAAATTGCAATTTTATATACAAAACAACTTTCGGCAAGTTCATGTTTTGGAGTAAACTTGGTAAAAAATAAATTGTCAATTGCTCAACATTTTAGGCATGCATGACGGAGACGAATCTATTTGAGAAATTGTAATAGGCCTATCTTTTTACTGCTCTAAAATATGACCGTTTTATTTACTTACTATTGTATTAACGCCTGGCAATGATTTTCAGTTTACAGGGCAAGAGCAGTCACCCCAACTTGAAGAAGTGTGGTACACATTTTGTCTTATAATGGCAACAAAGTTTCGGGAACTCTAGCTTTGAATGTTGCCGAGAAGCCTCATTCCGCACTCCTTGGATAACATAATGCAACAACAACGATATCCAGGCCACAATCTATCTTAGGTATATGCTACTGGGAAATGCAGATTCTTCGATAGTCCCCCAAATATTAAAATCTCCTTACAGGTAAAGTTAGGGTTACGGTTTAGAGGAAACGCTAAATCAAAATTATTTTTTGCAGTACAAGCTTCATATTTACAAATGTCTAAAAGGACGCAAATTGCGTTCCTAATACAGTAGTGTTCACACTTTGGAAAAAAGAGATTTTATTTTTATTTTTTTTTTAAATTGTTCTTGCTCGTAGAAAAAAAAACGAAAAAATTTAGCATAAAAAATGTACCTTTAGGTCAATGGGGTAGCTAGGTGAGGTGCATCCATCGTCCAAAACTGTTCCACCCCCCCCCCCCCCACTCCCAAATTGCTTCATACGCCACTGGATCATACCTTTTCAAAATTCAGAGGACGCAATGCGACGATGGTCTGTTATTATGGGTTATTATGGCTAACAGAGCTATGGCTGTCACTTATATCAAGACACTTGCAGGAATTTAACCTGAAGAAAAATGCAGCTAAGCAGTGTCGTCAGTCCAGAGTTACAAGAGACAACAGTCACATGGCTACACTGAGCTCCAAGATGGATGACTAATTTTGCAACCCTTTTACAGATGAGGAGCCCAACTGTTTGGTGAATGTAGCGACTGGAAGGGCTGCCACAAAAGCTACTGAAGAGTCGACTTGCTGCAAACGCTCACAAAAAGCAAAGAGGTAAGAAAACAATTTCAAAGTGAATGGGAGAAAAACAACATCCGCTTTCAAAACCCCGCCAAACTTACGAAAATAAAGAATTTTGCAACTGAAAATTACAAGGAAAAACCAGTTTCAAAAGTAGCACAGAAGCGTGCTGAGGGTCTCAGAGATATGTTTGTTCGCATGATAATTGTAGCCCCACAAAACACAATCTTGGACCTTAGAAAAATATTGTCCTACCCAATCATTGAGTACCCGTTATCACTGGCCCATTGCGATGGGACACGTGTCAAAACTGGTAAGTCAACTCTGTTGAAGAAGCTGGAGTCTTCTCAGAGTGATGCAGACATAGAGTCTGTGAGTCCCGAGAACTCAGTTGTTACAGTTTACGACGGTGGCTATGTTCTTCACTTTGTTCTCTCACAGGTCAAACTAGTGGCACGTCGTTAGCAACAATTGCACGAAAGATACTGTCAGGGATACGCCAAAGAATTTGTGTCTTGTAATGGACAAGTACTGTACACGGGCGCGTAGCAAGGGTTGTGTCATGGGGAGCATTTTGGTGTCATGGGGGGGGGGGTGGTCACAATATGAGGGAAAAGTCTAAGAAAAGAGAGGAAAACCCGCTATTTTAGGTGGGTCATGGGGGTTCTAACCCCCAAAACCCTCCCCGTGTCTACGCCACTGCAAGTATATCAAGAACTCGATTAAGGATAGCGAGAGGAAGATGCGAGGTTCAGTTGACATTGCCTTTGTGATAACAGGTTCAGAGCAATCAAATAAAGTGGCAAAAAACTTCTCACGAATGAAGTCTTTAAAAATGAATTGTCAAGATTCCTCCTGAACTTGAAGGAATGGCAAAAAAGGGCATTTCTGCAACATATTTGGGGAGAAGACTTTGTTTCAGTGTTTCTCATGGAGAGGAATATGCTTCTACTATAACTCAAGGGGGTTCACAAGGGACAATCAGGGTGACAAAACCACCTCACCTGCAAGGCGATCATGAAGAGGCGGACACCTTGATTGCTTTTGATGTTTTTCATGTCACAAATGATGTTATCGTAAGGCCTTCCGACACAGATGAATTTATTATGCTAATTGGTGTCATTGTCAATTCTAAGGACCAGTCGAATTACATCCCCATGGACCGTGGAATGGGAAGCAAAAGAACGACAATTTTGAAAATGGAAATTTTTGTTAAATGATGAAAACAGATGTTGTTTTTAGTACTTTTGCAAGCCTGAAGTGTTCCTCACAATGCAATCTTTTATCAAGATTTTGTTTTAGATAGCCAAAACCAGACCCGTAGCCGGGGGGGGGGGGGGCGGAGTGTTCGAACGACTCACCCCAACTTTAGGGAGGTCCATTTATCCAGCCCTGTGTTTGAAGGGTCAGCTATGAAATATTTTTTATCTTGACATATTAAGGACGAATTTCCGTTCACTTTTAGCAGGAAGATAAAACATTTCAGATTACATGTGTGATTTTTCTCAAAAAAGTGGTGTAGCCTACTGTGTGGAATTCCTGGGGGAAAAGGACTTCTGTTGTGTTCAAAAGGCCTCTAAAATGCCCCAGATTGCTAGAGATCTGCATACTTCAAACTTTTCCGGGGAAGCATGCCCATTTCTACACCCAACACTGAAAACCCGACAGACGTCCATGTCGGAAACAGTGGTGGGTATGATAATAATGGTATCCTTCCCAGGTAAATAAACCCCTCCGGGCTCCCGGTCTATGTCAAATACCCCATAAAGTCTGGGCAGCGAAGTCTTATCTGTGGCTTCTCCGCACTTCACATTTTAAGGGGGCCAGGGGGCGCACTGGAGGACATGAAGATTTTTCACACACATCACTAGACAATATAACATGGCACCGAAGACCCCATGCACCCTGAGGACGAACTTAGCGCAATGTCCGACCATGAGTGGGGTTTAGTAGGGAACTGCCGTAGGGCCCCTGGTGGTGTATACGCCAACAGCGGAGCTATAATGTGGTAACTTAAGCGTGGCCGCCCCCTGACCAACCAAAATTGCCTGCTGGTGACCATTTTAGGTTTGTAATATCCTGCACTAAATATGTGCCTGCAGGCAATTCTCGCTCTTTGACCAAAATCTTTCAGGCTAGCTCTGCGTGGTCCAGGAGAACTACCCGGACCTGTGCGGCGAAACCTCCTGAAAGCTTTAGACTTTTATAGGGATTTGTAATGTACTTATTCTAGAACAGTGACTGGAAACTCAGCTGGGCGGCAATTGTGTGACTTTGCGCAAGATTTTCTTGGTAACAAAAAATTAGGGTGGGGCAAACGGGGGGGGGGGGACGGGGTGGGGCCATGCTCGCCCCGGTGGGAACATTGCCCCCCCCCCCCCCCCGTCAAGGAAGCCTAGAAGTAATATAACAATAATGAAAAACCTACAAGGACTGAGGTTACTGGATGGGTGACCTTAAACATATTTTCTGCAACGTTATTTTTAAACATACCGGATTCCATGAGGTGTACTGGCCGAAGGGCTTATGCTCTGCTTTTCGTCCTTGATAAAGTGTAAGTTATTTGACATATAATCCTGCCTGGTCAGCATTGTACTTAGTTGAACATACTTTGGGCATTACAACAGATGCATTTGTTTGAACAAAATGTTCAGAGTAGAAATTTGAGGAATTATTGTCTTAGTTAACGATCGGCAAAACACGGCTTGTGGTTTCAATCACTTCTTACTAGCTCTGCTATCCCTCGTTCCCTGAATCTTGTCCCTGTTTCAATCCGTGTGCGCAAGGTCACATATAACCAAGATGTGTGTTGCAGACCAGGGAGCTGAAAATTCCATGTGCAGACGTTACCAAGGTTGTCACCAGCTAGCGAGGGACCGTGGGTCATGTAATCATCGGGGAAGACTGCCCTTCCCATGTCGTTGAGGAAAGTTTCGTCGGGAAGCCTTCATCTCTAGGGCCACGATAAAAACCCGATATACTTCAGTCACCCGGAAGATCTTCTTTATTTTGCTTACTAGAAGACCACATTCTTCAAGGAAATTCACATTTCCGAATTTTCCTTACAAAAACGGACGAGAGGTTGTTCAGATGAATGCAGTGCCATGGTTTGCCATCTGGCCTGCCGTGACGACAGCCGAATTTTAGCACCTTGAATGGTACTGAGTATCGGTCAGGCCGTTTTCAGTTACACATAATGATAAATAGAGCTGTACGAATGTCTCCCCATATGACTGTGAAAATTCATTTGAAGCCACCTTGTAAAGTGACATATTTTCACAGACGTTGGAAGTCATCATTGATAGTTTGGAGTTCTGGAAGTCACAGGCGTAGAAAGTTTTTTTTACTTAGTGGACCTTGCAATTGATACAACGAATATTCTTATCAGAGACAAATTCATAGTATGTTTTTCCCGTTGCATGGTTTCCCCAGAAAAAAAAGACAAGACCATCACATCTAATAATAGCGGTACTTTTTATCTGGTAATTTTGCAAGCAATCAAGATATGTTTTTTCTATTGAAGTGAAACTCTCTCATTTCAAAGAAAAGCTCAAAATGACGACTGCTCCATTTCTAGTTATAAGTCTGGGGCATGCCATTTCGGACTGTCAGACTCAGAGGGGTTATATTTTTGGACAATTGCCCGTACGCTCCGCTTAGATACTGTTTTGATCGAACAGATTACTTAACAGAACAATGCATGCTTGCAAATTACTATTCGTTTTGGGGCAATATTATGAAGTGAAAAAAGAAAGTTCAATATAACACCTGCTTTGTTTCTAGTTACGAGCCTAAGAAATGCCATTTCCTGTTGTCAAGGGTTTCTCAATTTTTCAAAAATTCCTGTGCCCTCCACTTAAATAATCTTTCGGGCAGATAACATTTTGCGGACCAAAAAACGGAAACGCTCCCGTACGCATAAGTTAATACATGAAACATAAAACTTCAAATATATGGGAAACCAAACTTTTTTGCGGCAAAATTTTCCACTTTGTTCCGAGGAAGATAATCTGCATGATGATACGGTACTCAGTAACCCCAACAAAACTGCAAGTCATCCCTACTTGAGTTTCCCACAAGAAGGTCAGATTCTTCCTCAAAAAACCCAAAAGCTGTCACAAAATTACAATTTTTCTCCAATACAAGCTTAAGATTTTTTAATTTTTCTGTCAAATATTTTCAGTACTTCTTGATCAAAACCCCAAATTTTGTGGGTGTTTTTTGTATTGCAAGGTTGTGTCATGGGGGGTTCTAACCCCCCTCCTCGTGGCTACGCCACTGCTCAGATTAGCCAATAGGAAACGCAGACTTTTCAGTAATCCCTCAACTTTTCAGATTTCATTACGTGAAATCCAGAATCCCAAATTCCCTGCAATACAATTCCCATACTTTCAAATATTTGTGTAGAAGTGCAGAAGTTTCGGCACAATTCGCGCTCGGCAAATCACGTCTTTACTATAGTGGTGTTAACACTTAAAAAAAAGTCGGAAAATTTTAATGCTTGCCTTCTGGGAAAATGTCTAGCTAGGCAACTGTTTACAAGCATTAACATTTAGCAGTAAATTTTTCCGTTCAAAGCTAGGAAAATGCTCGAAGTTACTTTGGGTGCATCATAACCACTTGTTGGGACACCCCGCTCTCCCTTCCAAATTTGACCACTGTAGTGTTATGCTGTTCACGGCAAAGATCCTTTCTTCTTGACGCAACATTGGGAGGGGGAAAGGGGGTTCCACGTAAGCCTACTATAACTGAAATTGACGAGTAATATGAAAAGTGTCCCAACAGTTTTGTCCAAGATTGTAGTTGTATGGCTCTTGGGGAAACTGAAAGTACTCCACCGTCTTGCATAGTTGAGAAAAGAATGAAAAAATTTTTGGCGAGAATGTCTGAGGGTAAGAACCCTACATTTTTGTCACGTTTGCGGTTTCAATTTATGTTTTAACTGCATTTGTCAAAAAATTTCATTCAAAGGAGATTACCGTGATTAAAAACATTCTGGATAATAATGATTTATCAGGAACTCGGTTTAATGTAAAATGTGCAGCAAAAATGTTGTAAACTGTCAAAATTGGCATAGAGAAATGAGTAATAAAAAGGTGCATAAATTATAATTTTAACGAGATTGATGAGAAATTTGAACGTTATCTATAGAATTTAAGTACTGAGATCGAGTAAAAACGAAAAGGTAAAAGTGTACCTCAAGACCTTAATGGGACATTCTTAAGTCGAGAAATTAAACGTACGGTTGAAGTTTATTCACTCAACTTGAAGTGGAACATTGCGCAATACCTTGTGGTGTCATTGCAGTATTACTCAAATTGCAATCTTTCTATTTCATTGTCTTTCTGAAAGTTGCTGCACCATAAAAAATTACCACACCATGTATCAAGTTGTGGCATACTATAAACCGTATGGGATGATGTAATTAATAAGCTCTCTCTGCGCAACACGCATGCTTTGCAAGCAAACAGGAAGTCTTTAAGGTCATAAAAACATTTTTAATTTTAAAGGGAAACAAAGCAGGTAATGTGAGTTGTACAACAAGAAAGTCACAAAATATTGTTAAATGGAATATTGCGTTTCAATATGAGAATAAATTGTAACGTTTAATATCTAAACAATGGAACGAGATATGGCAAAGGGAGTTTGATGACTAAAATTCATTTTTTAACCTTTGGTATTTTTAACCTCTATAGTATTTTTAAAATTCTTGACTTGATGTGCTCTTAAAGGACATTTGAGAAATAAGAATAGAATTATTGCTGACAGGAAGGAAGGATGTGTATAGAGAAGGGGGGTGGGCTCGAAAGTAGAATTCTATAGTTCAAACAAGGGCAACCGTTCACAGGAAAATTGTATTTTCTATTGATTTTGAAGACACCGTGGTTTTCGGTAGATGCACGGTCTGAGTACGGACCTGGCCCGATCATGCAACGGAGGAATTTGTCCATGTGCATAGTCTCAAAATCGAATTCAAGACAGCACGATGAAAGACACCACGATAAAGAGAACAAGTCGCTCGAAGCAAAAGTGCATCTACGTTCCAGATAAAATAACAATAATAACAGTTTGTACCGTTTCAATGATCACTTCGCCACCATCATTTTCGCTATACAAATACCTTTACTTATGGAGTCAACACCGTCCGAACCGTTAAAGGAAAAGAGCTGCGGTTCCAAACTTACTTTTCAGCAACAGCTATAAACTCTTCGTATTTTCCCTCAAAATCCCTATCATGCATTGCAGGACTATACGCATTGCATAACCAATGAGTTAATCTCCAGAAAGTTCAAAATTTCATTGCCCTTTTTACTTAAGGTAGACTAAAATGCACTAATTCAAATCGGGATGACTGCGTTTTTCCTTTGAAGTTTGAGAATCTTTGATTCCACAAAGCACATTGCTGGAATTTTCAGCGGAATAATTAAAAGCTTACCATTCTTCAATTACACTTATTGTGTCATTAACATGCATACAAGTTACCAACTCCAAATGACAGAATGGTGAAAGCAATCATGATGAAATTCCTTTGTGTATAAAATAAGTTGTTGTGCCTTCGAATAAATTGTTCGTCTTGAACTTGCAGCCATGACTTAGCTACTGGACAGCCACGTATAAGGAGACACGTGTTAACAAAACTAAACCGTTGCGAAACTTCTTGATTGGTTCCTTTAAGTTTGAGATAATATCTTGATCAACATTGTTTTAGGAAAAAAAGGAGAATCGTTTGAGCAGACACCGAGAAAAAGTTTGACAATTGTGTTACATTTCCCTCAATGGAACTTATGAAGAAAGTTGTCCGCACAAGCTCAATTTATGTCTAAACTCAAGATTTTTGCAGATCCAAAAAGGGAGTTACTTTAGCTCTGTTGCCATGACAATTTGCAGTCATGTTTTCTAAACCGCAGGTAATTACGTCAAAAGTAAAAACCTGTTCGTGTTCCTCACAGTTGCGAGATGCCCATCCTTTACACATCAAGTCCCTCCTGACCATCAAATAAAAGTTCTAAGTTACAATTTAACAAAGACTTTACAATAGCCTAAATATATATAGTTGGTGTATAGTTGCTATAGTTGCTAGTATAGGCGTAGTCTAAACACGTCTCTCTTCCAATTTAAATCCTAACATACCCCTTAAAGAGAATATTTATCCTTCAACATCTAGTCAAAAGCTACGTATTATTTATTCATCACACGCGATACGCCTACCAATTTCCGCAGTCTTTCACATTTTGGAGGACCAAGATCCAACTGAAACTTAAAAAAATTTAGGATATCCTACTTGGAAGATTGTAGGACAGGTGCTATACTGCCAGGTTTTGATGCAGTGGTGCGCGTATGGATCATAGACCTATTTCCAAATAGCAATTACAATGAATTGTGGGATAGAGTTTTGGGTGTATGTCAGTTTTCACCACAGTAAAATGCCATTGACAAAAATGACAAACACCAAAACTCTATCCCACAATCCTTTGTAATTGCTATTTGGAAATAGGTCTATGGGACGACAAGGGGACAAGTCCCCTCACATTTTGGTCCTCTTCTCCTCACTTCGGGAGAACAATTCAACCCTTCAATTTGAAACATGTGAAAATTAAAGGCCAAGTTCTCTCACCTGAAACAGTACCAATTCTCTATAACCTTCTTACTTAAGAACCTCCCACAGTTGTCTGAAATTCATTATCATCCAGATACAATCTCAGTTTATTGCTTCAAGGTGAGTATAGAAAAACTCAATTTATATGATCAAAACATTCTCGGCACAGTTCACGCTGTGCAACATACGTTTTGGTACTCTGCATTGTTTGAATTAGCTGTCAATCGAAGAACTGAGCCAATTGAGAATTTTGGTACCCCGTACCAAAATTGTAGTGTGGGGTGAGAGGTTTGGCCCTTCATACTTCACATTTTTTTCTGTTTTGTATTAGTTTGTCAGTGCTTTGGACTCGTGTGCTTCTAATGAGCGTAAAACGTCAATAATTAATTTTAAGATAAATTTTAGGCTGATTTAATGTGCCCCGCACTTGTATGATTATTATATTAAAATTTAATAACAGCGATTTGATCTTAGTGGAAAACATGGAATATGATTTTTCGAGATAAGTGGGCCCGAACGGCTAAGTGCTTAAATCATCTCACTACTTAATGTTTTCAAGTATATTTTTAAAGTATGTACTTAAAATTGTTTTTCAATCAGCAAAGTTTTAAAAATGAAGTTGTATTTATTATGTTGTAAAGTTAACCGTCAAATGATAAACCAGGCTTCTTTTTCCATTGCGAATGTTAACGAGTTTGCTTTGATGATAATAACAGAACATCAGCTCAACCAATACGATCACTGAGTTAAGATTGCTGCATGACCATTATACGGTCCCAACGTTTTACGTTAAAGGTGTAGGTAACAAAACATAAGCCTATAAATATCACAAATTAACACCACATTGACACTAAAGGAACATTTGCACTCAAGGTTGTTCCGTTCCGCAAAATATAAATACAGACACGTTTTATTTCACTCTGTTCTTTTGATGAGGGGACACCCTTCCCTCCCCCTACAGACCCATCGTCCTCCAAGATGGCATTTCAAAATGGGGAAAATTCC
Organism: Holothuria scabra; assembly: GCA_037179385.1. Lineage (NCBI taxonomy): Eukaryota > Metazoa > Echinodermata > Holothuroidea > Aspidochirotida > Holothuriidae > Holothuria > Holothuria scabra. The sequence continues at coordinate 10,068,535 of CM074197.1, forward strand.
CCCCTGTCTTTGGAGATGTGTCAAGCTGTTGGACGCAAAACACACGTAATTACATACACCTTGTAACTCTAGTCTGTTTCTTTAAAGAACCTGCAATTGCCGGATTTTATAGTTGACAGCACGGGCAGAACAATTTCAATCGCTCGGAAATTCTCAGATAAAAAAGTTGAGTAACAATAATAATTATTATACCTACGGTGACACCTGCCCCCACGAGAAGTAGGGACTTCAGATTTCTCTCGCGAAAAAGTTTGCAATCTATGTTGGTCTTATAATGGAGATGGAGCTAAGTCAAAATATATTCCTTCGACAGTCCAAGAAGACTCTTTACCCAAGTGCAAACCACACTATTGAAGAAAGCCTGGCTCCACCGCTGAATTATGTACTGAAAAGTTCACCAGACAAGTCTATTCTGTATACGAGGGCTCTGTAAGGGGCTAGGTACAATACGAACTCCCAGTAAGAGGCGTAGCAAGCGAGAGAACCCAAATTCCGAAGTCTCATATTGTTCGGTGAGCAGCCCTACCTATCCAGGTGCCAGTGCATGCAATGTCTCACACTTGCTCCCTACGGTTTCATTCCTACCAAGATTGGGAGGTATTAAAATAATGGGTGTGGGGTATCATGGCAATCGCTGTCTCTTCACATGCATGGCCCGAACGGGTCTTTCTTTCCCCTGTAGTGTCGTATCTACGGTGTGATCAAGGTATAAAGAGCGACCCTCATATTACGGAGTGTCAAAGCAATTTATCACCGTGATGATTTATCTATTAAGTTAATCTTGACTTAAGTTTCGGCCATCTAGACGCATAAATTTACTTCATTCAAGATGACTCAAACTAATGTGACTATTACTGCGACGACGTGCATCGACTCTGGTAACCATTAAAAGAATTCTATGGAATTCTCAATCGGTATCTATGAAATCCATTTACATTTTAGAAAATGGGCTTTTATACAGTCTTAGCATTTCTTCAATACGCATATAAACCTGGTTCTGTCAAAGGTTTTCTCGTCTTTAATGATCCCTCTTCTAATCGCCGAGACTAAAAGTACCTTGCAGGACCCTGTGGCCCAGCACACATGATACTCTCACCGGTAATGTAAGAAGCATCATCAGAAAGAAGGAATGATACAAGGGACCCTACTTCCTCTGCCTTTCCCATTCTGTGAAGAAAACAAAAACAATTCTTGATGAAGAACATTTTTTCATGTAAGATGTTTGTTTTTCTGGGACTAAAATAACTTAGCTAGATGGACCCACGTACTTCCTATATTTTCATTGCCGGTTTTACACACTAACTCGTCGCTACGTGTGGCAGCTTGTGGTATATGTGAACCAATCGTTCCCATATGCATGGATAGGGCATACAATGCCGCTACCGTACGTGTGAGAAAAAGCACACCAAAATGGCCGTCTGCTATGGTTTTGTGTGACTTGACTTTGGACTTGCTCCAGTATATTCCCTTTTTTGCAAGAAAGTTGAAATATTTTTGAAATATTGCAAGGTAAGGTCAAAATCACTCCATGCACTGCAGGAATATGATATTGCTTCCCGTTCAAGTTTAACTTTTGCTTAAAATATTACAGAGTCGTCGTCAAATCAGACGATTTATAGCTTCACGGCAGCCATCTTGGTGCGCCTTTTTTGTCCCAGCCGGTGGCGGCCATCTACCGATAGGACGTATACGTTGCATGCTCTGTCTATGTATAGTCCGTGGATGGACCTAACAAAGACCAAATCCTCGCACCCCAAACAATTCCACTTCCTCAAACAATTCCAATTCCTCCAAGTAGGTCAGTCTACCTGTTGGATGAAAGTTGAGTTTGTCAGTCGTGGCGCTGCCATGGGATCTGAGGACTACTACGAGCCCCCGAGCACCGGGTCTTGAACTCTAAACACGGTGTTCTTGCACCCACGGTAATAGTGCTTGACATGTTTTGTTTGCAATCGTATTTGGAATCCCAACCCATTTTATCTCGGTTTCTCTAAACAAACGTTACCGCTACCGGAATTTGCTACTATTCCACAAGTGTTTATTCTTAAAGTTGCATGGTCTGCCAAAAAACTGACCAGTTTTTAGAGGTCACGTTTCACTTTATGGAAGGGAGCGTATTTTACGACATAGAAACATAGTTTATCAAGCTTTCGGTGTTATAATCCGTTAATTATTTGCATATATTCTGAAGGAATAGGGAAAACGTCCCGGCCGTCGGACATCTCAGAAATACACCCAGTTGAATTTAGGTGGCTATATCCACCCCAAAAACACATTCGAGAAAGAATTGCCGCTACTAATAAATCACACATTCACTTACCTTGCAGAAGGTTCATTCTCCTTTATTTTGAGCAGCCCTAGATGGGTAAGTCTACCGGGATGATCGATTCCCTGTTAATTCAACACGATTGAAACAAAATCAGCATTATGTCTTTTTATTGGCATATGTACTTTTTGACGATTATAAAGTCAGCTACTACTGTAAAATTCCAACTACAGTTGGGATAAAATCATTGAAGACGTGGTCACAAGAGTACAAAGACAGGTTAGTGATTTTTTGTTTTGGAGGGGGTGGGGCATGGACAGTGGGGGTGAGGGCCAGGGAAAGTCACTTTTTCTGTAAAGCAAGTTTAGTTGTCCTGATTATTTCCTAAAACAGGCTTCAGTCAACCCTTGTACAGAAGAAAACCCAGATTGTTTTGTTCATATCTTGTCCCTAGACATACAAGGAAATAATGTTGCCAGAATAGTCTGTGAGCATGTTGTATACTGTAGGCTACGTTTCAACTCCTTGCTTCTATCCGAGGTAGTACTTCAATGCTTCTGTGTAAAAGCCAAAGGGCTCGAAGGGAAAAACTAAGGCCGGCTCAACTATATCATTGAATCACTATCGAGTCATATAAACGAAATATGTTGCGTCTGAACTAAGAATCTTGCAAAGAGCGTAGTCCTAACAAAAATAAAACAGAACTGCTTACCGATGCCATATCGAGTTTTGTTAGGCCCACGCCCATGAACACTAAAGGTCTATTCTTATTTTGTTTAGAGCCTTTACTTTTAGACAAGCAACATACCTGCATACCAAGGAGCGGGTGCCTACCAGTTTGAGCAAAATGTAACTGAATATGTTAGCGCGTAATGTTTTCTAAAAAGGGGGGGGGGGGGTCGTCTAGAAAAAGTGTTACTGTGAACAATCTGAACTCCGATCATCATTTAAAGCCGATGGAAGTGTTTCATGTCAACATCGCCCAGAGTCATATTTGCGGACAGGAGTCAGAAATCGTACTAATTTCCCACACGACTTTCAGGAAGCGAAATGGAAATACAACCTACCGGCTTTGCATTACGCTACTGCTTATGACGTAGGCCTATCTGTATTTACCTAATCACAAATTTCGAACGAAACGACATATAAACCCCCGCGAGATGTTGCAACAACGATACACTAGATATCGATATAGTGGAATCATCGATAAATTTATGAAGACACAAATGTTTCAGTTTCAGAGTGAAACTGGATATTAGCTGCTTGTTAAAGGGACCCGTTGAGTTGATAGGCGATGTCTTAAAGGGCCAATCCTCTCACTCCCAAACTACACTTCTTGTATGGGTAAAAGAAACTTTCAATTGGCTCAGCTCTTTGATTGCCTGCTAATTCAAACAATGCAAAGTTTCAACGCTTACATTGCACAGCATGAACTGTGCTGAGAGTGTTTCGAATATACACGTTGAACTTTTCTATACTCGCCCTTAAGCAATAAACTGAGATTGTGTCTGGATGAGGATTAATTTCATACAATTGTGGGAAGGGCATAATTAAGAAGTTTAGGAGAACAGATACTGTTTGGGGTGAGAGAATTTGGCCTTTAATGACAGTGCTAAAGGGTCATTAGCAAATTTATGCGTATAGTTAGCATATTAAGTCAGATTTTATATCCAGTAGTTACCGAAGAAGTTAAAAGTTTGAATTTTGTTGTTACCTGACTTTGTAACGATTTTGTGCAGAAAATGAGAAGGTTTCTGGTACCGGGTATATAATAACTGAGTTAACCCTTTACCGTTGTTTGGGTCCTTTTGGACCCATGCGGAGAGCTCGGCTGTCACACATCTTTACTGTTTCACGCGGAGCTCGAAACTGCGAGTAGCTACCCGAAAATTCGGCCACAAGAGCGAGAGAGACAATAGTTCAAGGTCACGGGGTCAATGGCCTACGGAAGCCGATGCGGGTCGGGCTACGTCCGCTTTTCCGCCCAATCCCGAGGTGCGCAAATATGCTCCGATAGGAGCACAACGGTAAAGGGTTAAACCGTTAAGAGACTCAATCATAAAGTACCGGTAGTAATTTGTATGTAGGATATGTTGATTGTCTAAGTTTGGCCATATGCCATTGAGTATGTGAAGAAAACTAAACAGGTTTGGAAAAAAATTGTTGAATTTCATGAACCAACTCAATTAGTCGCTGTAAGTGAATACTTAAAAAAGGGATAGAGGTCATATCATATTTTGGTAACTATGTTAAAGGCGCACTTATTCTAAGCATTTCGGTGAAATTTGTATTGAAATCCGATGTGTGGTTCGCAAGATATGAGCAAGTTAAGTTGTTACATTTTCAACAAAAAGTGAACTTGAAGCAAGCACATATGACATTATATTCTCTTATTGGTGGACAGTCTTTTGTTTTTCTTTAAACGTTATAGCCTATTCTCATCAGTCCCATATTATCAAAATGGGATTGCATAAGTGGCATGAGAACTTTTTTAACTTTGCAATCCCCCTGGGCGAGGTCCTTTACTTATTGGCATCAAGGTCAACACAACAGCCTGAAAAACAAAAGAGTTACAAAGCTTCCTTGTCAATGTGAGGAAGTGATGTAACCTCTGCTGCCATCAGGTTCACTTTGTAACACAAATGTAGTAACTTCGTTGCTGATATCTCGAGAATTAAATGTCCGATCTGAATGGACATTTCACCACACTTGTGTAGATTTGATTCTTCTTTAACATGTGAAAATAAAATTTTTGCTTAAACCTCCCCTTTAAAGATTTAACACCGATAGACCGTTCACAATAGCAGCTTTGATATATCCTAGAAAGCCTAGTCATAACCACATATTAAAGGTGGTATCTCACGAAGAACGCGTACGGTTTGCGACCGGTTTGCGACTAAAATTCGCCTGGTTCGCAAAATGTTAGCAAAACTGTCGCACGTCTGTCGCGCAATTCGCAGAGGTCGCAAAAGCTTCGCAAGCAGTTTTGAACATGTTCAAAAATTTTTGCGACTAATTTGAGAAAGATCAAACGCGAGATGTTAGCAAAGTGTTCGCCAAGCGTTATCACTAATGTCGCACTAACATCGCACTAACGTCGCCCGTTTTGTGACTCCTAACAGGGTCGGATTTGCTCTTCTTTTAGCACGACATTAGTGCGAAGTTATTGCAAAATTAGCGCGAAGTTTGTACGAAGTTAGTGCTTATATTTCGCGACTGTTTGAAGGTCATGTTTGGACGTGAAACATTCTCGCGTATAACGTGCATATGTCGCACGTACGCAGCTGAATACGCACGTTACGGGGTCACAATACGACCGCCCAAGTAGCGCTTTCTGTTTGGATAGACCTATATTAAACTGGTAATATTACAACTATCGTTTATGTCCATTGTGCGTGCCACGGTTAGTCAGCCATCATGCCTGGCAAGAAGAAACAGAGGAGGGAAACTGCTGCGGCTGAATTAGTGCCTGCCGGTTCGGGCGAAAAAGGAGATGACTGATGGTGTTCCTGTTGCTTATGGTACTCAGGGTGATGATGAGTCTATCGGTGCCACATCCAGCTACAGCTGGACTGAGGCCCAGAAGGAGACTATGGTGGAACTGGAATTCCTTCAAGAACATGATGTTTTTTACAACAAAAGCCATAAGGAGTTTAAGAACACTCTAGTCAAGAAGTTAAATTCAGACTAATTTTCAATTGTTTCAATCTGTGGGTTTTATAAGGGGCGTTCAACTGAAATATTCGCAAAACGTTCGTATTTTGGTCGTAAAGTTTGTGAGACGTTAGTGCAACATTCGCGCGACTGACGCGAGACTGGCAGGTGATTTAGACGTTGTTTGTGATGTTAGCACGTCAGTTGCACTACTGTTGCACCAATGTCTCAGGCGAATGCTTAGCGTCGATTTCCACAAATGCGCTCAAAATTCGCACTAATGTCGCACTAATGTCACACTAACTTCGCACGAATGTTTTGCGACTTTCTTGACAACTTTTTTGACGCGAAAAATAATTTGCGACTCTCGCGTTTTGAAATTCGCAATGGACGCAAAAATATACGTGCGAATTGTTCTTCGTGAGCTTTAAGTCAGGGCCATCCCGACTCATTGAATGGGGTTGTTCAAGGTGAGAACATTTACCCATTCAATTAGAATAGGGCTATCCCGTGATAACACGCCGACGCCTGGGCGTGGATTATCCCGGGATAACACACGGTTATCAGAGCGTGATAAGATGTGGTAACCGTTACTTACCCCGTGGAAGAACGGTGTATCAATCATTCCCGGAAGCACTGAGTTTACTCTGATGTGTTTATTAAAACATTCTTTCGATAGATGGTAGGTCAAGGCGGCTAGTGTTAATTTGCTCACGAGGTATACCAGTATATCCTGAAAGTAATATAATATATTCAACAGTAAAGGATTACATATCCAGATGTGAAAAAGTTCCAACTTTTTATCGTTTATCGTTGTCGTTTAAGCCTTCCTCAAATAACACTCACCAAGTTCTTTTGTACTCTTGCAAATATTCCTGGATTGCTTCCCTAAATGAGTGCATGCTTGAGAAGGGGCATGTTTGTGACGGGAGGCGTGGTGTGATGCTACAGTAATTACCTAGTCGTTGAACCACCATTTTTTAGGTAAACGACGTCACTCTATTATTCCTGTTTGTGTGAAAATTATTTGCAATTATTCATGGTGTCATTTCTAAGTAATGTTAAAGTGTTGTTTTGTATATGAGGCAAAAAATGTAAGAGCTCTTTACAATTTTGCAACATATTTTTCATTGGATCACGGGCTAATAAGGTTTTGAATTAAGGTACGTACAGCTTCTTCTCTAATGCGAAATGCAGTATAACAGATGACCATTTTCACTCAAAATTATTTACAGAATTGCTGTGGTTTCTTTTACAATATGAACATTCAACAGTGACAGGAACTGCTAGTATAAACTAATTTTACTATCATATAGTCTGATAGTTAATAAAAGGGGTGACCAAATTGGGGGAGAGGTTATAACCCCTTCACATTTAAAAGGGGAGTTCGAAACAATTACCCATCCCCTCACCGTTTTTTAGGTTCGATTCCAAAAAAAAAAAAATAATAATAACAATAATTCACGGAGATATATTGAAAGCAGGGGTCCTCACACCGAGAGCCAAGGACTTTACCAGGAAGACACAAAGAAAAAAATACAAAAAAATGCAGAAATTTCATTTTAGACTCTTAGACCTCTGCCATGACCTATCAACGAAGACCTTCAACCGTGAACTTCAGTACGTATGTCAGTTGGGAAGCAAACCTCACATTTGTGACCGTTATTGCGCAATATTTACACCCTCAACAATCGCGGTGAAATGCATTTTGGGAGACTGTACTCGAGCTAGCCTACGAGAGCGGAAACGGACAGTCGTTAAAATGTCAATAATTGGTATTCAAGGTCTTACGTAATTGAGTATTTCTTGGTGATTGAGGAAAAATAGAAAGTTAAATATCAAAGAAACTCGTTATAGTAGATAGCGATTGCCAGGAAGTGAACTTTGGCTTGAGTCTTTATCATAACCTTTCCGAAAAATCGAAGGAGCGAGAGCTCACTTGCGAAGTTTAACACTGCACATTGTCTGTCTTCAGGATGAGAATATGTTGAAATATAATTTGAAAGAGAGATAACAAATAATATTTCCAAAATATATCGGTGCCTTTCTTGTCCTTTTATCTTCACAAAAATTGCTATAAACAACACTGTTCCTTTACTTTGCTCATCTTTTCATTATATGTGTGCATACTTTCGCATCACTTACGTATGTGCACGGCCGATGCATGACGTTGTGTTTGATCTTGTATCGCACTGCTGCAATATGCTGGATACCATCATGCATTGCATTTCGAGATGGCTGACTGCCTATAAAATGTGTACTTTAACCAGATTCGTAGCATAAACAAAGCGGGACTGACAGTCTTTAGCAAAATTGGAGTAATTCATCAACGAACTTATGTGGGTAAGTATATTTTCCTGAACAATTGTCAACATTTGGTGTTTGTTATGAACTTCGTTCGGGACAAATTTGTGAACATTCGCTCAACGTTCAGCCGGGGTGACATAAAATCTAACAGAGATTCTTGTCCCTTTTGGAAAATATTTTGCCTGAAATTGGTTGTATGATAACTTGCGAAGTTTAAGTCTGGTAGGTATCATAGCTTTCTTGATCGAAATCGGGATGTACAGAATAAAAACCCATTCTTTTTTCGAAGTGTAGGTTTGCATCAGCGGCTAAAATTCAAAATTGTGTGACGTCATCAGAGCTTAATATATTTCGGTGTCCCAGAGGTCAGCTTCCCAACTGATGTGTCTCCTGACATGCTAAATGAGAAATGCAATCATAAATTTCAGCCGTATAAAATACCTACTTGCACTCTTGGAACACCTAGGTTAAATCAAGTTAATTAGTATTGGTGTTCTATTATCCTGCACGGTTAAATTAAAGATTTAACTGGGGTAAATATGGGGTAAATATACCGTCACACCTATCCTGGTTAAATTTAACCCCTGTGTTTTAAGAGTGTGGCTATTATTGAACAATTACAACTGTTTGTTGCAACCCCACTCATCCCATGAGAATTCTCCACTAGTAGTGTTTTCAGACACAGTGTTCATTCTCCGAAGCTCAATAAGTTACCACCTTTTTACAATATACCCCTATACCCTTGAAGAAGCAGCTTTTGGCAAACCAGTGCAAAGATTGCTTAGGTATGAGCCGGGATTAAAGATCAGTGAGTCACCCCATCAGGCGCGGCCCGAGGGACATTAATTTTTGGGGGTGGCTAGTTCCAGTCAATTTTTACCATCTAAGCGGAGCGCCATAATCAGTTGGCGCGTAGCACTTGTCCATTTGGGGGGGGGGTAGCAATTTTTTCGGGGGAGGGGTAGAACCGCCCCTGCACCCATCCTCCCCTCCACTGCCAAGTAACATTCAGGCGGATAAAAACGCAATGTATTAATCAAATATAATAGCTATACTGCATTTATATTCAAATAGTCTCACCTTCCCAATAAGATTCATAGCGAAGTCAGTTGCACCTGCTGTCGAATTTGTTACGATTGATCCAGCTCTATTGAAAAAAGAAAATCACGTTGTACGTTTATGTATTACATGCAACCTTCCTTCTTACATCTTTATGAAATCATCCTTTTCTTTGGGAGTGTCCTAGCAAACATTTCCTATTCTGTGGGAACGTCAGAGGGTCAATTTTAAATTTTCGGGTAACAAAATGTAACCAAAATTGTTTTCCGCGAAAACCTGTGAGTGATCAGGTTAAGCAGCTGGTACAGTATTTAATGTCTAAACGAGCAAAAATGTGTAGCCGCAGGACGGCTTGTTAATTGGTAAGGCTATTGCGGGTGAATTGACTTTTTTTTTGGGGGGGGGGGGTATATAACAATACCTGACGGACTATGTAACTGGTAGCAACACATTTACTAAAGTTTAAAAGAAATTGATATTAAAGAGGGTTGACAGTGGCGGGGGGGGGGGGGTTGGTTTTGCTCTCACACTGCGATGCTGATTATTCTCGCCTAGGCGATATGATCATATATTGCGTTGGTCTTCGACAGAGGTGGCAATATTCGCCAAGTGATGTTCACAGTTCTAGTATACCTGGACTGAAGGGTTTCCAAGACATCTGAAAAATCCATGATGGCCATTCTGCCCTTCATACTCAGGAGCCATTCGGTCTTTTACGTTTGAGTGATACCACAACTCTTTGGAAATAATTCATACTGTCAGATCCAGTTCATATTTTAAAATTACATGCAATGCGATCAACCAATCTGCACTCGATATTCAAATTCTTCCATGTGAATTTTATCGTTGTAAACAAGTAATTTAAAACAGAAATAATCAATTTGAAACTACTACAGCAGAGATTAGGAATTTCAAATTTCTTCCGGTTGTGTTTCAAATGTATTTTACGCAATTTATTACAACAAACGTACCAACTTGGTTACTTTTAGCTTTAATAACTGTCATGCCCGTACGGGACGGGGGGGGGGGGGGGCTCTTCGACGGAGCTACAGTATCCCTCCAGTTTTCCAAAACCTTGCTGAATCGATTAGACTTCGATACCTCAGTCGGTCAGAAATCATGCCCTGGTTGGGGATCTGCAGGAGTCGGGCAAAAGGTCGCCCCCCCCCCCTCCTTGAGAGAAAGACACAAAAAAAAATGTGATTTATCTCAAAATGAAAATAAAGAAGGATGTTCGATAGTTTTGGAACAATTGGAAGCAGTGGTTTACACTAGCAGCTAACTTCAGTAAACAAGTTTTCCTCCGTCTGAAAACAAAGAATTGTCGTTTCAAATTTATTACAGTTACTGTTGTGATAAACATACCCACGTTTCTCCAAGGTTGGAAGACATTCATTGATGAACAGGAAAATCTCCTTCACGTTCATGTCAAATGTCTGTTAACAGAAAATATTTGTGAGTAAATAAACTTTTCTGATGGTAAATATATTGCATATGATGCCCTGAATATTATGTAATAAACAGCATAAGATTCTGGTCAGTCGAGGCAGAATGGAGAAATTATGGGCTAAGTATACCAGCTGAAAGAGAAAAATTACCTTTGGCTGGTGATAAAAATTGGACAAATCTCAAACGGAATTAAAGATTCTTTTTGCATATACCATGCATGCCCTTTCAAATCCCTCTACTCCTTTAGGAACCCATTGAAACATTTTGATCCAATTTTATTTGGTTAAAAGGTCGCACAGTGAATTCTCTATTGGATTCCCCACGGACCCAGTGGGCCTTTTCAGCTATGAAAGTACTACGTCGGAGGTAGTACTTCTATGGTTCAACCAGCTTTGTCCAAGAATGTAGCCTACTTGTCAAACATTGGACAACGAGTATGTCTGTTATCTATAAAACATGGGCAACAACCAATCAAAAACACCCAAGTTGATACACAGTGCGCATCTACAGGAATGTCTTGCTATTTGTTTACATAATTTGCAAGAAGTTATTGGTAAAGAGATGTCTATGCAGATACGGTGTAGGTTCCACTTTGAAAGTGGAATTTGTTTTGAAAGAGACTCTTGTTGGTGCACTATTCACTTTTCCTTTACATCTTGTAGTCCACTAAGTAGAATATGATTTGGAGAAAAAATTATGGACATAACGAGGACTTCTGTTTTGTGATTTAACATTCATTGCAGTATAAAACGTTCTATGTCGATGCAGCTTTTCATATCAGTGGCATAGCCACGGGGGGGGGGGGGATGTCAGAACCCCATGTGCCAATCTTGCAACGCAAAAATCACCTGAAACTCCTTAGACTTTCCCCCATGTCGTGCCCCCAGACACCATCCCCGAAACTCCCCCCCCCCCCATTGCACAATCCTGGCTACGCGCCTGCTTCGTATCACATAATTTAAATATTATACCGTAAGAAAAAACACTCCTGCCAAGTTTACTCCATAAGAGTCTTTTCAGTGACCTTACCGCATATAAGAGTGAAATTTCCCCTAGTCGATTAACTGAAAGAGTAGGGATAGGTAATACTTTTTCGACTTAACTAATTTTTACTCTATAACTTAGCGTGATACTTTTTTTCCTTCTTGGCGTATATCCTCCACTGTTCTTTTCAATGTCGATCTTGAGAATAGAGGCTTTTCACATGACGTCATAATACTCTCCGGCGGCCATGTTGGAGTACATGTAACTACGTAGTAAACCACAAGGGACGCGCTTGCTCGTTGAATTGTACACATTGTGCATATCACAGTGCACACTGTGCAGCGCGTTCGGGACAAAGCCACGTGTATTTGGCATGAATGTCCTCCAGCATGGCGGTTCCGTGACGTAATTGCAAAGCCTCTACAGTCCGTCATCATTAATTGTTGACAAGTGGTGTGAAAGGTATCAATAACATGAAATCTGCACAATGAATTAAATGACAGATGTTGGTGATGTATCGTACTTTAGGCTATTACTGCTGATGAGCTTAAAACATTTTGTAACTTGCTCATTATACCCGTAAAACAAATAAAAAGAATTCAGTTTAAAAAGCAAAAACCTTTTGGAACTCGTCCGGTGTTACCTGAAAATGAAAATAAAAATAATAAAGTTTAATCCTTTCAATCACCAATATTTTAGGCCAGTTTGTGAAACAATTCTGGACTTAGGCCTACTTTTTGCAATTTATCTACTGTCTATCTCGGTAGCATCTTCAGACCAGATTGGTCATCGAGCCGTGAAGAAGGTTCGAGGTACGAAGTTTAAATGAACTTGCTAGGAACTTTCCTGTCATCAGAAGTGCCCAATGCAGAGAGATTATCTAAACCCCCTCCTCTGTTAGACTTTGGCTTTCCTTTGTGCCGTTATTGCCCTTATAAATTATTCTTTCATTTCCTGTCTTTTCTAATGCAAACAATTCCACAAAGTTTGAAACAAGTGTTCGTTTTGTTACATAGTCTTTCTTTAAAGGGGAAGTTTAAGCAAAAAATTAATTTTCACGTGTGAAAGATACTAGACTTAATGTACTCAATAGACTTAATATAGACTTAAAGGTAAACAGCAGTCACCCTTTAACTTTTTTTGAAGAAAACATAATTTTGGTCTCAATCCTCTTCAATGTATCTTTCATAACATTTTATGACTTAAATATTAGATTTGCAACGTAAGCATAGCAGTTATTTCTAGTAAATTTCACATTTGAAGAGAGAGAGAGAGAAAAAACGTTGTTACATGACTCCTAACAGCCAATCATGAAACTGGACAGTCTACTACACTACTTCAATTTGGGATGACTGCTCTTGCCCTTTAATGTAATGTGAAAGATAGACTAAATGTACTCAGTGTGGTGATGTTTCCATTCAAATTGGGCATTTATTTCTCGAGATATCATCAAATGAAGTTACTAAATTTGTGTTTCAAAGTGAAACTGAGGGCAGCAGAGATTATATCACTCCCTCATATTGTCAAGAAATGCTTTTTTTTTCCTTTGTTTTTTTTTTCAGACTGTTGTGTTGACCTTTACGTTAATAGGAATGGAAACTCCCCATGGGGATTGCAAAGTTTGAAAAGTTCTCATGCCACTCATGCAATCACATTTTGGTTATATGTGACTGTTGAGGAGAAAATAGGCTGTAAATTTTAAAGAAAAACCAAAGACTGTTCATTAATATGGGGATATGATGTCATATGTGCTTGCTTCAAGTTCACTGTTCGTTGAAAATGTGACTACTTTACTTGCTAATATCTTGAGAACCACACATTGGATTTCAATGACAATTTCACCAAAATGATTAGGATAAGTACCTCTCTAACACATAAAAATTTTATATAACCTTTAACCCTTCTTTAAAATGCGCACTTATTATTGGAGATACGCATTCCCTGTCCCCGGGCAAGGAAGTTTCATTGGCACACCCAGCCGTTACGCATTTGACCCAATATTTCATTGACGTTGACGCACGTTTCTTGTCGAATATGATGCCGTTCCTTTTAGGTTGCTAGGGCGCAATATTTGCAGTATTTTGAGACACACACCCCTGCATGTGTAACATTGCGGACGAACATGATATGATTTACCAAAGACCCTGGGTTCAGATTACAATTCATGAGTGCATAAGGGACTACCGACGGAAAATATCCCACATAATCTTGAGTCAGCATGCCGCGCAAAGCGAACAACTTGAAAAGCCATTCTCCATTTGAAAATAACTATGCACTTATTGAGCCTGATGAAACATATTCAGGTTATAAAAGTAAGGGCGTTTCTCGTCATCCTAGACTGTTGTAATTCTCCCAACTGTGTAATTTATAGCTTATCCCCGACAGCTGTGTTAAACACCTAAGGTACTTCAAAGTGCAGTCACAAATCTATTTTAATGCTGAACGACGTTTCCAAGTTGGTGATGTTACACAAGGCTATAATGTACGTGTAACGATAGACGGACATTGTCCGTATATAATGTCACAGGGCGGAAAGTACCCCCTTTTCTGGGGTCAAAACAAACCAACAGTCAACCAGTCGAGTACGTGCATAGTCTGCTACAGGTGTAGAGCGAATTCTTGTGCGTGTGGCCACGTTCAATTGTTCTGCTCAAAGGATGACGTCAGTGTGTCGTCAATGCACAAGGTCTATAACCGAAACACGTTCTTCGTGTCGTGGCATGTAGTAAAAAGTACTCTGTGTCTATTGGATTTTCAAATATTGAGGTCAAATGGAGAGCTTCAACTAAGAATTTACAAACCAGTGTACTCAAAATATATTTTAGGGTGATGATGAAATGGCTTTTAGTTCCAGTATTCGTAATGAGAGACTCTGTAAAATAATACTTGCATATCCTTTTAAGGAAAGGCGTGAAATAATCATTTGTGATTTTATGCGGACAAGTTATTCTTGCTTTACAACTTGCGGTTAAAGGAAGGTAAAAGATAAGGTTTAGTCAATGATCTATATGTAAAAGTAAGTGAATGCAGTACATGATTATCGTCGGACATCATAAGTTAAACGTTTTATGTGATTGGAATCTTTACCAACAAGTAGGCCTATCACTTTTCCAGTTTGGTTCTGTTCAAATGAATAATTCAAAAGTAGTACAAGGTCATCCTTTTGATTTCCCTTGGATGCAATATACTGTTTACGTTATATCCCTATTAAATAAGGATTAAACAATCAGAGAATTCGGCAATTCGTTGTCGCATGGAATTGTGGGGCGCAGAGTGGGATAAACAAACCGAGCTCAATACACAGAGTACATCAATCCCTTATTTTGGTGCAGTACGTTCCGGTACCACAGGGTCAACGCAAACAAAAATACTAGGGATCTCTGACAAACCTATTTTACGCAATTTAATTGCAAATTTTTACACCTTAAAGGCAATTTATTTTCTTGCTTTAGAACAAATGTGAAGTTTCTCTTCATGTTATGGGTTGATTAACGGAAAAATTATTTCACGAAATTTTCAGCGATTAAACTAAATTAATAGAATACTTGCTGTAGGTACGGGGGCGATTTGGCATGACTTTCAGATGAGCGCATGTGCATAGCCCCCAAATTCAATTACCGAATAGCTTTTTGCGGTTTTTGCAATGTAACGCTTTGTTTTTGCAGACTTATAACGAAAGGAGTCACTTGAAAGGGAGAATTTATTGAGACTTCAACAATCCAGTAACTCTTATAGGCGTTCCTAGTTCCATATCTATGTATAAAATTAAAAGCTATTCAATTGAACCGTGTCGTTTTTTTCTACTTTACCGTTTCATATACTTACAGTTAATAAATTGCCATTGTGTATACTTGTTGCAGCGTTGATAAACACACAATCAAATCCCCCGTACTTTTCATTTGCCTGGAGAGAATAAAACAGAGCTAATTAACCGACCTATCTGGGCACTAAATGTCAACAAAAAATATCCAGTCTCTTGCATAGTAGTTTCACTGTAAAGTATTGTAGAGGAAACTTTTTGGATTGGGTAAGGTTACTAATTACGGCAATGTTCCAACCAATTGGTTCACGTCGAGCAGGCTACGGCCCTTTTTGCACCTGGGGCTCACTGGCACCTTTTCCGTTGTTATGAAGAGCAAAGCACAGTGACAGAAGGTTCCGGTTTCAAAGTCGTCGGTGTGACCCGGCCTGGACTAGAACTCCCGACCTCCCGATGCAAGCCTGATGATAACCACTTGACCATGCAGTCGGCCTATTTTTGACTCGTGGTGTGCTAAACCAAATGATTAAGGTCCCTTCCTGAGGACCTGGGCCACGGCAACATTAAAAGATGATCCACAGGAAGGATTGCGGTGACTGGGACTACCTTTTACTGTCAAAGAAGTGGATGTAATCAAGACAAAACACCCCTGCCAAGAACTCAGAAAGGTTAACTCACAACCTTCGTCAAAAAGGAAACGTAAATTTTCATAATTTAAGCCAATTTTATGTGAAACGAAATTAAGATATTGTCAATACAACCAAGGAACACCCCTTTCTATCATTTCACCCATGTGCATCGATTGAGGGGCGGGGTTGTCTCACAGAAATTTTCCCCACCGACAGCCCTCGAGTTTTGAAAACAATCGCCCAGTTGATTTCGTCTGATCGGCCTACATTTGGAAAGTTAATTTACTCTGACCAACCCTCAACTCCCCCCACCCCCTCTCCCCCCCCCAAAAAGACAAGCACTGATTATGGCAGCTGGAAGCCTACAACATTGAGGTCTAAAACAAGCACATACATCTTTGTCGATAAAATGCAACGCATTAAGCGCAAGATTGTGTAAATGATAACAGGGAAATGTCTGCGGCTATATTACTCATGAGTAAGATATATGCCCATAAGTTTGGGATGACACAGTCTTAACTGTTTGTGTACTTAGGCCTGTTGGAATACTATCGAGGTCATCGCTCCACCGTGACACAGACTGACTGCTCGACCGGACAGGTGAATGTTTTTCTAGGTTAGTAAGTGGACATAACAGCGGCGTGAGGGGGAGCGCGTAGACTTCAAATTCTCTTAAACAGCACAAGTAAACTATGTGTTTGCATTTTTTGAATGCATGCACTCCTCTAATCTTCTTATTTTCCGATACTATCGTCATACAGTTGAATACATCGATAAAACAAATACATTCGTTCGTCCGGTAAAAGCAAAATGTAAAAAGTCTGATAAAGAGGTCATAATAGATAGTGGAACGGTCATCTGCTTTAAAGGGCCAATCATCTCACCCAAAAGTACAATTCTTGTAGGAGTTTACCAAAATTCTCAATTGGCTCAGCACAACTAGTTTAGACAATGCAGAGTACCAAAGCTTTCATTTCACAGCTTGAACAAAAAAGGTGATCAAAATCAATTTGTAAATTACCGTCCAGTTTCAGTTTCATCATGTTTCTCAAAAATTTTAGAAAGACTGATGTTCAACAGAGTGCAAACTTTTCTTACCAAACACAATGTTCTCACCAACAGCCAATACGGGTTTCGTCCAGGTCACTCAACTGAATTTGCTCTTTTTGAAGCTGTTGAAAAATTACCCAGTGCTATTGACAATAATAATACATGTATTGGGGTGTTTCTTGATCTTTCAAAGGCATTTGACACAATTGACCACGGTATTCTCTTACAGAAACTTGAGCGCTATGGTATTAGAGGTATTTGCCTAAACTGGTTTAAAAGCTATCTCTCTGAAAGGTTGCAGTTTACATTATTTAACAATGTAAAGTCAAAATTTCAAACTGTAAGATGTGGTGTACCACAGGGCTCAACTCTTGGGCCCTTGCTTTTTATTATTCATATGAATGATATTACTTTGATTTCTAAGTAAGCAGAAATTGACTCTTTGCTGATGATACAAACATTTTCTTCACTGGGAATGACCCTCATCAACTTGAAAGCAGTGTTGTTAATGAACTTATCCTATTCTCTGAGTGGTTCATGGCAAGTAAGCTGTCTCTTAATATCAGTAAGACAAATTTTATGGTATTTAATAATATTCATCATCATGTATTCAACATCTCCATAAATGGGCAAAAGCTTGATCCATCCAAAAGTGTAAAATTTCTCGGTGTCATTATTGATTGCAAGCTTACCTGGCAGGATCACATCAATCATATTTCTTCAAAAATTGCCAGAGGAATCGGAGTAATTGGTAGATTAAGACATTTGTTGCCAAGGGGTATTCTCCGTACAATTTACCTTACCCTTGTCTATCCCCATCTAATCTATTGTTCTACAGTTTGGTCATGTACAAAAACCTCCTACCTTCACAAACTGGTTCTTTTGCAAAAGAGAGTCGTTCGTTATATTTCTTTTTCCGGACCCCGTGACCACACCAGCGAGTTGTATAAGTCTCTTAATCTGTTGAAACTGTTCGATATGATCAACCTCAGCATTGCTTTTTTCACCTATCGTTGTATGCACAGCCTTTTACCGAAATCATTTTCAGAATTCTTCACCAAAAATTCTTCAGTCCACAACATTTTTAATCGTCAATCTCTTCTCCTGCATACTATTGTTACCCAGTACCTCATCCTCACAGGTGACCCTAAGCTACAAAGCTATAAAACTGTGGAACTCATTACCTAATTCATTAATTAACAGGCCAAGTATAAATTCTTTTCGAAGAGGTTTCAGCCAGTACTACATAGCTTTGTACTAATTCTTCAGTAGTCTTCATCACCATTTTTTACAAGGTTAAAACTTCATGGTTGACTTTTCATACTGTTCAAGTGCATCAATTACAAGTTTTTGTCACTATGCGCATTTTTTTTGAGGGAAGCCTAGGGCTTTCATGGGTGGGAGGGGCGCCGGAGGATCGGGCCGGGTTGGTAAGAGGGCTTTTGTTAGGGTTAGTTCTGGCCTTGTATTCTTAGTCATTACCTTTCCCTTTAGTTTATTGAATTTTCTGTCCTTTTTTCTTTTTCTTTATGCTTATTTGTGTTTGGAACACAGCTACTCTAGGTAACTTGCTTTTGTTGTTTTGGGGAGTAGAACTCTCGACAAGCCCCTCAGGGTTTTTTAGTTTTACTTCCATCTACTTCAGTGTTATGTATGTACTGTATTCATTACTTTTGTGTATCCATACATTTTGATGATGTAGAAAAACAAATAAACGAAACGAAACTGTACTGAGAGTGTTTTGATTATGCACAATGAGCTTTTCTATACTCACCCTGAAGCAATAAACTGAGACAGTTTTGGGAGGGGCTTAAGTAAGAAGGTTGAAGGAATAATTGGCACCATTTGGGGTTAGAGAATTGGGCATTTAATCTTAGATACATCAGATGTTTTGCACTTGAAAGAGATCAAATGTGCCTCCTGATTCCCTTCCATGGAATTTATAGTTAAAACGTATGTTGTAACGGAAGTGTATACCAACCTCCGGTAAGCCCTGTCTGTAGCACTATGCTAGTTGCATAACTACCTGGATCATGGGAGGCGGATGAAACCATCCATGGAATTGTCTTACCCCAACCCAGACCCCCCACCCGTTGATGATTGGAGTCATAAAAATATAAATATTGCAAGAAGGGAAAAAATAATAAAAAATAAATAATTTATAAAAATAACAATATGACATCATTCATTAATATTCCTGTAGCCATATTGGTTTGATAATTCTAGATTTAAAATTAAAAATCCAAACTGAAAGCTCTCTTTTTGTACATAATAAAATGTGGGAAAGATGCGCAACCAGTGCCGTCATCACACTTTTCATTCTAGGGGGAACAAAGATTTTGCAGGGGGCACTGCAAGACACACTCATGACGCCGGCCGCGCAACCGAGCGCAAGGCACGAGGTCTCAGTGGCTGTGGTCCAGGGACTCGTCTTAGGGACCCTAGTGGGGTCCAGGGGGTGAGGCCAGTAAAGGTCCTTTGTTTTAGAGTATCTGTAAGAGTCGTGATGAGAGGGTACTTCTATTGAATAAATTCTTGTCTAAAAATTAATGAGGTAGCTTAAGGTAAGATTTTATTGTTGACAAAACTACACAAAGAGTGGATCCGATGAAATTTAGAAAAGGGGAGGGCTGAACTATAGGGAAAACAATTGATTGGAAGTTTAATGCGATTCTCTAATGAAACATGATACCCTGCTTGAAAGGCCACCTGAACTGAGCTCCACCTTCAATTGGTGCAGAGCGCACTGATTTTTTTTTTAAAAAGACGCAATGTAAGCAGTCAGAAATGACATTTCCCGAGTGATTTGGGCATTTTTTTTTCAATTGAAGAAAATAGAAATAACTGCCTTTTCTTGTACAAAGCAGAATCAAATCATACGAATTTGGTGATCAATTTCTTGTTGCAGAAGACAAATATATTTTTTTTTCAAAATCCAAAATTTCATTTGGGGTGCACCCGATTTTTCAGGGTGCACGTGCCCTTGCTTCCCCGTAACGACGACACCCTGAACGACGTGGGCCGCGGATGAACACAGCAAAAGTACAATGTGCTCTCCGAGACACCTTTCTTACCTTGACTTTATGTTATAACAACCAATGATCACCTCCAGTTGGAAGGATTTTATTTTGTACAGTTTGTGAGTTTTAGTGCTGATATAATAAGACGTCAACCATTCCTTTATGAATTGTTAAAAGTCGCTGTAAATTTACAGAACATAAATGAAAAAGATACATGGAGAATTCAGAAAATTTCTGGCATATACATACAAGTATTTTCTACAACTGTTATGCTCCTCGGCATCTTTGTTTTGAAATTTTAAAACATTTTGAACAGTGTTCCCCCCCCCCCCCCAAGGCGAAGTATGCACTGACAAACGGGAAAAGAGTTGGGTGGAGCCGAAACTTGCTTCTTGGAACTTGGGAGCTATGTGAACATATAACCAATGCGGGGTGGCCTGACTTCAATTTTTATTTCATTTCTTTTCATTTATTCTTTATCACAACAGTAAATTAACATGATGACCGATATGCACAATTAATGATTGATATGTTTAAGCTATAGGAGGAAGACCCGGAAAAGGAACTTGGGAGTAGATTGTTCAATTAGCGATATGTAAATGAAAGGAGGCTCTTGTTGATTATATGACCAAATCTGAGTAAGTTCAACGAAGTACGTAGCCGACTTGTCTCAACTCCTGGGGGCAGAGTATGTGATATGTCTGGCAAGCCTCCTTTTAAAGAACAGTTAATTTATTTAAAATCAACTTACTGGCACCAGACCATATACTACAAAAATACGAAAGATGAGGTAAATTTGGGCTAATTGGGTAAATTAAAGTCAATTTTAAGGAACAACTATGTGACTGTATTGATTTTAAAGAAATATCACATGCCTAGCATGGTGATATGTTTCAACATAACACGACAGGTTCTGGAAATCTTTATCTTGAAGAAGGGGACATTTATGAACACAAACTTCCAATATAGCAAAACTTAACAGACGAAGCATTCGATATCAGGGAAGTGTCACTTTCTGTAGTCTAGGTATATAAATTTCGCAAACGGTTATTGTAGAATTTTTAATGAAAAATAAGAAAGGTATAAAAATTAACGGGCAGCTTATAAAAATAACTTTTCTTCAATCTCTCTTGAGTATACCATCTTAACGTTTTACACGAACTAATTGGATTTTTATACTTTGGGCAAAGGTTGCAAAATGTTCTGGAATATTTCCAGTTGCCAGATTACATGGACAGATAAAAGGATGCATAGGCATTAGGGCGACCAAAAATTTGCCCGCAAAAACGGCAGTGGCAATTTTTACCAGATTATGTTTTTATTATATTGAAATTTGCATTTTTTTCGAAGTGATCATTCTATTGACAACAAAATGTCTAAAGGAGCTAGTGCTAATATTCTAAGATTCTACTTTCAGGCCCGGGGAATATCAATTCAGACTTTCTGAGGGGTCGCAATTTTTCAAAATTTTCTGTTGCTCCGCATTAGGTGATGGTGACGCTGTACTTAAATATAGTGGATCAGTCGCTCCAAAAATCTTTGCACCCCGCAAAAATACACAGCCCAATGTCAGTCCCTCGTGAAGAAAGTCCAGGTTACGCCACTGTTGGACTACTAACATTACAAAATCAGGTGGTTGGAAGTCCTTCTTGTTGTTACTTAAGGATTAATATTGCAATTTATTAACCCTTCGTCTTTCTACGTGTAGCTCAGGAACAAACAAAGAAACAACGCTCAGGTCAAAGAACGGAACTCTCTAAATCGTTGTTGATTTACCACACCTTCGTAAACGTGAACTCTGAATTACCGTATCGCTATGAAGATTACTTATTACTTCTTTTAAACTCCATGCGACGGTAATAAAGGAGGTCATAGCAAGAACGATTAATTTTGAATGGGGAATTGAATTAATCCGATATCCAATCATTTGTTGCACCCTTTAAAATATACAACAACAATAAAGCTCCTCAGATCTTTCAAAATCATCATATTTGATATTTTAGAAAATTGAGAGTGCTGAAACTGTAATTTCGCTGTTTAGAACTGCATTGTTATACTCAATACAGTACAACGTCACGAACGCTTTCTTTCAATCATTTTTGTGGGATTCCACTGACAGACACCGCTTATAGACGAATCCGATTAGCGCTTGTTTTTAGTGACTGTAGGCCACCATTAGTGGGGTCCATCAGCCTAAAATCGCTTTATTTATTGTTTACAAGAATTTCAAACCCTAAAATTTAGTAAAATTGGAGAATTCAAGATACAAATTAGTGTACAAACATCCATGGTAGAGGTAAGCAAGGAAATCGAAAGATTTAAAGGTGACGGACCCCAGTTATGACCGTCTGAAATCAGACCATCACTTACCGTCCGGATTCGTGTACAGTGATGTCGTGAAATCATTTTTCTTGTAAGAATATTTTTGCTCTTACAGGGTCTTTCAGAAATGACAAATATAACATTCCAGGGATACTAAGAAAAATATTGCCCACCCGGTGAGTATCCGGGGCCCCTTGGCTTTATCGGTTAATTACTTGAACATCAGTAGACAGGATGCTGAATCTCCGTATATTCGCTGCAGAAAAACGGATAATCTTTTTAAGAGGAGGTATGTTGCACTTACATATTGGATAAGCTTTCTTCTGTCATCTTTTTTACCCTGATCACATGTGATTCCCGAAACATCCAGGCCTTCACTTCGAAGCTCCTTTACGGCCTCCTCAACATTTTTCATTTGTCTGCTACTGATAAGAACCTTTCCTCCTTCTTGAGCTACTCTTCTGGCAGTCGCTAAACCAATGCTAGAAAATTATCCAATATGGAACAATATGGTTTTTATGCTTTCAAAATATACATAGCAATAGCAATTTTGGAGTAAATGTAAGTACAAACTAGAACACGGTCGACTTACTTGCTCCATAGAAGTTTAAAAATCGCCAATATACCACAGACATATTATGCTTTGGATATATGTATATATATATATATATATATATATATATATATATATATATATATATATATATATATATATATACATATATATATATATATATATATATATATATATATATATATATATACATACATATATATATATATATATATATAAAGTGCTTAAAAGTTTGCGGAAAACTCCGCCACGTTTTACTACCTCTTTTCGACCTACACATTTCAACATTGCTCCGCAGCATTTCCACCTTATTTTATCTAGCTTTATGCTTGTTTTCACTGCGATTTTTAGATCTTTTTTAACTGTTCAACTTGGTATTCTTGTTCGAACCGACTTTGCCGGTCCGATCTTCGTTCGGTTCTGTTTTTACAGCGATCGCTTCGGATTTGATGTTTGTCGTGTCCAATTGTTACTGTTGGTTGTTCAGTTTGGTTTTTGCCACCTGATGAAGGGTTTATACCCGAAACGTCGTGGAGTTTTCCGCAAACTTTTAAGCACTTTTTATTACCTCTTTTCGACCTAAATATATATATATATATAAAGTACAAAAAATATGCAATAAAGGGCATAACTGGTTGATTTTAGGAGTATGAAAGATTACAAATATATATATATATATATTTATATACATAGATATATATTTATTTATATATACCACTAGATTGAACGTTAGGGGGAAATCGAATATTTTGATACGTTTCGGCGAAATGAAAACAAAAAAATACATAACTAGATATTTCCCCTTTAAGGAAAAACATATACATGTACGTAGATTCAATTGGTCCATTAGTTGTAGGTGTTTACACATAAGCCCCGTAATTTGGTCAACATAGAAGTAATTAGGCAATTACGGAATCAATTGAAGTGATAAAGAAATAAGGCAGGTATTTAACTATACACTAACGTATTTTCACTGAAACAGTGTGTGTAAACGTAAAAGGAAACGTAAATTTTCCCACTAACGGTAATTTCCCTCTAACGTTGTTATTTTGCCCCAAAATTTCCCCTTATTCAACAATAAGGTATTAATATATATATTAATATATATATATATATATATAATAAATATATATATGTTTATGTACATATGTATATATATGTATGTATATATATATATATATATATATATATATATATATATATATATATATATATATATATATATATATATATATAAGTCTTGGTCCAAAGGATAGCATTAATTAATTCCGTGTGTTGGACGTAATAAATAAGGAAAAATGGAAAACAGAGTGTGCATATAGATCCAACGAATGATTTATTGAAACAGAAATTTTCGCCGCCTCCTGGCGGCTTTGTCAACTGTGTTATGGAAATCAACCGTTACATACAAACAAGATAGAGTTGATTGCGTACAGTACCGCGTAATATTAAAATAAGTTTGAAAAGTTGTAAAGTGACGTCATAATGATGATGATCGAAAAGTACGTAGTTACAAAGAACGCACGTTCTCACATAGTAATTAATACAAAGCGCGAACATCATAACCATGGCAAGCTTGATTAGCCAAAATAATGTAAAGTGACGAGACAATCTAAAATTGTGGTGTGCGTACCTCATTTCGTTGTTTGAATGGAAGCGTATGTACATATTCAAAACTCTATGGTAACTAAACAGTTTATCAAAGCGACAAGATGCGAGTGCGTGAGATATTTTCAAATAATAAAACTGTCTTACTGACAAATAAAAACTGTTCATATCTACTTAAAAAATAAAGCACTAAATTGTACATTACAAGTAATATAAAATAACAAAGCATCCGAGTTTAAAAAAAAAAATAATAATTGGCGTAACTTTACAGAATGTGAGATGCTATATTAAATAGTAAAAAATTGAAGAAGCGGGAGTTAATGACAAGGTAGCACAGTTGTACAAAAGAAGGAAACAGAATTACTGAATTACTTGAAGAAACTGTATCCTGATAAATAAGAAAAATCTCTATTAAGACCTTGCCTGTGGCTATTAAGACGTAAAATTAGTTTGAGTTCGTGGCGCTTACGGTCTTCACTGCATCGGAACCTACCGAGGGCAATGGTAAACCTCAAGTCGTCACCTGTGTGCCCGCTACTCTGGAAATGTTCCGCAACTGGGAATCCGTTGGGATTCGCGTTACGAATGCTTTGTTTATGATTATTGAATCTCAATCTAAATTTCGTACTGGTTTCTCCAACGTAGCACACAGTCGGGCATTTGCTGCATGAGATAATATACACTACGTTGGAGGAATCGCAATTGTAAGGACCAGGGTGGACAGTTATACCATTAAAAGTAAGGGAGGCACCGGTCAACATGTGTTGACAAACCTGACAACGCGGCTTCTTACATAGAGTATTACCCTGTTGGGTATTAGTAGATCTTAATCTAGAACGTACAAGTAACGATCTGAGGTTGGGGGGTTGTTTGGTAGCAATAATAGGGGGTTGTGCGAAAAGTTCAGCAAGTGAATCATTTTCATGGAGTATTTTCCAAGAAGACTTTATGGAGGCGGCGAAAATTTCTGTTTCAATAAATCATTCGTTGGATCTATATGCACACTCTGTTTTCCATTTTTCCTTTTATATATATATATATATATATATATATATATATATATATATATATATATATATATATATATATATATATATATATATATATATATATATATATATATATATATATATATATATATATATATATATATATATATATATATATTTAGGTGATGAAATCCACGTATGCTCCATACAAGAATTACAAAAGTAAAGATGGCCGCTGGGCCGGTTGACATTTCAGAACACGTAATAAACAAACACTAAATAGTGCTACGATACTATTTAGTGTTTGTTTATTACGTGTTCCGAAATGTCAACCGGCCCAGCGGCCATCTTTACTTTTGTATATATATATATATATTATATCGGTTTGCTTTTTTCTTTCTCTTAACCTCCTTTCATCAATCATATCACAATGGACCGTCATCCATTAGTGAAACCCTATTTCTACCATTCACATTATTAAATCCTTTTGGACAATTTTTTGCATCAAGCACCTTGCAAAATATCTACAACACTACAACAGTGTATTGTATATCCCCTCGTATGAACAAGAAATGATGGACACACATAAACCTTTGTACAACTCTTATCGCGTGCTATATTGTTCCCACAAGTGACCCTTGTTTGATTTTTCCATACTTGCCCTCTAGTAATGCAGTTCCCGTTGACTTTGTCCAATTGATATTGCTCTTCTTATCAATTTGACCAATTTGATAAGGGGTTTTAAGTCAATACATTACACATGGTTGCCAAAAACTATTACACTATTGCATTAGTAGTAGTACGATAGTTGAAAACAGATAATTTTAAAAGCGTAAGCATTTTGAACCAATAGACATTGATTTCACGTGATTTGCCTTGAAGCAACACATCTAGCAGCCTGTACGGTCTGACAGTAACAAAACAACGAACGTATTAGCTACCACTTGGAAAGATAGTTGCTTCTTTCCAGTTGTTAACGGAGAGACTCATAAGGTTTCAGGGTCACGTGAACATAATGAACACTGAAGAAATGTGACCATGTGATCAAAACAGTTGTTATACCAGGGACGTAGACCTGATTTGAGGATGGTGGGAACAAAATTTTTTCCAAAACTTGTTCGAATTCTGGATCTTCCCTAGACCAGAATAATCTGCAATAGACCCACAAAAAAGCGAATGCACGCACAAAAACATTCATATTACACACTCTCGCCAACACGCACATACACTCAAATTGATGTTCTCTTCCTAAAATCATATCAAAATGTGATATTTTTTATTTATTCCTCTTGCTGTTTTTTCAGCTGCCTTAATTATGGGGGGGGGGGGGCAAAACTATATAATAGACTCCTAATATTTTCATTGGATGGCAATTACGCACTCACCCCTGGATCGACCCCCTTGTGTTATGCTAAAAAATCAATGGTGGAACATGATCCCAGATGTCAATATCCATAAGTTTGATTGAATATGTTTAACCTTCCTCAAAAAGTGTGCATTTCTGACTAGATGTCATTCAAAAATTATAAATTTTTGAATCGTGACGAAAATTTGTCTTTGAAACGTCAGTGAAAGCAGCGACCGCAGTTTTTTCCATTTCAACTACGTATACGCCACCACTAGTTTTTACACCAGTTTATCTCTTTCTACAAACAACAGTTTTGATGGTCATTTTTAACAATAGCAGCCTGGCTACATACAAGTTTCCTCAGCAAATTATTTCATAACTAACTAAAAGGGGGCCAAAAAACATTGCATCCAAGGGTATAATATTACATTTAATTTTAATTTGAGTTAAAATGCTATATCAGATGAAGTCTTGGGGTTCTTGGCAAATGCTTGAATGAACCCATAATTGAAAACGGTTAAAAATGTTGACGAGTTTGACATAAGAATTGTTTTCCAAACTTTTTAACGAAATATCACTTTAAAGAAGTAAAAAAGGAAGTTAACGGATGTCCTCAGACGATTGTTTGAATCTCAAATTAAATTACATACAACATCTGGAAAATGAACTCGCAACCCACATATTTTTTTGTTTGTTTAAAATGTACCTTTAATAGTGTCGTTTGCTTTGCCATTTAAAGATATTTTGTGAGGATGCCATTACAATAGGAGCTAACTTACCCCTGAGTAGCCCCTGTCATAAGGGCCACCTTACCACTGAATCTTACCAGGTACATCTTGGTCTCTGCAATTCAAAAGTAAACAATTACACTTTAAGTATTTACTTGTCCTAAATGAAACCATAAATCAAGTGCTTTTCTAATTTTTTTTGCCACTGGCTTTTAATTAGGATTTTTTAACTTAACTAAATTGTTTATTGTTATATTCATATTTAGGAGTTGCCTATCGTGGAATAAACGATATTTCGCTTACGGTGAAATAAGCCACCTTCATGTGACATTAAAATCATATTCTACGCAATGCACCCTTAATGGCAAGAACATTTCACTTCGTACATTTAAGAGATTTTTCAAAACAACAGCATGCTACAAGAAAACAATGCAACTATTTTGATTATACTAAATTTAGGAAACGCATTGCCAAACAGATGGCAAGTAACGATAAAAAGACTTGGAAGTTATGAGAAGTACCAAAAAACACAGTACCAACCTGGAAATGTTCTTTTAGATCCAGCAATATACTTTGATGAACGCATCCAATATCAATTGAACGGACAATTTTAATACATTCTAACCTACACAGTATTATTGCAATGTTATATTCCGCAAACTGGCAAAACATACTTGACATTGTCGACATCCTTAGCAAAATATAGTTACGTAAGGTTCCGCTTTTTAAGTTTAGAATCTTTTGTCTTTTGATAATTAATTATCACCATAAAAGTATCCGTTGCACCTCGTAACGGTAAGCAAACTTTAATTTCCTTCTATTCTCTGAAAAATACCACACTGGTAAAGTTTTCAAAATCATTTGGTGCAATATATGGTAATCCTACAATGCAACTATGCAGCTTTTTTGATTATCATAAATTTAGAAAACAGATTGCCAAACAGATTGCAAGTAAACTTTAAACTTACGAGCAGTTCCAAAAGACAGAGTACTTACCTCGAGTTTTTATTTCAGACTCAGAAATATAACCTGATGTAACACGTTAACCTTCGAAACACTTTAGACTTTGGCTCTGTCTGTGTTTCTTTTCTAGAAACTCGGACTAAAACAAACCAACGCCTTGGTATCTGGAATGTAGCTCACTGGGTCCCTACGTTTTTAAAATTCTATTGAAAAGGTTTATGTAAAGATATAACCCTATTTTGTAATCATTTTGTCGGACCAAGCATTCAGTACTACTTGAATGAACAATCTTAACACATTTAACCTTCGCAGTATCCCTGCAATAGCGCACTCCCCAAACGGGCAAAACACATCGGAACTGGACATTACCGACATCCGTATCTAGCTACGCGGGGCCCGCCATATTAATACAGAATCCTTTTATCTTTTCACAAGGTTGATTTATTTATGATTTCTTTAATTATAACCATCACAAAAGTTCCCATTTCACCTCTTAATGATAAGCAAGTTTTAACTGCGCTCTTGTTTTCAGAAAAAAACGAAACCCATCAAGTTTACAGTACCATTTAGTTTGACTGAATGTTCTAGTGATAAGACATTTTTTTTTTATGTCAAGAGGTCGGGAAGTTTGAGTCCCGGCCATGTCACACCAAGGACTTTAAAAATGGAACCTCTTGTGCTAAGTGCTCAGCATAACAACAATATAGTAAATGTTAAAAATGTATATCAACCAATGAAACTGCAAATACCTGACATATACCTGTAAATACTTGAAATATACCTGTATTTTTTAATTTTTGCATGAATACTTTCAGGAGGAAAATAAAGTCCTTCCTTTAAAGAAACCTCAAAAAAGATTGAATTTTTGTAGAAAAAGTACCTGAGGCTATTACCTTAGGAATATAGCATCCTTCTTAAAATTTTCATTTTCGACCTCACTTTTCTAAAGAATTGTAGTATGTCAACTTCCCGACACCAGCGTCGGAGGTGCGATATCTTTACATTACATCCACCATTCTCCTTATTCTGCACAAAATAACCCACTGTGTAGATTGGATAGGACCAGGGAGTTGCTAGAGTTAGGACTGTGGTAAAAGTTCACTGTATTTCATAGGGTATGGAATGAACTAATACATAGGTTACTTTTTAGAATCTGTGTGATTGAGAAAAGAAAGAACTTAGGTGGACTTTTCCAACGTGTTTCCCTCATCATTAGTATAAACATGTTAAAGATTTCGAGTTGAGTAATAGGCGTGGGGGATGATAGGAGAGCGATCGCCCTTGCCCTAAAAAGTGGAGAACACCCCATGTTCAGACTTCCAACAGTGGCTGAAGCAGTGTTTAAAAAGTATGTGTACGGGGTTTGGGCAAATTAAGTGCAAAAATAAATGTTTGGTGGGGTGTGGCAAACCGTAGCGTGGCACAGAGGAACGAAATTAGGAGGGGGCTTCATTAGGGACCCTAATGGAGTCAAGGGGAAACCTCTATGGCCGATGGGGCCCAGAAAAGTTCCAAAGCAAAAAGATGCATGAATTTGTTAGTTTGTTAGTAAGTTAGTCAGTCAGTCAGTCAGTCAGCCAGTAAATCAGGTCCTTCCGACCCCTGCAAGATTTCATGGGACAAAATCTTGGCGTGGGGTCAGGGGTAAAAGATTAAATCCCAGCAGGGTTTGCTGAATTCAGGATTGAGCCGTGACATCTAGGAACTTTGATTCCTTGGTGTCGGTACTGTCTCTTAATCTCAAGAATTGGTATAGCATTTCGGATTGTTACCAGCAATGATGCCCGCATGACAATTGTGGGTCATAATTTTTCATTCGCGTAACCTACACAAAAAGTAATGTTTCTCCATAGTCAACAAAAATTTGTTTTCACTTCCCGTGAGATGTCTCCCTACCGTTCTCCTTCTAAATTTAAATATGGTCTTTCGTTTCATGAAAATGGAATTAAAAGTATGTGCTGGATTGTGGATTGGGATTACGTCACAGAATAACCTTGTTTTTACTTACCGAACCGATTCAATAAAAAAAAAAAAAAAAAATACGAACCGATTCAATACACTATGGATTATGTCACATCAGCTACCGCGTATCAAATACGTTCGCATTATTGACGGCGTCAGTTCGCAGCCAAACGTAAGGTGTACATCAAGTCAAACAATTAAAAATATGTATTAAATAGCGTGAAAAATGAAGTCTAACAGTCTAACTCCCATCTTCATGCGACATTCTTGAGCGGAGATATAAAATGGTAAGATTTATTTATTAAAAGCAAAGTAGTCAATTGCGCAATAATTTGTGACTTTCTTGTTGTGCAACTCACATTATCTGCTTTGTCCCCCTTTAAAAATAAAAAAATGTTTTATGACCTTGAACACTTCCTGTTTGCTTGCATAGCACGTTTGCACAGTGATGGCTAATTTATTCATCACCCCATTAGAGTAAGAGAGCTATCCCACCTTGGTACAAGATGTGTTACTTTCAGAAAAACAAAGAAATACAAAGATTGTAATTGAAGTAGTACAACAATGACATCACAAATTGGCATTTTCCAGGTGTTTTTGCGATATTTTTAGTTGAAAAGTATGAAAATTACTGCCTTTTCTCGTCAAAAGAAGAATCCAATCTTAAATATTTTCATAGTCACACTCTGACTAAAGAAGGCATATCGTTTTTTAAAAATCTCAAATCTCATTTGGGGGGCACACGGGGGGCCCACGATTTTTCAGGGGGGGGGGGGGCACGTGCCCCCTGGCCCCCCTTGGTGACGCCACTGCTTGCACCACATCCAATGTCTCTTTTAAAATGATAAAATTGTTGCTAGCTGATAGGCATCCTCGTAGAAAATACCATGGAGGTATTACTGATAGAGTAAAAACACACCAAAGCACCTCAAATCAGACAATACGTATTGAGAGGATTTTTATCTTTTTGTGGAAATAGCCTTTTCCTACAGTGTCCCTTCGTTTTCTAGGTTTGTTTGACTAAACAACCCTAATGAGAGTAGGATCCTCTCATACTCACGTAATCTTCTAACAAACGCCTTCATGTTCACGATGCTTTGAAATGACCATGGGTTACGTCAAGAGTGAATTTTTGTCAGTCGCCAAGTCTAAACGACTGAAAATGCACTGCTAAGTAATCAAATTTCTTTGTTTTTAAAGTTGTTCAATCAGTTATGAAACATTCTTTCCCGCATGGTCATTAACAAGTCCAACTTTTTCATATGAAATTTGAAACAATTTCCTTTAGAAGTGAAACATATTCACATGTTCGATAAATTAATTAATGCTTTACTAAACCCTTTAAGGAAGTGAGCACTCGCGTGCTTTTGAAGGTATTTTTTGTTTTTTCTTTGTTGACTGGGAATAGTGTTGCAATGGGTGGAACAATGCCAAGAAGTGTCTGGGATCTACCAGACTAAGAGACCAATTTTAGTCACTTCCTAACCCCTTTTTCTTCATTTTTAAAGAGCAATACAATCATGAGCGTTTAGTTGGCACCATTGAGAGTTTCAAAGGAAAGGAGGGAGTTTTCACTCCATCCGTAAAAACTCCATGAAAAGACCATGATAACATCTAGCTTTAGATACTCAAATTTCTACAACCAATTACCGTAAAGGAGGAAGCCTTGCGGATACTTTTGAATGTAATTATGTAAGAATGCCAGTTGCAGTTAGACAAAGCCAGTTTGATAGTTATTCTATGTCAACCCATAAATTGGACCGTATTTTCCATGACCTCATAGAGTGAGGAAATATGAAGACTCGGAAAATATGGGAGGGGGCTCAAACGGAAGTGCTTCAAGGAGTAGTATCTAATAATTTGTATAATTGCAGGGGTCTAAAATAATGTTTTTGATAAAAAGTTAGTCTATGTAGACACTAAGTAGTAAATTCCATTCAGGAAAAGTTCAATTAATCTCGATGGGTTACCTTGCAGTTTGGATGTTTTGGACACTTTCGAATTCAAATTAGGCAGTTACACTATTTGATTACATTCAAGTTAGCAACAAGACTTTCGATAAATATTTCACTTCTAGGTAAATTACAAGTCAGATCAATTAAAAAACAGTTAACTTTAATTCCATTAAAGAGAGATCTTTCCTAAGGAATGAATCCAAGAGACCTAGAGATCTATTTTAACCTGTCATTTTCGCTTCACTATTAGAAAAGTTTGTTCCAACACAATTTCATTAAAATATTGGGAAAATTTGAACGTATGTAGGAACCTCTTAGATGCAGGTCTTAGCCCTGGTAGAGTGAGAAACAGCAAATGATGCCTTGTTTGACATGATCTTGCCAATATCTATCATTCAGTTGCTGAACAGGTTTTTTAGGTGTTGTGTTAGAGTAATGGATTCAGCAATTGCGGTGACGTACACAGGCTTTCTCTCAAGGGAGGGGCGTACAGAATGTTAAGGGATCGCTGGCCTGTGGGAAAGGTCCTTTGAAAATTTTTGGATTTTTCAAGGAGCCGAGATGCGCAATGGTGCAAGATTTTCGACTTTGACAGGGATAGTGTTCAAAGTTGAACTGCAGTGTTAATAGGGTTTCAACTGACCCTTTTGTGTCTTAACAAGCAACCTAATGCCATATAGGCTACCTTTTGTAGTCAAATTTGTTTTTGGTTTTTGTTTTTAAATTTTCGTAGGTTTAGGAGTAAAAAGAGCATCGGTGATCGGCATAGATGTACGGGAAATATTTACCTTTTGGGGTTTTTCTTTTCCGAAAAACGTAATTCTGTCATAAAGAATATACACAAAATTTCGAAAAATCAGACTCCACAGTTGGGAAATAGCATTTCCCAGACTTATAAGTAGAATCTTAGCAGTGCCTATCTTATTTTTTCGTGTGCAGTAAATGATAACTTCAAAATAAGGTCGCAAACTGCAAAGTGATCGGAAAGCAATTTAAAGATACTTTGAAAAGAAAATGTAAATTTTCCCGAAAGACTCTCCGAAAGACTATCTAGGCGGAGCGCCAAATTTTGTAAATCGCGACCCCTCAGATGCCAAAAGTTTCTCTCTCAAATTCCCATGCTTGTCAAGGGAATCTAAACAGTCTTTATTTTTGGCTCTCGTTTGAAATAGTAAAAAACTTTGCAACTTGCCAAGGGGTCAGGAAATTACAATATAAAATATACCACTACCATTAGTGTTAATGGCCTTGAATCTTTTCAAGGAAAACTATACGACGAAATTGAAAATATGCTAATGCTTCCTTATTATAACTCTTGGCTAAAGTAGATCCACTGAATTGATGAAATTGTCTATGTGACTGAACGAACTCCCGACTACAAAAGATTTTTCTCTTAACATATTTTGGCATTATAAATAGCGAACTATTCCTAACGGCACCTGAAACCCTCTTCTCTGCCCTTTACTGTACTTCTGTGCTAACCGAGGAAGTAGACTAAGGGACGAACCACTCGATTTAAGGAATTGTTGAAAAGGTAGTGAAGTAAAACTTGGAATTAGACAAAATTTGCGTGTTTTTTATGGAACGCCAAAACCGCCACCGGATATGACGATGTCCTTCCATTTGGTGGCGTTATTTTACATGACGATATTAGTTCAAATGGCCATCTATCCAGGAATGATGACGTTCTTCCGTCTTTCGACGTTACCAACTAAAACGGCATTCGATCACATATAACGATGTATTTCCATTTGGTGGCGTTATTTTACATGACGATGTTAGTTCAAATGGCCATCTATCCCAGGAATAATGGCGTTCTTCCGTTTTTCGATGTTACCATCTTAAACGGCGTTCGATGAAACGGCGATGTGTATCCAAGACGTGTATCTAAGGCGTGTATCCAAGGGGAGTTCCTGTTCTCATCTCAACATCGACGCCACCAAATGGAAATACATCGTTATATGTGATCGAATGCCGTTTTAGTTGGTAACGTCGAAAGACGGAAGAACGTCATCATTCCTGGATAGATTGCCATTTGAACTAATATCGTCATGTAAAATAACGCCACCAAATGGAAGTACATCGTCATATGCGATGGCGGTTTTGGCGTTCCATAGTTTTTAGGAATTGAAAATGGCATCACTGAGGGGTCCTTGGGGAGACAATCAACCTTCATTGAATTAAAATTTGAAACAAAAGTTGTGTTACTAACGTATCTTTAGAATCTAAAAAAAAATTACCCGTGGGGGTTGGGGCGGCCGTCCCTCCCCCCCCCCCTGCGTTCGTCACTGGATTCAGTTTAAATTGAGTTTAATCATTACTGGGCCTAAACTATGAAAGTTTATGTGACCATGGGGTTCGTTTTGCTCTATTCTACACTAAGAGAAAGTCAAAACTGTGTGTATGTATTCTTGCAGGAAAGGATCTTGCAGACCTTGGTAGTGGATGTTGTGAAATCGTATTGCTGCTGTAAACTGCACTCCGTTCTGCAGGAGCGGGATGGAAGGGGGACGGATGGTCGAGACAGTGACTGTAGGGTGACATTGGGCTTATGATCTCTTACACTGACGGCTCATCTGCGTTGAATGGAATCTTACTCACCAAACAATTTGAATCAGGAAAAATCAGGAGAAAGGTTTCACATTACTAATCGTGTAGTTGTCATTCCGAGCAGTACCATCTTTGCAAGCCATTTTATATACCTATCGTGCAACATTATTTGGCTGAGGTGTCCTCCCTTTGGATAACTCTTACAAATATTTGGAGATGAAAGAAAATACGTCACTTTTAAGATAAATCTTTTGTTTCTTCTTATACGACAATACCTAATGATAGGTATACTTCAAGCTTCTATGCTAGAAATTACTGTTAGTAATAATATTGAGTTTTTGTTTCACGCATTTCAAATGTCAACTGGAGTCAGCTTTATCAAACAAATGATGCAAATATTTCTTTCAATACCTTCAGTGATATATTTAATCACATTTATTGCGATAGTTTTCCTTTTGGTAAAGTGAATCAAAGGAAGAAGAAAAAACAAGGCTGGACAACGATAATTTGTTCCTGCAACAAAGTTTAGACATGCTATAGATTGCATTTATTGCACTATGTGACAGGTGGTTATGGCACCATCTTGGTTTACAAGCTATGAATATAAAAAGGAGTGCCTTTGTAAGGGCTATATCTTCTGGTGCCATTAGACCAAATATCGCAGTTGTTCTAATCGAAAATGAGCATTAAATGCTTGAATTCAAGAAAAATGGGCCAAAAGTGCATTGACCGATGGTGGCCATTTTGGATTTGATACCAAATGTCTGAAAACCACAACAAGCATGTTATCTTGTAATCGAAGTCCTGAATGTTATGTTTAAAACCCAAAGTGAACAAAATTGGTTTAATTTGGGCCTAATCAGTTGTACTATTTGAGCTGATGCGAAGTGAGAACAGGGCGAAATACTATTTTAGGTACAAACTTGTATTTTCTGAAATTTCAAATTGTTAACTTTGAAAGACTGTAACTTTCGTTTCTAAAAAGCAATAACCTTGTTATTATGACACAATAGTACCTATGTATAGGAAACATTTTTAGAAAAGTTTCAATATATTATCTCAAGATTTGTAGAAAATATGAAGAAATATGTAACTTAATGTAAGCTCAATTTCGGAAAAAATTGGCAAAAAAATACACATGTTGCCCAAAAATGTTATTTACTTCTGCATAATACTCATCACATATGGTATCATTTGATAGGAAATTTAATTGTCTTTCATATGACACCTTACACGGTTTGATAAGAGGTTCTATCAAAGTTTAATTATCAAACATAATGATGCCTACTAAATCATGGCCGCCATTTTGAAAAATGGCCACCAGACCTACTAGCAACGGATGGTGCACGGCAGACTCATATCTGAACATCCCATGGGACTCGCTTTATACTGATATTCTTCGTTATTGGTACCTAGTTTATCTACCCCCAATGTCCTGAGCTGCCGGTGACGTAGTTTTTTTGGGAAGCTGTCCTAGGACAGAAAAATCTGGTTATGCGCTCGGTTTTTTTGGTCTGATGCTAGCTGAAATGGTCCCTGACGCATACGGACACTATACACGTACGTAAGTGCAGAGAGTTCACACTCCGAACAGAGATGCACGTGAATACGTACCAATACAACTAACAGAAACCTACTGAGTGGACGAAGGATAACGCTACGCTGTGGAGCGAACCAAATAACCGCTGTACGGAAGTTGATGAGTGCAATCTCGACGGTCGGAGGGTTTCTTCGAACTTTCAATGGTCATTTTCGAAAAATTTTCGAAAATGGTTTTGGGGATAACGGGGGTGATTCATATAGGGGTGAGTCCGTTTTATCACTATGCTTCTGCTGACCGGGGGAAATTGGTACTGGGGCACCACAGCCCCGAAAAGGTCCGAAAATTTGCGTAGCATATATATATATATAGCGTACAAATTGCTACTTTCAACGGTCATTATGGTAAATATTTCAAAAATGTTTCGCCGGACTATGGGGATGATTCATGTAGGGGTGGGTCCATTCTATCACCATGCTTCCGATGAGCCGGGGGCAAATTGTCACAGGGGCTCCAAAGCCCCGAAAATGTCAGATAATTTATTTCTATAAGGTGGGGCTATGGTTGGGATGGGTACGTTACTTGCAAGGATGACATTCTCGTGGGACCGGGACCCTCTATATGTTCAAAACTTTATTACGATAAAAATGAAATAATGCACTTTTTCGCACGTAAAGTTTTGATCAATCACGAACCCACATTTTGCGCGGTCTTAACAGAACAATGCAAGTCAAATTGGGCACCACTATAGCTTTTAGGGTTGTAATTCGTTCTCACTTATTCTCTACTCTAGTTTTTTCCGTGTCGTTTCATTTTTATTCCACCTTAGGGTGGTCAGGCACAATAGAGCTATTTTCTGTCGTCTATGTACTTCGGTCCGGGTGCACTGTACCCATGCGGGCCAAAGGAGCGACTGGCGGGAAAAAATAATGCCTCCATGGTACTGTTCGTCGTCCATATTATGTGTGTATGGGACTATGATTTGGGTTTTTTTTTATTTGTTTTTGGTTTTGTTTTTTGTTTTTGTTTTTTCTTTTTGTGAATGGGTCTACTAGCATAAGCTTTACTTTCCCAGTCCTCCTCCACCGCCTTGTTTAAATGTTGTATCATTTTGTATTTAAACTGTGGAAATAATCTCAAATTCAACTCAGATATTATCCTGGTTTTGCCGTAAGGGCAGGCCGGTTTTGCGATGTGTGTACAGGGCATTTACAGAGATTCCGAGCCCACAATTACCCAAAGGTGGCATACTAATGAAAATGCTAAACCGTGGAAACTCTCAGTTGTAGGCTAAGTGAAAACCCCAAAGACCTGACAAATCGCTTGCATAAGATTTATTCATTTTTTGTGTGGATATTCACTGGGTTCCTTCGTAGACAACTCTTTTATTGGTAAATGCATGGCAACGGTGGTCGAACTTCCTCATTATGCGTTCTTAACGGATATCCTGTCTTGTAGTTAGAGAGGTAGCATCTTTGTGCGAAGAGGGAGGTGTGATGTAGTTACACCTCCCTGGTAAGATGGGGTAGGATTAAAGACCGCAGATACTTTGAAGTCAGTCGCGTAGCCACAGAGTGCCTAGGGCGGGGCCTAGCAACAACCCCCCCTCCCCCAGATGTTGTTCAGACTCCCCAGACTTTTTGCGTCCTGATAAACATTGTTTGTCTTATGTATGTCATGTTTATCACTTATGTCACTTGAAAATTCGGCCGCAACAACGAGAGAGAAACAATAGTTTAAGGTCACGGGGTCAATAGCCTACGGAAGCTGATGAGGGGCGTGCTACGTTCGCAGATATGCCCCGAATGGAGCGCAACGGTTAAGGGTTAAGAACGCCTAATATTCAAAATTGAAACAAGGGACTGCATGCGTAGTATTAGATAATGCCACCGCCTAACCATTTTCATTCATTAATTTTTCTGTGCGTCTCAAAACACAAGAAATTGACAATTAACTTGTATTAGGCAACAATCCTCGACAAAAAACTTGGGAAAAACAAGCAAAACAGGCAATGAACGGATCATTATACCCCATCACGCCCCCATTCAATCTTGTGGCAGCCCAAGGCGTCCTGAAACTTCAACCTTGGTACAGGATCGGGATTTGTCCCATCAGGGACTTCCAACTCCCTGGTCCCATGTATTTTTATCGAGGATTGTAGCTAGCGTAGCCATAGACATCTTTTATGCATGTGTGTGCTGTGTGGGGTAGGTTGGGAGTAGAAGTTTTACAAATGAGTCAAGACATTGTACAGTAGTTACTAAAATTTTCTTTGTTTTGTTCCTACTAATATATTTTTTCTTTAAACAGAAAGAAATAGCCCTGTTTTTATTTTTTTACTGGGCAAAATTCAAGACCAAACAAGAGAGTAAAAGCATACAGTTGATTTTAAAAGCAAGCAATCCCCCCCCCCCCCCTTAAGGTCTCCATACAATAGCAATTTCAATGGGAACTTAGAGTGGCAAATCGTGATTTTGATTATGCATAAATCAAACTTTATACAGATAAAAACCATGAGTCATTCAATTGAGAAATTTTGCATTTGTTTTTCTTGACATGTGTGTGATTAATTAAACATAATTGATGTGCAGGTTTTAGATTTTCGTAGTTTAAATCAAAGGACCAATCCTCTGACCCCAAACTACACTTTTTGTGTGGGGTAACAGAAACTCCGACTCAATTGGCTCGGCATTTTGATTGACTGCTAATTCAAACAGCGCAGAGCAAAACAGCGCAAGACACCAAAGCTTGTATTGCACAGCATTAACTGCGCCGAGAGCGTTTTGATTACATACATACTCACTCTGAAGCAATAAACCAGGCTGAGATTGTGTCTGGATGAGGATGAATTTCAGACAATTGCGGAAGGGGCTTAAGTAAGAAGGTTAGGAGCATTGGTACTGTTTGGGCTGAGAGAATTGGGCCTTTAAGGCATGCATGGTAAGACTATTTCCAAGTATAAAACAGTTAAATGGCCAGCTGGTGCATTAAACGGAGGAACAAGCGATGCTTTGACGCAGTTGAGAACCTTTTCGACTACCCTATTTAGACTCTAGCTGTCAAACAGGTCCCTCTTTGGCATGCAGTAAACATTCATAGTGGAAGTATAAATTTCCAACCATATGTTTCAAAAAATAAGGGATATTAAGCTGAAATTAACAGGGCCGAAGACACTGAGGAGTTCCATTTCCGCAATCTGAGAGGCATTTTTAGCCAAAATTTTCTCCTTACACTATGCGCCGACCAATGATGGCGCTCCGCTTAGAAAGTGTTATTCCTGCTTCCCCCCCCCCACATCAACTTTTGCCCCCCCCCCCTCAGA
This sequence comes from Holothuria scabra, assembly GCA_037179385.1. Classification (NCBI taxonomy): domain Eukaryota; kingdom Metazoa; phylum Echinodermata; class Holothuroidea; order Aspidochirotida; family Holothuriidae; genus Holothuria; species Holothuria scabra. The sequence continues at coordinate 10,108,574 of CM074197.1, forward strand.
CCCCAACTGAAAAAGTCTCGTTACGCAACTGCAAATCTGCAATGAATAGCGCACTACTTAAGATATCAGGCTTTATAAAACAGAACAGTAATTTGTGCACAATGCGATTTTACCAATGCACTTGGTTATTATCTTCAACCATTCTCCTTCAAGACCTAGAAAATAGTGTCATTTATTCCATAGAAAGAGGAAATGGAAAGGTGAAAAATTGAAAACGCCCACCAACAATTGAGGGAAAACAAAAGAAGTTAGCTGAGACTTAGAAAAATGATTTAGTCATCACTCAGTTTGATACGTATGCATGGAAAAGGAAGTTAATTTTCAATGCTCCCAGCTCTACCGTCCGTTGTTGGTAATCCTGCATTCTGATTGGTTGAGCAGAGATCTGTTGTTTCACTGTTCACGGTCAATAAACGTAAAGAAAGTGATAAAGGTAAAGTTTTTCACACATTTTCAGTGGCAGGAATAAACCACATTTGTCTGATCATTACTGTCTCATAAGCCGTCTTGACTCCAAATTAGCAACATAATGGACTCGACTTCGCCTCGACCCTTATTTTGCCAACTTGGAGTCTAGACGGTGTATTATTTATTATAAATGCGACTTATCCCTTAAATATCGGTACCACCACTTCACTGAGATTTTAAGTCAATTTGAAGTATCCAGCAGGTGCACTTTCGTTTTAGTATTTATGTATAATGAGCCTATGCTGACATGAAGCAGTTTACTCACCCAAAATGAACAGAATTCAAGAGATGAACATATCGCTCTTATATGGTTTCAATAAAAATGGTTGTTGTGTTAAAAAAAAAAACATATTTTAAAGGTATTTCATGAAAAGCACTATTAGATATATGATCATAATACAATGGAAAGGTGTAGCTATATACATCCAATAGGTCTTGCCATCGGACGGCTCTTTACAAAAATTAAGGGGTAAAATAGTCATCTGGGGGACTCGATCTACATGCAGTGCAGCGAGATTAGGCATTTAACATTTCAAAAGAAATTTACACTTTTCAATGGCAGAAGAAATCCTTTTTCGACTTTTGGTACATACTTTCAACGTTTATGTAAAAAAGCACAGGACGGTCGTTCGCAACTCCCCCCTCCCTTGGTGACGTCCATGGATCTTGCGGGTATGAAAATTTTATATATTTTAATGCGTTGCGTTCGCCTGCTTCAAAAGGACCTTTAGCTAGGAATGACAATATGACAATGATACTGATAAATCAGTTCGCATAATCTCTGATAGCACAGGAACCGGTACCTTCCATGTATCCCTACGGCACCCTAATCCCCACACCAGGATGACACTCATTCAGTGAAGTAAAAGAGGCGGTAATTAACCCTGGGTGTCACCTATCAATCAGGGGCACGCAACTTGTTCTCTCTCGTTTTGCTTAAACTATTTATTTCCCCAATGCCACAGGCTCATTGTAAAAAAAAGAATGTGGATATATTTTAGTCCGCCACCCCCCCCCCCCATCCTTACAATTATTTTGTCCGCTCAAGATTCGCCTGAATCGCGTCACTGCGGTCCTGTTATATTTTGTATTTGGTCACACAAATTGTTATTATAGTATTTGGCCGGGAGGGAACCACCAAAAAAGAATAATGTGAAACTTTTTTTTTTCGGCATCTTAATTGTCTCAGAATTCTGACTAAATAACTCAGAATCCTAAGATAATTAAGATGCGAACAAAAACAAAAAGTCACCATTTTTTTTTGTCCCCTCTCGGCCACCGTACAAAATCGATCAGTGAAGCAGACCAAAAAAGCTTCTATTTCGTGGGACCAAAAAAACTAGACCCGGACCAAAACATCTAGCTTTTTTTGTCCTACGCCAGACCAAAAAAACTAGCTTTTCTTGTCCTAGGACCAAAAAAACTCTAAAACTCCAGTTTTTTGGGTCCCGTCGGACAGGGGACCAAAAAACTGCCACACCGGTCTAATTTTCTCTGTCTCTTATGTGTTGAATTTTTGTTACTGCTTTTGTACGTTGCTTCGTTTTTGTAATGCAGGGGAGTCCATATTCCAAGCATCGTGTACTTCCCTTCACCTCATGCATATATGCCTATATTATTGAATTTCATCTTCTGTTTGTAATTATTTTCTATTCATGCATGAAGTGATAAAACAAGAAATCGAAACGAAAAAGGAAAGTCGGGGAGTTGCTGTTTACAACGTTTACTAGTTATTGTTCTAAGCACTATGTATTGATCAAGGAGTGTATCGTCGCGTATTTTCGTTCATTAAAACATGTCCCTAGAATCAAACTATAAATTGTTGCCCCTTGAACGTTGTGTTTATTGAGAATGTCACTCTCCAGCTCATATTTTCTCTAGAAAGAGTGACGATGTACATAACTACCACATCTGTAACTGTTCAAAGATTTTCATTGTACTAAAGAATAACACCCTAATTTTTTATCTTTCAATATGCATGTAGCGAATATGTAGCTAGGCAAAATCGTCTTCAGAACATGCTTATTCGTAAACGTTCATTGACTTGTCAGTAAATGATGTTCAGACTTTCAGTTTCAAATCTATATACAGAGCTGTCGACATGAAACAAGACTTATGTCAATATTGTTTTTGTGGATATAATTACGACACCAAAAAAGTAATTGTGCATAATATGCCAATACATGTATGTGTGTTGTTGACTGTATTCATTGAAGCCGCAGTTCGTTATGTAGAAAGGATGTATTACAATATACATATGTAACTCAACATGCGTACAAGGTAAATATATTGTGAACATTACACGGTGTGTATTGTTTCACGTTTGAGGAACCAACCACTTTGTGATGAGAGTTAATTTTTATGGTAAGTTGTGATGAAAAACTAAGTAATGGTAGGAAATTGAAAGATTTTAGTCTTAGTTGTATTACTATTTTGATGCGCAGAACATTGATATATATGACCGGAGCAAACGTATACAGAGTCTAGACCGACATTTTAGCGCCATATTTAACAAAGATAATCGTAGGAAAGTCTGTACTGTGAATTTGTGGATAAGAAACGTGGCTGCATATAGTCATACAGTTTTACAGTTTTAAGCTAGGTTAATCTCACTATGAAGTAAAATAATAAGGTTGACACTTTGAAGTAAACGACAAGGTTTAACCGTGCTGAAACTTGAATTGAATCAACAAAGAATAAACATACAGTTAAGCGGCATACATATTCAATTTTGTCTTAGTTCATTTCTAACTAACTCAGTTCATTCCAAACCATTTGCAGTTCTATATTCTACCAATAAGATAAACGATTATTGGACATTCCGCAGTAATTGTTCGTCACGGACGAGACATTTTGCAGCAATAAAAATAGGATTAACTCAACAACAGTAGACTGTAATCTCTTACTTTTGATTAAATATTAAATAAGCCTGCCTGATTTACCTAAATATATATCTTGCTTCCTATGTCACTATAAATTACCTTGTTATACGCTCGTTAAAGTGTGTCACGGACGGGACAGAAAATGGACACCGTTTTTTTTAGGGGGGGGGGGGTTCATGTAAATGAGAAATGCAAGTGATATCAAAACTCTGAAAAGTACATTTGCAAACTAGAGAACCTATCTAGTCACGCGCAAATAATTTATTTTCCAAAATTTTACGCAAGACCGCAAATTTTGCTCCCTCTTAAAAAAGTTGGCGTCACCGACGGGACATTGCCATGTCACGGATGGGACACTGTTTGAATTCAACAGTATTTTTGATATTCGTTAACATTCCTCTTTATTAATAATTATTCTACTGGGATATGTTGATAAACGTGTGAAGAATATTGCATCAAATCAACAGGTTGTGAGTGCTAACGCACGGGTGGGGAGGGGTTGCGAAGGGGTAAAAGATGCGACCCAGTAGGGAGTTGCGATGATTAAAAATCCAGTGTGGACATGGATAGTCCAGCAAATTGAACAGGTAATGCCAAAAGTGTATGCTAAAAGTGTCAAAGGCAGTCATCCTTGTGAAAATTACAGGTCCATGCCCCCCTCCTAATCCTGATCTGGGCACTATGAATAACATGCATATTAAATGTAGTCTCTTGGATCTCTCTGGATAATTCCAGATTCCAAGGTCTAACAGGTGTAGATTGTCCAGGGTAAAGTTTATGCAGTATACTCAAGACTCCACACAACTGTTCTGAAAACTACAAAATATTGGGCCCTAAATTCTTTGGTTGATGCACAGGAGCCTGTTACGATGATACACTATATACAGCATAACACGGAAAGGTAAGTCACACATCTCCTGGCTTGGAGAATTTTAACATAAAGCTTCTGCCTTTCTGGCATATTTATCACCCTTTTTTGACCAAATTTGTCTGTACTGAGTTATTCCCTCATAAAGTCAGTCCCCTTTTCCATTTGTTCACAAAAAGAACGATATAGTATCCCTGTCAAATTGACAAAGTTTCAGTTTAGTAACAGTTTGGTGTTGGTACTGTACAATACAGTCGCTGCCAAGAATGATCATCGTTGCCAGAAACTTCAAGTTAATTGCCTGAGGCTTGTGGGCTATAGCCTTTCCGTGTTATACATATAGTATATGCTGCACTTCATACGTTGACTCAAGGTGGTGTCGGTGTTAGTGCTGATTTAACCTTTTGCCTCTGAACCCTCCGCTACCACTTCCTATCCCTTTTAAATTTTCTCTGCTCCCGAAAACTTTATATTAAGTCGCTTTCCTTTTCGCAGCTTTCCTTTGCTATGTCTTCCCTTTTCTATGGTTTGTGATAAAAAGTACCCAATTTGTGCTCAAGAGCATCCTTAACAAGGTCCAATCCCTTTTATGTCATTCCATCGGAGCACTGCCTCATTGTTGTCAAACGATGTCCCGTCAGTGACACTATTCCCATCTTCGTTAGCTTTAAGCACTATAGGCACCCTAAATTACATAACATAAGTATAAAAAAGTTACATGTAAGAAATTTGATATGTATAATAAGCAACTTCCCCAAAAATATTGTGATAGCAAGCATTTAAAATTTTGAATTCCATGTCCATTTCATTTCGGAATGCCCCATGAATAGTAACATTTCACAAGGAAAATAGACTTCAGGGGGGTAAAACCAGACTGCCGAGTACTTAATTAAAGGATGGTTTTGTTACTTTGTCAATAATAGGGCAATAGGTGCAATTTGATATCTTGAGATGTAAACAAATGTGACTTTGCTATAACTTTAGAATTGAACAAAGACACCCCATGAGGTCAAAGGTTGTGTGGTGTGTATGTAAATGGTATTAGAAGCAGAGAATTAAGAAATAGAAAGAAATGGAAAGAAGGGAAGTTTTATCATGTTGACGCAAACTGTTAATACGCTAGTTTGTCCTGATTTAAATCGACCGCCTTGGTAAAGTGCACAACTTATTGCGTAGTTATCTTCGGGGGATTATGACGAAGCAGTTGTCGGGGCAACTACATGCGAAATCTCCAAATGTTGACCGATTTTTTAACACGCTGCTAGTGGGCTTAAAGAGCACATGGGAGTCAACTTTTGGAGAGAATATTAAAACTTTTGTAACATGAACCTAGATTATCGAAACGAAAAACAAATCCGCAGGTCCTAGAATTCACAATTCGTAAAAAAATTAACATAGGCTACTAGCCATTAAAGTATGTTAAAATTGCCAATACATACAACACCAAGGACATGAATCCATATTCAACGGCAGGGAATTTAGACCATTTACCAGTTGCAGTCCTGTGATAAAAAAGGGTCAAGGAGAATGGGCTGTTCCCTTGTCTTTAAAAGGGGGAAATTGGAAGGTATCTGTGTGACTAATGGTACCATTTATAAACACAAGTAGGCTTTTAAAATATAGTGTAAATTGTAAACTGTGTCACATTACTTACACCATGTGAATAGTTGGAACCCTGTCATCATAGTATATCTCTGCATGCATAATGAGAAACGATATTGGTCTATTTTCCGTAAGTATATTAAGCTCAGTTGCCCTCCGTTACGTTGTATTACTTTTACGTTCTGATCCATTCTAGGTATTTTCCTTAACCATACCTATATTTCGGCTTCTATATGGTTCCAAGCTGAACTACAAAGTTTCTATAATCAATTTTACAGAATCTGCCCCTCTTTTTACATCATGTAAACGCTTCTGATGTGGACATGTGTTCTTTTTCATAGATTTTATCAGCGCTTTACATCAGTTGATCAAAGTAAAGATGAGCGTCACATAATCCTACACTTTTCAAGATGCTGACTAGGGATGTGAGGCAACTCTTTTAAAATAGCTACGGGCAGCCCATCAAACCTTATTAGTATAATATCAAGCGTCCTTGTAACACTTCATTAAAAGGCTTTGAAATTTTATGGAAAGGGAGGGCTTGAATGCTGACTTTTCTTAACCATTCCACTCATCTGTTGTCATGTGCTTAATTTTATCGCCAACTCTTTGAATGGGGGGGGGGGGGGGGTGCGATCACGAAGCCCACACTGAATTTTTGCATATCATGACATGTTACGTCACTTCATTCTTGTCTTAAACTATCAGTGTTTTTTTTTTTTTTTTTGCAACATTATAGAGTACGAAGGACATTTTCATGAATACTGATCAGCGAGATGAATCAGAAGGGAAAGTGTGAAATGATCAGGCAATACCTTGGTGAAAGTGACCCTACACTTGAGCGGTCTGATACAATAAATGGTACGTTTCCAATCAAAACTACGAATAGTGTAGATGTAACTTCGCAATTACCTCATTATTTTCAATCCCCGTTCAAAATGTATTTCCCATTCTGAACATTGTGAAAATCTATAAATTTACATTAATCTTTTCATCAAAGTCATATATTTTAGTATATGACGTTGTTTTTAATCCTCTGTTCTTTTCTTTTCTTTTCCCCATCCTCTGTGCACCTAAATGTCTTTTGTTGTTTACATGACCCTATGCTCTTTTAACTATCTTTGTCAGAGTTAAAAGGGATTTTACTCACGGACCCTCAGGCATCAGTAGAAAAGTAACTAATTGACTCAAATGAATGTAAAACATCTTTTCATATTTTCATATCAATTATACGTTTGGTAACTCAGTTTACAATTCGTCGATCATCGATGCAAAGTCAGAATTTTGCACTCTTCCGTGTGATAACCAAGCAATCTCGGCCATTTTGCTCGCGAAGTATATAATTCTTTGTGTGTGAATTTCTCTTGGGGGCCAAATGTTTTTACTGTTCTGTAAAAGAAATTCCTTCATCGACAAACCGCAGCAGATTTCTGCTTATGTTACGCACTTTTATGTCGTCATTTGTAATCCCAAATAACAATTCTACGTCCTTGAGCCCACCAAATTTCCCAATTGGCACAAGAGCTTTTGTGTCAAATCAAAGTGAAAAATGCAGAGTGGCTCATTTAACACGTAATTCTCTGAGAGTGTTCTATCACACATTCTGGCTTTTCATGCTCATTGGGGTGTGCCATGAAGCAATTAACTATCTAAAAGGGCTAAGTCTTGATAAGGATGGGTTTTAGAGAACTGTGGAAGCAGCAATAAGGATTATGAGGATGGGAATTGCCTGGGGTGAATATCAGACTGAAAAATCAGTTTTTATAGGGTTTACAAGTACGATGTAGTTATATTGGATGTTGAAACTGTCTGGGATGGGAAGATTTTCAATGTAAGTCCGATTTAACACCAGTATTAAAGTCAATCAGCAATCAGAGAGCACTGCTCTCCTTGTAAGTGTGAGAAAAAATGTAGAACGACAGTGATTCTTCCCCACTGCACTGTTAAAAATTTCTGTAAATTTACAGACTTTTTTTAACTTAAACTTTTTGTATTTTACTTTTAATAGAGATTTTCTGTATCTTTACAGACACTTTGTATTGCTACAACAAAAAAAGGTTGTTTAACATGTATTTTCTGTTTATTTGAAAAACCATTTCTGTCTGCTTTTTTAACCAAATTTTACTGCTTTGTAAAACTTTTTCTGTAAATTTACAGAAATTTTAACAGTATTTTGTATTTTTCTGATTTCACATAAATATACTGTCATTTAACAAACATTCATTTTGTGTTTAAGCTGAAAAAGAAACAAAAATAAGCCCAAACAAACAAATAAGAAATAGCCAGAAAATTTTCAATATATAACATGCATCGTTCTGCGAAGTTTCAGTTTGAAAAAAAAAACATTTTTGGCAAATTTATGGCCCTATTTGAAAATTTACTTACATTTATTGTAAAAGCATACTTAGTTATTACGTTCTTAGTTATAAATATCATACAACTGGTGTTTTGTCACACATTTTTAAGTAAAAAGAAATTGTAAGGCCCTAATTTCAGAGCACTGACAATTGGTATACTGATGTCAACTCATCGCCACAGGCGCTCATGCACTTTATCGGAGCAAATTAAAAACGTTTCACAAATTTACTTGAAAGAGTCTGTAAGTTTACCACTTTATGACGTAAATCTCATTTTGCATAAATGGGTGGAGCTTATTTTGTAGGCATTTTCCTAACAAAAGGATTGCTGTTGCTTTGAATAATATCTTCTTTGGCGTTTTTTAATCAGGAAGTGATAAACTTATTGTTTACCTTGTCTGGAAATGTTTGCAACCAATGTATTTCCATTCTTTGTCATATTTATTTTAAAAACAATTATTATATTGTACAAAAAATGTGACTTTCCGATTACAAAGTTCCTAGAGATAGCAGTCTACTTGACAACAATATGACAACAAATCCTCCTCAATGTGTTTTGATTGAAAACAACTTTGTAACGACACATTACGTTGATAAGCAAATACCTGATCTACGTAATGGTGAAGTGTACAGTATGTTACGTAATAACATATGAAAGGTAAAAAAATGTTATTATAATAAATATTAAAACGTCGGGAATGAAAACAGTAGGCTGTAAATTCACATAAAATTAAGGTTAACAAAACAGAACAATTCTGTAATTCGATTTTACAGTAGACTTTTGTAAACTAATTTACATGCAAAAACTGTAAAGAAAAAACAAACCCTTAATGTTTTTTCATGATTACAGTCTGGCTGTAAAAAAAACATTATTTGGTTGGAAAAAAATTTGCCATAAAAATTATGTAAATTTACAGAGAAATTTTTTAACAGTGTGGCTATCGGCCAGTTCTATAAACATTTGAAACGATCTGAGCTCATGATGTAGAGAAAACTTAAAAAGCAATTGGAAAGTTTTGTCACATTATGTATTTAATAACTTATCAAATCACAAAATTCCCTTCTGTCTTTGTCAAGAGGTTAGACCATTTCGAATGAAGAAAGAAAGAATTGACTTAAACGCTGCTATGTCCGTTGATGCCGAGGGAGGCACCCTTGTGATCAATAACACCGGTATTTCACTTTACATTCCACCAAATGCTTTAGTGAAGGAAGTCGACATAACCATCACCGTCGTAAATGAAACAAAAATGAAGTTGCCAAAAGAAGATAATTTGCCAATTGTGACACCATTGGTAAAGTGCGAACCATCCGGCTTACGATTTCTGGAACCAGTAACGATAACCCTGCCACATTGTGGTATGGTAACTGATGATAATAATGAATCTTTGATTTCTCTTTGTGGAACTGAATCAGGTAGGTATACATAGGTCTTCTAAACAAGTCATCCACCATTAAGAATGAAAAAACATACAGTTTCGTTTTAATTGACCTCTTATTATTCAATGATGAAACTCAGTAGAAGGCTTTTGTAAATTAAAAAGATTTTGTTTTTAGAAAGAAAGTTACGATGTTCGTAACAAGCTATATTCTTCCCTCTTCAACATATTTAAACCGAACGCAAGTTCTGCTGGTAGCTGGATGTAACGCAGTTACCTGATTGTATCAGAATCATCGAAACCTGTTTATCGTAGCTGTGTGTTCGTATGGTTTTCAAAGGCAATTAAACTTTACGACTGAGGTTCCCCAATTTGATATATCTTATGAAGATGTTGTGGCATTTAAAATGGGAGTCCACTTACTAAATAGACGTGGGTGGTATTCAGACCATAAATTTTCTCGGGGTGTTTCCATTTTTCATGGCTAAAGACATGTTTTTGTACTTGGGGGAATACTTTATATGGACGGATGGATCAGCTCCTGTTTTCTCGCGCCTCAAGCAACAATCGAAATACGTTCAAAACTCAGATTCTCAAGGCATTGCAATACCTGTTTTTTGTCTCAATGAAGCGTTTACGGGTTTTCGTTTGTTTTGGCGGAATCTTTATTCTTTAACAACAAAACGTTTCCTTTATTGTTTTAAGGAGGGAGTAGCAACTCCAACTCCCTGTTCTAAGTAAATGAACCAGGACTTACGACCCCCAAATAGAAAATGAAAAATGTTTCAGCTTATTATATGAGATCTTTTTCAATAAAACATTATTGAGGTGAGTTGCGTGGGGAAACCATACTACTGTTTAATGTATAGAAAATGAAAGATACCGTGCGTACCACTCTTGATTATACTTCTTCCTTGTAACTGAGAAGCTACTTCTCTTCAAATTCAAGCTATTTATAGATTGAGCAAAAAGAAATAACTTTGAGTTAAACAAAATCAGTTAACTGAAGGAAAATCGCAAGTGGACACACTGGGCAATCTTTTAAAATTTTCGGTTTGGAATTTCTGTTGTGTACCCTACTTGCATTTTTACAGAAGGTAAGAAAAATTACATTAATCTCATGTGTAAGTTTAGCTCTTTCATGAGTCGGTTGATATTTTCGCAGGGAGTTGGTTCACAAGTCTAAAGCTACGTTCGTGTTTTTAAGAAACATACAACTTTTATAAAAAAAAAAAAAACTAGTAGGGTATGCCCACGGACTTGCATACATGGACAGAGCATGAAATGTGTAAGACTGGTGCTATTCGTAGATTGTCGTCACCGATTGGGACAAAAAAGGCGCATCAAGATGGCCGCCGTGAAGCTATAAATTGTCTTTATTGACGACTCTATTGTATTTTAAACAAAATTTAAACTTGGATGGAAAACAATATCATATTCTTGCAATACGTGAAGTCATATTGACCTTACCTTGCCATATTTCAAAAATACTTCAACTTTTTTGCAAATTCTGCTACCTGACTTGAACAATCCCAAACTTTTACACAAAATCATAGCAGACAGACATCTGGATGCGCTTTTTCTCACACGTACGGTAGCGACAGCCTACCGTGCGGTATGCTATGTCCATGTAAAAGAAGTCCGCGGGTATGTCAGCAACAGCAAGTAGCCAAAGAATGGTTTGCCAATTGTGGGGTGGGGTTTACTAACTTGAAGAAAAAATTATCAGAACGTGATCAATATCTTCTAAGGTTCTTAAAACTCTCAAGACATGGTAATGTCACAACTGTCCTTGAGATGCAGTTCGTTAAAATAAAAAATAACACTTGCTATAGACGAATCCGATCGGCGCTTGTGTTCTGTGACTTTAGGCAGCCATTAGCGGGGTATATCATCCTTAAATCAGCTACATTTGTTTTATACATGAATTTCAAACCGCCATATTTGGTAAAATTGAGGAAAATAATATGATAATATGACAATTAGGGTACAATCGTATATGATAGAGGTAAGCAAGAAAATTGAAAAACTTAAGATAATGGACCCCAGTTATGTCCGATTAAAATCAGACCATCACTTAACTGTCTGGAGTCGTCTATATACGGCCTGTCCCTCCTTCACTCTCACACGATTTACATATTTAGCCCATATTTAATCATGAATAAGTGCAAATCAGGGCGGATAGGTTTTGATGAAATTTGCGAATATTTTCAATTTTCAGGATTTCTATTGATTTTCAAATCAAGTACCCAACTTTGCCCTTTTCATAGGACCAGTCTTTCGAAGATCTGCTCATTTGTTTTAATAAGACCCAACAAAAAGCAAAACTCAGTTTCGTCTTTATGTAATTGTACTGTATACAAGCCTCCAATTGACTTTTACATTAATTTGAACCTTACTTTATAGTTCCCAACATGCATTTTTACCAAAGACAACAGGGACCTTGGTAACAGTACAGTAGTTCTATTCCGAAAAGGGACATTTTTCCCTAAGAAAAATATGTTTATTACGGTAGCATGCCAAGTGAGTAACCCCCATTCGTGTGTAATTATACTTCCAAATGATTTAAAAACGCTACATCAGCACTCCATAAACAGCAAACATTTTCAAAATGTAAGAGGGAACACCATATATTCTTTTTAAAAACCTTCACCAATGCAGCAAATGCGTGAACTTTGACAACCCGCTGTAAAAACGTCGATTTCAGGCATTTTCCCAATTAGGAATTTTAGTAATGAAATAGGGCTGGGAACTAAAACAAATATGTAATATAAGTAAGTTCAAAAACGACTTTACAAATGGTATTCTGGGTCAAAGATGCATGATGGGGGTCATTCTGTATAGAAAATGCCCGAATCGGACGCAGTTTCCCTTCCTTTAGCGGATTGAGATGCTGCAACATTTTGCGAGCCTGGTATGTACTCTTTCTGGGTAAAAGCTCGAAATTTTAGTAATTCCTCATACTTTTTTGCTAAGTAAATGTCTTACAAAGTTTAACATAAAAGGATTAAAAAGCTCAACTTAAATTAATTCTTTTAGTTTAATAATACATCAAGTAATTCAGAACGTAAATTGTAATTGAAGTACTGTTACTGACTCTAATACTTTTCAACATCTTTCCTCTAGGCAACTCTTGTCGGTGGGATATTATTGAAGAAACTGGATCAATTCTTTCAAAGACTGAATGCAAGTTAAACCTATCTCATTTCAGTTTTTTCTTCTGCTCCATCAAAAACGTAAACGCAAAACGCATGCGCATATTCTCAATGAAGAGGAAAACGCGGCAGGAATTTACTTTGCATCTTTGGATTTGTAATGATGACAAGTCAGTGTACAAGGTATGAGATGAAAAAATAACCTTAAACAAAATTACATGAAATCTGTATACACTGACACCATTCTTAAACCTGCAATGTTTTGAATGAGCAGTTTCAGTATAGCTAAAGACGTTAGTTGTACATAAGAAAAAATGTTACTCAAATCATTTCTACTAATTAAGTTCATTAAATATTACTCCATACATGTGATCTTCCTTCTCAAAGTGACTTTCCCCTGTAAACCCTTAAAAAATGTAAATATGACTGAAAATATGTTTATATATACATATATATATGTTTATATATATATATGTTTATATATATATATATATATATATATATATATATACATATATATGAGTAAGAAATAAAGTTCAAAGATGGGAGATAGGACGTCGCTTTCAGTCTGTTACTTTTATTTACAAGCTTTCGCCCATTTGGCCTTCATCAGGTTATGTAGATGTTGCGTTGTAGTTTGCGTCGAAGTGGTTTAAAAGTAACAGACTTAAAGCGACGTCCTATCTCCCATCTTTGAACTTTACTTCTGACGCATATATAGTATGGAGGAGAACCGATTACGTTTTGGACATATGGGAAAATTTCTTTCATTTATATATATATATATATATATATATATATATATATATATATATATATATATATATATATATATATATATATATATATATATATATATATATATAAAAGCGATGAAAAATAGTGAGTTACACAAAGATGACATCATAAGAGCACAAATTTCCAATACAGAGAAATATATATATATATATATATATAATTGCAAGAAGTTGTTCTGGTCCAAAACGTAACTGGTGCCAGGTCCTAATAATATAGAGTGAGACAACAGGAAAATAAAAACTCGGCAGACCTAGCTTGGCGTTACTCAAATATTAATATTTAATCAAGCTTTCGGCCAGTATGTATCGGCCTTCTTCAGGATACTATATAGGAGAGAAGGGAGAAGGGAAACTAAAAATTTTACTTGGGTTGAATTAAAATTCATGGTCGAATCATTACCAATTTTTCGACCTACATTTAAAGTCGATCTTATCACGTTCGACCTTATTAATTACCCCGTTCCGGGATTTATACACTTCGGTGGTAACAAGGAATGGAAATTGAGTTCGCGGTATTTGTAATTTGGGTCGAGCCGGAAATCACGTCAGTCACGTTTAGTGCAGTGGTAAGGCACTCGCCCGGAAAGCGAACCGTCCTTGGTTTATATATATATATATATATATATATATATATATATATATATATATATATATATATATATATATATATATATATATATATATATATATATATATATATATATATATATATATATATATATATATATATATATATATATATATATATATATATATATATATATATATATATATATATATATATATATATATATATATATATATATATATATATATATATATATATATATATATAACCCTAATTTCCACCTTAAGGGGAAATTATATCTGCTTGTACATAGGGCGAAAAAATATAAATTAAACACATGAGAAGAAGAACTCGCCCTAACGTTTAAACATATAAATAACGTTATTTCAATGGCCAGCCATCCGTTCGTGAAAACAGGTAGGGGTCCGTAAATTTGAAAACTTTGAAGTAATTGTATCTAGTTTGTAATTCTAGGAGAGCGCTCTTGCTCCTTTACGTATTCCTATAAAAATGGTGTGTGGAAACGTACGCCTTTAGGCCAAACTAATATTTCGCCCCCCCCCCCCCAATTTTTTTCCCCCTAAGGTCGACTTTTTCAACAAAACTTTCCCTTTAAGTGCCGAATGAGGCAAATATATATAAATATACATATGTACATGTATACATATATTTGTCTAACTCAGCATTTACATATATCATATATCTTTGAGTTGTATTGACACGCGGATATGGTTTCATTTGAATAGCGTTCCTTCATCAGTTGATATTTTGTCGCCTCGTGGAGTGGCTCGAAATGTTATAAGGCTGACTCCTAAATTTGAGCACGTTTCATTTTTCCAACCTGTTCACCTACATTTTTATCTGTGCAACAAAGTTATCGTTTATAGAGTAATTCGAGTGACGTAGCCACCTTATATGAAAAAGTGAACCAGTACGGTACTTAATGGGTAAGTAGATACAAATATCAAAGTCTTTTCTCTTTCTTATGACAAAGAGTATATTAAAGCAGGAAGAGCGAAACTCACTTGAAATCTTTGAAGCATGGCAAGATTTTACAATTTATTACGATATGGGTGACATCGTGATTACTTTCGGCGATATTCGAAAGGTCAGTTTACTTTTAATTTATTGCACCTGCTGCATTTATAAATGTGATAGTCAAATATTTTTAAAGGTGTATCATTTAATTCTACGACAATTTGTTGTGAAAATACTACGGCAGTTATAGTAATGTCAGAAAATATTCACTGCTTAACCTCCAGAGTTCTAATCCAAAGCCTCCACATAGAAACTGAATACTGTACTCACCATGTTGGTGAAATAAAACTTCTTTTACATATTCATGATAACACTTCCCTTATTCAGCGTGCTTGTGCACTACATAGCCACATCTGAGTAATTCATTGAGGATACCGGTCACACAAAATACAAAGAAATATTGTGTGGTTCTCTAACCGGCTAGTCAATGAAGTGTTAATAGAGTTTTTACGAAGTTTGAGAAAAATGATATCAAAGATCACTGGAAGGAACCGATTATGTAAAAAGTCTAATTTAAATAGGCCTCACATACACCGCATTTTATCTGGTGAGGTGCTTTTGTTTCATATTTAAGAAGGAACATCACTTCATGAAAAATATGATTGTTAGTCTCCCTCTCTATCGATACGATGTAATGATCAATAAATATAATACCATGCAGGCTGTGAATCGTAATTACAAAAACTATTGGAAAGACTTCTAGAATTCATTTTTATTTGACTAAAATTTTAACGTGACTAAAACCACGAACCAAAATTCTATCCTAATACAGTTGCCATTTGTATAATCGTCTTCTATGTTTGCTTACCGTTTGCTAATCGTTTACTTACACCAAACTGTTAGAAATGGGCCGTAAAACTCCATCTAACTCTTCTCTACCTCTACAGACCATCAATTTTGCCACTATCTGGACTGGAAGTCGAGCGAGGGCGGTATTTAAAATTCCCTTTGACTCGACAGGCATTGATGGAACGCTAGTCGCGCGACAGAGAGACAACAAAGATGAATCCTGCGTGGCAGAGATGAGTGTATTTATGAAGGTATAACCTTTCATTTAAAGTTTGTTTTTAAACCATTAACCTTGAGAAATGATTTTTGAGTAAACATCGAAAGAAGTCTCGTCATTTTATTTTGAATCACGCAGAGTATAAAATTGTACCAGATATTTTATGAAACTGAAGTGGGTTAAAATCGATGATAGATTGAAAAAACTATAGTCCTGTCTATTTGGAAATTTCTTTCTGTTTTGAATAGATTACGTCCAGCTATAGCTTTTTTGAGGGGCTCATTCCATGCTAAATTCACAATACGTCACCAAACAGACTGTAATGGATGTTTTTGTGATGTTTTTTATATTCTGTCTGAAAATGAATAATAAGGGTAAACCTTGAGGATTCTTTTCGTCTGATATTTTTAGCATCGTCTATTAATATTTCAGATGTAATCTTTGGAAAACGTAATAAGACAATCAATATAAAATTTCTTACTTTGTAGAGCACTCCCGGAGCGGCATCTTTGAGCCCATGGCAAGAGGTTCAAAACTTAGGTAAGATGTAATAAAGTTTCAGGTGCGGATCCAGACATTTCCAAAAGGGGCGGGGTGGACTTAGAGAAAGCGGGTAATGGGGGACGTACCAGTAACGTACGCAGGATTTTCAGTCTGAAGGGGAGCAGTGTGTTCAGTGATCGCCGGCCTGGGGGGAGGGGTATAAGGGGAGGGGGCGTTTTCAAGGAGCCTAGATGCAAATGGTGCAATATTTTCGATTTTGAGGGGAAAAGTGTTAAATGGTCAATCGTGGTGGTTCCTGAGGATAAAACTGAACCTTTTGTGTCTTTACATGAAGTCTTACTCCATTTAAGCTACGGTACCTATCAAAGTAAAACTTGTTATTTAATTTACATACTTTCTATGGGAGTCAAAATAAAAGAGCATCGATCGGTGTAGACGAGCCTGAGCATTTTAGTTTGCGGTTTTTTCTTAGCCACAAAACGTAATTCTGCCGTAAAGATTATCCAAGCAGAGCGCAATCATTCGTTGGTGCGGAACGAAGTGAAAATTTTGAATAAATAGACCCGCAGATGGTCCGAAATAGCATTTTCCAGACTCATACGAAAAATCTATCAATAATAGCTGCCTTCGTTTAATATAATGCTCACTTAAAAAAGATTAGCGAACTGCAAAGTGATTATAAAGTTATTTAAAAAATACTTTGACCCCCAAAATGTAATTTTTACCGAAAGACTATCTAAGCGGAGCGCCATTATTAGTTGCTGCGGAACGTAGAGAAACTTTTGAAAATGATCGCGACCACTCGGATGGCGGAAAATTTCGTTTTCATGCTCGACAAGAGAATCTAAACATGCAGTTTTATAAGTTAAGCTTTTGTTTCCATATGAGAAATAATTTAGGAACGTGCTGAGCAATTAGAAAATTACTACCACTATTGTACTAAATGGTCTTGATTCTTTTCGAAGAAACTAAACAACGGAATTGAAAATATGCTAATGCTTCTCATTGTGACTTTTGGCTAAATTAAAGATCAGCCGAATTGATGAAATTGTCTGTGACTGCTCGAACTCATGTCTCTTAATTGTTTTCCCCCTAACATCTCTTGCGTGATAAATGGCAAACTATTTCTCACCGCAACTGGGCAGAAGACTGCCTTTGGCAAACTATTTTTCACCACATCTGAACACCCTCCGCTCTGTGTCCCCATCTCGTACGTCTATGTCTGACGGGGAAGGAGCCTAAGGGATGGGCGAAGATAAGCGTTCTGTTTATTTTAGTGAATTTGTTTTTGTTGATCCGACGAAAAAGGGGGGCTGGAGCCGTAAAAGCCCCCCCCCCCCCCCTTGGATCCGTCCCTGAGTTACATAGATGAAGTTTTACGGCTCAATTTCGAACCAAATATTTAAGTCGGGCCGGCCACGGCCTTTTTGGTTTCCCGAAAGGGAAAACTATGGAGCCGGTCTTCAAGTTCACCGAGGCAAAACCTTGAGCGGGACCGCGGAGTGCAAAGTCGATATTGACTATTACAAGTCATCCATACAAATGAGCGACGACGATTACGGTACTTATACCGCATGCTTTTACAATATTGCTCGACAGTGTTTCTACAAAACAAAAGTCAAAGACTTTTTTCTTACTAAAAATTTATGGGGTCATCAAGTGTTTAATAATTTAAAAAGTGGTAAATAACTTTGAAGTTTACTGCATTCTTGGAGAAAATCCTCTACGCCTGCGATCTTAAGCCACACTCGTTGTTGTTTTAGATCAGACTTAAACAATGTACACATATACAGACACTAATGATATAGCAATGCGCAACCCATCCGCTTTGTACTCCGTATTTTACATATCTGTAACGCGCTACGACTACAAGCAAGTCGAAATGCTTCTCATCTGGCGACAATCGCAATGGAGTTGTACTGTGTAAACTTTCTCTTTTACTGTGTAAACTTTCTCCACAAACAGTTAACTCAACGAGGATTTACAGTACATTCTGTGTATAAAACAAGAGACCAGTCGATTCTTTGAGATAGACGAGCTGTAGGGTATTGTGAGGGTGTCAGTGTCATGAAGTATCGTGTGCATGTGTAAGGCTGTGTTTGCAGTTTGTGGATTTGAAATCGTTTATTCTGTTTCAGAGATGTTTTCAAACTTTATTTTTCCTTGTGTAATTAATGTTGCTGCTGCTTAGAGGCGATTGAATAAGCGGAGGTTCCGTAGTAGCTGGTCTTGTTTGTAAGAACTAAGAAGACTTCAAACCAACTTAGTTTTAAGTTCTTAGTGGTTGAGGTAGCTTGATGTTGCTTGTAGAGAACGGCCACAATTAGTTTGAGTTTGGTTCGTATAAGTTAAGATCAGGTTAGATGAGGTTTTCATGGCTTAAGGTTGTTGGTTAAATCAGGCTGGCCAAGACTATATATCAGTTGTGGCTCACTGACATGTTTTCCGGTTTATACTGAACACCAAGCAGTTTTCCGGCTTATGCTTAGCACAAGCACAATGGCTGACCTAGGCCACTTGCATCTTGACGATGAGGGAGTTGTCTAGACTCCAATTCATAGGCTTTCTTCTTTGTAGGTCTATATTTTCAGTAGGCCTATGCTAATTACTTGTACTTAGTAAATTAACCGAAAGAGTGCCTTTGCAAGAATCTTGGTAGGGGCCGTTCAGAATTGGTTTGATATTTTTAGATACCTCCGGTAGTATGCGGTTACAGCCCTATACTCTAGTACACCCTCATATTCCGACCCCCTTATGTTCCAACATTTGATCGTAGATGAGCACATGGGTGTCGGAACATAAAGGGCTGTCGGAATATAGGGCATTCACCGTAATATGCTATATAGCCTAGTTCCCGCTCGTAGCCAGATTGAGAAGAAGGCAAAACCCGGGAAAATTTTCAAGGTGATAAAGTGTGTGGGCTACTGCAAGTAATAAGTCAATGAAAATAATCAAATTAGGCCTATCTGGGGAAAATCATGGGGGCTTAGCCCTCTTTGGCGACCCCTTGCATGACTAAGGATCTGCTTACATATATGTTTTTTATTAACTGGAGAGAACTCTTTGCATTGACTTTCTAAGAGAATTTGCTAGTATAATATTCTCAGTTACTGCCACAGGTGAATACCATAGCCTATTCATTACATACTGGAGTGGTTTGTGGAGAAAATAAACACTCTTCCTCAGTATCTTAAGTTATCAAGTGTCGTTGAGATAACCCTTAAGGAGAATTTCTTCATTGTATTGCTTTACGTGGGGATGTTTAAATTACCAAGCTAACCAATATTGAACCTGGTAATGCCCCACTCAGATGCATGGACATTTTGGTCATAACTTGCGGTGCACTATAATTCCTCAAGGACCAACGGTGATCTCTAACAGTATCCTTTCGGGAAACGTACATAACTGTTGTTTTGATTGTTGTTTTCCACTTACCACATAAAGGTTATGACGCTGTTTATATACTAAAATTAATCTTAAAGTTGTATACTCCATACAGTGTTTGTTTTTATAGTTCTCGCCAACATTTGATCACACCAGAAGCAGGTAACAAATTTAAGTTCAAACACGTAGTCATCAATGCGTTCAGTAAAATAGTGCTTAACGGTTACATCTCAATAAGTCTAACACGTCAGTTTGGTAAGTCGTTGGTGCATGGAATTGTGCGGCACAGCGTGGGATGCACAAACCGAGCTGAGCACATTGTGTACGGCGTTTCCTTGTTTTCTAGCAGTTCCTGCATACAACACTAAGCATAAATCTAAATAGCCAACTAGAACGAAACTAGGTACTCATCACAACTATTCGGCATATTAAAGAGCATAGTCTTTACAGACAAAAGGCAATTTAGACACAGTCAACTGCACAGAGCCTTACTAATGATTCATCGTTATGTTATGGTTGGTTTAAGAAAGAGCGGTGTCACCAAATTTTCATGTAAACTGAAGATTGTTGCGCGAGTTGTAGGTGTCGGATTGGTTCGTTTATCCCGACGACTTGGAGGGTGTTCTCATGTGCATAGCCACCAAAACGAATCATCAAACTTTTTTATTGGGAGTATATTCTGTTGGTGAGGCCATTGTCTATCTAGACATATTTCAAATGAATTATGTTTTCTTCATTTTTCCGTAGTAACTTTCACCGATAAGGTAGATAGCTATAAGCCTCAGTTTATAAACGAACTGGCTGTTTGTACCATATTTTGTGCGTCCGAAGTTACATATCCAACAAAAATTTTATCCGTTCTTTGAGAAAACCATGTGATTAATGAATACGATCATGACGAGTCACCCCTTTGTGCCCTTCTTGCTAAATGCATAACACAAATTAAGTTGGATTAGAAAAGAGCGAGTTAAAGAAATGAATATTTCTTTTTTGGGAATAGCTTCCAAGGTTTGTCCTCAAGGTCTCTCTACAACATCTTCTGCTGGTGGGTCAAGTTCAGAATTAAGCTCGACACAAACCAACCAAATGAATCACCTTCGTCGTTTAAGCATGGCAAGGAAACCTAGAGGCAAATGTCTCGTTCTCACATATGAAAACTTCAAGACACTCACCCGGAGAAAGGGAAACAAAATTGATATGGGTAACAAAAAAATATTTTAAAACAATCAAGAACTTTCGTCAATTTTCTCCCTTTATATTAACTAAGTTGTGTTTCTTTCCATCTGATTTATTTAAAATTTTATTTCTTTATGTTTAATAGACTTTTAGCTTTAAGATAAACTTCTCTTGTGTTTAATCGCAAAGTAGTTGTATGCATGCATGACAAAAGGCTAGCGTTATTTTGTCTGAATCTAGTAGAAAAATGCATTAGAGGATTGCCTTAAAAAAGATCCATTAATGAATTCCAGCATAGCTGTATATATTAGTTTTATGAAGATACAATCCTCGACAAAAGTACATGGGACAAACCCCGCTCCCCGTATCAATGTTGAAGTTTCAGGACGCCTTGGGCTGCCGCAACATTGAATGGGGGAGTGGGGGAATGGTGTTCCGTACATTGCGTGTTTTGCTTGTTTTGTCCCATCATTTTTGTCGAGGATTGTAGCTTGAAAGGTACCAATAGATATCACTTATGGAGAACGTAATCTTAATTTCCTGTGCTATTATTAACAGACGAAGAAATAAAAGTAATACCTACAATCGCCACCAAAAGTAAATGAAACAAACCCCTTTCCCCCGTTTCAACGTTGTTTTACTCAGAATTTGTCAGTTTTTCCCAACCAACATTGAAGTGGGGAAAGGGGAAGAGCGGCTACCATGTGAGATGGATAAAAAACAATGAAACATCTGCTACGGAGGGATTTTGTTTCATTTGTTTTGGCGACGATTGTAGAAGTGTCAGAAATAACAATAAAATGTTCTCACATTGTTTGATTTGATTTTGACGTTTTGAACTTTGAACCGTCGTTGCAGTTAAGTTGGAAGATATTTTCGAAACAACACTCGATTTTGAAGTTACAAACTACCCCGACTTGGACTACGATGAAACCATGGATTGCATAAACGATGCCGCTAATGCAGACCACAGCTTGTTTGATTGTTTCGTCTGCTTTGTCTGTTCCCATGGAGATGGAGAGGCATTCTACACCTCTGATGATAAAAGAATTGCTATTCAAGAATTAATGAGTGAGTGTGTAAAACTACAAAGTATATGAAGTCCTCGCAGATCTAGACAACGTAAATCAGGGATAATTGGCTAATCACAACTATCTCAGATGTTTGAAGAAAGCGTTCACATTCTTTTTCACAGTATTAGAAGAATGTCCAACATGTTTATGAAAGAACACATACACAACATTAATATCAGCCTTGTTATCTGCTAATTGTTAAATTGATTCCATGTTAGACAAACTAACCCGATTCCTAGAAATGTATTGATAAGGCCTACACTCTAAGAAGTTATGTAGAAAAGTTACTTCAGTATAAGAACTATTTGAATTTTATAGTACTGTAACATAACTTTTTCTGGGGATTGGGGTTTTGGGATCCTTGGACTCAGTTCTAGTATTTTTATGTTTTAATTTTATTTTCAAAATACAGCTGTTACTGGTCCACCAAAATAAATTAAGTCAGAAATCCAACCAGAACGCAGATCTGTTCCCAACAACTTCCAATAGCCATCAGAATTCCTATCCTCAGCCAAACAATTTAGGATAAGGTTTCTTCTCTGGATTTGCACAATGGCCAGAAATTCTAGGTCCCCCAAACTGCACTAGTTCAATCTTGTAATTTATAAACAAACTTTGTTTCAATACGAATTTCAAACAAAGTTAATCTAACAGTGACCCGGCATAATCAAGGTGCCCTGAGTGAAAGTAAGCTTTTACCACTATCACCATTACCGAACGACTATCCCAGGTCTGGTAACAATCACCATTTTAAGGAAAATTTCCCCTTTCTAATGAGACACTAAGTTTGCGACGTTGCACATAAGAGAATCATAATGGACTCGATAAGGGACCGAAAAAGAACTTGAAGAAGTATGGTCAGCACAGTGGTATTGACTTGAAATCGTGCAATCAAAACAAACATGTATATCTTAAGGCTGCTTTGGTACTGATTCAAAAGAAGAAAACAACCATATTTAATTTCAATCTTGATTTTAGCATTTAATGATTTTGGAAATATTAATTTGTTCCTTCTTCACTCTCTAGCACCGTTCAATGCCAAGAATTGTGAAAGCCTGATTGGTAAGCCAAAAATATTTTTCGTTAACACTTGCCTTGGGAATAAAGTTCAAACGATGGTGAAATATCAGAAAGACGCCGGAATCGCCACCGATTTGAACAGATACAGACCCGAAGAAGCGGATTTCCTGTTGGTTCTCAGCACCGTGCCTGGTTATGTTAGTTTACGAGACCCAAAGAAAGGAACAGTTTACGTTCAATGTCTTCAAGATTGTATTAAAGATAATTACTTGAAGCTTCATTTGGTTGATCTACTTACCATGGTTAACGATAAAGTCAACGAAACGTTTCTGAATATAGCGAAACAGAGTGGGGACTCAGATAACGCATATTGTCAGATAAGTACACTTGTGCATACCTTGAATTACACCATACACTTTTTGCAAACGGACAGACACACTTCAGACTAATGCAGGCTTGACGGGTTAGTGTCTCCCTGCCCAAAGTGTGGGAAGATTCTTCGTCGCTTATACTAATTACAATGTCGGTCATTTGTGCAAATTTCGGTTATCCGACTGAAGGGAAGTGGATATATAATGGTGCTTACCCTAAAGATAAGGTGGTGTACAAGTGCCATAGACCTTGCGAATATTATGTCACAGGGCAAAAAATACTTCCTCCTTTGGGCCGGTCAAAACATACCAAAACAGACAAATGCAGACAGCGAATTCCATAGTTCTGCCCAAAGGGCGATGTCAGTGTGCCGTCAATGCCCAAGTTCTCTTGTTCCCCCTGCTCCGATCATTGTTCACATCAATTCCTAAAATTCATCATATGACGAAATTAGACTTTCTTCGTATTAACAATGTCATCTTTCAAATTTATTGATAGAAAAAGTTACTGTCAGCTTATACAAGGTTCACAATTCTCCCACCTAAGTATCCGCAGGAAAAAATCAACTTTGCTTGATCAAATTAAGGGAGAATCTCGCCAAATCTCACGGTTTGGCGAGATGACAACAAAATTACCAAAATGTTTCCCACGTGGTTCAAAGTGGTACTTCTATTGCCTTAATTGTAAATGGCATCAAATCAAATTGGTAACGTTATGTTCCTGAAAATTTACTGTCGATAACTTACAAATTTGTGATGTTTACTTTTCATGTTTTAATTTTCCAATGGGAAAGTGTCCTCTTGTTCTCCCGCTGTTGACACACATCCTTTTTTGACATCTTAAGGATGTTTTTTGAAAAGTTTTAAGGGCACTCTAACGTTGTATGCCTTACAATTTTATTGTCGAATCCTCTTTTGACAACTTTCTTCCTGACTTTAGTCCTCATTTAGGTCCTTAATGACATAAACACTGAACCAATTTTGAACCAATTTGAACTGAACCAGTTTTGTCAGGCTGTAGGCGTGGTTCCTCAAGAGTGACGTAACGTGCAAGCACTCTACATGACTGGTTATATAATGATACAGCAAGTAAATTTTCTTCCCAAAACTGTTACTAAACTAGCAAACTTCAGGTTTAAGGAAACTGAATTTATTTTTTTTCTCCATGTGAATTTTTAATTCCCCTCTCCTGTAACAGACGATTATATCCCGTGTTTACCACTTGAATTTGTGCCTAGAATCCTATATAGGCACTTATTATTTGTAAAGAATAGTGCCTTGTTCGGTCGGTACTGTTGCATCGAATATTATATTTATATTTTGATATATATTGCAAATGTATTTGGTAAGTCAACTTACTTTTCGCAAACAAGAAATTTCTTTTTGCTGTAAGTCCTTTCTTAAGATACCTTTAATATTTTTTAATTTCTTATTTCTTAAGCATTATCTTTTTCAGCAAACAAAATAGTTGTTGAAATATCTGGAAACTTGCCACAGAAAATCGAGGTTTAACAGTACTTCAAATTTAGCTCACATGTTGCAAAATATATAAGTTTACATTAATCAGAAAAAAATAATCTCGTATTAGTCTGATGATTCCGTGATAAGTTCTTAACTGTTTCGAGCTGTTTTAAAATGTTGGCATATGCACTATTATTAAGTTTTATGGGCGTTTTAAACTCTTCGATTATCTTAAAAACAATTTTACTGTTTCTTCATCATTTTGTAACATTGATTGTGATAGCTTTCACTAGAATAGGTGGCATAAACTGATTTTCCTCACCTCAACAGTAATTATATTTACATGAAGTAACTTGTGAATGGTTTTGGGTGAGTAATATTTCACGCAGATGAGTACTGTTCAAGAAAACACGTTCCTAACTGGCTAAAAATAGCGCTATTCCCTTGCCTAAACCCCTTACCCTAACAAAGGATACAACTAATACATTATAATAGCAACAACCAACGAAGATATTCCTTGGTTACCAGTGCGCATCAGCTGAAGTTTTCCTCACGTCTCTCGTAAGGCTCACACTCATGCATTAAAATGAGCAAAAAATTACAGGTAAAAAAGGCATAGCTTAATCGCAGAAGTTATTCGAGATTTTTACCCACACTTAGGTTCAAAAGTTGTCACACTGCAAATAAATATCTGTACAAGACTTTTCGAACGAATAAAAGAGATATACATAAAAAAAACGAAAAAGTGTTTCCTTCCATTTTTAGCTTCTGTGTATAAATTTCCTATCTTTTGCAATCACATGATTACTATTGTTTTATTTACGGCGGCCTACAGGGGGCGGAGAGTGTGATCGCCCCCTGGATCTGAAGAGTGAAGAATTCGGTTTCGCCACATGTGACACGAGTCAATAACAGTGTGGTTTTCACAATTCTTCTTTCACGAAATTCAGAATTTTCGCCAATACAAGCTCCGTATTAATTTTGCAATTATTTCTTCAAAGAAAAAGAGGGCGTGCGCCCTCATAAAATTACAATCTTTAATCTGTAAGGTTCGCTCATAAAAAAGTTTGGTAAAATTTGCCGAGCTCTATAAATGACAAAATCGGAAATTTGCTATATTTGACACCAGATCATCAGGTGACACCGGCAAATGCAAGGCTATTTCATAAACTTACGTTAACTCTTGATTTCGATATATTTCGTCTAAAAAGGACAACAGTTTTCGAAAACGTTTAAAATGTCATTGGGAAGCCACAATTAGTAGGCCTTAAATGGCATTATGGTAGCAAAAACTATCTTCAATCAACGTGCAACCTCAGATTTTTTACGAAGTGTAGATTCTCCAGTAATCCCACAACTTTTCAAATTTCGTAACAAGAATCCCAGTTTCCAAACTTACCAGCAACACAAGCTCCATATTTTAAAATATTTGTTTAATAAGGACATCCTCGGCGCTCTTTGCGCCCCACAAATAACGCCCTTAATGCAGCTGTGTTCACACTTTAAAACGTTTAGAAAATTTGGGTGCTCGTCCCCCCGCCTCCCCTTAAAAAAATTCAGCTAAACCACTGATTCCAGGCAATTGAATGTGTTTTATAAATTGGCAAGAATTAGTAAAAATAACTACATTTGAGTTTCTTGTTAACTGAAGGTTGTGGAGTTACATGATTTCCTCCTCGATTGAAGGGAAAGTTTAAGCAAATATTGAATTTCCATATGGAAAAGAACTACTGGCAAAGATAAAAATTTTGTTCAGGGGGGCGAGAATGCCCTGCAAGGGTATAGAAAACAGGCTGTAAGAACTTAAAAAGGGAAACCGGCCGGCAAGTCCGTCCCACTGGCTATATGGACGCTCTGGTACTAAAAGGAACTAACTCCCTGTAATTTTTTGAATCTTTCATTCAAATTGGATATTTACTTCTCGAGATATCAGCCAAGTTCCAGATCTGTGTTCCAAAGTGAATGTGAGGGCAGCAGAGGGTATCTCACTCCCTCACAATGTATTGTTTTTTCAGTCTGTTGTGTTGACGTGTGTTGAAGATCTCATGTTACTCACGCAGTAGCATTCTGATAACCTGGGACTGATCAGGAGAAATTGGTAGTAACGTTTGAAGAAAAACAAAAGATTGTTCATTAATGTGTATGCGATGTCAAATGTGCTGCGTCAGGTTCACTTAAAAAATACAAATCTAGTGACTTTATTTGCTGATATCTTGCAAAATAAAATACATGTCCGTTCTGAATAAAAAAAATTTATCCAAGTTGTGGAAATTAAGTGTTTTTTTTCACATACGAAAAAATAGAATTTTGCTTATGATTACCTTTTAAGAACTGTTTGTCGAGGAAAGCCTCAGTAGTGTTGTGTTTCAAGTCATCATTACAGTCTTATAACGTTTATTTAAAAATGAGTTAAGGTACTTTTTATATTAGGGGGATATACAAGAGACAAACTGAGACGGGTCTATTTGAAACTTCCGTTTATTCAAATCTGTAACAAAATTAGAAACTGTGTAAGCCTGAGTAAATTCTTACGTCACAACTGGAAACAAAAAAGCGTTAAATGGACCATGGAGAACGTAAACGACTTATACACTTATTTCTTAGTTTTTGGTACCGCTTTTGACCAGAGGCAATTAATGTGACTGCCACTGTTCTAATAAAAACCAGTTATTCCACGAGAAAATGCCCGTTAAAACCTGTTTTATGGAGTTTGAACAGGTACACAAGGATGTTTGGCAATGATAGCAATAGTAATTCAACAGATGCAACCAGGAATCTATTAGTTTTGTAGGTGTCAAATGTTGACATCTGCTAATTTTTTTCTAATTCCAAAGGGTATTTGGAAAATCGCCCTTCTTATCTTTCAATACTTTTTCGAACCTGTTGAAATTTTCCGGGAATCAAAGACATTTCTCTGTGGGAATCGAAACACGCGTTCATCATATCTGTAAAGTTTCCGCATAGAAAGTACAAAACTTCTGCCTTTCATTTTATATAAATCCAAGTCCTTGAAAAACAAAAACCTATTTTACTTAATATACAAGTATATTACAATCCGTTTTGGACACAAATGTTTAAGTCAGATGTTTACATTAGCTTAATGTTACTAGATCAATATGTACAACTTACGGCACGTACTTAGACGAGATATGAAATGGGCACAGTAGTCTGGATTTAAGATGCCAAACATTTAGCGGTGAAAAATATACTTATAAAAAAAACCGTTCTGAATGCAAGAATAAACTTATCCCTTTGTTAGAGTGAAAAGTGTGAGCCCGCTTCATTAGAGTGTTAATTTACTCCACGAATAGTGAAAATTCACTCCAAAAAAGTGGAATGAAATTTGCTGCAAGAGGAGTAAAAACTAGAGGATATGATCACTGTTTTTTGGGGTGTGATCAGTTTAGGCACTTTGCGAAGAAAGAAAAGTCGCTCTTTTGGAGTGAATTTCACTATTCTTGGGGTGATTTAACCCTCTAATGAAGTGAATTCATTAACTCCGTTGATTACCTTTACTGGTATCCTCTTAGTCATTCTGGGTAACTGAAGAAAAGCATGGGATAGTTTTTCTTATTACAGAGTTTAACACGTTTGGGCAAGCTGCACTACCTTTTTTAAGATAACACTGCCCGGAATATTACTATTAGATCCTTTAAATATGAAGAGGCAGGGTCAGAAAATTTGGTGGAATCATATTTGTCTATCCGAAACGATGTTTATGAAAGAAAGTTTTGTTTGATAATTACTCATGGAAGGCAAAGTGTCAACAATCTCCATCCAGGAAAAATAATACAAGAGGAAAACGAATTGAAACACATCTACCACAACTAATCCATAAAGTAGGTTTTGATCTCCCTACATTGCGTTTTTGTATTTCTAATTGACCCTAATTCACGTTTACAAACAAATGACATCAAAAACTTGACAACAGGGTTTTCATCACAATGAAATCTAGATTCTGATTGGTCTACATTCTCCGATCAATCGAAAGATCGCTGCACTTGCAGAACCTTACATGCGCATGCGCGCAAATGTCTCTGCCTATTCTCTATGCAATTCCGTGCCAGCCAGTGACGGAAACTCAATCTCACTTCTTACCATCCATACACATGGCCGGAAGAGGAAGAGGGAATATACCCTCAATTGGCCAAAAACCTTGCTGAATAGGGAAAAGTTTGCAGAGATTACGCCCTGGTTGTTGATATTGTGTCAGGCACAAACTCAGCCCAACCCCCTTATAACCAGGTTCAACCCTCCTATTTGAGCTGGGTAAGTACTCACGTTTGAAAGCTCCCAATACCACTTCTGTGATATTTGATAACCTATGAGCTACAAAATTCATATCTTTAACACAAGGTCAACTTGTAAATGGCACGAAGCGAAACCAAAACATTTATTAATGAAAACGTGAAATTAAAGACAGGACGAAACCCACAAAGCGATTAATATCTACCTCTAAAAGATATTTCAGTGTTGAACTTAAGCAAAGATGTAGGGAGATAGTGCACTCAAAAGATATTGAAAGAATTTTCTTCAAGAAAATCATATAATCACGAAAATGAGTAATCATACAGCATATAAATGAGTAATTCAAATCAATTTGTTCAAAATATTGCACAAATTCAGTTGAAGTTCTCACTTATTTCGAGTAGATATTCTCATTTTCGTGAGCATCTTTTTTAAACAAAACTGTTTCTTCTCCTTTTTTGAGTGTGTATATATTTTGAACATGGCTAGCGTAATGATAATGTAAATTATAGTCCGGTTGCCTGTTTGGACAATACTTATTCCCTTTACAGTGTTACACTTCCTTTGGACGAAGAAACATCGTCAAAGAAAATCTTGGGAACTTTTTCACAAGTTAACCGTTAGACGAATTCTAAAAGAAAACTAACAAGAAACTATTTATCTTGATACATTTTAAACTGCGAAGGTCAGTAAACCACCATCGAATATGCTAAAAGTATCTTGTACGTTCTTTATCTCTACATTTTGTACTTACATCTTCATTCTGTGAGAAAAAGTAAAAAGTTATCATATTTCTCTACCCCATGTCTGCCTTGATTAAAAGCGCATTCTTGTTTTGCTCAAGAATCGGTATATTTGTTCAAGCACCACTGACGTTGCTATTGTTTCGGGTACCTTATTTACACTTTTGACATATTTACACAAAATTAAGTAGTGTCACTCAGATACGAACAACTGCACTTTTCAGCTTTCATTGAACGTTGCAATTTTACTATTGAGGTGACTAATGTTGTTCTTGTTGATTTGTTCAGCGTTCTTACTGTGGAAGTGATCCAAAGTCTCGTTGCCCTTCGCATGCTCCTTTTCATGGCTGTTTCTAACCGCCATCAAAGAAAACGACTTGGAGCAGAAATGACATTTGAATGGGCGTGTGGTAGTAACTGAAATTTTTTGCGAGTTTTTGTTTTTGCTTTCTATGTGTCTGAGAGCGGAATTACCAGTCTGGCCACCAATAAATTTGTCTTTCTCGTGTTTCCCCTCGTGCCGTCTGCAATTATCGAACATTCGAAAAGACTTTTTACAATGTCGACAACTGAGTCCTTTTGTGGTTTTCTCTACACAGTCATGTTGTTCGAGCACACTCTGCAATTTAAATCGCTTCCCACAAGATTTACATCTATGCGGAAGAACCTTTTCACTGGTTGATTTGTTAGGTTTCGTTTTGTGTGAGTCCGCCGAAATCTTTTCTGGTGTTTCTTCAGTTATTTTAGAACTCAAATGGCTCTTTTGGTAATGAATGTCACAATCACTACTAGTTGTGAAACGTTTCTTACAGATGGGGCAAAAAATAGGCCTATCCTTTCCGTGCTTAAGCTTCTCATGCTTTTCTAACTGATCTGGCTTTGAAAATCCTTTCTCACATTTAGAGCATTTGAATGTTCTTTCATCATGACTTATTTCATTGCTTCTAAGACTTCCTTCATGGATGAACGTTTTGGGACAGAAAGTAAACTGAAAAGGACGAGAAGGGGCATGACCATTGTCTTGGTTTTTAAGTTGTCTGGAAGACTTCGAAAATTTGGAGCGGTGTAGAGCTTCATTTTCTTTGCAATCCATATCCAGTGTCTTCTGAGTTTCTTTAGCCCGCAGTGTGTTATCCGTTGTTAGGGAACCATTCCGAGAATTTTCATTTTTTAAATCATGAACATCAATCCCCTTTGGAGTATCCGATTCTTTCTTTTGGGAATGGTTCTTGCCTGATCTTTTACTTGTTTGAACGTCTGGTAGAAGTTTCTGAAGTCTTAACTTTCTGAGACCGTCCCCGCCTGGCCTTCCCTGAATGGAGGGTTGGTGGCACTCTCTGTGTCCATTTTCATGTCTCCTCAACCAACCGGTGTACAGATATGATTTGGTGCAATATCTGCACTTCAATCGCGAGTGGGTTATTCGACGTCGGTGACGTAGGGTTTTAACATTTTGCATTAATGACAACTTGACCGGAAGGCAAAATTTCTTCCTTTCAGGGGGCGATTCGTCATCCTCATGCCCTGAGATATCCTTCCTTTTGTTGTATTTCTCCATGTTTAATTTCTCACTTCCAGAGGTCGACGAATTACCTGTGGAAAATAAGAGAACAACATTGCCATGAAATGTTCATACATAAAACCTAGGTTTTATAAGTAAAATAGGTTTCCTGTAATTCTGGATAAAAATGTTTAGCGGCATTGCAATCGATAAAGCAAAGCCAGTCATAATATCTAAATTCCGCATGTACTCCTGCAGAAGAGTTGTTATATGGCGTACTGTCCACCAACTAATCCGTAGCAAAAGGGTGCGAGAGTACGGAATTGTTCCATAATATTAGTGCGTACCACCTTCTTCTTGGTTGTGTTAATTTCGTCAATGAATTGTTAGACAAAATAATAGCGTGTATCCCCCGTTT
The DNA here is from genome assembly GCA_037179385.1 of Holothuria scabra. Lineage (NCBI taxonomy): Eukaryota > Metazoa > Echinodermata > Holothuroidea > Aspidochirotida > Holothuriidae > Holothuria > Holothuria scabra. The sequence continues at coordinate 10,140,593 of CM074197.1, forward strand.
AAGTATTATAATCGATTAGGCGGTTATCACCACGGTTCCTATAAAGTAGGCTCATTGGTAATGGTTTCGTTACCTACGTTTTTTTTTACGGTTTGAATAGTTCCAAATATTAGGCAGACGACCATTTGAGTAAAGTGCAATTGTTTGTTTGTTTCAACACACCTCTTCAGATATATATGCCCAAGGTTGTTGCCGTAGTTCAGTACATAATCTGTAATTACATACACAGCTCCATTTTGTCTTCAGTCGTTTTAGTCTGGGTATACAGACAACTTATGAATAACATCACGTTTACAAGCCCTACTTGACGTGCTACGTATCTTCAGATATATTTTGTCCAAATTAATCGAATGTTATACTTTTTACTTAAGACGATTTTATGTACCATGTTACTAATTTACTTAACAGCAAGTTCCAATTTTAAAATGGATTTCCAAAATCCACGTTTTTTCACCATTTTTATCAAATATGATTGTTTCCTTTGGGATTAATGTCGACGATACCCAGAGAGATTGCCACTTTTGGCGGTTATCCGTGACTTTTTGTCACACGTGCGACAAGTAGTTAGTCCGTGCATCCCAATTACTTGTCGTACCTGCGACAATGAGTCTGTCCTTCTCTCAGAGAATGTCATTTTTAAAATATTTCTGGACTCCTTGTAGCATGTGTGGCAAGAAGTTGGTTCTTTTCCCCGGATTGAAGTATGAGGATATCGTATTGAGCTAGAATTTTGTCAAAATATGCAAAAAGTTTTGCAAAAGAGGTTATTCAGAATAAAGTAGAGATAAAGTAGAAAATGCACTTTGAAAATAGAACTTGTTTAACTTGGAACCTAATGAAAAAGAAGTAATATTTAGATAGGACTATATGACTACCATGGATTTGTGGAAATTGGACGTGGGACAAAAGCGGAAGTAACGCTTACCAGTCCTGCGTTGTTTCCTCTTCTTGTTAAACTTGGAGTATAATGCTCTTTCACCTTAAAAAAATTAAAAAAGATAAAAAATACCTTACACATTAAGTTATGAAAGAGAGAGGAACAATTGTTCCACACGAAAAGAATTCAGTGTGTTGTAATTTCAGTTCCACCTATCCGTTTTCAAAAAATTTAGTAAAAAGAGGTGAAATAAATGCTAATTCTTTTCTCCGTAAATGCGCTGCCTAATGTTTATGAGACAATATTAGCCATTTTAATTAACTAGAACTCAAAGTTTTTAGAATTGCGAGAAACAACCACGGAATAATTGCATTTTCACTGTTCCCATGCAATCCCGTTACCAAATTTTATTGCTCAACATGTATTATTTATTTGTTCACCAATCACAGTCTACTCGTGAAAGTGGTGTATTTTCAGTTACCAAATCAGTGCGGTATAGGGGTAAAGTTTCCAGAGCCAGAAAGCATCGAGGACTTTACACCAGGTTAGTTGTTGACGGACAAGACTCCGTCCCTAACCTCAACCACCTTTCTGAAGGCTAAGGATAGTGAGCGATCTTTGATCTGATTCACTGCTTAAGGGCTGCGCAGGACGAAACAAACCAAACGAAAAGCATCTGAGTGACACAAGTCTCCAGATCAGTGAGATTTTTTTAGTAGCAGCTGAAAGTACACATTTACATCAACGCAACCAGCAATGCAACACACGTTAATTGGATCCCGAGACTTCTGGAAGTCCATTCAATTGCCGGTGCCAATAAATATCGCAATGATTCGTTTACACTCTAAATGAGTCCGGTTCAAATTGAACGGAAAAGAATCAAGTGGGCACAGAACCTGAAAAGGTTAAATAAATTGACTAGTGTTAGTTAAAAACAGACCATTTGTGATTTGAAAAGAACCAAACTTAGTTAAATATTTGATCCTTTTTCGTTTCAGTGCCCATTTGATCCCTTCTGGTTCAATTCGAACGGGACGTGTATAGAGGGTTGAATGTAAATTATAGGAAACCACCCATGAACAGTTCCTCAAAAAAAGCTCCTAAAAAGTTGAAAAGTACCTCTGAAGTGTTTGCCAATAGGAGATTGCATATTGTTCTGTTAACTTCTAGTAGTTTCCTCTGTATTATCTGCCTGTTCTTCTTGAGCACGATCTTCTTGATTCTGGGAAAGTTCTCTCTGACATTCATCATCACTTTCACAAACGTCACCAATTTCCTTCAAAAGTTTAGCTGTAACTGTTTCGACAATAAAATGAGCAAAAAATACCCACTTAATAAAATCCATAATCTTAACCTGTCCTTAGTCTGTCTTTTAACCAATAGGTTTAACGTTTCTAGTAATGATTCCAATCATCCAAAAGCATCACGTTATGCAAGATAGCAAAGAAAAGCAGAGGAAAGGCAATTGATATGATTAATATATTTCACCCCACAAAAGACTGAAACTTTTTGGGATTCCACAAATAGCCAAGACAAATACTTTGAAGGAAGGTATAAGAAAGTTCTTCTCCATGTTCATAGCTGGTACAACGTCAAGGGACGCTTTCATTAATGCTTAAACGTAATTCAAAACAGATGTAATAACAAAGGTAAACAATGGGTACCTTCTTTAGCTTTTGTTTTACTTTTCCTCTTCTTTGTATCTCTTTCGGATCTACTTTCAACAATGGCTTCCCAGTCGGTTTCATCTTCACTGACCTCTGATCGTGATGCATCTGTCTCATCTTCTGTTTGATCATCTGCATCGTCTTGTTCTTCTTGTTCTTCCTCCTTTACAACTGGAGGGCCTGACATTGCTGGAAACCGTTATTATCGAGATATTATTCTTCCTTGAATATTCACAAAAACGTATCATATTTATGTATTTTCTACTTCAAAAAGTACTTTCATGAAACAACCTTCTGACTCGGAAATAAACTACATCATGAGCTATAACGCTAAAATCATTATCTCGTCCAAGAAATACTAATGAAAAACGGTCATTTTGTTTAACAAAAACCATTACATAGACAAGGACGGCAACATTTGATGATTTTTGACATCAGTGAGGATAAATGAGCAGTGATGGGTAATGTTCTTTACACACTACCGTACGGATTCAAGAACTTTTCACAGTAATGAACCTCAGCAGTGTTCTCAAAAAAGTATCCACTGTGAATAAACCTTCTAGTTTAAGATCTCAGCCGGGGAACTGAAATCGAACATAATCTACACCAGACTCAAAACTAATATGTATTGCTATATACTTCTTCTATGGAATATAAGTGAGTAAAATATTTTCACCGTTGAAAGAGAAATATTTGTAGACGTATGAGGACTATATCTGTATTTCATTTTTTACTACTAATACTACTAATAAGACTCGATCTTGGTTGGGTTATATTAATAAATGAAAAGTACGTGGATTTGTAAGGTGGTCATATTTGTCTTTGATTGGCACAAATTTGTAGAGTTCACAGCTTTTTTCAACAAAAAAGCTAGCTTTTTTTCCCTTAAAATGGAGCAACAGTACCTTTGCGAACTTCTTGTCTTGATAAGGTCACTTTCAAATTTTTCACTTTTTCTGTGAAAACATCCTGAATGCTTTTGTTCTAATCAAATGCACCTGTTTCAAGAAACCAAAGTAAATATGTGATCACTTTTTCTCAAGACACAATTAGAGGATATTTGTCCCCCTAACCGAATGAGTAATGTTCAAGTTATGTCTACCGGAAAAGTAACTTCAATACGTTTTGGATTCTTAATCTGTTTAACAGTTTAAAAGGGAAGTTTGAGCGAGAAATTACTTTTCACATATGAAAGGAGAACCAACTCTCCAGGTCGGTGTGGTTCAAATCAGTTTTGTGAAAATCCCATTCAAATCGGACCTTTATTTCTCGAATTATCAGTGAATGAAGTTACTACATTTGTGTCCCAAGGTGATTCTGGGGGCATCAGAGGTTATATTACTTCCTGACATTGACAAGAAATGCTCTACATCCCTTTGTTTTTTCACACTGTTGTATTCACCTGGAATGTAGTAGCAATAGGATCTCCCTATGGGGAAATTCGTAAAGTTTTTCATGCCACTTATGCAATCAATGAATGTCTGATAATATGGAATTTTTTAGAAGAAAACGGGCTGTAAAGTATATAGAAAAACAAAAGACTGTCCATCAAAGTGAAATATGACGTCATATGGGCCTGCTTGAAGTTTACTTCTTGGACAAATTTACTTGCTCATATCTTGAGAATAACAAATCGAATTTTCATGCAAATTCCACCAAAATACCTGGAATGTGTACCTCCCTATAATAGTAACACTTGATTTGACCTTAAACCCTTCTGTTAAGCTTTTAACTAGAGGATGAAACCCACACCAGTGACCAGCTACAAATTAAGGCAGAGGCTGTACAGTTGGAATAAGGACAGTACTGAAAGTTGTACAAAACTTTGACCCTACGAAATAAGCAATATTTACTTGGTGAGCGGATGGACTCTGAGATCTTTACGCCTTTTTTTAACCATATGAAATTGTTTCATAGTGAATTCTCATGCGTAACCATAGTGTTACCTGACAGACCACCTCCTATATCCAGCTGAATCCTTCTTAATGCATCTGTTTCTATGTTTGTCTCGTTATCAGGTCGTGCAAGCCGTTGTTCTTCGGGTTGAAGGTTTGGTACATCTAACTTAAAGTCAATCGGTCCCAAAGATAAAACAATCAAATACATTTGTGTACAACATAGAGTTATGCATGTCTTCCAGTTATGTGAGTAGTCAGTCACATTGTAGTTTCCAACTGCATGTTAAAGTGGTTAGAGCTCCCATGTTGTAGCCGGGAGGGTTCGAGCTCGACCTCGCCAGTGTCATATGCAGAAGGCCTTAAAATGGAACCTGCTACCGTTGTGCCTGGTTCTCAGCATGAGTAATGGAGTAGGAAAACAAGCCAATGAGATACACCTAGAAAAGGCAGCGGCCGGTCCGAATCAAAAGCAATTGGTTACAAACTGGGCTGTAAAACCTCATCTAACGAACTAACTACTGTAATTTCCAGTTCTACTTCTCCTTGTGATTACAAAAAAACACAGGCAGGGATAATCACTTGTGAATTAAGCCATATCCTAATGCAAAGCTAAAGAGACAACTGATATAGAAAAAGGGAGTTTCTTTTATAAAAATAGTCATCTAGGGCTTCGAAAAATACGATACAATCATTAAAACTGTGGTTTGATATAACATTCCACTGTTATGCTTCTGTTTGGATTAAGGGCATAATACTAATCCGTGGGCCAATTAATAAGGAGTCAATAATAACGATAGGTAGTGAGGTAACTTTCAGAATTCATTAGTCATCCGTGTCCTTGAAAACTATATTGTGCTAAAAATTGAGAGACAGACGTAGCCAGTAAAAGATATGCTCTACCCATTAAGCAGTTATCAAGCTTTTCATTTTCGTGACTGTTAAGTCAAATTAACTTACTAACACGCCTAAAAATGAGAAAACAGAAAATATGCACAAACCACTTGTATACATATACAGCAATTTTTCCAAAGCATCAAGTCTTTGATTCGTTTGGTTGAAATCTGTAATATCTGGAACTTTTCTCTGATTGATGTTATCCCAAGTTCCTGTTGAAAGATTGATATAGTATTGTTTCATAATTACTTGAAATGTTGAGATTTAATTCACCCGGTTTCTCGCATTTATATTAAACAAAATAGATGCACATTTAACTTTCACTGGAACAAAAATTAATAGCTGAATATTTTTGTGGTATTTTCATTTCTTCTTTCTTGAATTGCTTTGGAAATAAAAAAGAAATATGTTGTTAAGTAAGATGCATGAGATCTAACCATACACCGACAAGAATGAATTAAATAGTGTCACAAACATTGAAAAAGGTAAAATTAAAAAAAAAACGGTTTCAAACATAGTCCAAGTTAGGTTTCAAAAACAGAGCAAGTCTTTCCCTTTAATCGCCTTTTGCGACAGGCTATACCGTAGACATATTCTTCAACCCCACTTTGGCGACCATGGGGGTTTGTTCGGTTTTGAACCGCCATTTGTTGGATGAGTAATAACGATTTATTTGCACATTTCCAGATGATAGTCGGTTACGAACGTGAAGTGACACAGGTGCTCGTCACCCTACCTGGAGGCAGCCAGAGTTATGAAACATATAGGAAAAGTAGTCCATGAGGCTTAAGTACCTTACTGCCAATCCTTCTGAGTGCATAGATATTGTATGAAAATGTGACAAATTGGCCTAGTGTCTAGAGCATCCGCCTTTCACCGGGGAGTTCGGGGTGCAAATCCCGGTATAGTCTTACCAAAGAGACTTATAAATGGGACCTGTTGCCTTCTCGCTTGGTGCCCAGCATAAGAGATTTGGACAGGAATAATAATAATAATAATAATAATAATAATAATAATAATAATAATAATAATAATAATAATAATAATAATAATAATAATAATAATAATAATAATAATAATAATAATAATAATAATAATAATAATAATAATAATAATAATAATAATAATAATAATAATAATAATAATAATAATAATAATAATAATAATAATAATAATAATAATAATAATAATAATAATAATAATAATAATAATAATAATAACAATAATAATAATAATAATAATAATAATAATAATAACAATAATAATAATAATAATAATAATAATAACGAGCCTGAGATGGTGTAGTATCAACACCTTCTTTCCAGGCGCTGAGATATTTTCTCTGAAAAAACATCCGGGAACCGTTTGCTAATTTCCAATTTTTGTTCCAGTTGTTTTATTTGTTAACCTCCACTGACGAAATGCCTCGAGGACGTCCAAGAGGCGGTGCTGGACCAAAAATTCATTCCGATTTTTCTGGAAGAGGCCGAGGTGCCCATAGGGGAGGCTAAGGCTCTCGCCTAAGTTCTTCCCTACCACAGTTAGAGCTTGAAGACAGTGGCGATGAGCATACGTCCATTAACACGTTATCGGAACAGCTTGATTCCTCTATTCAACTAATGTACACGGAACTTCAAAAGATACGCTTGGAATTTGGGAAGGCTATTGAGAAGAATACAAGAGACATCAAAGCACTCCAAGCTGAGAATAATAACTTAAAAGTAAAGTGTCAGTCATTGGAGACACAATTATCTTCCACTGCCTCTACTCAAAAGGATCTCGAAAGCCGACTAAACAGTCAGGAACGATTCCTTCGTAAAAATAATCTTCGGATTGTGGGAAAAGATGAAACGCCTGAGGAAGATTGTGTAAAAATTGCCGTTGATGTCTTCACAAAAGTTGGAGTACCAGGATGTAAGATTGACCGTGCCCATCGGGATGGCAGGAGTTTGCAAAACAGAAGCCGTCACATTTTGGTGAATGTATCCGATTTCCGAGACAAGGTTCATATTTTGAAGGAAGCTCGCCAATCGCTGAGTAACGATAATTTTTACATTATCGACGACTTAACAAAAGCCGACTTAAAGGAGAAGAAAAAGTGGATTCCAAAGGTAAATGAACTTTTTCAAGATGGCCTTAGACTTCATTTTTCTAGAGGATGTTGGAGGTCGCATGGAGGACGGCCATACAATTTCACTGATGCCCCGCAAGATGGAAATTAGCTGTTATTCTGAATGTTTTTCACTAAATTTTGGATTTACCTTATACTCTCGGATGTTCATAAATTAACCTGTTTTAGCTCGCTGGATTTCAGGATCGTTTTCAATGGACAAAGTTGTCCTGGAGTTCCACGACTTGCTGAGAGCTCGTCTTATTTGCGGTAACTTCTTGATGTTTTTTGGTTTCCCTTTTTTTTGTCTTTATCCAACCATCTCAACTCTGATATTTACCTTTCACTCAAAAAATGTAAAAGCTTTAATGATACTGCATATATCTTTTGCTCTGCCAACTTATATTATTATCTTGAGATTTGCCAAAGGTATAATTCATATAAAGTGATAAATGGCTGACTTAAAATTATGCACTTATAATGTTAGAGGCCTACGGCAGAGCTGGAAAAGACGTCAAATTTTTGCCTATCTACACAGGAACAAAAAAGATGTTTACTTTTTGCAAGAAACACATAGCATTCAGTCTGATGAAAACTTTTGGAAAAATGAGTGGGGTGGTGAAATTCTTTTCAGCCACGGCTCTTCAACAAGCCGCGGGGTTTGTATATTGTTTCATCCAACATTAAATTACACTGTTCATAAAAATGACAACAGTGACGACGGTAGATTCCTTATTACTGAAGTAACTATTAAGCAGAAGTTGCTGACATTGGTTTGTTTGTATGGTCCTAATCAAGATAGTTCTAACTTTTTTGAATATCTCTTTCATAAATTGACAAATTATAATCATGATTCACTTTTTATTGGCGGGGATTTTAATTTTGTTTTTAATTTGGACAACGATAAGGTAGGAGGTAACCCTCGCACAAATTTCCATACCAGAGATAAATGCATCCAAATTATGTCGTCCCTGGATCTTGTAGATATTTGGCGTGAAAGGAATCCCCATCAGAAGAGTTTTACATGGTCTTCTAATATAACTGAAGGTTTGCATTGCAGGTTAGACTTTTTTCTTATTTCAAGAAACCTCATTCATTCTGTATTAAAAAATGATTTCATGTACGGTCTAAACTCTGACCACTCAGTAGTTAATTTAGATGTTAAACTTCATAGTGAAAAACGGGGTCCAGGTTTTTGGAAGTTCAACAATTCTTTGTTAAACGATGAGGTCTATATCGATATGATTAATGGTGTTATTTTAGATGTGACCCAGCAACATAGTAGTTTGAATCCTAGCATTAAATGGGAGTATGTTAAGTATGCTATCCGTAAGACCACTATTAAATACAGTAAATTGAAGGCAAGAGAAAGAAAGAAAAAAGAGCAGAACCTTTTACATGAAATTGCTCGTCTTGAACAAAGATGCTACTTTTTGAATTCAGAAAATGACACATATCTTTTGAGGCAAGCCAGAAACAATTTACAACACATTTATGACTACAAGTTGAAAGGAATAATAATTCGTTCGAGAGCACGCTGGGTTGAAGAAGGGGAAAAGGCTACAAAATATTTTTTAAATCTGGAAAACCGACATAGTAGTTACAACGTAATTAGGAAATTAAAATCCAAGATGGTATTGATGTGTATGAAAATTCTGACATTGTTAATGTTTTATCAGATTTTTATCATTCGTTATACACGCATGAATATTGTAATCCGAATTTAATCCTAGGCGACATTCGTTGTACTAATCCTCTTACAATAGAGCAAGCTGAAAGTTGTGATGGGAAACTTAATTTAAAAGAGTGCTGGGATGCCTTGAGTTCCTTTGATAAAGGAAAGAGTCCAGGTAGTGACGGGCTCTCTGCCGAATTTTATAAAGCTTTCTGGCCTAGTATCGGAAATCTGGTGTGCAACTCCTTAAATTATGCATTTGATAATGTTAGGTTGTCTGATGAGCAAGGACGGAGTATAATTTCACTTATACCGAAACCTAACAAAGATCATACGTTAGTTAAGAACTATCGTCCCATCTCTTTATTAAATATTGACTACAAAGTTGCTGCTAAGGTTTTGGCCACTAGAGTAAAGAAAGTTTTGGCCCACATAATAAATCCGAACCAAACTGGTTTTATAAAGAATAGATTTATCGGGGAGAATATTCGGTGTGTTCTAGACGCTATTGATTACTGTAAAGACCTTGAAATACCTGGTTTTCTCCTCCTGGTGGATTTCCAGAAAGCGTTTGACCGCCTAGAATGGAATTTTATAATAAATTGTCTGACTTTCTTTAATTTAAATGACGCCTTTATTAGATGGATACGTACCCTGTATTCAAATGCTTCTGCATGTGTAAGTAACAATGGATTTTCCTCAGCCTTTTTCCAGATTTCTAGAGGGGTTAGACAGGGCTGCCCTTTAAGTCCCTATATTTTTATTATTTGCGCTGAAATTCTAGCCCTTCGCATTAATAGTTCTCCAATCATTAAAGGGCTTAATATTTTAGAACAGGAAATCAAAATTCTGCAGTATGCAGATGACACCACTATTTTTGTTGACGGTACCAGTCAAAGTTTAAGGGAAATTGTTAATGTTTTCCATTCACTTGAAATATCTTCTGGGTTAAAAGTAAACTACGAAAAGACAAACATTTTTCCACTTGGACCGCTTGTTGGAAGAAAACCATGCTTTCTCGCTGACTTTGATTTCAATTGGACACAGGGACCAGTTACTGTATTGGACATCACTTTTGATGATCAAAGAGATAATCTCTTCCATTTGAATTACTCCCCTAAATTGTCTCGCCTCAAAAACCTATTACATTTATGGTCATCGAGAGACTTAACTACTATTGGGCGTATAACAATTGTTAAAACTTTAGGGCTCTCACAACTGGTTTTTCTTTTCCAAGTTCTACCTGACCCACCAGAAGCTTTTGTAAAAAAGCTGGAGTCTATTATTTACCAATTTATTTGGGCAGGCAAACCAGATAAGATTGCGTAAGACTCTAGTTGGAACTATTGATCAGGGCGGATTGAAGGCCCCGGGCATTAAGTGTTTTATTCAAAGTCTTAAATGTACCTGGGTCAAAAGATACATTGAAGGTACTCCAGCTAATTGGAAAGTTTTCTTTGACTTTTATCTTCAACAATATGGAAAGGTTTTACTGTTTTCTTGTAATTTTCAAGCTAGAGATATTTCTGTGGGTAATCCCTTTTTGGATGATATATGTAGATCATGGTCTAGTTACACTTATCTAAAACCTACTAATGAATTCAAACATCAGATTATTTGGAATAATTCTTTGATCAAAGTTAATGGAAAAGTTGTCTTCTATAATTTCATGCATGATAAGGGTGTCTTAAAGATCGTCGATCTACTTGATGAAAATCATAATCCATTATCTGTGTCAGATTTTAAGCAAAAGTTTTCAATCGGAGACTTCCCGTTCACGTTATACTATGGCATTATCTCAGCTATACCCACGGCTTGGAAAAACCATTTTTCAGAGGAAAGCAGTGATCGGCTAGATAATATTTATGTGAACCATATTGCTCTAGAGCAAAGCGTGTCGCGTCATGTTTACATGTCTCTTATAAAAAAGTCAGTGAACCTCCAACTTCTATTCAAAAATGGAACGCTTCTATGGAGCTCGATGATTCTCAATGGCAGACGGTGTTTCGTAGCCCGTTTGCCTCGTGTTCTGAGAGCAAAATCCTTTTCTTCCAATTTCGATTTCTCCACCGAATACTGGGAACAAATCTTTTACTCTCCCGTATGAATATTATTGAGAATGCTAGGTGTACTTTCTGTGGGTCTCAAGATGAAACTTTGGAGCATTTATTTTGGGAATGTCGTATTACTTCCTCTTTTATTTTAGATGTTGAGCAATGTATTTTTGGAAGGCAATTTGTGTTAACAAAACAGGATTTATTTTTCGGGTACAAACTTCTTGTACGTCACCCCTATAACTTTTTTATTTTGCATTTGAAATATTATATATTTAACTCGAAATTAAATCAAGTTGTACCTCATGTTAATCAATTTTTGAGTAAATTTAAGTTTGCTTTGGAAGTTGAAAAATATCTTGAAAGGTCAAAAAGGAGAAGAAAAATTCCCGAAGATGATTTATATATTTCGTTCCGTAATTGCCCTCAATTATTTCAATAATGCTATTATTTTGATACTGTTTATTTCTGTGTATATAATGCTTGATAAGTATAAACTTGAAATTGAATAAAAGAGATGGAAAAAATAATAATAATAATAATTATAATAATAATAATAATAATAATAATAATAATAATAATAATAATAATAATAATAATAATAATAATAATAATAATAATAATAATAATAATAATAATAATAATAATAATAATAATAATAATAATAATAATAATAATAATAATAATAATAATAATAATAATAATAATAATAATAATAATAATAATAATAAGAATAATAATAATAATAATAATAATAATAATAATAATAATAATAATAATAATAATAATAATAATAATAATAATAATAATAATTATAATAATAATAATAATAATAATAATAATAATAATAATAATAATAATAAAAAAAAATCCAAATTTAAGCGAGGAGGGATGGGGAGGACTCAAAATTAAGTCAAGAAATTGGGGAAAAAAAATTCAAGGCAAGAAGTATGCCACCAAAATTTCAGAACGTTGAGGAAAGTTGGAAGAGAGCACCTTCAAAAATTCTGGCACCTCCACACCCATCTAAAAATGGAGAGTTCAAATATAGAGATAACCATGCCGGCTCAGACGTCGCCCGGATTAACAAGGTCTGCGCCAGCCGTTGCGCCGTCAGGACGCGCTGGTGGAAAGTGGGCTACTGGAGGCAAAATTACCAATAGGAGGAGATGGACACGTGACGAAGCTAGGGAAATCATGACTTGCTACCACTTGAGTGAACCGACTACAAGAGGATATAGGAAACGCATGCACGACATTTGGACCAAACGAAACCCTGACTTCAACATCACAGAACAACGACTAATGGATCAACGACGGGTAATAACCAAGACTCAGATATTCACAGACTTAGAACTAGACCAACTGCAACAACAACTACACACAGAACAACATGACCAAACGAACATCACCACCCAAAGCACACAGGAACCAACCCCAACACCCCCGAACCCACACGACGACCCACATGAAATAGACACAAATACAGACCCGGACCGAGACCCTCTCCTGCAGAACATACATGACGAATGGATACAGACATTGACTGCCACCACACCTAGGGAACCCGTATGGATAAACAAACAACACATAGCAGAGATCAACACACTTACATCACGTGCAAACCAACTGATCAACAACATCACGGAGACAAATGCACTCATTTATGCCACCGCTAGGACCATCGCAAAGCTAACATCAACAAAGAAAGCAAACCAAACAAAGGAAAATTACACCCCACCTTGGAAACAACGACTTGAAAACAAAATAAGGACACTGAGAAAGGACATCAGTAGGATGGATGCAGCGAAAAGAGGGGCATACAAATTACCAGAATCACTAGACAATCAATACCACATCAAAGAAAGGGGACTCAAAACAGCTCTGGAAGACGCTAAACAACGCCTCACTGCAACATCACACAGACTCCAAAGATACATCGCCCGCAATGACCAGTACAGAATCAACAAACTGTTCAAAACACAACCAGGACGGGTATACGCACAACTTCAAACCAACAATCAGACAACAACACCCGAAACACCTGACAGCAAAGAAACATACGACTTCTGGCAGAATATATGGGGCATTCCCAAAATGCACATCACCAAAGCAAATTGGACCAACACGACACACCTCAACGCACCCACCCAAACATCCCAAGGTATCACGAAGAACAACATACAACAAAAAGTGAAAAACATGCCAAACTGGAAGACACCTGGACCAGACCAGGTACAAGGGTACTGGCTCAAACACCTCTCGAGCTTACACGACAGACTAGCAACACAACTTCAGGACATCCTCGATGACCCTCACAACATACCCACATGGCTCACAACGGGACGAACTGTCCTCATACAGAAAGACCCCCTGAAAGGAACCCAACCCCGTAACTACAGACCCATTACATGCCTACCAACAACATGGAAAATGTTCTCAGGGATACTTGCCGACCAGATTAACGAACACCTGAGCACACACCAGATACTTGCACAAAAACAGAAAGGATCACGACCAGGATGTAGGGGAACTAAAGACCAACTACTAATCGACAAGATTCTGACCTCAGATTCGAAGAAAAGAAGAACTAAGTTGGCAGTAGGTTGGATAGATTACAAGAAAGCGTACGACTCAGTACCACACTCCTGGATACTCCACAGCATGGCAATGCACAAGATCGACCCCAAGATAATTACACTAGTGCAAAACTCAATGAACAAATGGAATACCACCCTCACATCAGGTGGAAAAGAACTAGCCAACATAAAGATCCGACGTGGAATATTCCAAGGCGATTCACTCTCACCCCTTCTGTTCTGTGTAGCTCTCAACCCCCTAAGCCACATTCTCCGAAACATCAAACAAGGTTACACACTGAAGACAGGACACAAAATCAACCACCTTCTGTACATGGACGACTTGAAGCTGTATGCCAAGAACGAGAACGACCTCACCGCCCTGATTGAGACTGTCCGAGTATTCACCAACGACATCTGCATGGAATTCGGACTCGACAAATGCGCGAGACAAATCATACACCGCGGAAAAGTCAAAGTAACCGATGGCCTGGAGCTACCCAACATTGGCAAGATTAAGGATGCTGACCTAAGTGAGGGATACAAATACCTTGGCATACTACAGAACATGCAAAACAAAGAGCAAGAAGTCAAACACAAGGCTATATCAACCTACAGAAAGAGACTGCGACAGGTACTAAAATCAAGGCTCAATGGCAGAAACAAGATACAAGCAATTAACACATACGCAATACCAGTAATCACATACACCGCAGGCATAATTGACTGGAAACAGACAGAACTCGAACAACTGGACAGAATGACACGCAAGACAATGAACATGTACGGAGGACTCCACCCCAGGGCTGACATACAACGACTATACCTCCCAAGAAAGGACGGCGGAAGGGGTCTGAAGGAAGTCTCGGCCACAGTAAGATTCCAGTGTGCGGGACTTCAGGAGTACATCACATTAGCCAAAGACACGGACCCACTCATAGAGGCAGTCTTGAAACACAGAGCGATAACCGGGTACAAGTCAAAGAAAGAGGAAATGGCAGAATGGAGGACCGAGTACATCAACAAGTGGTCCAACAAACAGCTACATGGACAATACAAACGGCAAGTACCTGAGGTGGCATCCACTGAAAACACATACAAATGGCTGAAAGGGAGCACAGATCTGAAAATTAAAACAGAGGCGTTAATAACAGCCGCCCAAGACCAGGCCCTGAATACAAAATGCCACAAGACAAAAGTACTTCACACAATGAATGATCCCAAGTGTATAATGTGCAAGGACAAAGATGAAACAGTTGCCCATATAATTACAGCCTGCCCTAAGATAGCCGGAAGCCTCTATAAGACCAGGCACAACAATGTAGCAGCCGCAATACACTACAAAGTATGTCAGCACTACGGCATCCCAACAACAACGAACACATGGCTACACAAACCCAACCCAACAGAAGAGAACGACAAGGCTAAGATCCTCTGGGACTTCGAAATCAGGACTGATAGAGTAATAACGGCTCGCCGACCAGACTTGGTAATCATAGACAAAGAAACACAGGAAGGACTAATAATAGATGTGGCAATACCCAACGACTCACATATAGTCGAGAAGGAAAATGAAAAAGTAGACAAGTACCAAGACCTGAAACTCCAAATACAGAAACTGTGGAACATAAAAGCAAAAGTCATCCCCGTAGTAATCGGCGCACTCGGAGCAAACACCAACAACCTAGGGAGACACTTACAACACATACCTGGCAAACACAAAGTGCAACAACTTACAAAGACAGCACTACTAGGCACTGCCCACATCCTCAGAAGGATACTCGATCTCCCAGAGTCCGGGTAGGACTCCGAGATCAGAGTAAAAAAAGAAGACACCTACCAACATAGAAGTTGAGAAAGAACAAAAAAAAAAAAATAATAATAACAATAGTAATAATAATAATAACAATAATAACAATAATAATAATAATAATAATAATAATCATAATCATAATAATAATAATGATGATAATAATGATAATGATAATAATAATAATAATAATAATAATGATAATGATAATGATAATGATAATGATAATGATAATGATAATGATAATGATAATGATAATGATAATGATAATGATAATGATAATGATAATGATAATGATAATGATAATGATAATGATAATGATAATGATAATGATGATAATAATAATAATAATAATAATAATAATAATAATAATAACAACAATAACAATAATAATAATAACAACAATAACAATAATAATATTAATAATAATAATAATAATAACAGTCCAGTGGTTGATTGGGCTCTAAAAAAGTGCTTAAGAATCCTGCTTTCCTGTATTGCATATACTTGGCTGTGCCTTCTACCTTATTTTGCTTCTCTCTTCGTGCATTCTGACCAAAAATGGGGAATAGAGGAAGACCTCGAGGCAGTACAACTCGAAGAAACTTTGATGACTCAGCCTCACAACGAAGGCTTACTTCCAGCCTAACAGGCCTAACCACCAGACGCCGTGCACAAATTACGCAAGAAGAGGATACGGAAAATGAAGCTGAACAAGACTTTGCCATAGAAGTTAACCAAAGCGTCGACAGACTCCGGAGAACCTTATTGAGGGAAATTAAAACCCTTCAAGAAGACTTTAACAAGGCTATTTTGGATTTAAGACAGACAATAGAAGACCTTACAACCGAGAATGATGCATTAAAGGAGAAGTGTACCCTTTTAGAAGGGAAAGTGAATGATCTGGAAGAGGCATCGAAGGTACAGGATGAACAAATTAACAAACAAGAAAGGTTCTCGAGGAGGAGTAATCTCAGAATTGTTGGTGTAGAGTCTCAGGATGGCGAGGACTGTTTGCAGATTGCATCGAAAATTTTTGAGGAGGTCGGTGTTCGGCAATGTAAACTTGAGAGAGCACACCGAGATGAAAAACCTGTTCCAGGTAGGAGCCGACATATTCTCGTCAAATGCTCATTTTATCAAGACAAATTGACGGTCATGCGCAACGCTAGGAATGCACTTGAAGGTAAACCTTACTTCATAATTGATGATCTGACCCAGGCCGATCTAAGAGAGAAGAGAAAATGGAGCGCAAAAGTACAGAGTCTTTTTCAAAACGGAACCCGGCTTCGCTTCTCTGGTGGCCTGTGGAGGGATAGCAATGGAAGGCCATTCAAGTTTGATTAAAATCATGCCATTGTATAAAATGCAGTGATTAACATTCTGAAAGTTTCATTACTGCCCACAACGCGTTCTGCTATGCAGATCTTTACAGGGACCCGTCGTTATCCCGCATTGGGAACTTTTCAGAGGAGAATCCTTGAGCTTGACCTCCGTTTCTGCGGATGCCCGATGATTTTCGCTCTTGTTGATTCCTTTTTGTTTTGTGTTGTTGTTTTGGTGTTTTTTGTTTCGTGTTTGCTGTTCGACCATCTCAGTCTCCATCGTTCTACTGGTATGTTAATTTCGTTACATGTTTATCTTTATTTACACACAAGCTTGCAATGAAAGTGTCAACCTATTGTAACAGATGAGTGACCTTAAGATTTGTACCTATAATGTGCGAGGACTTAGGCAACCCAAAAAACGTAGATCGCAATTTACTTATTTTCACAGACACGGTTTTGACATTGTGTTTGTCCAAGAAACCCATAGTACTGTAAGTGATGTCAATTTCTGGACAAACGAGTGGGGAGGTAGCATACTCTTTTCCCATGGTACTACTTTAAGCAAAGGAGTTGCCATTTTCTTTAAGCCTAGTCTTGGTGTTACCATTGAAAAAGTTCATTATGATCGTTTTGGCAGATGCCTAATCGCCGATGTGTTCATTGATTGCCGTAGCTTTACTTTTGTTTGCACTTATGGCCCTAATCTTGATGATCCTGTTTTTTACAGTGAAGTCTCTAATCTTATTGGGACCTTTGATTGTAATACTATTGTTTGGGGAGGGGACTTCAACTTTGTTTTCAATTTGGACTTAGATAAACTCGGGGGTGATCTTCGAACTAATTTTAAAGCTCGGGATGAGTGTATCTCGGCGATTAGTGTTCACGATTTAGTTGATGTGTGGAGGGAGAGAAATCCCCTACTTAAAGACTTTACTTGGCATTCCAATATCAGCGATATTCATTGTCGCTTAGACTTCTTCCTTCTTTCACGTAACCTGATGGCTAATGTTATTGATGTAAAGTTTCACCCACCCCTTCAGTCTGATCATTCTATTGTCGTACTTACTATCCGTACACATGAAGAGCGCAGAGGTCGGGGATATTGGAAATTTAATAATTCTCTCCTTAATGATACCGACTATGTTAATATTATTCAAAATCTCTTCTCGTCCGATTTTCCCCTCCTACATGACCTAGACCCTTCTACCCAATGGGAAAGAATTAAATATATTATCCGCAAGGTTACAATCAAGTTTTCCATTAATAAAGCAAAGAATTCCCGCAAGTATGAAAATGAAGTTTTGTGTAATATCTCTACCCTTGAGCGACTTTCCTATGAAAATGACTCTGGTGAGATTCATAATAAACTTTCGGAAGCTCGGGAAAAGCTTATGTCTATTTATAATAGTAAATTACAAGGTATTATTGTAAGGTCAAGGGCTAGATGGGTCGAATTTGGTGAGAAGAGTTCTAAGTACTTTTTGAATTTGGAAAAGAGAAACAGAAACAACAATAACATTTTTCGCTTGCAAGTAGATAATGATGTTTGTATTCATAAGAGTAAGGACATTCTACAAGAAATTCGTAAATTCTATAGTTCATTGTATAGTCGCTCTTTAAATCATGATTATGATTTCATTTCAGACCTTGAAGATTTTGTTGAACCAGACTGTAATCTTGATACTTTAAATAGACCCCTCTCCTTGGAGGAGTGTTTTCAGGCCTTATCTTCCATGCCAAATGGGAAGTCCCCGGGTACGGATGGGTTATCTACCGACTTTTATAAGTATTTTTGGCCTGTCATTGGTCGGTATGTTGTTAATTCCTTGAATCATGCTTACAACCGTCATTATTTATCCTCCGAGCAAACCAGGGGTATAATTACTCTCATTCGTAAACCTGATAAAAATCATGATCTCTTGGGTAACTACAGACCTATAAGCCTTCTTAATACTGATTATAAAATATGCGCCAAGTCTCTCGCAAATAGATTAAAAAATGTTATCACCTACATTATTGGCGAAAATCAAACTGGTTTTATTAAGAATCGTTTTATAGGAGAGAATATTCGTTTTGTATTAGATGTAATCAACTATACAAGTAAACAAAATATACCTGGTTTTCTTTTTCTTATTGATTTTGAGAAGGCTTTTGATCGTGTAGATTGGGGATTTATTGACCGTACGTTAAGATATTTTAAATGTAGAGATAGTTTTCGTTCGTGGGTTAGGACCCTTTATTATGGTAGTAACTGCATGTGTTGTGAACAATGGCCATTCAACTGGTTCTTTCCCTATTGAGAGAGGAGTTAGACAAGGGTGTCCACTTAGTCCCTACCTTTTTATTCTGGTTGCCGAAATATTAGCTAG
The DNA here is from genome assembly GCA_037179385.1 of Holothuria scabra. Taxonomy (NCBI): domain Eukaryota; kingdom Metazoa; phylum Echinodermata; class Holothuroidea; order Aspidochirotida; family Holothuriidae; genus Holothuria; species Holothuria scabra. The sequence continues at coordinate 10,159,854 of CM074197.1, forward strand.
GAAAATAATTTATGATAATACTCTAAGTGGTCTTAACGTCTTAGGAAAAGAAGTTAAAATTTTACAATATGCCGATGATACTACACTTTTTTTAAATGGTACTCGTGATTCCCTTGTTAATATAATTACCGTTCTTGATAATTTTGCTTCCGACTCGGGTCTTAAAATTAATTACGGTAAATCCCATCTTTTTCCGCTTGGCTCCTTTATTAATAATCGTCCAGCTTACAGTCAGGATTTTGGCATTACTTTAACTGAGGGCCCAATAAAATTTCTTGGAATTCTTTTTACCCACGATGGAGATGATCTATTTCGCTTAAATTATCTCAAGAAGCTTTCTAGGCTTAAGAATCAACTTAAAATTTGGAGTGGCAGGGATCTTACTCCACTTGGTAGGAACACGATCGCTAAAGCGTATGGTTTAAGTCAACTCGTATTTCTTTTCCAAGTGCTCCCTAACCCCTCGACAGAGTTTTTCAAGAATTTACAAAGCATTCTTTTTGATTTTATTTGGAGCGGTAACCCCGACAAAATTAAAAGAAGCACAATGTATAATAACATTAGTAATGGGGGTATAAAGGTAATCCATATCCAGAGTTTTGCCTCTGCATTGAAAGTCTCTTGGGTAAGGAGGTACAAGGACGCTAGTAATATTGGTTACTGGAAACTATTTTTTGATCATTTTCTTTCTCCCTTTGGTAAACATTTCTTATTTCAATGTAATTTTCTCGCAAAGGATGTAGATTGTATTGCTAATGACTTTATTTTTGATGTTTGTAAAGGTTGGAGTAATGCCTCCTTTACCACCCCTAGTGATAATTATGGCACAGAAATACTTTGGAACAACTCGTACATAAAAATTGATAATTCTATTGTCTATGATAAAAAACTTCATTTGGCCGGTGTCACTTTTGTTAAGGATTTGTTTTGTACCTATGGTAGCAAAATGCCTTATGATGTATTTAGAAATAAATATAATATTTTGAGCTATCCGTTTACTAAGTACTTTGGATTGCTGTCAGCCATTCCTAGTAAATGGGCTCACCTTATTTATCAAACGGACAATAATACCAATGACCATATTATTACCTCTATCGATAGTAATTGTAAACTTTCTCAAGTAGTATATCCTTTGTTGATAGATAAGATAACCAGTCCTCCCAAAGCTTATGTAAAGTGGAATGTTCAATTTAACCTTTCACCTGATGATTGGGTTACTATCTTTAGGATGCCCTTTTGTACTGTTTCTGAAGCGAAGGTTAAATACTTTCAATTCAGATTCATCCACCGTATCTTAGGAACAAATAAGCTGTTGCGTTTAATGGGAAAGACTGATACTGATCATTGTACTTTTTGTCATATTGAAACCGAGTCTTTAGAGCATCTGTTTTGGGCATGCCATGTAACCTCTAGTTCTCTTTTGGATTGTGAATTAAAATTTTTTGGTTATTGGTCTATAATTCTTTAATGAAGAGGAATCTTTTTTCGGCTTCAAAATTAACGTAATGATACCTCTGGTTTGTTCTTTTGTCAATTACACTGAAAAAAAAAAATTGCTTTCCTATAGCAGATAGAGATATGTCCCAAAACAATTTCCAAGGGCTCTCTGAAGTAGAACAATACCTTTTGACCCATGTACATTTAAGACTATTAATAAAACTGTGAATATGAGTGACTTTTAAACCACCTTCTTTAACAGGATTCATAATTACGGAACGTTTTATTTTGTCTGGATTTCCAGACCAAATGAAATTAAAGACTGCACTCTCAATTTCTTTAATAAAGGGTATTGGTGGACTGGGTAATACAAGAAATAGAAAAACAAGTTGTGAGAGTGCAAACGTTTTTACAATTACGTTTCTTCCAATGGGTGTAATGTCTCTTAAGGACCAACCGTCCAAAATAGTTTTCAGTCTTGAAAGTTTCGGCACATAATTTAAACGATGAAGGTCTTCTCTATTTGTAGTGAAAGTTATACCTAGGATAGTTACTGGCCCATGCGTAGAAATAATATCGAGGTCACTAACAAATGCAGGATTACGAATAACGTAAGGGCCAAGTGGAAAAAGACTAGATTTTGAAATATTAATTGTGAGGCCAGAGGCCTCTTTCAATTCATTTAATACATGGAGAATCGTCTTTAGGGACTCCTCGGTACCATCAATAAAAAAAGAAGTGTCGTCAGCGTATTGTAACAGTTTAACCTCATTATTAGCTATGGAAATGCCTTTTATATTATTATTATTTATTACTTTTATGGCTAAAATTTCGGCTGCTAGTATAAATATGTACGGGCTGAGTGGGCAGCCCTGTCTCACACCACGTTGTACGTCAAAAAACCCTGAAGAGAAACCATTATTACAAACACAAGTGGAGGATCCCGTATAGAAGACCTCCACCCACTTACTAAAGGAAGTATCAAGTTTGAAATAAGTAAAACATTTGTGAATAAAGTTCCACTCAAGCGTGTCAAAGGATTTCTCAAAATCAGCTAGAAAGATGAAGCCAGGAATATTCTCAATTGCACAGTAATCTATAAGGTCTAAAACAAAACGTATATTTTCTCCAATAAACCTGTTGCTTAAAAACCCAGTTTGTTGGGGTCCTATTAAAGAAGGTAATAGTAATTTTAATCTCGAAGCTATTGCCTTTGCACCAATTTTATAGTCTGTATTAAGTAAGGTTATTGGTCTATAATTCTTTAATGAAGAGGAATCTTTTTTCGGCTTCAAAATTAACGTAATGATACCTCTGGTTTGTTCTTTTGTCAGTCTACCAATCCTGTAACCATAATGGAGGGAGTCGACAACTAATTGCCCAATCAAAGGCCAGAACATTTTATAGAAATTACAAGACAAGCCATCACTTCCAGGGTTTTTATCATTTTTCATTGCCATAAGGGCTTAGAAGCACTCATGCAAAGTAAGATTGCCCTCGCTGGCCGGACCGTTTTCATTAATTGGCTGAGTGGGGAGACCATCAAAAAAGGGGTCTGGGGTACAAGCTTTGGAAGTATATAAGGAAGCGTAAAAGCTTCTGATGTGACGAATAATACCCTCGTTACTTTCAAGAACATTATCGTTTTCATCCACTAATTTGAAAACCACGCTAAGAGATTTGTTTCTCTTTTCTAAATTTAAAAAGTACTTGGAATTTTTTTCTCCCTCCTCAACCCACCTGGCACGAGAACATATTATTGTACCTTGTAATTTGAAATTATAATAAACAAGTAGATCGTTAATATCGTTAATAATAATAATAATAATAATAATAATAATAATAATAATAATAATAATAATAATAATAATAATAATAATAATAATAATAACAACAACAACAACAACAACAACAACAACAACAACAACAACAACAACAACAACAACAATAATAATAATAATAATTATTTTGATTATAACTTGAATGTTTATGGTAAAACATACTTTTTTAATTGCAATTGTAGTCCAAGTGATGTTAAACCTATCGATAATAACTTTGTTAGACAGGTCATGGAAGCTTGGTGTCGTGCCTCCTATTGTAATCCTAGTAGTGATTTTGGTAATCAACATATTTGGAATAATTCCAATATTCGCGTAAATGATAAAATTGTATTCTATCCGATGCTGTTTGAGAAGAATGTTCAGTATGTTAGGGACTTATTCGACGAGCACGGTAGACCATTAAGTTTTGAAACTTTTATTAATAAGTTTAATATTGACACGTTACCTTTCACCATGTATCTGGGCCTTGTACATAGTATCCCGCACAATTGGCGTGAGTCCATTCATCTTTCTAATGATAGAAATACTAACGAGGAATTATTCGATAAGATGTTGAGCAGTCATAGCAGTTCACAATTTATTTATAAAATTTTGATAAGGAAAATTGTTGAGAAACCTACTGCCTGTCTTAAATGGCAAGCCACACTTAATAATATTACAAACGAGGATTGGTCACGTTTTTTCTGTACTCCTTGGAAATCAACTTCAGACTCCTCTGTTCAATACTTTCAGTTTAGATTCCTCCATAGAGTGCTTCCCACTAATAGACTTCTCTTGCTAATGAATAAAACTGATAACTCTCTTTGTACATTTTGTGAGTCGGAAGTTGAAACCATTGACCATCTATTTTGGGATTGTAGCTTCACGTCTACATTTATTTTGAATGTTGAAAAACTGTTTTTGAGAAAACAATTTGTTTTTTCAAAGCGAGATTACTATTTTTGTTGTACTCGACCGTGTCATCCTTTCAATTTCTTAACCATGCATATGAAGAAATTTATTTTTGATTGTAAATTAAGAAAAGAAAAACCGTTAATCAATGACTTCTTTCATAAATTTAAATTCGCTTTAAAAGTTGAGCAACGGAAAAGGAATAAGGTTAAAACGAATGTAAATTTTAGTGATCTTGAGCGAGCTTTTGCTTCATGTCCCAGCCTTTTTAGTTCTCACTGATCCACATTTTTTTTTTTTTTTTTTTGACTTTGTAATAAAGCTGCCTCTTCGGCGGAGCTTTTTTCGTATTGCCCTTTTGCTATTGTTTACCAACAGCACCTTACGATCAATTGAAGATTTACTATACATGTTTTATAATGGAACAGCGGTGAAGATGTTCATCAATAAGTAAGGCATGATTTTAAGACCTAGAGTCTGCAGTGTATAATTGTTATATTTCGTACAAGTAACAAGGCAGTGTCTTTCATTAGTTTCAATCATTTAAAATGTATTTCGCTTATGCTTTCATATGTGAACAGAGGAAAGAACTTTCGGCTAAGAAAGAAAGCCTACTTCAAAGATCATGTGTTACAGTGTATCATAGAGAAGCTTTTTGCTTATGTGTACATATTATCTGTTATATATATTTGTCGACTCTCTGGTGTTGTACAATCCTGATTGTTTTTCATCTATTGTGTACCTAATGTTGCTTATCATCAAGTTGTATAAATGTGATTACTTACCGCTAGAGAGACGAAATGTAATAAAGGAGAAAAAAAAAAAAAAAATAATAATAATAATAATAATAATAATAATAATAATAATAATAATAATAATAATAATAATAATAATAATAATAATAATAATAATAATAATAATAATAATAATAATAATAATAATAATAATAATAATAATAATAATAATAATAATAATAATAATAATAATAATAATAATAATAATAATAATAATAATAATAATAATAATAATAATAATAATAATGGATTTTTAACCGGTAGCGCTGCAACGGCTGAACTGCTGTACTGATTAGTATAGGCCTTGGGGGCTTGAGAGCGTTTAGGAATGATAAGGCTGTTATGGTTCATTTATTAAGCGCATTGAGATGTTTGTAACATTTATGCGCAATATAAAAATCTAACAAATATCATTATTTCATTTGGTTGACTCTTGGCAATAATCACCGCAATATACGAATAAAAATTAAAAACAAACCTGTGATCTTGTGAGGGTTGTTTGAAACAGATTGTGTTCCCTCTACACACTGCTCCAGGAGCCCATCGAAGTTCAGGTCTTCTTTCTTTATGATGAGATCCTGGGTCTCTGGTTAAAAATAAGAAAATAAATCATATTTAAGGAATAGGCCAAAAGCAAAAAAAAAAAAAAAAAAAATGATGCAGAGCTGAAATTTCAAACTTAATAAAACGTTTGAAGACTGTTTAAAAGTTTAAAGGGTAATCAAGTCATTGCTGTCAAAAGGGTGAACACATATTCTACGACGGCGGCTGTACTGTGCTTTTGAATGGAACTTTATATTTTTTTTAAAAGGACATGATCACATCTCATCGCCTTCTGCTCGTACATTTATCCGCGCTACCAGATACAAAGGCTAATATAGCCTTTTATGCTTCCTTGTTTTTATGGGAGGATAAAAGGAAGTCATAATACTAATAACTGGTAAACATATGTCCGAAAATGGGAGGGGAGTTGTAAAATAATTTGAAATATTAATCGCTTCCTACTCTTATCTTTGCAAAGGAATGAGTTTCTTTTTAAAGGTGCATGGGACAAGTGAAATACAGTAAATAAAGTCGGTCTGGCCGTAGTTTTCGTTGATAATGATGCAGTTGATTCAGCAACAATTTGAATTTAATGTTTTTCACTAAATTTTTTTTGCTCTTTTTTTAAGTCATTAATGAAGTTTTAAAACAAGGATATTGGTTGTAACTACCTCCACTGTTGGTATATTATTTTTACAACCATTTTGTTGCATGACACCACATAGTTTTGAATAGAACCTGTTAGGATGTTTAAAGTCCCTGAAAAGGAGGGGTTGTTACTTCTTTTCGGTCTTTCTGTGGAGACAAACAGACAAACTTGTAGCAACTGCCAACAGTTTGAAAATCTGACTTCAATATCGCTATCCTAAATAAAATCATACCTCTTATTGATTCTCCACGAAAGGCGTCCAGCAACATTATTTCCATATCCTCCAGGTCCTTTGTATTCTCAAGGTCAATTTCTTCTTTAATGATAATGTCATCAATTTCTGGCAAAAGATCAACTTTGAAAAGGAAATAAAGTTTACAATTTGTAAGGAACAGAATGAAAACAATTATATTCAATAACAATCACACCAGACTGCGACTTATTAACTAAGCAAAAGCTGTGACGTGGCAGAATCCACGTAAGTGGTACATATTTCCTCATAATTATCTATACGTCTAATAGTTTAAGGTCGTGTGTGTGCAAAGCTGGTGATATCATGGAGAGATGTACAATGCAGAGTACCACATATTGAACACCCATAGGTGTGCAAGTGAATGCGTGGCAGGGGCTGTTCCTAAGTGTATCAAATTCAACTAACACTATAACACCGAAAAATAATATTGTGAATTTGGATGACTTGTACCCAGAAATATGAAATACAAATTTAACATGGCTGTGAAAGTAATTGTTAATAAGTTACATCAGGTAATATTCTTCCATATAAAGGGGACTACTATATTTCTGTCCAGGGAGAACAGGTCTTGTATCAAATTGAATCAACAAAGCAACTTGGTCTTCAGCTGAATACATTTTCATGCAGCTCTAATAATCCCTAATTTGAACTTAAAGGTTCCACCCTTTAACTAATTCAAAGTTTGGTAACAGTTTTTACGGACACAAATGAGAAATATAGATTTGAAAAGAGTCATAGAAGTCCAATTTATAATTTTTTCCGAAAAATTAGCATCCGTCTTCCGAATCCAGTAACTTGTCGTACCAATTCTTAAACCTTCACAACTGACAGCTGTTACAAGATTTGACATTAGAAGGACGAAATGTCAATATTTATGTTTCCATATGTTTGTTAAATACTCTAAACTCATATTATTCTGAAAAGAGAAATAGGTTAAAAAATTTTTTACAGTTGTAAGAATAATATAGGTACGAACCAAGTTCAAGCTCTGGTAATTCAGCACATGCATCGATTGTTCCTTCTTCTCTTTCTATTGATAAATTGAAGTCCCCGGCATATAAAGCTGCATTGTCCTTACTGCCTTGAACAACGAAAGAACCAAGTTTCCCCGTATCCCTAGTTTCAGGACGTCCCTCTTAATATTCTGCTAAAATGCTGTTGTTTTCACAAGTTCCATTTCCATCAACTACAGAAGGAATGTTCCATTTACCCTCTAACTTTTCATATCCCGATGACTTCATCATATGTGTACTTTCGCCTTTAAAATCTGTATCTATAGGTAGTACTTGAGGAGATATACTTCTTACGGACTCTTATTTCTACACTGTCATGATCAACATTGCGTAATACTGACACAATCTTGCTGGATTTATCCTCCTTGTACTTAGTCTGTCCAGTCATAACACTACCCATATTCTCCGTGTTACCGGTCACTGAAGCAGAATTTGTACAATGAAGCACCTTGTGTTCTGCCTCTGCTAATTCTACCATGTTTTGTATGTTTTTGCCCCCTGTACCCTTATCTCTCTCTGGAAAGGTGTTTTCTTCTACCAAATCTTCCTTTTCAGTCTTAATTCCCCTGCCCGTCAAGGGTGTTCCATGGTAATCTTCGGTTTGCTTTTGGACATCCTTGTAGGGAACCTTGACAAAAGCAGTCTTTCTAACTTTCTCCGGGCATTCTTTGAACGGTTCGGACTTTCTGCTAATAAATGGGTTTACGTCACTGTGGCCACTGTTAGTCACCCCGTCACTTTCCATAATACAGTATCTAAATGCTCTAGCAAGTATATACTCATCCTGAACATCGCTACATTTTAAAAAAGACTTCAGTGTTCCTCGTCTCAATATTGAACAATTTTCCATTTTTACTTCCTTCTTTAAACTGTCCAGGGACAGGACTTATATCGCTGTCTGCATCACTAGTTTTCCTCACAGAATCACTTTCATGGCAACCATCTAATGTCACTGTTTCTTTCTCTTCACCGCAATCGGCTATATATACAGCATTTGTTTCATGCGTAACTTTGAAGATTGATCTAACCTCTCCAACAGGCAAATCTTAAAAATAATGCAACCACATAGTGGAAATAAATTCATTTTTTAAACACGTTTATATGAAAGTTTAGACAAAAATTTATTTTCACATGTGAAAAAACAACAAGTCTTCACAGTGTGGTAAAAGTTCCATTCAAATCGGAAATGAAGCCACTACATTTGTGTTCCAAAGTAACATTGAGAGCAGCAAAGGTTACATCGCTTACTCACAAGGAAGAGAAGGAATGCTTTGCTTCCCCTTTATTTTATTCAGGCTGTGTTGGTGACCTTGTAGTTCAGAGGGAAAGGACCTCCCGGTGGGGGAACAAAGTTTGTACAGTTTTCATACGACTTATAATGTGGGATTTTCGAGGAAAAAATTTGTAGTGAAGTTTAGAGAAAAACCAAACACTCATCATTAATCAAAAACATATTTGTTTTATTCAAGTTCACTTTTTGTTGAAAATGTGACAACTTTGCCTGCTCACATCTTGAAAGCCAAATATAGGATCTCAATGCAAATTTCACTGTAATCTTATAATAAGTGCTCCTCTGACAAATCCAAACATAATTTGACCTTAAACCCTTCTTTTTAGTCCCTAAGTTCTTCCAACATGAAGGAAATATGGTGAGTGTAATTCCATAACCTTAGAATAATATTTTGAGAAAGAAATTTGTCCATTAATTCTCTATATACATTTCCATAAGTTTAAGATGATCCCTACTTCCCATGGAGTTTCACAACTCAACTGAAGAAAATAAACACTCAACTTAAAAAAAAATTAAACTAAGCAACATGCATGTCCATGTGTGGCGGTATACGTTCCATGCGCATGAAATGACAGAAATTGCTCTTTAATCTATAAATGATTGAACATGGACTATGAATGACACTGAGCTTAACATGAAAATGATACACAAATGTTACTGGCACGGTAGTTGAGGCATTTTTACTTGTGAAACTTGTGACTTATGCATAACAGCTTTAAGTGAAATGGCTCCACTCAAAAGGTTGAATGAATTTTGCATAAGCTTAATAGGCTTTACTTATGACACCAAAGACAGGCTGACGTCATCTTTTCTTAACTTCACGGTTTTGGAGATAAATGTAAAAATATATTCCTCCCATGCAAAAGAGCTGTATTTCTCTCCTGTATCAGATATTTTGGGTTTCGTTTTTAAAAGGTAAATATATGGATGAAAAAGATTACAATGACCAACCTGAGGTGGACGCACCCACTGCAGTCTGTTCACCTAATAATGCATTAGCTGTCCTTTCTACTCTGTCATCCAGGGAACCTCGTTGGTCCTTGTTCGTTGATTCCTTCCTGGTATAACCAGTCAGGTGAATATTTGCTAAAAGAATAAAAACGCAAAAGTGAAAAATTAAATGCGCAATTTAACTTTCGCAGTTGGATAGCAAATTCCATCCAGCTGCTTTTTATCTCCAGAATTTAACTTTCGACAGCAATGACGATACACCCTTTAAAATATATACATAAGGGTACGAAGCGGATGTGGGCGGCAGGGGGAATATTTCTTTCCAATTTGTGAAAAAAAAAAACAGTGACTCCATTCACGAAATTAAGAAAATCTCATCATTAATAACTGGAGTATTTTCAATATGGTCAAACTTTAGATTTATATTCATAAATGCTGACAAAGTCTTTGAATTTCCATAACCGGTGTTGCAGTCTCGGCCGGTATCAGACCCTCCAGGCAGGACCGTCCTTGAAGCTACTAGCCCTTTTCTATTTGAGATTAGCCTCGAACTCAGGCTGGCAGTCCTTGGTCAAAACACTTCCCATAACGTCATATCGCTAAAAAAGAGAGCAAGTTCCTGTAGTTCATCAGTACAGGTAGTAAAGTTTGCGATGATGCTGAGAGATATCGATGTGAATCTAACCAAGTGTAGAATATTGGATATCGGTAAGGACACTACTGGTAAGATGTGAAAAATAGAAAAAGGTGGTGAGAAAATGAAATGACAAAAAATTTCAAACTTACTTTCTCCTTGACATTTGAATGTAACTTCTTCATTTGGCATAAGGGTGAGATCCAATGTCTGTTGGTATACAACACGATTTAGAAGTGTACAGAGCAAGTAATTTGTCCTCTTGGTGGTGAGGATAAGGTGACAAGGGGACCCTGACAAAGATCTTGAAAAGAATGTGAAAATCAGTTACATTAGATGGTGGTTACTTAAATTGACCCATGCGAAACTTGGCGAGGTTAGGTGAAATGCTGGTCAGTCAAAACCTTTGTAGAGGTGATAGAAATTAAGAACCGAACTAAATACATTTGAAACAGGTACATATATTAGAGGAACTTAACGCTTTTCAGGGCAGCTTCATTGAGCTGAAAATTTTTGTATCAAGCAGCAAGACAGTGCCCCAAATTTGCTGTTTTTGAGATCATATGAAGGTATGACATTCAAAGCTTTCATTTCGAGAACGGAAACGTCATGTATTGTTCCGCAAAGAACATTTTTCATAGATTTTGCGTTTGTAAACAGTTATAAGGTAAGAATAGTCTGAACGGTATCGTCTCCATACGGATCAAATAATGCTCCCGCAACTAGTTGTAGGCTAATTACCAAAAGCAATCAATTGATACTTCTAATAAATAAAACCGTTGCCATCTTTGTTAAATCGTTCGTCACTATTTAGAGAATAAATAATACCTTTCTACTTTTAGATCTCCCTCTTCTTTTGGTATACACATGTGAGCCATAAATTGGGATTTCATTCATTGGTCTAAAATACGTATTAAAAGATAAGACCATGGAGATATTACGGATGGAGTACTCCAACCGTAATTCCCCATGCTGAGACTAACGCCTACCATATTCCTCTCTACTTTCCAATGTTGCCAGTGACAGATGTAACTCTTCCTTGAACACGAGAGCATACTCGTTTCCTGGTGTAATTGTGGTTCCTGTTGCATGAAAAATACAATGACGATACTCTCTTACATAAAATTCAATAACAGGCATAGGTGTACCAGGCGGGGTTGCAAGGGACACTCGCCCTCCCAATTCGGGCAACAGCAGTTGGTTCATCCGAACAAAACATGGGCAAAACACAAAAATTACCCCCTAATTACTTCCTTAGGTCACATGTAACTAAGGCATTCACAGTACCATTACTCCGTTTCCAAACCCTTCCCCGAGGAATTTCCGTTGTCTTTCTGTGTTGACGTTGTCATGAAAGATGTTGAACTTTCAAAGGTGACTGCCCAATATTTGTTCTCCCATGCTAGAAAAACTTTGCTGGAGAACAGCTAAGTGCTGCATTGAGCTACTAAGTGATTTATAGAAGTGAATTATATCCTTACCAAGGAAGATGGACAAAAAATCTCATTGGTAATTATTTGCCCTTAGAGACACCTTGATACTTTCATTGTATTTTTAGGATTTCCTTACTCTGCCCCTTTTATAAATGTTTTCCTACTTATTTCTTTCTCCGTCAGCAGAAGAAAAATGTTACTTTTCGGTAATTTTCTGGTTGCGAAACCGGTTTTAAGAATTCACACAAAACTAGTTAATGTGATTTGGTGGAATTACTCATTAAAACCAAAAAATATGTCTTTGACTCGTTCAACTACTAATTAACTGTGGACATAACACAATATCCACTTACCAATAAACTCACTCTAGTAAAGGTATGGCAGGAACCACGGTATTTATTACCTAAGGCTTTTCTATACGTAAAAAATGATCATATATCATTATCTTATCATCCTTGTTTTTTTCTCAAATTTATGACATCAATATTAGCACAAATAGACTTTGACTGATGACAACCCGGAGTTCAACCTGCAGTTAATCCGTGAAGGGTGTCGAGCTAGTTTAAAATATCTGACGTACAAGCAATCAAACATTCTCCTAAATTGCTAAAGAGACAGAAATTTCTTTGCAACCAACAGAATTTGATGGCAATTTTCAGGTCCCTTACTGAATGTTTAGTGTAGATTTAAGTAAGCCTAAATGTTGTAATGGTTTCCACTATTCAATCAATTGACAATTTCTAATCTGGTTTTTGATTCACGTTAAATCGATGCAGGTAGGAAACGTCGGTCATTTTGAGGCACGAAAAGCTACAGGAATTCTTAATGGGACATTATTGTCTATAAATAGTTCTAAAGACTGCAGTTCCAATGGATCGAATACGCTTGTTGAGACCTGTAATAAATGTGGAAGGCAATTATTCTTTTAGAAGTGACAGTCAACTGTGAAACTGTGTGAAACGTGTGCGAAAAGTGTGGGAAGATTGTGTATAGGGTGGGTTAGTGAAACTGCCCAATGACACTTTAGTTTAAGAAAACAAATAATAGGACGGAGGACGGAGTTTTGAGGTCAGGAAAGTTCGTGTTATCAGGGAACCTGAGAACTTGAACATTTGTATTACCCCAGTGACAGTTACGGCACTAAAACTGATAAAATTCAAACAAAAATGCCCAGAAATGAGAATCTGCAAATATTAATTGCTCCAGGTAATTTGTACCAAAGTGCTTGGAACTTATTCTGGTAGTCACAGGTAAGAATCAAGCCCTAATTGAGGTCACAACCTACGCAAGCCTCGCTCGAAATAACCTGCCCTGCGAGACCAATATTTTCACTTCCAGTTTTACTTCAACAAAATGAAAACTTATTTTTCATTGCAGCTACAAATGCAAATCTAAATTAAATAAGGACTTAAAACAAATCATAACGAGTCACAGATAGTGTAGACGTACCATTCTCGTTAAAGACAATTTTAAGATGCCTGTTTATGAAATAATATGTGTTACATATTACTTCACTCATCCTTAAGCATGGCATCCCAAGCGATAAGTGGGGGGGGAAAGCACATCCCTATATATGAACATGTATGATTATAAAAACTACAACAGCTTCCATACATGCATCACATGTGCACGTGTGCGATTACAAATATCTAATACCAAATGACTTTAATTGACTGATATTTTAGGGAAATGCATAATTTAAAATATCAATTTTCCTTAGGGTATTGTCTGTACAAAATATGTGGAAACTAGTGTTCCTTCCACCATATGGAAAACACTTAGAGAATAGTTGTTTCAGTAAAATTGCGACGAAAGTTATTTAGGCATAATGTATGTTAAAGAGATCAAACTTTACCCCATATCATGATGACATCACTTTCCAGCCTTAGTAAGAAGTGAAACTTTCGGTGCACTCATTTGCTTGCCCTTTGGCACTTAATGCTCTTGAATCCTAAGTGTTTCCAGATGTAATCTTACTGTCCAAGAAAAGGGTAAAAATGTAAAACGTGAATATGTGTGCTTTGTCACGTTTCCAACTAACACCAAATTGGTAACAGTTCGAAACTCTCTTGTTTGAACTTTTTTTTTTTTTGAAGACTTTTTCGGTATACCTTTAGTTGGACCCAGAGGTAAGATACTTAATGTTACAGTTTACTACAAATTCAATTACTGAACCTGAACGAAAGCACTAGAAGAAACCGTTTTTTGCAATTGCTGGCTTGATCGTCTATCGCTTATAAAGTAAAATGATGGCATACTTACAAATAAAAATGGTATTAATCCTAAATAGAATTCCATAGAAAGTATCCAAAAAGATTTGATTTGGTCCGTTAAATAACTTGTGAATGTAATACTTCGTTTTAGTATATACTCGTATATGGCGTCTAATACGTCCAGGGTTTAATTATATGAAGCCACGCGGGCTCTTTGCTAACTGATGCAACCATGCACGAAAACAATCTGGGAAATAAGGAGGCGCAGAAAACACATTGCTTAATTGAAGTTAACATAATCTAAATAAAAGGATTTTACTGGGCTAAACATAACTCCTAAGAAAATATTTATTTTCAAAGAAAGTTTAATATAATTTTTATATTTGACTTTGAATATGTGTGACGCAAATATCACGGAGGTACGGTTACATGTTATTTCATACTCTAATGATTCTATGAAGAATGTTTAGAAATTTTGTTTAAGATAAACCATGGCATAATTTCCATGTCAAAACTACACAAAAACGTTGGAGTATTTTTTCTAACATCGAGACCGAACAGAATCATAAAACATTAGATGTGCAAAAAAAAAATTAACCTCTGTGGGAGTAGATCTAAGTAATACTTGCCCGTAATTTAAGTCCATGAAATAATTATTTTAAGAATATGAACATTTCCATAAGAGAACCATTTATTTTCCTTATTTTTTTCTACAGTCCGTGAGTAGTCCTTGTTCCTGTTTCTTACGTTTGACGATCAAACTCCAAACATTTAAGTTTGTGAGTGTATGAAATGACCTTACCTATCACGGGCAATTAACCCAGAGAGTACAACTACTTTGGACCAAGATTTGCATATGGTTCGCCACCGTTGACAATGGTTCCGGTTGTCTGTTGGTAATTGGGCCAACACTGGGTCACTGAGCAAATTGGAGAAGACGCATGATGTCCCTTCTTCCAGTACTTTACGGCAACTTGCATGGACTACAGTATTTTATGAAAGCAATTGAGGTTCTGGTGTTGGATATCTGCATGGGCGATACTTTGCTGAGGTCACGCTTGCGGAGGGGTGGTTGTTAATTAACAGAATGTTAGACAAATAAGAGGTTAGCCCACTGTTGATGTTTTATTGGCCGCTCAAGTCTGATCCAACACTGTGAACGCTGAACCAACGTTGGACGAAATTTGGAAAGACTAGCGTTGGCCTAATTGTTGTTTTATCGTTGAAATAATGTTTAGTAAACTTTTCTAACATCAGGTTTAAAGCCTCTGAATGCCGTCATAATTCCAACAATAATGAACATTGGCCCCAAATCGGTCCACGTTGGCCAAACGCTGGGCCAACAAACAGTCCATTGGGCTAACAGTGCCCCAACGGTTGGCCAAACACAGTGGCGTAGCCACGGGTGGTTTGGAGGTTGAAACCCCACAACTTAACCTTGAAAGAAATATAATGGAAAAAATACCTAAGTTTCCCAATTTTTCTCCCTTCCCTTAGACTTTTCTCTCATGTCGTGTTCCAACCCCCTCCCCCCATGACACAATCCTGGCCGCACGATATTGGTCCATCATCATATTGACATTTTCATGGATGCAAAGCATCGTGAAAGCTAATCAGTGAGGAACAACCTGCACAAGTGAATCTGGATGTAAACATACTGCTCATGAGTTTTCACCGTAGAAGCCTTTAATGGAATGGTGGAATTAATAGGCCAAATAGCAGTAGCTAACTCCTGCAGATAGTTAGTCAGTAAGATGAAGTTTTACGGCCAAGTTTCAAACCAAGTGGTTCAAGCCGAGAGAGCCAGGGGCCCTTTTCCAGGCAGGAACATGCATAGCATCACATACATATGTACACACTACTTTTACACGTTTGGGGGTATATATACACACATTACAATATTAAGTACTACAATCATGTATAATTTTGTTTCTGAATGGCACAATAGAGCATATCTCCACCGATGTGCATTTTGGCTCAATCCAAAGTCGCTGCCAACATTGGTTTCACGTTAAAACAGTTACTCCTGTGTTATGCTATCAGGTAATGTATCAGAACGGGATGGCTAAAAAGATATTCAAGTACGAGCCAAATTTTCTTTCAATTATTTAACATGTTAACTGTGACTTCAAATATGAAACTCATCAATTGAAGGCAGTGACCAGCAAAAGGCGGTAAAATCTCACCGCAAACTAAAATTTTTGTTGTGGTCCACAGAAATCCTTGATTGGCACAGCTCTCTGATTAACGGCTAGTTAAAAAGCTGATTACTGTACATAGTTCATGATACACAGCATGTACTGTACTTAGAGTGTTGTGATTATGCATTGGGGTCTTGTACACTCAACCTTAAGCAATAAATGGAGATTGTTTCTGAATGAAGATGAGTTTCAGATGGTTGTGGAAAGAGCTAAAGTAGGTGGATCTGTTTTTAGTGAGAGAATTAGACCTGTAAACCTACATTTGAGAAGCTCAGTTAGGCTACAAATTTGATGTGGTTAGCATTATACGTTACCAGTAATACAATGAGTGATGAACTGAAACTGGGTGTTTTTATGATATCGTTAGAATTGTGAGCTCAATATTTTCAACTGTAGAAACTGTTGTTTTTCCTTTTAATTGAAGAAGTCTAATACCCGAACTAAGTAAAGTGCATAGATGAAGGGAGTGCAGTCCCGAAGAGGCTTTTCAGTTAAAACAGTTTCTAAGCGATCTCTTCATAAGGGTTTTTGTTCTTCCATAGCTTCTTTGTTTTGTTCCATGGATGATCATTAAGCAGGATATTATGGAGTCTTCAATTAAGCACTTAGTGTGTTTGGTAATACTTTTTACACTTCAGTGTACATCTCCAGCTTTTGAAAGGCAGTCACATACTTCACTGCTGGAGTGTCGACGAAATTGATATCGCAACGAAAAAAAGGATTTCCTTCTTTGTAGGGATTCGTTGATGTCATTAACTTATCGTCCCTGTTTTTACCTTCGATTATGCGTTATATAAATTTCAGAACTTTATTCATTGAGAGGTACAAATTCTGCGTCTCGATGTTCTTATTTGTCTGGGATTAAATGCATGTTGCAAAGTATTGAGTCATTTATTAAGTGTCAAACGTAGTCAAGTCAGGATAAACATAATAGAGAAGTGGCATTTGTTACTAGCCTGCGTTTTCTGAATCTTCCTTTTAGTTAATTGTTTGTGTAGAACAAGAAGGCTGCAAAGTATTCTCCCTATAATACTAACGACTGAGGAATGTTGGATAGTGAATACCATTTTTTTTTTATCATAATTGCTTCAGTTGGTTAATGGCTGCTTAGATGTAAAGAATCTACTTTGTGACGGGCCCAGTGCTAGCTTAATCCATCCATTCGCGTAGTGTGTAACTTACGTTTTGTACGAAAAACGACTTAAGGGACTCTTTTAGTAATTGAAGACGGTCAAATAGATCCTTGTTCTCGGGGGTTCTTTCAATCATACAAAGTAATTAGTACGCTCGTTTCTGATTCCCGGAAATTTGCTTAGAAGTGCATTTTCAAGGATTGTCGCATTAACTTACGATACTCTTTTTCCTAATGGGTTTGACAATATTCCTAAAGACCTTAGTTCATATGAGTTGGCAATGAACAGGGATAGTATGGCACCGACGTAGAACATATTTCCTCAGCTACTGCTATATTTTATGGACTTTTAACGATGATTCGAACTGACGTATTTCAACACAATATCTTCTTTCAAGCAAGATCTTTTTAAGAATCTCTAATGCAAACTTTATTTTTTTTTAAAATGTTTTCACCATTAGATATCTGCTGACATTACATAATCTTTAAATTTGAAATGAAATTAAATGACAAACAAAAAAGAAATTTGTTCTTTTTTTTGGGGGGGGGGGTGGGGGGGGGTTGGACTCCAACCCTCCGCCAAAAGTTTAGCTTCTTGTGTTGTTTCTTTTTTTTTTTTTTTTGAAGGAAAACTTTATTTCCGCCTTCATTAACCTCCTCTGTTGTTTCATTTGCAAGATTAACCCTCTCGCCACTCCATGAAACGTCATATTTTGCAATATTTCAAAATTAGACTTTACATGAAACACATGTTACGTTTCACTAGTGAGTACGGTACGGTTCGCCAGGGTTTAATGATAGGGTTGCCATGTTTTCTAGGACAGATACGATCTACATGGGAATATGTTTTGTCGGGTGGTCTAACATCACGGTGTGGAAGGACTAAGGGAGGAAGTTCACATTTTCCCTTCACCTTGTTATCTTAGTTAGTTCAGGGAGCTGCTAATAGCTGCTCCCTGGTTAGTTCAGGCTTTACGGCTCAGTTTCTAACTAATTGGTTTAAGGCCCCCTTTTCCCTTTTTGATCATTGAGTTTGAGGTCAATACAACTGTACCATTTTCGGGAGATGAATGGGCAGGATTGTTACTTGCATCTTTTCAGAATTTACTAGTTCACTGGAAAATGGTTGGATTTATCATATTTATCTTCTTAGAAAGGACACACATCAACTGCGGTACTATGGAGGAGTCTAGGAAGAGGGTGCCCCTCCCTCTTGAGAATTTTGAATGGTTTTAAAGATGCCTGTATGCAAATAATGCAACATTCGCAACTTTAACCAAATCCCACTAAGTGGATAAAAAGAGTTGATGGAACCATGGATTAGATCAGTGGTGTTCAGAGCGACGTAAGGTCATAAGCTGAAACCTCAGTTAATCCGAAAATAACTTGACAGTTTGAAGTAAATTTTTGTTTTGTTTTTCACCCCACCTTACACCTACATGTAGAGGTGACTGAAAGGCGTCAAAACCGGTGGCGAAGCCAGACGGAAAGGGTGGAGTGGGGGGGGGGGGGTTCCCATCGCAATATCCGAAAATAATTGAAAAGAAAGTCTTACGTCATAGAAAAGTGTATCACAACCAAGAAGAAATGTAGACAACATAAGTTTATACTTGATCGAATTGAAGAGTTTGAACATAGAATGGGAATTAGAGACTAAGATGTATTCGAATTTCTCAGAATGAAAACTTTTGGCGCATGATAAATTTACGATGGTGCGATGTAATTGCGCTCCGCTTAGACAACGCCATTTCCCTTTGTACATTTTCGCCCAGTCTCCAACACAGGTTTATTGTAGTCTACTTGCATTCGTGCAAGGCTGCAAAATTCCACAGTCGTTTACCCGCAAACCGCTCTTGTGTTCTCAAATTCTTGACTGGGGGGGGGGGAGGCTACTCTCGGGGGGGGGGGGCTACTCTCGGAGGCTGCTTTAGGCTCTCAAGAGAGGAGTTGGAAACTTTCTTGGAAAATCGGCTTGGACTTGTCCCTCACGATCGAAAAAGATGCAACATGAAAAAAGAACCATTCAGCTAAAAAGGTCCTGATATCCACTCTATCGAAGGAATAGGCATTTTTATTGTCTAAATGCAAAACGTTAAAGGTACGGATAGTTTCATTTCCGTTACTGTGAAAATAGACAGACGCCAGAGAGCGGTAGAGGGGTCTAAGCAAGAACCGTCCTCTTAAGGGCATTTTTCTTCACTTGACTCTCCGCGTTTTACGTGCAAGCACTCTGTACACTAGGTATCGCGTTTCCAAAACTTGTTTACTCCAAATGCATCGCTTTAAGGGCTCAATTTTCTCACCCCAAACAGTACCAATTTTGCTAACCTTCTTAGTTTAGCCATTCCCACATGAAATTCATCTTCATCCAGATACCATCTCAGTTTTGCTTTAGGGTGAGTTTAAAAAGCACAATGAGTATAATAAAAACACTCTCAGCTCTTTCCTGTTGTGTAATATAAGCTTTGGTACCCTGCATTGTTTGAATTAGCTATCAATCAAAGAGCTGAGCCAGTGGAGAATTTTTGTAAATCCCTACAAGAGTTGTAGTTTGGGGTGAGAGGATTGGCCCTTTAAAGCTTCAATTTCCCATTTGTCCCATAGCATCCGAGGATTCACTCCTTAAACCCACAACAAAGTCTCTCTTCTGGACCCCACCAGGGCCAATGGCTGTCCCTTGGACCCCAAGCAGTTAAGATTCTCCATCCAGTGACGCCTTCTTGCTGTTTAACACTGTCCTGATTTGCCTCCCTACTTTCCGACATCAAGTTCCCGCCCTGAAAATGGTTGTCCCCTGATTGCGTATTAAGCATATTTCTAAGACATAGCATATTCCCCACTTGAAAAATCCAAGGGAACCTGGTTAACTATCTTTGATCAATGTAAAGGGTTTCTACAAGCAGACGATCAGATTTCATTAAAAAAGTCAGAGGATTCGACGAGTTAGAGATACTTCAATGGGAGAAACTGTCACTGACACTTACACAGTTATTTCAATCCTCTTGCAGTTAAGCACATAACAGTAGTTGATTCTCTTAATCACCATACACACAATTCAACTTTATCTTAGACATTATGATAGAAAAGGAAAAAACGGAAATATACTACTTATAGATTGTTTCGCCTAAATAAATATTTTACACATTTAAATTGAGCAGAGGTTATAATATACCGGTACACCTTCATCAAATCTACGAAAATACTCAGGCTACGGATGGAAACAGTCAAAGAAAAGAAAGAAGGAGGAAAGGAAAACAGAAAAAGGAAGTTAAGGAATGAAAGAGCTGGAAAAGGGGAGATAGTAGGCTAAAGCACGCCGACAAAAGTTACCTACAACCAAGGAGAGGAGACGTAAGTTAGTTCTTACCATTATGCAATGATGGCAACTTCGGCTATCTCTGGTTTTTAAACGGAAAAGAGTTTTGCATTGTTAACACTGTTATCTAAAGAATTCCATACTTTGACTTCTGATGTGGAAATATAAACCTGTTTTTTTTTTTCTTTGTTCTAACATACTTTTGTTTAAAGTTATTCTTTTGTCTTACGTCATATCTATCATTAGATGCTAAGGCAAAAAGCCTTGCAAGGTCTTTGGTAGGAACATGTGATATGCTTTGAACATGAACACTCTAGGACTAAAAATCTATAATTTGTGATAATTTTAAGGCCTTTAAATTGCAGAAAAGTCTAGCAGCATGATTACGAATATTTGCATTTCATAGGATACATATCACACGAATGACCCTCTTTTGTTTAAAAGACAATGGAGTTGTACACTGTTAAAAATTTCTGTAAATTTACAGACTTTTTTAACTTAAACTTTTTGTATTTTACTTTTAATAGAGATTTTCTGTATCTTTACAGACACTTTGTATTGCTACAATAAAGAAAGGTTGTTTAACATGTATTTTCTGTTTATTTGAAAAACCATTTCTGTCTGCCTTTGTAACCAAATTTTACTGCTTTCTAAAACTTTTTCTGTAAATTTACAGAAATTTTAACAGTATTTTGTATTTTTCTGATTTCACATAAAAATACTGTCATTTAACAAACATTCATTTTGTTTTTAAGCTGAAAAAGAACCAAAAATAAGCCCAAACAAACAAATAAGAAATAGCCAGAAAATTTTCAATATATAACATGCATCGTTCCACGAAGTTTCAGTTTAAAAAAAAAAACATTTTTGGCAAATTTATGACCCTATTTGAAAATTAACTTACATTTATTATAAAAGCATACTTAGTTATTACGTTCTTAGTTATAAGTATCATACAACTGGTGTTTTGTCACACATTTTTAAGTAAAAAGAAATTGTAAGGCCCTAATTTCAGAGCAGTGACAATTGGTATTCTGATGTCAACTCATTGCCACAGGCGCTCATGCACTTGATCGGAGCAAATTAAAAACGTTTCACAAATTTACTTGAAAGAGTCTGTAAATTTACCACTTTATGACGTAAATCTCATTTTGCATAAATGGGTGGAGCTCATTTTGTAGGCATTTTCCTAACAAAAGGATTGCTGTTGCTTTCAATAATATCTTCTTTGGCGTTTTTTAATCGGGAAGTGATAAACTTATTGTTTACCTTGTCTGGAAATGTTTGCAACCAATGTTTTTGCATTCTTTGTCATATTTATTTTAAAAAACAATAATTTTATTGTACAAAAAATGTGACTTTCCAATTACAAAGTTCCTAGAGATAGCAGTCTACTTGACAACAATATGACAACAAAACATCCTCAATGTGTTTTGATTGAAAACAACTTCGTAACGACACATTACGTTGATAAGCAAATACCTCATCTACGTAATGGTGAAGTGTATGTTACGTAATAACATATGAAAGGTAAAAAAGCAATATTATAATAAATATTAAAACGTGGGGAATAAAAACAGTAGGCTGTAAATTCACATAAAATTAAGGTAAACAAAACAGAACAGTTCTGTAATTCGATTTTACAGTAGACTTTTGTAATCTAATTTACATGCAAAAACTGTGAAGAAAACACAAATCCTTAATGTTTTTTCATGATTACAGTCTGGCTGTAAAAAAAAAACATTATTTGGTTGGAAAAAAATTTGCCATAAAAATTATGTAAATTTACAGAGAAATTTTTTAACAGTGTATTTATAAGTATTTCCCTACACTTTAGGGCTATTTGAATTGGATTGAATGGAATGGAAAGGAATTGAATTTGATTCAATTCAATGAGGGTCAGGAAGCTATTTTGCCCCAACAAAGACTTAATTCCAGAGTGATGGTGGATGAACACCGGCGAGGTACGCCTTCTCTTTTCGACTTGTGCTCAGAGTTTCACGAGGCAGGCGTGTACCAATCGCTCCCAGGGCTGCCCCCGGGACCGCCATTTAACTTTTCCATCCAAAGAACTTGAGTGTAACCCCAGTCTTTAGTCACTTTCCCCCAAAGCTGCCATATTCACCAATTTTTATCCCCTTAGCATAACCGTGAGCAGCTATGCGGAAGTACCTGATTTTCAGACTTCGGAAATTTGTAAGTGGTTCCACCGGGATTTGATACTTGGAACTCCAGATTGCAAGACAGTATGCTCAACCACTAAGCCAACTCCATCGTCATTTAGATATGGAAGAAAGATCGCACACTATGATGTAAACAATGCATGTAAAGAGGGTCATAAACACTTTAATCCAATTATGTCCATATTGATCTTGATGAGATAAAGGGCACATCATTAGATGCAAAAGCAGTCATACAAATAGATTGTTTATGTAGACTAAGAGGTAAATGGAATGTTAAGTGAAATTTTTGTTTGAATATTCATTATTTACGTCATGATCTGAATTGCGCTAACTGTCTCATTTGAATGTTATGTAGTAACCGTTGTCAATTCATTGGCATTTAATTTTAAGTTACGTGAAGACAAGTAACGCTGTGATATATTTATAATGAGTTAAAGGGGGTTTCGTTTTGCTCGCAATATAGTTCAGTTCGTTTTAGCGTGCCCTTTATTTTCTTCTATGTTCGTCTCTACTTTTCTTACACCGTCAACGTTTCCGTTACGTCCACATTACAGTAAGGCTGACACATTTTTACCAGAACTGTTCAAATTTACAAGAATATTCCCGAATTGGAAGAAAGGGTATTCAGGTGTTGCCAGACTTGCCACACACCAATTAACACTAATATTCTTAAATTTAAGACATATTCCAGTGGCTTTAGTAGGTCGACGGTAAGAAAGGTAACAATACCCAGACTTTCAATGATGTCCTTCAACCCTTTCGCAGTTCCCTGTTCCTATAACTCAAGATATCTCACTTTAAAGATCGGTTATCTTTGTAGCATAACCCTGCAATTTCAACAAAGCCACAGAAAGTTACGTGAGCTGGTAACATTGTGTCAGATTCCCTTGGTTTTCCTTTATAATTGAATGTCTTGTTTGTGTCCATGAAATTTAATACTGTTGGAATTTTTTAATACCTTTTTCAATACATAGTATTACACTACACCATGTTTAGGGTATAGCGACCAAAATTGTTTTGTAATACCTGCATCGGCATTAAAATTGTAAATAAATTGAATGCAGGTTTAAATTTGTCCTGATGACATTACAGATTTCCCATAGTTCACTTTTACAATCACCATTAACAATTGCATTACTTTGGAGAACAATTTCTTCCAAAAATTATATGCTTTTGAAATTGTCAGCCCCTGAAAGAGAAAATTTTTCTGCATACTTGGAAGAAAAGGAATTTCCTACTGAAAAACACCTTTAGGCTTGTTGGTATTTCTTCCTTAGTTATTACTTTCGGCTACTTGACACTGTTTTCCTTGTGAATGTCTACATATATAGCTGGAGGAAATGAAACTACGGGATAACTGGCGCGTCAAAAGCCTGGACATCCCTACTTGAAACTTGCAAGTCCAACAATCTGCACATGTGACCTGTTTGAAGAAGAAAGAACCGTAGGGAACAATATTTTCATTTTTCCTGTCTGAGCATGTCTTTTACCTGAAGAGAGAAAATAGAGAACAGGAAAGAAATATTTGTACCCACGTCAGATAACACTGCTGCCCTTGTATGCAGACTTCACAACCCTAATAAATATTTGTAAAATTGAACACCTTGCATTTTTAAACCCACTCCGCATTTATCTGAAATAAACTCCTATCTTATTATTGCCCCCTCCTGTATTTTAAATTTAGAATAACGGTTCATTCCCCTTTATTTTCTTGCAGTAGCGTGAATGACAATAATTTCGTCTAGCCTTAATGAAAATCACAGAGTCGGAGTACTTTCGGTGTTATATTTGTTCACTGCTCATCAAGCAGTGATCGTTTAATCAAAAAACTGAAAGAGAGCTCCCTATTCTAGTCAAGAAAGTATATTGGTACTAGAAATCAAGACATAGTTGGTAGTAAAGCAATACAAACACATCGAACAGTAAACAATTCTACAATTCACTCCATATGTTCAGACAATTTTAAGTACATCTTACCTTCAACAAAACATGATAGGACAATGTATTCCTTTTATGAGAATTTTAGTCATTTTGCTGTTTGTAAATGGTACGGCAGGAAATGGTCCATGAATTCATATCACTTCTTCAGTTTTTCTTTTTCTTCTTTTTTTTAACATTATTATTATAATTTTTAGGAGGATCTAGGTTGCGTGTATTGTGACGATAATAAGAGGTAGTTATTAAAAGAATGAATACAACAGTGGAAGCAGCAAAACAGTTTCACGTCAAAAGGTTAGGGTACTTTAAGATTTAAAATTGCACTAACTTATAAGTATATACGTCAGGTCTGGCAATTACTGAAAACAGATATGTGAATTTTTCAAATGTATTCGCACATGTAGTTGTTGTGATATATTACAGTTTTGCCAGATGATGGTGTTTTTATTAAATCACCAAAAACACCGTTTAACATAACAAAATCATTTTAACATAAAAAAGTCATTTAGATTTTTAATATTTCTTTGTACAATTGCCACCAAGTCTGCAGCCTTGGCTATCCCAAGAGGACAGTTCATTACAATGTCTAAGAGCTGGTCACAATGCAGTGATATTGGATCGAATTACGCTCCAACTTTTGCAACTTTTAACTTAAAATGTTTTCCATATTTGTTAAGAAAGAAACAAAAATTTGCCAAACTTTCGAAATATTTGATTTGTATCGCAGGACTACGAAAATAAAAAGATGTGTTAATTATTAGGTGACGTCACATCCTCATATTGTTTTTATCGTATATCCGTAGTCCGATAAAAGCTGCTTGTCAATGTGACCTCACGAGATAAGTAGTTTACATTCTCATGTATATGGTCCCTACATACAAATGATTTATTTATGCAGGATGGCAACTCTTTTTTTTCTGCAATGGATGGAGGAGATGTTAATTATATATTATTTTGTCCCTTTTAAATTCTTAACACGTTCAAACACAGCATGTCTAACGATTAAACATGTTTGGAAGCGAAGTGTTTAGGAATGAGACACGTGTGCTTAGAATCCAAACGTGTTAACAAAGTAGCGGCAAAAGTATTTAGAAAAACGTTAATTCCTGAACGCCTTTTCTGGATGGGTTAAGATTAATCTCTCATCAAAAATGCGACTGATGCGCACTGTAAAAGAATTTCTTGATTGGTTGTTGCTCTAGTATTGTGTCGATTGTGCATTCGTCATTAGGTTAGGTGTTAGCTCAATCGTTAGCCATTCGGGTATTTTCTTGTGTAACAGTGTTCATCGGCTGCAAAAAGGTGGTGGACTTTGAAGTATGACCCCTGGTCATTGGTATTTCGTCAAACCCATACTATAAAAGTGCACATCCCTTGCTGTTCGTGCCCGGCACAATGCCACTCCATAGTGTCCCCTGGGGGACTTCCCATAGGCCAGCAGGCCACCATACCACCACGCTCTCTATGATCCTACCGTATATTTTATAACGTAGAAGAACTCTATCAAATTTTATTTTCATGCTCTTCAGCCATGGGGGGGGGGGGGGGGTCTACCCCATGTGCATCAGTCTACAATTTTCTGTCCTCAGACCACAGTCCTTCATGACTACTGCGATAAAGTGCTTCCATCCACCTTAATTGTAAATGTTTCCTTTAGAAAGGAGAATGTTCTATGTAGCCTAATATAGTCTGCTGTGACGACGACGGAGATGTAACTCGTATAGGTCTAAGTATCTTGACGTCTAGGTTGCAGTCTGATGGTTCGATCGGTCGCCGGGGTTATATCCTGGGAGGTAAAGGTTAACTTTCTAACTTTTTTTATCGTCACCATTAAAAGGTTTTCCTACGCCATTCTGTTCCAGGTCCTGGAAGTTGGCAGAAAAAATTAGGTGGTGTGTTTCTATGACTACACAACATACACTAGGCATGTACTTAATTGCGCACTCTAAAAACATCATGGTCAAATTTTAACCACGGTTGTTTTCATCTATTTTTCCATACATGGCAAATTGGTGATCACCATCCTGGTAAAAATTTACCAAGATGTTTTTCGAACAGACCATTCGGTCATACCCCTAATCTGTGTTTCACATAGAAATGTAACTGCAACATCACAAAAGTACTGGTTGCGCGACGCATAGTGTGTTCACAGAAAACCTTTCCTAGGAACAACTGTGACGTCATTGTGGAAGACTCGAATACTCTCGGGATTTTCCTTGTTAGGACTCTTATCCGAGAGTTTTTGTACTGTCCATGACGTCATGGATAGTACCTTAGGCACGCTTCTCATTTTCGAGGGTCAGTTTTTTCGAGCAAAGTTTCTTGATTCTCATTGAGTGATTTGCTCTACGACTGAACTCATTATGTAGAGTGAGTCACGTAGACGGGAACGAGACTTCATGGTCTCTTTTGGTTATGATATGACCTAAAATGAGCGGTTCTTATTTTCGCATTTATGTATTTTATTGCATTCACGTCCAAAGTTTGTTTGAAATATTGCAGTTTCGTCGTCAAATCACGCAAAAGTTAAAGGAGAAGGCAACCAACGGATTTAACACCTATCAGCTAGTAGAGACCACAATTCTAACACATTTTCTGAAAAAAGCTAATCGAATCAGCATAGGTCCAAATTTTTATGAATTTTTCAATTATTTTTCTTCCCTAATGAATCCCCATGATGTTCGTAGCCATTTTCTGGTTTTCAAAAAAGAGGGCGCTTTAATATGACGTAAACGAGCCACATCGTAAGTTACACGATTTCCCATTCATTGCACATGGCGTGTACACTATTCCACAAACTGAAGGGATGTATAAAAAAGGGTCTGAGCCTTCCCAGGGGCAATAAAGTCTGTGTATACCCACCCTAGCCATGAAAATATGTCTACGAGGACTAGATAGCATTGCCGACAGCTTTGGCAATCTCAAAAGATTGTTAGGACCTCACTAGGCCTAATGAAGCTGGCGCTTGCTATTTCGCTACGGTAAGAATTGCAAACTGCCTACCTTGTCGTTATGTTCACTCAGTCTTCTCTTCTTTGCCTCAACTAAACAAATATCGGCAGTTAAAAAATCCGCATAGGGACTTTCTGGTATCTTTCTCAAAAGCACTTCCCCAAGATACAGTACTGTTAGCTCACTCGCTATTCGCGTAGAAAACAGACAAGATCACACTGGTTCCGATTAGTGTCAAAACTGGTACAAGTGCTAAGCGTACTAGTCGTATGCTAGAACCTTCATAAGAGATCCCGCCGACTGCCACCTTGTCCTGTTTTCTTTCTTTATTCTCTGAATACTCAGGCTACCAAACATACCGTTTGATTCAATCTTTCTAGCTATACAAACGTTCCCGTCCTATATTCCATGTTTAGCGGGAGAGAGTACGACACAGAGTTCGAGTACATCCTGCTCGTAAGTTGTAACGTTAAATTCCGTGCACAGTGTTTTCACACTGGACACTGCACAACAGTTTACTGTATATTAGTCAAGGTCACCCTGCCATTAGAACGTGTTTGCAGTTCTCTACATACAGTTATTTCGTTTCATCAGGGTTACCCGAACTGTAAGGGTACAGGCAAAGTGTATGGTGACAGACAGCAGTGCGATGGTGTTGCCAATTACGCAAACTATTTTTTCATGCTCTTGTTAAAAACCTGTTTTTCATTTTACTTTATTATTGTATGATGAAAATAATTTTATTCAAGCATTAGGAATTTTATCTCCTTTTTCAAGTGGAATTCAGAAGATGTGTTATGCAGTATATGTGCAATTATATATAGTTTATGTGGGTTGGTAACTTTTCTGTTGAAAAATGATATGTGGCTCGCTTTCGTCATTGTACATCCGGGAACTGGTGAATTTCAAAAAACGATGGCGCGGACCAGTAGCTTCTTAAAAATCAATTTTTAAGGTTGAAATGAATACTTTAAAAACTTCTTTGTGCTTCTTTTGGAAAGAGCATACCATCAAATGGTAGTCAGTAGGCAGAAAAAGCTAGGGTTGCCTTCTCCTTTAAGGCTTCACGGCGGGCCGTGCCATCTTGCTACGTCTTTTGAACGGTGGCGACCAATTTTCCTATGATCCTCTGTCCATGTATATATCGGAAGTTCGTGGTCATAACATGCGCCGAAATTCCACTGCTGCTTGTGTATATTATCTTTCTCAGAATGATGGTTATTCTCAAAATTACCATAGGGGTCTATAGTGTTCTTTTTGTCTGAACTTAGGGTTACGATAGACCTATTTATATTCTCGCAAGGACATGCATGATCGCCACCCTGGTGAAGAGGTCTAAGAGGAGAGGAGGGGTGGGGAGTTTGGAAATTTTGTTGGTTTTCGATGGTGTCTAAATGCAAAATGGTGCAATATTTTTTGCCTTTACTAGAGTTTCCTTAGACTTGATTGAAGCAAAATTAGGAAAAACTTGTCAGATCATGTCAAAAATAGGCTACATTAAATCCGGTAATAGTGGGTAATTTTACAAAACCGCCCGGACACCAGCACAAAACAATAAAAAGGACGTGTCTTGGTAAAACCGAACGTCTGGTAACCCTACCTGCAGTGCCACTGTGAGCACCGTTGGCATACTTTGCGACTTCCGGTTGATCACTGCCGTTACAAAGGCATTGCATGAATAGCCTAAAGGTGGTGATTCTTCAATTAACCTGATAGGGGTTTTGAGAAATAGTGCAGTCCTGCATTATTCTTGTGTATCACGAGATTGCGAGTGGAAAGTAACGAAGGATTGATATCTATAACAATTAGCCAACACAGTACTGCATGATTATATTCAGGTATATCACATCGGCCTATTAACTTGATAGGACGATATTCTATAAGCTTTAGTACGTAGCCTACCAAAGTACGTTGGCACAGAGACAATCATGGACAGTAAGTGTTACGATTTTCGTAACCACATTTTCTAGTTGCTTTTAAGTTGGTGATATCTTTCAAAGCATCGGGTATTGAATTTGATTATAGCGGCTTTTCATATGACGTCATAATATTCCCTGGCAGCAATGTAAGAGTATAATTATGTAACTGCGTGGTAGACCACACTCGACTCGCTATATTTGACCAATGTGTACACAGCGCGTACGCCACATTGCACACCGTACAGCGCCTTCAGCACAAGGTCATGTAGGTCTTAGTTGGGCACGAGTGTCCTCCAGTATGGCGGATCTGTGACGCAATTTCGGAAAGCCTCTATACGTTGAAAAATCATAGTTATTTAATGATTTTCAATCTGTTCAGTAGTAATTGCAAGGGTGTGAAGTTTTTGCATAAGAGATTGATTAAAACCTCTACTATGATGAGGAGTTTTTCTCTTTCTTTTTCCATTTTTTCAACTTTCTTTTTCTTTTTTCAACTTTACATGATATTATTGTCGATGAAATTTTGAATCCATAAAAGGCTTACATTGTATAATCTTTGAATACAAAAAGGTTCGAAAATTCGTAACCCCCCAGAGTCGAAGAAATGGCATAACTTTGGGTTTGTAAGCTGAATCCAAGCCTAGTTCGTTCTGCCCGAAGTGACTAAGCTGAGCGCACCATAATTGTAGAGGAGTGTATGGAAAAATGTGAAATACTGCATCCATTCATAAAGTCGAATAAGGCAGGTCCTATTGTTAGCAGAACCAACACAGCCAGTATGTTAAATTTACTTTTTTTTAATGAAATGTTTAAATCAATAAAAAGTGAAATCTAAAGTGGTTAGCCATAGTGATTTTAAGAAGAGACAAATCCATCGTCTCCATTTTGACATCAATCTTGGAAGGGAAAGATAAGGGGGCTTAACTGAAACTGAACATTTTTGGCAAATATTTTGAGCGCTGGATATACTTGAACAGCTTCCCGCGTGTCCATGAATTCCGGCAATTAAACACATCCCAAAATTTTTCCCCTTATATTCTAATATTTTGGTTAAAATTTTGATGTCGAGAAGATTTGGGGGATGAGGCTAGATTGTTTTCCATAAACTGTTCGGATATGTTGAAAAGTTTTGTATTCTTTTTATTTTCTTTCAAAATTTTACTTTGCCATTTAAAATTTTCCGGGGAAATTTTAAATAATTGGGCCAGCGTATATTCGCTTATTTCGTGCATTATTTTGGGCACATATGTCAACCGTTCTCTTAAAGACACAGTATCGTGGCGCGAAACGGGGGCGACATTTGGACAGCCTTCAAAAAAATTGTTATCCCACCCAAAATCCCGGATGTAGCCCATAGACACCGTATGATAACAGTTCATACGATTGCGTGGGATAGCGTACTGCTACATATGCTTGTTTGTGTGAGCGTTAACAGGCGTAGTATCTGTGTTAATTTGTATGTAGCAGGGATTGTTTTCCTGATACAAGTGAGTACCTTGCTCAGTGACAACAGAGAGACCCTTGGGAATTTTCCCAATATCTTGGGAATTTTGAACCGTCTCGATCATTCCCTTTCCTTCCCACTTTGAAAAAAGAAATATTGTGTGATTGTTTCTTTTTTCTACTTTTTTAAGTCACTTATTAATTAGTTATGAAATATGTGAATAAGTTGTAATAAGAATGCCAAGGTGGCTAATTTGTATTAAATTTCCGGCTCAATTGTTTTGTGTTTTAATCATCAGTTTGACTTCGATGCTCTTGTAGGCTATCATTACTGTAGTTCAACGTTGAGAGGCTATACGTTGTTATTCGAGACGTGATCTTGGGAATTTCTAAAAGACGAACTGGCCTAGGAAACCTGCATTGAACTTGAGAGATTGGTCGAAGCGAAGGGGCTATAGTCTTAGTCTTACGACAGCAAAATGTCTTCTGTTCAGAACTTCAGAAAGAAAAAATCGAAGGACAGCGTTTGCACACGTTGTCACGAGTAGGAGAAATCAAACGAGAAAAATACAGTAGCAAACGAAAGACGGAGTTCCCTTTCTCATTCTCACGCGGAATAGGCCCTACCTAACGTTAGCCTATCGATCGCCGCAGAAAAAGCAGGTTGATTGGTTGGGGAATAACAAGTCTCTTGTTTATAACGGCGATTTTGCGAAACATCATCTCACAGATCATGCTCAAAGGTAAGTGGCCTGGCGCGGAGTTTGCACTTTCCCCAATATTGTCTTCTCAAAACTTTCTCATCAAGCAATAGACCTACAATATGCTATCACTTAAATAATCCTGGGTGTTTCATTAGCCTACAGTCCACTTGACAATGAGTAAGTGCTCAGCTTTGCTGGATCAGTAATTTGCCAAAGAGACTTGATGAGAACAACAGTTCTGTACTATGCCAGAGCATGTTGGATTTACTGTATAATATAAATGAAGATTATCTGGTGCAATCAGGTGAGCAGGATCAAGGCGCCATTATGCAGTAATTGATTTCTGTAACTTTGCTTATGCTTGAGTGACATCCAGCTGCATTGATACTAGTTATATGAATTGCAAAAAAAAAAGGAAATGAAGGCTTTGATAAGCATTCATATATCATTCATGTGTGAATGCATTCCAACACATTAAAAAACTGCATTCAAACAGTAACTGAAGGTTTGGTAGACTTCAAAGGAAATTATGAAGGCTTATTTTGAATGCAAGGAAGACTTCATTCGGGGAAGAAAATAAGCATTCCAACTCACTGACAGTCCTTCAAATGCTAAATGATACATTCAGAAGGCATAATGAATGCTTACTGAAAGCATTCAATAAGGTTGATGAGGGTCCCCATCCAAATGCCAGTAGTGGTTTGCCAGGTATGTGGTAAAAAAGAGTTGTAAGGCAACTGCCTTCCTAATGTAAGGTAAGGCCCCATATATACAGGCCTAAGCTTTCAAGTACGTACATCATAAATTCCCCCCCATGTGTGGAACAGTGCTATAGTATAGAAAGTTAACTACAGTAGGCCTCCATCAGTGGCCTAAGATAACCTGGATCTGCAGATTTTGGGCTCAGTCACAGATCAAGGATTTTGAGAAAGAGGGGAATTTACACAGCGTCAACAAACCATACACCGGGGCATTGGGGGTCACCTCCAATAAAAATTTGAACTCTGCTTATATGCTCATATATACAATTTGGCATAAATAATTACCAAATATTCAACAATTGGTTGTACATGTATGCAATTGAAAACTGATGCTGATCTCCTTCCCCTCAATCACCACCACCCCACAACCCCCTCCTCACAAGCAAAATAAGAAAGCATTCTACATTCAGTTCAAGCCAAAGTACTGTTGGCTAGCTACTACCAGTAACCAGTTGGGCTACAGGAATCAATTTTCATGGCTGTCAGAATATCTGGGACAACAAAAATTCCATACGGACAACCAGGTTGGTTGTCCCATGGACAACCATTTTCCTCTCGGACTAAAAAAGTATACTGCTGATTGATAAATTCTTTCACCTTTTTCCATAATAGTTTCATAACCATATTTCAGACTTGGAGTGTTCCTGTCTCTCAAACATCACATCTTTTTATTCTTCAAGACCAATAATACATGAACATGCATGCTAGGAAAAGCCCCTTAGCTACTTTTCAAATTTGGTACCTGTCATAGCAGGCACATGGCAGGAAAGATGGATTAAGAAAATTTCAATGCAGTATTGTGTGTGCATTGATCTATAAAGCTACTTAGGAAATGTCCAGTGACCAGCACAACAGAGGCATTGTGATTGTATTCTTTTATGACACTGAACACAAATGCAGAGATAGCTCTCAGGATTTATCTTTTTTCTGCTTGGGTAATTCAATTTTTTCAAATGAGCTAAGGGGAGTTTCCTCTCATGAACATCATGGGTGGATCCAGCCCCTAGCTGAAGAGGGGCAGTTTGAAAG
The DNA here is from genome assembly GCA_037179385.1 of Holothuria scabra. Lineage (NCBI taxonomy): Eukaryota > Metazoa > Echinodermata > Holothuroidea > Aspidochirotida > Holothuriidae > Holothuria > Holothuria scabra. The sequence goes on from CM074197.1 coordinate 10,193,375, forward strand.
AGGGGGTGCCAACATCAAACAGGGGCCGCATACTCTTGAATTTGACCGACCTCATTTCTCAGACCAACCCCCATTGCCGCAGTTATAGCTATACGGTTCAAAATTCTGGGGACCTTTGGTTTTTTTACTTTTCGGGCAGTTTTTACTTTATTTTAAGGACTCAGGGGGCGCATTTTTCTTGTATTGAGGGGCGCTACACTGGTCATAGGGGGGGGCAGTTGACCCTATAGTTGCCCCCCCCCCCCCGGATCTGCCCTTGATGAACATAATTATAGCCTTTTGTTTTATATTTAAGTGAAAAATATTTTGGAATTTCCTTCTGAACCAAAATGAGTGAAATGGTTGCCCCAAGACAACACTAAATGTTTTAAAAATGGAGGCCTGGGCTATGAGGGGTACTGTAAGGTAGGCTAAGCATAGTATAGCTGCTGTACCTGTACATACAGTATTAAAAGTTGTTTTCCCCAAGATCTAGGCAGGAATGGCATATAAATGCTATTTCTGGGTTAAGTTTCCAACCAAGTAGTTCAAGTCAAGCTAGTCTTGACCTTTTTTCTGTTTTGGTTCACAGGCTTGTTTTTCCTACTCCATTGCTTTTGCAAGCACAATGGCAGAGTAGCTCCATTTTTAAAGTCTTCAGTGAGACCGGGCTGGGAATCTGTACGTTGAGTGTACATGAAATGCCAAATGCAATAAAAATTAGTGCCCGAGCAAAATTTATGTCCTCGGTTATTGACAGTGGCATTACTAAACTTTTTCATTCGGAGAGGGAAAGTGCTGAAGTGGTGGGCCAAAGAAAATGCTCCTACTGTATATCGAGTGCCACTATTGACCAGCACATTGCATACAGAGAACACTTTGCCTGAAATGTGTTTCAGATTGCATAAAATGGTACTTCCCAGCTGTTGTTTTTACTACTAAAAAGTGCTGCTTTCAAGAGGTGTTTGTGAAGTTCTTACACATTTTGCCCAATATACTTTTTACATAAGGGGGGTATACAAGATCGAGCCACTGCTGATGCCACTGGTAATCGGTATAGGTTGATTTAAAATTCCTTTAGACAGAATAGATTGCAATCCTCCCCCTCTTGTCCCTTTCAGTTTTAATGGGGCCTATTGTTCACATCATCATCAATCATCATTATTATTATGACTCTTATAACAACCAATTTTGACACCATCCCTTAATCATTGAGGGACATGTAATTTGAATTCATGGAAGTCTTATATATGCACTCTTCCCTAAGATAAAATACTATTTCATTGCAAGTAGTCTTGATTTATTTTTCAGGTGTTCTTCGAAGTACTGTACATGCAGTGGACCACACAGACAGAGCCAAGTGAATGACCAACCTCACCTCAGTTGCTAGCTGTTACACCCATAGGTGAGTGAAAATAACTGCAGGATGTATTAAAAAAAATCTTTCAATTTCCAAAAAGATGTTTTCCCAGCTAACTTCCAGGTAGTACTTCCATGGTTCACAACACTATAGCACAGAACAGTCTACCTTGTGCTGTTCAGAATTGGTTGTAACGTTTTCACGGCTTTAATTAGCACCATGAATGGTGGCTCTATATTGGGGCAAGAGGGGGCATTTGCCCTCCATAGATTTTGTCCTTGGCCCTCCTCAATCCCCCTCCCCCCGCCCAAATGTTAGCTGGTCAGAAAGGAGTTGGGTTTGGGTTTACTAAAAAGAATTTAAGTAACATACCTCTCCAGAGACTACATTTTTCATTCAGAGATACAGTATGCTAAAACCTGAGAGCTTCCAGGGGCGAAGCCTGTTTGATCCTGCCTACTGTAAGAGGTGACTATAGGGAAAACTAATTTGTACTTGAATTGTACTTGAACTGTTCTTGAAAGTAAATTTAAACATTGAACTTTTTATTGAGTTGACTGACACAATACTGTACATGACATGTTCATGTTGGGTATAGTTAAATCTCATCTTTGCTATCTAGAAACTTTATATCTATATTTACTAAAATATTGCACAGTTTATGAGCATTGTTAGGCCTTTATCCAATATCTTGTTTGATAATGATGCAGATCAAGTTGCAGTATCAATTAATTGTCCACAAAGCCTGAGTGAATATTATTTTCTCCCAATTGCACAATATACCCACTATGGTAATGTTTTGACATTGCCAACATTTTCAGAATTATAATTGTAATGTGTTTGATTAGTTTACCTTTACAAATTGGGCTAGTTGCTCTATTGATATGATGTGCTCCCTTTCTTGAAGACAAGAGCATTCACCCAAGTATACAGTACAGAAGTGTACAGTAGTTAGACTGCCCTGTTTCATGATTGGCTATAGATTCAAGTGACAATATTCTTTCCTGAAATGTGCAATTTACTTAATTGCTTGGTTTGTCTGAATATCCAATATTATGGAATGAATAGAAAATTGTAAGATACCTCCTTAAAAACAAGCCTTGCCCTATTATCAAGTTTACAGTAGTTAGAAGTGTTGTTATAATAATTGAAAATCATCCATACAGTTCATCCTGTGCTGCAAACTTGCATCACCAGCTGTAAATATGATATTCCATTGAATTGCAGCATTGACATCTACTCCTGTCAAGGGCCACTATGACAGTATATTAGAGCCAGTTTGTCCCTCATCAGCAACTACAGGTAATTATGGAAGCCAAACACAGGGAGGATTGCAAATGGCTGTTCAACTTAAAACCAATAGTTATTGCCCAAGACTAGCTGCACTTTCATTGAGTTCAGACAAACATCATACATGTCCTATACGCACGATTCCCATATAGAACATGTATTACACAGACGGTGTGTTTGGTCTAACGGTACTACGGTAGAGTATCCACCTCTCACGCAGAAGGCTCACTTCCCAGGTCGAGTCATACCAAAGACTCTAAAAAAGGAACCTATACTGCCATTTTGCATGATCGCTGCTCTGTATAAGCAGTGGGGTAGGGAAAACAAGCCAGTGAGCCACAACTGGAAAAAAGGCAGTGGCCGGTTCGACTTTAACCAATAGGTTGGAAACTGGGCCGTAAAACTCCATCTAACTACAACATGTATTACAGCCAGGGCTGGAAAAAATATTTATTTTCCAGGAAGGGAGTTGCATTATTTCCCAGGAAGAGAGTAAAAGTTTCCACAATTCTCCCTGCATTTTCATGAAAAGGGAAATTTTCCTCCAGATGTCCAAATTTTCTGGGAAGGAGCTTCTCAGCTTCACAACTCTTTTCACCCATGATTATAGCATTGTAGTACGTGCTGTAATAAGGCACAACATCTGGCAATGGTGCCATGCAGTCTCTTTCCAAGGGAATAATGAAATCCTTCATAATACTGTAGGCACAAGCAACCCAAATCTGTGGCCAAAACCCAGAGATTTGTCTGGGAATTATTTTGAGTAAAATGTTATGAAAGAAAAATTGAAAATATGGATTTTAAATTCAATGTTGATTTGGGTTTGAATATTAAATTTCAAGTTTTGTGATTTTTAAAGGACAATTGCATTTCCTTCAAGAATTAGAAGGAAGTACACAATTGGAATGTTACTTGTCACTTTCTGGACAATAAATAGCATACCATCTATGCTCCCTTGAAAAAGAATGGAAAATGTTTCCTAAAATGTTTCCCATATACAGCGGGGACCATCCATCATAACTGGGAGATGAATCCCCTGTCCCACCTCACTCCCCTTAGCACCTCTCTGGCACTCCTGGTTTACTGAACACTTATGGCAAAATAAATTGCCAAAACACAAAGGGTCATTCAAGATTTAAGCATGGAGTTGTTTTGCCCTCTACCTAAACAAAAAGGAATGGGGGTATTGGATGACAGTCTTTCCATGTCTTTCTGCAATGGAAGTGTGATGTCTTTGTCACAGTGTGGGAGGGGGTGCTATATTTACTGTAATTGTTCATAAATTTCTAAAGCTTTGACTATTTTCATGACAGTAAGCATTTCTTCTGGAGTACAGTACCGTAGCTTGACTGTCAGATATCATCTCTCTTCTACTCACAGTATAGTTGTATTTCCTTTTATTTTTTAACCTAGCTAGGCTACTCTCATCATTTCAAAATGGATTTATGAAGTCAGAAGTCCTATGTTTTTTTTATTATTACTTATTTTATCTATTATTCCAACAATATATACTACCCAATCTGTTTCTTTGGGTGTTAATTCTGAAAATACAAGTTTTTTTCTAGTGATAACAGATTGACCACTTTCAAATGCAGTCACATGCTTGCAAAACATATATACCTGCTTTCCAACGTGCTTTTGAAATGTCGGATATTAACATCAAAATGCTGACCAGGAAAGAAAAAAATCCTTTGTTAAACAGAATTTGTTTTGTAATTTTTCAATGTGCTGTATAGGCTCAGTCCTGGCAGATCTGCAATCACTGGGTCTTCCCATTTTAACCATACTACTCCAAGGTACATGACTGCTGTTGTCATTTTTCCACATTGAAAGGCAAAAACAGTCATCCCAAACTTACTGTATTTCGAAGCAAAGGCTAAAGCTGATAATTTTCTTTTCACTTTTCTTAATTTCTTAAAAGTATCTTTAATAATTTTTTAGGACTTCAATATTACATATTCTAGGTAAACCAAGCAGTGACTCCCCCAAAAATGGCACATGACCGTGAAGAGCCAATCATGAAACAGGAGAGTCCACTACACTACTTCAAGTTGGGGAGACTGCTCTTGCCCTTTAAGCTTTTCATTAATCATGCTTTGATATCAAAGGGCAGAATAGAGGATCTGAGATTTCCCTAGATTGAAACAGTATAATGAAACTGCATGGTAGGAACATTCACCATTTGCATTTGGCATGAACACATCCATGGATAAAAAATACCTTTACCCAAGTTGCAAATTTTTTGCCATTTGTCAGTTTGTTAGTTTTTTTCTTCATTCATTTATCTTCAAAATATGATATAAAGGATAAAATGTAGTTTTCAAACTTTGCTAATTGCTCCATTATTATTGCCTGCTTGGACAAGGGGTGACTTGAAGTACAAGTCTAAGTGCAGTACAATCTATTTTGTCAACAGTTCAGTTGAAGATTTCCTGGATTGCCACAATGAAAATGACACTGATGAGGCAGAGGCAGACAATATAATGTGGGAGGAAGCAGTCAAGTCTAAACATGAAAGTAGACTATCTAGGTAAATTCACTATGCATTTGTTTCAGTTTCTTTGAAAAGAGAATCCTTGTACCTGATGGAAAAATATCAAGTTTTTGTTATATCTTTTGAATTTCCATTTTGATCTGGATTCTGCTCACAATATTTCCGGAATGGTAGTGTTGCCTATCCCCAGTTTCAAGACCCACTGACAGTAATACCAACCTCACCTCTGAAGCTCTGGCCATGTCCAGTTAATCAAGTTTTGGCACCACAAGTTTGAAAGAAATCTTTTATGAGTTGCTCTCTCTTCAAGAAAGTGAGAAATATGAGAACAATTTCATCTTTTTGGAATTTGTGACAAGGAGAATAAAGAAAAAAATTATAAGTGTTTTTCATACATTTCTAGTTCCAGCTGAGCCTGCTTATTACATTTAATTTGAAGAAGTACCAATGCAGATTACTAAGCAATCCAGAAAAATTTCAAGTAAGTAAGGAAACAAAACTCAGACAGAGCAAAAATATTTCTGTGGGCATTTCATATATTATTCTGTTTTTTTTTTTGGCACAGGAGGACCAGCCCAAGGATCCACCCAAAGTTGACAAGTTCACCTCTGCATATGCTAGTCATGTACAGTGTCACGTTCAACTGGACTGAAGATTCAAAATCTCAGCTACAATTGGGGTGTAAAAGGCACCTGGTTGATACTTCCCAACCAGGATGGATTTATGCATGATTTTGAGTAACCTGGCAGAACCCAGAAAACCACATCAATACTGGAAAGATTGCTTGCTTTGCTTGCCATTTAATGGTTTACATCACAAAAGCAATTTTTATTGGCCAAGTGTGTTTTGTGTATGAAGTTTTGTGAATAGGAAGATGGTGTGATACCTGAACAGTATTGCCAACCAGCTTGTAACTCTATTGAAGCCTTTCATTTATATGTTATAACATCAGCTATACATGAAACTTTAGGTCTGAATTTTATTCCAGCTACTAAAAAGCATGAAAGAAATAATGGGACTATCATATCATGTGCAATAAAGACAACAAGAATATAGGAACAATTTTTGGTGCACTCAGTGGAGCATGTGTCTTTTGTAAGCTTCAAATGAATCATAAGTTGAAGCAGGGTTCCTACATTTCTGGAAACTAAATTTTCACTTTTCCAGGACCAAATATTAAAAGAATTTGCAGGACTTTTTTTATTTTGGGGAGGGGGGGCCGGGGGCTATTACATCAAATTATGAAAATTTGTGAAAATTTCCATGAATTTTTCATGACTTGGTTAACACAACTTTTTGAATTGGAAAACTTTACTAGGCCCTGGAAAATATTTTTTCAAATTTCATGACTTTTTAGGTTTTCAATGATGGCAGGAACCCTTCTAAAGGTGTTTAAGTCATTTGTTTAATAGAGACATTGGTATGCCAAAGGAAGTGGAAGTTTGAAACTGCATGTTCTGGATATTCAGATTGATAATTATAGATTATTTATTTGTTGTAACTGTACTGTGTAAGAAATAGCCATATGCATCATCCTGATCTGTGATATCAACTTCAAGAATGCAGAGTGGCTCATATTCCGACAGAGAGTGCAGTCTGATTCAACAGGGTTTTGTGTGCTCACTTTGATGATATACCCTTCAAACAGTAGACCAGGATTGTGTCTGCGCAATGAAAAGTTTTAAACAGCTGTGGGTGGGTACAGCAGAATTAAAAAGGTTGGGAGAATGTATGAAATAGTGAGAGGACTTGGCCTAGCTTGAATATTCTACCTCCAGAAGTAGACCCTAATTCACATTTAAAAGATATCCTGTAAAAAAATGTTTCAAATAAATTTATGTTTAATACGGTGAAGTAGAATTTTGTGATAAAATTATTAAATCAATTCTTCAGATGCTCAAAATATATATGCAATTAAAGTTTTCAGATTTTTAATTCAATTTTTGTGAACTTGGAGCAAGCTTGTGTAACATATCCTACACTTGCACTGATCAAATGTGTTTTCTTAAACTTCTTGTGCAAATGATCGAAATATTTCTTTTCTTAGATTTGAATATGCCATGAGCAAGGGTGCCAGTGGAAAAACCAGCAAAATGGGAAGCTCCTTGCCAAGAATTGTTGAAAATTTGGAAGAATATTTTTTTTTTTATAGACGAACATTTAATTTCCAGTGTAAATTTTATTTGTGCAAAAAATACACATTTCCTAGCTATCATCATGTTTGGAGCCCTCGCCATGGTTAGTGGGACACAGAAATTTTCCAATCTTGAAATTTTCTATGAATGGGTTAAACCAAATCCCTATGTTTCATTTTGAATAAGAGCAATTGTAAAATCAGGACTTGATACTGTAAGCATTGCCCATCTGTGCTGAAACATTGATATTACTCTTTGAACGGTACTTCCTTCAGGTTCAGTACTTCATGATGACATGCTTTGGGTCTGTGTTGCCACATTCATGTACCTTATGCCAACATCCCAAAGACCAAATATGACTTGAATAAAACTTTTGATTACATTTACTTCAAGCATTTAGCAACCCATGAGAACTCTTTTATCAGCTCTCTTCCACTAATTTCGTTTAATCCTACACCTGATCAACAAGCTTGTTTATATGTGATATTGTGCAGTACTTTAATATGTGCCCCCACCTGAGTGCCATTTAGAAACCAGCCTGGTAGTAAATGGTGCATGCTGGTGCATGCATGGTGCCTCTTAAATTAGAGAATGTGGCACTGCTTCGATGGGTCTCATATATGTCCTAGCATTCATCATTGTTTGCTCTTAGTTATGGAGGGATGATGCAGAATTAAGTTGTTGTCTTAAGCAGGAGAAAATATATTTGTGCAAATTGCATGCATACAGTATGTGCACTTGCTTACAATACAAACAGCACTGCTACACTTGAAGGGAATGAACTGAGCATATCCACAAAGATAGTTAGGAATATATAGCACTTTATATACATGAAGATCAGTACCAATTGGTTAAATTTTGATATGAATTGAAACAATTACTCCACTCTTATTGATCAATGTTTTTGGGGAACTGGTAGTTGTGTACTCAATCAATGGCATAAAAAAGCCTTCTAGATGCATGGGGAAGCTAGACAGCAAGGGGTATACCCAAATTCATTTTTCTAAAACCCTCTAGCTCCAATATTCATGGGTGGGGGTGGGGGGTGGGGATATGGGATAGGAATGAAACCTTGCACACACAAGCTCTGAGGTGTTTGAATTCTCCATGGACCCCTGTGCATTGTCCACCCAGGTCCACCCTACTGCTACGTAGAAGTCCCCAATAAGAATGAAGTTGTATGTAATTGTAGACTTTTGAAACTCAATTCAGCTTTGCTGAACTTCTACTGCAAAGGTGCACTAGGCTGGTGTTCTTGTTCAAATCAGAGAAGGTACTAGCGTGTGTAGAACACAGCTTTTAAAATAGGGCTTCATTGTGATCCTTTTTGAAGTCTGAAAACTATGTAAAAATTTGCTGCCCTTCAGAAAAAAGTGGAATGTGATCTATTGAAAGTTTGACCATACATTTTCTATGGATGGATTTGTAAATTTCAAAAAGGAGGTGGACTAGTTCTTGTCAGCCTTTCAACCTGCAGGACAGTGTGTATGGTAAGTATCACCTCCTCCTTTCTCCCCCTCCTCCTCTCCTCCCCCCCCCCCCTTTTTTGGTCCAGAATGCTAATAAAATACGCTAGGTGCATGCTAGATTCTATATGAGAATGAACAGCTCATTAATTGCAAACTCAAAATCATCAAAACAGCCACTGTTATTCTCATTCAAAAGAAATGGTAGGTAGGCTACATCTGTGCTAAGGGTCCTTGCTCCAGTGAATGCAATTTACAACACTACCATAACTGCTGTAAACCATTGGAAATAGATTCCTCTACATCCTGTAAATACCCCATCATTTTTCTGATCTACCTCTGTAAGTGAATAGCCTGACCCAACTAGTCTTCAAGACATATGTAAAGGTATAGGAAATATGTAATTAACTCATATCTCATAGTAATATTAAATGATTTTTGACAAAATAATAATAATTACTGGAACTCCTAAAAAGTCAATTGACAGAAATATTACATAAAAGAAAAGATGAAAATCAGGTAGAGTACCATATATTCTTACTGGAATCTTGAACCAGCTGTTTCACTTTATTGTTTTACACTTAAAATTTCCCATCAACATGCCATAAACCATTTCTTGATCAACAAGCATGACAGTGGAAAGCACTTATTTTCTTACAATAGAGTAGACACTATGATTGATTCCCAAACAAAACATAACTCTTCTATTTTGCATGTTGTTATGAATTCACTTCAAAAATGATACAAAAACTTGTTTTTTTCTAAAAAAAAGTTTATATTTCAAGTGATATGAAAACTACTACATTCTTGGTAAATGAAGTTTTTAAAATGTAGGAATCGAAGGCTTTCATGCAACTTTTATGATATATCTTGCATCACAGTTTGGGTCTACAAGTTCATTTTTTGTCACTGATATCATGACATGAAATTCCCATCTCAGTGTACTTCTGGGTGGCCTTTCCACTCCTATACTTGCACTCCTGTCGACTGTATCCTAACATGATGACACCGGCCGTCTTCCCCAGTCTCGGAATATTGCATTAAGTAAATATTTACAGTCATACGAAGCAAGTTTGAATAGTTGAATTCTCTAGGCAATCAGCTTGCAGTGGAGATGTAGTTCTCAAAGCCACCATACAGACCTGGCCTGCACTTTCTTCTTTAAAGAGAAGACATCAATTTTCCTTCCAGCCTAACAAGAAGATAATGGTAGGTTCCCATGCATGAGTTCTGCCATAGAGTAGGTATTGTAGGTGATTTTTTTTCCAGAAAGTTGATGCAGTTCCTGTAGTGCTAGTGCCTTCAAGGATACAAAGAAGAGCATAATATAAATAAGTAATATGTCACATGTAGTAACAACCTTTTAGTTCGAGTAAACTGTTGAAAATGTACTCTCGAAGGTTAGATTACTCTGGTATGATATTTTTACTTCATGCTATGTACATACAGCCATACTGAAGATTCTTGTGACAGGCAGAGGCTACTGAGCTGTTACATGACTGACACAGGCCTGGATTAATATGATGTTTATTTCATATGATGTTAATTAAAATGCAAAATAGTTAGCATATGAAACATGAGAGATGTACGCTAGCTTGTGAAGGGAATCTGTTTCAAAAAATATGGATACTTATGTGGATTAGTTATGAGAGAGTAACCTTTGTAATAGTGACTGCTCTTCCATTGACCAATTCAGAAGAATCAGTAGGGAGCTAATGCTTTCATTACAACAGGCAGTTGCATGCACTGCAATGTTCTGTTTTATTAAACATGACAGCTACTTGACAGCGTTAGTCTCTTAGCAAAAAAAAAAGTGGGTGTGCTTTTTGAGGACCTAAAGATGTTAGCCATTTTACCAGAACTGGCTGGAACCATCTGGAATGAAGAGATTCACCCTTTAAAGAAGCCTAGCAGTTACAAACATAGTTTGACGAAAAACTTTGTCATGAAGGGTAGCCAGAACCTTTTTTTTCCTAATTTGGAGGGTAAGGGGGGGGGGGCTTTAAATGATTGATAGACTTATATTCAGTTACACTTCGGGTACCAGTGGAGAGAAGTTCTAATTGCCACCCCCATTCCCTAGTTAACAGGGCTGCATGTGTATTCTGTTACATGTAGAGAATTTCAATAGGCCATTTAACTGACGACATAGACCTGTTTGAGGGCTATTTAATACCCTGATGTTTTAAAATGAGGTTAGGTAATGGATTATAGCAAGCACCCTGAAAAGTCTTAAAATCTTTGGTCTAGTAAACTAAGTTCTCCTGAGGTTGGGTGTGGAAGGACTGCTTCAGACAACCATCATGGCAAGACTATCCCTAGATGCAATTCGCTGTCACATGTCAATTAAGCATTCAGTGGAAATTGTTGGCATTATTACAACAGTACTGAGCTGGTTGGATAGCATTCTTATCCTTTGAACATGGTCAGTCCAATTTATTTCTAATCATACTGTATATAATGCTTTCATCAAGCAAACCCTTCCTAAACTTTTGTGCACCACACAACTAGTCTTTTTTTATTTTGTCCTAATTTAGGGGGTGAAAAGCCAATTGTCGAGCTAGCTAGGCCACCATATGTTATCAGAGTGTAGTCTGAAATCTGTCAATTCACACAAGTCTTTCTAATTGTGGGACATATTTTACTATAACACTATGTAACTCAATTGTAGAACAAAGAGTGTTGTGCTTGAAGTAATTTCATACTGGCAACGACTAAAGTTTTGTCCCTTTCACAGCTGTTTAAGATATATCAGCCTTAATTTGAAGGTGTATCCCGGTAGAAACTACTGTAGCATTAATTATACACTCAATAAAATAACAAGGATCCACATGCAACGTGATGGAAGTTGAATTTGTTTCTTTCTGTATTGTATCGGACCTTGGGAATTTGTGCCCATAATCTTGGGAAAATTTCTCCCTTGTTCAATTTTGTATGGCATATACACGTAAGTAATACTACACATCGCCAAGCAAAGTATTTTTCGCAGAATTACTGTCAATGTCTACTAATTGCCATCGTATTTGTTCTTATCTCTTTTCCTTACCTTCTCGCAGCTTTAAACATCACAAATTACTCCTTAATTAAAGCTGATAAAGCGTTCCCTTGATGTCGTGCCGTCAATCTCATGTTAATTTTGGGAAAAGTTGCCCTCGCCGACTTCTCTTGTTATTGCCGACGATTGTTCGTTGTATGTGGTATTTGCAAATGTCTTGCAGAAATCCACATCACCCGAATGAGTACCGTCTACTACTTCCATGCTTCCACTTCCCTCCGTCGATTGCACGAACATTTTTCACGGCTAAGGAGGGTGATGGCGCTGTAACAGTTTTTGATGCGCGAAGGAGAAAAGAACAATTCTAAAAAGATGCTGCCGCCCCCGTTTCGCTCCACGATACAGTGTCTTTAAAAGTAGCACAAAGGACGCCTAGCTATGAAATTTAGACACGCTGGAAGTTTCGAGTTGATCATTGCGCTATGAAAGGGGAATTTACCTAGAAGTAATTTACTGGAGGAAATTGAAGGCAATCAATTGTCCGGGATGGGGTAACATTCTACAGACGAGGGATTGAAAATATTCCATTTTGGATTAAGGTGTGGATCAGTCTTTGTATTTTGGTGTAAGTGCGGGATGGACTTTCAGATATCTCCAAAATAAGTCTTTTGCTCCAGCTATTAAAAGTGCCATCCCAACTTAATTTCTGTTCATGCTTTTGCGAAAAGTATCCCTGTCTAACAGTCATGGGTGAGGTCAGCGTGGGGTTAGAACAGTGACGGCACCAAGGGGCATAAAAAGCGTTCTCCTCACACCAGTTAAAGCCAAAAGGTCACAATTCGAACCCATTATACCAATCTTGATACTTAATATTCCACACAAAAGTATGCTTAAACTTCGGACCTAACGGCCCTTAGGTGGCCACTGGACCCCACCCGCATGACCTCTCAATAAGCGATCGGTACGGAGGTGAGGAAGAAAATGTTTCCTGCTCAATATTTTCTTTTACCATTAATTTCCCCCTACCCCTTTTTCAAATGTTGGTGGCCCCGACGTGACTGGGCCAAGGGCAACGCATCCCGTCCGATGGAAGTGTGTTGATCTTGTTGGAAAGATTCCCAAGCAAAAATAATTGTAGCAAAATATAACAGAAATAAATATGAATAGAGCCTAAAAGGATGTGTGGAATTTTCGCCACGTTTGCTGGCATTTCATGGTTAAGATCTCGACTAGACCTGAGATCTCCAGCATGTCAAGCATGAACGTTTTGTACCAACAGAATTATAACACTGTACCGACAGTAGAACTGGCAGTCGCAGTAACTGACGATGATATGTTTTGTGCGTGGCGAATTGAAAAGTAAGTTGAAACACATCCTAACACAAACGTTGTACACACGTGGTAGATCCTACATATATTCGGACGGTACGTACGTACTTACCTATTTGATATAAAACGACAGTAGAGGCCGTCTCTTTTGGGTGCAGCGCAAATCTTCATTTCGCAGCTGCACTGTACATGAATTAAGCCAGGAATAGGGACAGTAATTCTGTGTTGAATCTAGGAGAAGGCTTACCGTGTTCATTTTATTTTTATCTTATTACTTCTTGTTGCCAAATGACCTTTGACCTCCACCATAGGCTATACGTTTCTTCGGCCTTTGAAGTAGTTGTCGTTTTTGCCTTGGGATATCGTGTTTGCAAGAGTCACAAGCACATACATGCACACCCATATAGCACTCGCCAACTCCGACGTCAATTACCAGAAGGGAATATGAGCTGGATATATAGACTGCTTTCCGATTTGCCCGGCAAAGCTCAGCAGGACTTTAATGTGCGTTCACATATACCGCCAGCGGCAACGGCAACGACAAGGGAAACGGCATTCCGGCATAGCTGTTCACATATGACGGCAACAGTTATTGCCGAATACGGTAAAAAATTTTACCGAATGACACTGACGGGAATTTGCAGCTGACAAATTTGTCCCATTATCGGACATGGCAGACATGGATGAGGAGTTGATAATACTCATGACAGTAGCGTACCAAATAGATCAGAAGAAAGGGCGGAAAAGGAGAAGATGGTGGGGTGCACAATATTTTTAGGAGAAGGCTTTGAGGTATCATTGTTTCTAGGGATAGTTTGCAAGGATACCATCCGGCAACGGCAATGAACCGCTCCACGACCGATTCAATTTTTGCCGGATGCAGTATTCAATAATTGCCGGACAGCCTCATTGCCGTTGCCGTATCAGTGTGAGCAAACCTTTATTCCCCACAAGTGAGTGTGAACGTACCTTTACTTCAACAGTCAGTGATCACGCGGGTCGTCAGCTGCTTCTGAGCTAGCTACACCACTAGATAATGTGCCCATCAAAAGGGGTGGGGCTTAATAAACTTTAGGATAGGGGATACTGTGAGGAGCACTTGTAAAGAGTCAATGCGTTTGTGACGTCATAACACCTACCAAACCACCGTAGAAATTTCATATAATTACGGTTCTGTTCTAAAGATTTTTAAAACATATTTAACTATTTGAAAAAGAAATCAGATATTAACATTCACATAAATTGACTTCTCTCTATTCATATTGATTAAATTCCATACTTGATTCCTTAATTACTTATCGTTGAACTTACATTAAGTAATGTGTAACACCAGGACACTCCTTACAAACATTCCTTTTATGAATCATATTATTAAGTATAACATATATCCACAAGGTGACATGGTATATTCCTACCAATTAGTGATTTCCACATCATTAGTTGTCAGTTCTCGTTGTAATGCATTCAGAATATAACCCAACACTTGAATTCCTTTTAATGTAAATTTTTATATCACTTTTCTTTAACAATGGACCAATATCCTTAATTGTCTGCATTTAAACTCCCCGAAATTACTATACACATTGTTACTGAATTCCTAATCTACCCGCTTCCCATTTCTTCGATAGTCGATAGAAATAATTAACACCATTTTTTTCTTTATTTTTGCGTTCCTTCAATTTCACCTGCAATAATAGATAGTTCTCAGTGACGTCGCTAGCAATTGCCCGTGTCTGAGAGAAGGTTTGAACATATACATACCGGGATTACCGTCAGGCATGTCTGAAATACTCCACATGAATATGTCCTCTGCCTTCAAGGGAGAACTATCTATAGGAAGCTTCAATGATAACTCATTTCAGTGCTCGCGCGCATATTTTCGAATCCCCAGAATGCTGTTAAGATATGGGCGTGAATGTCCTCCTAACACAATGATCTCCCTCATCTCTTGCAAACATCAAATCTATAGACGAATCCGGATAGATTGTTATGGTCTGATTTAAGTCGGCCATTACTGGGGTGCATCACCTTTAATCTTTAAATTTCCTTCCTTACCTGTTTCATGGATGGTTGTACACTAAAGTGTATCTTGATTTTTTCAACTTCACTGAATACGTGGATTTCAAATTAACGTAGACAATAAATGAAGACGGTTTAAGGCTGATGTACCCCACTAATGGCTACCTACAGTCACTAAAAACAAGCGCTAGTCGGATTCCTCTTTAGCCAACAGAATATCGTACCCTCTTAATGTTTAGTATTCCAAAAATAATACCCAATGTTACGCTACGGACCTATATACACATTGAATTTGCACACCTTAAAAAGCATTTACATCATACATACACTCTAAAAATATAAAGCGTGAAATTTGACTCATTGGGAGTAGAGGTCATAATGTTCACTCCAAAACAGTGGAAATTGACTCCACGAAGAGGTGAGGTTCACTCTAAAAGAGTAAAGGGGAACTATCCCTGGAGGTTAATGAGTAGGTTTTTAGTCAATTCCACTAGTCCTGGAGTGAATTTCACTATTCCTAGAGTGAATTAACATCCTAATGAAGTGAATCCAGACTTTTCACTCTGTTAGAAAGGGATACAGTTCACTCTTTTGGTTCATGTTTAAGTTTTTCCGGGCTTTATCAATGAAATTCATGTAATTGAATGAGTATTTGAGGTCCCTTTTTTAAATTGATCTTGATAGGGACACCTATATACCCCTTACACTGATCTTGACAGTCTCAAACCGTCATTGTGGGGAACGTCCACCAGTTGATCTTGCTCATGAACAATCCTAGGCTAGTTACTGTGTCATCAGAAAAATAGTGAATGCAATCAAATACAGGCCCGTTCCTTTTTCTAGTTTTGCCCTGTCTCCTAGTTAAAATTAAGGAAATTCACCAGACATTTTTGGTGAGTAGCTTAGCATTTCCTTCCTTTGTCATTTCACACATTTAATTGTTCCATGTATTACTCTCAAGGTATAAGATGGTATCGAGCCTGAAGGCACCAAATAATTCCAGTTCCGTCATCATATCCTCTTATCCTATACTCCAGGTCCTCTACATAATCAGTGCGGGCGTAAGAATATTAAAATGGGGGGAGGGGACTAAGCAGTGGCGGAGCTAGGGATTTCGGTCAGAGGGGGCGAAAATGGTCCGCAAGGGCGCTTCGAAGGGGTAAATACCCCAAGCCACGGCTTTTCAGACATTCGATTTGATTTTCCGCCACCTGGTAGAAGAAGACTTCGCCATTTCTCCTCAGCAGGTTTTTCTATTAAAACATGTCTAAATTTTGTTTTTATGGGCCTCCGCAGAAGAAAATTCGGATAACATATAATAACATATAATTCTTATAGGGGGAACAAGATCCGCGCCATCATGAGTTTGCGTGGAGCGCAAGAAAATTTTGGCCTAAAATCCCTCCCAGATCGCTGGAAATGGCATGATTTCTAAAGCCTATTTACCGCATATAAATAAGGAAAACACTGAGTGAACTGTTAAGAAATGTTGATGTTAATTTTTCTTCGTCTTTTTCTTTATGTTTTCTTCGTTTTTTTCAGGTTCTTTATTTTCCAGGGGAGGACAAGTTTCCCCCTTGCCCCTACCTGCGGACGCCCATGTTTCTATCCCTCTTTTCACGATCTAGTATGAAGGCGGTCATTATATTTTGTGTTATTGTCAGGTCTCGATTTAGGATTATAATGTAATAATGGGCTACTTTGTGAAGATAAAGATTAAACCTGTTAGAGCCAAAAAGCAAGCAATCTTACAAGGGGAAAAGTTATGAATATTAATCACCGTTAGGTGTACATTTTTGGTATTTGAAAAAAAGTGTACATTTTTGGTATCTGGAAATCAAGATAAGTGCACGAAGAAATAGACATTAATTAAGTACATTGCAAGAACTATCCAAGGCAAAAGGTTAGTTTGGCTCTCTAGGTACGGAATTCATAAGAAGTAAAAGTAGCCTAAATTTAGGCTTATTATAGATGCAATTTTCTGGCTTTTGAGAACACGAAAGTACAGAAATAAGCATTTTAACGGGATTATCGTGCAGTGTCAGAAATAGCCATTTATCATGAGAATGGTCAATTGAAAGCAAAATGGAAACTGCTCATTAGAACTCTCTAGCCATTACCATTATCTGATAACAGTTTTATTTTATTTTAATCTGAATGTTCTCTTCAAATGATTTTGAAAATTTTGTGAAAGCTATTTTGGTATCTTTTTAAACCCCTTTTAATGTCTATGTTGACAATTATCCCCGGCTATTTGCGCTACAATTATTGTTGCGCCCTTTGCAACATGTTTTATTGACCTGGAGGGTGAACTTAATGTCAGCCTGTGTATTTTGTAAGCTTATAATCACGCTTGGTGGGGAAGCATTTAACTTAGCACATCGACAACATTCATTAGTGCGTATAAAGCATGAAGATACGTTTCGGCAAAACCTCTCCCTTTATTACAGAAGATGACCCATTTCATCAGAAAAAAAGTGCAGATAGTACAGTTATTGGTGGCTGTTTGATCATTTTGTTATCCGGGCCTTAAAACAAGGCTATTAAATTATATCTTTTGCCAATAATGGCGTAAGAGTAAAGTATGTTAAAAACCTAAAAAGGGCACAAAAAGACGATTTTGGTCCGTCGGGGGGGGGGGGCGACCGCCCCCCCCCCCCTGACCATATGGCAGCTCCGCCACTGGGACTAAGAGCAAAGGATATTGTTTGTAGGCCAAAATTTTCGGGTGGAGCGCGAAACCGAGCACAAAGCGCTAGTTCCTTGTGGTGGGGTCCTGGGCCGAACTCCTGGAACTTCTACGGTTTAATCGAATCTGTGGATGACAAAATAAAGTCTCTGGAGGGGCATATTATTTATTTTTCGGGTGATAATATTTTCGGGTGATCTAGCTCATACCTGACCTAACTTCGGGAGGAGGGCAATGCCATGGTGGACAAGAATAAAGTCTGGGGGCTAATGCTCCCCTTATCCTCCCGTAGCGCCGCCACTGTAATGTAACACACATCCATTCGAACGTCTAAAACTTATTTTAAATTATTGTAAAAGTGTACCTAAAGCCAAAAAATTCAAAAATATATATTAAGGAGCATGAAAAGGAATTATAACAGTTCCACTCCCATCTTGTTAGGACATTCCTGAGCTGAGATATAAAATGTTGAAGTTTATTCATTTAAAACAAATTGGTCCATTGCGTAACAATTTGTGACTATCTTGTTGTACAACTCACACTGTCTGCTTTGTTTCCCTTGAAAATTAAAAATGTTTTTTGACCTTGAACACTTCCTGTTTGTTTGGATAGCGCATTGCACAGAGAGGGCTTAATTACATCACCTCATAAGAGTAACATTGATATCACACTTTGATACAAGGTGTAGTAACTTTCTGAAAAACGAAGAAATACAAAGATTGTTATTTGAGTAGTACAACAATGACATCACAAATTATTGCGCAACCTACCATTTAAGTTCAGTGAATTAACTTCAACATTTTATATCTCAGCCCAGGAATGTCCTATGAAGATGGGAGTTGGACTGTTAGAATTCATTTTTCATACGTTTCAATATATAATTTTGAACTTTTTGACTTTAGGTACACTTTAATCTTGAAAACCTTACTTACTGGCATTTGGCTTAGTGCAATAGTAAGTTACATTAAGATACTTATTTGTGCCGGGGCAAGGATCTGTTAACACGGCATTATTGACTGACACATTGCACACTACCCTTCCGTTACACCTGTCCTGCACAATGGATGTTTTATCCGATTTGCAGTTCGTTTCCTGATGAGAGTATAAGAAACAAAAAATGTGAAAACAATGTCAAACTGGAACTTTTACATGTAAAATCTTCATTGAAACACGTTTATAATAAATATTACCTCTCGGTGATCGGTGTAGTGAAAGGATGGAGATTGACAGGTTGCATCTAAGGCACGGACTTCCTATATATACATAGACAGAGCATGTAAGGCGTACGTCCTATCCGTAGATTGTCGCCACCGACTGGGGCAAAAAAGGGCGTACCAAGATGGCCACCGTAAAGCTTTAATTTGTATGATTTGACGACGACTCTGCAATATTTTAAACAAAAGTTTTACTTGAATGGGAAACAATATCATTATTCCTGCAATACATGTAGTGATTTTGGCCTTACCTTGCATTATGTCGAAAAAATTTCAACTTTCTGGCAAAGTCTATCGATCTACTTGAGCAAGTCCAAACTTTCACACAAAATCATAGCAGACGGCCATCTTGGTTAGCTTTTTCTCAAATGTGCGGTTACAGTGACGATGTACCGTGCAGTAGCTTATACTCTGTCCATGTATAGGAAGTCCGTGATATGAGGCCACTTACATTCCAAATCTCTCGAAAGGGAAGAGGACACCTCGACCCCTTATGGCCCCAATCAAGCCGACAATCAGGCCCTGCAGTTGGTTACCCTTAAACAAAATCCTCTACCTGCTCCAGTGTGTTCATCTTCTTATTCAAACAATGGGAATCATTTCCTTACAAATAAAACCTAGACTTTCACTGCGCCCTAACAAATTTGTGGTTACGCACCTGATATTAACAAGGCCATAACAAACTGCACTCATTCACATCCGAGTTCAGATATACTTTAGGTCAACCAGAAAGCCAAAAAACTTAGTGACTCCTTGCCGAAAGGAAAATTTTGAAAAATTTGATTTTTTACCTCTGGTGACGTTAGATGATAATGTTGGGAATTCTTGGAAATTTCTGCCTTTTGATGGCTGACATTCCCAGAGCACATAGTTCTGACCTTCCAAAAACAATAACAGTTCTTTTGTTTGCCATACTGAATCCACATACCACTTATGAAATTCTTCTTAATTTCCTACTTGAAGGCATCTTGTTAACAAAGTTGCTAAGCGCCTGTAATCTCATATGACATTTAACCTCTGTTGACCTGGCATATGACCTCTTTTGTCCTGATATTTGGCCACTGGTGACATGGCATTTGACCTCTAGTGACCTGGTGTTTGACCTCTAAAGACCAGGAATATGACCTTGGTTACATGGCGTATTACTCTTTGTGACCATATATGACCTCTGCTGACGTGGCTGATCTCTACCAAAAGTGGTTTTTCTTTCATTGTGTTTAACAAGGTTTTCACAACTTTACTTTGGTAAAACCAAATGGCCGTTGACCTCTACCAAAACAATAGGCTTCCTCTTCTCAAGATGCCCAATTTGTATATCAAATAAAAAGTGCCCATCATTGCTATCTTGAGATACTGTGCTTACAGGCCATGCACGAGCTTTTCGCACCACCAAAAACGATAGGTTGCTAAATATGAAAGGCATTTGTGATTCCTATCTCGTGATATCGTGTAAGCAAGCCGGTTTTGGGGTTTTCTCAGTTTTTCCTCCGGTGACCTCAAATTATAACTGACATCTACCGAAAATAATTGTTTTGCATGACAAAGCTATATACCAAATATGAAAAGTGTAAGTTGTTCCTTATTTAAGATAACATGTTTATGAGGTTTTTTATTTTTTGACCCCTAGTGACCTCAAATGACCTATGACTTCCACCAAAAACAAAAGTGTTCTTCACAACATGGCAGATCGATACAAAATATGAATAGTATCTGTCATTCCTATGTGAATAGAAGTCGGTCATTCCTTACTTGTGATATTCCTACGAGGTTATTCGGGTTTTGACCCCAAGTTACCTCAAATGACTTTTGACCGTTATCCAAAACATGATAGGCTTTCCTTCTCAGCAAATCTATTTACCAAATAAAAATGTGTGAGTCATTCCTACCTTGAGATATCATGTTAAGAAGCAAACGTGTCACAAACGCGCACAGAAAGACACACACGCTTGTTAATACCGCCAAACATAGGAGCCCTTTGTTCAACCATTGAGCCTTGGACGGCTGTAGGATGGCATAGTATATATTCTGACAGTAGATGCTGTGCCTTGGTACAGCAAAGGGTGAGGGCGCTGTAAATATATGTACACCATATAATATTTTTTCTCCACAAGGAACTGAGGACGTAACGTGATACACACACATACCTGCAAACGAGGACGGAAAGCATCACTTAGAGCAGTATGGACCGGCCTTATATTGCTTTAATTCAATAGGAACCTTTCATGAAGACATCATTTAGAACAATAAGGGGCTATTCAAAACTATGATTTAAAATGGGGGACTGTCCCTAGTGTTTGATGGGTCCCCGATTGGTAGATGTGTATTCACAAAAACGTGCCCGGTTGACAGCATTTGTTAACGTGCTCATAATCACGACATCACCATACCTTCAGCAAAGAATCAAAAAGTACTTCCGGTTTGGGTGATCGTAAAGCATCGTTACGCTACCTTGACGGAATATCTCATCATCCTTCACACTTCGAAACATATTGTAGGCCTCTGAGCGGGCCGTAACGAAAAAGGGCTGGTGCAAGAACAATTCGCTTAGTTGAACTGATCACAGCAAAGCTAATTCTACGATGTAGAATTCTGTTGGTCCGACTCACTTTTTTTATGTCATGAGTGCACAGAGCATTATACAAGTTCCTATACTATCCTGCTCCATATGCGACAATGTTGTTAAGGCATCAACAATATTGTCGCCTCTTCTCTTCATGAGATGGACCTCTTGCTCTGTAAGGAGCTTCGAGATGCCGAATAGTGTCATTTATGAAGCATTTGAAGTATATTAAAACGCTTAATTTAAGGTCAATTGGATGCACTCCTGTTGCTAGGTTAGACTCGGCCAGATTAGTTCCGAGTAACTTCCCTCAACTAGTTAATGTTTCCCCGATTGCTTCAAGAGGTCTGGTTCTTGTCCAGCCCTTCCTCAGTAGCCTATGCTATCGGTTTAAGGATTCGATCGGTACCATCAATAACAGTGTGGAAAGCATGTAATGTATGTTTCGATTGATATTAATTTCGTAAATTGTACGGAAAGATTACCAAATGCCTACTTACATCTGTTGTACCCTCCCAGTTTTTCGGATCCTCACAGGCAACGTTTCCTGTAACCGTCCTCCCATACATCGCTTCCTTTATAGTGATATGCTTACCACTACTGCATGTTATATTGAGAGTCTTTCCCTCACATTCAACCACAAACGCAGGTACAATGTCTGCAACTGAATCAATTAAAATATCCTTAGTTTGGTGGCGTTTCTACTCTTCATGTATAAATTGTATTCTGAACAATGTGCCCATGGCATGCAGGAAGTAATTACGCTACAATTTTCTTTCCGTCACTGATGTAGATGTTAAAGGATTAGCATGAACGTTGCAATGCTTCACATTCTTCATGAGGCAGTTTGGAAGTTGGGATGCTGATTCACACCTTTTGACTGGATTTTTCCTCCTCTTTAAGTATAATATCTTGCTTGTTTTATTCCATACATGCAAACACAATGTGCTGCTTATTTACGCATACTCAAAACCTGTTGTGTGACTGGAACTCATTAATTAAAGACAACACTCACCACTCCGAAAAAAATTTGTGATAAGGGGTCGTTAAATACTAAATTGGTACTACTCTTTGATTGACATCAGATTCAAAACATGCGGAGTGGTAAATGTTAAACATTCTGTACCGAGGACATTCATCAAACTAAGTTACCAGAAACAACAAACAACTTAGTACACGATAACACATAGAATGGCACGCCATAAGGCTCACCGCTTATGATGATGTACTATAATTATACGTTCATGTACCAAACATATACGATGATGTACTAACTTCATACGATCATGATGTAAATTTTAACCACCATATACTAAAATCATAAATTCATCATGTTAAATGTTACGATGTACATGTAAAAACATACGTTGTACATCTAAAAACACATGTTGTACCTGTAAAAACGTATGATCATCAGGTTGTTATTGTCCCTTCCGCATGTCATACTGAGGGAGCCTTTCGCCGTGCCAGAAGTCCGCCGAAACAGCCAGTAGACAACGGTACGAAAAACCCTTTCTTTTCTTGTGGGAATATGCGTGACGTTTCTCGACGTCATTGCTCATTAATACGTAATGAGATAAAACTTGCCGTTTTCGAGGGCTTATATATCAGTTATTAGGTTATTTTAAAGTAAACCAATGGCTGAATGTTATTAATAAGAAATGCCATAATCAAATTTTGTCAATTACAGGTAATTGCAAGCATTGCAAACTGCATTTTGGCCAATTTTGGAAAAGTTACGTAGCTGCTTCGGAACTGTTCAGAAAAGTCGATTTTTCTTATTTAATCGCGGTATTTCCCATTTTTAAAACTTGCATATTCGATGGAAATTTCTCGATCTACAATTTTAAATACACTGCTTTTTTAATCATCCTTTAACGAAGTCATGTTCACGGCAAATACAGCGCGATTTGTTGACCGGTGGCTTCGTGAACATCAACCTCCACACTGTTCTGCACGTACTGATTGTACGAAATGATTCGATGCGTTTAGTATATAGGCCTAATGAGTGCACTCTGAGTTAACCGGTACCTTAAATCGGTCATGTTCGTAATAATCAAATGAGGGGATGACACTTGTTCCATGACCGACTCAAGGTGCCACTTTGCTACATAATATACATTGTATAAAATATAAATTAAAAAGAAGATATGAGACAATTTCAATCAAGGGGTACAGCGTATATGTAAACATGCTAGTAAAGTTTGGACTTCAGACTTTGTTAAAAATGATGAACTAACAGCAAATATGATGATTCCTAGTTAGCAAATGCCTGAACTGTGCCATTGACTGATTACTCAGTACGCCTAATTTGGCAGTGGCTGTGAGAAGTATAACTATCAGGCCAGTTAGGCTAGCATATTGTCCCCTATTTTGGGAAGGGGTATTGAGTGTGGTGGTAGGGGTGTTTCATGTGGGAAAGGGCTAGACTCTTCTAGATTTCCAGTTAAATGGGAGATCACTTCATGCAAGCACTTTGGGAAGGTTTTGCCAAATTGCCACTGGAATCTATATTTATTGAAATTGTCATCTCAGTAAATAAACCAGGAGGATTGTAACAATGCCTTGAATAATAAACAACTAAATGCACAATTAGCAGTGCAGTTGCCAGTTTTAGCATTTGGTGGAGAAATTATATTTCACTGAGGCTGGGATATCAGGCTCACCCTCTAACCCTTGCTTCTCAATATGACATGTATCCTGCCACTGCATAAATTTTTCCACTGAAAAGTACCAGCAGGGTAGTTAACTCCCTATCAGTACTGCTTTTAGGTTAACATTGACAAGTTCTTCCATGACTGTGGTAGAATCTGATTGTTTGGGCCTGTTTGTTTAGGTTTGGTGGTTTGACTTTTGATAAGTGTTTAGACTTCAGGGCATCTTATGGGGCCTTGGCCCTCCTTTTCCTCTCAACCTGTTATGTTATGTTATGTAAATTGCTGCTAGCTGTTCTCTTAAAAATTCTAGGCATATACAAGACTGAACTGGGCAGCATATCTAAGGGTGTGCAACACTTTCCCACAATATATCCACATACCATTTCAGACTGACTGTTGCAATATAATGTGCAATGCTCAGTCCAGAATGACAAGCAAAAATATGCAATTCAACCGCACACTATTTTAGTTGCAACTCTCACATTTGCCGATAAAGTTTGGATTTCTACAAAATATTATTGTGAGTCATTATATCATGTTAATTAGGAATAAACCCAACAATTGCATGGCCAGGCCTTGTACTTATAGGTCTTATCAGTAAATTGCATATGTAACTTATTGATACAATTTTTGTTGGACATCATGACCTGAGAAAATCACCGAAATGTCTGGAAGACTTACCTGAATTTATCGCATAAAGCAAGGCTAACAAGAAACATTCTAGCAGCACATGAACTGAAAAATGGTACCAATCCAGCCTTCTGTCTGCCCCCAGGCTATAGCTACTGCACTAAGTGTAGAGATTTAGCAATGCACTGCACAAAACGAACACAGTGACACATAGCACTGTACTGGGCCTGAACAATTAATTCCTGTGTAAATAGGCCCCTTGTTAGCTAAAGACACTAGAAAGAATGACCATGCACCTTATCATACCCATTGGAACAGCTTTTCTAAGGATTCCAAAAAACTGGTAGTATAGCGAGGGCCTGTAACTATAGCTAGCTCAGATGAACATCATGTATTACTACAGGGTATATTAGGACTCAAACAGTGTTGTAAATTGTACGCTTAGAGCTTAGGTTGGCGTGTATGAAATTGCATACTTACAACGCGCGTTGACAGCTCAACACTTACGTCCCATACAAACCTGTGCAAATGTACACGGAAAACTATTGAATTTCAAGTGAATTTTCTAGGCACTATTACACCGCTTCATGATCATTTCCAGTCGCAAAATTGATACCAATAGGAAGCTAAGACTCTTTTCTAACTGATTTTACCAAGTTTCTACGTTTTTATTCTGTAACGAAGTCAAGTTCACGGCAAATATGCAGCAACTTTTAAGCCTTGAAAAAGGCTACCTTATTTCATTATCTGATTTCTCACTTACTACAATCACTCGAAAAATGTTCAAAGTCTTTTTAGGAAAATAAGACTTGCGAAATTCGAATTATCATGTTTTGGTACTTTGTTACGCCCTCTATTGCATTATTCATCAACGTAAACCTAAGGATACATTCAGTATTAGTTCCGCGAAATGTCATCAGTTGCTTCATTGGGGGGGGGGGGCGGGGCCACAAGAAAACTTGGTTTTCAGCTCATTAACTCGTTCGTTGTCCGTCGGCTGGAAAGGCTCACCGACATACGATGATCATCTGTAGTAAAAGTACACGTTTTTGCACTAACTGCTTACGATGATATACACTGATTGCTAACGATCATGTACTGATTTCATACGTACATGTACTGTTCCATAGGTACATGTACTGATTGCATACGTACATGTACTGAATACATACGATCATGTACGAAATATAAACGTTCATGTACCGAGTTTACCGTTACGGTGTACCAACTAGTATGGAAACCCCTATAACCTAATAATTTTAGGTCCCAGAAGGCCTGGACCCATAGGGAAATCATTTGACACCAAACCTGGGCCACTGCTTGTCGAAAAGACTGGGTCACTATGTTTAACCCACAAACCAGTTGCCAACATGTACCATATATCCCATATAGGTCATATGGTATATGGGGTCCCTATGGATATTGGGTGCCAATTTACATGCTCCTTAAAGTAAATTATATGGAACTCTAAAGTATATAATATGAAAATGTAACCTATGATGAAGCAATTTCCCACCAAGAACATCTGGGCGACTAAAGTCAGCCGAAGTATTTGAAAGTGGGCCCAGGGCCGTGTATTGGAAAATTTAAAGCAAAATTATGATTCTTGCCCCTAACGTAAAAATGAACAACAGTTTCGTATCCTTCCTCATATGATTTACACCACGCATGCAATACTTGGCAATACTGAAGGATCTGCGGGACCTGGACCCAGGAAACTAAAACGGTTAGGCTACACTGGTTTTCATATCAGCTATTACATTATATCTTTATAAGGACAAAAAATAAGAACTCAGTGGTCACTGAGTGTCAATTCAATGTTTCCTTTGGTGTTCGGTGCCCTTTTGGCCCACAACGGGGCCCTGGGCACAAAAATTTTGATCCACTACCATGCTGCAACGCATTTTGACCCTTGATACTTCAACTTGTCATGTCAAATGAATGTCCAGACCTACCGTCGCCAATCGACCCAGTGATGATTCGGTATTTCCGGTTCTTGAACTAATTTTCTCTATCAACACCAAAAGACTCCTGGGCCATTTTCCGTTACAGAAATTAGAGAAAAAAAGTTGTTTTCTTTAGTGGATTTAATGCAATGTACCATCGAAATTTCCAATCGGACCAAAATTTCCACAGGTAGTAGCTTCAACATTAATTCTTTGGGCCATTAGCATTGACAGGGGTCTATTACCATTCGATACCCACATGGACCCCTTCGGTACATGAACGTTTAAATTTCGTACTTGATCGTATGAATTCAGTACATGTACGTGCAATCAGTCAATGTGCGTATGGAACAGTACATGAACGTATGAAATCAGTACATAACCGTAAGCAATCAGTGTTAATCATCGTAAGCAGTTAGTACATGAACGTGTACTTTTACTACATCGCATGAGTTTATATGTTCATCGTAGGTCGGTGAGTCTTTCGACGGACTTCTGGCACGCCGAAAGGCTCCCACAGTATGGCATGCGGAAGGGGCAATAACAACCTGATGATCATACGTTTTTACATGTACAACATGTGTTTTTAGATGTACAACGTTTGTTTTTACATATACATCGTAACATTTAACATGATGAACTTATGTTTTTAGTATTTGATGGTTTAAATTTACATCATGATCGTATGAAGTTAGTACATCATCGTATATTTTTCTTACATGAACGTATCATTTAAGTATGTCATCATAAGCGGTGAGCCTTGTGGCGTGCCATAATAAAGTACTGGTACTTTATATGCTAAGCAGGATGTTCTAAATTAGGATTGCGTCAGGCTCAAGTTGTTTCAGGAAAGCTGTGGAAGAAGCTAACACCTAAGAGGCTGAGGTCTGGGGTGAGAAGGTTGATTTGCCTTTCAAGCGCGAAGGGAAATGAGAGCCTGGCATTCTTGCTTTATCGAAGAGGAGAGATGGAGCATGTGGTGGTTTTGAAAAACCTACAATCGGAGGTTTTTAAGAGCCAAATCATCATTAAAGGATTAAAGGCATATGTAGCAACTACTGAGCAGTATTTTAGGGCTGTTCACTGTAATGTTGCATTTACGTATTCTTATCCGTCCGCTTTGGGAAAACTTGATTTTTACATGCTGGTATGCATACTGCATGTAGCCAGGGTTTGTACCTTGGAAAGGTTTTTCGGAGAGTGATGTGGAGAAGGGAAAAGACGTCCCTGTGGTTGGGTTGAAAATAGTCGGTTGTTGGGTCTCCATATTATTTTTGGGCCTTAAACATTGTTCATTTTGTTGTGATCTTTTCTTTTTTACTTTTCTGCCATTATTGTTTCAAGCTTGGATCATGAGAGATTTATCCCTACTCTCCGCCATTAACTACCCGTCTAAAGATATTTATACACCAAACCGAGTCTAAGGGAAGCTTATCCCTAGTATACACTCTAAAAGCAAAGAAGTAAAATTATTCACTCTCTGATAGAGTGAAAGGTGTAAAATCACTCCAGTAGCGTGTCAATTCACCCCAAAAAGCGTGAAATTCATTCCAAGAAGAAAGAAAATTCACTCTTCCACGGGAGCCTATAGTGACCACCCTTTGCTCTTCTTAGAGTGAATTTCTGCCCTTTTGGAGTGATTTTATAGCTACGTTTGCTCTCATAAAGGGTGAAATTTCACTATTTCTTCTTTTTAGAGTGTACCATGTTAGGAGAACGAAAGCCTCCAGATTAAGACCCATTCCACGTAACCACTTTGATGTTATTACTGTATTATTAATGAGCCCAACAATCGCATTTTGGAAGGGATATTGGTGGTGGCTAATATGGAACATATCAACGTATCAGTGGTGGGGCTACGGAAGCGGTTTTGGGGGTTGAAGCCCCCCCCCCCCCATGAACTTGACAAAAATAATTACAACAAATAAAAATAAAACACATGATCACTATGCAAACGTTATTACATTTGAGGCACAAATATTGCACCATTTTTCATCTGGAGACCCTAAATAGTCGTTTTCACTCCCTCCCCTTAGACCTTTCCGTCATGTCGTGCTCCAAAACCCTCCACATGACACGATCCTGGCTACGCTACTGCAACGTATGCCATGGTTTTGATAATTAGTAATGATTTTGTCATTTCTCTCAACATGTCCAACTCCTATAGTTTAAGATGTCGACATGATAAGATAAATTATTTAACCATAATGACATGTAGTATATCACTTTAGAAACTCATACATTCTCAAAGAATGATTGCTTTGCATTTTTTAAATATTTGTCCGCTTTTCTTCTCTGACAGTGAAATCGCCACCGTGTTAATTTAATAAGTCGTGGGTTATTGGTTAACTTCCTTCCACATCATAAACGCAAACTTAATCGCACAGAAAACACAGTCCTTCAGTACAATTAATCTAGTTATATTTGCGGTCCAGCAGGTCATTCAGATATCTCGTTTAAGTTTGTTCACCTTTGTTCTTTCATTCATTACGTTCTGTATACTTGAACTTGACGAAAGTTATAAAAAGAAATGTATAAACTTTTTTTTATGAAATCTGAATAGAATTAAAAGATGACCAGTCGTCTCATGAAAATGCAATAAAAACTGTGCTGGAATTTGGATGACGCCACAAAATGCCCTTGTCTTAACTTCGATTGCGAACTGATTCAATTCAACGACAATAGTGCGAACGTTTTCCATACGCTGCCAAAAATATGACACTATCCATAGTGTATCGAATCGGTTCGCCATCTAAGTTACGACAACGGTAATCTGTGACGTCATGCAAAATACGGTATAGCTTTTATTGCATTTTCAAGAGACGACAGGTCATGTTTACTCTGAAGGCAATCCTGTCTCAAAATGCACAGAGGACGGGTCATTCTTTGAAAGTCCATTAAATAAAGTAACAGGGCATTAAAGGAAGGACAAGTAAACGACTTCATATCCAGAGTTTCCACATTTATTGCCAAAATTTCCCAATTTATAACCAACTCTGACGACAGCTAGTTCTGCAGCGTAAGCTTGGCAAATACTTTTTTGTGAGATGCTATGAAACAAGAAATAAAATAAAATTTGGTATTTGGTATGGCAAAGTAACATATCGGTAGCCAATGTCAATGTTAAATATTATTACGTTACATTGTGTTCTGACTTTGTATACCTATACACACACAATCTTAGAGCAAGCGGCATAACGTACCTTGTTTGGGAGTTAAGGCAGAAGGTGGCTGAGCGGTTGAATTTATGAAAATTTAAAAGAAAGTGGATTCATTCTTTGCGGCAAGCAGTGTCTGGTTTCAATCTTACCTCGTACATCAAACGTACGTTTTTGACACCTTGTTGCTCCCTAATAGTGGCCCCAGAATCAAAAGGATAAAAGTGGAAATGCTATATTCAATAAGCGAGTTCGGTAATTCGTTGCCGCATGGAATTGTGGGCACAGCGTGGGACATACTAACCGTGCTCAGCACGTAGCCTAGAGAGTTCCCTTGTTTTCGTCGGTGCATACAACACTGTTTAAGTGTCTAACGAAGTCGAATGAAAATAGGGGATCAGTGCTACTTTACGGCAGAATCAAATGCAAATTTTTACACCAAAAGATTTAGACACAATCCACTGCACAAACCACACTTAAAATCTCTCCTTATATTATGGATGGATTAAGAAAGAATGATCTCACCAAATTTTCATGTACACTCAAATTTTGGAATGCGTATTGTAGGTGCGGGATTAGTTTGTTTATCCCGAAGATTAGCACGATGTGCGCACGTGCATGACCCCCAAAATGAATTTCCGAACTGCCTTATTGCATGAACACAAGACTACGTTATACTTGTATACACTGTACACTGTACACTGTTTCATAGAAATTTGGCTTTTCAACCGAATCAAGGATCTGTCCTTACAGTTCTGATATCAGTCCATATTGGTATTTGGTATGGCAAAGTATCATATCGGTAGCCAATTCTAATGTTAAACATTATTACGTTACATTGTGTTCTGACTATGTTCACTTATACACACACATTCTTATAACAAGCAGCATCACGTACCTTGTTTGGGAGTTGAAGCAGAAGATGGCTGAGCGGTTGAATCTATGAAAATAGAAAAATGTATTCATTCTTAGCGGCAAGCAGTGACTGGTCTCAATCTGCAGAATGACCTACGTATTACGCGTCAGTCTCCTCAGTTCATAAGTCACAGCTCTATAGATCCACAACTAAGTACGTCACGGATCCGTCATGCTGGAGGACAATCGTGACAAATTCACACGAATTTGCGCTAAACGCATTACACATTGTGCACTGCTACATACGGAGTGCATACACATTCAACGAATTGAATGTGGTCTACGACTCTACTACGAAGAAACATGTACTCCAAAACAGCGGCTGCTGAGCAAAGAACTCCTAAGACTTAGGATTTCTATGCTAACCGGTATTTTAACGTTATATGAAAAGTCTCGATAGAGTACAAACATAGCGAATGCTAAGAAATATATCTACCCTTAATTGGCTCATTGTCCGAACCCACAAGTTTCTCAATCTGTTTCTGACACTTACTGCAGAGTGTACAACAGCCACACTTAGTCTGATACATATTCTTCATAACTTTAGTGCAATCGTATACCCAACGCAAGTAGTTAACCGGGCCTGCGGTCACCCTGTGAAAACACTTTTGACAAATTTACCAATGGATGTTTCAACAATGCCCCAAACTAAGCCTGGTCAAATGGTATGACTAAACTATGGTCGAGCTCATAATGCAAATGTTTTTTTTTTTTTTTTTTTTTTTGTTTGTTTGTTTACAGGGACATGCTATGTATGCTATTCTTTTTTCAATCTTCATTTAAAGGACAGTTGTACAGTAACATTAGTGTGTCATGAGGGTTTTACTTTTGAAACTTAAATTTAATCCTTGAAAATCATCAGCTTCATTTGCCCAACCGTAAATTATCTGATGAGTAATTAGGACATAATTAATGTAGGGTGAACAAAAGAAACATCAACACTTTGCAAAAAACCAAATCAATATTTTCGCATAAATAATATGTTTCTTCAGAAACATTTAAAGTTTGCATAGGTTTATCTCAAGAACCGGGGAAAAAAAACAAAAAAATTTCAACGGAATTTTCTTTAGGAAAGACAACTCTTTAACAGTCAAGTAAAGTCTGGGCTTTTTGCTGACATTTCATACTACCTCTAAGGCCATGCTTCTTTTCGCACTTAGAAAAGGGAACATGCTTTTCCATTCTTGCAAGAGTTGCAACGCTTATAGTTATATCATGATATGTAAACACAGAATTCTGTTATTACAGTGACGTAGCGTCCATATGGTCTGGGGCGACCCAGTCGAATGGGGCCGATGCGCACCTTTTAAGAAGAAATTGATAACCGGCTGTTCGACGGTTCAAAAGTTGCCGCCAACACCTATTTTAGATTTTAACAGCCTTTTTCGTGTCCCTGCAGATCCTTTTCTTCCCCTCTGAACAAAATCCCTAGGTCCGCCTCTGTATCAGACCAAACAGGGACAGTTCGTTGTTTAGTAGCTTGAGCTGACGATGGTTGAACCGTTAACCCTTTACCGTTGTGCTCCGATCGGGCATATTTGCGCGCCTCGGGATTGGGCGGAAAAGCGGACGTAGCCCGCCCCGCATCGCCTTCCGTGGGCCATTGACCCTGTGACCTTAAACTATTGTCTCTCTCGCTGTTGTGCCCGAATTTTCGGGTAGCTACTCGCAGTTTCGAGCTCCGCGTGAAACAGTAAAGATGTGTGACAGCCGAGCTCTCCGCATGGGTCCAAAAGGACCCAAACAACGGTAAAGGGTTAAAACCATCGAATGAGAAAATATAATATAATATATACCCTAATTAAATGCATTGATGACTGGCATCAACTGCTTTTCAACATTCTCTCGTTAATGTAATCGATACTTTTTGACATTTCTTTCTTATTAGCGGATCAAAATCAGAGGGATCAGGAGTAAATGTAATGCCTTAATCCTTAAACATTGCGTAGGTAGTTTCCTTGGCCTGTAGAGCAAGGCAAAATGTCAAAAGCAGAGAATTGGCTTTCAGAATTGTGAGTTTATGTAAGGTTTGGCGTGAACAATAAAGTGACATACATTAAGGCAATATTGATTTTTTGATTAGTCCAACAACTGACTTACAAACAAGCACATCCATTTTGATTGTTGTAACAGTTTCACAATTAAAATATGATTCATCGTGGTAACTAAGTGCAGGTCTCAGTCCATACAGTGCAATATAAACAGAGATTGGTCAAGCGGTGTATGAATTGACTAACCACGTTAGTCACTTAAATTTGCCTTCTTTTTGATGTTATCTGACTAATTTCGTGGTAATGAGGTAAAGAATATCAGTCAAACTTATAGTCAAGGAGGCTTTATTAGTATTTGTTGGAGATTTATTCAACTGGATCAAACATTAGTCACATATTTGTCAGTATTGTTGACTAACGTGATTAGTCGATTCAGGCATTGTTTGACTAATTTGTGTTTAAAGTGTTTCATGGACTGAACAGCTAACGTACCTTGGTTAGTAGTTGAAGTAGAAGTTGGTTTAACATTTGAACCTATCAAAAAAGGAAAGTGAAAATTAATTATATTCAATTGTATCAGCTCGAGATCATTGTTATTTCGTTGGCCACACGCCTAAGTAAGACACCCGTGCGCAACCCGCTCTTGATTCCAGATCAAAGCCAGAGAAAAGTTTTAATTTGGTAATCTGCATCTAAATCTTGATCACATTAAAAGATAAGATTTTCATTGAAACCAGGAATATATCCCTAGACCTGAAAACGTCTTCATTTAGAGGCAGTCAAGCTCTCACCCCTAACTACAATTTTGTACTAATCTACAGAACTTCTCAATTGGTTTGCTCATTGATTGACAGAAAGTTCCAAGTGAAGCAATAAACTGGGATTGTGTCTGGATGAGGATGAGTTTTACTGACAGTTTTGGTAGGGACTTAGGTGAGGAGAAATCAGACCATCACTTGCTGTCTGGATTCGTCTATAGGTATATGATGAAAGAATGTGTGTAGCTTTATTATAACTCGTTATTGTACAATCTGACGGTCGTCAACGTTGGCAATGAATAGGGGAAGCTCTGCGATTACTAATTTGGAGATTAATGCCTTACTGGTACCTCATTTTGAGGACTTGTAGGGGTAACTTTTACACTGCGTGTGAAAGAGATTTCTCCAAAATAGCCTAACACATTTTGCAATAATTTTACCACAAAACTTAGATTCTGTAGATACTTTTCTTCCTTCTATGTGTACATTTTGTTAAGTTCAAGCCGCCAGAATTTTACATACAGGACGAGCAGTTGAACTAGATTAACTATACATGTATGGCAAGCCAAATGCCCAATAAGTCGATAATCTTGGTTTATCGGTTGATAAACCAGGTTTACAAACCGATACACCTGGTTTATCAACCGATAAAACAGGTTTATCAACCGATAAAACAGGTTTATCCACCGATAAGCCAAGTTTTAGTTAATAAATCAAGTATATCTGTCGATTAACCAGGTTTATCGAATTTCTCACTTCAAGAGTCGATAAACTTGGTTTTTCAACTGATACACATTTTTTATAGGCTGAGAAACCTGGTTTTATGATTTGATAAACCAGGTTTATCACTTCTTTGGTGAAAAACTTGGTCTATAGAATTGATTAACCTGGTTTATCTTATTATTGATAACCCAGGTTTATCAATTCGATAAACTTGGATATTCGAATTATTGAGCAATTAGCGTTGATAAACCTAGTTTATCAACTGATTAACCTGATTGATTGGCTGATACACATTTTTTATCGGCTGATAAACCTGGTTTTTTGATTTGATAAACCAGGTTTATCACTTCTTTGGTGAAAAACTTGGTCTATATAATTGATTAACCTGGTTTATCTGATTATTGATAAACCAGGTTTATTTATTCGATAAACTTGCATATTCGAGTTATTGAGCAATTGGCGTCGATGAACCTAGTTAATCAACTGATAAACCTGATTTATTGGCTGATAAACCTGGATTTTCGAATTGATAAACCAGGTTAATCACTTCATTGGTGAAAAACTTGGTTTATCGAATTGATATACCAGGTTTTTCCGGTTGATAAACCTAGTTTATCAACCGATAAACCAAGTTAATCAAATAATTAGGCATTTGGCTTGCCATTTACATGTGGGTTTAATTGGAGTATAACACTGTGTCTTCTGCTGGATCAACTTCACATGGGTCGGATCCGTCTTAGCCCGCGGGACGGACGAATTTTTCCGTCCAGCTCATCGCTACGAAAAAATCAACGTCCGCCGGCGTTGGACACCAAATCTGTTCAACTGCGTACAAAACTTACGGAAAGTTCAATTGCATAACTCTACGTGGATTGGTTGAAGCAAGGCTGTTAATGTTTATTTAACAGGCAAACACTTGTACCATTGTACAACAGTGCATGGAGTCACTGCGATCGATGTTATTCGACACTGGTATTGAGTGGTACCGTGCAAGCCTATACAAACACACACAGTACAGCAGTTAATTAAGAAAAAACCGGTCCCACAGCCGCGGGAAAAGATAGTTCGATACTTTTTACCAAACATTACTGTTTTTAAATCCATTCTTTGATGAAAGTTGTTATTGTTTAAAAGACGTTGTCCATGACCATGCCTTCCATTGAAATTAAAATCTTTAACAGACGTAATAAGCCTATGTTTTTGTTTGGTTTAAACGTCTTTGTGTTCAACGTAGCATTGCCAAGATTTAGTCGTTAATGAGCACCGCCTACATCAGGAATAGACCAATTGTGGTGAGTGCTCATGAGTTTTAAGAAGATCAACTTTTGGGCTCATTGAACGGAAGACCATCGCCGGCAGGCTCTGAGTGGCGGCAGCCTAAAGGGGGCTGCAGCCCCAGAGGCACTACGCAGGCTAGATCTTGCTTTGAATAGTCGTAGGTCTAAAAGTTACCGACTGGAGAGGAACAGCTTTAAGGAGAGTGGTAAATTTGTCAAGATAACTAAAATCTAATCAAACGTTTAGTCCAATGATAATTGGGTTTTTCTAAAGATGTTTGTGAAAGATAAATCATCCTTTGTCGGTTGTTTTTGTTTACGATATTACAATTCAAATTAGGCCATTCATCAATTCAATGGACTCATTACATGTTAAATCCATTCTTGCGCATGATGTATGCTAACCAATGGCAACCACTGACGTAAGCGTGAACGCCCTAATTGTACTCTTCCCTGTCTGGCGGGGTGGAGTGCAATGGAATGTTCTGGGTTCCGTTGCAGAATCAGCTAAAAATAAAATGAAGAAATGAAAACACCAAATCAAGCTTAGGTATACAATTTACTTTACTGCAAATTAAGTTGTAGATTTTGCAAGTGGTCTGATCATGGAGTTCGTCTTCGCACAAAGATTGGAGTGTATAAGACAGTTGTACTAACAACACTCTTGTTTGGATGCGAGTCCTGGACCTGGTATCGCAGACATGTGAAAAAGCTAGACCAATTCCACCTTAGATGTCTGCGCAAAATTCATGGATCTCATGGAAAGACATGGTCTCCAATACAAAAGTACTTCAACGGTGTGACATACAAGGAATTGAATCACTCCTCATTAAAGGACAGCTTTGTTGGGCAGGCCATCTGGTCCCCATGGTGGACTCCCGGATACCAAAAGCCCTCTTCTATGGAGAACTGGATAGAGGTCAACGATCCGAAGGTGGCCAATACAAAAGATACAAAGATGTCTTGAAGCACAACCTGGAAGCATGTGACATTCCTACTGACTCTTGGGAAAGTCTAGCACTAAACCGCCCATCCTGGCGATCTGCCTGCCATACCGGTGTTCAAGGGTTTGAGGAACAACGCATCAGCCAACTCCAGGAGTCACGTGTAGCACGCCATGCTCGCAAAAAAAACAAACAATACAACTCAGTGATTTTGTCTGCCCTACTTGTTATCGTGATTGCCACTCGCGCATTGGCCTCTTTAGCCATCTCAGGATACACAACAGGCGTCCCTAGCTTTGCACAGAGAGAAAGGAGATCTGTCGGATACGACGGCTCAGTCCATCACCATCCATCACATTTTGCAAATACATATCTGCAAGAGTTATGACAGTTTGGTGAAAATTTTAGATGGAGTTATTCTTCAACCCAAGGTACAATTTTACCGGTAGTCTCCATGAATTTTCATTTGACCAAACTGTGTGATTGACATTGAATTCAAAACATGCAGAATAGCTCACATTACGCATCGTGTACTGAAAGTGTTTCATTTCACATTAAGCCCCGATCCCACTTGGCCGAATGTGAGCACGAATAATTATGAATGGCGACTTTTTTGTTCTGAAATTCATCAGTTTTCCATTCTCGCAGATTCTGAGTCAACCCGGAAATTTAAAACTCGGAAGAAGTTACGAACATTCTCGAATTTTTTGAAATGTTAAAAAAAATCGTAATCGTATACGAATGTTTACCGAGACAGACACCTTCGAAAAATATTCGAAAACATTCGTAAAGTGATCGGAAACATTTGTAAATGACCCGGATGTAATCGTTCTTAATTCTGTATTATTCGTTACGCTTCTGAGGCTCTTTCGAATGTTTGCGACTATGCGGATCAAACACCGAAAGGATACGGACATTTTCGACTGTTTTTGAGTTCTAAGGACAGCTTACGAACTCAAACCCGAATACATCACGAACACAAGAAACGTGTACGGATATCATACGACCATTTACGAACACTTGCGAAATGGATCAGAGTCTTTACAAATACTATACGAGCATGCTTGCGATTAACCCATGTAGTCCGCTGAAGTTCGTGAAGGGTTCGTTATCAATCAGGAACTAGCCGGAAATGACCACAAATAATACAAAAAACGTCGTAAGTATATTCGAATTGTCTCTATATGAAATGGAATGCTTTTGGGATCACGTTAAAAACAACGGATAATTTGCGAATTTACTCAGTGTGCCGCGCAAAACATAGGAAGCGGGGGGTGGGCAGGTGGTGTCTGGCCCACAATATTTTTTAAATAATAATAAATGAATGCCGCAAAATAAATTTTTCAAAAGTAATTAAACAACTTTAAGTTGCTTTTATTTCATTTCGGTTATTCTTTGGCTCAATTATTACTTTTCAGAGTGCAAAAGTTGCCAAACTCCGGGGGCTTCGCCCCAGGACCTCACATTTACGATGACCTGAATTTACTTTCGCCCTTAAAACAGTTAAAAAAAAAACTTTTTGCAAGCTATCATTTCTTTTTCAAATTATCTTTCTTTTTCAAATTATCTTTCTTCTTCTCAAATCAGGGCCTTTTAAACAAACTGAGCGAGTCCAGTTATTGGTCCCAACGACACACATTCGCCCCAGTAATAATTTCCCTTTTAGGATTATAAGTAATACCTATGCAAATATACTTTTTTGCTTCCATTAAGTCCCCTAAAAGTACTAAAATGTCAGAGCTTCTGGGGGTCCTTTTGTGGGCCCCTTGATCCCACGCATATTGCCTCCGGATTTTAAATAGAACTCGATTTTGATAGAGTGCCCCCAAACACTTTTGATATCTTAAATTTGGATCTCTCAAATTATCAATCACATATTCAACTTTGGGTAGCTTCAATATTTTTGCTTTGCCCCCTGCAATTACTGTAAAGTAACTATGTTCCTCCTTATCAAATGCCATAGCACTTCCCGATTCCACTCTCGTCCCTTACCTCACCCACTCCTGAATTTAATTAATAGTTTAGAATCCTTAATGTGAATATGATTTTCGACTATTTTGGAGCCCCTCAAATCACTAAAATTGCTGAGCTTCCGGGTTTACCCCTGCCCCCACCCGGGGTCCTTAGGCGGGCCCCTGGACCCCATGCCTTTGTGCAAAACCAAACGCCTTACGGCGTCACCATTATGAGTCGGCTGCGCAAAACCTGTGGCCCCAATAAAAAATATCTTCCACCGCCTATGCAAACTTCATGCAGATTGACACACAGAACTGCAGAATGCCTAGGCGGAAGAAACAGCAGGATACCTCCCTAGCAAGCGGACCTGCATCCCAATACACACGTCAGCAAGCATTGAACATAGATGATCAGACGGAGGTGCAGAGGAAAGAATCAGTGGAGGGGACGGAATTAGTGCAGGGAAACTAGATCGGTGTCAGAGACGGATTCAGTACAGCGGACAGGGTCAGTGTAATTAACATTTCTTCCTCCAGCAGGAGGTTGTGGTAGTTGTGGTCCATCATGACAGATAGTTGCCTGGCTGCTTGAAACCATCAAATGTGCTGTGGTTTTTGAAATTAGCCACACTGTTTTAGTTTTATGTATACAGATTTTTCTGACTTTCCATCCTAGCTATCTAATCACAAATAGTCAAGAGAAGTCGAAAGTATTCGTAAAGATTCGAGCTCCCATGCATCGTCAGTGGCGTAATCAGTAGGGTGGCCGGGGGGGGGGGGGGGAGACAAGCTGCGGACATTCCACATGACATACCAATGATGTAAATGGTCTAAGGTTTACCCAACGTTGGGTTCGTATACCACCACACCAACATCTGGGTTAAGTTTGCCCCAAGGTTGAGTAAAAACTGTTTCCCAACAAATGGGCAAAATAAATTACCCAGAAAAGGGGCAAACTTTTGCCAAATATATGGGTAAATATATTTGCTCATTTGTTGGGCACAATTTGCCCAGAAATTGGTGTGGTGGTATACGAGCCCAACGTTGGGTAAAAGTTGAGTAAAATTTTGCCCAACATTTTTAAGAGTGTCGTAAACAAAAACGATGTGGTGCTTCAATATACTAATGTTACTTCTTAATATATAAAAAGTGACCATTTCCTGAGGAAGTACTATCGTCTGGAAGGTCCGAACTCCCATTGTCAGAAAATGGGCTAATTTAAAGAACTTTTGAAAACAGAATGCAACAAAATGATTCACCTTGACATCCGGTGTTCTTACCATTCTTGCTGAATATCACCATTCCTGCACTAAACATTGCAATGAGTATTGATGCACGAAATCCAGACATTTCCAATAATGAGTTTCACTTCTTATGACACAGATTGTAATTTTAATGTAATGTGGTTGATTGCATCAGAGAATACGATTGTGCCTCTGGGTAATTTTGTCAATCGTTTTATAATTCATTTTCCCCAAATTTTACCTTGTTATAATCATTATTTTAGTTGCCAATGTCATATATACACACACATTTTCTTCCCTTTGATTGGTCGAATAAGGTTTCACAATGAATCCTATTTGGTATGTACACTTTTATGGCATTATATATGTGCAAATGATGAATGCATGTTCATAAAATTTGCTGTTGTTGATACAGACTATCATTGCCGATATAGCTTACTGTTTTCCAAGATTCTCAACATTGGGAAGAGAAAGTCAGTTAAGTAATCCCTTCGCAGAAACTTTCATGTCTGCTAGTATTAAGAAACTCTATGTACGGCTGTTATCGTCGGTAATATTGAAATCACTCTAACAGTAAATTTTCTTTTAATTTATCGGCTAAAGTGCAAAACAAGCATACTATTAAAAACGTAGGCCTACTGTGGTAGTGTTATAAGTTATTAACTTCATAAACTGATCCATCGTATGCATGGAAGATGTGGTTATTACTAAATAAAAATGACAGTCTGTTCGCATTTAATTTCCCGGTAACTACAATTTCCCAAAAGATATACGATATGGAAGTGCACGGAAAAGTGCTTTAAAATTTACTAACTCTTAAGGGAAAATTTATCGTCTGCTGTAATAAATAAAAAAGATATCAAATTGAAATTGAAAAGCAATCTATAATGTTTTCCAATTAAACACTACGAGTACGGATCCCAAGGGTAAGGTTACTGTACTTTCCCTGCTGTAGCCTTTCGTTTTCGCCATATTATCAATGAAAATGTTTATCTTTATAAAAAGTCTGTTTCATACTCAGCCGATTCCTTTTTTCACAACCCTAAATAGACAAATCTCGTATAATATTCGCACCCTGTCAGCTGCGGGTTAAAGAACTTTCCTAGGGTAATTCCCGCTTGTCAAAGGTAGTTTTGTTTCAAGACTCTGGTTAGTTTGCGTCCAGCACACATCGGCACTGCGGCTTTGAATAGTTCAAAACATAAGCAGATAGGTGGCGCAATGCAAATAAGGTTTCAGAGCCGATGTGTGGCAGACGCAAACTAGCCAGCCTTGAAAAGACTTAAGTCGTAGGCGGCGACTAAAAGGAAGGACTTGCAAAGTGTCGGAAATGTATTGGAAACCCGACTTGAATTTGAACCTTATATTACACCGTATTTAAAATTTGCCTTTTTATCTACCTGTAGGTGGTACGTCGTTAAACCCCATCTCACTAATTTATTTAGTTGACACTATGAAACACGTTTTTGCTGGTGTGTCGTTGAATCTCATCTAATGAAAATACGTACGATATTCTGCCCCGAGTGAATATCTGTTAGGCTTTCCATATGCCTTCGCCACAGCGACAAGAATTTTGTGAATGGCTGCTTATGTCTCATTGCCAGGCGGACCGGTTGCATGGTCCAATGGTTATAGCATCAGACTTGCAGTCGGGAGGTCAGGACTTCGAGTTCTGGCCGAGTCAGTACCGAAGAATTTAAAACGGAACTAACTGTCGTTGTGCGTGGTACTCAGCATCAGCAATGGAGTAGGAAAACCAAACCAGTCACAACAACTGGAAGAAGGCTGTGACCGGCGCGACTTGAACTTACTGGCTGCAAACTGGGCCTTAAACAGCTAAAACTCCATCTAACTTGACCTTCATTGTCAGGGGTTATCTGAAGAACGATACAGAAGTAGTAAAGAAGTCTAGAAATAGTAAAGTTCATTCCAAAAAGAGTGGAAACTTATTCTAAAAGAGTGGAAACTTATTCTAAAAGAGTGGAAACTTATTCCAAAAGGGCGGAGGTTCGTTCACACTTGATGGGGTGCACAGAGGGACCGCGCTTTAAGAAGAGTGATCCCTGCAGGCAGGCGTTAAAGAGTCAGTTTTTACTCTTTTAAGTGCATTTCACTTTTCTTGGAGTGGATTTCACCATTGCTAGAGTGCATTAACACTCTAATGGAGTGAACTAACACTTTTCCCTCTATATTAGAGTGAATTTTGTGTGTTTAGTGTATAAATGCCTCATATAAAGCAACCCAAATGTACATAATATTTTCAAAAGGAAAAATTAAATAAAATTAAAAACCGCGCTTACTCAATAGGCCTATTAGCTTTTTATGCGGTGAAATACTAAGGCGTTTTTATTTTTTTTTTTCTGGCAGTTCATGTTTCGACTTGGTGTCCTTGCATTTAAAAAGTGACTCTGAGATTTTGAGAGTCGGTATTATTTCTACGACTTTATGTTTATTGTTGCTTTCCCTCAAAGGTGCTTGAGTACTTAATACATACGTCATGTAAACAGTGTTTATATATTTTGTTCTCCTTTTATTCCTTTTTTATTCGTCTATGATTTTGTTAAAAGTATACTGTTCATGGAGAAAGATCTATTTTATCAGTCATTCGTACGCCAAGGGGGGATATGTAGCGAATTAACTGAAACTGAAAAATGAAACTGCTAGTATTATGCAATGAGCATTGCCGAACGCAGTCTATTCGCGTAGTCGCACGTTAGCCCTCGTATACGTATGAACGGTCGATACTTTGCAGTCTGTCAGTTGTCTCAGCATTGATTCACTGTGGAAAAGGGATGTAAACACGTTTGAAACAACTGATTAAGTCAGTCTTTCTGTGGTCATATGCGGGCTGCGGTGGAACAGAGAAGTGTGTAGGGTAGCGTCCCATCATGATCCCTCCTACAATCCCGTTCCCCCTTGAGACTGACAAAAGGGTCCATCCACTCAGACTCACATGCTCTCGAATAACATTTTGGGTCGACTGGTTCTTGACGGAAACCACCCCCGTGTGGTTAAACCTCCATTTTGTCATTTGTTTTTTTTTTTTCAATTCTAGACAAATTGCGTTTTGGATTCAGTTAGGCTATAGGTCCTAAAGATGAAATTGTCAATGTTAAACTACCATATAAAAGACGTAACAAGGAGGAAAATGGGGGCAAATCGAAAGTTTCCCAGGTGGATCAGAAGGAGGCTTTTGGTTGCATTTGTCCCATGGGCCGCAATTTGCACAACACTGATAAAGAAGAACAACGATCAAAATCAGTCATGGCTAGGAACGTCAAACGCATCTTACCAGTGTCGTAGCTTAACATTGTTCCAGTGGACAAGCACCCAAGTTTTCCGAATTTTCCCGGGAACGTATTTGCGGCGCACCAAGCGCGAAAAATTTTTAGGACTTTTTAAACAATTATTTGAAAATATGGAGCTTGTATTGGAGAAGACTTTTGATTCTGGGTTATATATATGGAAATGTGAGAAGTTCGGGAATTACTGAAGAACCTATTTCTTATTGGCAAGTCTAAGACTGCACCG
Organism: Holothuria scabra; assembly: GCA_037179385.1. Classification (NCBI taxonomy): domain Eukaryota; kingdom Metazoa; phylum Echinodermata; class Holothuroidea; order Aspidochirotida; family Holothuriidae; genus Holothuria; species Holothuria scabra. The sequence continues at coordinate 10,236,634 of CM074197.1, forward strand.
CGACCAATAATCGTTGTTGCTTCACAATGTTCTCTAATTGTCTAAGGCTTAAAAATTGAGGCTCTTCGACGACATTTTAAAAGTGAAGAGCTTATATTGGAGGAAATTTGGAATTTTATGAAAGATAATTAATGCAAATAGCACTGCAGTTGCCGATAGCACTTAAAAAACTTTTGTCATTTCATGAGACCGGAAAAGTCTTTCAAGTTGATTTATGAGCGAACTCTTCTACATTAAGAACTGCAAGTCGGATGCCCTAACCACTTGACCACGCAGTCGGTCATAGTGACTACATAGTGTTGGTGTTGGTGACTACACATTCGTGTTGGTGTTTGGCCAAATCACAAATTAATTTTACAGTCGGAGCCACCTTGTTAGTACCCCGTGGCGCGGACTGTGTTTCCTCAGCTCCTCAGCTTAAAAAATCACCATTTGAGACATGTTGAACACGGAATGTGCCGGACAGCATGCTTTGTTCAGGTAACGTTGTGATTGAATCGACCCTGTAACCAATCATGTATTAGGTAATCCACCAGTGGCATGCCAACTGCTGGTTAAACAAAGGATGTGTTACTTCAGTATGCTAATTAAACTGAAATTATTTTAAAAAGTCATCTCACGAGGAAGTATGATCGTCTTGAAAGAAGGTCCGAATTCCCATTGTCAGAAAATGCGCTAATTTTAAAGATTTATGAATACAGAATGCAACAAAATGATTCACCTTGACATACGGTGGTCTTACCATTTTTGCTGAATATCACCATTCCTCATGAGGCTAGAATTCAAAAGATTGATTTAGCCATCAGGCGACATGAGACGTTTGTATATTTCACCCGAGAAAATGCCTTTTCCCGGGGAATTTTGGCTAAACGACCCTATTGAATTCTAGCGGCATGTACACTAAACATTACAATGAGTATTGACGCACTAAAGTCAGGCACATCCACAACTAAGTTACACCCACTGATCTTCATACCTGGATGTAAGGTGGTGCAGAAAAATTGAAGCAACTGAGCCGCCATATTGTGTGTGGCAAATGCGCCGTTGAACCGCGCCACTCTCCACACAGTTAGATAGGCAATTTGATATGATGGCTTGATAATTTAATGTTATGGCTTCAAATAAGGCCAAATATGTTGTGGAATATGCTCATTTTTAACAGAAATGTCAATTACTTTGAAAACTTAACAAGATCATGTTATATTGAGCGCAAAACTTTCACTTAGTGCAGTTGGTTTGACTGAGTGGCTAGGGTGTCTCAGCCCTCTTCAAGTTCACTATAGTTCACAGAAACGACTAAGTGCAAGTTTAATAAAAGGTGTGGGTGGGGGATGTCGAGTCTCACCCTATAAATTCGAGCCCACAAAATCGCCCCCTAACAAAGTCTCCCCTGGCAACTTCACCCCTCAGTTCATACCGGCCTTTCAACTTCAAATATTCCTTTCTTTATGAATGAAAAGTCACTCCATAGGTAGGAGGGTTGAATAATGAAGTCAATAAACCACGCGACGTAATCAACTCTTTCTCAGAAATACTGTTGAATAGTTTACTGTCCAAGTGAATTAGAGAGGCCTGCAGTTATTTAAGAGTACTAGCTGAATGCCAATGCTTCTTGTGGTCAATAAACCGTACAAGACATAGCTAGTGGGGGCAATGCAGTCACTCAAGTATGTTGCCCCCTACAAAGTCGCCTGCTTGGCCAACCGAAGCCGCCCGTAACATAGTTGTCCCTAACAAAAGTGCCTCCTGACAAAGTCGACGGTCCCTTAAAAAATGTTAAAAACGTGCTATCAGACATAGGTGGTAAATGAACCTAGGGTCCTTTATATGTTAGGACCCTGAGGGTTTGCAGAATATGCCCCCCGTATTCCCCACCTGTCGTAAGAGGGTATGAACGGGAGAACTTGTAACGCGTGTTGACCTATATGGCACTATATATATTTATAACACATCTGTGTTTGTGTGTCGTTAAATCTAGTAACCCTGGGTAAGCCCATACCGGTGCCAGGGGCATTTATCGATATTCATAAGGGGCCCATATGGGTAGTCCACATGCCCAAAGGATGTTAAAGGATTGAAACTTGACCCATATTCACCCATGCACTACCAGTTGTTTAAATGAGCCTCAGAACTAGTTTCCCATATGGGTCATTTGGATTTACTTAAGGGGCCCCGCACTGGGGTCTCTTATCATGAATCCAGGTGCAAAACCATATGGACCCATAGGGGTTATGAAATGGGTCCTGTTAGATTCCCTTTTGAGAATGTTACCGGTAAAATGGTTATTTTGGGGAGATGAGTCTTTGGAAGGCACAGTGTAAACTTGTCGGAGGCGACGGACTTAGTTAGCGTCGGGAAACCTAGCTTGTCCGGTAGGGGACTTTTTTCAAGGTCAAACTTTGTTAGGAGGTGAATTTGTCAGGAGTGACTTTGTAACTGGGTGTCTTAATTTGTTACTAGGGCTAATGAGACTGTGTAGTCATGGAGAGGAGACTTCAGTTGTGGGAGACTTTGCTAGGGTGTCTTGTAAAAGCATTAACTTGAAGTTCTCCCAATTGGTAGGCCTACCATGAAACCAGCAAAGCTGGCGTCAATGTTTCTAACTTCATACACCAGCAATCTGTTGCTGCATAGTTGAAACTAAAAGCAGAACATGATCTCGGCATTTCTGTTGTCTTCAATTTAGGTTGCATACAATGTATACAATTCAGTCAGAAAATCAAGAAATTTAGCTAGGTTAAAAGTTTGTCAGTTGTCACTCATGTGCACATACGGCTATACGAATCAGTGAAGTTTGTGCCGCGGCTGAATGTTTGCCACCTGCAAAATGGCCACCGCAAGACTTCGGTTGCTTCAATTTGTCAACACGCAGTTACGTGCACGCCTTACATCCATGTATATAGATCAGTGGTTACACCAAGGTACTCCTTATTACACAGGTTGTAATACTAATGTGTTTGATAGCATCAGAAAATACGATTGTGCCTTCGAGTAATTTGTCAGTCAATTAATAATTCATTTTCCGAAATTTTATATTGCTTTTACTATTATTTATGTGATCACTGTCATGTATCCAAACATTTTCTTCCCTTTGATTGGTCAGATGTGCTTTAACAAAGAATCCTATTGTATGTACATTTTGTATGGCATCATTGATATGCAAATGATGAATGCATGAAATTCGCTGTTGACAAAGGCGATCGTTGCCGATATGGTAAGATTTCTAAGATATGGTAAGATTTTCAACATTGGGAAGAGAAAGTCAATTAAATAACCCCTTCGAAGAAACTTGCCTGTCTGCTAGTATTAAGGACGCTGCGCGGATGAACTATAGTTGGTAATATTGAAATCACTCTTACAGTAAGTTTTACTTTATCGGCTAAAATGCAAAAGAAGCACACTTTTCAAATCGTAGGCCTATTGTAGTATTGTTTAAGGTTAACAATGACAAAAAATAAATAATAATCCATATGGGGAGATATGATTATTACTGAATATGAATAAAAATGGCAGCCAGTTTAAATGTAAATCCTTGGTAAAGGCGCAATTTCCCAAAAGATTGAATAAAGCTAGGTGCGGAAAAAGTGATGTACAATTGAACCTTACTAGATCATAAGGAAAGAACTTATCTCCTGCTACAATAAAAAGAAAAATAAAATTTGACTTCGGAAAAATAGGCTACATGTGTAACCCATAAAAAACTACCGGCCCGGATCCAATGGGCGTGCTTTCCCTGTAGCCTTTCGTTTTTGCAACCAAAAAAAAAAATGAAAATATGCAAAAAATAGCATAATGGTAATCGATATTTAAAGTCTATCTCAGACTGAAGCTTCCTGTTCCCACAGCACATTGAACACAAATACAAAATAAAGAAATACCACATGATATTAACCCCTGTGGGCTGGGATTGCCTAAATACCCACGGTATTTATTTACCGCCTGTCGTAGGTAGTCTTATTAATTGCCTACACCCTACCACACGCTTCGGCTATGGCGGTTTTAGATTTTTCATAAAAGAGGGCGCGATGCTAATTAGGCTTCAGAGCCGATGTGTGGTAGACGCAAACTAACCAGTCTTGAAACGAGACTTGTAGGCGACTAAAAGGAAGGACTTGCACCGTGTTGGAACTACATTGAAACCCAACTTGAATTTGAACCTTATTTGAAACTGTATTTAAAGGTAAAGAGGAGTCCTCCTAAACTTATTTTGAAGAAAAAGGTAAATGACACAATTTTCATCTAATATCTCTTCAAAGTATCTTCCATTACATTTTATTAAATTACAATTGCGTCTTAAAGGTAAACCAAGCATTTGTTTCTAGTAAATTTCTCATATGGAGAGAAAAAACTTTGTCACATGACTCCCAACAGCCAATCATGAAATTGGACAGTCTACTACACTACTTCAATTTAGGATGACTTCTCTTGCCCTTTAAACTTTGCCCTTTTAGTTAGTGTGTCGTTTGACCCCATCTCTCTAAATTATCTAGTTGACACTATATAACACATTAAGTTCGTGTTGGTGCGTTGTTAAGTCTCATCTGATTAACTAACGTATGATATTCACTCGGAGTGAATAATAACTGGGCTTTCCGTTTTACATTCGGCACAACACGAGCATTTTATGAATTGCTGTTTGCTCTCTAAAAACCAAAAGAGGGGAATTCCACTTGCTAGAAGAGTGAAAGTTGCAAAGTTCACTCCGAAGGAATGGAAACTCACTCAAAAAAAAAGTGAAAGTCACTCCAAAAAGAGTGACGTTTCACTCTTGATGGAGTGCACTCTTAAAAAAGTGATCCCTGTAGGTACTCGTTAAAGAGCGAGCTTTAACTCTTCAAGTGAATTTCACCATTCTTGGAGTGGGTTAACACTCTAACGTAGCGAATTAATGTTTTTCACGCTATTTGAGAGTGCCTAATTTCACTCTTTTGTTTTAGGAGGTATAAATGCCTTGCCTCATTCTAACTATACAAAATTATTTCAGAAAAAAAAACTTACTCAATATCAGCTTATTTTGCGGTGACATACTTGCGTGTTTGTATTTTGTGTGTGTGTTTGTGCGTATGTATGTTTGTGACGCTCCGTGTAATCGCGATATCTTGAGAAAGATGACCGACACTTTTTACATTTGGCATATAGATTTGCCATGTTGAAAGGAAGAACCTTATTGTTTTTGGTGGAGGTCAAAGGTCATTTGAGGTCACCAGAGATCAAAGAGGGTCCGAAACCTTGTAATCGCGATATCTTGAGTTAGGAATGACCGGCACTTTTTACATTTGGTATATGGATTTGCCATGTTAAGAGAAAGGGCCCTATCGTTTTTGCTGGAGGTCAAAGGTCACTTGAGGTCACCAGAGATAAAAGACCGAAAATCTTGTAATCGCGATATCTTGTGATAGGAATGACCGACACTTTTCATATTTGGTATAGAGATTTGCCATGTTGAGGGGAAGAACCCCATTTTTTTTTGGTGGAGGTCAAAGGCCATTTGAGGTCACCGTTTTCAGTGGTTTATGAGGACAACAAAGCACCCCTTTTCGGCAAGGAATCACTAAGCCTTTTGACCTTGTGGTTTTCTTCAAAAATGAACAAAAGCTCAAAATAATGACCACTTTGTTTTTAATTACAGGCCAAGGAAAGGCTATTTCCTGTTTGGGGGTTATCAATTTTTCAAAAATTTCTGACAGTGTCCTTTGCAATTTGATCGTCATTCGGTCACAATTACATTTTTCGGACAAAAAAAGACAATTGTGTCCCCTTCCTAACTGGAACGCTCCCGTACGTATATGTTAATATATAAAATATAGAAATTCAAGTATATGAGAAGCCAAACTTTTTCCGAGGGAAAATTTTTCAGTACGGTTCGAGGGTCTTAATCTGCATGATGGCATGGTGGTATTCAGTAACCTCAATAAAACTACAGATCACCCCTACTTGAATTTTCTTATATGAAGATTAGATTCTCCCGTAAAACCCCAAATCTGTCAAAAAATTACAATCTTTCTCTAATATAAGCTTCAGATTGTTAAAAGTGGAAAAATTTTCCAATTTCGATGGATAGTCAGCACAATAAATAACCAGAGGCAACTCTGTTAATGACCCCGACATTCTACCTAATTTTGCTCTGAAACACGTTAAACAAGCCCCATCTTTCATTATAACCATACCAAAAAACAAGATTTTTCTCCATTAAATTCTAGAATTTCTCCAATCAAATTAAAGAAATTAAAACTCTTAATTTTCAAATCGTTCAAAAAAAGCAAAAATCTTTTCTCGCAAACTTTTAATCTCGTTTTGAAGTCTTTGTACGTAGGTTTAGTACGATTAAATGCGTAACCCCAAAAGATTTTTGCTGTCGCCTTTTTAACGTTTTGGATTTTGCTCATATGAAGGACAGATTCTTCAATAAACAACCCAACTTTTAATGGTCCTTGCGAAAACCAAATTTCTTTCAAAAATTTTAAATTTTGTCTTAAAAATAAAACCCAGATTTTCTAGTATTTGCTGAAAAGAAAACCAAAAGATAAACCAAAATCTGCTAAGTCACATTCCACCGGGGCTAACTCTCAGGTGGATCGTCCGCTACATTTCAGCTAGCTACAGTAGCTGGCGCACTACACTAGTTTTTGTCCGGCAAAGAGGTGGGGTCGTGGCGCCATCGTAAGAACTCTAAAGCTTAAAAGAAACCAGAAGGGCGCTCGTTCTTCCCCTAAGGCAAAACGGAAAGAAGCAACATGAAATAACTGCACTCTAAAATAATATATATGGTAAACATTCTAGACCAGTCAGCTAAAGGGTGAAATGTGTAAACTCACTCCACTTCAGTGTTAATTTGCTCTAAGAATGGTGAAATTTACCCCAAGAGTGAAAATTCACTTTCTAACGACTGTATGCAGAGACCACTCTTTTCTTAGAGTGGTCCCGGCAGGCACCTCATCAAGAGTGAAACTTCGATCTTTGTGGACTTCCGCTTTTTGAAGTGAACTTAGAAACTTTCACTCTTCCTACGAGTGAAATTTCACTGCTGTTGTTTTTTAGAGTGTTCCTATTACAATGTATATGCTAAAGAACTTCTTTTTGTTAATGAGCAGCTAAGTTTTTTAAATTCTGCATGCAAACTCAATTCGTCTTTCTTCACCTACAATTAACTTCTCAAGTTAGGTCACCGGTCACAACCTCGGAGAGGAAGGGATACGTTGTTGCTTAATCGTTACCCGTTTAGCATTTTATGCATGCACTGATTTAGATTAAACATTTGAAAGAGGCGTAGGGAGCTTTGTTGCCTCTAAAATAACTTCGGTCAAATTGACCAGCGACTTCGAGTTCAGTGCCTAGTTGATTCACTCGTTAATTGGTCAATTTTATAAAAGTGTTTTGGGTTGTGGGTTACAAACGTTACCTTTTCCTACCCTCTAACTGCACCACTTGTGTCGATTAACTGAAAAATTACTTATGAAAGATATGATTGAGTTGATTTCGACAACTCAATGAGTGTTAAAGAGTCACTGCCACTTGACAATGCTTATATTTATCATAATGAGTGAGTTCAAGATCCATTAGTTAAGGGAAAAATTAAAATTTTGAATATTGTAACGGTTTTGTACACAATTTCTAAGGTTGTCTAAGGTTGACCATTTGTCATTTTTATGTGAAGAAAACTTCACGGGTTTGGAAAAATTTGTTCGATTCCATGAACTAACCCAATAAGCCGATTTAAAATGGATAAAACGTAGTCATAAATAAGTATACCTGAAGTGTTCTTCGATGTCTGATGTTTAAAGTTGCTCTCTTCCTTCAAATTCGGAAACATTCTCGCAAATTTGCACAGTCCTGGAAAAAAAATGTAAATATTACGAACACTTACTAATTTTTCCTAGTACTCAGAATTGTTTTTGTAAGATTTCAAACTTAGGTTAACATTCAATAAACACTTTTTCTAAAGTTCTCCCGACCCTCTGGCAAAGGGTTGTTCGGCGAAATCAAACCCTTCTCCGAACAAGCTATTACGTCCACTAAAGGACAATACGTGACCAACCTCATGGCCCTCAGACCATTTACGTTATTGGTCTGTCATGTATGGCTCAATTCTACACTGGATGAAAGAACAGGTACTACACATGATCTTAGCCAAAAGGCCGAGTCAGTATAACGTAAGGACTATCTGAACATCTCTTACAAAGTTCAATAACAAATAAAAGTTAAAATATATTTGGTCATACATCTTGATCAAGATTTACACCATTGGTTTCCTTCGTGTTACCTCAACCCAAAAAGTGTGGGTAGAGCTTATGTTAAATATAGGGGTAGAAAATGTCTCTCACTTTTCAAAAGTCTTCCACTAACACGCGCTTTCATGAGTTTTTTTTTTGGGAAACTTAACCACAATTTTTCTTGATTAGTGGACAATACGAGGTGTGCAAGAATTTGTGGGCCATATGGCATATTTTATGAATTTCTTCAAAATGTTTCTCCTCCTACCGATTCCCTTGTACGGATCATTGTTTGCTAATGATGATACTCTGTTAGTGGGGCCTTCAATTTCTTCAGGAGGTTTGGGGTTTATGACCCAAGATGGACCTTAGGGCCCACTCTGTGAAATTTACAAAATGTTAAGACCCTCCTCCACTAAGTGTTAAACATAGTTGATGTCATGTCACAAGTAATATTTGGTTAGTGATCTGTGTATGGTTTTCTTAAAGTTTTGGTCAAAGGTCCTATTTGGGCCGCACTTGGCCCTATGTCACATTTTCATAACATTCTTAAAACTGCATACTCCTACAGATTCTCTTAAATAATTTTAAAGGTCGTAATAATGATACTTGGTTAGTTGTACTTTCAGGGTGAGGGGATTTCGGTCAAAAGGCCCAAGAGGGGTCATTTTGTGAAATACTGTAGCTATTGTAAAGTGAGAAGTTTTCTTTCAATTATTTTTTACCTTTGATGACTAATTGAAATGATTCTTGGTCAGTGATCTGTTGATGGTAATTCTGGAAGTCCAAGGTAATTGTACTCTCTTGAGTCCTGAACCCAGAATTTGGAATATTTTTTTTTTTGTTTTAAAGTACAAAAATCAACATTACTAACTTACATTTAAACTCAAACTTCAAATGGATAATGAAAATTTTATCCCATCCTTTTTTTTTTTTCTTAGCTTAGGCCTGCCAATTTCATGGGAAAGAATGGGAACAGCGGAAGGTAGACATTTGTTAGCCTTATCTGAAATTTTTATGCAACTTCTTCACACGAACTGGGTGTAGAATGGCTCTTGTTTTTTATCCTCAGGTTACTTGCCTTTACATAAGGGTATGAACTACATTGAGCAATTAAGATTTATTCCTGACACGGTCCAAGTGCTACATACGGTGAACATCTCGTTAGAGGATGAAAGGTAGTCTCCTCCCTATCAACCACCAAACTTAACCCTACTGATAGATAGTCTTGGGCATTGACGATTAGGCTATTGTTTGTCCAGGGAAGCTAATCACACCTCCCTGGTTTGTCTGACTTCCTAAGCAGTCTTTCCAAGACTGTAACATGGCGGAGGTATCTATTGTGCACCAGAATAGGTCTGTGCAATGTGTGTCTTTGAATCGACAGGCTGAAACTTGATGCTGATCCGCCGACAAAGAAAACAAATCAGTTATCACGCGTGAGGGGAGGCATAGGTTGAGCCAAGATAACCGCCATGGGCTTTCCAGTATAATTCCAGGGAGAAGGATAATAATTCTCTAACGTGAATGCACACGCCAGGTAGGTGAGAAGTGTGTACCGTGGTATTTGATACAAAGGATGATAAGTTGATTACATTTTGGGGTAGGGAGATTTGTGTTAAATATTTTAATCATGGTCGTGCTAATACGGTGACCTAAATGAAGTGGTTCATTTAAAAAAACAATACTGATAGTTTTATCAGAAACCAGTGATAAAGCCAAACACATATCTTTTGCAGTTACATTAACCGGTACTGTTGGTACTGGTATTTATGTGATAACCGGTATACCCCAAGTGTAGGGTTGGGCGACTGCAGCATTGCTGCTTTAGTAAAATTTATCCACATATTTTGCTCGTTTTGTCTGAATTATTCCCGATGAAAATATGGAACGACTTTAGAAAAGTGGGAACATGATAAACGACCGTTTTTCAACTTCAAATGCGGTGTCTAACACCCTTTCGGGTGGTTTTGGTATTAAAAAATAACTCTTTGGAAGAAATGTTTAAGTTAAGCAGAAAAAGCAATAACATTTCTTACCAAAACCACTCAAGAGCAGTCGGGGTTAATAAAATCAAATCTGTTTTTTAACACAATTAACAAAAAATCCGTCCACCGTATTCCAAAGTCTTCCAAATCGTCCCAAACTTCATTAAGCCATTTTTAAAATCTCAGTACGTATTTTCTTCCTTTTGCATATACCTTGAGACAAGTTCAGTAAGCTTTATCTTAACCAAAAATTTTGGGTCAAATGTAGCTCTAAATGAGTCCTTTTTTGACCCGTTACCTTGTGTTGGCTTTTATGAACCCATTTTGGGCCAAATTGTCCCAATGCGTATTTCAAGTTTATATATTAAAAGGCATAAAAAAGAATTGTTGACTTTTCATCTTCGTAAGGTATGTTTGGGCTGATATATAAAAATGCACAAAATTATTCAATTACTTTAAAACGGCAGATTGTGGAAATAATAGGTGAAAGTGGCGTAACCACGGGTAAGGTTTTGGGGGTTAGACCCCCCCCCCCCCCCGTTGACCCAACCTTGCAATGCAAAAAACAATAAAAAAGCGGTTTGTCCTCTCTATCCTTTGACTTTTCTCTCATATCGTGACCCCCCCCCATGACACCAAAACCCTCTCATGACACAATCCTGGCTACGCGCCTGATTGGTGATATTATTGTAGTGCTCAAATAACTGTATTTTCATTGGAGAGCTACTGCAAAGTATGATCCCAATCTTACTGTGACTCGCACAAACGATTCAACAAGAAAACAACAAATTATCCACTCAGTGGGCTAATACGATGTGAGTAAAATAATTTCAACATTCAACATTTAATCGGGATAACAACATGGGTTGGAAAAAAATAAGGTTCATTTGTAACATTTAAAGTGAATATACTTCTAAAAATTCTACACTTGAGGTACACTTGTAATGTTAAATTAACAGCAAAATTCGAGTTGGGGGTCATAGCCCTGTGTAATTTACACAAAAAATGTATAAGCTAAACAGAACAATTTTCACTTCAACGAATATGATATCCTTAATAGCTTACCAGAAGCTTCGATGTCTTTGAAAACCAGCAAGGCTAATACTGCAATCAATTTCGTCTTCTTTAATTTCATGTTGACAATTGTTTTCCCGGGAAAGATTTTGCTGCATATATTATCGGGAGGTGCTGGGAAGTTCCAACTGAAACTGATAAGCTGCAACTAATTGTACACACCGACACGAGTGTCAGTGACTTTTTACATGATTTGAATTTTATTAGCATAGGTGTGAGCTATCACGCGTTGGTCGTTAGCCGTACGTGTAATCATGAATGATCGTTATGTGCTTCTGCAAATATTTATTTATTCTCAGTGACGTTTTCAAATCACAGAAAACAAATTTGTACCTGAATCATTATGCCTGTCTCCTTGACAATTGATATCGATTACAATGCTCTAATCTTCTATATACCGCCCTCCCTTTTTTATCTGTTCGATTAAGTATACCATCTACTTGGCTATAGTATGCATGAACGAAACTTCTCACAATAAAAGGTGTAAGTGGTACTTTGACTCTAATTAGCATGCAGAGACCTGTCCAAAGGGAGAGGGCTGGGATAACACATCATTAGGAAATCTTCCACAAGCCCTGGTGTGCTCCTCAACTGCCAAAAAATAGCTGAAAGCTGAGCTGAATTTGATTTTAATTGCCATCAATTCTACACATGAGTTTTACACTGTACCAAGTCATCAAAATTAGACTATGACTCGTTTCAATGAATTCAATACTCCACTGAGGGTCCTGCTCTGCACACACGAAGTTGTTTTGTATTATCCTTAGAGATAAGGTCTCTAAAAACGAAGGTTATTTTAGGTTGGAGGGAGTTTTACGGCCCAGTTTCCAGCCTGGTTCAAGTCGCGCCGGTCACGAACTCTCTTCCAGTTATGGCTCACTGGCTTGTTTTCCCATGCTGAGCACGAAGCACAATGCCAGTACAAGGATCAGTTTTTAAGGCTTTGGTAAGCCCAGCCGGGACTCGAACTCCCGATATCCGGCCCGACTGCAAGTCTGTTGCTCTAATCACTTGACCATGCAGTCGGTCCACTCAAAAACGGAAGAACTGTAATCGCGAGACCCTGCATCAGTTGACTTCTTTGAGTTACTTCCGTACCTCATTACCGTCATGAAAGCATTGTAGTCTACAAAAACAGAAGCAACGTACAAAGGGGACTTCTTCGACTTAATTTTCTTTATTTGAAACTATCCTGGCATAAATGGAACTTTGAAAAAGAAGACTTTTCATAACACAAATACCCCTTCTACATTTTTTAATTGGAATGGAGATCCGAATTGAACCCCCACCGAGCATTCGCTGTCTCTCCCAAGTTTCGATATGTAAAACAGAGTTGTAATTTTTTACTTTAAATTCTATATGGAACTTTGCAAACCTACACTGTTAAAATATCATGAGTGAATTTTTTTTCAGAGGAAACCGACATAAAAGTTGAGTCGAATTGTTAAGTGACGAAGAGTGCGTTTGTCCAACATTGTGTGAAAGTTTGGCTCAAAACGCTGGCTTAGTTCCCGCTTGAACCTACAATTTTAAAGTGTATAAGACAGGAATGTATAATATCTAATTTAACCCTTTGCAACACACTTACTACATAATCCATGTTAATTCTATGGGATCTTAACTCTGCACTGTATGTGCCTAACGTTACGAAACGTTATTAAACGTTACCACCAAACGTTACCAAGTTGTTGAAATTGATAAAAAAAAACTTTGACAAAACAATCAGACAAAACTCATCCAGAACATCCCAGAAGTACTAACGGGCCGCGGTTTGTTCCACACAGGTCTTCAAACCTCGTTTGGAATGTTTTCCTACCCCACTTGTAGCTCATCTTATGAAGATGACCGTTACCAGAGGGTGATAACTGATGGGACGTCTTCAGAAAAATTCTTTCAAGTCATTTCTGGTGTCCCTCAGGGCATTGTATTGGGGCCCTTACTTATTTTAGCATACATAAACGACTTGCCGGCAAATATCAAATCAAGTGTCGGGTTATTTGCCGATGACTGTTTCCCGTATCGTGAAATAAGAAACAAAGAGGAAACAAAAATTCTTCAACATGATGTTGACAATTTTTGCCCATGGGAATCAATCTGGCAGATGAGGTTTAATAAATCTAAGTGCTTTACTATGAGAGTCTCCCATAAAACAAATCCGAATCCATACTTTTACCAAACGGGCAATCATACTTTAGGTTAATCACCACTCTTACTTAGGAGTTGAACTCTCTTCTAGTATGAACTGTAAAAGAAATATTAATCAAATTGTATCCAAAGCAAACCGGACCTTGGGCCTATTCAGGCGGAACCTCTCTGCCAGATTGGTCTTTAACAACTTCAGTCGCCAATCAAGTGTGTCTGAGATGATTAGAGATCTTAGGGGGACAGCCTTGAAACTCGACGATTTCGGGCACGTCTTGTTGTTATGTATAAAGAAACGCATGGTTTACTTCCAAGTAATGTAAGGAATCATCTTATTGACCTTTCGAATCTCAATCAACGAGCTGTCCGTCGTACTAGTGGTAATTATCTATATCATTATCCCTCCACAAACAAGCTTTGCTTTTAGAAATTTCTGTATCCAAGAACTATCCCTAGCTGGAACCTTTCACCCGAACAGGTTCGCTATGCCCCTTCAGTGGACAGCTGTAAAAGCCAGCTCTTAGCCCTTGATCAAGAGCGTTGTTGCTAGTTTTTTCATCCGACTCCCTTAGCCCTAGTTCAACAGCACGGGATAGCCTGGTCTGGCGTTTGTGCTGCCTTTGAAACAAGAAGAAGAAGAAAGGAAGATGATCTTCACACCACGCTGTTGTATGTGATTGTCATACATATGTGTGGAACAAGTTTTTTTTCAGACAAGAATTTGCGGGGTTAGTTTACTTTTAGCTCTCTCCTACAAAAATCGATCGTAAAATGACGGAGAAAATATTTTTTGAGGGTCAGTTTGGAGGAATTTTTTGATGATTTTTGTAGGATTTTTCAAAAATTAAAATAAAACAAACAAACAAACTCAGACTTGTAAAAGTCCTTTCACTCTATAGTTTCCTTGATCTGTAAATTATTACCTTAGAGTATAGTCAAAGGGTTTTCATTTTTTTGTGCCTGCACGATCTGTTAGCAAATTTTACAAACTTTCCCATTTTTTCGCAATTTTTACCAGGAGACTCATACAGTAGGCAGGATTTTCCCAAAAATTCTTCGGAGACACTACCCACAAAATTGGTTTTATTAGACAATAAGTTCGTTTTAGCCTGTCCTTTATTTTCTTCTATGTTTATCTCTACTTTTCTTACACCGTCAACGTTTCCGTTAGGTCCACATTACAGTAAGGCTGACACATTTTTACCAGAACTTTTCAAATTAACAAGAATGTTCTGGAATTGGAAAAAGGATTTTCAGGTATTCCCAGACTTGCAACAGATCAGTTAACACTAGTATTCAAAAATTAAGACATATTCCAATGGCTTTAACTGGCGCGTCAAAAGCCTGGACATCCCTTCTTGAAACTTGCAAGTCTAACAATCTGCACATGTAATCTGGTTGAAGAAAGGCCCGTAGGGAACAATTTTTTTTTTCATTTTTCCTGTCTTAGCATGTCTTTTACCTGAAGAGAGAAAATAGAGAACAGGAAAATGTATTTGTACCTACGTCAGATGACACTACTGCCCTTGTATGCAGACATTACAACCCTAATAAATATTTGTACCTACGTCAGATGACACTACTGCCCTTGTATGCAGACTTTACAATCCTAATAAATATTTGTACCTACGTCAGATGACACTAGTGCCCTTCTATGCAGACTTTACAGCCCTAATAAATATTTGTACCTACGTCAGATGACACTTCTGCCCTTGTATGCAGACTTTACAGCCCTAATAAATATTTGTACCTACGTCAGATGACACTACTGCCCTTGTATGCAGACTTCACAGCCCTAATAAATATTTGTACCTACGTCAGATGACACTACAGCCCTTGTATCCAGAATTTACAGAGCTAATAAATATTTGTACCTACGACAGATGACACTACTGCCATTGTAGGCAGACTTCACAGCCCTTAAAAATATTTGTACCTATTTCAGATGACACTACTGCCCTTGTATGCAGACTTTACAGCCCTAATAAATATTTGTACCTACGTCAGATGACACTACTGCCCTTGTATGCAGACTTCACAGCCCTAATAAATATTTGTACCTACGTCAGATGACACTACTGCGCTTGTATGCAGACTTTACAGCCCTAATAAATATTTGTACCTACGTCAGATGACACTTCTGCCTTTGTATGCAGACTTCACAGCCCTAATAAATATTTGTACCTACGTTAGATGACACTACTGCCTTTGTATGCAGACTTCACAGCCCTAATAAATATTTGTACCTACGTCAGATGACACTTCTGCCTTTGTATGCAGACTTCACAGCCCTATTAAATATTTGTACCTACGTCAGATGACACTACTGCCTTTGTATGCAGACTTCACAGCCCTAATAAATATTTGTACCTACGTCAGATGACACTACTACCCTTGTATGCAGACTTTACAGATCTCCTAAATATTTGTACCTATGTCAGATGACACTACTGCCCTTGTATGCAGACTTTCCAATCCTAATTAATATTTGTACCTACGTCAGATGACACTACTGCCCTTGTATGCAGACTTCACAGCCCTAATTAGTATTTGTACCTACGTCAGATGACACTACTGCCCTTGTATGCAGACCTCACAGCCCTAATAAATATTTTTACCTACATCAGATGACACTACTTCCCTTGTATGCAGACTTCACAGCCCTAATAAATATTTCTTCCTACGTCAGATGACACTACTGCCCTTGTATGCAGACTTCACAGCCCTAATAAATATTTCTACCTACGTCAGATGACACTACTGCCCTTGTATGCAGACTTCACAGCCCTAATAAATATTTTTACCTACGTCAGATGACACTACTGCCCTTGTATGCAGACTTTACAGCCCTAGTAATTATTTGTATCTACGTCAGATGACACTACTGCCCTTGTATGCAGACTTTACAGCTCTAATAAATATTTGTACCTACGTCAGATGACACTACTGCGATTGTATGAAGACTTCACAGCCCTAATAGATATTTGTACCTACGTCAAATGACACTACTGCCCTTGTATCCAGACTTTACAGCCCAAATAAATATTTGTACCTACGTCAGATGACACTACTGCCCTTGTATGCAGACTTCACAGCCCTAATAAATATTTGTACCTACGTCAGATAACACTGCTGCCCTTGAATGCAGACTTCACAGCCCTAATAAATATTTGTACCTACGTCAGATGACACTACTGCCCTTGTATGCAGACTTCACAGCCCTAATAAATATTTGTTCCTACGTCAGATGACACTACTGCCCTTGTATGCAGACTTTACAGCCCTAATAAATATTTGTACCTACGTCAGATGACACTACTGCCCTTGTATGCAGACTTCACAGCCCTAATAAATATTTGTACCTGCGTCAGATGACACTACTGCCCTTGTATGCAGACTTTACAGCCCTAATAAATATTTGTACCTACGTCAGATGACACTACTGCCCTTGTATGCAGACTTCACAGCCCTAATAAATATTTGTACCTACGTCAGATGACGCTACTGCCCTTGTATCCAGACTTTACGGCCCTAATAAATATTTGTTCCTACGTCAGATGACACTACTGCCCTTGTATGCAGTCTTCACAGCCTTAATAAATATTTGTACCCACGTTAGTTGATATTACTGCCCTTGTATGCTGACTTTACAACCCTAATAAATATTTGTACCTACGTCAGATGACACTACTGAATTTGTATGCAGACTTTACAGCCTTAATAAATATTTGTACCTACGTCAAATGACACTACTGCCCTTGTATCCAGACTTTACAGCCCAAATAAATATTTGTACCTACGTCAGATGACGCTACTGCCCTTGTATCCAGACTTTACAGCCCTTATAAATATTTGTACCTACGTCAGATGACACTACTGCCCTTGTATGCAGACTTCACAGCCCTATTAAATATTTGTACCTACGTCAGATGACACTACTGCCCTTGTATGCAGACTTCACAGCCCTAATAAATATTTGTACCTACGTCAGATGACACTACTGCGATTGTATGAAGACTTCACAGCCCTAATAGATATTTGTACCTACGTCAAATGACACTACTGCCCTTGTATGCAGACTTTACAGCCCAAATAAATATTTGTACCTACGTCAGATGACACTACTACCCTTGTATGCATACTTCACAGCCCTAATAAATATTTGTACCTACGTCAGATGACACTACTGCCCTTGTATGCAGACTTCACAACCCTAATAAATATTTGTACCTACGTCAGATGACACTACTGCCCTTGTATGCAGACTTCACAACCCTAATAAATATTTGTACCCACGTCAGATGACACTACTGCCCTTGTATGCAGACTTCACAACCCTAATAAATATTTGTACCCACGTCAGATGACACTACTGCCCTTGTATGCAGACTTCACAACCCTAATAAATATTTGTACCCACGTCAGATGACACTACTGCCCTTGTATGCAGACTTCACAGCCCTAATAAATATTTGTACCCACGTCAGATGACACTACTGCCCTTGTATGCAGACTTCACAACCCTAATAAATATTTGTACCCACGTCAGATGACACTACTGCCCTTGTATGCAGACTTCACAACCCTAATAAATATTTGTACCCACGTCAGATGACACTACTGCCCTTGTATGCAGACTTCACAACCCTAATAAATATTTGTACCCACGTCAGATGACACTACTGCCCTTGTATGCAGACTTCACAACCCTAATAAATATTTGTACCCACGTCAGATGACACTACTGCCCTTGTATGCAGACTTCACAACCCTAATAAATATTTGTACCCACGTCAGATGACACTACTGCCCTTGTATGCAGACTTCACAACCCTAATAAATATTTGTACCCACGTCAGATGACACTACTGCCCTTGTATGCAGACTTCACAACCCTAATAAATATTTGTACCCACGTCAGATGACACTACTGCCCTTGTATGCAGACTTCACAACCCTAATAAATATTTGTACCCACGTCAGATGACACTACTGCCCTTGTATGCAGACTTCGCAAGCGTAATAAATATTTGTACCTACGTCAGATGACACTACTGCCCTTGTATGCAGACTTCACATCTCTAATAAATATTTGTACCCACGTCAGATGACACTACTGCCCTTGTATGCAAACTTTACAGCCCTAATAAATATTTTTACCCACGTCAAATGACAGTACTGCCCTTGTATGCAGGCTTCACAACCCTAATAAATATTTGTACCCACGTCAGATGACACTACTGCCCTTGTATGCAGACTTCACAACCCTAATAAATATTTGTACCTACGTCAGATGACACTACTGCCCTTGTATGCAGACTTCACAACCCTAATAAATATTTGTACCCACGTCAGATGACACTACTGCCCTTGTATGCAGACTTCACAACCCTAATAAATATTTGTACCCACGTCAGATGACACTACTGCCCTTGTATGCAGACTTCACAACCCTAATAAATATTTGTACCCACGTCAGATGACACTACTGCCCTTGTATGCAGACTTCACAACCCTAATAAATATTTGTACCCACGTCAGATGACACTACTGCCCTTGTATGCAGACTTCACAGCCCTAATAAATATTTGTACCTACGTCAGATGACACTACTGCCCTTGTATGCAGACTTTACAGCCCTAATAAATATTTGTACCTACGTCAGATGACACTACTGCCCTTGTATGCAGACTTTACAGCCCTAATAAATATTTGTACCTACGTCAGATGACACTACTGCCCTTGTATGCAGACTTCACAGCCCTAATAAATATTTGTACCTACGTCAGATGACACTACTGCCCTTGTATGCAGACTTCACAACCCTAATAAATATTTGTACCTACGTCAGATGACACTACTGCCCTTGTATGCAGACTTCACAGCCCTAATAAATATTTGTACCTACGTCAGATGACACTACTGCCCTTGTATGCAGACTTCACAGCCCTAATAAATATTTGTACCCACGTCAGATGACACTACTGCCCTTGTATGCAGACTTCACAACCCTAATAAATATTTGTACCCACGTCAGATGACAGTACTGCCCTTGTATGCAGACTTCACAACCCTAATAAATATTTGTACCCACGTCAGATGACACTACTGCCCTTGTATGCAGACTTCACAGCCCTAATAAATATTTGTACCCACGTCAGATGACACTACTGCCCTTGTATGCAGACTTCACAACCCTAATAAATATTTGTACCCACGTCAGATGACACTACTGCCCTTGTATGCAGACTTCACAACCCTAATAAATATTTGTACCCACGTCAGATGACACTACTGCCCTTGTATGCAGACTTCACAACCCTAATAAATATTTGTACCCACGTCAGATGACAGTACTGCCCTTGTATGCAGACTTCACAACCCTAATAAATATTTGTACCCACGTCAGATGACACTACTGCCCTTGTATGCAGACTTCACAACCCTAATAAATATTTGTACCTACGTCAGATGACACTACTGCGATTGTATGCAGACTTCACAGCCCGAATAAATATTTGTACCTACGTCAGACTACACTACTGCCCTTGTATGCAGACTTTACAGCCATAATAAATATTTGTACCTACGTCAGATGACACTACTGCCCTTGTATGCATACTTCACAGCCCTAATAAATATTTGTACCTACGTCAGATGACACTACTGCCCTTGTATGCAGACTTCACAGCCCTAATAAATATTTGTACCTACGTCAGATGACACTACTGCGATTGTATGAAGACTTCACAGCCCTAATAGATATTTGTACCTACGTCAAATGACACTACTGCCCTTGTATCCAGACTTTACAGCCCAAATAAATATTTGTACCTACGTCAGATGACACTACTGCCCTTGTATGCAGACTTCACAGCCCTAATAAATATTTGTACCTACGTCAGATGACACTACTGCCCTTGTATGCAGACTTCACAGCCCTAATAAATATTTGTACCTACGTCAGATGACACTACTGCCCTTGTATGCAGACTTCACAACCCTAATAAATATTTGTACCCACGTCAGATGACACTACTGCCCTTGTATGCAGACTTCACAACCCTAATAAATATTTGTACCCACGTCAGATGACACTACTGCCCTTGTATGCAGACTTCACAGCCCTAATAAATATTTGTACCTACGTCAGATGACACTACTGCCCTTGTATGCAGACTTCACAGCCCTAATAAATATTTGTTCCTACGTCAGATGACACTACTGCCCTTGTATGCAGACTTTACAGCCCTAATAAATATTTGTACCTACGTCAGATGACACTACTGCCCTTGTATGCAGACTTCACAGACCTAATAATTATTTGTACCTACGTCAGATGACACTACTGCCCTTGTATGCAGACTTCACAGCCCTAATAAATATTTGTACCTACGTCAGATGACACTACTGCCCTTGTATGCAGACTTCACAGCGGTAATAAATATTTGTACCTGCGTCAGATGACACTACTGCCCTTGTATGCAGACTTTACAGCCCTAATAAATATTTGTACCTACGTCAGATGACACTACTGCCCTTGTATGCAGACTTCACAGCCCTAATAAGTATTTGTACCTACGTCAGATGACGCTACTGCCCTTGTATCCAGACTTTACGGCCCTAATAAATATTTGTTCCTACGTCAGATGACACTACTGCCCTTGTATGCAGTCTTCACAGCCTTAATAAATATTTGTACCCAAGTTAGTTGATATTACTGCCCTTGTATGCTGACTTTACAACCCTAATAAATATTTGTACCTACGTCAGATGACACTACTGAATTTGTATGCAGACTTTACAGCCTTAATAAATATTTGTACCTACGTCAGATGACACTACTGCCCTTGTATGCAGACTTTACAACCCTAATAAATATTTGTACTTACGTCAGATGACACTACTGCCCTTGTATGCAGACTTCACAGCCCTAATAAATATTTGTTCCTACGTCAGATGACACTACTGCCCTTCTATGCAGACTTCACAGTTCTAATAAATATTTGTTCCTACGTCAGATGACACTACTGCCCTTGTATGCAGACTTTACAGCCCTAATAAATATTTGTACCTACGTCAGATGACACTACTGCCCTTGTATGCAGACTTTACAGCCCTAATAAATATTTGTACCTACGTCAGATGACACTACTGCCCTTGTATGCAGACTTTACAGCCCAAATAAATATTTGTACCTACGTCAGATGACACTACTGCCCTTGTATCGAGACTTTACGCCCTAATAAATATGTGTACCTACGTCAGATGACAATACTACCCTTGTATGCATACTTCACAGCCCTAATAAATATTTGTACCTACGTCAGATGACACTACTGCCCTTGTATGCAGACTTCACAGCGGTAATAAATATTTGTACCTGCGTCAGATGACACTACTGCCCTTGTATGCAGACTTTACAGCCCTAATAAATATTTGTACCTACGTCAGATGACACTACTGCCCTTGTATGCAGACTTCACAGCCCTAATAAATATTTGTACCCACGTCAGATGACACTACTGCCCTTGTATGCAGACTTCACAACCCTAATAAATATTTGTACCCACGTCAGATGACACTACTGCCCTTGTATGCAGACTTCACAACCCTAATAAATATTTGTACCTACGTCAGATGACACTACTGCCCTTGTATGCAGACTTCACAACCCTAATAAATATTTGTACCCACGTCAGATGACACTACTGCCCTTGTATGCAGACTTCACAACCCTAATAAATATTTGTACCCACGTCAGATGACACTACTGCCCTTGTATGCAGACTTCACAACCCTAATAAATATTTGTACCCACGTCAGATGACACTACTGCCCTTGTATGCAGACTTTACAGCCCTAATAAATATTTGTACCCACGTCAGATGACACTACTGCCCTTGTATGCAGACTTCACAACCCTAATAAATATTTGTACCCACGTCAGATGACACTACTGCCCTTGTATGCAGACTTCACAACCCTAATAAATATTTGTACCCACGTCAGATGACACTACTGCCCTTGTATGCAGACTTTACAGCCCTAATAAATATTTGTACCCACGTCAGATGACACTACTGCCCTTGTATGCAGACTTCACAGCCCTAATAAATATTTGTACCCACGTCAGATGACACTACTGCCCTTGTATGCAGACTTCACAACCCTAATAAATATTTGTACCCACGTCAGATGACAGTACTGCCCTTGTATGCAGACTTCACAGCCCTAATAAATATTTGTACCCACGTCAGATGACACTACTGCCCTTGTATGCAGACTCACAGCCCTAATAAATATTTGTACCTACGTCAGATGACAATACTGCCCTTGTATGCAGACTTCACAACCCTAATAAATATTTGTACCTACGTCAGATGACACTACTGCCCTTGTATGCAGACTTTACAGCCCTAATAAATATTTGTACCTACGTCAGATGACACTACTGCCCTTGTATGCAGACTTCACAGCCCTAATAAATATTTGTACCTACGTCAGATGACACTACTGCCCTTGTATGCAGACTTTACAGCCCTAATAAATATTTGTACCTACGTCAGATGACACTACTGCCCTTGTATGCAGACTTCACAGCCCTAATAAATATTTGTACCCACGTCAGATGACACTACTGCCCTTGTATGCAGACTTCACAACGCTAATAAATATTTGTACCAACGTCAGATGACAGTACTGCCCTTGTGTGCAGACTTCACAACCCTAATAAATATTTGTACCCACGTCAAATGACACTACTGCCCTTGTATCCAGACTTCACAACCCTAATAAATATTTGTACCTTCGTCAGATGACACTACTGCCCTTGTATCCAGACTTCACAACCCTAATAAATATTTGTACCTACGTCAGATGACACTACTGCCCCTGTATGCAGACTTCACAACCCTAATAAATATTTGTACCCACGTCAGATGACACTGCTGCCCTTGTATGCAGACTCACAGGACTAATAAATATTTGTACCTACGTCAGATGGCAATACTGCCCTTGAATGCAGATTTCACAACCCTAATAAATATTTGTACCTACGTCAGATGACAATACTGCCCTTGTATGCAGACTTCACAACCCTAATAAATATTTGTACCTACGTCAGATGACACTACTGCCCTTGTATGCAGACTTCACAGCCCTAATAAATATTTGTACCTACGTCAGATGACACTACTGCTCTTGTATGCAGACTTTACAGCCCTAACAAATATTTGTACCTACGTCAGATGACACTACTGCAATTGAATGGAGAATTTACAGCCCTTAAAAATATTTGTACCTACGTCAGTTGACACTACTCCTCTTGTATGCAGACTTTACAGCCCTAATAAATATTTGTACCTTCGTCAGATGACACTACTGCCCTTGTATGCAGATTTACAGGCCTTAAAAATACTTGTACCTACGTCAGATGACACTACTGCCATTGTATGCAGACTTTACAGCCTTAATAAATATTTGTACCTACGTCAGATGACACTACTGCCCTTGTATGCAGACTTTACACCCCTAATAAATATTTGTACCTACGTCAGATGACACTACTGCGATTGTATGCAGACTTCACAGCCCGAATAAATATTTGTACCCACGTCAGATGACACTACTGCCCTTGTATGCAGACTTCACAACCCTAATAAATATTTGTACCCACGTCAGATGACACTACTGCCCTTGTATGCAGACTTCACAACCCTAATAAATATTTGTACCCACGTCAGATGACACTACTGCCCTTGTATGCAGACTTCACAACCCTAATAAATATTTGTACCCACGTCAGATGACACTACTGCCCTTGTATGCAGACTTCACAACCCTAATAAATATTTGTACCCACGTCAGATGACACTACTGCCCTTGTATGCAGACTTCACAACCCTAATAAATATTTGTACCCACGTCAGATGACACTACTGCCCTTGTATGCAGACTTCACAACCCTAATAAATATTTGTACCCACGTCAGATGACACTACTGCCCTTGTATGCAGACTTCACAACCCTAATAAATATTTGTACCCACGTCAGATGACACTACTGCCCTTGTATGCAGACTTCACAACCCTAATAAATATTTGTACCCACGTCAGATGACACTACTGCCCTTGTATGCAGACTTCACAACCCTAATAAATATTTGTACCCACGTCAGATGACACTACTGCCCTTGTATGCAGACTTCACAACCCTAATAAATATTTGTACCCACGTCAGATGACACTACTGCCCTTGTATGCAGACTTCACAACCCTAATAAATATTTGTACCCACGTCAGATGACACTACTGCCCTTGTATGCAGACTTCACAACCCTAATAAATATTTGTACCTATTTGTACCTACGTCAGATGACACTACTGCCCTTGTATGCAGACTTCACAGCCCTAATAAATATTTGTACCTACGTCAGATGACACTACTGCCCTTGTATGCAGACTTCACAGCGGTAATAAATATTTGTACCTGCGTCAGATGACACTACTGCCCTTGTATGCAGACTTTACAGCCCTAATAAATATTTGTACCTACGTCAGATGACACTACTGCCCTTGTATGCAGACTTCACAGCCCTAATAAGTATTTGTACCTACGTCAGATGACGCTACTGCCCTTGTATCCAGACTTTACGGCCCTAATAAATATTTGTTCCTACGTCAGATGACACTACTGCCCTTGTATGCAGTCTTCACAGCCTTAATAAATATTTGTACCCAAGTTAGTTGATATTACTGCCCTTGTATGCTGACTTTACAACCCTAATAAATATTTGTACCTACGTCAGATGACACTACTGAATTTGTATGCAGACTTTACAGCCTTAATAAATATTTGTACCTACGTCAGATGACACTACTGCCCTTGTATGCAGACTTTACAACCCTAATAAATATTTGTACTTACGTCAGATGACACTACTGCCCTTGTATGCAGACTTCACAGCCCTAATAAATATTTGTTCCTACGTCAGATGACACTACTGCCCTTCTATGCAGACTTCACAGTTCTAATAAATATTTGTTCCTACGTCAGATGACACTACTGCCCTTGTATGCAGACTTTACAGCCCTAATAAATATTTGTACCTACGTCAGATGACACTACTGCCCTTGTATGCAGACTTTACAGCCCTAATAAATATTTGTACCTACGTCAGATGACACTACTGCCCTTGTATGCAGACTTTACAGCCCAAATAAATATTTGTACCTACGTCAGATGACACTACTGCCCTTGTATCGAGACTTTACGCCCTAATAAATATGTGTACCTACGTCAGATGACAATACTACCCTTGTATGCATACTTCACAGCCCTAATAAATATTTGTACCTACGTCAGATGACACTACTGCCCTTGTATGCAGACTTTACAGCCCAAATAAATATTTGTACCTACGTCAGATGACACTACTGCGATTGTATGCAGACTTCACAGCCCTAATGAATATTTGTAACTACGTCAGATGACACTACTGCCCTTGTATGCAGACTTTACAGCCCAAATAAATATTTGTACCTACGTCAGATGACACTACTGCACTTGTATGCAGACTTCACAGCCCTTATAAATATTTGTACCTACGTCAGATGACGCTACTGCCCTTGTATCCAGACTTTACAGCCCTTATAAATATTTGTACCTACGTCAGATGACACTACTGCCCTTGTATGCAGACTTCACAGCCCTATTAAATATTTGTACCTACGTCAGATGACACTACTGCCCTTGTATGCAGACTTTACAGCCCTAATAAATATTTGTACTTACGTCAGATGACACTACTGCCCTTGTATGCAGACTTCACAGCCCTAATAAATATTTGTTCCTACGTCAGATGACACTACTGCCCTTCTATGCAGACTTTACAGCCCTAATAAATATTTGTACCTACGTCAGATGACACTACTGCCCTTGTATGCAGACTTCACAGCCCTATTAAATATTTGTACCTACGTCAGATGACACTACTGCCCTTGTATGCAGACTTTACAGCCCTAATAAATATTTGTACCTACGTCAGATGACACTACTGCCTTTGTATGCAGACTTCTCAGCCCTAATAAATATGTGTACCTACGTCAGATGACACTACTGCCCTTGTATGCAGACTTCACAGCCCTAATAAATATTTGTACCTACGTCAGATGACGCTACTGCCCTTGTATCCAGACTTTACAGCCCTTATAAATATTTGTACCTACGTCAGATGACACTACTGCCCTTGTATGCAGACTTCACAGCCTTAATAAATATTTGTACCCACGTCAGATGATACTACTGCCCTTGTATGCTGACTTTACAACCCTAATAAATATTTGTACCTACGTCAGATGACACTACTGCCTTTGTATGCAGACTTTACAACCCTAATATTTGTAAAATTGCACACCTTGCATTTATCAACCCACTCCGCATATATCTTTAATTAACTCCTTTCTTATTTTTGCCCCTTCCTGTATTTTAACTTTAGAACAACGGTTCATTCCCCTTTATTTTCTTGCATTAGCGTGAATGACAATAATGTAGTCTAGCCTTATTGAAAATCACAGAGTCGGAGTACTTTCGGTGTTATATTTGTTCACTGCTCATCAAGCAGTGATCGTTTAATCAAAAAACTGAAAGAGAGTTCACTATTCTAGTCAAGAAAGTGCATTGGTACAAGAAATCAAGACAAAGTTGGTAGTAAAGCAATATAAACACATCGAACAGTAAACACCAAAACATGATAGGACAATGTATTCCTTTTATAAGCAATTTTAGTCATTTTGCTGTTTGTAAATAGTAAGGCAGGAAATGGTCCATGAGTTGATATCAATTCTTCGGTTCTCTCTTTCTCCTTTTTTTAACATTATTATTTTATTTTAGGAGGATCTAGGTTGCGTGTTATTGTGACGATAATAAGAGGTAGTTATTAAAAGAATGAATACAACAGTGGAAGCAGCAAAACAGTTTCACGCCAAAAGGTTAGGGTACTTTAAGATTTAAAATTGCACTAACTTATAAGTATATACGTCAGGTCTGGCAATTACTGAAAACAGATATGTGAATTTTTCAAATGTATTCGCACATGTAGTTGTTGTGATATATTACAGTTTTGCCAGATGATGGTGTTTTTATTAAATCACCAAAAACACCGTTTAACATAACAAATTCATTTTAACATAAAAAAGTCATTTAGATTTTTAATATTTCTTTGTACAATTGCCACCAAGGCTGCAGCCTTGGCTATCCCTAGAGGACAGTACATTACAATGTCTAAGAGCTGGTCACAATGCAGTGATACTGGATCGAATTACGCTCCAACTTTTGCAACTTTTAACTAAAAATGTTTTCCATATTTGTTAAGAAAGAAACAAAAATTTGCCAAACTTTCGAAATATTTGATTTGTATCGCAGGACTACGAAAATAAAATATGTGTTAATTATTAGGTGACGTCACATCCTCATATTGTTTTTATCGTATATCCGTAGTCTGATAAAAGCTGCTTGTCAATGTGACCTCACGAGATAAGTAGTTTACTTTTTCATGTATATGGTCCCTACATGCAAATGATTTATTTATGCAGGATGGCAACCCCTTTTTTTTTCTGCAATGGATGGAGGAGATGTTAATTATATATTATTTTGTCCCTTTTAAATTCTAAACACGTTCAAACACAGCATGTCTAACGATTAAACATGTTTGGAAGCGAAGTGTTTAGGAATGAGACACGTGTGTTTAGAATCAAAACGTGTCAACAAAGTAGCGGCAAAAGTATTTAGAAAAACGTTAATTCCTGAACGCCTTTTGTGGATGGGTTAAGATTAATCTCTCATTTAAAATGCGACTGATGCGCACTGTAAAAGAATTTCTTGACTGGTTGTTGCTCTAGTATTGTGTCGATTTCGCATTCGTCATTAGGCTAGGTGTTAGCTCAATCGTTAGCCATTTGGGTATTTTCTTGTTTAACAGTGTTCATCGGCTGCAAAAATGTGGTGGACTTTGAAGTTCGACCCCTGGTCATTGGTATTGCGTCAAATCCACACTATAAAAGTGCACGTCCCTTGCTGTTCGTACCCGACACAATGCCGCTGCATAGTGTCCCCTGGGGGACTTCCCATAGGCCAGTAGGCCACCATACCACCATGCTCTCTATGATCCTACCGTATATTTTAAAACGTAGAAAAACTATCAAATTTTATTTTCATGCTCTTCAGCCATGGGGGGGGGGGGTCTACCCCATGTGCATCAGTCTACATTTTTCAGTCCTCAGTCCACAGTCCTTCATGACTACTGCGATAAAGTGCTTCCATCCACCTTAATTGTAAATGTTTCCTTTAGAAAGGAGAATGTTCTATGTAGCCTAATATAGTCTGCTGTGACGACGACGGAGATGTAAGTCTGATGGTTCGATCGGTCGCCGGGGTTATATCCTGGGAGGTAAAGGTTAACTTTCTAACTTTTTTTTATCGTCACCATTAAAAGGTTTTCCTACGCCATTCTGTTCCAGGTCCTGGAAGTTGGCAGAAAAAATTAGGTGGTGTGTTTCTATGACTACACAACATACACTAGGTATGAACTTAATTGCGCACTCTAAAAACATCGTGGTCAAATTTTAACCACGGTTGTTTTCCATTATTTTTCCATACATGGCAAATTGGTGATCACCATCCTGGTAAAATTTTACCAAGATGTTTTTCGAACAGACCATTCGGTCATACCTCTAATCTGTGTTTCACATAGAAATGTAACTGCAACATCACAAAAGTACTGGTTGCCCGACGCATAGTGTGTTCACAGAAAACCTTTGCTAGGAACAACTGTGACGTCATTGTGGAAGACTCGAATACTCTCAGGATTTTCCTTGTTAGGACACTTATCCGAGAGTTGTTGTACTGTCCATGACGTCATGGACAGTACCTTAGGCACGCTTCTCATTTTCGAGGGTCAGTTTTTGCGTTAAATGTTTCTTAATTGTCAGTGAGTGGTTTGCTCTTCGATTGAGCTCATTATGTAGAGTGAGTTACGTAGACGGGAACGAGACTTCATGGTCTCTTTTGGTTATGATATGACCTAAAATGAGCGGTTCTTATTTTCGCATTTATGTATTTTATTGCATTCACGTCCAAAGTTTGTTTGAAATATTGCAGTTTCGTCGTCAAATCACGCAAAAGTTAAGGCTTCACGGCGGCCGTGCCATCTTGCTACGTCTTTTGAACGGTGGCGACCAATTTTCCTATGATCCTCTGTCCATGTATATATCGGAAGTTCGTGGTCATAACATACGCCGAAATCCCACTGCTGCTTGTGTACATTATCTTTCTCAGAATGATGGTTATTCTCAAAATTACCATAGGGGTCTATAGTGTTCTTTTTGTCTGCACTTAGGGTTACGATAGGCCTATTTATATTCTCGCAAGGACATGCATGATCGCCACCCTGGTGAAGAGGTCTAAGAGGAGAGGAGGGGTGGGGAGTTTGGAAATTTTGTTGGTTTTCAATGGTGTCTAAATGCAAAATGGTGCAATATTTTTTGCTTTTACTAGAGTTTCCTTAGACTTGATTGAAGCAAAATTAGGAAAAACTTGTCAGATCATGTCAAAATTAGGCTACATTAAATCCGGTAAAAGTGGGTAATTTTACAAAACCGCCCGGACACCAGCACAAAACAATAAAATGAGGACGTGTCATGGTAAAACCGAACGTCTGGTAACCCTACCTGCAGTGCCACTGTGAGCACCGTTGGCATACTTTGCGACTTCCGGTTGATCACTGCCGTTACAAAGGCATTGCATGAATAGCCTAAAGGTGGTGATTCTTCAATTAGCCTGATAGGGGTTTTGAGAAATAGTGCAGTCCTGCATTATTCTTGCCTATCACGAGATTGCGAGTGGAAAGTAACGAAGGATTGATATATATAACAATTAGCCAACACAGTACTGCATGATTATATTCAGGTATATCACATCGACCTATTAACTTGATAGGACGATATTCTATAAGCTTTAGTACGTAGCCTACCAAATTACGTTGACACAGAGACAATCATGGACAGTAAGTGTTACAATTTTCGTAACCACATTTTCTAGTTGCTTTTAAGTTGGTGATACCTTTCAAAGCATCGGGTATTGAATTTGATTATAGCGGCTTTTCATATGACGTCATAATTTTCCCTGGCAGCAATGTAAGAGTATAATTATGTAACTGCGTGGTAGACCACACTCGACTCGCTATATTTGATCAATGTGTACACAGCGCGTACGCCACATTGCACACCGTGCAGCGCCTTCAGCACAAGGTCATGTAGGTCTTAGTTGGGCATGAGTGTCCTCCAGTATGGCGGATCTGTGACGCAATTTCGGAAAGCCTCTATACGTTGAAAAATCATAGTTATTTAATGATTTTCAATCTGTTCAGTAGTAATTGCAAGGGTGTGAAGTTTTTGGTTATTGCATAAGAGATTGATTTAAACCTCTACTATGAGGAGTTTTTCTCTTTCTTTTTCCATTTTTTTTTTCAACTTTCTTTTTCTTTTTTCAACTTTACATGATATTATTGTCGATGAAATTTTGAACCCATAAAAGGCTTACATTGTATAATCTTTATTGAATACAAAAAGGTTCGAAAATTCGTAACCCCCCAGAGTCTAAGAAATGGCATAACTTTGGGTTTGTAAGCCGAATCCAAGCCTAGTTCGTTCTGCCCGAAAAGACTTAGCTGAGCGCACCATAATTTTAGAGGAGTGTATGGAAAAATGTGAAATACTGCATCCATTCATAAAGTCGAATAAGGCACGTCCTATTGTTAGCAGAACCAACACAGGCAGTATGTTAAATTTACTTTTTTTTAATGAATTGTTTAAATCAATAAAAAGTGAAATCTAAAGTGGTTAGCCATAGTGATTTTAAGAAGAGAAAAATAAATCGTCTCCATTTTGACATCAATCTTGGAAGAGAAAGATAAGGGGGCTTAACTGAAACTGAACATTTTTGGCCAATATTTTGAGCGCTGGATATACTTGAACAGCTTCCCGCGTGTCCTTGAATTCCGGCAATTAAACACATCCTAAAATTTTTCCCCGAATATTCTAATATTTTGGCTAAAATTTTGATGAAAAGATTTGGAGGATGAGGCTAGATTGTTTTCCATAAACTGTTCGGATATGTTGAAAAGTTTTGTATTCTTTTTATTTTCTTTGAAAATTTTACTTTGCCATTTAAAATTTTCCGGGGAAGTTTTAAATAATTGGGCCATCGTATATTCGCTTATTTCGTGCATTATTTTGGGCACATATGTCAACCGTTCTCTTAAAAGTAGCACAAAGGACCCCTAGCTATGAAATTAAGACACGCTGGAAGTTTCGAGTTGATCATTGCGCTATGAAAGGGGAATTTACCTAGAAGTAATTTACTGGAGGAAATTGAAGGCAATCAATTGTCCGGGATGGGGTAACATTCTACAGACGAGGGATTGAAAATATTCCATTTCGGATTAAGGTGTGGATCAGTCTTCGTATTTTGGTGTAAGGGCGGGATGGACTTTCAGATATCTCCAAAATAAGTCTTTTGCTCCAGCTATTAAAAGTGCCATCCCAACTTAATTTCTTTTCATGCTTTTGCGAAAAGTATCCCTGTCTAACAGTCAAAGGTGAGGTCAGCGTTGGGTTAGAACAGTGACGGCACCAAGGGGCATAAAAAGCGTTCTCCTCACACCAGTTATAGCCAAAAGGTCACAATTCGAACCCATTATACCAACCCTGATACTTAATATTCCATGCAGAAGTATGCTTAAACTTCAGACCTAACGGCCCTTAGGTGGCCACTGGACCCCACCCTCATGACCTCTCAATAAGCGATCGGTACGGAGGTGAGGAAGAAAATGTTTCCTACTCAATATTTTCTTTTACCATTAATTTCCCCCTACCCCTTTTTCAAATGTTGGTGGCCCCGACGTGACTGGGCCATGGGCAACCCATCCCGTCCGATGGAAGTATGTTGATCTTGTTGGAAAGATTCCCAAGCAAAAATAATTGTAGCAAAATATAACAGAAAAGAATATGAATATAGCCTAAAAGGATGTGTGGAATTTTCGCCACGTTTGCTGAATGGCATTTCATGGTTAAAATCTCGACTAGACCTGAGATCTCCAGCATGTCAAGCATGAACGTTTTGTACCCACAGAATTATAACACTCTACCTACAGTAGAACTGGCAGTCGCAGTAACTGACGATGATATGTTTTGTGCGTGAAAAGTAAGTTGAAACACATCCTAACACAAACGTTGTACACACGTGGTAGATCCTAAATATATTTGGGCGGTACGTACGTACTTACCTATTTGATATAAAACGACATTGTAGGCCGTCTCTTTTGAGTGCAGCGCAAATATTCATTTCGCAGCTGCACAGTACATGAATTAAGCCAGGAATAGGGACAGTAATTCTGTGTTGAACCTAGGAGAAGGCTTACCGTGTTCATTTTATTTTTATCTTATCACTTCTTGTTGCCAAATGACCTTTGTCCTCCACCATAGGCTATACGGTTCTTCGGCCTTTGAAGTAGTTGTCGTTTTTGCCTTGGGATATCGTGTTTGCAAGAGTCACAAGCACATACATACACACCCATATAGCACTCGCCAACTCCGACGTCAATTACCAGAAGGGAATCTGAGCTGGATATATAGACTGCTTTCCGATTTGCCCGGCAAAGCTCAGCAGGACTTTAATGTGCGTCCATATATACCGCCAGCGGCAACGGCAACGACAAGGGCAACGGCATTCCGGCATAGCTGTTCACATATGACGGCAACAGTTATTGCCGAATACGGTAAAAAAAAACGTTTACCGAATGATACTGACGGGAATTTGCAGCTGACAAATTTGTCTCATTATCGGACATGGCAGACATGGATGAGGAGCTGGTAATATTAATGACAGTAGCGTACCAAATAGATCAGAAGAAAGGGCGGAAAAGGAGAAGATGGTAGGGTGCACAATATTTTAGGAGAAGGCTTTGAGGTATTATTGTTTCTAGGGATAGTTTGCAAGGATACCATCCGGCAACGGCAATGAACCGCCCCACAACCGATTCAATTTTTGCCGGATGCAGTATTCAATAATTTCCGGACAGCCTCATTGCCGTCGCCGTATCAGTGTGAGCAAACCTTTATTCCGCACAAGTGAGTGTGAACGTACCTTTACTTCAACAGTCAGTGATCACGCGGGTCGTCAGCTGCTTCTGAGCTAGCTACACTACTAGATAATGTGCCCATCAAAAGGGTGGGGCTTAATAAACTTTAGGATAGGGGATACTGTGAGGAGCACTTGTAAAGTGTCAATGGGTTTGTGACGTCATAACACCTACCAAACCACCGTAGAAATTTCATATAACTACGGTTATGTTCTAAAAGATAGTTAACTATTTGAAAAAGAAATCAGATATTAACATTCACATAAATTGACTTCTCTCTATTCATATTGATGAAATGCCATACTTGATTCCTTAATTACTTATCGTTGAACTTACATTAAGTAATGTGTAACACCAGAACACTGCTTACAAACATTCCTTTTATGAATCATATTATTAAGTATAACATATATCCACAAGGTGACATGGTATATTCCTACCAATTAGTGATTTCCACATCATTAGTTGTCAGTTCTCCTTGTAATGCATTCAGAATATAACCCAACACTTGAATTCCTTTTAATGTAAATTTTTATATCACGTTTCTTTAACAGTGGACCAATATCCTTAATTGTCTGCATTTAAACTCCCCGAAATTACTATACACATTGTTACTGAATTCCTAATCTACCCGCTTCCCATTTTCTTCGATCGTCGATAGAAATAATTAACACCATTTTTTCTTTATTTTTGCGTTCCTTCAATTTCACCTGCAATGATAGATAGTTCTCAGTGACGTCGCTAGCAATTGCCCGTGTCTGAGAGAAGGTTTGAACCTATACATACCGGGATTGCCGTCAGGCATGTCTGAAATACTCCACATGAAAATGTCCTCTGCCTTCAAGGGAGAACTATCTCTAGGAAGTTTCAATGATAACTCCTTTCAGTGCTCGTGCGCATATTTTCGAATCCCCAGAATACTGTTAAGACATGGGCGTGAATGTCCTCCTAACACAATGATCTCCCTCATCTCTTGCAAACATCAAATCTATAGACGAATCCGGATAGATTGTTATGGTCTGATTTTAGCCGGCCATTACTGGGGTGCATCACCATCTTTAAATTTCCTTCCTTACCTGTTTCATGGATGGTTGTACACTAAAGTGTATCTTGATTTTTTCAACTTCACTGAATACGTGGATTTCAAATTAACGTAGACAATAAATGAAGACGGTTTAAGGCTGATGTACCCCACTAATGGCTACCTAAAGTCACTAAAACAAGCGCTAATCGGATTCCTCTTTAGCCAACAGAATATCGTACCCTCTTAATGTTTAGTATTCCAAAAATAATACCCAATGTTACGCTACGGACCTATATACACATTGAATTTGCACACCTTAAAAAGCATTCACATCATTCATACACTCTAAAAATATAAAGCGTGAAATTTAACTCATTGGGAGTAGAGGTCATAACGCTCACTCCAAAACAGTGGAAATTGACTCCACGAAGGGTGAGGTTCACTCTAAAAGAGTAAAGGGAACTATCCCTGGAGGTTAGTGAGTAGGTTTTTAGTCAATTCCACTAGTCCTGGAGTGAATTTCACTATTGCTAGAGTGAATTAATATCCTAATGAAGTGAATCCAGACTTTTCACTCTGTTAGAAAGGGATACAGTTCACTCTTTTGGTTCATGTTGAAGCTTTTCCGGGCTTTATTAATGAAATTCATGTAATTGAATGAGTATTTGAGGTCCCTTTTTTAAATTGATCTTGATAGGGACACCTATATACCTCTTACACTGATCTTGACAGTCTCAAACCGTCATTGTGGGGAACTTCCACCAGTTGCTCTTGCTCATGAACAATCCTAGTTACTGTGTCATCAGAAAAATAGTGAATGCAATCAAATACAGGCCCGTTCCTTTTTCTAGTTTTGCCCTGTCTCCTAGTTAAAATTAAGGAAATTCACCAGACATTTTTGGTGAGTAGCTTAGCATTACCTTCCTTTGTCCTTTCACACATTTAATTGTTCCATGTATTATTCTCAAGGTATAAGATGGTATCGAGCCTGAAGGCACCAAATAATTCCAGTTCCGTTATCATATCCTCTTATCCTATACTCCAGGTCCTCTACATAATCAGTGCGGGCGTAAGAATATTAAAATGGGGAGGGGACTAAGCAGTGGCGGAGCTAGGGATTTCGGTCAGAGGGGGCGAAAATGATCCGCAAGGGCGCTTCGAAGGGGTAAATACCCCAAGCCACGGCTTTTAAGACATTCCATTTGATTTTCCGCCACCTGGTAGAAGAAGACTTCGCCATTTCTCCTCAGCAGGTTTTTCTATTAAAACATGTTTTAATTTTGTTTTTATGGGCCTCCGCAGAAGAAAATTCGGATAACAAAATTCTTATAGGGGGAACAAGATCCGCGCCATCATGAGTTTGCGTGGAGCGCAAGAAAATTTTGGCCTAAAATCCCTTCCAGATCGCTGGAAATGGCATGATTTCTAAAGCCTATTTACCGCATATAAATAAGGAAAACACTGTGTGAACTGTTAAGAAATGTTGATGTTAATTTTTCTTCGTCTTTTTCTTTATGTTTTCTTCGTTTTTTCAGGTTCTTTATTTTCCAGGGGAGGACAAGTTTCCCCCTTGCCCCTACCTGCGCACGCCCATGTTTCTATCCCTCTTTTCACGATCTAGTATGAAGTCGGTCGTTATATTTTGTGTTATTGTCAGGTCTCGATTTAGGATCATAATGTAATAATGGGCTACTTTGTGAAGATAAAGATTAAACCTGTTAGAGCCAAAAAGCAAGCAATCTTACAAGGGGAAAAGTTATGAAAATCAATCACCGTTAGGTGTACATTTTTGGTATTTGAAAAAAAGTGTACATTTTTGGTATCTGGAAATCAAGATAAGTGCACGAAGAAATAGACATTAATTAAGTACATTGCAAGAACTATCCAAGGCAAAAGGTTAGTTTGGCTCTCTAGGTACAGAATTCATAACAAGTAAAAGTAGCCTAAATTTAGGCTTATTATAGAAACAATTTTCTGGCTTTTGAGAACACGAAAGTACAGAAATAAGCATTTTAACGCGACTATCGTGCAGTGTCAGAAATAGCCATTTATCATGAGAATGGTCAATTGAAAGCAAAATGGAAACTGCTCATTAGAACTCTCTAGCCATTACCATTATCTGATAACAGTTTTATTTTATTTTAATCTGAATGTTCTCTTCAAATTATTTTGAAAATTTTTCGAAAGGTATTTTGGTATCTTTTTAAACCCCTTTTAATGTCTATGTTGACAATTATCCCCGGCTATTTGCGCTACAATTATTGTTGCGCCCTTTGCAACATGTTTTATTGACCTGGAGGGTGAACTTAATGTCAGCCTGTGTATTTTGTAAGCTTATAATCACGCTCGGTGTGGAAGCATTTAACTAAGCACATCGACAACTTCATTAGTGCGTATAAAGCATGAAGACACGTTTCGGCAAAACTTATCCCTTTATCACAGAAGATGACCCATTTCATCAGAATAAAGTGCAGATAGTACAGTTATTGGTGGCCGTTTGATCATTTTGTTATCCGGGCCTTAAAACAAGGCTATTAAATTATATCTTTTGCCAATGATGGCGTAAGAGTAAAGTATGTTTAAAACCTAAAAAGGGCACCAAAAGACGATTTTGGTCCGTCAGGGGGGCGACCGTCCCCCTGACCATATGGCAGCTCCGCCACTGGGACTAAGAGCAAAGGATATTGTTTGTAGGCCAAAATTTTCGGGTGGAGCGCGAAACCGAGCACAAAGCGCTAGTTCCTTGTGGTGGGGTCCTGGGCCGAACTCCTGGAACGTCTACGGTTTAATCGAATCTGTGGATGACAAAATAAAGTCTCTGGAGGGGAATATTATTTTTTTTTTCGGGTGATAATATTTTCGGGTGATCTAGCTCATACCTGACCTAACTTCGGGAGGAGGGCAAGTGCTATGGTGGACAAGAATAAAGTCTGGGGGCTAATGCTCCCCTTATCCTCCCGTAGCGCCGCCACTGTAATGTAACACACATCCATTCGAACGTCTAAAACTTATTTCAAATTATTGTTAAAGTGTACCTAAAGCCCAAAAAATTAAAAATATATATTAAGGAGCATGAAAAGGAATTATAACAGTTCCACTCCCATCTTGGTAGGACATTCCTGAGCTGATATATAAAATGTTGAAGTTTATTCATTTAAAACAAATTGGTCCATTGCGTAACAATTTGTGACTATCTTGTTGTACAACTCACACTATCTGCTTTGTTTCCCTTTAAAATTAAAAATGTTTTTTGACCTTGAACACTTCCTGTTTGTTTGGATAGCGCATTGCACAGAGAGGGCTTAATTACATCACCTCATAAGAATAACATTGATATCACACTTTAATACAAGGTGTAGTAACTTTCTCAAAAACGAAGAAATACAAAGATTGTTATTTGAGTAGTACAACAATGACATCACAAATTATTGCGCAACCTACCATTTAAGTTCAGTGAATTAACTTCATCATTTTATATCTCAGCCCAGGAATGTGCTATGAAGATGGGAGTTGGACTGTTAGAAGTCATTTTTCATACGTTTCAATATATAATTTTGAATTTTGTGACTTTAGGTACACTTTAATCTTGAAAACCTTACTTATTGGCATTTGGCTTAGTGCAATAGTAAGTTACATTTAGATACTTATACGTGCCGTGGCAAGAATCTTTTAACACGGCATTATTGACTGACACATTGCACATTACCCTTCCGTTACACCTGTCCTGCACAATGGATGTTTTATCCGATTTGCAGTTAGTTTCCTGATGAGAGTATAAGAAACAAAAATTGTGAAAACAATGTCAAACTGGAACTTTTACATGTAAAATCTTCATTGAAACAAGTTTATTATAAATATTACCTCTCGGTGATCGGTGTAGTGAAAGGATGGAGATTGACAGGTTGCATCTAAGGCACGGACTTCCTATGTATACATGGACAGAGCATGTAAGGCGTTCGTCCTATCCGTAGATTGTCGCCACCGACTGGGACAAAAAAGGGCGTACCAATATGGCCACCGTAAAGCTTTAATTTGTATGATTTGACGACGACTCTGTAATATTTTAAACGAAAGTTTTACTTGAATGGGAAACAATATCATATTCCTGCAATACATGTAGTGATTTTGGCCTTACCTTGCATTATGTCGAAAAAATTTCAACTTTCTGGCAAAGTCTATCGATCTACTTGAGGAAGTCCAAACTTTCACACAAAATCATAGCAGACGGTCATCTTGGTGAGCTTTTTCTCAAATGTGCAGTAGTGACGATGTACCGTGCAGTAGCTTATACTCTGTCCATGTATAGGAAGTCCGTGATATCAGGCCACTTACATTCCAAATCTCTCGAAAGGGAAGAGGACACCTCGACCCCTTATGGCCTCAATCAAGCCGACAATCAGGCCCTGCAGTTGGTTACCCTTAAACAAAATCCTCTACCTGCTCCAGTGTGTTCAGCTTCTTATTCAAACAATGGGAATCATTTCTTTACAAATAAAACCTAGACTTTCACTGCGCCTTAACAAATTTTTGGTTACGCACCTGATATTAACAAGGCCATAACAAACTGCACTCATTCACATCCGAGTTCAGATAAACTTTAGGTCAACCAGAAAGCCAAAAAACTTAGTGACTCCTTGCCGAAAGGAAAATTTTGAAAAATTTGATTTTTACCTCTGGTGACGTTAGATGATAATGTTGGGAATTCTTGGAAATTTCTGCCTTTTGATGTCTGACATTCCCAGACCACATAGTTCTGACCTTCCAAAAACAATAACAGTTCTTTTGTTGGCCATACTGAATCCACATACCACTTATGAAATTCTTCTGAATTTCCTACTTGAAGGCATCTTGTTAACAAAGTTGCTAAGCGCTTGTAATCTCATATGACATTTAACCCTGTTGACCTGGCATATGACCTCTTTTGTCCTGATATTTGGCCACTGGTGACATGGCATTTGACCTCTAGTGACCTGTGGGCCGTTCCACAAAGAGTTACGCACAATCTTAAGTTTGATTCACCATACTTAAGCCAACAGTAAATCAAACTTAAGATCGTGCGTAACTCTTTGTGGAACAGGCCCCTGGTGTTTGACCTCTAAAGACCAGGAATATGACCTTGGTTACATGGCGTATTACTCTTTGTGACCATATATGACCTCTGCTGACGTGGCTGATCTCTACCAAAAATGGTTTTCCTTTCATTGTGTTTAACAAGGTTTTCACAACTTTACTTTGGTAAAACCAAATGGCCTTTGACCTCTACCAAAACAATAGGCTTCCTCTTCTCAAGATGCCCAGTTTGCATATCAAATAAAAAGTGCCCATCATTGCTATCTTGAGATACTGTGCTTACAGGCCATGCACGAGCTTTTCGCACCACCAAAAACGATAGGTTGCTAAATATGAAAGGCATCTGTGATTTCTATCTCGTGATATCGTATAAGCAAGCCGGTTTTGAGTTTTTCTCAGTTTTTCCTCCGGTGACCTCAAATTATAACTGACATCTGCCGAAAATAATTGGTTTGCATGACAAAGCTATATAGCAAATATGAAACGTTTAAGTCGTTCCTTATTTAAGATAACATATTTACGAGGTTTTTTTATTT
Organism: Holothuria scabra; assembly: GCA_037179385.1. Classification (NCBI taxonomy): domain Eukaryota; kingdom Metazoa; phylum Echinodermata; class Holothuroidea; order Aspidochirotida; family Holothuriidae; genus Holothuria; species Holothuria scabra. Next base: position 10,276,875 of record CM074197.1, read on the forward strand.
TTTGACCCCTAGTGACCTCAAATGACCTATGACTTCCACCAAAAACAAAAGTGTTCTTCACAACATGGCAGACCGATAAAAAATATGAATAGTATCTGTCATTCCTATGTGAATAGAAGTCGGTCATTCCTTACTTGTGATATTCCTACGAGGTTATTCGGGTTTTGACCCCAAGTTACCTCAAATGACTTTTGACCGTTATCCAAAACATGATAGGCTTTTCTTCTCAGCAAATCTATTTACCAAATAAAAATGTGTGGGTCATTCCTACCTTGAGATATCATGTTAAGAAGCAAACGTGTCACAAACGCGCCCAGAAAGACACACACACTTGTTAATACCGCCAAACATAGGAGCCCTTTGTTCAACCATTGAGCCTTGGACGGCTGTAGGATGGCATAGTATATATTCTGATAGTAGATGCTGTGCCTTGGTACAGCAAAGGGTGAGGGCGCTGTAAATATATGTACACCATATAATATTTTTTCTCCACAAGGAACTGAGGACGTAACGTGATACACACACATACCTGCAAACGAGGACGGAAAGCAGCACGTAGAGCATTAAGGACCGGCCTTATATTGCTTTTAATTCAATAGGAACCTTTCATGAAGACATCATTTAGAACAATAAGGGGCTATTCAAAACTATGATTTAAAATGGGGGACTGTCCCTAGTGTTGGATGGGTCCCCGATTGGTAGATGTGTATTCACAAAAACGTGCCCGGTTGACAGCATTTGTTAACGTGATCATAATCACGACATCACCATACCTTCAGCAAGGAATCAAAAAAGTACTTCCGGTTTGGGTGATCGCAAAGCGTCGTTACGTTATCTTGACGGAACATCTCATCATCCTTCACACTTCGAAACATATTGTAGGCCTCTGAGCTGGCCGTAACGAAAAAGGGCTGGTGCAAGAACAGTTCGCTATGTTGAACTGATCACAGCAAAGCTAATTCTACGTTGTAGAATTCTGTTGGTCCGATTCACTTTTTTATGTCATGAGTGCATAGAGCATTATACAAGTTCCTATACTATCCTGCTCCATATGCGACAATGTTGCTAAGGCATCAACAATATTGTAGCCTCTTCTCTTCATGAGATGGACCTCTTGCTCTGTAAGGAGCTTCGAGATGCCGAATAGTGTCATTTATGAAGCATTTGAAGTATATTAAAACGCTTAATTTAAGGTCAATTGGATGCACTCCTGTTGCTAGGTTAGACTCGGCCAGATTAGTTCCGAGTAACTTCCCTCAACTAGTTAATGTTTCCCCGATTGCTTCAAGAGGTCTGGTTCTTGTCCAGCCCTTCCTCATCAGCCTATGCTATCGGTTTAAGGATTCGATCGGTACAATCAATAACAGTGTGGAAAGCATGTAATGTATGCTTCGATTGATATTAATTTCGTAAATTGTACGGAAAGATTACCAAATGCCTACTTACATCTGTTGTACCCTCCCTGTTTTTCGGATCCTCACAGGCAACGTTTCCTGTAACCATCCTCCCATACATCGCTTCCTCAATAGTGATATGCTTACCACTACTGCATGTTATATTGAGAGTCTTTTCCTCACATTCAACCACAAACGCAGGTACAATGTCTGCAACTGAATCAAGTAAAATATCCTTTGTTTGGTGACGTTTCTACTCTTCATGTATAAATTGTATTCTGAACAATGTGCCCTATGGCATGCAGGAAGTAATTACACTACAATTTTCTTTCCGTCACTGATGTAGATGTTAAAGGATTAGCATGAACGTTGCAATGCTTCACATTCTTCATGAGGCATTTTGCAAGTTGGGATGCTGATTCACACCTTTTGACTGGATTTTTCCTCCTCTTTAAGTATAATATCTTGCTTGTTTTATTCCACACATGCAAACACAATGTGCTGCTTCTTTACGCATGTTCAAAACCTGTTGTGTGACTGGAACTCATTAATTAAAGACAACACTCACCACTCCGAAAAAAATTTGTGATAAGGGGTAGTTAAATACTAAATTGGTACTACTCTTCGATTGACATCAGATTCAAAAAATGCGGAGTGGGAAATGTTAAACATTGTGCACCGAGGACATTCATCAAACTAAGTAACCAGAAACAACGTTAACAAACAGTTTAGTGCACGATAACATATAGAATGGCACTCCATAAGGCTCACCTCTTATGATGATGTACTATAATTATACGTTCATGTACCAAACACATACGATGACGTACTAACTTCATACGATCATGATGTAAATTTACACCATCATATACTAAAACCATAAGTTCATCGTGTTAAATGTTACGATGTACATGTAAAAACATACGTTGTACATCTAAACCACATGTTGTACATGTAAAAACGTATGAACATCATGTTATTATTGTCCCTTCCGCATGCCATACTGAGTGAGCCTTTCGGCGTGCCAGAAGTCCGCCGAAACAGCCAGTAGACAACGGTACGAAAACTCTATCTTTTCTTGTGGGAATATGCGTGACGATTCATGACGTCATTGCTCATTAATACTTAATGAGATAAAACTTGCCGTTTTCGAGGGCTTATATATCAGTTATTAGGTCGTTTAAAAGTTTTTGCTGTAAGACCCCTGGGCCATCTTATGTCACCAAAATTAGACAGATTGTTTTCTTTAGTAGATTTAACGCAATGTACCATCGAAATTTCCAATCGGACCAAAATTTCCACAGGTAGTAGCTTCAACATTAATTCTTTGGGCCATTTGCATTGACGGGGGTCTATTACCATTCGATATCCACAATTTCGTACATGATCGTATGAATTCAGTACATGTACGTATGCAATCAGTAAATGTACGTATGAAATCAGTACATAATCGTAATCAATCAGTGTATATCATCGTAAGCAGAGAGTACATGAACGTGTACTTTTACTACATCGCTTGGGTTTAGATGATCATCGTATGTCGGTGAGTCTTTCGGCGGATTTCCGGCACGCCGAAAGGCTCAGTTAGTATGGCATGCGGAAGGGGCAATAACAACATGATGATCATACGTTTTTACATGTACAACATGTGTTTTTAGATGTACAACGTATGTTTTTACATGAACGTCGTAACATTTAACACGATGAACTTATGGTTTTAGTATATGATGGTTTAAATTTACATCATGATCGTATGAAGTTAGAACATCATCGTTTATTTTTGGTACATGAACGTATAATTTTAGTTCATCATCATAAGCGGTGAACCTTGTGGCGTGCCTTAATATAGTACTGGCACTTTATATGCGAAGCAGGATGTTCTAAATTAGGATTGCGTCAGGCTCAAGTTGTTTCAGAAAAGTTGTGGAAGAAGCTAACACCTTAGAGGCTGAGGTCTGGGGTAAGAAAGTTTGATTTGCCTTTCAAGCACGAAGGTAAATGAGAGCCTGGCATTCTTCCTTTATAGAGGTGGAAAGATGGAGCATGGGGTGGTTTTGAAAAACCTACAATCGGAGATTTTTAAGAGCCAAGTCATCATTAAAGGATTAAAGGCGTATGTAGCAACTACTGAGCAGTATTTTAGGGCTGTTCACTGTAATGGTTACATTTACGTTTTCTAATCCCTCCGCTTTAGGAACACTTGATTGTAACATGCTGATATGCATACTGCATGTAGCCAGGGTTTTTACATTGGAAAGGTTTTTCGGAGAGTGATGTGGAGAAGGGAAAAGACGTCCCTGTGGTTGGGTTGAAAAAAGTCGGTTGTTAGGTCTCCATATTATTTTTGGGCCTAAAACATCGTTCATTTTGTTGTGATCTTTTCTTTTTTACTTTTCTGCCATTATTGTTTCAAGCTTGAATCATGAGAGATCTATACCTACTCTCCGCCATTAACTACCCGTCTGAAGATATTTATACACCAAACCGAGTCTAAGGGAAGTCTTTTCCCTAGTATACACTCTAAAAGCAAAGAAATGAAATTATTCACTCTCTAATAGAGTGAAAGGTGTAAAATCGCTCTATTAGCGTGTCAATTCACCCCAAAAAGCTTTAAATTCATTCCAAGAAGATAAAAAAATCCACTCTTCCACGAGTGACTATAGTGACCACCGTTTGCTCTTCTTAGAGTGAATTTCTGCCCTTTCGGAGTGACTTTATAGCTACGTTTGCTCTCATAACGAGTGAAATTTCACTCTTTCTTCTTTTTAGCGTGTACCATGTCAACAGAACGGAAACCTCCAGATTAAGACCTATTCCACGTAACAACTTTCATGTTATTACTGTATTATTACTGAGCCCAACAATTGCATTTTGGAAGGGATATTGATGGTGGCTAATATTGAACATATCAACGTATCAGTGGTGTGGCTACGGGGACGGTTTGGGGGGTGGGGTTGAAGCCAACCATGACCCTGACAAAAATAATTACAAAAATGACAATAAAACACATGATCTCTGTACAAACGTTATTACATCTGTGGCAAAAATATTTCATCATTTTTCATCTGGAGACCTAAATAGCCGTTTTTACTCCCTCCCCTTAGACCTTTCCGTCATGTCGTGCTTCAAAACCCTCCCCATGACACGATCCTGGCTACGCTATTGCAACGTATGCAATGGTTTTGATAATTAGTAATGATTTTGTCATTGATCTCAACATGTCCAACTCCTAACGCTTAAGATGTCGACATGATAAGATAAATTATTTAACCATAATTACATGCAGTATCACTTTAGGAACTCAGACATTCTCAAAGAATGATTGCTTTGCATCTTTTAAATATTTGTCCCCTTTTCTTTTCTGACAGTGAATTCGCCACCGTGTTAATTAAATAAGTCGTGGGTTATTGGTTAACTTCCTTCCACATCATAAACGCAAATTAATCGCACAGAAAACACAGTCCTTCAGTACATTGAATCTTGTCATATTTGCGGCAGGTCCAGCAGGTCATTCAGATATCTTGTTTAAGTTTGTTTTTCGTTTGTTCTTTCATTCATTACGTTCTGTACACTTGAACTTGACGAAAGTTATAAAAAGAAATGTATAACCTTCTTTTTTTGGAATCTGAATAGAATTAAAAGATGACCAGTCGTCTCATGAAAATGCAATAAAAACTGTGCTGGAATTTGGATGACGCCACAAAATACACTTGTCTTAACTCCGATTGCGAACTGATTCAATTCAACGACGATAGTGCGAACGTTTTTCATACGCTACCACGAATGTGACACTATCCATAGTGTATCGAATCGGTTCGCTATCTAAGTTTCGACAACGGTAATCTGTAACGTCATGCAAAATACGGTGTAGCTTTTATTGCATTTTCAAGAGACGACAGGTCATGTTTACTCTGAAGAAAATCCTGTCTCAAAATGCACAGAGGACGGGTCATTCTTTGGAAGTCTATTAAATAAAGTAACAAGGCATTAAAAGAAGGACAAGTAAACGACTTCATTTCCAGAGTTTCCACATTTATTGCCAGAATTTCCCAATTTATAACCAACTCTGACGACAGCTAGTTCTGCAGCGTAAGCTTGGCAAATACTTTTATGTGAAATAACAAGAAATAAAATGAAATTTGGTATTTGCTTTGGCAAAGTTACATATCGGTAGTCAATGTCAATGTTAAATATCATTACGTTACATTATGTTCTGACTTTGTATACCTATACACACACATTTTTAGAACAAGCAGCATAACGTACCTTGTTTGGGGGTTGAAGCAGAAGATGGCTGAGCGGTTGAATCTATGAAAAGTAGAAATCAAAACCCAAGTATGAAAAGTTTCCCGTAAGAAGGGAGAAATATTTCTTTAGATGTGGGCAGTCCAAAACAACCTTCAGTAGCCTGATTGCAAATTTTTTGTTTGGGTCTTATTTCAGCCTGTGAAAATATCGAATGAGACTCACTAATAACCTGTACACTACTACGATCCGGTTGAAGTGACGCGACGAAATGATTCAACGAAAATCACGCATGTGTTGTCACTGCGATAAAGAATAGAAAGGTCGACCGTATAAGTGACCTTTTAGGAGGTCCAGGTATCTTCTACTTAAATCATAGGGAGTAAAGAGTGTATTTTGGCTAGAAATTTCCTAACAATTTGTACCAAAGGTGGTTTTGAAGTTTGCAAATGGAAGATAGCTCTTTAAAAGTGATTTAAAACAATGTTTTGTGGAAGTATTGATGTAAAAATCAAAATAAATGTTGAGCGTCCATGCAAGAAACACGGTATTATTTTACTTTGCTCTCTGTTGATATAAGGTCACAACCACTAACTGACCCGAATGCATGCACTGTGCATGCTATTACGTAACTGCGGTCGAAAAGCCGGCTGGACGTTTGAACTTCCAGAGGGTACAATGCCTTCCACTCAAATAGTAGGGAGTAAAGCTGTATCTTAAACTAAAAAAAAAAACCTCACAATTCTTAGCTAGAGCATCGAAGTACCTTTTACCATGGATAACGAGTAGTAAAATTGTAATTCTAGGCAAAAATATTGACAAAGTAATGATGTATAAATGTCAGTCACTTTGTGAAAACATGACAATATTTGACTAAGCCCTGCTATCAAGTAATGTACAACCACTTAGTAAAACATAGCTTTTTCAAGATTGCTACATTTTACAGAAGGTACACATATTTCTGACGACCTCATGTGGACATATTGTCTGGACGAATTTTGATGTTTATGCAATTATGCAATCAGAAATTATAAATATACCCGATGAAAGTCACTGAGTATTTTTTCAAAAAGAAACAAACAGGCAAACATTGCAATATATATTTGGTGAATCAAGTGTCCAGCAATACCATTCACACATATGACCCTCTTAAAAATTATCTACCCTAGCAACAACGACCTCAGTCATCCAAAATGAAGACAGGCCTTGGCTTGGTATTATTCTACTGAAAACAAAACAGAGAAAAGGAATAATTCTCAATCGTTTAGCTTACAAACCACAGCTTAAGCCAACACTAAAATGCAGGATCCTACACATGTTTTGCAAAAGTGTAGTCTGCACGAGTCCAAAGGATTTCCCTTTCGGGAAACCAAAAATGGCTTCATTCTTATAGCGGTCTCAATCTGCATGACCTACGTATTACGCGTCAGTCTCCTCAGTTCATAGGTCATAGGGCTATAGATCCTCGACTACGTCACGGATCCGTCATGCTGGAGGACAATTGTGACAAATTCACTCGCATTACACATGGTGCACTGCTACATACGGAGTGTACACACACTCAACGAATTGAATGTGGTCTACGACTCTACTACGAAGAAACATGTACTCATGCTGATGAGCAAGGACGCCTAAGCCTTAGGATTTCTATGCTGACCGGTATTATGACGTTATTTGGAAAGTATCTATAGAGTACAAACATAGCGAATGCTCAGAAATATAACTACCCTTAACTGGCTCATTGTTCGAATCCACAAGTTTCTCAATCCGTTTCTGACACCTACTGCAGAGTGTACAGTAGCCATGCTAAGTCTGATACATATTCTCCATAACTTTAGTGCAATCGTATACCCAACGCAGGTAGTTAACCGGGTCTGCGTTCACCCTATAAAAACACTTTTGACCAGTTTTCCAATGGATGTTTCAAGAATGCCCCGAACTAAACCTGGTCAAATGGTTTGACTAAACTATGGTCGAATCCGACTACTAATTGTTCAAATTTGACCAAAGAACTATAATAACATATGTTAAATGTAGTGCGACATCAAAATGACAAAGTTGGGTAATTGATGTCACAAGAATTACCACCAAGAACATGGCCGCAATATCCTTCAAAATCCATCAAACATTGACCATTTTAAAGGGTAATTTCTTATTTGCACTAAACAATGAATAAATGTGAGCTCAATATGCAAATGTTTATTTGTTTAGAGGGACATGCCATGGATGCTATTCTTTTTTCAATCTTCATTTAAAGGACAGTTGTAACATTAGTATGTCCTGAAGGTTTTACTTTCAGAAACTTAAATTTTATCCTTGAAAATAATCAGCATCATTTGCCAAACCGTAAATTATCTGATGAGTATTTAAGAGATAATTAATATAGAGTTAAAAAAAGAAACATCAACACTTTTCAAAAAACCTAATCAATATTTTCGCATAAATAACATGTTTCTTCAGAAACATTTAAAGTTTTCAGAGGTTTATCTCAAGAACCGTAAAAAGTAATAAGATAATTTCAACGTAATTTTCTTTAGGAAAGACAACTCTTTAACAGTCAAGTAAAGTCTGGGCTTTTTGCTGACATGTCACACTACCTCTAAGGCCATGCTATTTTTCACACTTAGAAAAGGGAACATACTTTTCCATTCTTGCAAGCGTTTCAACGTTTATATCATAATAAATAAGCACAGTATGATGTTATTAGATCAGTGACGTAGCGTCCATATGGTCTGGGGCGACCCATTCGAAGAGGGCCGATGCGCACTTTTAAGAAGTAATTGATAACTGGCTGTTCGACGGATCAAAAGTTCCCGCCAACACCAATTTAGGTTTTGACAGTCATTTTTTCGTGTCGCTGCAGATCATTTTCTTCCCCTCTGAACAAAATCCCTAGGTCCGCCTATGTATTCAGACCAAACAGGGACCGTTAGTTGTTTAGCAGTTTGAGCTGACGATGGTTGAACCGTGAAGGCTTTCGAATGGGAAAATTGAAGGATAAAGGCCTAATTACATTCATTCATGACTGGAATCAACTGCTTTCCAACCTTCCCTCGTTAATGTAATCGATACTTTTTGACATTTCTCTCTTATTAGCGGATCGAAATCAGAGGGAACAGGAGTAAATGCAATGTCTTAATCCTTAAACATTGCGTATGTAGCTTCTCAGGCCTGTATAGCAAGGCAAAATGTCAAAAGCAGCGAAATGGATTTCAGAACTGTGAATTTATGTAAGGTTTGGCTTAAACAATAAAGTGACATACATTAAGGCAATATTGATATTTTTTTATTAGTCCAACAACTGACTTACAAACGAGCACGTCCATTTGTGGTAATAGTTTCACAAGTAAAATATGATCCATCGTAATAACTAGGTGCAGGTCTCAGGCCATACAGGGAACTGTAAACACGGATTGGTCAAGCGGTGTATGAATTGGCTAACCACGTTAGTCACTCATATTTGACCAATTTGTGATGATATCTGACTAACTTCGTAGTAATGGACTAAAGAATATGAGTCAAAACTTAAAGTCAAGGAGGCTTGATTAATATTTGGTATAGACTATTTCGAGTGGATCAAACATTAGCCAAATATCGGTCAGTATTGTTGAATAATGTGGTTGGTCGATTCAGGCACTGTTTGACTAATTTGTGTTTAAAGTGTTTCATAGACTGAACAGCTAATGTACCGTGGTTAGTAGTTGAAGTAGACGTTGGTTTAACATTTAAACCGTTAAAAAAAGGAAAATGAAATGAATTATATTCAATTGTATCAGCTCGAGATCATTGTTATTTCGTTGATCATACGCCAAAGTAAGACACCCGTGCGCAACCCGCTCTTGGTTCCAGATCAAAGCCAGAGAAAAGGTTTAATTTGTTAAACTGCATCTAAATCTTGATAACATTTAAAGATAAGATTTCCATTGAAACCAGGAATATATCCCTAGAACTAAAAATGTCTTTATTTAGAGGCAGTCAAGCTCTCACCATGAACTACAATTTTTGTACTAATCTACAGAACTTTTCAATTGGTGTGCTCATTGATTGACAGAAAGTTTCAAAAATGCTCAGCATGCTCTGTACTGACAGTGTTTTGATTACACACTTGGGTCTACTATACTCGCCTGAAGCAATAAACTGAGATTGTGTCTGAATGACAGTGGCGGACCCAGAGGGAGGATGGGGGTATGCATACACCCCCCTCTCTCACCGGGATGGTAAAAATTTTGTAGATAGCCAGGCTAATTGAAGCCTTCGCCTAATTACTTTATAAAAATACGGTGATAGTTGTTACATTATTTGATTACCGCATTTTCTTGTCACATTCTTCATTAAAATGAAAAAATGTGAATAATAATGCATGTATCTTCCGTATCATTGGTAAATTCCCGTTTTGTTTAGACATTGTGCAATGACGAATGCTAAATCTAGCGTTTTCCGCCAACCGCCGTTGGTAACGCTGTTTGTGACATCGCATGTGTCTATGTCAATACGTGGAGCTACGACTACTCTCGGATAATGGGCCAATCGTGGATACGAAAGCTTGTATGGGGATGTTGCAGAGTGTGTAGGCGATACGAGTTGAGGTATGAATAAAAAGATGAGAAGAAGATTTAGTTCTGATTCACAATGATTGGAGGTGTTATTCCGTTCGATTAACAGCCGGTAAAAAAAAGAATTATTAAAATTTAACTTTATACAGATTGACTCAGGTGCTCGTCTTCTGAGGTCTGCTGCACCAGTATGTGAGTGTGGCCAAAACTTGCAAGCTCGGAGCTTTGATGTCTCGGGGAGATCGGAAAACCTGCAGCCCCCCTGATTATTTAAAAGTTGTGTCGCACCAAATGAAATAAATATTAAGGAATGTGCTGTTCAAAAAAATGACCAATTGGGAGGCTGTAGAGGGTGAAATTGGCCACACCTTGAATATGTAGAATACAGCACACAAGTGGAACTAGGGCGTGGTAATTTTTCACGTTCACCGGTAACACGTGACGGGAAACAGGAAGGGCCCTGGGAATCTAGAAAAAAAGCAACAAAACAACAAGATTGCGTTCCTGTTGAGGGTGCACCGTACTACATGACTCTACGTACAGTTTACACATGACATAGCCTAAAACCGTGAAACGGTAATAGAGCACACCCGGTATTAAATCCACATTGACCGTATAGTCCATTGAAGAAATGATTACCCAAACTTTCAAGACCATGTTTTGAAAGCTTGGGAGTTTCATAGTGGTTCAAAATATTGAAACATTTAGCAGCACCATGTTGCAACTCGGCCACCTTTTTTTAGACACTCAGGCGGGGCAGGGCCGCAGGGGGCTATGAAAATGAAGAATTCGGAAATTTGCCAATTGTGAGACCAGTCTACTGTGTGGTTTTTGACAACTCATGAAATTACGAAATTTCCAAACAATTTTCTCTAATAAAAGCTCCATATTCGTCATTATTTGGTTCAAGAAAGCAAAATTTTCCGAGCGCTTCCCCCGCCGCAAATTGCAATTCCTTGGCAGAAGTGCTCGCTCATACCTTCACTAAGGTAAATTTTCCGAACTCTGGAAGTCGCAAAATCGGAAATTTGCTACACTTGGGCACCAGATCACCAAGTGACACCGTTAACTATATACAATGCTATTTTCATAAATTTTCTTTCGTAAAATTCCTTACTTCCTCCAGTATAAGCTCAAAAAATTTCGTCGAAGAGCCTCATTACCGTACGTAGGCATTGGATAACATTATGTAGCAGCAACGATCTTTGGTCGCAACTCAACCTCAGATTTGCCGATAGAAAATGCAAATTCATCGGAAGTCCCCCAACTGTTCAAATTTCCTTGCAGGAAATCCAGCATCCCGAACTTTTCTGCAATACAAGCTCCATATTTTCAAATATTTGGAAATGGTGAAAAATTCTTACGCCCCTAGTAGAGCGGTAATCACACTTAAAAGTATGGTAAAATTTGGATGCTTGCCTACCACCCCCATTTCCCATTTCCTGAATTCTAAAAGGTATCAGAGACTTAACAACAGCCATTTATATGGTGGCGCTTCGCTCTGTGTACATTTGATGTCCCATTCACATGCACCCCCCCCCCCCCCCCACCGCAAATTCCTGGATCCGTCACTGCTGCATGAGGATGAGTTTAACTGACAGTTTTCGTAGGGACTTAGGTGAGGAAAATTGGAATTGTTTGGGGTGAGAGGATTGATTTAGGAAATCCATTTCTAACCCTCACTTCAAAAGCTATGGAAGAACCCGATCAGCGCTATGTTTAGTGACTGCAGGCAGCCATTAGTGGGGTCCATCAGCCTTTAATCGTCTTCATTTATGGTCTACACAAAATTTAAAACCCTCACGTTCAGTGAAATAGAAGGTACCAAGAGATGTTACAGTGTGTAATTAATCATGATACAGGTAAGCAATGAAATTGAAAGATTAAAAGATGATAGACCCAAACTATGGCCGACTGAAATCAGACCATCGCTTGCTGTCTGGATTCGTCTACAGGTATATAACGCAAGAATCTGTGTAACTTTATCATAACCCGTTATTGTATAGCCCGACGGTCGTCAACGTTGGCAAAGAATAGGGGAAGCTCTGTAACTACTATTTTGGAGATGTATGCCTTACTGGTACTTCATTTTGAGGACTTTATAAAGGCAACTTTTACACTGTGTGTATGAGGGATTTCTCCAAAATAACACATTTAACAATAATTATACCGCAAAACTTAAATTCTGTATATACTCTACGTCCTTCTAAATGTAAATTTTGTCAAATTCAAGCAGCCAGAATGTTACAAACAGTAGGAGCAGTTGAACTAGATTTACTACACGTGTATGGCAAGCCAAATGCCCAATAATTCGATGAACTTGGTTTATCGGTTGATAAGCCAGGTTTATCAACCGATAAACCTGGCTTATCAACCGATAAACCAGGTTTATCGACCGAAAAGCCAAGTTTTATTTGACGAACCAAGTTCATCGGTCGATAAGCCAGGTCTATCAAATTTCTTTCTTCAAGGGTCCATATACTTGGTTTATCAATTTGATAAACCTGGTTTATTAATTCGTAAATTTGTATTTTCGAATTATTGAGCATGTGGCGTCGATAAACCCGGTTTATCGACTGATAAACTTGATTAATCGCCTGATAAACCTGGTTTCCGATTTAATAAACCTGATTTATCACCTCTTTGGTGAAAAACTTGATCTTTGGAATTGATAACCTGGTTTGTCAAAAAACTTGGCTTATCGGTCGATAAACCTGGTTTATCAATTCGATAAATTTGGATTTTCGAATAATTGCGCATTTGGTGTCGATAAACCTGTTTTTTCAACTGATAAACTGATAAACCTGGTTTATCACTTCATTGGCGAAAAACTTGGTTTATCGAATTAATAAACCTGGTTTTTATCGAATTGATAAACCAGGTTTATCAAAAAAAAATTGGCTTATCGGTTGATAAGCTTGGTTTATCGACGCTTAATGCCCATTAATTCGATAAACCAGGTTTATCGGTTGATAAACCAGGTTAATCAACCGAGTAACCTGGTTTATCAATTTAATAACGATAAGACTGGTTTATCAACTGATAAACCAGGTTTATCCAATTATCAGGCATTTGGCTTGCCATATACATGTGGGTTTTATTGGAGTGTAACACTGTCTTCTGCTGGATCAACTTCACATGGGTCAGATCAGGCTCTTAATAGTCGTAAGCCTAAAAGTTACCGACTGGAGAGGAACATGTTTAAGGAGGGTGGTTAATGTGTCAAGATTATTAAAATCTAATCAAATGATTAATCCAATGAAAATTGGGTTTATCTAAAGATGTGTGCGAAAGATAAATCATCCTTTGTCGGTTCTTTTTGTATACGATATTACAATTTAAATTAGGTCATTCATCAATTCAATGGACTCATTAAATGTTAACAGTACAAAGAATCGCTATCAAGGCTAGCCGCCAAATTTAAAGAGTTGACAAGACGCGCTAAAACTGTCATCACAATGAAAGGTGCATTCCAATTGGTCTCCTTTCTGAGTGCAATTGCGCAAGTGTGAAGACGCATCCATTCTTGCGCATGATGTATGCCAACCAATGGCAACCACTGACGAAAGCGTGAACGCCCTAATTGTACTCTTACCTGTCTGGCGGGGTGGAGTGCAATGAAATGGTCTGGGTTCTCTTGCAGAGTCAGCTAAAAATGAAACGAAGAAATGAAAACACCTAATCATGCTTAGGTATACAATTTACTGTTCTGTAAATTAAGTTGTATATCTTGCAATGTACATATCTGCAAGAGTTATGACAGTTTGGTGAAACTTTTAGACGCAGTTATTTTTCAACCCAAGGTACAATTTCACCGGTAGTCTCAATGAATTTTCATTGGACCAAACTGTGTGATTGATATCGAATTCAAAACATGCAGAATACCTCACATTGCACATCGTGTTCTGAGAGTGTTTCATTACACATTAGGGCCTCGTATACTCACGGGTATGCTCTGAAGCAATAAAGTAGGATTGTTTCTGTATAAGGTTGACATAATTTAAGACAGTTGTGGGAGGTGCTAGAAGTTATTAAATTGGGTGAATTGGAACTAACTTGGGTGAAAAATTACTGTGCTTAAGATGCAAGGATGGTGTAACCTTCCAACCAAATATATGACTATCCTTCGTTGTGATAAATTTACAGGTTTATGGTAAGTTCAATATGTCATGGACACAAAAAAGGCGTAAAACAAGAGGTATATTGGCTCCACCAGAGAATAATTTGTACTCAAAGTTTCCCCTCAGAAAAGCGGCAAAATCGTTCAATTTTCCAAACAGATAATGACAAAATAATTTTAAGATGAACTCATAAACACAATTTACACTTGAGCTTAGCTGAGGCTGGTTAGCTCCCATGCATCGTCAGCGGCGTAATCAGTGGGGTGGCCGGGGGGGGGGACAAGCTGCGGACTTGCATCTAGTCTAGAGAGGAGATATACAAACCAGTGATGTAAATGGTCTGAGGTCCGTGAGGTTGGTCAAGTGTTGTCCTTCAGTGGACGTAGCCTCTCCAATTTGGAACCCTTTTGAAGTTTGGTTCCCGCCGAACTTCTCTTTGCCGAAAGTCGGGAGGACTTTAGAAAAAGTATTGAAACGACTATACAGTATCTTACTGAAAGAGAGCGCAGTAAATAACTGAAAAAGTAAGAGCAAATTTTTACAGCTTACTGGCTAATTGAGCACCAAGCACAATGGCAGTAGGTTCTGTTTTTAAAATATTCAATATGTCACGGTGGCCAGGAGGCCAACTTCAGACATCCCGACTACAAAATGGATGCTCTCGCCACTGACAATGCAGTCGGTCACAGTCACTGTATAACACATTCATGTTGGGTGTGTGACTATCTCTTCTTTCATAGTCTGAGCCACTTTGTGATTGAATTGACGGTGTAGGCAATCATGTTCTAATATATACTAATGTTACTTAATATATAAAAAGTGACCATTTCCTGAAGAAGTACGATCATCTGGAAGGTCCGAATTCCTGTTGTCAGAAAATGGGCTAATTTAAAGGACTTTTGAAAACAGAATGCAACAAAATGATTCACCTTGACATCCGGTGTTCTTACCATTTTTGCTGAATATCACCATTCCTGCACTAAACATTGCAATGAGTATTGATGAACGAAATCCAGACATTTCCAATACTGATTTTCACTTCTTATGACACAGATTGTAATTGTGTTTGATTGCATCAGAGAATACGATTGTGCCTCTGGGTAATTTTGTCGATCGTTTTATAATTCATTTTCGCCAAATTTTACCTGGTTATAATCATCATTTTAGTTGCCACTGTCATATATACACACACATTTTCTTCCCTTTGATTGGTCGAATAAGGTTTCACAATGAATCCTATTTGGTATGTACACTTTTATGGCATTATATATGTGCACATGCATGTTCATAAAATTTGCTGTTGTTGATACAGACGATCATTGCCGATATAGCTTAATGTTTTGTAAGATTCTCAACATTGGGAAGAGAAAGTCAATTAAGTAATCCCTTCGCAGAAACTTTCATGCCTGCTAGAAATTCTGTGTACGGCTGTAATCGTCGGTAATATTGGAATCACTCTAACAGTAAATCTTCTTTTAATTTATCGGCTAAAGTGCAAAACAAGCATACTATTCAAAAAGTAGGCCTGCTGTGGTAATGTTATAAGTTATTAACTTCATAAACTGATCCATCGTATGCATGGAACACGGACTTCCTATATACATGGACAGAGGATAATGCACGGTGCATTGTCGCTACCGTACTTGTGAGAAAAAGCGCACCAAAATGGCCGCTGCTATGGGTTTGTGTGAAAGCTTGGACTTGCTCAAGTATGTATCCATATTTTGCAAGAAAGTTGGAATATTTTTGAAATATGGCAAGATAAGGTCAAAATGAAAAAACAAATAGTACAGAAAATTTTCAATGCCAGGGGGACACCGTCTTATAAGATAAAATAGGAAAAGACATGAAAAGCAGGGAACATGAAAAGGGTCTTGTCAAAATTATTCATTTGATCAATGAGGAAAAAGAAACAATTAAAAAACCAATCACCAATCGTCAAGCTGCCACCTTCCCCGAAGAACAATTTGACTTCTAACCTCCATGTTAAAGTGTAAACAAATAGCAAAAGAATAATATATATATATATATATATATATATATATATATATATATATACATATATATATATATATATATATATATATATATATATATACATATATATATATATATATATATATATATATATATAAATCGTTATCTGATATCGTTCCGTAATGGTACAAAATGGTATAGGGATAATGCAAAGAACCTTGTGTCCAAAAAGACTACAAATAACAGATTAAGTAAGAAATATGACATCAAATAAACAGGCTTGGGCATAAAGAAAATGCTCTTTTCACATCACTAAAATTTACTTTGTTTTTACCTTGAAATCTTTTTCTTTGCTCGACTTTTACTAAGAAGTTAAATTTATGAAAAAAATTGTCTATTAACGGTTTCTTGTTACTCAACTTACAATCAAAAATAAATTTCTTCATATGCATTGTTAGAAAATTGTATGGGTGATTGGGGAAAGCATAGCAAAAGCAATAATCTTTCTTTGAAAAAAGAACTGTTTCCTCAAAAACAAATTTTCAGCATCCAAAATAAAACTTGAGGTGAATCTACAATCCCAGAACAGATGGTCTATGCTCTCAATTTCAGTTTCACAAAAGGTACAAAGGTGATTATATGTTTTACCCATCAAGGAAAGTAGTTTATTTGTTGGAAGGATTCTATGAAGGAACCTGAACTGAAAATAATGAAGGGTTGGGTCAGAGGTTGAGCACCAGGGGGTGTTAAAAAAAGGTTCCCAATCCTCAGTTGAAATGTCGTCGAAAGTGGCTAACCATTTGGTACATGCTGTAGGCGTTTCAGTAACTTTGTTCAATAAAATATTATATATCAATTGTGAACTACTATTTGTACACAGTATTTTTTGAGTAACTCTTCATTAGCATTCGTTTTATTAGCTTTAGCTTTATGAATACTAGACCCCAATATAAAGTGAAAGGTAAAGTATGAATGTTAAACTTAGTAATAAACGCTTCAAAGGCTAGTGGTCTACCGGTATCATCAAACAAATCACTAACGTACTGAACCTTCTTTTCAAATAACTTAGAATAAAATACAATTTTACCATTTACACGAATACTCGAATTATTCCATGTATGTTGAATACCGTAATCGCTCTGAGGATTTGAGTAAGACACATGACACCAAGCCTCCATAACCTGTCTTACAAAGGTATTATCAATATTTTTTACGTCTCGTGGGCTGCAATTGCATTTAAAAAAATATTCCTTACCACAAATAATTAAATTAGAGTCAAAGAATGATTTCCATGGCCCATTCGTGGCATTTACATATCAATGAACCCAAGTACACTTAAGACTATTAATGAAAGTACCTATATGGGTAACTTTCAAGCCACCCTGACCGCTTGGATTAATCATAGAAGATCGTTTTATTTTATCAGGATTCCCTGCCCAAATAAAGTTAAAAATAGTACCTTCCAGCTCTTTAATAAACGAAATTGGGGGGTTTGGAAGGACAAGGAAAAGGTATACTAATTGTGAGAGTCCAAAACTTTTAACGATAATATTTCGCCCAATCGGAGTTAAGTCGCGACTAGCCTATATACGAAGGGTGCTTTTAAGCCGGGACAATTTAGGTTGGTAGTTAAGTCGAAACAATTCGTCCCCTCTGTGGGTGAAAACAATACCTAGCATATTAAGCTTAAATATCTGCACCACTCGGCTAAAGGTTTACGTGCACACACGAAGAGACAGAGGCATCAGCTTTGCAGTAAACACACTCCAGAGGCTTAGTTTAACCCTTTACCGTTGTTTGGGTCCTTTTAGACCCATGCGGAGAGCTCGGCTGTCACACATCTTTACTGTTTCACGCGGAGCTCGAAACTGCGAGTAGCTACCCGAAAATTCGGCCACAAGAGCGAGAGAGACAATAGTTTAAGGTCACGGGGTCAATGGCCTACGGAAGCCGATGCGTGGCGGGCTACGTCCGCTTTTCCGCTCAATCCCGAGGCGCGCAAATATGCCCCGATCGGAGCACAACGGTAAAGGGTTAACGGGACCTAATGTTATTTTAAAATTGAAATCATTTACAAAAAATGGCCTTCTGTTAATGAAGGCGCCAAGCGGAAAAAGATAAGATTTGGAGCTATTAATGCTAAGACCAGATGCCCTCTTAAATCTTTCAAGAATGTCAATGGTTCCACAAAGGGATTTTCTTGTATGGTCTAAAATAAATGTGGTATCATCGGCATACTGGAGGATCTTATTTTCTGCAGCTCCTATGGTAATTCCCCTTATTTCTTTTGACTGATTTTAAGAGAAAGAGTTTCGACACAAAGGATAAATAAATAGGGACTGAGGGGGCAACCCTGACGAACCCCTCTTTTAGTGGAGAAAAAACCTGTGGAGTAGCCGTTATTCAGCACACAAGCATGTGCATTTTTATAAAAAGTACTAATCCAATTTTTAATACTTAAACCAAAATTAAAAAAATTAACTACTACTACTGTACTATTTCAATACCTTTGTAGTTGTACCACTTAAGCTCATTGTAAAGTAAACATAAAGAACAAAATTAAGAAATGTGTAAATTATATATACTGTATACACCAAGTTGATTGAAATGTAATAAAGGAGAAATAAAAGCAAGAAAAAAAGAAAAAAAAGAGATAAGGTCAAAATCACTTCATCTATTGCAGCAATATGATATTTTTTCCACTTACGTTTAACTTTTGTTCAAAATATTACAGAGTTGTCGTCAAATCAGACGATTTATAGCTTCACGACCGCCATCTTGGTGCGCCTTTTTTTTCCCAGTCGGTGGCGACCAGCTACCGATAGGGAGTACACGTTACATGCTAAGTCCATGTATATAAGTCCGTGGCATGGAAGATGTGGTTATTACTAAATAAAAACGACAATCTGTTCGCATTTAATTTCCCGGTAACAACAATTTCCCAAAAGATAAACGATATGGAAGTGCACGGATAAGTGCTTTAAAATCTCTTAAAGGAAAATTTTTCGTCTGCTGTAATAAATAAAAAAGATATCAAATTGAACTTGAAGAGCAACCTATAATGTTTTCCAATTAAGCACTACTAGTACGGATCCCAAGGGTGAGGTTACTGTACTTTCCCTGCTGTAGCCTTTCGTTTTCGCCATATCAACAATGAAAATGTTTATCTTTATAAAAAGTATATTTCATACTCAACCGATTCCTTTATTCACAACCCAAATGCTAAATAGACAAATCTCGTATGATATTCGGGTTAAAGAATTTTCCCAGGGTAATTCCCTCCTGTCAAAGGTAGTTTTGTTTCAAGATTCTGGTTAGTTTACGTCCAGCACACATCGGCACTGCGGCTTTGAATAGTTCAAAACATAAGCAGATAGGGGGCGCAATGCAAATTAGGTTTCAGAGCCGATGTGTGGCAGACGCAAACTAACCAGCTATGAAAAGACTTAAGTCGTAGGAGGCGACTAAAAGGAAGGACTTGCAACGTGTCAGAAATGTATTGGAAACCCGACTTGAATTTGAACCTTTTATTAAAATCGTATTTAAAATTTGCCTTTTCATCTAGGTGATACGTCGTTAAGCTAATTTATTTAGTTGACACTATGAAACACGTTTTTGCTGGTGTGTCGTTGAATCTCATTTAATGAACATAAATACGATTTTCTGTCCCGAGTGAATATCTGCGGGGCTTTCCATATTCTTCGTCACAGTCAACGACAAGAATTTTATGAATGGCTGCTTATGTCTTATTGCCAGGCGGACCGACTGCATGGTCCAATGGTTATAGCATCGGACTTGCAGTAGGGAGGTCGGGACTTCGAGTCCTGGCCGAGTCATACCGAAGAATTTAAAACGGAACTTACTGTCGTGGTGCGTGGTGCTCAGCATCAACAATGGAGTAGGAAATCTAAACCAGTCACAACAACTGGAAAAGGCTGTGACCGGCCCGACTTGAACTTATTGGTTGCAAACTGGGCCTTAAACAGTTAAAACTCCATCTAACTTGACCTTCATTGTCAGGAGTTATCTGAAGAACGATACAGAAGTAGTAAAGAGTTAAAACTCCATCTAACTTGACCTTTATTGTCAGGGGTTATCTGAAGAACGATACAGAAGTAGTAAAGAGTTAAAACTCCATCTAACTTGACCTTCATTGTCAGGAGTTATCTGAAGAACGATACAGAAGTAGTAAAGAGTTAAAACTCCATCTAACTTGACCTTTATTGTCAGGAGTTATCTGAAGAACGATACAGAAGTAGTAAAGAGTTAAAACTCCATCTAACTTGACCTTTATTGTCAGGAGTTATCTGAAGAACGATACAGAAGTAGTAAAGAAGTGTAGAAGTAGTAAAGTTCATTCCAAAAAGAGTGGAAACTTATTCTAAAAGAGTGGAAACTTATTCTAAAAGAGTGGAAACTTATTCTACAAGAGTGGAAACTTATTCTAAAAGAGTGGAAACTTATTCTAAAAGAGTGGAAACTTATTCTAAAAGAGTGGAAACTTATTCTAAAAGAGTGGAAACTTATTCTAAAAGAGTGGAAACTTATTCTAAAAGAGTGGAAACTTATTCTAAAAGAGTGGATGTGTACGAAGGCGTGATCGAGGGAATTAATGGACATGACACAGCATGTCCATTATTGTGGTTGGTCGCATTTTCTGATGATCACGTGACTACATTTCTTTCGTTCAGTTTATCGGACGACTCCCATCAAGAAACAAACCGATCTTTTGGGAAAAGATTTGTACAGCAGAGGAGACGGGTATGTGACAAGATTGTGTGAAAAATGTCGCTAATTACGAAATGGGGTACATTTTTCCCTCAAATGTTCTACATTTAAATATTAAGTAGGCTAATAACAATATTAAGTAGCCTTATAACAATATTAAGTAGGCTAATTACAATATTTAGTAGGCTAATTACAATATTAAGTAGGCTAATACTCGTGGTACTTTACATATGACGCAGTCATAAACGAGGGATGCTGTCCTACGTGAACTGGGTTCTTACTCTCTTTCCAGATCGTTGGTGTTTGCTACCGTTTCATGTATATTTTCAAAATCAATTTATTTAGAACCGTCTGGTTACCAAATGTATTTGATAATCCATTTATAAAATGATTATGAAGACAACTGTATAAATGTGAAAAAAAATGAGTTAAATTCTTTCTGGCAATTTCCTGGAATTGCGGCATACTGCAATGCAGATCTGTGGGTACGCTACAATGTCTTCTTTCGCGTCGTTTGAAAACAGTTTACGAATGTACAATATATGTACAATAGCATACAGACAGGTTACTGCAAGTCGCAGGCCGCGTGTGCGGAGCAGCGTTCAGTAGAAAGTTAGTATGTTAACAATCCTTGCAGTCAGTGAATAATGTGAAAAATGATGGGGTAATAAAACTCTTATTACTCCAAGGTACAAACGATGTGACTAATTGCACGAAGTTTTCTGACGTGTTTAAGGTAAATGTCGTAATAGACAGAGGGCCGTAGGGACAATTTCTGTCTAGAAATAGGCCGTCGATCGCGACCACCATTTCGGGGGGGGGGGGGCTAAATATACAAAATGATGGCCAAATATGCCCTGAGTAACCATACTTTTTTTCACAAGCACAACTGTTGCACATTGGCGAGAATAATAAAATCAAAATCTGGGGTTTTCCTGAACGTCTACATGTAGAAGTGACTAGTACATTATTTACTTGTTGACTTATTTTCGATAATGCAGGCGATGGCGCAACGGTAAGTATCACGCCTTAGAATTCGTCGAAACGAGTTCGGAACCCTTTCGCTAGGTGGGATCGTTTTCTTTTTTTTTTTAAATTTTCAGAAAAACTTTTGCAAGTATAAGTGTGATGTGTTAAAGCAGACAAACAGAGATACAGTGATTCTAAGTTTAAAAAGGTCTGGACAGCTGGTAACTCCTTTGTTTCAATCAACGATGGTAAACTTTCCTTGCGTTTGTATTGCACTGACAATTAATTTTGCGTTTGTTTTTATTCATTGAAATGTAAAATGTACTGTTGAAATTACGTGTGCTAAGCTAAATTAATTACTGTAAATACTTGTAAGCATTATGTTATTTAACAAAAGTTTGTATATATTTGTCTGTATATATGTATTTGAAGGCACAAATAAAACGTTCCAGTGTTATTTCATTTAATTGACCTGTAGATATATGTAAATAATGTATTCTTTTCTGTCACCGTATCATGTAGCCTATATATTTTAGGATGAATTCAATTTCTTCCTACAAAAAAATAAAAAAGTAATAATAGTAATAATTAATATTACGCATGTCAACCCCTTCAGATACTGTAGTGTTCTTGTTTTATAATAAATCAAAATCACATTAAAGATCTCCATTACAAGCATAGCCTACCATATATATATAATGTGCACCTACCCTACTTAGTACCTGGCGTGCCCATGATCCATCCATCAAAACTTCCAAAACGTTTTGCTCTCCTCAAGATCTGGACCAATGACGGATCCAATTTGGGCGAGTTCTCCCCAGAATTTTCAAGGGCAAGTTAAAAGCCCGCATTTTTCTGGTCTTACGTTTCTAAAACGCAAATTTTCGAAATGGGGTTCCAGAACAGTCACTTGGAGTGTAAAGTCTTGTCAATGTGAGAGTGTGTGTATGTTTGGTTGTGTGTGTGTGTACATGTGCGTTCGCTTTCGTGGGTGGATTGCTGATAGATGATTCCGGTCCTTGAAAGGATCCAGGGTTTGACAGGATGTTGGATTTTGAAAAATATTTACCCCCCACCTCAGTCCACATACCAATTCTATGTCACTGTTGTCGGATTAAACAGGCAGTCCATCCTCACCCCACATAGGCAACCAGAGACCGGTACATGGTCATGTCCACTGTGGTTACGGTACGTAACCACATTTTCTAGTTGCTCAACTGCCTGTGGGCTCAGCATAGGCTCAGGAGCGAATTTTTAAGTGCGCGACTATTCACTTAAGTGGGTCATTTGCAGGGATGGTGTTACCTGGAGCGGGAAGTTAAGATTTACTTGAGAAATCTCGATCCCTTGTGGGACAATGATATTACTGCTTCGGATAGCATTGTAACGGGAAATATACGAAAAAATAAATATAAAAATTCGCAAGATACATGCTCTCAAATAATAACATGTGCAATTTATGTCATAGCCTTCAATTTACTATCCGCCTGTCACTAAAGTCCCTCATGGGAAAAAATCCCACTGCCATCTGTTCCCCGTTTTTTAGTCAAATTAAAGCGGCACAAATGACATTTTGAAGCAGACCAAAATGCTTTTGGCAGAAATGTGTGCATACGTGTACGGAGGGGAGAGGGGTATAGACTCGTCTCGAACATCTTCCCACCTACGTTGCCTGCTCAATCGGCAGATTTGGAGAAGACTTGAACGAAAGGGAGGGAAGTAGAGTGGAGATCACCCATGCATTTTGATGCAATTCTACCCCAATAGCCTACGTAAGTAATACGTCAATAATATTGGTTTTAAAGGTGCGATTGTGATAGAATATCTCATTGATTTATTACAAAGCTCAGTCTTACGTGTATTTCATATGAGGGCATAGGAGTTTGAGACGAGTTCCAGAGAAAAAAAAACCGTAATTTAGGGAATAAATTCCAAATTTTGGGTAAAAAAAAAAAAAAGTAAGTTGTGGTCAGAGGTCCGTCAGAGTAAACTTGAAGCCAAAGTTGAAGAAGTAGCCTATGAAACATGTTTACATCAATATTTAAATGCTTGACATATTAATTTCCTACCCAAACATGAGATGATGGAGTAAAAGTTCACTTGACCTTTCTTTCAGTGACTAAACAGAATACTTGGCTTTCATGGAACAATGGCAGAAAGTACCACAAGGGCCAAGCAAACTGCAAAAGTGCTTGATACTTTATGATTCCTTAGCTAAACGTGACAATTTGTATCCATACATTATATATATTTCCCGGAACAAGGCTATCCGAAGTAGTAATCACTGTCCCACAAGGGATCGAGATTTCCCAAGTAAATCCGAACTTCCGGCCCCAGGTAACACCACCCCTCAAAATGAGCCACTTTGATTAATAGCCGCGCACTTAAAAATTCTCTCCTGAGCCTACTCTGAGCCCACGTACCGGGCAGTTGAGCAATTTCTCGACCACGCCTTCGTACACATCCACTGTGAATGGCACTTTTATGCACATATTCCTCCCTATGCCAAAGAGCGGGAACCGATTCTGAGAACCGTGCCGACTAAGGTTCGGTAAATGAAATCACTTTAATGTTCTCTCCGAAAAATGTCATAAAATATATGTCAAGCTTTGATTGGACAGCCACATCGAAAGTTTTTTTACAAAAACGATCATTTGCTCATTTTATACCAAAATTTCTAATTATGCTTTGAAATGATATGTCTAGGTGAAAGCAACCCATGAAACACCAATTTTCATTAGAAATACATGATTTTTGACGATTTCAAACTTTTGTGACGTCATAATTTTGGGGAATTTCCCCCAAATAAAGCGTCATTTTATGTCACACAAACGCGGTTAACGACAAAATTATAGACCCAAATAACACCAACTCTTTCCTTCTGCTACCTATGACATGCAGAAACGCGTTTAGCCATTTCGATATATTTGTGGTCAGAAGTATTAATCCTTTATATGATAAATTTGGGGTGAAAAGCAAATTTTTACTTAAAGACATCAATTCCCGTAAATAAATGTTTTACGACAAAATTAAAAGGTGTGTCCAATCAAAAAAGTATTCACTCTGTGTGTAATAGCATGGACATCACAAATCCAAATTTTCCAGACCTTAAATCACAACCCCGAGCACAACATTAAGTGAAAAACCGAACAATAACAAACGCCCATACACTTTAACGCATTGGTGAGGTTAATAATCGAAACTTTTCGATATGACTAGTACTACATCTGTCCCCCATAACTAAAATTGTATGTATTGTATATAATTAATAACTGGAGAAAGAAGTCAACTCACAAATCACGATCGTGCGATGACCAACACAACCCTAGTTGTCGGCATTACACTTATGTAACTTAAGTCTTCAAAAGCGGTCCATTGTTCCCAGATGAGGAAGGGGAGGGGGGGGGGGTCGTCAGATAGCGCCAACCCTGTCGCTTGCTCTAAAATGAGTATCTATGGTTTTGTAGGGTGTAAGGCAGGTCTATTTTGAAATAATTTCCCATGACTCAAACCCTCGGCCTATTTCTCTGCTAACATTTTAACTTGACCTTTAACCTTATCTAATTAGCATGTTAATATGAATACTAATATTTCCCAGTATTTATCAGTTAACATTATATTTACAGAATATAAGATCCAAATTTCACATCAGTTAATGACTGGACCGTAAATATATGTAGAAAACGAGATTTTTGATAAATAGAGGGCGCCCTTTGAACTTTAAACGTCAAAATGGCGCAGAAAAGCCCTGATATGGCCCGTATACCCCCGATTTTCGGAATCAGTGACCCAAAATTGACCAAATCCACTTGGCCTCATAAATTTCTCTATCGGGTGACCACCCCCCCCCCCCCCTTCTCCGCCTGGTCTAGTGGTAAATTTGTCAAGATTACTAAACTCTAATCAAATGATTTGATAATTGGGTTTATCTAAAGATGTTTGCGAAATCTAAATCATCCTTTGTCGGTTATTTTTGTCTACGATATTACAATTCAAATGAGATCATTGAATGAACTCATTAAATGTTCACAGTACGAAGAATCGCCGTCAAGAGTCAAAAGAGTTGACAAGACGCCCTAAAACTGTCATCACAATGAAAGGTACATTCCAATTGGTCTCCTTTCTTAGTGCAATTGCGCAAGGGTGAAGACGCCTTCATTCTTGCGCATGATGTATGCCAACCAATGGAAACTAGTGACGTAAGCGTGAACGCCCTAATTGTACTCTTACCTGTCTGGCGGGGTGGAGTGCAATGGAATAGCCTGGGTTCTCTTGCAGAATCAGCTAAAAATAAAACGAAATGAAAACACCAAATCATGCTTAGGTATACAATTTACTGTACTGCAAATTAAGTTGTATATCTTGCAATGCACATATCTGCAAGAGTTATGACAGTTTGGTGAAAATTTTAGATGGAGTCATTCTTCAACCCAAGTTACAATTTTACCGGTAGTCTCCATGATTTTTTATTTGACCAAACTGTGTGATTGACATCGAATTCAAAACATGCAGAATAGCTCACATTACACATCGTGTACTGAAAGTGTTTCATTACACATTAGGGTCTTGTTTACTCACCGGTATATGCTCTGAAGCAATAAAGTAGGATTGTTTCTGATTAAGACAGTTGTGGGAGGGTTTAG
This sequence comes from Holothuria scabra, assembly GCA_037179385.1. Classification (NCBI taxonomy): domain Eukaryota; kingdom Metazoa; phylum Echinodermata; class Holothuroidea; order Aspidochirotida; family Holothuriidae; genus Holothuria; species Holothuria scabra. The sequence continues at coordinate 10,303,505 of CM074197.1, forward strand.
AAGTTATTAAATTGGGAGAATTGGAACTAACTTGGGTGAAGAATAACTGTGCTTAAGATAAAATGATGGTGCAACCTTCCAACCCAATATATGACTATCCTCCGTGGTGATAAATTTGCAGGTTTATGGTTGTCGAGTGCTCTATAAGCCACGTTGTTGGATGAGTTCAATATGTCTTGGACACAAAAAGACACAAAACAAGAAGTATGTTGGTTCCACCAGAGAATATTTTGTAGTCAAAGTTTCCCCTCAGAAAAGCGGCAAAAATTGTTTAATTTTTCCAAACAGATAATGACAAAATAATTTGAAGATAAATTCATAAACATAATTTACACTTGAGCTTAGCTGAGGCTGTTTAGCTCCCATTCATCGTCAGCGGCGTAATCAGTAGGGTGGCCGGGGGGGGGGGGGGGAGCTGCTGACTTTCCATCCAGTCTAGAGTGGAGCCATACATGACATACCAATGATGTAAAGGTCTGAGGTCCGTGAGGTTGGTCAAGTGTTGTCCTCCAGTGGACGTAGCCTCTTTAATTTGGAACCCTTTTGAAGTTTGGTTCCCGCCGAACTTCTCTTTGCCGAGAGTCGGGGGGACTTAAGAAAAAGTATTGAGACGAATACAGTATCTTACTGTTAGAGATCGCAGTAAATAACTGTAAAAGTTAAAGCAATTTTTACAGCTGACTGGCATGTTGAGCACCAAGCACAATGACAGTATGTTCCGTTTTTAAAATCTTCAGTATGTCACGGTGGCCAGGAAGCCAACTTAATTCAGACTTCTCGACCACAAAATGGAAGCTCTCACCACTTGACAATGCAGTAGGTCACAGTCACTGAATAACACATCCGTGTTGGGTGTGTTACTACATTTCTTCTTTCACAATATGAGCCACCAGCTTGTGATTGAATTGACGGTATAAGCAATCATGTTTTAAATAATCTAAATCATACTTTCAAATCAACCAATAGCATGCCAACTGCTAGTAAACAAAAACGATGTGATACTTCAGTATACTAATGTTACTTAATTTATAAAAAGTGACCATTTCCTGAGGAAGTGCGATCGTCTGGAAGGTCCGAATTCCTATTGTCAGAAAATTGGCTAATTTGAAGGACTTATGAAAACAGAATGCAACAAAATGATTCATCCGGTGTTCTTACCATTGTTGCTGAATATGACTATTCCTGCACTAAAGATTGCAATGAGTATTGATGCACGAAATCCAGACATCTCCAGGGCTGAGTTTTACCAATGTACTCCTTATAAAACAGACTGTAATATTGTATATTGTAATGTGTTTGATTGCATCAGAGAATACGGTTGTGCCTCCGGGTAATTTTGTCAATCGTTTTATAATTCATTTTCGCCAAATTTTACCTTTGCTATAATTATCATTTTAGTTGCCACTGTCATATATACACACACATTTTCTTCCCTTTGATTGGTCGAATAAGGTTTCACAATGAATCCTATTTGGTAGGTACACTTTCATGGCATTATATTTGTGCAAATGATTAATGCATGTTCATAAAATTTGCTGTTGTTGATACAGACGATCATTACCGACATAGCGTAATGTTTTCTAAGAATCTCAACATTGGGAACAGAAAGTCAATTAAGTAATCCCTTCGCAGAAACTTCCATGCCTGATAGTATTAAGAAACTCTATGTACGGCTGTAATCGTCGGTAATATCAGAGAGTTCTCTAGCAACTCCCTGGTAATATTGAAATCACTCTAACAGTAAATTTTCTTTTAATTTATCGGCTAAAGTGCAAAACAAGCACACTATTCAAAACGTAAGCCTACTGTGGTAGTGTTATAAGTTATTTACTTCGTAAACTGATCCATCGTATGCATGAAAGATGTGGTTATTTCTAAATAAAAATGTCCGTCTGTTCCCATTTAATTTCCCTGTAACTACAATTCCCAACAGATATACGGTAAGGAAGTTTACGGAAAAGTGCATTAAAATTGACTAACTCTTGAGGGAAAATTTGCCGTCTGCTGTAATAAATAAAAAATATATCAAATCGAACATGAAAAGCAACCTATAATGTTTTCCAATTAAACACTACGAGTACGGATCCCGATGGGTGAGGTTACTGTACTTTCCATGCTGTAGCCTTTCGTTTTCGCCATATCAACAATGAAAATGTTTATCTTTATAAAAAGTCTATTTCGCACCCAACCGATTCCTGTATTCACAACCCAAATGTTAAATAGACAAATCTCGTATAATATCCGCACCCTGTCAGCTGTGGGTTAAGGAATTTTCCCAGTGTGTTTCCCGCCTGTCGTAGGTAGTTTTGTTTCAAGATTCTGGTTAGTTTGCATCCAGCATACATCGGCACTGCGGCTTTAAATAGTTCAAAACATAAGCAGATAGGGGGCGCAATGCAAATTAGGTTTCAGAGCCGATGTGTGGCAGACGCAAACTAACCAGCCTTGAAACGACTTTAGTCGTAGGAGGCGACTAAAAGGAAGGAGTCTTTCAACGTGTCGGAATTGTATTGGAAACCCGACTTGAATTTGAACCTTATATTAAAACCGTATTTAAAATTTGCCTTTTCATCTAGGTGGTACGTCGTTAAACCCCATGTCACTAATTTATTTGGTTGACACTATAAAACAAATTTTTGCTGGTGTGTCGTTGAATCTCATCTACTGAACATACGTACGATATTCTGTCCAGAGTGAATATCTGCGGGGCTTTCCATATTCTTCGTCACAGTCAAAGACAAGAATTTTATGAATTGCTGCTTATGTCTCATTGCCAGGCAGACCGACTGCATGGTCCAATGGTTATAGCATCAGACTTGCAGTCCGGATGTTGGGACTTCAAGTCCTGGCCGAGTCATACCGAAGAATTTAAAACGGAACTTACTGTCGTGGTGCGTGGTACTCAGCATCAGCAATGGAGCAGGAAATCCAAACCAGTCACAACAACTGGAAAAGGCTGTGACCGGCGCGACTTGAACTTAGTGGTTGAAAACTGTGCCTTAAACAGGTAAAACTCCATCTAACTTGACCTTCATTGTCAGGAGTTATCTGAAGAACGATACAGAAGTAGTAAAGAGTTAAAACTTCATCTAACTTGACCTTTATTGTCAGGAGTTATCTGAAGAACGATACAGAAGTAGTAAAGAGTTAAAACTCCATCTAACTTGACCTTTATTGTCAGGGGTTATCTGAAGAACGATACAGAAGTAGTAAAGAGTTAAAACTCCATCTAACTTGACCTTTATTGTCAGGAGTTATCTGAAGAACGATACAGAAGTAGTAAAGAGTTAAAACTCCATCTAACTTGACCTTCATTGTCAGGAGTTATCTGAAGAACGATACAGAAGTAGTAAAGAGTTAAAACTCCATCTAACTTGACCTTTATTGTCAGGAGTTATCTGAAGAACGATACAGAAGTAGTAAAGAGTTAAAACTCCATCTAACTTGACCTTCATTGTCAGGAGTTATCTGAAGAACGATACAGAAGTAGTAAAGAAGTGTAGAAGTAGTAAAGTTCATTCCAAAAAGAGTGGAAACTTATTCTAAAAGAGTGGAAACTTATTCTAAAAGAGTGGAAACTTATTCCAAAAGAGCAGAGGTTCATTCACTCTTGATGAGGTGCACAGAGGGACCGCGCTTAAGGAAGTATTGATCCCTGCAGGCAGGCGTTAAAGAGTGAGTTTTTACTTTTTTTTATGAATTTCACTCTCCTTGGAGTGGATTTCACTATTGCTAGAGTGCATTAACACTCTAATGGAGCAGGCCCGTAGCCAGAATAATCAACTTGGGGGGGGGGGCACATCAATATTGGAGTTTCGCCGGCCTGGGGGAGGGGTGTAAGGGGAGGGGGTGTCCCCCTCCCCTTTGAAAATTTTTTGCCTTTTTCGAGGACTCTAGATGCAAAATGGTGCGAAATTTTGCATTTTTCTTTGATATATTTGTACTCCGAAAAAGCTGGTCTCATAACAAAACTTTGACCCTTTTTACACTGAAAGTGAAAATGAAATAGAAAAATATGGATATTATAAAAAACAAGTTGCCAACGAGGTTTTCAAGGCTAATTGGTGATGTCAAACTTAACTTAAACAAATCATGAAAATCAATCTTACCTGTAGCTTTATCAAGTATTTTCTTGCCTAAAAGAGTTTGATTCTGGTTCTTTTTTCTCGGTTAGAAAATTTCGAAACAACTTCAACTGGGTTGATCTGCATATGCTTACCCCGTTCCCCGGACACATAAATAACTCCTAAAACAGAAACACGTTGATTTTACTTGTATTTAACTGCTTACTTGTTTTTTGCGGTATACGGTAATTCCAGACACTTTTTCCTAAAGCTGTTCTTAAGGAATAATTTTTTATGATAACTTCATTACATTATTTTGTGCCTGAAGTCTCTCTTTTTGCACTGCCTACAACGCCGGCCCAGAAACCAGGTAAAATGTACATTACTCTCACGTAAGAACTTATATGACAGCTGAATGATACATTGACGTGCGAAATTAGGCTCGAAACAGTACTAAGCGAAACCTCCTCGACCTTCAGGGAAGGGATCTCCACGCGCCATCCATGACTAATAATTGACAGTAATAGTTGTGTACGCCGTTCATACGCTCCTTACCCGAGTTAAAGTGTGTTTTGTTCGAAAGTGGGAGATACTTTGACAGAATTCAGTCTAGGTATTTTGAAGTTGTGGTGATTTAATGGGGATAAATTTTTTTCTCCTTCAGTGCAAGACCTTTTATTGAAAAATTTTTTTTGGGGGGGGCACGTGCCCCCCTGTGCCCCCCCCCCCCCGTGGCTACGTGCCTGTAATGGAGTGAACTAACACTTTTCCCTCAATATTTGAGTGAATTTTGTATTTAGAGTGTATAAATGCCTCATATAAAGCAACCCAAATGTACATATTTTCAAAAGTAAAAAATAAAATAAAATTAAAAACCGCGCTTACTCAGGAGGCCTATTGGCCTATTATGCGGTGAAATACTTAAGCGTTTGTATTTTTTTTCTGGCAGTTCATGTTTCGACTTGGTGTCCCTGCATTTTAAAAGTGACTCTGAGATTTTTGAGAGTCGGTATTGTTTCTACGACTTTATGTTAATTGCTGCTTTCCCTCAAAGGTGCGTATGTACTTACATACTTCATGTAAACAGTGTTTTTATATTTTGTTCTCCTTTCATTCCTTTTTCCTTCCTTTCCTTCCTTTTTTGTAACAACTGATTTAATCAATCTTTCTGTGGTCATATGCGGGCTGCGGTGGAACAGAGAAGTGTGTAGGGTAGCGTACCATCATGATCCCTCCTACAATCCCGTTCCCCCTTGAGATTGACAAAAGGATCCATCCACTCAGACTCACATGCGCTCGAATAACATTTTGGGTCGATTGATTCTTGACGGAAATTACCCCCGTGTTGTTTCATGTCCATTTTGTCATTTCTTTTTTCAAATCTAGTTTCAATTGCGTTTTGGATTCAGTTAGGCTGGCTATAGGTCCTAAAGATGAAATTGTCAATGTTAAACTAGCATATAAAAGACGCAACAAGGAGGGAAATGGGGGCACATCGAAAAGTTTCCCAGGTCGTTAAGAAGGAGGTTTTTGGTTGCGTTTGTCCCATGGGCCGCAATTTGCACTACACTGGTAAAGAGAGACAACGATCAAAATCAGTCATGGCTAGGCGGAACGTCAAACGCATCTTACCAGTGACATAGCTAAACATTGTTCCAGGGTACAAGCACCTAAATTTTCCGAAATTTCCCGGGACGTATTTGCGGCGCACCAAGCGCGAAAAAAATTTAGCCCTTTTTAAACAAATATTTGAAAATATGGAGCTTGTATTGGAGAAAACTGTGGATCTGGGTTATGTATATGGAAATGTGAAATGTTCGGGAATTACTGAAGAACCTATTTCTTATTAGAAAGTCTGAGATTGCACGGCGACCAAGGGTCGTTGTTGCTGCACTATGTTATCTAACTGTGTAAGGCTTATAAATCGAGGCTCTCCGACGACATTTTAAAAGTGAAGAGCTTATAATGGAGAAAATTTGGAATTTTATGAAAGACAATTAATGCAAATAGCACCGCGGTTGCCGATGTCACTTAAAGAACTGGTGACTTTGTCATTTCATGAGTTCGGAAAATTTAATCAAATTGATTTATGAGCGAACTCTTCTACATTAGGAACTGCAAGTTGGACGCTCTAACCACGTGACCATGCAGACAATCATAGTGACTATATAGGCCTAACACATTCGTGTTGGTATTTGGGCAAATCACAAATTAATTTTACAGTCGGAACCACCTTGTTACTGCCCCGTGGTGCGGACTGTGTTTCTTCAGCTCCTCAGCTTAAAAATCACCATATGGAATATTACTGAACAAGAAATATGCCGGACAGTGTACTTTTCGCATGTGACGTTGTGACTGAATGGACGGCCGTAGCCAATCATATATTAGATAATCCACCAGTGGCATGCCAACTGCTCGTAAACAAAAAGATGTGTTGCTTCAATACGCTGATTAAAATTCATTTAGTTAAAAAAATCATCTCACGAGGACGTATCATCGTCTTGACAGAAGGTCCGAATTCCCATTGTCAGAAAATGGGCTAATTTAAAGAATTTATGAATATAAAATGCAACAAAATGATTCACCTTCACATCCGGTGATGTTACCATTTTTGCTGAATATCACCATTCCTACACTAAACATTACAATGAGCATTGATGCACGAAAGCCAGGCACATCCACAACTAAGTTACACCAAGGTACTCCTTATGACACAGGTTGTAATACTAATGTGTCTGATAGCATCAGAGAATACGATTGTGCCTTCAAGTAATTTGTCAGTCAATTAATAATTCATTTTTCCGAAATTTTATATTGCTTTTATCATTATTTTTGTGATCACTGTCATGTATCCAAACATTTTCTTCCCTTTGTTGGTCAGATGTGCTTTTACAAAGAATCCTACCGTATGTACATTTTGTATGGCATCATTGATATGCAAATGATGAATGCATGTTCATGAAGTTCGCTGTTGACAAAGACGATCATTACCGATATGGTAAGATTTCTAAGATATCTAAGACTTTCAACATTGGAAGAGAAAGTCAATTAAGTTAACCCCTTCGCAGAAACTTGAATGTCTGCTGGTATTGAGAACATTGCACGGCTGTACTCGTTGGTAATATTGAAATCACTCTAACAGTAATTTTTACTTTATTGGCTAAAATGCAAAAGAGGCCCCCTTTTCAAATCGTAGGCCTGTTGTAGTATTGTTTAAGGTTCACAATGGCAAAAATAAATAATAATCCATATGGGGGGATATGATTATTACTGAATCTGAATAAAAATGACAGCCAGTTTAAATTTAAGTCCTTGGTATAGCCACAATTTCCCAAAAGATTGAATGAAGCTAGGTGCGGAAAAAGTGATGTACAATTGAATCTTACTAGATCATACGGAAAAAATTATCGCCTGCTACAATAAAAAGAAAAATAAAGGGGGAAAAAATCAAATTTTGCAAAATAAACTACAGGGGTATCCCGATTAAAAACTAAAGGACCGGATCCAATGGGCGTGCTTTCCCCGATGCAGCCTTTCGTTTTCGCTAAATAAACAATTAAAATATGTGAAAATTAGCGTAATGGTAATCTATACTGAAGGTTTATCGCAGGCTCAAGCTTCCTGTACCCACAGCACATTGAACACAAATACAAATAAAGAAATATCGCATTATATTAACCCCTGTGGTCTGGGGTTGTAGAAATACCCACAGTAATTATTTACTGCCTGTCGGAGGTAGTCTTATTAATTGCCTACACCCTACCACACGCTTCGGCTCTGGCGGCTTAATATTTTTCAAAAAGAGGGCGCAATGCTAATTAGGCTTCAGAGCCGATGTGTGGTAGACGCAAACTACCCAGTGTTGAAACGCGACTTGTAGGCGACTAAGAGGGAGGACTTGCACCATGCTGGAACTACATTGAAACCCACCTTGAATTTGAACCTTATTTGAAACTGTATTTAAAGGTAAAGAACAGTCCTCCCAAACTTATTTTGAAGAAAAATGTAAATGACACAATTTTCATTTAATTTCTCTTCAAAGTATCTTCCGTTACATTTTATGACATTACTATTGCGTCTTAAAGGTAACCTAAGCAATTATTTATAGTAAATTTCTCATTTGAAGAGAAAAACTTTGTCACATGACTCCCAACAGCCAATTATGAAACTGGACAGTCTACTACACTACTTCAATTTGGGATGACTGCTCTTGCCCTTTAAACTTTGCCCTTTTAGTTAGTGCGTCGTTTGACCCCATCTCTCTTAATTATCTAGTTGACACTATATATAACACGTTAAGTTCGTGTTGGTGCGTTGTTAAATCTCATCTGATTAACTAACGTATGATATTCACTCGGAGTGAATAATAACTGGGCTTTCCGTTTACATTCGGCACAACACGAGCATTTTATGAATTGCTGTTTACATCTTCCAATATCAGGCGTTATCTCAAGAACGATTCTCTCTAAAAACCAAAAGAGGGGAATTCCTCTTGCTAGAAGAGTGAAAGTTGCACAGTTCACTCCGAAGGAATGGAAACTCACTCAAAAAAAGTGAAAGTCACTCAAAAAAGAGTGACGTTTCACTCTTGATGGAGTGCACTCTTAAAAAAAGTGATCCCTGTACGCACTTGTTCAAGAGCAAGCTTTAACTCTCCAAGTGAATTTCACCATTCTTAGAGTGGATTAACACTGTAATGTAGCGAATTAGTGTTTTTCACGCTATTTGAGAGTGCCTAAATTCACTCTTTTGTTTTTAGGGGGTATAAATGCCTTGCCTCATCCTAACTATACAAAATCATTTCAGAAAAAACTTACTCAATATCAGCTTTTTGTGGAGGTGTTAGAGATAACAAATAAGTTGGGTAGTCTCACCTCAGGTTGCCGCGTTCTGTGCAGCCCCGTCAATGCCGTTGAAACAATATGGCGTCACAACGGAACCTCGTGTCCTCGCGAACGAATCTTGGCTGTTGCAAAAGCGGCACTATGGCTCCACTCAACACTACAGTCCCAAGTAAAGTAATAAATGTCGAGCTGCCAGCTGCTGCCCGACTCACGAGACTGTCCGTGTTGGTGGAACGAATAGGGTGCTTTTTACGTGCTTTGAAACGGACACGAGTAGTTGATGAAATTAGCTCCGAGATTTCAAGTGGTAGACTTCTAGTAAAATGGCCTAGTTGGCTAAGTAATATTTCCACAAAGGTAGCTGGTTCCAGCGAAGCCGGTGGCTTACTTCAGCGTCCTTATGTTGTGGTTGGCTAGAGTAGTAATCACTAGAAGTAGATGTTCCGCGTGCGAGAGCTAGAGTGGTTCTGGGGAGAGCATGCTGTCCGGCACGTGTTGGACTCTCCATTGACTCGATGCAGCTGATGGTGATTGGTCAGAAGTCCTGACGTCATGAGGCTGCTCTCGGTAGCTAATGTATATGTATGAGTAAAGTGTATGGTGCACTTAGAATGTGTGTCCAAAGTGCTACAAGCTTATTTTGCGGTGACATACTTGCGTGTTTGTATTTTTGTGTGTGTATGTGTGTGTGTGTCAGTTCATGTTTCGAATTGGTGCCCTTGCATTTTAAAAATGACTCGAGCGTGGGTATTACTTCTTTTACGTTATGTTAGTAGTTGTTTTTCCTCGAAGTTGCTTGAGTACTAACATACGTCATGTATATTGTGTTGATATATGTTACTCTATTTTTTGCTTTTTTAATTTGTCTTTTGTCATGTTAAAAGCATTGTTTATGCATATTAATCCCCCCCCCCTTTTTTTTTACGATACAACACAGCAGCGCCATTGACAAACCTCAATTACGACACTCGTTGGATTACTTCTAGGCAACTTTTTTACAAGGTGCATTTTACCACTTATCTCCATACTTTCCTCTTGTGTAAAACGGTTTCTGAATTGTTTATGCTTTCTCTCTCGGTTGGGAGTTCGAGTGCTGGCCGGGTCATACCAAAGACTTTAAAATCGGAACCTACTGCCATTGTGCTTGGTGCTCAGCGTAAATAAGTAATCGAGTAGGAAAAACAAGACTGAGCAACTGGAAAAGAAGGGCCGTGACCGGCTTGACTTGATCCAATTGGTTGGAAACTGGGCCTTAAAACTTCACCTAACCTAACCTCACCTCGTTCAATGTACTTTTCAGGCCTGATAAAGGTCTACTTGTGAGACATCTAAAGGGGGAAATCCCTATGATCGACATCTCTGTGTTTCGACGTCAGTCCGACAATGAAGTACTTTGGGAACGGTCTGCCGATAAAGTGTACTTTAGCGCCGACAAAATGAGCTTTGACGCCGACAAAAATGTTCTTTGGCGCTGATGAAAATGTTCTTTGGCGCCGACAAAAATGTACTTTGGCAACGACAAAGTGTACAAAGCTTGGCGCCGTTTGGTCGAAACATAGAGATGTTACCCATTTAAAGAAGGCAAAGTAAAAATTTAATTATTAATTAATTAATTAATTATTAATTAATTTAATTAATTACTAATTTGTATGAAACATCATTGCAGAGAAGATTAATTTTTGGTAAGAGCTAAATATTAATTTGATTGGTCAATCATTCCAGTCGGACAAGGCACGTAAAAGAAGGGCGAGTTTCAACGCAGCACGTACTCTTTACATAGGCCTACTTTAATTTGCTGTGCAAGTGTACCATGGAGCTATTACGTAGTAGCTCCGTTCTGTCACACAGACTCGCGCGGAGTTCACGTTCAACAAAACGATGGGTCATATATACTTCACTACAGCTACGTCAGTATTTTTTCGGGGTGTTAAAAGGTTACATAAGGAAAACGGTTTCATATTTTGAAGTTATTATTTTATTAGTCTCTTGTACGACAAAAGGGGATGATGAAGAGAATAAAGTGGAAGTTAAACTGGAACTGATAAGTGCCAGGCCATGAGCGTTGCAAAACTATATTCGCACATTTGCAAGCTAGCCCTCGTAATCCTGTGAATGTTCGATACGTTGCAGTCTGTCTGTTAACTAAGCAAGCCTCATCTTTGATTCATCGTATGGAGAAGGGATGAACAAACTGTCGCTGATCTAGCATACTGACGTATGACGACTTTTGACCAAATTGAGATAAGTTGGAAGAAGGATAGTTAGTAGTAGTAGCCATTCCGACTCTAAAGTTGTGTAGCATCACACTAATAATCAGGACTCTAAAGTTGTGTAGCATCACACTAATAATCAGGAGAAACACTCGCAATTTCATGTTACTCTCTTTATTAATTTTCGATCTGACCTCGATCATCTTCTGACATAGACTACAATATAAATACAGAATACACAAGGTTATATTACTACACAGTACAGAAGAAGAGAAAAGAAAGCTGGTATACAATGGCCTGGTCAAGGGTGACTAAACAGGTAGACAGTCAGTGAGAGCAAGCAGAAAGAAGAAAGGACCACTGGAAGAAACTACGGTTGAGTAGTTCTATTCTTGAGAAGTCTACCAGTGGCCCACTCTTCCTTTCGATTTAGCTTAGGGGCGAACTCATTAATGCAAACAGCTTCAGAAACTTGCCTACGCATAGGGTCGCCGATATGTGTATTAAGGACGCTAACCGTGTAATTAAAATTCAACCCTCTGTGACATTGAGTTTTATGGTAAAAGAATACTGACTGCTTGTCATTCATACTCGCCAAATGCTCATCAAACCTTTCTCCTAGACTTCTTGAAGTTTCTCCTATATATTTAAACTCTCCTTCAAAATCAGTGCGCTACACAAAAATATTGGGAGAATTGTTAATGATACCGAACTTAAAATAAAAGTTGTAGAAAGGTCTGGTACTCGATTGAAAGATTTACTCTGTAAATCCAATCCATTTGACAGAGATGTGTGTTTAGATTCCACCGTTTGCAATTTGTGTAAAATAAAGGCGGGGCTATGTAAGAAAAGGGAAGTGGTTTACTGCATTGAGTGTAAAGATTGTGAAGGAGAGTGCACAGTCTCCACGCAACTTTTCAGAAAAAATAAATGATTTCTAGTGCAAATAAAACAATTCGACCATTTTGTATAGACAATTATCAGAGAAGTAAAATTACACTGACGTTTGTCAGATAAGAGACTTCAATCTGGAATAAGAGGTACACCTCCATCCTCTGTCTGCAGATAGTGTATGATGAGGTGTCGTTAAAAAGGATATATTTAAATCTTTTTTTATCAACAATCTCACACCGGTAGGCCGAGGGAACGGTGTTTCAGAAGCACCAGTGGGTACCACTTCCCACTCCCGATCTGTGATTTTCCTGCAGTAGATTGAAGTGTGCTCTTGATCACTCTATGGATTTATTTAACCTTCTTTCATTATAAATGGTTCCTTACTACAATAACTATTGACAGTTCATGAAATACCAAATTCTCTTTAATACTTGTTTTAAAAAAGCAACATTTTCCCCGAGCTTCGTTCCCGGCAAATTGTAATTCCTAAGCAGCAGTGCTCACTCATACCTTCAGTTCGGTACTTTCCAGAGATCTGGAAGTGACAAAATCGGAAATTTGCTACATGTGACATCAGATCATCAAGTGACACCGGTATCTACAGTGATATTTTCTTAATTTTTATTTGAATTTCAAATATTCTCCAATATAAGCTCTTGAATAAAAAAAAAAATCGTAGGCGTTGGAATATTTTATGTGGCAACAACAATCTTTGGTCGCCGCTCAATATCAGATTTGCCAACATGAAATGCAATTTCTTCAGTCTGTCAGTAATCCCCCAACTTTTCAAATTTCCTTACAGGATACCAGAATCCAAAACTTTTTAATAGCCCCATATTTTCAAATGTTTGAAAAAGGGCACAAATGTCCTTTTTATAGAATGTTGCCCCACTAAAGGAGCATACACCTTAAACTAATTGTGATAAGTGTTACGCACGCACACCTGTCGGATGTCGCTTTTTAAGACACCCCTGTTTTGCGAAAATAGTTTCTCAACGGCTCAAAATTAGGTATTTTATGCTAGCTGAACGTAAAATTCTCTTCCAATTTTCTCAATTTGAATTGAGTACACATATGCATAGTTAGGCATCCTGTCCTGAAGGCAAAGTGTCATATTTGCTAACTTCGCTATGTTTTTGTATTGTTTTTATTGGTCTTCTTCATAATTATCTTTACAATTTATATTTTGACGTATACTATTGTAATCGTTTGTTTCTGCTCAATATATCCACGAAAATGAACAATCAAAGGTAGTAAAAGAAGGGTAAATATTTGTTGTATTTTTGTGGCGTATCACTTTGTGGTAGTTCACAGTAGAAAAATATATGGTATGACATGACCTCGTATCAGGTGTCGTATGCCGGGAATGAACGGAAAATAAAATTTCTACTGATTTGACATACTGACGTATGATGCGTCGTATCTCATAATGCATTGGGACTGAGAAGGTGGGTGATTTGATACAGTGTCTTATAAGTTTGTGACTTAACTATTACTAATTAATTCACAACAAACTTGTTTTCTACATATTAATAAGAAACCTTAATTCCTATTCTTTAACATCCTTTAAACGCAATGAAGGTACGTTTTATAAATTATCGTCAGCATATTTTTAAAATTTTGAAAAATTTCAAACGCGATTTTCTCAAAACTTCATTTTTTTTTTTTTTTGATACGTCAGTATGCTAGATCACCGACGAAACGTTTGAAACACCTGATTGAAAGAGGATTCCTGTAGTCATCTTTGGGCTGCGATAGAACTGACCGATGTAGATGAGGGTAACGTCCTATCATCATCTCCCTACAACCCCCGGGCCGTTCCTCCTTGAGTTTTACAAGTGTCCACAAAGGCAGACTCACATGCTCTCGAATAGTATTGTAGTACAGGGGGACTGGCCGGTTCATGACGAAAATTTCCCCAAAGTGGTTACCTCTCTCTTTTGTCATTTTTGTCAATTCTGGTTTAGTATTGCGTTTTTCATTTCAGTTATAGGTCCACTAAAGGAAATCGTCAATGTTTAATTAACACATGAAAGACGTAACAGGGTTGGAAGTGGGGCCAGTAGAAATTATTTCCTGGGTCGCACGGAAGGAGGTTGCTTGTTGCATTTGACCCACGTGCAGCAATTTCCACAGAGTGTGTAAAGAGGGGCAGCGATAAAAAACAATCACGGCTAGAGGCGTAACAATTGCCTCACGAATTTTGACAGTTTTCGAGGAGGAACAATATGTCCTTTGAGTTAATTTAAAATGCGTAACGTAAAAATTCAACCCCTCGTAGTTTTTGATGCTCTTAATGGAAGTTAACGTTGGCTTTGATTACTAGTATCTTTACCCACTGTCTAACAGTGTAAAAAGTGTGAATTCACTCAATTAGAATGTAAAATTCACACCAAGAATAGTGAAGATCACCCCAAGAAGAGTGAAAAATACACTCTTTAACAAATGCTTCTTTTTTATATATAACAAATGCTTCTTTGTTATATAAATAGGGATTGCCGATGATAAACACCCAAGTTTTTGTATATATGTCTTTTAGTATTATCCGATAAATTCTTTGTCAATTGAACCGTACTTATTCATTAGGACCTTGAACGACAAAACCAACATCACCTCTTTAATGTGTCTCAGGCGCGTGGCCAGGGTTGTGTCTTGGGGTGGTGGTGTCATGGGGGGCACGAAATGAGGGAAAAGTGTAACGGTAGAGAGAAAAAAATCGCTATTTTAGGTGTTTTTTTTTTTTTCATTGCAAGGTTGGGTCATGGGATGGGGGGTCTGACCCCAACCCCACCCACCCCCTCCGTGGCCACACCACTGAATTGTGTCTCAATGAACGGTATAAGTCTTTTTATTTGCGGTGCCCGCCAAGCAGGCGCCACCGCAACTCTTGCAGTCGCCGCGATGGTAGAATTTTTGCCGACTCTACGAGAACTCCTCATAGACGCGAACTAAACGACTGGGGTGCTGTGTAGTAATGCGACACTTTTTAAGTTACTGAGGTGGCTCATCTAAATGGAGTTAAACATTTTTTGCAAATATCAGACGTTTGGAAGGTCGTAAAATTGGAATATGATGGCGTTGAAGTGTGGGTTGAGTCTATTTGGAACAAATTCTGTCAAGTACGAGATCTCCATTTAGCACATTATAAATTAACTGACTTCTACATCTCAATGATCCGAGAAATCCCTCAATGTTTGAGGCTATCATTGTGTATAAGGTAAAAACCGCCTTGGTGATTTTGACGTGAACTGAGAACATCGGAAACTTGTACCAACTTTTTCAGGAAACCCCGGCAACAGGGTTGGCTTGCCTGCATTTTGTTTTGAAGGGGCGATGCACACTGTTTAACAAGAAATTTTCCTTACTGGCTAACGATAGCTTAATCCCTAACCTAATCCCTAACCCAAACAAAGAATACAGTCGATGCAATACAATGGCAACAGCCAATCAAGAAACACCTTGTTAAACAGTGCGCATCTACCCGGGGCGACTTTTGTACTTCGATTTTTGTTAATTGGATCATTTTTACGGAACGCCATTGATACTTCTGCCATTGAATTGTATCATGCTGATATTTGAAGTGGTGTATTGATGTTTAATTGTAACATATTGATGTTTAATCATAACAATGAAAGTTTGTTTGTAACATGCTGTTATTTGTGCAGGCCTATTGATATTTATACTAACATTTTGAAACTGATAGCGTTTCCTACATTTGTCACTGACAGAAGTATTTTAATATTAGTAAAAGTGTAATGTTGTCACATCGAACTCTGGGATTCCCCGAATCGCACTTTCAATTCCCCTTTTATAGCCATTGTGACATCATTCAGGGGAATAATATAATTATTGCATTATAAGTGTCAAAAGGTGAAAGCATTATATAGGGTCTAACTGTACAGTTAGCGTGAACAGTACAGCACAAGCTATAGAACTCTTTGAAACAGTACCATAACAGTGTACATAGTGCACACTTGATAAAAACTTTAGTTTGGAATCAAACCTATTTGTAAGTTAGTGGGGCTTATGTGTAGTTATCTGAGGGGTAAAAGCACTCATGCTGTAAGTGTGATAAATTAGGCTGTATCGAAAGCAAGAAAAACACCTTATGGAAAAATTCTTTACATAATAAAACTCAGACTCGTTCCTCTACTGGGAAACTGGGAAATAAGAGCAGAACGAAACAAATGTCCGGCGGAATGGTTGGTTGGTCCCTTTTTAGTTAAAATCAGGCTTTATTAAATTCCATAAGAAATGTTATCTGAAAAAGGACGGCTGCAATGTGCAATGACCATAGGCATATGAGCTTCCTCGGCCGAGTAGAGGGACCACGTGCACAATCTGCCGCTAAAATAATAACATTTGTCCGAGTTTCCCCAAATATAATTCGATTCGCGCACTGAACTAATCTTGACGTTCGTCTTATTTAAATAAACAGCTGCTGTAGAAAATCATATTCTATTATTTCATCGCAAGAGAATTTGTTTTAGAGGAAAAAGTCAAACACATAAAGAGTACGTGTGTTTCAACTTCAGTTTTGAAATACAGCAGGTTGTAACCGAAAGCCTAAAGCTGAGTCCCGCTTTGGTAACTGGTAGAAGGCATGTACGCATTAGTAAGAAAATAGACCTATTTCCAAATAGCAATTACAAAGGATTGTGGGATAGAGTTTTGGTGTTTGTCATTTTTGTCAATGGCATATTACTGTGGTGAAAATTGACATACACCCAAAACTCTATCCCACAATTCATTGTAATTGCTATTTGGAAATAGATCTATGGATGAGGTATCCGGGTTGAATAGAACAACCATGCTAGACTGATACATTGAGAAAAAACTAAAGCAACTTTTTCAAACTCATTATTGGGAACTTTAACAATTTACATAGCCATGCCGGGGTTTTTCGGCTTATAATTAAGCATAGTAGCTTTAGAATTATCATTAAAGTGTGCCTCAAGTCAAAAATTCAAAAATACATATTAAACATCATTAAAAATGAATTCTAACAGTCGAACTCCCATTGGGACACTCTTGAGCTGCGATAAACAATGTTGAAATTTATTCCCCTAAAACAAATAAGTCCATTGAGCATCCATGTGTGACTTTCTTGTTGTATAACTCACATTACCTGCTATGTTTCCCTTTAAATTGAAAAAAAATGTTCTAATGACCGTGAACACTTCCTTTTTGCATGCATAGCTTGTTGCATGTTGTAGGGAGTCCTATTTAATTGCATCACCCCATAAGAGTGAGTGCTATCACATCTTGTTACAAGGTGCAATAACTTTCAGAAAAACAAAAAATGCAAACATTTAAATTTGGGTAGTACAACAATGACATTATAAGTTATTGAGCAATGTGTCATTTTTATTTAATAAAAATAAACTCTAACATTTTATATCCTAGTTCAAGAATGTCCTATGAAGATGGGAGTTGGACTGTTAGAATTCATTTTTCACACTGTTTTTCACTTTATATTTTTGAATTTTTTTGACTTGAGACACACTTTAATCTTTAAGTGTACCTCAAGTCAAAATATGCAAATATATGTTTAAACATATATGTAGAGCACTGAAAAATGAATTCACACAGTCCAACTCCTTTCTTCACAGGAACCTCTTGATAATGTGTATAATATTCCAGCTCTCAGTTCACTGACTACAAATTAAAAAAAAAACAGAGTTGCTCATGTATCACTCAACGTGTGCTGAATGTGTCCTGAGTACACATAAGGGCCTTGTAAGCCCACCAGGATATGTTTTTATGCGATGGATAGGTTTATTAATAAACTAGGAGTGTGCCTGGTAAAGGATTAGTTTTAGACATCTGTGGAAAGCTGCTAAGTATAAGTAAATTGGAAGAATTGAAATCGTCTGCGGTGACGAATATCCGCCACATATGCAGTGTGTCGACTTAGGAACAAAGTATATGCACCAAACGTGTTTATTTATGATCTACCAAGATCACAGTTTGGTTTATTACTCATTTTAACAACGGAAGATAGTTCAAAGGCTAGAAAGGAAACATTTGCTGTCATAAAAGTGTATGACTCAGTGTGATTCCTCTTTTTTCATTTACATATTAGATTTACCTGAGCAATAGATATGCAACAGCTACGATTTGGGTAATGAATATGTTACAACGTGGCCGGCATTTTACCTAACCTAACCTTCTATGCACTGTTAACACAAACTTGGTGTCTGAATTGACTAACTACGTTAGTCCCTCATATTTGACTTATTTGTGATGATATCTGACTAATTTTGTAGTAATAGACTGAAGAATACCATATCGGTGACTGCCCTATATTCCGACACCCCTTTGTTTCGACACTCCTATGTTCCCGCAATCTCTATATTCATTTACGATCGAAATGTCGGAACATAGGGGTGTCGGAACAAAGCCTGTGTTGGAAGGTAATTGATTTGTCGGAATATAAGGGTGTCAACCAAGTGTCTCAATCAAAACTTAGTCAATGAGGCTTAATATTTGTTAGAAACTAAGTCAACTGGGTCAAATATTATTCACATATCATTTATTATTTTTACTAACGTGATGACCATTTAGGCACAAATTTGTGTTTACAGTGTACCTAAAGGGTTACAAGCCTTTTTGTATCGAGACGATCCCATTTCAGGTATAACATCAGCCTCCCCGATCCCACATACCATTTTATTCCATTTGTTTGTTGGCTGACGAAGATCCCAGGTGAGATCGAAAATTTCCAGATGTATATTTTATATTTGATAGTGAGTTACTTAGGTAGTTAGTTTGTCAGTCAGTCAGTCAGTCAGTCAGTCAGTCAGTCAGCTGGGGTTTACGGCCCAGCCCAGTTTTCAACCTATTGGTTCAAGTCGAGCCGGCCACGTCCTTTTTCCAGTTGTAGCTCACCGGCTTGTTTTCCCTACTCCATTACCTATGCTGAGCACCAAGCACAATGGCAGTAGGTTCCATTAAAGTCTTCGTTAGGACCCGGCCAGGACTCAAATCCCCGACCTCCCGACTGCAAGTCTGATGCTGTAACTACTTGACTATGCAGTTGGTTTATCCTTGTACTTTGCTATGTCAACCAAGCACCTTTTATTAAGCATTAAGCTCTGTTATAGTTCTGAAGTTATATCGAAGTACAGGCGTGATCTCACTTATATACCCTGCAACTCAGTTAAGCAAGGGAGATGCACTGGCATTCTTTGGGGAAACTGTACATTCGCCATTGAAAGAGCTGTGTTAGCATACTGAATGGAGGACATGCGGCATTTTGTTCCACCAAACACCATATATGTACAGCCAGTTTACAGCTACCATGCACCCGCCTTCCTGCACTACCCAACTCAACCCCTATGGTACTCATCACACCTACAATCTTGGACAAAACTGTTGGAACACCTTGCGTCAGTGTGTTGTTTATGGTGCCGAGTACTATTTCCACGACCTCTGTCCCCTTTTGAAAAGTTGTTTCCTACAAAAAATAGCGATTATCGAAACCCCGGTCCCCCAGTACAATGTTGGGTCCCAAAGAAAACGATGCGCCCCTAATTGGCTTTATTATCTCCAACATTGCAAGGGGGAGCGGGGGTGTTCCAACTAGTTTTGTCCAAGATAGGTATATTTCCTTTCCTTTATACACACAAACAGTTAAGTCTTACATTTCATTCCGCTAAGATAAACATACCACGCAATTGCAACTGTGAAATTTATTGCTTTTAAATAAATAATGTCGTAAACTTCCAATTATAGCTTAAGTCAAGTTTGCTGAGAAGTTATAATTAGATCTAGCTTTACAAAATTGTGATGTACTCTCCATACTAGGCATTTCGCAATCACCAAACACAAGTTCAAACTCAAATTGACTGCATTTGATTGGTCGCGTAAATCCAACGATGATCCAACGTCTGAAAGTATGGGAAGGGGATTTCCCTGTTGCGAAAGTTGTCGCGACGGCGCTTCTTCAGACAACATATATAACCTGCTCGTATGGCAGCACCAAGTTGAAGCCTGTTTCACGGTAGCTTTTAAATGTTTACAGGTGTGCGTTTGAGAAACAACTAAAGCTAGAAATTTGGCGGTTCTTGGTGAAGTACAAGGTACAAGTTAGAAGTAAGGTAAAGATTAAGTTTACTCAACTTCTTGCCTTTTCGGGAACAAAAGTGATTTCGAAGACAAATTTTCAAAGAAAATGGAAAACAGTTGTTTCCAAAAGATCGTGGCTTGTGTAGCACTACTTTTCTACACTCTTTTAACCATCGCATCTTGCCGTTCAGTGACAAGTGTAAACCTTTTTAAGGAATTCAAATTGGATACACCTACATCTTGCAAGATAGGTTGCGACAAAATTGTGAGTGTCGTTCAGGGCCCTGAAGATTATATTTATCTGGCAACAAAATATACTGTGAAAAAGCTGGACAGTAACTTAAATCATATTTTGGACAGAAAGATTCTGACTGTTGGGCCGAATGCCGAGATCAACCTCCTGTTATTAAGGGGGTCGGATCTTATTATTTGTATATCTGGCGAAAAAGGAATATGTGAACTTTGGGATGTGTCAACTCTACATCAAACATTGGACAGATATAACAGAAGCATGATAATTAATTCATGGGGCGGTTTAACCGTATCGTGGATCGCTAAAACGGGCATAAATGGTTCAGACGTTATTAACGTTGCCCTTCCAACAACTTCCCAAAATCCTGCTGGTCCGACGATACCACTTTTGTCGACGAGAATTTTACCACAGAGAGGCGAACCAAATGCTAAGTTTTTGGCGCTTATTGAAGACAAATATGGGTCACCGAAATCTTTCGTATCACCCGTTCCCTGCCTCAAAACGGACATTGAACCAGTGTATGGATTTTCAACCAGTCGTTTCAACTACTTTCTGAAGCGCCATAGAAACGAAAATGGTCTACTAGAGACGAAGCTTGCTAGGGTATGTAGGGGTTCGTCAACTTTCAGGTCGCTCATCGAACTTCCATTAGAATGCCATCATGGTAATGAGAGTGCTGATTTAACAGACAGGAAACTGTCTTCGGCATACTTTACCAACGAAGAGCTGAATGCCGTCTTTACAACAAACTCAGAGGCTAGTAAAGTGGAATCCATTATATGTAGGTACAACATCAATCAAATCAACAAACAATTCACTGACAGGCGGAGGGAATGCCTCCTTGGGCAAACAGAAAGTACAGAGTTAGAGTGGCACCAGTACAACACGTGCCCATCTAAACCAGTCCCATCGTCAAAAGTGAGTTTTTTTTTTTATTTTAACATGCTTTTCAAGCATAACTAAAAGTAGATTAGCAATTTTTGGTTTTGATGGGAAATAACCTATAGAAACCCGAAACCGCGTTTTCTTTTATTTTTGTATACTCGCATGTTTACGGCACCTTATTACCTCAACATCCAGTGCACTCTAAAAACAAACCGAGTGAAATTTAACTCGTTAGAAAGGGGAAAGTTGTAAGGCTCACTCCAAAACAAAAGCGGAAAGTCACTCCAAAAACAGTGAAATTCACGCCAAAAAGAGAGAAAATTACTCTTCCAAGCAAGCCAAGCTTCACTTGTCATGTGTGTGCCTGCAGGGAACACTCTTTTAAAAGAGTGATCCCCGCAGACACTCCTAAAAGAGTAAATCTTCACTTTTCTTGGGGTGAATTTCACTCTTCTTAGAATGAGTTTTGCTATTCTTGGAGTAGATTAACACTCTAAAGTGGTGATTTCACATTTTTTACCCCATTAAATAGTGACTTAGATCACTCTTTCGTTTCAGAGTATGGATTGCTTTGCTTAGGTTTTGTTTAAAGGTCAAGAGCCGTCCCTAAAAAGTAATTTTGAAGTAACAGCTAAATATCACAATTTTCCTCTTAATTTTCTTCAAAGATCTTTCATCTTATTTATAACTTCAATATTTTGCTAATCAATGTAAAACAAGCAGCTACTTCTAGTACATTTCTCATTTGAAGAAAAAAATGTCACATGACTCTCACCAGCCAATCATGAAACAGGATGGTCTACTACACTTCTTCAAGTTGGGGTGACTGCACTTGCCATTTAGCTCCTTTTATTGAGCTTCCTTTATTCTTGATTTTCTGAAATGACTTTGGTATCTTTTAGAGGAAATTGCACCCTCCCCCGTATAAACCTCTTTTAGTTTATTTTACCTCGACAATATGACTTTTTCATCTTGATGACACTATACAACACATTCGTATTAGTGTGTCGTTACACCCCATCTAACTAACAACTTTTTCCAAAGTCCTCCCGACCCTCTGGCAAAGGGCCGTTCGGCGAAACCAAACTTGAAACTGCTTCCCGAAGAAGCTATACGTCCACTTAAGGACAACACTTGACCAACCTCAACTCCATTTATTGAGTCTTCAATATTTAACCTCCTCGTTTAATCGAGTGATCTGGAAAAAAAAATGAAAAAAAAAAAAATAAATTGTAAATAACCACAATATAACCGCTCAACTTAAAGTAAAATCCTACATCCTGAGTTTATCGGGGGATTTCGCAAGGCCACCTGACAAATTTAACCAATGGAAGTTTAGGGTCAACATAAAACAATGAGTGAGTGAAATAGAAATGTGTGCAGGGAAATAGTGGCTGCGCTACCAGGGAAAAGAGTCTATTCATTTATGTATGTTCTCCCAAGTTCCATTCCCTGCATAAATTTCTCTCTCATTCACTCATACTGTATATTAGTAATAAATCCAAACTTTATGGTTCACTAAGGTCATGTGATCGTGTGTTATCTCGCAGTGAACTCACGGTAATGGATGAACGCACTAGGGCCCTTTTCCATTTTAGTCAAGGTTGAGCTGTTTTCAAGTTTGGCTGTGAAAAGTGTGAATTTTTCTTTCAAATATGTTTAATTTCTGCAGTTTAACTGAACAACGTTAAAGTATTCATCATTTCCGACAGTTCCAATTTTTCATCTACTTACTTTTACCCCCCTCCCCTCCCCCCTCCCACTATAAAAATCACCTTTATGAGGACAAACCCAATTTATTGCTTTACGGTACACTCTGGTGAGCATACAAGGACCTATGTGTAATCAGAGCACTGACAGGGCATGATGGGTAATATGAGCCACTGTTATTTTTTTTTTAATTTGATGTTAATCAAAGAGCTGCTGCATTTGAAAATTTTGGTACATGTAGCTAGGCGGACAAATGGCTGTTATTATAATGACCTCAACCTCTGTCTTACCTCTGGGAACAGGACTTTCCAGACAAGTAAATTTGGGGACTTTAATTGTGGGTGTTTATCTGGATACATGGAGTGTCTCTTTTTATAATATATTTTTCAATCTGTTGATTCTGTATTGTCCTATTGTCCGATGAGTAAAAACAGGGCAATTAAAGTGTCCATGCTGACGTCACTGGTTTGCATCGGTTGGCAAAAACCATGCGCAATCACACATGCACGTATGTTATTTTGCGCGTTTCAATTCTTGCGCGACTGAAGGAACGCAGAATGTAGACCAATTGGACAATCTACTTTTCATTGTGAAGACAGTCAGTGTAAGAGTACCTAGCTATAACCCTTCAGATTGGTCCACAGCAGTGACAGCATTTGTTTGTAAACACTGAATGAGTCTATTCATTTGTTTTCACTTCAACACATTGTTGTCATGTGGATGTGACGTGTTACCGACGGACACCATAGCTAATGCCACTGTGATGTTCTGTTATGATAGCAATTTTTCTTTTTCCTCTTTGCCTGTATTCATCAGTTTAATATTTCTCAACTGGATGATCCCAACTTTTGTTACGACCTTGATACCGCCTATCCTCTTGGAGGGAGAAACCCCATCTTGGGGGTGCCCCTTGACAGTCTACAGATGACGGAAGTAATAACTGCGATACTGGTTGTTCAAAATCCTGACGAAGAGGTGTACCTGTTGGGAGACAACAAAGGTTACATACATAAGGTATGTACCTCGTGTAATTCAGTTAGATTAAAATGCTTAAAGGGAAGTTTAAATAAAAATTTAATTTTCACATGTGAAAGAGAAACCAAATTTACACAGTTTGGTGAAACTCCCGTCTAAATAGGATATGAATTTCTGGAGATATCAGTAAATATAGTCACTGGATTTGTCTTCCGCAGTGAACTTGAGGGCAGCACAGGTTATATCACTTCCTCTCATCGACAAGGAATGTTTTGTTTCCCTTTGTTTTTCAGACTGTTGTGTTGCCACTTATGCAATCATTTCTTGATAATATTGGAATTTTGAGGAGAAAATTGGCTGTAATTTTTAAAGAAAAACAAAAGACTGACCATTAGTTGGGGGGATATGATGTCATATTTGCTTGCTTCAAGTTCACTTTTTGTTAAAATTGTGACAACTTTACCTGCTCGTATCTTGAGAACCACATATCGAATTCCAATGCAAATTTTACTAAAATGCTTACAGTAAGTACCCCTCTAACGTATCAAAATTTGATGTGAATAGTAAACCCTTTTTATAAAAAAAAAACAAATTCACGTTGGGAGGTGTTCTTGCTATCTTGCAATTGTATGCTGTGCCCCGTCGACGGAAAATCCCTTTCAGTTTTATTGGTTGCCAATGAAATGGAAAATAAACAATTACCTACTTACCTGCCTGCCCTTCCATCCGTCCGTTCATCCATCCATCCATGGATTTCGGATATGAGAAAAGATTGGCAAGGAAAGCTTATTCTGGTACAACGAGACATCAACCGCATGGAGTGGCCGAGGGATAAGTGTGGGGAATAAATGCCTACAAGGGAAAGGGAAATAGTAAGGACAATGTTTTCAGTGGGGTAATTGACTACCAGTGATATATTCAATACCCCAGAGAGTTCCGACTTTTCAAACTGCTTACTTCTAGCCCCTCCCACAGCTCTCTAAATCTGATCCTTTTCTAGAAACAGTGGCGGTGCTACGAGGGGGGCAGGAAGGGGGATCTGTCCCTCTGATTATCCTTGCCCCTCCAAATTAGGTCAGTTATGATTTGGGTTAATAAGAAAAAAAATAAATAGTATACCTCTCCAGGACTTAATTTTTCATGTAGAGATATCTCTAGAGATATCATAAAACCTCACAGCTTCCGGGGGTCTCATACACTACGCCACAACAAGTAGGAATGGGCTGTTGGACCCAGTTTCCCGCTGTGCCCGGTTATTAGTTTACGCATGGAATTGTGGGGTGCAGCGTGGGATACACAAACCCAGCTCAGAACATAGTATACAGCGTTCCCTTTTTTACATTACGTACACACAACACCACGCATCAATCTAAATAGCCAGTCAGAACGACATCAGGGACTCGGTCCTACTTTAGGGCATATTTTACACCAAAAAACCAATTAAGACACAGTTCATTGCATAGAACCAGACTTATGATTCCTCCTTTTGTTATGGTTGGATTAAGAAATAATGATGTCGCCAATTTTCCAAAATTGCCTGTTAAGTTCGAAGCAGAGAGATGTCCCAACAACTCCCTTTTCGAAGTAAGTCACCGTGGAGCACAGTATTACATGCCTGCATACCTTCTGCTGTACTTCCAGCATACATTGACAAATAAAACTGCCACCTGAAACACTCTTCCCCTTTCCACAACCATTTCCCAGACCAACTTTTTACAAAACAAGCTCCGGTAACAAATATTGTGAAGTACCCAGAAATATCCTTGTTTAGGCAGAATTAGAATAAGTAAAGAATATCTGACAAAAGCTTAAATACCCCTCTCCCCACCAGTGGCGTAGCCACGGGGGTTCCCCCACGACCCAACCTTGCAATGCAGAAAACACCTAAAATAGCGTTTTTTTTCTCTATCCTTAGACTTTTCCCTCATGTTGAGCCCCAACCCCCAGACACCAAGGCCCCCCTCATCACACAATCCTGGCTATGCGCCTGCTGCCCACCCTCATCCTCGTTCGTGGTAGCTGTGATTACGAATACGAAATGTCTAAAATACATTCCTTGGGTCTAAATAAATAAGAAATTAAGAAGTTAGAAACAAGTTTATAAACTTTTAGAAACGAACAATCAATTATTTTGCCTTTTCATTCAGATTTCTTCAACTGGTAATCGAGAGGTGGTTCTGTTTGATTTAGAAAACGACTTCCTCTCACCGAATGGATTCTTCCTGAGTAACGATAAAACTACCGTTTATGCGACTGGCAACGGAAAGGTAATAAGTTCTATTCTGTTCATCAGTATATGAGATAAATCGGCAATGTAGGGATCAATCAAAAGTGAAGGTACGATGAGAAAAAATTAAAACCACCAAATTGCAATTAAATAGACGAGCTTTGACTGAACATTTCGAAACCAGGCTATAATAGTATAAATATTATATCTCTAGGGTATGGTTACCAGGTTCATATAATGTACCTTGTACTATTATTATAATTTTACAAATGTAATAAAACTCGACATAGTAAAGAGTAATCAACGCAAATTAAAAGGGGTCACGGGGTCGAAAGAGCGCCCTTCATTGTGATAAAGATATATTGATGCAAACTGCACCAAGGAAATCAGACAACCTAACAACTAATTTTTGTTCCAAACATACCGAATTTAGCTTGTGGGACATTAGTACGAATAATTTCGGGAACCATGCCCTTATTAGGCTCTCTATCTAATAGGAGAGCCGACACCGTTGCACATAGTAAACTGAGGAAAAACTGCTTCCAAAATCGATGCTGAAAATACTTAGTCATGTTCCTTACAATTTTCATCTAAACATTTTTCAATTTGACATTCTGACAATTGGCAATTTTCACACGTGATATGTAAATTTCGTATTGCTTTACATTGCTTTTTTCTAATTATCCCCCACACCGTGACACACGCACACACATTCACAGACACACAGGTACGGTAAGATAATAAATGTAATTGAAATTTATTCACATAAATCCGAACAGTCTATTGAGTCATAATTTGTAGCAATCTTTCTTTAAAACTCTCATTATAGGTTTTGTTTTCTTTTTAAATAAAAATTTTTCATACCACTATATACGGCGTTATACGCTTTCCGTTTACTTACACTGCATGTTGTACAAAGAATTAGGCTATTAAAGTCACCCTGTAAGAACGCAGTCACATTTTATCAAAAAATGCAGGAGCTTTGGCAGAAGCAGAGATAGCATGAAGATTGTTACAACACAACCTATACCAACTTATATCTAAGTACCAATATACCTACCACTGAAATGGAGTTAATAGACAAAAACGTTTTCTATGCTTCTATATTTAGGAATGTCTTGAATTCATTTTTTCTTTCTTTGTAGTTTTAAATGACATACTTTAGTTATACTTTTAAAAAATGATATTTACTGATTTGAAAAGAAAAATCAATATAGAAAATGAGAAGCGATCTCGCCTCTCAAAAATGTCCCTGATACTCCTAACCTCCTACTAACGACGTTTGCAATCTCTTTCGCAAACTGCATAAGAAATTTCACGATCAAATATTTCCTTTCCAGGTTATGGCCCTCCCTCTCATTGGTTCTTGGACGACGACGCAAACTCCTCAGATCCCAGGTGATGATCACGATGATGACGACGGTAACTCGATTAGATTGTGGGTTCTTGTCGCGGTTATCCTTGTAATTCTTGCACTTGCAACTATTTTGACGGGATTATGTGTCATCTACTGTAAACGAAGTACTTGAACTCGTCTTCTTTTGGGGGGAGGGGGAGGGATGGGGAGGGGGAGGGAGGGAGAGGAGGGGATCGCACCACAGTTGCCATCACCAGTTTGTGTATTGCATGACAGCTATTTAAAAGGAATAGGGATGCTGCAGTGTGTAAGATAGTGTACATAAACATAAGTATGTATATGTATAGGTATATGTATTTTGTAATTGCACCCTCTCTTCCGCAGGGAATTGTTAGAGAAGGAGATACAACGAAGAATTTTTTTTAGATAATGTGTTCTTGTGAAAAGGATTTATATCTTTTTTCAAGTGCCACGTTATGATTTACATTTTTCTTTATTTCCATCATTTAATCCCTTGTGACGTCGAAATCCTTTAAATGAAGATCTCTTTCATTTTTTTCAAGTAATCACTAAACAAACTAAACTATTGTCTGCAATGCTTTGAGTTTAAGGTTCGTTTCAGCCAATGACGAAGCTTATAATGAAAAAATCGACGAGACCGACTGGAAACAAACGTTTAAACCATATGTTGCAATTGGTCCTCTTTCGTCATTGGACGGAAAATTACTCAATGTATATATTTTCCTTCAGCTTGAAAATAATTGTCATCAACGAGTCTCAGAGAACAAAAGTGGTCAAAGTAAATTTGACAGAAGTTGTTGCTGACTTCAGAACAAAAATAAACGAATAAACGAATTTTGTCTCGGATAGCGTCGTGACATAAATTTCAGAATTTTTTACGACGACTGGCACAAGATATTTACCAGTAGAGTGAGCGGAATGCGTCTCTCTTCATTGGAATTTTGATAATTCGTCACAAATCCTCGTTGATGGAAGCATTAAGATAGAAATTGGAAAATAAAATCAAGGTTACCGTCCAATACGAACATTGTCTCAAAGAGACTACAGAACATTGTTTCTCCTTCTCTAGCAACTCCCTGAAATAAATTGATTTAATTGAACTCAAGATAGATCTATCTTTAATATCCTACTAGGATTTCATCTCTGAGTGCATCCACACCCTTAAAAAGTTGGGCAAACTTTTGACCGCTACTAGGTACCTATGTGTCCAATCAACTGCTGGTTAAAAGGTGTCCAACAGTTGGGCTCTCTAAATGAGTTGTGTTTTTTGAAAACCAACTAATGGGTTCTTTTTAACCAAAAAATGAGGTTGGATGTCGTTTTAGAAACCAACTAATGGGTACGTGCTAACCATCAATTGGCTGGACACATAGCTGCCGAGCGCTGTTCCAAACTTTGCCCACTTTTCAGGAGTGCGGGCACGAGAATGCAACAAACCATTAAACTCGAAGCAAAGTGTGTTTCGATAGGACTGAAATAAAAAAAAAAATAAAAAGATAAATAGGAAGTAAAGCATGTAAATTATATGATAAATCAATAGAGCAGCTGATTTTGTAAATAGTGATAATATTATAATACGAGTAAAGTTGAGATTGTGGGAGCTGTAAGTATGAAAATAGATTTTTGCTTACCATACCCTGCCTGTGTGTAAAGCTAACATATTCACGTTTTGCATACTTTTAATTGCACTTGCTTCCTAAGTAAGTAACTTCTTGAGAGTATGGAAGAGTTTGACATTTTGACGGCCACCACAGATCATCCGACACAAATTTTTGTAAGGATAAAGAGTCCTAGTGTTTCCACTTTCCACTAACCGGAAAGTTCTTTCCGTGACCCGCCAGTATGCATGTTGTGTGCGCGCGTGTGTGTGGTGGGTATGTGTGTATGTGAGTGTGCGTTTTTCATTTTAGTTCTTAGAGGCAGCCAACTCTCAACCAAACCACAATTTTTGTAGTAGTCCTCAGGAATTTTCAATTGGTCCAGCCCTTTGATTGACAGCAAGTTAAAAACAGCAGAGTACTGAAGCCCCTATTACACATGCAGCATGTACTGTATAGTGAGTGTGTATTGACTACACACGGGGTTGTGTGCTCACATGAAGCAATTTAAGCTGAGGCTGTTTGTGGATGAAGATGAGTTATGGCAGTTGTGGGAGTGGCTAAAGTAAGTAGGTTAGGGAAATTGGAACTGCTGGGGTGAGAGGATTAGGACTTTAAAGGGGAAAATGCAATCACCTTAATATGGATGGAGTTATGTTTCAATGGTTGGCTCCCGAGAGTCATGTGGCAATAATTTCTCTTCTCAAATGTGAAATTACTAGGAGTAACTGCTTATTTCCATTGAATATATGCAATATTTAAGCCATAAAGTATTATGAAAGATAATTTGTAGCAACACCATGATATTTTATTTAAAGATGGGTATTGGAACAGGAAGGGGCGTTTAAAGATCTCAAGATTCCGATGTTCTTTTGTAACCTGGTACCAAGGTAAAAGAAAATATATTTGGTCTTTAAAAACCAAAATGGTGACGAGTTAATGAAAACTTTGCATCAAACTTTATAATACAAGAAAATACAAGATAATATTTTGCAAGGTATTTTCAAGACGACTATTATTAAAGCGTTTTTATTAAAAGTATTCCTTAATTTACGCGGGAGGAGGCGGGGTCAAAAGTGCATTATTTCTGTACGAAGGAATGAATACGGATGATGTATCGGATACCGGTGTGGTAGCCACGGGGGGAGGGGGTAGCCCCCTTCCCGATGACCCAACCTTGAAATGCAAAAAGCACCTAAAACAGCGGTTTTTCTCTCTATCCGTAGACATTTCCCTCATGTCGTGCCCCAAACCCCCCATGACACCACCACCTCCCCACCATGACACAACCTGGCTACGCCACTTTCGGATACAAAGCGTTAGATATACACAATGAACATGTCATCAAATGCCATTGATGCATCAGTAACTAAACTGGATGAGACCAGCTTCGAAGTAAAGACACATTCTTGAAAACCAGCCCAAAATTTGAGGTGATTCTGGCTTTCTATCAAATGCTCCTATATGATTTCCACACCCACCGTCCAGGATCTACTCGTTTTCATTGTCTTTTCTATTCATTGACATTGTTAGGAATCGAAAAAGTGCTGCCCCTTCCAGGTGGCATTGGTCATAAACAGGCGAGTAGCAAGGCCCCCCCCCCCCCCTTCGAAAAATTTTCGCCCCCAGAACTTTGTCTGACTACGAACGTGAATCATTCTGGGACATTCGGGAAAAACCATGTCTTAAATAACAACATAGGGAAATTCCCGATTGTGAAAGTGTATTGTGATGAGCAGGTACCTTCCGTTTTATATTGTTATGGTACCAACTGTAACATGAGCATAACAAAACGAAAACATCATTGCTAGTTTCAGCAGTCACAAACGTGACTGTCCTAGAGTAGCGTCGGGTGCCCGGACGAACTACCGCTCATGAAAGGTATATCATGTGAGTTTATGAACACTTTAAGTCTCAAATTGTCGTGACTTGAAGGAGATCATTTTAGCAACAAGACCGGTGAGTGGTCAATAAATGGAGTACCGTATTTTATTCGATGATATATTAGTTTAGAAGGGCATCCATCGGTTGCAACAAGCAACTCAAATGGACAGTAATCTCATCAATCGTATTTTGGACCGAAAGATTCAAATTTGCCGATCGGATTAACTAGGTTATTTTTTACTGAAAGTATCAGATACCATTCTTCGTTGGAATGATGTAGAAGGAACATGGGGTGAGGGGGTGCTTCCACCTTCAATAAAACTTTTAGGAAATACAATAAAAGGAGGTTTAGTTGATGTAAAACGGTCGTCCTGTGGAGTGAATCGCTCCTCCAATGTTGATATCAATCTTTCAGCTCTTCGCCAGAGAGTCGAGGGGACTTTTAGAAAAAAGATATCAATCTTTCAGACCAATGGACAGACCAATAATGTAAATGGTCTGAAGGCCTTGAGGTTGGTCAAGTGTTGTTGTCCTTAAGTCGACGTATAGCTTCTTCGGGAATCAGTTTCAAGTTTGGTTTCGCCGAACGGCCCCTTGCCAGAGGGTCGGGAGGACTTTGGAAAAAGTATCAATGGTTCAGTGTTCAACATTGTTATTCCAAGTAGCCTATCTTGCTCAATATACCCGCCTCAAATGTTTCCTCCATAGCGTCTACGAGAACCATATGGCTTTAACCTATGACTTTTTGGAAGAGGGTTTGGTTCCCCTGTGATCATTCCTACCACCCAGTATTACAACTTGAACCTAACTAAATCTGATTCATTTGAAGTGACCAGATTTGGACAGAAAGATCCAATCTGAGCCATTTTATTCCGAGATCAAATAACAGGAGTTGTCTGAATTGCGGATTTATGTACCTCTCGTCACATGTTTGTATACAACGTTGTTCTACGCTGCGAAGTCTATTTATGTATGAGAATATGAAAAGCCATGCTCTAACATATTCCACAGTAACACACTGATGTCTCTATGACGGCTCCATAACATTATAGGATAGGAATATTGTTTTAATTACTTAATGAAGCTCCCAAAACAGTTTTCCAGTAGCTTTCGAAATCATTTAATCTAATCCCTTGTAAATTTTTTTTATGCCTAGCTTTCGAATTTCTGAAAAGGACATAGGCGGCGGAAGATGTTTTTTATTAGGGGGCACAAGTTTCCGCAGCCGACATAATGGTGACGCCGTAAGACGTCCGGGTCTGCGCAAAGTCCCATTGGCGTGGGGTCCAGGGGCCCGCTGAAGGGCCCCTGGTGGGGTCCACCGCCCAGGGTGAAGCCCCCGGAAGCTCAGCGATTTTAGTGATTTGAGACTCTAATGGACGAAAATCATATTCAAATTAGGTATTCTGAACTATGAATTTAATTCAGGAATCAGGAGTGGGGTGAGGTAAGGGACGAGGATGGAATCTTGGAGTACCACGGCATTTGATTAAGGAGGAAGATACTTTACAGTGATTTTAGAGAGCAAAGCCAAATGTTGAAGCTACTCAAAATTGAACATGTGATTGAAATTTTGAGACAATGCATTTTTCATAGATCCAAAGTGTTTTAATTTGGGGCATTTTGTCAATAGGGAGTCCTATTTTCAATCTCGATACGTGGGGTCCAGGGGCCCGCAACAGGGCCCTGGAAGCTCTGGCTTTTTAGGCTTTTTATTGGACTGAATGGAAGCAAAAAGCACCTTTGTATAGGTATTATTAATAATCCTAAAAGGGACATTATTACTGGGGCAAATGTGTGTTATTGAGGCCAATAAGGGGACCGCAGGGGACATATCCCTCGCTCAGTATGTTTAAAAGGCCCTGATTTGAGAAGAAGGAAGATAATTTCAAATAGAAAGATAGCTTGCAAAAATTGTTGTTTTAACTGCTTGAAGGGTGAAAGTAAACTCTCCTACAGTTTATCGTTAATGTGTGGGTCCAGGGGGAAAAGCCCCAGGAAACTTTGCAACTTTTGCAATCTGAAAAGTAATAATTGAGCCAAAGAATATCCGAAATGTAATAAAAGCAACTTAAAATTTATTTTACGACATCCAGTTATTGGGGGCCATGCCCTCAAAAAAATCTCATAAAAAATATTTGGGGGGCCAGGCCCCCGCTGTTCCCCTACCCCTACTTCCGCCGCCTATGAAGGACCAGCGGCACTAAGATTAACAAATTTGTTTCACAAAAATCTGAATAATTGATTGTGCACTACTATACGTAGCTCGAAATTTGGTATTGCGATAAAAGTTAGAAAATACATTTTGAACAGACAAAACTTCATATAATCCCACTCCTTACTATTTTGATTTATTGTGCAGCCTTTGAACAATTAGTTCCCGGAGCTCAGTTTGAACAGACGAATAGGTGTAAATCATAGATTCTTAGCAACTGCTTGGCGGATTCTAATTTATAAATCAAAATATGTCCATTCACGTGCTCATGGGCAGCAAATTGATTCTCCCAGCCGTTTTGCCCATATCTTCTCCGCCTGCTCTTGCAAGTTAATTGAAGGTTTTGTTGTAACATGTACTACATACAGTCATGAAAAAATAATGCCATCTTGAAGAATAGTCGAGACATGTTTTTTCAAGATGATTTTGATACTTGTTTGTCGGTTATTGCTCTAAAATCAGTAGTGTAAAATAAACACCAAAACTGGTCTTGTACAGTCGTATGTGAAAATACTGAAATTGGGTAAAATTTGTCAAAAATTATGGAATTTGCGGGTGAATTATGTGGTAATACACCATTTTCTTGGGTAACGAACCACTTGGCTGACCAATTATTGGAAATAAATTTACCCAGTTTCAGTATTGCTACATACGTGACCAGCGATTGGTAAACTTTTTACCCTTTAACTGTTTTTAGATTGTATGTGAGGCAGGTTCTAAAAATCCCCGAGTTTAATAAGCGGTTCGTAATTCGTTTTGATGGCTATGCTCATGATGCCCACATCCTCCAAATGGTTGGTCGGGATAAACAAACCAATCCCGCACCTACAACAAACATTCCAAAGTTTGAGTTTACGTGAAAGTTTCATGAAATCTTTCACTCTTTATCCATCCATAACATTAGGAGGGATACCCAAGTGTGTTTTTGTGAAGTAAATTTTGTTTTTGTCTTTTTGGTGTAAAAAATTACTTTCTGATCTGCAGTAACATACTGTATACAGACGAACTTTGTGACGTTTATGGTTTCTGACAGAGCGCCATACACACAGCCTGCCTCCGAAGGTTATAATGATAAAGATTAGGTATAAAAGAATGCCAAGAACCCAGTGGGGAGGGGGGGAGGTGACAAGCTGTCATGGGGGATACCGCCCCACCCCTAGCTACGCGGCTGGTATAGCTTCGGATGGTGCATAGAGTCCTTTCACGCAAAACGCAGAGGCTCAATTCAGCTCCGTTACAATTTCATTTATTCTCTTTTTCACCCCGAAGGGGTATTTAAGAGACTTTAAAAAGACATTTAAAATATACTGTAACAAATGGAAGTGAATGCATCAAAATGCAATAAAGAACGGATCAAAGGACAAAAAGTAAGAAAATAAATAAATAAATACATAAAAAATAATCATAATTATTATAATGATAGCACCACCTGGCACTGCTTTTAACAAACTTGCTTAAACGAGACGTCAGTCACCTGAAAATTGAAGTATTTAAACTAACCTGAGAATTTATCCATAACTATCTTGCAAAACGTAAACAAATCAAGCAAGATTTCCTGGACATACTTTTTAAAAAGTTCCTTCCTTTTTACAATTGTTGTTTGCCTTCTAAAATACGGCTAAGTAACAACTTTCGTCTCTCAGTAAGGTAAGGGCACTACAAAATATATTAGAATTCGTCCCCTAAGACCCATCGCACAAGACGTGTAACTACAAATTTGCCGGGCAGGGACGAAGCCTGTAGACAAACTTTTTCAGCGTAGCGCCACCACTTTTAGAAAGAAGCGAACATATCGTCGATCCCTAGAAATTGCCTCGTCCCAGACTTTCCAAGTTTCATAGAAGCATAATAAATGAGGGCAAAAACTAGCGATACAAATAAAAAGTAAATATATGTTCAAGGTCCCACGGATGCGCGCCTGCCAAGACCTCCGCGGCTTTATCACCTATAAAGTTGTCGGACTTCAACCCCAAAGGTTATTCCAAACTTCAGTAGGGTACTTGGAGGCCCTAAGAGGAATAAACAGGATGGGTGCAAAATGAGGATTGCTTACGTCTTTAAAACAATAATGGTCAGTATAACCAAATATATTTGCTTTCTAAAATTACCATGATGTTGGACATGTTTTCTTAATTCTTTTTTTCTGAGAGTCGATTTGCCGAGAGATAACTCAGGAAAAGGGAGTCCCCGACAGCAAGCCCCAGAAGCTGTTGTAAATGTAAGGATCGAACCATCGAGCCAGTGGACAAAAGACATCATCATGGGGCTACAAGGTCCCCTTGGACATGGTCCTTCTAGTCCATCCCATAAGCCGCAGTCTACACCGGTATGTTTTGCCTTTTTGAAGGATGCGAGTCATACCCTAGGGTGGGAATATCATTGAAATGTAATTAATCAAAGCCCGTGGCTTCGTTGTAGGGTTTCCGGACTTGCTCGGGTGCTTTTCCGCCAATTTATGTGGCTTGTCCCCAGGTACATTTTCTTACCTGCAGTATACATTGACACGTGATCACTGCAGACGTATCCGTGCCATTGGACAGCTACGCAGAGTGATTTCGCAACGTTGTTTTTCAGTGTTTTCCATGAACAGAGGGCAGTAGCGTAGTCAGGATGGAATTTTTAGGGGGCCTGGGTAACAAGTCGGGGACCTGGTACCTCCTAGGGTCATGCGTCAAGACTATCTAAGCGGAGGGCCACTAACGGTTGGCGCGGAGCGTACAAGAAAATTTTGGGCTTTACAAACCCTCCAGATGGCCGGAAACGGCACTTCCCACGTGTCTTAAGCTGGATGTACCCAGCGTTGAAATACGAATCTCATGTCTGCCACTTCTTAAATAATGAGAATAAAAATCAATCTCTGATTGGGACCCCCAACTGGGCATTTCTGATATGTAAGGGGTATGAGACTAATGGGAATATCATATTGGTCCCTGCATGGTCTCATTGACGGTCTTCGTAGAAACTCCTAGGGATTAGGATAAGGTTTGTTAGAAGTAGGATATGATGGTCAAGTCTATGAGTTCAGGTAAGGGGGCACAATCTCGTGAACACCGTAATGTCGGACCAATATCAGATGCAACAAAAGATTACTCGCTCGCATTTGTAACACATCGAATTTCAATGCACATTTGACATTTCAAGATCTTGGAATAATTAAGTACCCTTCAACCATTTTAAAACTTATTTGTCCAAACCCAACCACACTAGCCATTTCCGAGTCTTAAACAGAGACCCATCCCCAATTCAAGGGTCAGGGGCTTCGATATGTACTTGCCTGCAAGTACACCCTGTCTAGTTTGTCCAAGTACTAGCTCCCTGGTAATACCACTCTCTCCATATACACTTAACGACACATACTGACTATACGGCATATATTACACCATAAATAAGTAGCGACTATTTCTAACACTAGCAGTTCACACCCAAGAGGACGAAAAATTGATAGTGTACTCTGGACACTTTTTCTCGGGAGGGCCTTTCCGTTAAAGGTGATGTGCTCGCAGAAAGGCTGGGGGAGAGGGGGGGGAGGGGCTTGTACTATTGCAAAAGATCCCTCATAAGCAATAACATATAGCGTGGTTGTATCATAAGTCGGTCACTCACCAAAAATGTATTTTTTTTTTAAATGAAAAATTTATTTTTTATTCCATGTTCTTACAAATTTACTTCTTAATGTGTGAAGTGAAAGTTTCTGTCTCGTACAAACGTTTGAGAAATGAAGAGTTTGAATAAAGTGGTATTGTCGAAACAAAAAAATTAAACTGTGGAAGAGTATCGCTATCAGTGAATCATAGAAACATTTTAAATTATTTTTGCGGCTATTTTGAGTCATGTCTGAAGCCTCGGGTAGCATAAGATTAATTCCTAGGGTGTGCAAATTCCCTCTTAAAACGGGGCTCAATTGTTATTTTTGACCGATTTCGAGCTGTTGTCATTTTCTTCTAGAGTTTATCGAGTATAATTTGTCCATTTAATGGCCAAAGAACCTCGATGGTACTTTCAATCGGTAGTGACCGGCTCACGGTACTGACCGACTCAAGATACCGTCACTATATGTATTTTTACAAACGCGAACCTCAGTGGGAGGTTAGGAACCCTACCAAGCTCGTAGTCTTGGTGAGACCCTAATACTACATAATTGATAATACATTTGCCACTCTTTTTTGAGTACGCCCTCTAAACCGTCAGAATGAAGTCTCCCTGCAAAATAGTCAAGTTTAAAGCCCGCCCTTGTTTTGACCTTTGATGAGAAATAATCTTGACAAAGACTACGAAGCTCGAAGATCGTGGGCCAGAAACACTGGCGAAGCGTCGGGAGGTTCCAAAACCGGACTTCAGGGAGGTTGCTACTGGTTTATCATACTGTTAACGATAAAATATGGACAGGTCAAAGGCTAGCAAGCAACGCCCTCTCTAGGACTAATTTCATCAGTACATGTTTATATGCGCATTAGAGGTGGCAAGTAGACGTGATATATATTACATATTTGAGGGAAAAAAATTCAAGATAGCACAAAAAATGAAATTCTTGCAGTGAACACACACAATAAGAGAGAGAAGCAAATAAATAAGTACCAAATACTAAGAATATAATTTACTTTCGTATCAACCAAAATCCATAACATTTTAACTTCATGCCATCACCAACTATGTACATAGTGTTCTGTATTATAGCTTTTATAGACCCAAATGTACAAAAGTTACACTAATCATTGACTAGAAATTAGCATATTGAAATATTCATGATAAACTATAGCTAGTAGCATGATAAGGATAAGTTTGACAGGGGTTTTTTTGGCAAAGGCTGCTTTTTCATTCATCGCTGCAAATGACATCCCGATGATATCTGTGGTCCCGACTCGTCAAATAACCACACACCACGTGGGTCATAATTATTTTTTTAGCCTCAGGAACCTCGCCCCTCTCCGCTTTCGATGTATTATCGAAAGAGAATGAATTGTTGTTGGACGTGCATGGATTGGTGAATATAACATTGGTTCAATATATGTCATCATTAAATCGAATACAGGCATCCGTCCCTTATTTTTAATTCGAATATATGACCACAAAAAATTGAATGTAAGTCAGCTTTAAAATTAATGCAAATAGATACAGTAGCGTGTTTAAAGGGGGCGAGGGCACAGGCCACCCCACCTCCGAAGTCATTCGGAGGAAATCACCCACTGTCGGGGTCAATGGATTTACTGATTCGAGGAAGAGGAAGAGTTTGAAGAGACACACTGAGCTTTCAAACCTTAACCAGACACCAACCTCCGTGGCAAAAAAATTCTTGTCAAAGCAAAATAATAAAAAAAGGAAAGGTAATAAAAACTTCGAATAGCGACGAGTGGGTCGCCAAAAACTGAAGTGCAGAAAAGCAAAAAAAGAAAAATAATAATAATAATAATAATAATAATAATAATAATAATAATAATAATAATAATAATAATAATAATAATAATAATAATAATAATAATAATAATAATAATAATAATAATAATAATAATAATAATAATAATAATAATAATAATAATAATAATAATAATAATAATAATAATAATAATAATAATAATAATAATAATAATAATAATAATAATAATAATTATAATAATAATAATAATAATAATAATAATAATAATAATAATAATAATAATAATAATAATAATAATAATAATAATAATAATAATAATAATAATAATAATAATAATAATAATAATAATAATAATAATAATAATAATAATAATAATAATAATAATAATAATAATAATAATAATAATAATAATAATAATAATAATAATAATAATAATAATAATAATAATAATAATAATAATAATAATAATAATAATAATAA
The DNA here is from genome assembly GCA_037179385.1 of Holothuria scabra. Classification (NCBI taxonomy): domain Eukaryota; kingdom Metazoa; phylum Echinodermata; class Holothuroidea; order Aspidochirotida; family Holothuriidae; genus Holothuria; species Holothuria scabra. Next base: position 10,342,563 of record CM074197.1, read on the forward strand.
TAATAATAATAATAATAATAATAATAATAATAATAATAATAATAATAATAATAATAATAATAATAAAAGAGGGGGGTCATCGGAATCCATGCCAGTCGGGGGAAGCATAGGTTGTGCCCCCACTTTCGAAATCCTGCATACGCCACTGAATCAGCGTTAATTCGAATTAATGTCCGCATCATTAAAATTTTTTCGTTAATATAAGCATTGCATTTCGATCGAAGATAACTAAAAAGAATTAAATAAATATCAGCTTTTTATTCGTGATTATTGTCCTTTGCTTTGTTTGTAAATTTATAAAACGTAAAATGAAAAACAAACGAAGTAAAAGCGCTGTCAATTCATAATTGAAGGAAATTATTCATGTATTAATTTTGCATTACTTTTTTTCTTCTTCTCTACATGTAATAAAAAAATCTTATATAAGAGACTTTTTTCAGATTGTACACAATGAACTTCCGAAGTGTTCTCGTATGCATACATTGCCGTAATATGTTCTTTGATATGTGATCATTTTTTCGGAGGTTTCTATGTTGTTGATAGCTTGATCTCTTAATATGTTTCCTATAACATCAGCAAAAGAAAAGAGCGCCCTCGACTTTGTGCCGCGTGCGGTTTAGTATCTGCAGCGCGTGTCAGCGCATGTCTTGGTACACAAGGCATATACAGACGTGCCAGCGCGTGGTTTAGTAGGACTGGATCAAGTGTTACGCAAGAACATGTAGGCTTAAATCGAATTCCATATCTTTAGATCGTAAATATTATCAGTTAAGTAAGTTATGGTAATCATTTTTGCTATTAGTATGTTTTTATATCCTTTACCTTGAAGAATATCGGTCATATTTTTGTTCAACAAAAGAGGTAAAAAACTTCTCGTACGCTCGTTCATATCGTTTTAGGCTAGCCTAGGCCCATGTTAGTACTAGTTTTGCGACATTGTTCTCTTGTTCTTTTGTTCCTAATCGTACGCACATACCGACTATAGCCTAACGTTAGTCGCCGTGTGAACAGCACAGCAGTATAGTGGTTGGTTCTAACTCCAAGTTCGAACAGGTTCTTAATTCGAACACCTCATTTAAATGGAATATATTCACTGATCGATGCAAAATAATCATCAGTTTTACCATACCATATGGAGCCATAATTACTTCTTTGAATTGAAGAAAATTCAAAATACTGTCTTATGACTGATATATGAATGATTTAAATTAGGTGTTCAAATTTAGAACCTGTTTGAACTTTGAACCAACCATTATATGCGGTGACTGCTTATGCCTAGCCTAGGCCTGAACTCTCACGTCGACTGGTGGCTATTTTTTTCGTATGATAACTAGGAGAAAAGTCAACTACACAATTTAATTAGCCCAGTAGCTCCTTGGAATTCATCACAACCCCTAATTCAGTAATTCCTTTGACCTTAGAAGTTAGACTGCCTTACTTAGTCCTAGGCCTATAAACGTGTGATCCTTAGTTTCCGCCCTATTATATTAATATATTAATGACCTAATATAATATATTAATGACCTGCCCGATAATATCTCTTCTGAAGTAAGACTTTTTGCTGACGACTGTGTAATTTATAGACAGATAAAGAATAATCTTGACCAGATTCAACTCCAAAATGATCTAAACACCCTCTCTGAGTGGCAAAATAAATGGCAAATGCACTTTAATACCAAGAAGTGCTTTTCTATGAGGATTACTCACTCAAGGAAACCCAAGTTTTTTAATTATACTCTAGATAACGATACCCTGGAGTCTGCCGATTGCCACACTTATCTGGGAGTTGACATCTCTAATACCCTTACCTGGAATAGACATATTATTAATCGTATCACTTCGTCAGCAAATAGGTCTTTGGCTTTTATTAAAAGAAATTTATACTCCTGCCCCAGGAGTGTCAAAGCTAATGCCTATCTCACACTTGTTAGGCCTTTATTGGAGTATTCATCTTCTGTTTGGGATCCCTACACCACTTCCCTATCCAATAAGGTTGAGCAAATTCAGCGTAGGGCTGCTAGGTTTGTTTATAATGACTATTCCCCCCATAGTAGTGTGACTGAAATGCTAAACGACCTAGGGTGGGATAGTCTCAAAAACAGGCGTACTGCCAACAGGCTAGCAATTCTTCACAAAGCCAGATTGGGCCTCCTAGCCTTGCCAATCAACAACCTACAACCGGTCCGGCGGCCCTCTAGACATCACCATTCTAATAGCTTTACCAATATACCAACCAATAAGGACTGCTACAAATACAGTTTCTTTCCTCGGACCGTCAGAGACTGGAACCTACTCCCCCAGAACATTACAGATCTCGAGGACCCCAAGCAATTCAAGAGCGCAGCCTTGAGGATCCTCAGACGGGACGACTAACTACATGCGCACACTCAACCCTGCACGTTTGACTCCACCAGGAGTGTTGTGCAGTATTTTTCCAGATCCAGATCCTAGCCCAGGCTAGGTAGTTTCCACCTGTTACTTTATTTAAAAATCTTGGGGTGGAAAGTAATGTTTGAACTAACATGTGTTAAAAATAACTTCTGATTTTAAATTTCAAATCCAAGTAAAAGACGACAATGAAATTTGTTAAAGTAGACCTTAAAGTAAATTTTTCAGCATCCTCATCAAAAAAAAAATGAATTGTATAATCTTTTTACAAGTGTCAAAAGACTTTACAAACTTCTTCTATTTTTTTTATGTATAAGTAGTCCATGTGTACGGAAGCGTAGAAGGGACATGCAAAAGAAAAAAACCTCTCTCAGCAAAATGACAATTTTCGTAGAATTGACATTTTGACGGCTGAAACTAAGTCTTCAAAATGACAAAAATCTGAAATTTGGCATTTAAATTAACTTTTCAAAACGTTAAAATTTAGAAAGTTGTCATTTTGCCGAGTTAAAAAATCTGGAAAAAATGACAAAATTCAGAAAACTGTCACTTTGCTGAGTTACAACATCTCGTCATAATAGCAAAATTCAGAAAACTTATTTTGCCGAATTAGATCATTTTGTCAAAATAGCAAAATTCAGAAGATTGTCATTTTGGCAAGTTTGAACATCTCGTCAAAATGGCAAAATTTAGGAAAATAACATTTTGAAGAGTTTAAACATCTTGTCAAAATCGTAAAATTCAGAAAAATATCATACTGGCTAATTAGAACTTCCCATCACTATGGCAAAATTCGAAAAATTGTCATCTTGCCGAGTTAGATCATCTCGTCAAAACAGCAATAATCAGAAAAATGTCATTTGGCCGGGTGAGAACTTTTCTTCAAAATGGCAAAATTTAGAAAATCTCCATTTTGTCTAGCGAGATCATCCTACTGTAATTAAACGGTGAAATTCTATGGAAGCGTTAAGGTGCCATCAAGTTAAGACCTTAGTCACAGCATTATCTTCACATTTTGTAACAAAAAGGTGAAATGCTTACTTACAGTATTATCTTAACATTTTGCAGAAAATGATGAAATGCAAACTTTTACAATATTTCAACAATTCAAATTTTCACAGAAAATTGATGAATTATGCATTTAACGAATGCTATTAATTCCTCATTTTGCAGAAAATAATGAATTACTCATGTATACCAATTTTTTTGTATCATTTTTATGTTCTTTTCCCAATTTGGTGAGTTTATAGTACAAGCAGGAATGCAGGCGCTTTACGAACAAGAAGATGAAATATGTAAACAGTGAAATCATTAGGTATTAAAATTATGCTAAAAAGTATTCAAAATTTTGGACAGTTTATTTTTCTATTCAATATGTACATTTGGTCTCAGTCTCAGTATTGGACTTTGTCGGTCTTGGTCTCGGCACCTTTTGGTCTTGGTCTTGGATATGCTGGTCTCGACTAAAACACTGGTTCAGATACCCTGCTTCTAAAAAGATAATTAAATCCCAGTTGTTGTTTTTCAATTGTCTTAAACCAATTTGTATAGCATTCAAGTAGACACTATTACACACTTTGGACTTCTAGCTGTTCAATTTTAAGGGCGTTTAGACTTTGCTGATATTACCGTCCCAATAACAACAAAAAACAAGTAATTATAGGGGTCCTTTTGAGAAGTTAGCAGAGAATAGAAAGGAAGTGATTTAATTGTAGAGTCTGATATGCTGTGCACATATGAAACTAGTAGCATAGCAAGAGGGGAAGAGGCAAAGTGTCCTGGTAAAAGTCAAAGGTAATTGTTAAGACAGTAAAATGAGAGAGGTTTCCCCAACCCCAAATTCGAATTTGAGGGGCTCTCTTAAGTCTGGAAGTTACCCCCCCCCCTCCTGAGGGAGGAGGTCAGATTGCCCCAAACACACAGATATACAGAAATGTATTGTTATGAAAACATGTGTATTTAGTTTTAATGACGGCACATTTTATTCTACCTCTTTAAAATGTAGAAATCTAAAGCAGATCCATAATTCATCATTTTTCTGCAAATTGACAATATGCTAAATTTATCACTTGCAAAAAGTGAGTTATTCATCAGTTTTGTGCAAAAATGTTGAACTGTTGAATATTGTACGTTTGCATTTTATCATTTTTCTGCAAAATGTGAAAATAATAAGACTCATTTTATCATTTTTTTTTCGCAAAATGTTAAGATATAATGCAATGACTTAGTTGGTAATTTGATGGCACCTAAACGTTTCCACAGAATTTCGCCCTGAAGGTTTAACTAGATGAAATTGCAATTTTCCAAATTTGGCCATTTTGACAAAATGTTTTATCTTGGTAAAATTACATATTTTCCAAATTTGGCCATTTTGACGATGTGCTCTAACTCTGCAAAATGACAAAATTCCAAATTTTGCCATGTTGACGAGATGTTCTAACCCAGCAAAATGGCAATTTTCCAAATTTTGCCATTTTGACAACATGCTGTTACTGGGCTAAATGACAATTTTCTGAATTTTTGCCATTCTGACGAGATGTTCTGTTTCGGCAAAATGACAATTTTCGGAATTTCGCCATTTTGACAACATGTTCGTACCCGGCAAAATATCAATTTTCCGAATTTTGCCTTTTTGTCGAGATGTTTTGTCTTGTCAAAATGACAATTTTCAGAATTTTGCCACTTTAAGGAGTACATTGAATCGTCAAAATGTCAATTTTACGAAAATTGTCACTTTGCAGAGACAGTTCTTTTTTCTTTTGAATGGCCCAGGATGGTACAGTAACGAGGGTGAAAACTAACGTAATTTGCCTAACGTTAGGCCTAGGGCCCAAGTTGAAGTTCAATTGTTTATTCAATCAATGGAAAAAAGCTGAAAAAACAATTAAAGTTAAGAAATATAAAGCAATGAAAATAAAAGAAAAAAAAGAAAATGAAGTCTTAAATTGGGAACACAAAACCAGACATACTGTAAAACAGAAATCTCACCAGACGAGTTGAATAATTTCACGGCAGCTGGATAAAACCTATGAAACGCCTGTTTCCTTTAAAAGTGGGAAGTGCCAGTGTATGCTGATACTGTACCTACGTAAATGTGTACCACATTTTGATTACAGTAATCAACAGTGAATGTTAGGCTAGGATGTGTTACGTGTAGTTGTGCAAAAAACGTATAGCTATAGGGGCTTACTGTACATGTTCATACCTGTAGTCTATTCCTGTGCTGCCTCGCTGTGTCAGGCAAGGTTCTCCCCTAATTCCACTTAGGACTTAAGGTGAGATTTTCCTGCTTTTTCAAATTATTGGGCAAGAATTTCGATGGTGTGGGTAACGTTCCTTACTACAGTTATTGGCCTAAGCGTTACATTGCACAAACTTGAGTATACTGAGGCTTAGGTTGTTTGTGTACAGGCCATCAGTTGAATATACAAACAAGTGCTATATATGCACTGTTTACGTACATGTATTCATTTCACTTTCAGTTGAGCATGTTGGTATAGTAACTACAGTATAGTTGTTCAGTCATGATTCATGATCATACATGTAAACATACTTCCATTGGTTCATGCTCCTAACTGATGGGCTCATTACAGGAAAGAAATTGAATTTCATTTGGCAAACGGGATTCAACAACTGCTCTTGGACAAAGATTACTCCCAAAAGAAGATAAGACTGTCCTTCTAATTATGTTCTAAGAACCTCTTAGACAGTTTTCAGCTTCAGCTGTCTTGCTCTCTTGCTATCAAAAATTTTGGAGGTTTTTAATTTTTTTATTACAATCCCAAAGTTTCACTTTAAGGTCAGTGGAAATCCCATCTTTGATTCCTTGCCGAAGGCAGGCAAAATATTGTATGTCATAATATAAATTGCACCATCCCTTTGGTAGCTTACAGTATGTTCTCCACATTGATTTGCCTCAGCCTACGTGTAGGTTGGATCAGTTTGTACAAGTTTGTAACCTAAGCTCCAACTGTAGTGCTGTACAGTTTGGCCTACAGTACAGTAGGTAACATTAGCTAGCCTATGCTAGGCTAAGTAAATACTGCATTATAGGTTAAGCCAATGTCCCAATATGAAACAATCACTTCTTGTGCAAGTGAATTTTAATAGGCAAGTGATGGTATGCAATCACACTCGCACCACTTTAAATTCCGTCCAGAGTATGCCAAGAATTTGTGCTGTCAGGGGTATCATTTGTAGCTTCCTTACTTTTCAACAAAACTTTTTCTTTGTTGCTTAAAATCAACAGTTCCAGTACTACTTCCAACCGAAGTGACCAGTGAAGATATTACTTTTCCAAGATACGTAAATTCTTCATGATGATGACCAATGAGTAACTCACAATGGAAGAGGTATGTTTCTGGTCGATATTGGTCAAGAATTCATAGTGAACATAAGGGCTAGACGTAAGAAACCATGGGGAATGCTATTTTGTGTTACACCATTGGTGTGACTTCCTGCTGGTCAGTCTGGCATTTATGTTGTCCCCTATCCTGATTCATTTGTACTGTGATTTGGATGGTTGATATTGTGTCTATCCTATTTTTTAGAGATGATTTCATTTTCAGACATAGTAGCCCAGTTTCCAACTATAATCATTTTACAGGAGCATGTTTAAAAGGGGACTGGGGGACACAGGCCTCCCCATTTCTGAAGCCAGTCAGGGAAAGATCACTCAGTCAGGGATTTACGGGTTTGAGGAAGCGGAAAATTTTTACGAGACACACTGAGCATTCAAACCTTAACCGTACAAAAGCCCCCTGAGGGGGAAGAAAAACAGTTGTCAAAGCAAAAAGAAAAAAGTCCTCACAAATCGGTTGCCAAAAGCTGAAGTGCAGAAAGGCAAAAAAAAAAAAAAAGGTAAGAAGGTCATCAAAATCCGTTCCAGTTGGGGGAATCTCGGGTTGTGCCTCCCCAACTTCGAAATCCTGCATACACCACTGACAGTTTCTAGGGCATCAGCAAAGACTGTTTCGTGCTCTCTGAGGGGATTTGTTATCTCCAGAGTTTTGTGGTAGACCAGTGCTACATGCCAATCAATGGTGGTTCTGCTCTTATACAGTAGCTAAGGTTGCACCCTTGTTTTGATTCCTTCCTGAAGACTGGCAAAGAATCTACTGTGTGCTATGGTGATGCCATGTTTGTGCAAGTGTGTGTTGGTGCACGCATTTGTGCATTGAACTACAAACACTCCCATGGCAGATACCAGCTGCTTGCAAGAGCTCAAATACTTGCATATTTTTCTTCACTCACACAGAGCATGGATCTGGTGACTCAACTTGAGAATTATTGTTAGAAAATGGACCATGTATTTTTTGGTGGAGGTCAAAGGTCATCTGGGGTCACCAGGGGTTAAAGTCTGAAAAATTTTTTAAATGAGATAGAGAAGCTGTTTGTATGTTTGTCTGTCAATTTATTCATCTTTGGCTTTTATAGAAGTCAAAGGTCATCTGGGGTCACTTGAGGTCAAAATGTGAATGAAAACCTTGTTAGGTGTCATTACATCTTTTGGTAAATTTTTTAGATTTCACTTGTGGTATGCAGAAAAGCACATTGCGGTGGGAAGATGGTCCTTATTTTTGTTAGTGGAGGCCAAAGGTCATCTGGGATAATAAAATTATTTTTGAACATGCTAGTGTAACATTTTGGTGAGAAGATAATGGTTCATGATGGCACTATTTGAAATGGAACAATTTGTGTTCAACCTCAATCCATTTTTGCATTCTGGTTTTAACTTGAAATTCCAACTAACTTCAAAAAAGAATGGTAAACTTAAAAACACTTTGAGAGCTAAAGCTATATTCTTACTTCTCTTTTTTGTTCACATGTATTTCTTTGTCATTCCAATTTTACAACACAAAATATCGGATGTTATAGTGGATTATGTACGTAATTATTTTATGTGTAGTTTATTAAACAAGTCAATAAGAATTATAAAGTGATGCATTTAAGAAGGGCAGTACTTACACATGCTGGGAAAAGCCCCTAGGCTACTTTTCGAATTTAGTACCCATCATAGCAGGCACATGGCGGGAAAGATGGATTAAATCAATTTCAATGGAGTATTGTGTGTGTGTGCATTCATCCATGAAACTATTCCGGAAATGACCAGTGACCATGCACATTAGAGACATTGCGATAGTATTCTTCTGAGACACTGAATACAAAAGCAGCAACAGCTGTCAGGATTTATCTTTTTTTCTGCTTGGGTACTTCAAAATTTTGAAATGAGCTAAAGGGAGGTTCCTCTCATGCACTATTTAGTAATTTATTTGAGACATACTGTAGCAACAATGGACACTCTAATAGTATGTAGACTTGCAGCTTGAGAGGCAGTAGCCTAGTATTGTTTTTGGTGGAGGTAAAAAGTCATTTGGTTTTACCAGAAGTAAAAATTGTGAAAAACCTTGTTGAACATACTGAGAGGAAGAACTTTGTTTTGGGGTGGTGGAGATCAGCCTGGTCACCAGAGGTCAAATGTCATATGAGCCCTGGTTAAAAGCTGTCACAGCAAGATACTGTACTGTACCTTCAAGTAGAAAAGTTGGAAGAATTTCATAATTGGTACAGTATGTGAATGTACTTATGTTTTAGGTCAGACGTTATCTGGAGTCACCATCCATCAAAAGGTAGAATTTCCCAAGAATTGTCAAGGTCACCAGAGGTCAAAAAGCAAAATTTGCCGAACTTTTCTTTCGGCAATGAATCACCAAGTCGTTTGGCTGTTTGGTTTGTGGGTGGTGATCTGGTGCAGAGGCAGAGTTAGTAAGTAATTTAGGTAGAGTTGTACGGCCCAGTTCCCAACGTATTGGTTCAAGTCGAGCTGGCCACGGCCTTTTTGATTCCTTGCCGAAGGCAGGCAAGGAATCTATGCAATGGTGATGTCGTGTGTATGTGTGTGTGTGTGTGTATGTGTGTGGGCGTGTGTGTGTGTGTGTATGTGATGCTTTGGCTTGTGAACACGATATCTCAAGAAGGGTAAGTGTGACTAACCTCGTATTTGGTGTGTAGGTTGGCCATATTGAGTAGATGATCCCTATTGTTTTTGGTGGAGATCAAAGGTCATTTGGGGTCACCAGAGGTCAAAAGTTCAAAACTTTGTAAACACGATATCTAGAGAACGGTACATGTGACTATGCTCATATTTGGTGTGTGGATTGGCCATATTGAGTAGATGATCCCTATCGATTTTCGGGGAGGTCAAAGGTCATTTGGGGTCACGAGAGGTCAATAGGTAAATTCCTTGGAAATTGCTTGTAAACACGGTATCTCAAGAAGGGTAAGTGTGACTGATCTCATATTTGGTGTGTGCATTGGCCATATTGAGTAGATGATCCCTATTGTTTTTGGTGGAGATCAAAGGTCATTTGCGGTCACGAGAGGTCAAAAGGTCAAAACTTCGTAAACACGATAACTCGAGAACGGTACATGTGACTTTGCTCATATTTGGTGTGTGGGTTGGTCATATTGAGTAGATGATCCCTATCGATTTTCGTGGAGGTCAAAGGTCATTTGGGGTCACGAGAGGTCAATAGGTAAATTCCTTAGAAATTGCTTGTAAACACAGTATCTCAAGAAGGGTAAATGTGACTAATCTCATATTTGGTGTGTGCTTTGGCCATATTGAGTAAATGATCCCTATCGATTTTCGTGGAGATCAAAGGTCATTTGGGGTCACGAGAGGTCAAAAGGTCAAAACTTCGCAAACACGATATCTCGAGAACCGTACATGTGACTATGCTCATATTTAGTGTGTTGGTTGGTCATATTGAGTAGATGATCCCTATCGATTTTCGTGAATATCAAAGGTCATTTGGGGTCACGAGAGTTCAAAAGGTCAAAACTTCGTAAACACGATAACTCGAGAACGGTACATGTGACTATGCACATATTTGGTGTGTGGGTTGGTCATATTGAGTAGATGATCCCTGTCGATTTTCGTGGAGGTCAAAGGTCATTTGGGGTCACGAGAGGTCAATAGGTAAATTCCTTAGAAATTGCTTGTAAACACGGTATCTCAAGAAGAGTAAGTGTGACTAATCTCATATTTGGTGTGTGCATTGGCCATATTGACTAGATGATCCCTATCTATTTTCGTGGAGGTCAAAGGTCATTTGGGGTCACCAGAGGTCAAAAGGTCAAAACTTCGTAAACACGATATCTCAAGAACGGTACATGTGACTGTGCTCATATTTGGCAAGTGTGTTGGCCATATTAAGTAGATATTCCTTATTGTTTTTGGTGGAGGTCAAAGGTCATTTGGGATCATGAGAGGTCAAAAGGTCAAAACTTCGTAAACACGATATCTCAAGAACGGTACATGTGACTGTGCTCATATTTGGCGAGTGTGTTGGCCATATTGAGTAGATCTTCGTTATTGTTTTTGGTGGAGGTCAAAGGTCATTTGGGATCATGAGAGGTCAAAAGGTCAAAACTTCATAAACACAGTATCTCAAGAACGGTACATGTGACTGTGCCCATATTTAGTGTGTGGATTGGTCATATTTAGTAGATGATCCCTATTGATTTTCCCAAAGGTCAAAGTTCATTTGGAGTCAGCATGTTCAAAGCCTGACAAGCTTTCCTGCACAGTCTTTCAAGAAAGGTCACTTGTAGGGTCCTGTAACTTGCCATGTAATGGCACATAGTGAATACATGGTCTCAGAAGTTTTTGATGGAGGTCAAATGTCATTTGGGTTCCCGACGGGCAAGGGGGATCTCAGTGTAGGAAGATTGGATGCCTTGCATGTGTACTTTGTGGGCACATTATGGAGCCCTGTTAATTGAAAAACATTGCAAGCAATGTCAATGTGAAAAAAGGCCTTACATTTCAGCAGCAAGGAATCACTAAGCCTTTTGGCTTTCTGGTTTAAAGTCGTGGCTCACTGGCTTGTTTTGCTAGTCTATTGCTTGTGGAGCATCATGCACGCACAACTTCACTAGGTTCCATTTGTAGAGCCTTTGGTATGACTTGACCTGGGAAGCAAACCCTGGCCTTCAGCTTGAGAGGTGAATGCTCTACAGGATGCAGTAGAAGAGTGATCTTTTCAAGGTGATGTGTATCAACATGTTTCACTGAGCTTGGGCTCAAATCATGAGCGTAGTTGTAGGCCTACTTGAGTAGGTCCCTTGCTGATCCCTTGCTATAGGCTACTGTAAGGAATCTACTGTATGCCATGAATGCTTGGTTGTGAAATATGTGTGTGTACACCTTAGGCCTACTGTAGTACATGTACGTGTACAGTACAATATGTGTGTGTATTGACCACTTTGCTTGTCAGGATATGTCAAGATAGGAATACGGTAGCAGCCAATCTTATTTTAACATGTACTTGTCATGTTGAGTTAACTGAAGAACCCTCTTGTTTTTGATGGAGTTCAAGGTCATTTAAAGGTCACAAGTGGTAGAATTGCAAAAACATTGAAAATGGCTTGTTTTACATAATATCTTAAGATTGACAAATCTTTTGACATTTGGTGTATGTATTTGTGATGTTAAGATTTAGAAGAGGAACCCTATTGTCACATGTATTGTAGAGATCAAAGATCATTTGAGGTGACCAGACTGTAAGCTGCAAAAACCTTGTAATTGGCTTCAGTTTTCAATTTTTTTACCCTTGAAGTTTTTTCCTAAGAATTTCCTCATTGAAAAAAACTCCTCCCTCCCCCTGGAAAAGTTTTGCCTCTTCAGTACAGAACCTTGCTTGGTTGCATTCCTGAATGGCTTGTTAAAAGGTTGTCTCAACATAGACAGGGATTCTACCTGAAACACAAAAAGGGGGAGGGGGTTTATTACCCCTAAACCCTAATTCCAAATTGATTCTGTACTAGGCTTCATTGAGAAGTGGGTTCAGGGAGACAAAAGCATGTTTCAAGGCCCCTGTAAGGTAGTACAGTAAAGTATTTGAAGTGTTTTAAAGGCCATTTATTTGTATAAGTTCAAGCATTGCTGCAAAAGTGCCCCCTTTTTTAAAAAGAAACCAAGATATTGAAAATTCTCTAGTTTTTGATGGCTTGCCGAAGGCAGGCAACCTTGGAATCTATGCGATGGTGATGTCGTGTGTGTGTGTGTATCAGAACCTTTTAAAGATACAAAGAGCTCAAGCCTCGCATGTCTTTCCTTGCTCACGTGGAACTCGTAACTAGCGTAGCTACCCGAAAATTCGGACACTGCAATGAGCTCTGTCACATGATATGCAAGAGCCCGCTTTCACTCGCGGCATTCACGTGCCGCATGACTTAAACGGCTAAAGTGAAATTCTGACCATTTCCTTATGGGGAACAGTTCTGTGTACCCCGTAAGGCATTGAACACGGGTATGTCCTGTACTTGTGGTGTGTATTGGCCAATTCATATGCATGTATGAGTGTGTGTGAATGTGTGTGTGATGTCTGCTTGTAAACACGATTGCCCATATTGAGTAGATGATCCCTATTGTTTTCATTGGAGGTCAAAGGTCATTTAGGGTAATCAGAGGTTAAAACTTGCAAATACTGCTTCTCAAAAAGGGTAACTGTTTGAGTGAGATAATATTTATCATTAGTGGATAGGGTTAAGAGTTTTGAATGGCATGGGTAATGTAAGATGCATAGGTAAGCTTTTGGAATCCACTTAATTATGTAAATGATCAAGTTGGGTAATTTCAAAATATATACTGAAGCAAACTCACGGTATTAAGAATGTCTAAAGTGCATAAAAGTTATTTGGTTATTTGGTACAGTATTTATGTTGATTTAGGTTTGAAAGACTCTAAAAATGGAACCTACTGCTGTTGTGCATGACAAACAAGCCAGTGAGCTGCAACTAGAAAAAAGGTTGTGGCCGACTCCACTTGAACCAGTAAGTTGGAAACTTCACCATAAAACTCTAACTAACCAACTAACTTACCAGTGTACAGTATGTGTGCAGTATATTTTTAGGGTATAGTGAGTTTGTGGCATGCTAGCAAAAAACCATGACAAAAACAGAAATAATTCTGAAATCCTCAACTTTCAATGGATTGTGATGTTAATTATAGCTATTTTCTACGTTTTCAATCCTTTTTGCTTCGAATGCCCAACTTTGTCTTTTTCATGTCACAAGACCTTTCATCAATCTGTTTTAGCATGATATTGGTTTAGTATGTTTACAATTATCTGATTTCCTTTTCTTGTTTTCTTTTGACAGCCTCAATTACGTCCAGGTAGGAAACCCTTCAACAATTTTGAGTAATGCTGGCAAGTATTGTAAGAGTTTATGTCTGCCTCATGCACAGCAATCAATGGATTGCAAATGGCTGCTTTCCCTAGGCCTTATGAACTCTTGTGACTTCGACAAGGTCACTTGTTTCGAGAACAAGTGGTGATAAGAGTTTGCAGGCCAAGATGTAAGAGGTAGCAATCTTTTGAACTTAAAATCCTGTGAGCTTTTAAGACTTGTTCTAAACTCTTAGGACTAGTTCTCAACTGATCCCAAGAGCTTGAAAGATGCCTCATAAGCCCTATCCAATGCAGGTGATCTCCTCATGTGTACTCTAGGTGGTCTAGCCATGTATGTCTTGGAAAGAAGAATCACTGTCTTCCTTAATTGAATTTATAAAATATCTGTTGACCATCGGATTTCAGTAGAGAGCTAACTGAGCACTTTGATCTTTATCTGTCATTCCCACCATGCAGCCGAGACCCACTTATTTGTGAATGAAGTCTCATATGTGGACACACAGCGTATAAACTTGCTTCCATCTCACAGCTCAGTCTTTTGTTTATACAAATTGCAAGGTACAGTACCCGTTTTTGGTTTCAAGGAAAGTGAAAACTATGCATTCATGATGGTATGTGTGTGCATGTATGTGTGTGTTTGTGACACTTTGCTCGTTAACACGACATCTCAAGAAAGGAAAGTCTGAATGTTCTCAAAATTTACATAGAAAAATTTTTCTATGAGAGGAAGAACCCTATTTTTTTGGTGGGTGTTAAAGGTCACATATGGTCACCAGGGGTCAAACTCCAGAAATCTTGTTAACACGATATCTTGAGATTGGAAACTTGGATGAATGTCATACTTGGTGTGTAGATGCATTATTGCCAGAGGAAGAATCCTTTAGTTTTTTATAGGGGGTCAAAGGTCATTTGGGACACTGGGGACCAGACCCTGAAAACCTTGTTAACATGATACACCTTGAGACAGGACACTTGGATGACTGTCACACTTGGTATGTAGATGCATCGTTGTCAGAGAAAGAACCATATTGTTTTTGGTGGAGGTCAAAAGTCATGGAGGGTCACCAGGGGTCAAACCAGGAAAACTTTGTCAGGATACTGTATCTTGAGATAGGAAACTTGGATGGATGTCATACTTAGTTTGTAGATGCATTATTGTCAAGAGAAGAACCTTATCATTTTTGGTGGGGTCAAAGGCCATGTAGGGTCACCATGGGTCTGACCTTGAACACCTTGCTAACACAATATTTTGAGAAAAGAAGTTTGGATGAAGGTGATACTAAGTAGATGCATTTTTTTCATAGCGAGAATCTTATCATGTTTGGTGTTATTCTAAGGTCATCTGAGGTCACCAGGGGCCAAACTCAGAAAAATTTGTTCAGGCAATATTCTGAAGCAGGAAGCTTGGATGAATGTTTTACAAGGAGATACATGATGGCTTCCCATCATCAAATACAAACACAAAATCTGAATTTTACAAATACATTAAGATAGCAATTGACCAGTGACAGAACAAATGAGATAACATCACCATCATTCAACATGGCAACATCGCAACCTCGCAACCTCAATGCATTTTTCCATTCTGGTTATCATGTGACCAAACAGCAAACAGTTATCAAACAGGATTATACTGTACTCTTTTGACTTTTTGGAAGTGGGTTCCATATAGGGAAAAACCAGTGAAGCAAATTGTTTGTTTGAAAGAGGTAGTCTACAAAGTAGGGATAGAGAGGGAGTTCCTCGCACTCGTAAGATAATAAGGAAGATGTGCTCTTCCTGTGCCACCTGCAAACTCAAATAGTTTTTAATCTCAGGGGGAGGGGAAGGTCCCAAGGTGGTAATTGGGGGTAGGTTAAAATTATCCTGCTGGAAGTTGTTTGATTACAAATTGGGTAATTTTTTTATGAATTTTTGTTTTACTTTTTAGAGCTTGCTGATGTGTCATTTGAAGATCTTCAACAGATAGAGCAAAAAGTTGGCAGTAGACTGTAAGTATTTGTAATTAGCCAACCATAGTCCACCTTTTTTGGACAGAATGACCTCTATTTTGAGATTTGGGCTTAATCATTTGAAGATTTAAAAGAAATTTTTTGGTGCAATAAGAAAAAGAAAAAACGCAATAGAAGTTAGGGGATATCCGTCCAACTTTCTGAATATTTTCCTCTGGATAATCATCATTTTCCTTCTCCAGTAAGTAGTTTTTCTTGCTACCAACTGATCTCATCAGTTGATAATTTAACATGGTAGATACCGCTTCACTGCCAGTTAGAAGGAGACCAAAGTATCACTTCATAGTACCGTACTTTCCATTGGATTGGCCAATACTAATCTAGGTACTAGGTCAAGTGTAGTAGAGATAGAAGATTAAACATGTGTACATATTATGGCACAATACCTCAAGGGGTGGGGGCAATAAGGGGAAGAGGGAGAATTTCAGGGAATTTCAAAATTAGTGTACAGGTAGCCATATTAGATATCAATTTCATGTGAAACTATAGGTTGAATTGTACACCAAATGAACAGGCAGTACATTCAGATAAATTTGATCTGGGTCACATCATCTTCAGTTTATTCTGAGATAAACTGCTATCAAAGGACAACATTAACGGCCATTTCAAATGCTTAAATGGGCATATAATTTGTGCTGAGATCAGCTCTTGACGAGATTGAGCATAAGGTATTTTTTCAAAATGTCTGTTTACATACTTTGGGGTATCTTTTTCATCTTCCAAATTCTTCAGGTCGAGGGGGGGGGGCCTGGGAGGGCTTTAGCCCCTACCCACTTTTTCTGCCATTAGCATTTTGGCCACCTTACAAAGCTATTGTATTGTTGAACATATTGAGCCTTTTTGGGGATTAGCCCACCCCCCACCTCAAAATTCACCCTGAAGCCCCTGTTTGATGAGAAGTAGTATGCAAAAATGCATTGAGGTTTGATGATATACCTGTATGTGTTCTATTCCAAATAATGCTGTAGGGTCCAATACCTTCTCAATCAAATGTTATACCAGCATGTTTGAAAAAAAGTTAAGTGTTACACTTGATGACCTTTGACCTTTTTCAAAAAACAACATTGCACATCCTCTCCAATATGTTTTGTTTTGCTCTGTCTCTTAAAGGTATAATGAGGTATTATTTGGTCAGAAGGAACCTGTAGAACACAGCAGAAAGGAGCAAAATGAAACGAAAGACAAAGGGAAGAAAAAACAGAAACAAAGAAAAGACCAGTAAGTAATTCATACTTTTCCTTCATATGTAGGGAATCAAGGGATAATATCTATAGTACACCATCTGAGTTCATCCCATCTCATTGCTCCCTAATCTTATTGGCCCTGTGTCATAAGTCTGCCATCTCATTGCCCCGAAGAATTTCAGGTGATCCTGTCCCCTCACCTCACCCTAATCACTAAATCTAACTCATACCCCTTACCCACAACCCTATACCACTGAACCTAATCCTGGTAAATTGAGGGCCAATGAAATTAAAAGATGGTGGGATGAATGAGGCGGAATAATGAACAGGGGACTGGTGAGCTGGGACTAGTGACCTGAATTAGGCTACTCAAGAGACCAATGAGAAGGGGAACTAACGAGATAAGGGACTATAAAACAGATCCTCCATATATGAATAGTGCCCGAAGATGTCTTCATCTTTCATCAAGATAGAGAAACAGAATGTACCCAAATATTTTGTAGAAGTGTATTTTTAGGCCAGGAATTGTGACCTACAGTATTAGATCACCAGCATATAGTATGATATGTTAACTTTTACTGTAAGATGCTTCCCTCCATCATAAATCAGTTGGTACAGATTCACAAAAAGTTACTCTCAAACAAAACTGTTGTAAGCCTTACTAACCCTGTTTATCTTTCTTAGTTGGTATTCATGAGTGCAACATTTTGTAAATATTTTGCTTAATTAATTCTAGCTTCACAATTGGTTGTAAGTATACAAAGGTGTGGTAATAACACATAAAAAAGCGTACTGAGTCGTAGTGCTCTTTATCACGTGTGCGTGTATTACAACAGGAAATATCGTAACCCTTTTACCGTTGTGCTCCGATCGGGGCATATTTGCCCACCTCAGGAGTAGGTGGAAAAGCGGACGTAGCCCCCCCCCCCGCATCGGCTTCCGTAGGCCATTTACCGCGTGACCTTAAACTATTGTCTCTCTCGTTGTTGTGGCCGAATTTTCGGGTAGCTACTCGCATTTTCGAGCTCCGCGTGAAACAGTAAAGATGGGTGACAGCGGAGCTCTCCGCATGCGTCCAAAAGGACCCAAACAATGGTAAAGGGTTAAAATAAGCCTATGGAATGTGTTTACTGCAAAGCTCATGTCACTGTCTCTGCGTGTGTGCACGTAACCCTTTAGCCGAGTGGTGCAGATATTTTAGATTTACCCTTTACCGTTGTGCTCCGATTGGGGCATATTTGCGCGCCTCAGGAGTGGGCGGAAAAGCGGACCTAGCCCGCACCACATCAGCTTCCATAGGCCATTGACCCTGTGACCTTAAACTATTGTCTCTCTCATTGTTGTGGCCGAATTTTTGGGGTAGCTACTCGCATTTTCGAGCTCCGCTTGAAACAGCAGAGATGGGTGACAGCCGAGCTCTCTGCATGTCTCCAAAAGGACCCAAACAATGGTAAAGGGTTAATGATTAGAATTGGAGACAATGTGAATGGCTTAAAAATGTGACCAAACAAGACACAACTGCACACTCTCGTGGTAAATATGCATTTATTGAAGTTACATCGCATCTTTACAAACTGCAAAGGTTGTTCACATGAATACCACTAACGAAAGATTTAAGTGATTGGTAGGTTTTTTGCTAGGGTATGTTAGCGAATCCTGTCCCTTGATTATGGAGTTGAACATGTACTCCATCTAATTGCACACATACTACCACTAAAGACAAATAATACTGTACATGGTTACTGAATGCAAATCATTCATCTGATTTTACATATACTCCTACTCAATGCAAATCCACTACATCTAATTTTACACATAATACTTCTGAAAATACACACTTAATAACTAATGGCCAATCTACTGTGTATAGATTTACACCAAATATTTCTGAAAATATGTGTAGTGCCATTAAATACATTCACAATATCTTATTTCACACATGGTAATTGTCACTGTGGGTGGGACACATTGGCGTGGTCACCTAGGGGGAGATCTCTGACCAAACCAGATAAACTAAAGAAGAGTCGGGTCGAAAGGAAAGCTATTTAACAAAATAAGGAGAGATATATACATATATACAGTTAATCAACAGATAGGGTATCTGGCAGTCAATTAAACAAAATACTAGCTACCAACTTAACCCATGTATTCTTGTGCGCAAGATAATCTAATTCTTACGTCAACTGTTAAATTTCTTTAATGTGGTACTACGATAATGCTTTGGAATTGTGGATGGGAATTAGTCCACAGAGAGGAGAACTAGACAAAGTAGTTACTCTTTGAACTCCTGGTAGACTTGGGGGATAATTTATTAAGATAACACAAAAAGCTGGTGGTGATGATCTAATTACATAATTACACAATTTACTTCCCCCTTTTTACTGTTATGGTTTACCAGATGAGTACTAAATATACATAACACTGTGGCACTGATATTTCCCGTTTACGGTTTGGTTCAGATCCAACGTTCTAGAGGTGAGACTTCTCATAGGTATGCAGGTCAAACACGCCCTTTCATACTTGGGTTGGTTAGTTGGTTAGATGAGATTTAACGACACCAACAGGAATGTGTTATAATAGTGTAGTCGACCCGAGAAAAAGATCAAAGTTCAAATTTATTTTCCAGTGTGGTTCAAGTTCAGATTTGGTTGCCCTTTAGTTGCCTCTTATGACAGGGAGAAATGCTGTGGGTATATGCCACAACCCCCCATCCATCTTACTGGGAATACTTGGGACAAAACAATGGAATATGTGGTTGTGTGCATAAGAAATCGCCCTGCATCTGTAGCAGACTATGTGGGTATTGAACAAACTGGTGGTTTTACAAGTCAGCTGTCTGCATTTGTCAGTGTTGGTTTGTTTTGCCCCCAAATGAAGGTGTACTCTTTTGCTCTGTGACATCATATTCATAAGGTTTATATGCTTTTTAAAGGTAAAATTAGTCATGTGGGAGAGAGTTGATCAAATGTTGTTGTATGCCGAGAAAAGGGGGGGTAGGCGGTTCACTATCTGACGTTATCGAGTCGGTAAACTGTCGTATTTTTTAGGGAAAAAATACCCGATCATGTTAATATGATATAATCAAAAGCTTTAATAATTCCACTCTTTTGGAGGAATGTGGGTTGTTTTCGTGTTGACATTTAGGTGGTTTTGTGTATGGGAGAGAGTTGATCAAATGTTGTTGTATGCGTCATGTGGGAGAGAGTTGATCAAATGTTGTTGTATGCGTCATGTGGGAGAGAGTTGATCAAATGTTGTTGTATGCGTCATGTGGGAGAGAGTTGATCAAATGTTGTTGTATGCGTCATGTGGGAGAGAGTTGATCAAATGTTGTTGTATGCGTCATGTGGGAGAGAGTTGATCAAATGTTGTTGTATGCGTCATGTGGGAGAGAGTTGATCAAATGTTGTTGTATGCGTCATGTGGGAGAGAGTTGATCAAATGTTGTTGTATGCGTCATGTGGGAGAGAGTTGATCAAATGTTGTTGTATGCGTCATGTGGGAGAGAGTTGATCAAATGTTGTTGTATGCGTCATGTGGGAGAGAGTTGATCAAATGTTGTTGTATGCGTCATGTGGGAGAGAGAGTTGATCAAATGTTGTTGTATGCGTCATGTGGGAGAGAGTTGATCAAATGTTGTTGTATGCGTCATGTGGGAGAGAGTTGATCAAATGTTGTTGTATGCGTCATGTGGGAGAGAGTTGATCAAATGTTGTTGTATGCGTCATGTGGGAGAGAGTTGATCAAATGTTGTTGTATGCGTCATGTGGGAGAGAGTTGATCAAATGTTGTTGTATGCGTCATGTGGGAGAGAGTTGATCAAATGTTGTTGTATGCCGTCATGTGGGAGAGAGTTGATCAAATGTTGTTGTATTCGTCATGTGGGAGAGAGTTGATCAAATGTTGTTGTATGCGTCATGTGGGAGAGAGTTGATCAAATGTTGTTGTATGCGTCATGTGGGAGAGAGTTGATCAAATGTTGTTGTATGCGTCATGTGGGAGAGAGTTGATCAAATGTTGTTGTATTCGTCATGTGGGAGAGAGTTGATCAAATGTTGTTGTATGCGTCATGTGGGAGAGAGAGTTGATCAAATGTTGTTGTATGCGTCATGTGGGAGAGAGTTGATCAAATGTTGTTGTATGCGTCATGTGGGAGAGAGTTGATCAAATGTTGTTGTATTCCGTGTAATTTACACAAATTTGACATTCACAACTTACTCTACCTTACCATACCTTGTCTCTTCTTTTCAGACCTCTAGAAATGTCATCAAAAAAACCTGTACATAAGGTTAGAAATATCATGAATGCAAAGAAAAGGGTATGTAGTTGCAGTTTTGTTTCATATTTTATTTTTTAAATATGTTAGTTTGAATTGGCCTGCATGCAAGGTTTCTCCTGGGTTTAAGAGGTTGTGAGGTCACCTGCTGTTGTTCACAGAGTAAAATGAAGCAATGCCAGCTTTGACTTCAAGAGGGAGAGAGCCCTATCAATTTCCCAGTAGCTAGCACAGTGCAGATGGCAGTTGGAGAAAATTGTTTTGCTGGATGGTAGTCAAACCACTCTGTGAGGTGGTACCGTGGTAGCCAAAATCTGGTAGGGTTGCCACCTCACAAAAAGAATGCCAGGGGAACTAGAAGAATTCATGTTTATTTAGGCTGTTCAGAAAATAGCTTTGGATTTGAATACCAAAACGGTGGTATCAGTTTTATTTGGCCATTAGACTTTTTGTCACAACTGACAAAAATTGTTGTCTACTACTTCAAAGGAACTTGTTGTGAAATTTATAGTGGTTTGATGTCCATTCAAACTAGACTCTGAGCTGAGAATTTTGATACTTAAGGCTGGGTCACAAGCAGGGTTCAATTTACCAGGGTTCACGCATGCACATGGACATGTAGAAAATTCTTAGAATTCTTATGTGCATGTAAATTTGGAGGCTTACATGCACAGTGTGCATGTAGCCTCCAGACCTTGCCAAGGCCTGACATCACACATTGTCAAATCCTAAGTACAATGCAAAATGACTGAGTTACAAATCACAAAATTCTATCTTTACCTTTCAAAATTCCATAAAATTCTGTTTCAAACATAGCCAAGTTCAGAAACTTTCCGTTTGGTATCACAATAGCCGACTGTACATTTGTGGCCTATCCTAATATTATATTGCATAGGCCTCACGGCCTATACAGACATTTTTGCAGACTTTCAGTAAGTTGCTTTACTTTTTCTGGTAGTAAATTTAAAGTAATTTGACATGCTGTGATGTCACTTCTTGAAAAAGGAACATTAACACCCCAGTACATCAAAGGCAGTATGGAGTGTAACTAATATCTGAGTTCGTTACATGATCTGTGACCTCAAATGAGCTATGCTTTCATTGTGTTCACACTGCGTGAAAAGCAATTAACACATGCTGACTGAAATGTAAGCTAACCCCAAATGTTACATAACCTTTTTGTGTATTGAAACACATCTTATATTGTCAATCAATAAATCAGATATGAAACTTGACTTAATCAAGTCTGCATGTAGTGGGTTTCTTTTCCTTCCTGAAGCGATTAGAGTTTATCAGGCAGGATTGAAAGATGTAACAAAAAGTAAGAGGGAACGTTTCATCATTGATAATTTTATGGGTGAATTGGTACCATTAAAGATGGTAAAATGTCTGCAAATCCCTTTCCTAAAATACAGGTAATACCGTTTGACACGTTTCTGGAGAATACCCGCAGCTAAAGGCAATCTCTTCCTTCTGCTTCCTTCTACTCTCATAAAGAGTGCTTTCAAGCATTCAACTTAACTGTATTGTGTTCGAAGTAGTATTAACTTCAAATGCGCCATGCAGACAATGCCTTTTTGATCCTTCTTCGTTATTGGCCTGCCCAGCAAATAGGTTTGAAGGTAAAGCCACAGATTCCCAGAGTTTCTTCCAGGACTGCTAGTCCTTTTTCTCCAAGATATGTGGTACCATTCAGGGATGGAATCTTACTGATAGTTTCCAAGCATGTATGTAATTGAATTAACTAATCTGTACAGTATCTGGTGTTAATGCGCAGGCCCTTGGTCCCTACTTCAACACCATTTATTTGCCTCTGCAACAGATGGTCATTTATGATGTGCTGTAGAAGATTCATAATGGCTAAGCGGATTGAATTTATGATTTGTCTGTTTGGTTTTCATCAGGTACACAGGGATCCACGTTTTGATGATTTATCTGGTACCTTTAAGGAAGAAACGTTTGAGAAAAATTATAGCTTCATCAAGGATATCAAACAGAGAGAAAGAGAGGTAAAATAAATACATCTTTTAGTTAATGTGCTTTTTTCAGATAAAATTAGTCTAATATATATGCTTATGAAATCCATGCTGTGCTGCCTGCATGCTTTGTTTGCCTTCATAATTTTAGTGTTTTTGTATAAAAATATAAATCATGATTCCAACCACATGCTGGGAAAAGCCCTTTAGCTACTTTTCAAATTACCATGTGCCTGCCATAGCAGGCAAATGGTAGGAAAGACAATTCAATGAAGTATTGTGCATGAGGAATTTCGTACCCTATTAGATGTTTCACCCGAGTCCCCACCAAAAGTGAGGTTTGGTGGGGTAATTAAATTTTACTCGACTTCCTGCTTAACTCATTCAAGCATGCTACAAGAAACCACAAGCTTGATAAGAGTGAACTAGCAGAAGATTTAAACAAAGGTGGAATGAAACGGTCCAGATGGGCCACTGTTTGTGAAAGGCAAGCAGTAGGGAAGCTTCTTATCTGGTTTTTGTTGACCTTCGTTTTCTGAAGCAAAAAGATGTGGACAGAGTTTTTATAGGCAGGGAAATTCAACATGTGTCCAGTGACCAGCACAACAGAGGCATAGTGATTGTATTCTTCTATGACACGGAACTCAAAAGCAGTGATGGTTATCATGATTTATCTTTTTTCTGTTTGGGTTTTTCAAATTTTTCAAATGAGCTAAGCGGAGTTTCCTCTCATGCATACTATTCATGGAAAAAGGAAGACAAATCTACAGCTCTTGACCTTTATCAGAGAAATCCAATAAATATTCCTGTGAGGTCTGTTTGGATCGGATTGGTCACAACATACCAAAGACTTTAAAATTAGAATCTTTGGCCATATTGTGTGTGATGCTGCAAATTAGCAGTGGAGTAGGGATAACAAATCCTGTGCCCACCACAATGGCAGAAACATGTGTTGGCCCTACTAGAATAAACCAAAATGTTATATGTTGAAGGTACAGCCCCCCTGGCTATCTAACTGTAAAAACTGATGAGTTTTATAAGAGATTACTGGCATAGCTAATTTTATTTTTTATTTTAATGTACTGAGGGTCAGGAAGCCATTTGGCTCATCGAGGACCCTATGCCAGAGTGAGCGTGGGTGAACACCAGCGAACTTCACCTTTTCTTTTCGAGTAGTGGTCAGAGGTAACGAGGCAGGCTTGTACTAATCGCTCCCAATCCTGCTCCAAGGACTGCATGTTCTAATCGCTCCCAATCCTGCTCCCGGGACTGCCATTTAACATCCCCGTCCGACAGACGTGAGTGTATCGTCAGTCTTTAGCCACTTCCCAAAAGGCTGGGTGGGGTGGATGTTACTTGCCCTGCACCACTGCTCAACAGCTGAACTGAGCAAGCAGACAACTTCCTGAAACGGACAACCAAATACCCAATTTTGCAATTCACCTTTTTTTAAACCACCTCAGCATCAATGTGAACAGCTATGCCGAACAAGCTAGTTTTTAGACCCCAGAAAATTTCCAAGTGATTTCAACGGGATTAGATACAGGCCTAGGGACTTTCAGCATGCAAGGCAGTATGCTCAAACCACTGAGCCATCTCCACCCCCTTCAAAAGGAGAATATTCTTACTACCGGGAACCGAACCCTCGACCCTAGCGGTATAGCATTGAGACCAGCTCGCTAGCCTACTGCGCTACTAATGCCATTGAAGACTGATTGGAGACTAATGAAACTTTGAGTCTATGTGGACCAAATTCTTTTGATGGCATTAGAGACTTTTGGGCATAAAATGAGCATATTCTTGCAAATTACTTTCAACTTCCTGAGTTTGCATGTAGACCATTTTCCAAGTAGCAATCACAAAGGATTGTGGGACAGATGTTTGGTATGCATCCTTTTGGGCACTGAAAAATGACATGCACCCAAACTCTGTCCATAGTCTTTCATGATTGCTATTTGGAAACTGGTCTATTGATAGTTCTGCAATGGCCAGTTCAGCCCTGTTATCATTGAAGTAACATTTCAGTTCTCTCATTTTCTCCATTAATTGCATCTCATTTTCTTTCAGTCTGTCCAGAAGGCTCTCTGGAATAGTCAGGACGAAGAGGAATCAATAAAGCTGAAGAAGCTTTTGTATCGCATGGTAAGGAAATAAGGAAACTTCTGTCTTATCCTTTCAAAAATAAAGTTGCAAAAACAAAAGTGTGATTTTTTTTTCTCAGATTGTTGGTTGGCAAGGGTTGGGGAGGGATCATGAAAAAGAGGGTGGTACATGATTTTTTGTCTCTGCCCATGAGGGTACCATCCAAGACCATGATTTGGGCCAAAAAACAGGAGAAATATCTACTCAAGTTAGTACCAAAAGCTTTTCAAATGCTTGCCATGTACTTGCCAGACATTAGGAATACCTGGGTTGACTTGTGACATGGACTCACACACATCTGTAGTTGGCTCACAAGCTATGTCAGTGTGTTCTGCCCAAATCAAAGTGCATGCTCACTAATTTAAAACATTAATGTTAGTCTAGTTATCAAGTAGGTTAGGAAGATTGAGTAATAATGCATTTTTTTTCAAAAATTAATTGCACTTTATTTTGAGGGTCATAGTGTAACAATTGAAACTGGATCTCAGCTTGCCTTATTTGGACAAATTTGTCATTCAAGACAGTTCCATCCTGACTGACTGCATCGTTAAGTTGTTAGAGGAGAGGACTTGCAGATGGGAGGTCTAGAGTTTGACTCCTGCCAGGTCATGCTGAAAATTTTAAAAAGTGAATCTATTGCCATTGTGCTTGGTGCTCAGCATAAACAATAGAGTAGGGAAAACAAGAAAGTGTGAGTCACAACTGTGAGATAATTAAGATGGCTGGCCTGGCTTAAACCAATCGGTGAGAAACAGTTTCTAACCAGTAAGAATCAGTTTTGAAACTGAACCGTTTAAAACCACGTTCAACTTACCAACTCCACCTGACAAATCCTGTCTTTCGCTCCTCCCTATGAAGACATAAAGCAATAATTTTCGGTCTGTTTGGTAAGCAGACAAGGCCTTAAAATGTGTTCAGACCAATCTCTCTGTATGTGCTGAAATGAGAGCTGATGTGCATCTTTTGAATTTTCAAACCTTTGATGTCAATCAAGAGCCGTCATTAACTTTCATTGGCTATTGACCGGACTTGTAACGAGTTGCTCAATTTTGCAATCAAGTTGAGTAATTTACTACTTTCAATTTTACTCAAGTTAAGCCAGTGACTATTTTTCTGTTACACAAGTTACATTACGTGAAAAAGCCCTTACTAAAACTGCCTACAACTTTAACAGTCTGAAACCAGACTTTTGTGCAGTTAAGTCTGATTTTCACTTGATGTTTGCACCTACAATTTATATCCACTCCAACCCTAAAATCAATAAAAATATGATAAAACCCTCTAAGCATTGGAGTGGCTAAACATTAGGCTAACTCCTCCAATGCTCCGAAAACCCAGATTTTGCTGCCTTTTTCAGGGTGTTTCCCACTTCATTAATTGGGCATTAAGATAAAGACTCCCTGGCCCAGTGGACCATGAAATTGCAAATAGGGTGCCAGAAGACTCTTCTCCATAAAGACATAGTGTGACTACATAAGGAAGCTTTGTGCTGTTATCTCAGTGTAGTCAGTCAATGAGCAGAGTGGTACCAGTTAGAGTTGAGAGCATTATTTACACTTCACCTATTAAGCAACAGTGAAGGTGCTATGTGGAGAGCATCGGGCTGGATTTCATCATGAACTTTTGGGTGTTAACATCAATTAAAACCCAACTTACAACTCAAAAGTCAGGTTTTAGACTGTTTAGTGGTAGGCAGTTTTAGTAAGGGCTATTTCACGTAATGTATGATACCGTTCTTCAAGTCATATCTCTTTTGAAATTAATGACTTGTAGTAGCAACTGCTCTTGAATGACAATATACCTCCAACCAACTTTGGTGTGATGAGTGGCCGTCTTCTTAAAAGTAACACTTATTTGTAATATGCATATCCAAAATACAATTACGCATTAACTATAATATTGTATGCAGATATTCATGACTGTGTTATTTACATTTTAACATCTTCTTTAGGCATATGGGTTTGCTGGTAAATCTACAGTGTGTAATTTGTTTTGGACAAGGAATAAGGCTTGAAGAGGAGATATTTTTACTTTTGTGCACCCTGTCTGGCTACTGCAAATGCAAATATGGAAATCTCCATACAAAACTTATTATTTGTGGAACTCATACATAGGTGTTGTGTGTACAAAAAGCAACAGTTCAGTATGGCAGGATGGACCCCTCAGTAGCAGAAGTGTTTATTAAATACATTTAATGCATGATTAAGTGGAACTACGAGATTGTCATAAAAAAATACTTTAACCTCCAAAATTTGTGTTAGCATGAGAGCCAGATACTGTAGATGAAGCTGGAGAATGTTTAAGAGGTTCTAACATACTTAAAAGGACAGTCTTAGCTCCTTTTGGTCTTGTTGAATTCAGTTTGCCAAATAAAATTCAAGTTCTTTCCCAGTAATGGGCCCATCAGTGAGGAACATAAACCAATGAAAATATGTTTGTTTATGATTATTCATGAATAAACAACTACAGGTGCTATGCGTAAAAGCCCAACTGAAAGTAAAATGAGTACAAGTATGTAAACAGTGCATAGCATTCCTTTGTATCTTTGACGGATAGCCTATACACAAACAACTTAGGACTCTTCTCAGGTTAGTGCAATGTTAGGCTTAGGCCTGTAATTGTAGTAAGAAACGTTATCCTCTCCATCAAAATTCTTGCCCAATAACATGAAAAACAAGGAAAATCTCACCTTAAATCCTAGGTGGAATGGGGGAGAAGGTTGCCTGACACAGTTAGGCAGCAAAGTCTTAGACTACAGGTTTGAAAATGTACAGTAAGGCCCTATAGCTATAAACTTTTGGTTCTGCAAGTACATCCTAGCCTGACATTCATCGTTGATAAGTGTAATGAAAATGGTATGCAATTGCATGGGTACAGTATCAGTATACACTGGCTCCATCTTTATGGTGTGGTCTATGTGATCTCGAAAGCAGCTGATACATGAATATTCATAAAGTGCCAATGACTGCCTACACAGGAAAAGAATCGCATATTCTACAGTCGTTTGAATAACTGCATTTGTTTTTAATTGTTTTTGTTTTATGCCCTATTAATAGTTCTTTTCCACCAGACCCTTACTCCTCGTTATATTTTTGTGTGGAGAACATGAAGCAAAGCTTGTTCTTTCCTGTTGGGAGTTGTCAGATATCTCGTAATTCCGTGTTAAAGTAGTCGCACATATTTACAATAATTTTGTATGCGGTCATTGATGACTGTACTATTTACATTTTAAAGCAGTTGTGCATTAACAAGACAAATGGTATGCAGATATTGATGACTGCATTACTTAAGTGTTCAAAAAAAATTTTCTTTTTGATAAAGGATCAACAAGATATTGCTCAAAAGAAAAGAGAAACCAAACGATCCATCCAGGAACGGCTAAAAGCTCAGGAAACACAGCTCATCAAAGAAGGGAAAAAACCTTACTTTCTTAAAAAGTGTAAGTAGTGGAAAAAATTTGCTTTCATTGATTTTCTCTTGACACCTAGGATACAGCTAATGATCTTATAAATAAATAGGGATTTAGTTAGATGAAATTTAAATACATTTCAACCCAATGGGGTATACCGTGCAGGCCTTGATTTTCAGAAAAATTTATGGTTGTCCTTCGGGCAACCAATTCAGTATTTTTAGTTGTCTTAAAGAAAATTTGGTTGTCCGAAACATTTTGTCCAAAATATTACAAAAAAATGATGGAAAAAGTTGAAAGAGTTGATTAGTCAACAGCATACTTCTTCCATCACATGAAACCAAGCTGCTAGAATATAGTTCATTGTGAGAGAAAAATGGTTGTCCATCGGACAACCAACTTTCAACTTTTGGTTGTCTGTATGGAATTTTAGTTGTCCCAGACAATCGGAAAACCACGAAATCAAGCCCTGCCGTGTCAACTAGAGAAAAAGGTAAGGCTAAAGTAAAGTTTCAAATATTGTTCATGTACAGTTTCAAATAAAATTCAATTACGGTACAAATCCTTCCCATTAGTCGCTTCTTACGATAGGTGGGAAATATGGTGGGCATGTTCTACAAACCCCAGCCCTCAGGGTGGTTTTAATTGGGGTGGTTATATCTCTTTCCATTTTATAGGAACTTTTGCATGTAGTTGGTCTTCACCCTCCTTTTTATACTGTTTTAAAAGTGGTTTCATTGTAATGCCTGGTGGCATAATGTGTTATAGTTTCTTTCCTTTTGTGTAAAGTGTACTTCAAGTCAAAAAATTCAAAAATATATATTACAGACCATGAAAATTGAATTCCAACAGTCCAACTCCCATCCTCATAGGACATTCCTGAGCTGAGATATAAAATGTTGAAGTTTATTCACTCAAATTAAAATGGTACATTACACAATAATTTGTGATGTCACTCTTGTACTACTCAAATAACAATCTTTGTATTTCTTTGTTTCTCTGAACGTTACTGCACCTTGTACCAACATGTGATAGCACTCTTACTCTTATGAGGTGGTGTAATTAATTCAGCCCTCTTTGTGCAAAATGCTATGCAAGCAAACAGGAAGTGTTCAAGGTCATAAAAACGTTTTTCATTTTAAAGGGAAGCAAAGCATGTTATGTGAGTTGTACAACAAGAAAGTCACAAATTATTGCTCAATAGACCAATTTGTTTTAAGCAAATAAACCTCAACATTTTATATCTCAGCTCAGGAAAGTCCTGTGAAGATGGGAGTTGGTCTGTTGGAATTAAGTTTTTTATGGTCTTTCATATATATTTTTGAGTTTTTTGACTTGAGGTACACTTTAATTGTCAACCTACTTGTGAAGTAGTTTTGATGGCATTTGAAATCCCTTTTTTAATCTGAGGTAGGAAAAAGAATTTTGTGACTAATTTACTTTTATATTGTTTGCATAGTTCTAGAATGATCTTGTTTAAATCAGTCACAGATTTGGAATCTAGATGTAAGTTAAATTTTGAAACTGTAGGACAACAGTGTGTTATACTTTTGAAGGTACTTCTTCTCATGCTATCAAATTATTTTTCTCTTTAGCTGATAAAAAGGTTTTAGAACTTGCTGTAAAATACAAGGAGCTGAAGAAAAGCGGTAAATTGGAAAAATATCTTGCAAAGAGAAGAAAGAAGAATTTGTCAAAGGACAGAAGACAAATGCCTTCAACATCATGACAAATATTTACACCATCCTTGATACTGAAACAGAAGAATGGGTGGAAACAATCTTGACTTAGTCCTGGGTTTGGATTTGTGTGAGTGGATTGATAGTAAACAGGAGTATCGTTTTAGAAATGTTATTCCTTAAAAATGCTGGAAGTGAAGGGAATTGAGCTGAAAGTACACATGCCTGCATATCTTATGCAATTTATGCAATTACTTAAATGGAGTGCATTGTGAAGAAATAATTATAACATGAGTATGTACTAAGCTTAGGCAGGTTACCTAACTCTGCCTCCGAGTTGTGACTTCCAGGGGTGGGGAGTGGGGGTGGCTGGGTTGCTTGTGGTTAGCAGGGTTGCTGGGGGTTAAGTTATCACTTCAATGTGTTCAGAGTCACAAATCCTGGTGACTTTCTGTATTCTGCACAAAACTCTCACTTTGGAGTTTTTTTTTTTATCTCCTGTTGTCAGTTTTATTGAAGCATTGTAACTTAGACTGGATCTTTTTGTCCTTTTTAACAATTCAAGTGATTGTGTTAAGATCCACAATTTTGTGATTCTTGCACTCAGTGTTCCAAAAGAAAAACCTCAGAGCTTCTTCAGAGCTCCATTGAACTCTGAAACCTTCCAGGGAATCTGCTCCTTTGACCCCACTGCAGGGTTCCCAGCCTTACCTGGAAAACCTGGAAAAGTCATGGAACTAAAAAAAGATGCTTTAAATTAAATCCTGGAAAAGTCATGGAATTTGAGGCAAAATGCTTCTAAACCTGGAAAAATCATGGAGTTTGATTAGCCACAGAAAATGCTGAAGAATTGATTGGCTATGGTGGCTTTTCAATTTTAGGTTGTTGTGATACATGAACTAAAGCATCTCAGCACTGAAAAGCCAAAAGGGAGTAGCACCCCCTTTCATCCAGAGCTGTTTCTCGAATACTTCATCATAATGTTGCCTAAGCTAACACTACTGTGTAAAAGGAAAAGCGTTAGGTTTACCCCAAATAAAGATTCCAAAAATAACACTAAAATGATTGTCCTGCAATTTTTTTTTGTTTGTATAATTTTGATTAGTTCTATTTAAAGGGGAAATTTAAGTAAATATTTGATTTTTATATGTTAAAGAGGAACCACATTTTCTCAGTGTGGTGAAGGTTGCATTCAAATCGGACAGGCATTTCTCGAGATATCAGTAAATGAAGTCAGTAGATTTGTGTTCCAAAGTGAGTTTCAGGGCAGCAGAGCTTATATCAATTCCTCACTTTGACAAGAAATGCTTTGTTTCCTTTGTTTTATCAGACTGTTGTGTTGACCTTGAAGTTAATAGGGATAGGACCTTCTGTGGGGGATGTAAACTTTGTAAAGGTCTCATGCCACTTATGCAATCAGATTTTAATAATATGAGATTGTTGAGAAGAAAATCTACCCTAAAGTTTGAAGAAAAACGAAAGACTGTGCAATAATGTGGGGATATGATGTTATGTGTGCTTGTTTCAAGTTCAGTTTTTGTTGAAAATGTGAAAACTTCACATGCTCACATCTTGAATCAAGGCATTGTAGATCAGTTGTATGCATGATGGCATTGCTTTTCCATCATAATTTGGTTTACATATGGTACTGTATTGCCATAGGAAATATGTATTGATTCACCTGACTAGTGGGATATGAATAGCACTACATATTTGTCCGCCAACTTAATTTCTCTATAGTACCCACAATTAGTAAATAAAGTTGTCTCAAGCGGGACAATTCTGATTTGCCTCTGCTGTTACTTCGACATCTGCACCATTGAAGTTTCTTAGTGGAATTGATACGGCTCATTGATTCTGATCCTTCAATATTGTAAGATGACAAAGTTTATATATGTGTCAGGGGAATGGTAGTTGAGCTATGGCATCACCGATGCTCTTGTTGACCCCGAACCCACCAGGGATCCTAAGATGGGCTTCTGGACCCCCTTTTTTTCACACTCGCTTTCTTGCTGTCCCTCCAACATGTCAATTTGCTCTTAGTTTACCTCCAATTTTAATACTCTGGGCTAGATTCTGTGATTTGATTACCACATTGGTGGTTATTTCATGTTTCTTTTTTTTCTGCCATCTTGGTTGTGCGTCATCTTATCAAAACAGTTATTAAAATTATGTTTGAAATATTTGTTAATAAATTATAAGCCAGTTTAAAGAGTAAACATCTCGGTATAATTTTTGTAGATATTTCCCTTATTATTATAACCATTTATAGATTTACCAACATATATTTGTTTCAGACAGCAATTTGGAATAAGTGGGACCACAAAGAGTTATCATTACTTCTTATTTTCAAGTTCAGGGGACCATAGGATTAACAATAAAACAGCTGGGTGAGAGAAGTTTGGTGAGGGGTGGTCTATGAAGTTGGGCCCATCGGATATGGAAAATGGGGCATACAGTGAATTTCAATGAGACAGAAAAATGATCAAGTGTTAATTTAGTTGTTCCTAAGGGTTTCCTTGATCTCAGAAACATGGGCATGGACAGCAGAATTACGACTGGATCTGTGCCTCAGATGCCAAATTATTAGTGGAAATAATTCCTAACTGGCGAGTATTGTGGGAAAAGGCAGAAACGCATGGGCCATCCCAATGTCTTCCATGGTAATATGTAAAAGGTTTACATTCAGAGAGATCCATTTTAGGAAATTAAGTGAACAGAGTAACAATTGTTAGAGGGTTTGACTTATGAACCATTCTGTAGTTACCATGCCAACATGACTATTAAAATTGATATTTGTAAATATGCAAATTGTGTAACAAAGTGGGTATGCTTCACAAGCTGCACCGCATGTTTGGTCTAAAAAAGGAACCTCCTGACGTTGTGTGTGACTTCTCCGCATAAGCAATGGAGTAGGGAAAACAAGCCAGTGAGCCACAACTGGAAAAAATGCTGTGGCCGGCTCAACTTGAACCAATAGGTTGTAAACTGGGCTGTAAAATTCTATTAACTAACTACTTATTCACAAACTTCACCTTTTTGCAAGGGAACTGTTTGATAACTTAATCCTTAGTTCTGAAAATAGCTCAAAATGGCAGCTTATATTAAAATGGCTATCAACCCCCCTTCCACTAGAAAAGGAATGGAGCAACTGGAAAACTTTTCAGAAGCTGTGATGGCTGTTTTGCATCCTATCAATTTTTTAAACAAATTTAGCAAATAATTGCAAACCCACAAAATGCTGCAAAAGTAATGGACGATCTGATTTGGTAGTTATGGAACCATTGTGACAGAACATGACAAAAATTGATCCGTAAGTCAGTAGACCACAACTCGCACCACCACTGCAGGAGCATTTCTTTCGGGACTCGGGCCCGTTGCCTATTTATCCTTTGCATCAGCCACAAATTCCATGTAAGGGTTAGTTAGGTGGAATTGTACGTCCCAGTTTCAGTGTAACCAATTCGATTAAGTTGGTCCACCGTATCTTGGGGAAGACGTTGAGATGTGTCTGACTTATTCTATGCCTGAGTAATTCCAAAGACAAATTTTTTGGTGGACCAATGCAGATGGAAGATTAACTTTCCACACCCGGCCCTGGAGATCTGTATGGAGTGTGTGAGTATGTTTACCAGAAGGGCCCACGAGAATGTGAAGATTTGTAAAATTACCCGCATTGGCATAATCCATAAAAATTGGAATTGCCCTCAATCATCCCAAGTTTGTAAACTCGTAAACACGATAATTGCAGGTATTTTTGAAGTCTTGGTTCATACGTTATGGTCAATTTTTCGGGCACAATTACTTTGTTGAAAACCCATTGCGCAAGACTTCGTCACCCCCCCCCCCCCCCCACTCCTACCGGAACCCTTTTCTAAAGAGGACAGTCCTCATGTGGGCTGGGAGTTGTAGAATATGTCCATGGTATTTCTCTCATGTCGTAACAGACGACTAAAGGAAAACCAAACTTAACTGAACTATACTTGAAAATAAATTTAAACTGAACTTTTTATCGAGTTGACTGACACTATATAACAAATTCAAGGGGGACAATGCTATCACCCCACACACCTGCGTACGGGCCTGAACAAGAAGTATCCAAAACGGATGATGATTTAAGAAATTTACCATACTTTGAGCACAAAATTGGGGTATTTCCTTGTTCGATGGACTTTGTTTTCAAATTTTGAATAGATCTTCTCCTCCCTCAATCGAAACAACAGGCTTCATGGGACTTTTCCCTGATCTCCCTTGGAAACTTATGAAAGGTCTGGTGATGTGAAAATGACAAAGTTAGATATTTGATGTAAAATCATTGAAATCTGGGAAAATGGCTGTAATTTCCAACGAAATCTATCAAAAATCGACATGGGCGTCCGCAGGTATGGGCAAGGGCCCCCCCCCCCCCCCCGGAAAATAAAAAATTTGAAAAAAACGTATAAAAATGAAAGCCAAACTGCGTTTTCAAAGTTTCTATGCGAAAAATAGGCTTTAGAAATGCCATTTCCGGCGATCTGGGAGGCATTTTGGGCTGAAATTTTCGCTTGCTTTGTGTCAATTCATGGTGACTTGGAGGTTTTGCCCCTCCCTAGAAATTTTCCCCCCCCCCCCCCCTGACTTTTTTCTGCGGACGCCCATGAAAATCGACCATATTTTAGGATACTGCTTTCTAATTTGCACTTAATCATGAATATACCGCTCAATATGCAAATCTTGTGCTGACGAAGGACAAAGGAGGGACATGCCTTATATATCGAATGTTATCCTTTGTTTTTGCAATCTTCCTTTCCAGGGTAGATGTAACATTAGTATGTGTTGAGGGTTTTATTTTAGAAGTTTGAACTGTCTCTTTGAAAATCATCAGTATCAATTACCAAACCTTAAAATATCGACGAGTAATTAAGAGATGAAAAATGTAGGTTTTTAAACAGAAGTTTTAATACTGTGCAACATTCCACATCAAGGTTTTTGCAGAAGCAGGAAGTTTCGTCAGAAACATTTCAAATTCTTAAAGGTAGTGATAACGGGAAAGCGAGGATGAGAGCCAACAATGGAGGTTTTCATGTGACGTCATCACACTTAATTTATCTTGCTTTCATTCCATGTTGGCTGTCAGGCTAAGACGTTATGCCGTGCTGTAATTAATACGGTACAGACGGTCGTTTCCCCCCTTGCAAGTTAGCACGAAGTTGGACCATGGGACCGAGGTAGTACTTCCATGGTTGGGCGTCGTTTTGCCCCCTAAGTGCTCCTACAGTCGTTCCGCTAGAAGTGCTACCAGTCCAGTTCGCCCTCCAATGAATTACTTTGTTTAGACATGGAATAAGATCCTATTATCCTTCTCTATGTTTTAGCAAGAAAACATCATAAAAAACATTAAAATGGGACTCAATAAAAAAGGATGAAAACAACGAACCTCGGATTATCTCAGTCATGAGCCGTTTGTAATTGCAATTCTGGGTTTTTAGGAAGAATAAAACCAAATGCCAAACAAAACCGTTGGCACACTAAAAAATGCGTCAATGGAAAAAAAAATCGGCGAAAATGGTCGAACACTGAGAAAATACATGTTCAATGAATAAGGCGTAGCACATAAGTGGTGTTTTTACGATTGCAACGCAATTTGCTCATATCACAACGTAGGCATACTACATTCCCCCTGCCCTTAAGAAACTCATGACTACCGTTCCCAAACGTACGTACCCTCTAGACAACATCAGTTGTGAACTTCATTTCCCCATTTTATGAACGAAAATGACTTTGAAATTGTTGGAAGCCGTTTTCTTTATTTGTATGTACATATGTTGAACTCATTTTAACACGTGAACTTTTTCAGAGTGGTTGCGAAAAGAAATTGGCGCCCTACGCCTGCAGGAATGAATTAAGTCAACAGGTCAAAGCCTGCAAGTATCATTGAATAATAATGAAGAAATAATAACAGGTTTAGAAATAATGTAGATGTTTGTGCTGGGTTTTGTAGAGTATTCTGTTTGTGTAAGTTTTATTTTGGTGTGGATTATCCAATAGGGCATCTTATGGAATTTCTTTGCTCTTAAAGGCAGTCATTCGTCACCCTAAACTACACTTTCAGTATACATATATCAAAACTCTCAATTGGTACAGCTCTTTGATTGGCATCACATTCAAACAATGCATCATAGCTAAATTACACAGCATTGGCACTGAGAGTGTCTTGATTACACATTATGGACTTGTACGGCCACTGGGACAAGTCATGAAGCAATAAACAAGGATTGTGTCTGGATAAAGATGAGTTTTAGATAAATGTGGGACGGGCTAGAAGTAAGTAGATTGGGAGAATTGGAACTGTTTGGGTAATGAAAATATGCCTTTAATGTAAAGGGCAGGAGCAGTCATCCCAAATTGAAGAAGTTCAGTGGACTGTCCAGTTTCATGATTGGCTCTTTGGAGTCATGTGACAATGTTTTTTTCTTCAAATGTGAAATTTACCAGAAATAATTGCTTGGTTTACCTTGAATATGCAAAAGTAAAGTCATAAAATGTAATGAAAGATACTTTGAAGAGAAATAACATGAAAATTGTGTTATTTAGCTTTTTCTTCAAAATAAGTTTAGGGGGGCTGCCCTTTATATTTAAGTTATTATCATGTTATCCTGCGGGGACCGGTGAGACGGGGAGGAGGAGGGGGGGTCATCCCCACTTTTTCTGCCGTAGTCATTTTGGGCCGCATTACATTGCTATTGTATTGTTGAACATATATGGCCGCTTTGATGTTTTGCCCCAAACTTCAAAATTTATCATCCGCGGCCCTGTCATATCATGTATGGCAATATTCTTTAATTAAAGTAAGCCTAGTTTTAAGATACGTGGTCTCACGCTGGCGATAATTTGTCCATTATTGTATTATGATATATTCTACCCCTGCCCCATTGCATATTTCGTTTAAGTTTTAACATTGTGGGTTCGTCTCGGGGATGTAAATTAATAAAATTAATAAAAATAAAACATTAAACTCCTATTATGTTTTACAATAATACAAACCGGTTTATACTTTTAGGTAGCGCCCCAACTAATCAGCGAGTGAGGTAATTCGTTTTGGGGAGTATATGCACATGCGCAAGCCTTGCAGATCGTCGGGATAAACATGCCAATCCCTCACTTACAACATTTGTTACAAAACATGATTTTACATGGGAATTTCTTGACATAATTCTTGATCAGGGAGTTGTAATTCCAACTAACAGCTGTATTGACATAGGTGTACTGCAACGTGACGTGTCAGTTTTTGGGGGGCCGAAGATTTTTCCCCAAGAAATGTAATCCTGCCCAAAAGACTATCTTAGAGGAGCGCTGCAATTAGTTAGCGCGGAGCGATCGGAAATTCTTGAAAAATTGAGCACTCCCGGCTGCCTAGACATCCGGAAATGGCGTTACCCATGCTTGCAATTAGAAACAAAGCAGTCGTTGTTTTGGGCTTTCGTGCGATCAAATTTTCGCTTCAACAGAAAACTCAGCAACGAGCTAAGTGACAGAAAATTTCAGATAGGCCTAAATTGCACAACTCTCATTAGATTTTGAAGCTATCAATGAATTAATTCCTAGTACTGCCCCAAACGAAGATCAGCTTGTAAGCATGTATTTTTCTGTTTAGTAATTTTGTTCATCCAAAACAGTATCTAAGCGGAGCCTTATCACTGGCTGGCGTACAGAAAATGTTTAAAAACGCCGGAACCCCTCAACAGTCGGAAATGGCATTTCCCAGACTTGTAACTAGAAATGGAGAAGTCGTTATTTTGAGCTTTGCTTTGCAATAAAAGTTTCACTTTGACAGAAAAATCAAACAATTACTTGCTAAATGATCCGAGTACCAGATAAAAGGTACCGGTGCCATTAGATGAAATGGTATTGTCTCGTCTCAGGGAAAAACTTTGCAACGGAATTGAAAACGTGCTAATATTTTTACTTTTTTTACTTTCTTTTTACTACTATTGTAGTCATCATTATGTGAATGGGCCCACAGCCGGGCCAATTTCCATTACGGTTGCTCGATTTCGGCTGTCGGTGCAGAACAGATGTCACACCAGTGGACACTGCATTTATCTGAGCAACCTCCTGTCCTTCCATGAAATCCCAGAACCCCTTTCCAACAGCGTACCGAATATTTTACCATATCGGCAAAGCTTTTACAAGACCACAGCATGAAGTGGGGCTGAATATTTTTTTCACAACCCTACGAATGCGTCTCAAATCTTTGTAATTTTTTTTTTTTATTATTTTTCAGGAATCTTTCTTAGAATGTAGCGTTTTTCAGGTAAAAATTGTCCAAATTTGGGGGCAGTCTGTCCCCCGCCTGGTACTCTTAAGTATATATAAGGAATTTCATGTCAGAAAATTTAAAAAAGGGTTGTTTGCAGAGGAGAACTGAAAAATTTGACCTTCAGTATTTAGTTAAAGGTCGATCCGCACAAAATTAAGACAAAAGAACGAAGTAGTTGAGTTATCATGATTTGTCGTATGCTGAAATGGAAAGTTGATAGATTTTCTTTTCAGAATGTTTGAAAATATGGAGCTTATATTGAAAAAACGGGGAAATAGGGAATTGTGAGAGTTTCCTTGAAAAATATGGTCTTTGGTTTGGGGTCGGGGAGAGTCTGAAGTTTTATTGTAGCCTATAGATGAAAGCTCCCGACGAAACTGGATCTTCTCCCCGACGGGGGAGGGGATCACCCTTGACATTTCATAAAAATTCTGCAGTATTCAAGACATTGCCGAACGTGGGCGTGACCTTTTAATTTAGAAGGAAGTAATGAGAATCTGCTAGAGAAAAAAACGCATTCCTCGAGTTTCCCAATTTAAGTCCTAATTCACAATCAGAAAGCGCAATGTTACTGAACCAACAGCTGTTAAAAATGGAAAGAACAATTTGCAGATATTGGAAAAAATAGATTGCGAGAGTTTTTCAACATGCCAAGAAAGATCGTTTAAGGGCAAGAGCCAACACTTTGTTTTGAAGCAACAGCTAAATGTCACAATTTTCTTCTTATTTCTGTTCAAGGTATCTTTTGGACCTCAGTCCGTATTGCAAATGATATTCAAGGAAAACCAAATAGTTACTCTAGCTTAGTAAATTTCGCATTTGAGTAAAAAAAAACATTGTCACAATACTCCAAAGAGCCAATCATGAAACAGGGCAGTCTAGCTACTGCACTTCTTCAACTTGGGGTACGTGATTGCTCTTACGCTTCAAATTGATACAAGCTGTACACTACTTCCAATTAATACGTCCATAGCTAATTACAACGAGAAAGCTCTTGTAAGCCATTGAGCGGAAGGTGGATTGTGACCAATTGCTCTTTTTGCAAAAATGCTATCAGCATGAGTTTCGGCACGTCTCTCTGTTTAACGCAATTAATGGAGATTGTGTCGTCAAAGCATTTCTTTTTCGCTTTTCGCCAACTGATGACTTTCCGCTTTCCTGCTGCAATAAACTGTAGTGAAGGAAGCCCCATATTTCAGTCAATATTTTTCGGGGTTTTTTTCGCAAGAAAATTTTGGCTTTTAGCACCCTCCGACTCCCAGTTTTCAACGCAGGCGTGGAAAATATTCGCATCAACGTTTGCAATGTGATCGGTCCACGGAATTAAAACGTGTACTCACTGCTCGATAGAAGCATGCATTTTTGGTTAAAATTTGTTTTGCTGAGAAGGAAAAGGCTGGAAGTTCTTAAGAAGTAGGAATTACCAAGAAACATAGGCGTACGGGAGCATTTCAGTTTGGGGGCAGAGGATTCTCTGCCCGAAAAATGTAATTCTGCCCGAAAGACTACCTAAGGGGAGCGCCACCATCAGTTGGCGCGGAGCGTACAGAAAATTGTGAAAAATCGAAACCCGTCAGACAGCCGGGAATGGCCTTTCCCAGGCCTATAAGCAGAATCAAAGCCGTCGATATTCTGAACTTTCGTTTGCAATAAAATTTTCACCAAAAATAAGTAAATCTACTAAAAGGTCAGAAAACTCCCAGATGAAATGTACAACTACCATTGGATGACTACATTAAGCTATAATCATTGGAAAATGAGTTTTTTTGCGCGTTCTAGAAACTATTTTACGTCATGCAGCATGAGATAATCATCAATATAATTTTGAAAATTGAAAAACTTCAGAAACCCTCGCAAATGCCAATGCTTCTCAACTTCGAGGGAGTTTAAAACATGAGTACCGTATGTCGGTGACTCTGTTGCGACTCTTGCCCGAATTCCAGTTCCACTAAATTTATACAACTGTCTATATGACTCGGCCCGAACTCCCGACTATATATAAATGATTTTTCTACTCACGCCGTTGGAGAAAAACCCGGCTTAAGCTTGTCACGTTGCTAGTTGTTTTTACATGAATTTGTGGGCAGACTTACTTGCAGATTTTTTCACACTAAATTCGTATGAGTGAGCAAACAAGCTACGCTTATTTGTTTACCATTGCCCGAATTTCGGTTCGACAGTACTGCAGGTTAAAAAGTTTCGCACAATTTTCGGAGGATCATTTTGAAAAGTGCAAAATCGTCAACTCATCATATGCTGCCCAAATACCTCTCGACCACACGCGCGGCGGAACGGAAAAATTATTGGGGGGGGGGGGGGGGCTGAGCGCCAGCAGGACTATCTAAGCGGAGCGCCACCATCAGTTGGCGGGGAGCGTACAAGAAAAATTTTGACTTTACAGACCGACCAGGTGGCCGGAAACTGCACTTCCCGGGTGTTCTATGTTGCATGTATCCAGCCTTAAAATATGGGTCTCTTATGTTTGCAATTTCTCAACTAATGAGAGAAAATTCAGCCTATGCAAAATGGTAATACATATCAGATAAATTGAGATGGTACAAGAACAATAATTAGTTATGTATTTAATTATGCATCTTCTTTCATTTCTTCTGTTTACCGTGTTATTCACTTTCTGCATGCACCCCGTGTTACATTTGTCCACCCATACCCTGCCCGAATTTTAGGTCATGAGAAAATTGGGGGGCAGTCTGCCCCTCCCCCCCCCCCCCTTGCCTCGTACGCCTATGCCAAGAAATATCAACAGCATGATGGTCCCTTGCCTGCGTAGCAGACTGTGGGGGCATATTACTTGTTCAGTGGATGATATCCCCACCAAGTCTGCCAAAGTGAACACCAAACAGGTTCTTTGGATAGTTACAGAAATATGTGGTTTCGAGGCTGCGTGAATGTTAGTGAATATTCATTAGAAGGCAACATCTGGTCTCGTTTCATGCTTAGCCCATGCTACCAACAGAGTTGATATGACATCGTAAAGCAGACTTCCCGGTAGTACCCGGCACTGGGCAGTTGGTTATGCAACTCAGTAGTGATCCGATCGGGTTTCAATTTAGTCTTTCAGTTTACAACAACAAGAATACACACACTCGCTCAAAACAATAGCATAAAAAATGAGGCAGGACATGAATGATCATATTATGGGAATGAAGTTTGCGTCTAAAATTGGACGCAGGCCTCTTCGTTTTGGCGGACGGTGGTTTGTGAAGCCTTAAAGGGGAAGTGAACAAACCGAGCCCGCTCCGCGGGGTAGATGACCCCGTAACCTAGCTTTACATCTCGGCCTTCGAAGGGTCAGGGACGCCGGGTTGCAAATAATTGGCAAGTGTTAAGCTTGCGGCATTCATTTTTACCTAATAATCCTTTGTAGCCTACTATTTTCAATTTTATCTGGTTATGGGCACGTGGAACCCCTGCACCCTCTCACTGCATGGCTACGGTCCCGATTTTCCATCTAGTTAAATTCAGAAGA
Organism: Holothuria scabra; assembly: GCA_037179385.1. NCBI lineage: Eukaryota > Metazoa > Echinodermata > Holothuroidea > Aspidochirotida > Holothuriidae > Holothuria > Holothuria scabra. The sequence continues at coordinate 10,384,613 of CM074197.1, forward strand.
CTAACACTTTTTCTAGCCTGATTCTCAGAGGGCTTATAATCAACTTGAGGCACATTGCATACACTAGTACAAAGTCTCGACTGATCAGGCTTTCGGTGCTAGTTGACTACCACCAGAATGTCGGTCGGGGTGAGAGGTGATCGCCCCTTCCACCCTCTTCATTTCAGGCACGAAAAATCTTTTTTCAATAACTTGTAAGTTTCCTCCTAATACACAGGAGATAAAGCATCAACTGTGTGACCCTCGAATACCCAGACAACTTCCCAAGGGGCATACCGATGACAGCGACCAGAAATGTTCACTTCCCCCTCCCCGGGCAGCACAGTAACTATTATACACCCCTTTCTAGGCTGCCCCTCGGGCTGATAACACCTCCCCACAGTCCAGGCGCGGCGGAACGGAAAAAAATACTTGGGGCTGAGTACCAGCAGGACTATCTAAGCGGAGCGCCACCATCAGTTGGGGCGGAGCGTACAAGAAAATTTTTGACTTTACAGACCCCCAGGTGGCCGGAAACGGCACTTCCCGCGTGCCCTATGTTGCATGTATCCAGTCTTGAAATATTCGTCTCATGTTTGCAATTTCTCAACTTATGAGAAAAAAATCAGCCCATTCAAAATGGTAATACATATCAGATAAATTGAGATGATACAAGAACAATAATTAATTATGCATCCTCTTACATTTATTCTGTTTGCCGTGTCATTCACTTTCTGCACCCCTTGTTGCATTTGTCCACCCATACATGTCAATTACTCAATTATATTTCCCCTAGATCATACCATTTGTCCCCAAACACCCCCCCCCCCCTCCCCGTGGTTCTTCTCAAGGCTACCACCAACCTAGTCTATGTCTATCTCAAATCCCAAACGTACCATAGACTTTTGTACTAACGGTACGCTGTTCAACTTCGTGAAAAACAATCAGTAAAACTTAAGCCCCTGTCACACTATTCCGGGCAAGCACAGCGTGCAAGTTGCGGGTGACAATTTTTGCTGCCCTCAGGTCCCCGCATTTAGCACGGACCTGACAGTATCTTGCCCGGATCTTGCCCGTAATTGCCCGCAGGTGCGCACGCAAGTCCGAGTTGCCCGCAGCCAAGTTTTGAAAATGCTCAAAACTTGTTCCGGGTAAATTGCGTGAGTTTGCCCGGAGAAGCTCCCGCAGAACACCCGCAGGGGGCCCGTAGCGGCCGCAAGTCACAAGCAGTTAACCCGCTTGACACTGGCGTAGCTAGGATATTTCAGAGGGGCCAAAGGTATGAAATTTCCCCGAGACTTTTTCCGATCAATGTGTATGTATTTCATATAAAATATGCAAATTTTCAAGTATATAACAACATTACCAGCTAATTATGTGATATTACCAGTATTTTAATCTTAAAGTATAACATAGAACGATTAGAAATAACACCTCTTAGAATATATATTTTGGTCAGCAATATCTGGTTTACTTGTATGTACCAACGCAGTGGCATAACCAGGGTTTCTCTGAAGGGGGGGGGGGGCATGCAGTTTGTTGAGTGATAGCCCGCCTGGGGGGGGGGGGATCTAAGGGTACTAATTTTTTGGAGTTCTCAAGGAGCCTAGATGCAAAATGATGCGAGATTTTCGACTTTGACAAGAACAGGGTTAAAAGTTGATTGGTGGTGGCTCATAAGGATAAAACTGAAACCTTTGTGTCTTTACATGTATTCTTATGCCATTTACGAAGTAAAACTTGTCACTAAACTTGCATACTTTTAGGGGTCAAAATAAAAGAGCATCGATCGGTTTAGGAGAACGGGAGCATTTTAATTAATTTGCGGTCTTTCTTGGACACAAAACGTTATTTTGCCACAAAGATTATGTAAGCGGAGCTACACCATTAGTTGGCGCAGAGCGCACAAAAATTTCGAAAAATCAGATCCATCAGATAGCCGGAAATAACATTTTCCAGACTTACACGAAGAATCTAACGGGTCGCTATCTAGCTTCTCTTCGTTTGCAATAAAATGCTCATTTCAAAATATGTTCGCAAAATGCAAAGTGATCAGAGAGTTAAGAGCTACTTTGACCCCAAAAATGTAATTTTGCCCAAAAGACCGAGCGAAGCGCCACCATCGTTGGGGCGGAGCGTAGAGAAAATTTCGAAAAATCAGACTCCTTAGATGGTTAAAAATTGCGTATTCATGCCTGTAAAGAGAATTTAAACGTGCTGTCTTTATTTTTAGCTTTTGTTTGCAATACGAAAAAACCAGGAACATGCTAAGTGATCAGAAAATTACTACATAAACTGTACAATTACTAGTAGGCCTATATGAAATGGCATTGATTCTTTTCTGGGGAAACTATACAACGAAATGAAAAAATGTCAATTCTTCTCTAGCCCTTGGCTATACTGGAAACTGGGAAAAAGGCCGTGGCCAGCTAGGTTGGAAACTGGGCCATAAAACTCTATCTTACTAACTTGGTTAAAGGCATATTTTCATCATCCCAAACAGTTCCAATTCTCCCAACCTACTCACTTCTTGCCCCTCCCACATTTTTCTAAAACTCATCTTTATCCAGACACAATCCTTGTTTATTGCTTCATGGCTTGTCCATTGGCCATACAAGTCCATAATGTGTAATCAAGACACTCTCAGTGCCCATGCTGTGTAATTTAGCTATGATGCATTGTTTGAATGTGATGCCAATCAAAGAGCTGTACCAATTGAGAGTTTTGATATATGTATACTGAAAGTGTAGTTTAGGGTGACGAATGACTGCCTTTAAATGAAAGATCCGCTGAATTAATGAAATTGTCTGTGACTGATCAAACTCCCATTTGTTCATGGTTTTAACCCTAACATCTCTTGCGTGATAAATGGCAAACTATTTCTCACCGCACCTGAGCACCCTCCGCTTCCCTGACCCCGTCTTGTGGGTCTATGCCGGCCGGGGAAGGAGTCTATAGGGTGGGCCCGAGCTCCCTTTTAAAAATTCTTAAATTAGGTGAAATCGGTGTCACCGGTGGGATACAGAGGCTACCTAAGTAAAAATTGGAAATTGACAGAATTTGCCTATTTGTAGGAACAAAGAAAACTGGCATTTACTGAGGGGCCTTGCAGAGACAACCCTTCCCCCAGTTTGAAAATTTTTGAAAAATTGGGTGTCCTAATTACATGCAATTTGGTGCAAATCTGCTATCTTTCGAGGTAAAATCTGTGTTGCTAAAGTATGGCTACGTATTTTTAAGAACAAAAAATGGCATCCGTGAGGGGGGTGGGGGTGAACCAATTCCCCTTCCCTTCGTAGGCCACTGAGAGGAGGCCTAATAGATCGAGTGGCAGCTCCCTGATTCGGATTTACAGCCTTTCAGTGTTAGTTGTACCACTGGGAGCTGCCACTCTAACTAGATCGGATGTTGTGTGAAAAACAGCTTCCTGTGCACTGGAATGCATGATCATAACGTGCACCCGTGCGTATACAAGAGAGCATTCAATCTGCTGCACGGTGACTAGGACATTTCTGTGGAACGCGAGTCGGGCCGGCTCATGCGACACTGGATCTCTGAGTTTTTTGGGGGGTTTTAATTTAGGCCTATTTGTTTCAAGAAAAAAGAATGATGTTGTTTGAGAAATGTCTCACAATTTTTTATTTTAAGAAAAATTTTGAGAAATGGGAAAAGGGCGTATCATTATTTTTTAAATCCCCCCCCCCGGGGGGGATTGTTCCCTGTTCCCCTTCCCCTCCCCCGTAGCTACGCCACTGCCGCTTGAAGAAAGTAGGTTGGCCGTGACAATTTCGCCACAGCGCGTGTCAGATGCGTGCATTTTGCTGGTAAGGAATGGCCACGGTGTTGGTACTGCCAATCTGCGTGTAGCCCGCGTTATTTCTGCCGGCGGGTATGGAGGGAGGTATACGAGAAAAGTGAGGGCATGTTGCAGGCAAGTTACTGCCTCCCTGCTGCATCCGTCTGAGGTCTTGCTGCGGGCAAGTTGCTGGCGTTGTGCGACTACCTCTGCCATATAAATATGCCCACCATTGGCACGCAAAAACCTCGCGCATTGCAGACAACTCCCACGCAGGTGACACGTAATCTGCACGCAGGTAACCCGAAATGCCCGTACGTGTCCCTGAGCTATTAAAAAACGGAACTCTCAGGCGTGTGGCACGCATCTCAAATGGAGAACACGCAATTAAGATCCACGCAGGTATTACGCATCCAGCAGGCAAGTTCCACGCGAAATCGACCCAAATCTTTGCCTTCCCGCAGAAATTTTCCTGCGTGCAACAAAATCCGTGCCCGCAACTGGATTACGCAATAACAAACCATACTGCTTCCACTTTTCGCGGACCTCGGAGGTGGGGTTGAGGGATGATAAAGAGGCTTTAGCGTGTCCAGTATCTTTTCGTCCACAGTGTTCCCCTTAAAGGCATATTTTCATCATCCCAAACAGTTCCAATTCTCCCAACCTACTTACTTCTAGCCCCTCCCACATTTATCTAAAACTCATCTTTATCCAGACACAATCCTAGTTTATTGCTTAATTCATGGCTTGTCCCAGTGGCCATACAAGTCCATAATGTGTAATCAAGACACTCTCAGTGCCCATGCTGTGTAATTTAGCTATGATGCATTGTTTTAATTTGATGCCAATCAAAGAGCTGTACCGACCAATTGATAGTTTTGGTATATGTATACTGAAACTGTAGTTTGGGGTGACGAATGCCTGCCTTTAAATTATTAGTAGGCCTATATTGTGCATTAGACTGAAGAATATGCCCACCCACTTTTATATTCTCCCTACCGTTGCGGGTCACCACTTCTTGAAGCGTACCTTACAAATATTGGGGGGTTAAACATGCCTTTAGCCCCTCCACTTTTTTCATTGGGAGAGGGGAGATAAGCCCCCAAAGTGCCCCCCCCCCCCTCCCCTTGGTTCCGCCGCCACTGCCACAGTCATGTTCACTGTTATCCCTTACTTAGGCTGATGGCACTAGTTCACGGAGTTTTCCTGAGCCAGCCGTACATTTTATTTACGGCTCTGGAGTTTTCCAAAACCGAAGAACGGTGGCGACGCGTGCGGCGTGCGTAGCTCGAGTGGAGTTCGCTTACATGTTTGGAGCAGAACTTCTCCGGGAGTAAATGTTTGGTTTACGCCCCATGGCTCTTCGCCAGGGAGTCGAGGGGACTTTAAGACAAAAGAACTAAAATCAGTGGGTCCTACTGATGATCCGTGCGTACTACAAATAGTACGTGTTTCGGTGCGTGTCCTTATCTTGCGCCGTCGGCACTATAGAATCCTTGCATTCATTACACGTTAAACTAGTGCATGACAGGTAGCTAACACCATGCGTCAGGCTAACGTAGGTTAGTCTAATTCTTGCAGGGAACGGTTTAACTGGCAGAAATAGATCATTCTCAGTTGATTGAAATGGCTGCAAGGAATCCTGGAGTTGAGTACGGTAATATATTCAAGTATTTCATTCCCAGTCGTATTTTAAATGTTGTTGATGTTTTTACGTTCGTTCCCGCCACTTCATCTTTGCTTGGACTGTCAGTTCTTTCTGTATTAGCACCAGTTATGCGAATTTCATAAACACACTGTAGCCTGCTTAATGTTAGAAATAGTTGAGAAAATGATATGAAACATCTCTCTGGTTCACAGATGATAATATTCTTCTACAGTTTGATGCCTTTTTATCTCGGCAATATTTTTTCATGGAATGCAGGTCTATTTCCTAGGCCTAATCACTATGAGACTGTTATGTTTGGGTGACCTTCTCAAACTAGTACAGTACACTTGAACCACAAAAACTTGTGGATCTGGATCTGGAAAAATACTGCACAACACTCCTGGTGGAGTCAAACGTGCAGGGTTGAGTGTGCGCATGTAGTTAGTCGTCCCGTCTGAGGATCCTCAAGGCTGCGCTCTTGAATTGCTTGGGGTCCTCGAGATCTGTAATGTTCTGGGGGAGTAGGTTCCAGTTTCTGACGGTCCGAGGAAAGAAACTGTATTTGTAGCAGTCCTTATTGGTTGGTATATTTGTAAAGCTATTAGAATGGTGATGCCTAGAGGGCTGCCGGACCGGTTGTAGGTTGTTGATTGGCAAGGCTAGGAGGCCCAATCTGGCTCTGTGAAGAATTGCTAGCCTGTTGGCAGTACGCCTGTTTTTGAGACTATCCCACCCTAGGTCGTTTAGCATTTCAGTCACACTACTATGGAGGGAATAGTCATTATAAACAAACCTAGCAGCCCTACGCTGAATTTGCTATATTTGTAAAGCTATTAGAATGGTGATGCCTAGAGGGCCGCCGGGCCGGTTGTAGGTTGTTGATTGGTAAGGCTAGGAGGCCCAATCTGGCTTTGTGAAGAATTGCTAGCCTGTTGGCAGTACGCCTGTTTTTGAGACTATCCCACCCTAGGTCGTTTAGCATTTCAGTCACACTACTATGGGAGGAATAGTCATTATAAACAAACCTAGCAGCCCTACGCTGAATTTGCTCAACCTTATTGGATAGGGAAGTGGTGTAGGGATCCCAAACAGAAGATGAATACTCCAATAAAGGCCTAACAAGTGTGAGATAGGCATTAGCTTTGACACTCCTGGGGCAGGAGTATAAATTTCTTTTAATAAAAGCCAAAGACCTATTTGCTGACGAAGTGATACGATTAATATGTCTATTCCAGGTAAGGGTATTAGAGATGTCAACTCCCAGATAAGTGTGGCAATCGGCAGACTCCAGGGTATCGTTATCTAGAGTATAATTAAAAAACTTGGGTTTCCTTGAGTGAGTAATCCTCATAGAAAAGCACTTCTTGGTATTAAAGTGCATTTGCCATTTATTTTGCCACTCAGAGAGGGTGTTTACAGTAGATCATTTTGGAGCTGAACCTGGTCAAGATTATTCTTTATCTGTCTATAAATTACACAGTCATCAGCAAAAAGTCTTACTTCAGAAGAGATATTATCGGGCAGGTCATTAATATAAACTAAAAACAACAGGGAACCCAAGACTGTACCTTGGGGAACACCAGAGATAACATCCACCCAATCAGAAAAATCACCACTCACTACGACTCTCTGCTTCCGGGACTTAAGAAAATTAGCAATCCAGTTAAGGGTGTTGCCTCTAATACCATAGTTTTGTAATTTACAAAGCAGACGGTTATGAGGAACCGTATCAAAAGCCTTAGAAAAATCCATGATAATCATGTCAGTCTGGAATCTAAGATCTAGAGACTGCACTAGGTCATTGGTTGTTAAGATCAATTGAGATTCACAAGAATGGCGTTGTCTGAAGCCATGCTGCCTGTTCGTGATAACTGAGTGGTTATCAAAGTGATGCATAATATGAGAATGTATAATGTGTTCCAGGACCTTGCAACAAATCGAGGTAAGAGAGACCGGCCTGTAGTTTGAGGCTAGGGAACGGTCACCTTTTTTAAAGATAGGACTAACATTGGCACATAACCAAGAGGGAGGTAAATGACCAGTGTCCAGTGATTTTTGAAAAATGGAGCAGAGGGCAGGAGCAACCTCCTCAGCGGCCAATTTCAGAACATGAGCTGGTATACCGTCAGGACCTGTAGCTTTGTTTGGGTTCAACTCCTTGAGCAACTTCACAACACCATCTAAGGATATCTCAATATCAGACATGGTGGGTATGGTGTTGGCTTCAACTGGAGGTAAGGTGACATTCTCACGGGTGAAAACCTTTTGGAACTGCTCATTTAAGATGTTAGCCTTCTGCATGTTGTCCGAGACCAGTATCCCATCAGATTTCAGGGAAGGGATACCAACACTATCACATCTAAGGTTTTTAATAAACCTGTGTTGGGAATTTCCTCATTTTTTAATCGTTTTATACATGAAATACTCTCTTTTTTGGTGGGGGGGGGCAGGTTATGAGAAGGAAAGTTTATTAGAACACTGGGTAAAATACCAATTAAAAAATTTTTAAATTTAAATAACTTTTTGGTGAAGTTTCCAGTGAGTGACTGGCTTCTGGTACAAACATGATACTGTACAGTAAAATGTGGGCTGGGCCTAAGTGGTAACAATGCAAGTGTTAACGAAAATATTATTGGCCAATGCAAGTCTACGGTACATGTATCAACAAAAGTATGCATCAAGTACTATGTAGACTGATTGCTGTGTTTGTACAGTATAGCTCCCAAGTTCTGAGAAGCTATATGCGGGTCTACCCCTGACCTCTGGCTTAGAGTAGGCCTTGAACAGGGCAATGTACTCCATACATGATCCTTGTCCATATGCCTCCTGAAATCACAATGATGTGCGCGACAAACACAGCGCGTAACTCTTCAGCTCCTCATAGATTCAAAAATGCACCTATGATTACTATACCTTCATTGAATGATCTTTGTCGTATAATACCATGCCGGATATTGAGATATCCTTAGATGGTGTTGTGAAGTTGCTCAAGGAGTTGAACCCAACCAAAGCTTCAGGTCCTGACGGTATACAGGCTCATGTTCTGAAATGGGCCGCAGAGGAGGTTGCTCCCCATGCCCTCTGCTCCATTTTTCAAAAATCATTGGACACTGGTCATTTACCTCCCTCTTGGCTATGTGCCAATGTTAGTCCTTTCTTTAAAATAGGTGACCGTTCCCTAGCCTCAAACTATAGGCCGGTCTCTCTTACCTCGATTTGTTGCAAGGTCCTGGAACACATTATACGTTCTCATATTATGCATCACTTTGATAACCACTTAGTTATCACGAACAGACAGCATGGCTTCAGACAATGCCATTCTTGTGAATCTCAATTGATCCTAACAACCAATGACCTAGTGCAGTCTTTAGATTGTAGATCCCGGACTGACATGATTATCATGGATTTTTCTAAGGCTTTTGATACGGTTCCTCATAACCGGCTGCTTTGTAAATTACAGAACTATGGTATTAGAGGCAACACCCAAACTGGATTACTAATTTTCTTAAGTCCCGGAAGCAGAGAGTCGTAGTGAGTTGTGATTTTTCCGATTGGATGGATGTTATCTCTGGTGCCCCCCAAGGTACAGTCTTGGGTCCCCTGTTGTTTTTGGTGTACATTAATGACCTGCCGGATAATCTCTTCTGAAGTAAGGCTTTTTGCTGAGGACTGTGTAATTTATAGACAGATAAAGAATAATCTTGACCAGGTTCAACTCCAAAATGATCGAAACACCCTCTCTGAGTGGCAAAATAAATGGCAAATGCACTTTAATACCAAGAAGTGCTTTTCAATGAGGATTACTCACTCAAGGAATCCCAAGTTTTTTAATTATACTCTAGATAAAGATACCCTTGAGTCTACCGATTGCCACACTTACAGTATCTGGGAGTTGACATCCCTAATACCCTTACCTGTAATAGACATATTAATCGCATCACTTCGTCAGCAAATAGATCTTTGGCTTTTATAAAAAGAAATTTATACTCCTGCCCCAGGAATGTTAAAGCTAATGCCTATTTCACACTTGTTAGGCCTTTATTGGAGTATTCATCTTCTGTGTGGGATCCCTACACCGTTTCCCTATCCAATAAGGTTGAGCAAATTCAACATAGGGCTGATAGGTTTGTTTATAATGACCATTCCCCCATAGTAGTGTGACTGAAATATTAAATGACCTAGGGTGGGATAGTCTCAAAAAAGGCGTACTGCCAGCAGGCTGGCAATTCATCACAAAGCCAGATTGGGCCTCCTAGCCTTGCCAATCAACAACCTACAACCGGTACGGCGGCCCTCCAGGCATCACCATTCTAATAGCTTTACAAATATACCAACCAATAAGGACTGCTACAAATACAGTTTCTTCCCTCTGACCGTCAGAGACTGGAACCTACTCCCCCAGAACATTACAGATCTCGAGGACCCCAAGCAGTTCAAGAGCGCAGCCTTGAGAATCCTCAGACGGGATGACTAACTACTGTACATGCGCACACTCAACCCTGCACGTTTGACTCCACCAGGAGTGTCGTGCAGTATTTTTCCAGATCCAGATCCAGAACAGCATTCAAGATAATTGGAACCTCTGATGGAATAACAAATATTACAAGGAAGTTGTCCTGTCTGCAAACTAAAATTTTGAGTACATTGAATGTAATTTTCATGCATTTATGAAGATGAAGTCAACCAGCATGTAATTCCTTGATTCTGAATGAAGCCCACTTGTAATAACCATATAATTTTTCGTACTTTATTTTGTGATTTAAGCATTTCTGAAAAATAAAGCACAGGTTTCTGAAAAAAGTTTTTCTGCAAATGACTTTTCTTTGTCCAGACAAACATATCATTTTCACAGTACTTAATAAAGGCATGCACTGGTACAACATACTGTAGGCTGCTTATAATAATAATAGCACTTAGTGTGCAGTATTCTCACTAAATTATCAGCTTGCTGTGCATTCTGTTTGGTCAGAGTTCATGTGTTCATTAAAAGTTGTGTGAGCATTTGTGTATGCATGTAAATACATTGCGGAAACTAACAATTCATGCATGTTTTTTTCTCTTCTTTGTGAAGATCCTTCCTGGTTCATGGATTACAAAGTCAACAAACCAGCAACATTTAAAAGGGCCAATGAGCTGAAAACAAGGAGAGCTGTCAAAAAGAATTATCAGGTCAGGATGCTAATGACTTAATACATAACTGGTCAGAGGCAGGTCAAGATTTCACTTGGTTGGGAAGGTGGTGGGGTGGTTAAGTTTGTGATGGTAGAGTGCTACAGGACTGAATTTTTAGCTATGTGAGTGCACTCACCCACTATCACTCACCTCCAATCACTGAGGAGTGTGATTTTTGTACACCTAGATTAGGGCTGTGAACTTTTAGTAAAATGACTAAACGTTTAACCTCAAATATTTGCAATCATTTAGCGATTAATCGCAATTACCTTATTACAAAAAAAAATAATTTCAGTATGAAGTGATTGATACTGAATGTAATGCAGAAATAAAAATAGTTGTTATCTTGCATGGTAGAAACAAATTATTGTGAAACTTCGAAGCCTACAAGGTTCAAATATGCCCAGGATGTTCCATTCAACAAAAACCAGGGATCATCAGAGTATGCAAATGGATAAAAAAACTATCAAGATCAAGTTTTGCAATTAATCGCTTGCACAGTAGCTTTTTACTAAACGTTTAATTCACATGCGATCGTTTGCGATTAATCACTACATGTTCACAGCCCTAACCTAGATAAACATTTGGAGCTTTTTTAAATCTCTGAAAGTTTACTAAAGTAGCACAACCACCAAACTCCTAACTTTCCTGAGGAGTGGACACCAAATCAATTGGCACACCCAAACCATTTTAGTTGATGTGCCTTGAATTGGCTTGCTGCCCTCCCCTGCATAAAAAAATTAAACTAAAATTTTAAATTGGAAGGACGTATGGAATAATGGGGGAAACTTCTTCTATTGTTCAAATAACTATCAACCTGTCATAAGGATCCAAAAACAAGTGATGTCCTCCTTCTTTAGTTAAAAAATAAATTGCTGTTAACCCTTTACCGTTGTGCTCCAATCGGGGCATATTTGCGCGCCTGGGAAGTTGGCGGAAAAGCGGACGTAGCACACCCCGCATCAGCTTCCATAGGTTACCGACCCTGTGACCTTACACTATTGTCCCTCTCTCTCGTTGTTGTGGCCGAGTTTTAGGGTAGCTACTCGCAGTTTCGAGCTCTGCATGAAACAGTAAGGACGGGTGACAGCCGCGCTCTCTGTATGGGTCCAAAAGGACCCAAACAACAGTAAAGGGTTAAAAAGCTTGTCCTCATGAGAAGATGCCTTGGAGAGTGTCATTTAGGCAAGATTACATACTGGAGAGTACAGGACTAGACAAAAATTGAACAAATGATACTAGGGTGATTTCCTGCAGTTACTGTACTGCAAAGCATCTACAGTAACTTGGATCCAGGAGGTTTGTAGTTGGAGAACTCCTGGTCTGGTCATATAGAAGACTCTAAAAATGAAACCTTCTGTCATTTTGTTGGTGCTCAGCTAACCTTAAGCAATGGAGTAGGGAAAACAAGCCAATGAGCCACAATTAAAAAAAAGACAGTGGCCAGCCCTATTTCAACCAGTTGCTAGGAACTGAGCTGGAAAACTTTATTTACAGGAACTAACACTCTCCCTCAAATCACCGTAAAGAGTTTTTTTTTTTTTTTATATATGTTGTTGTTGCCCGAAAAACTCTTCTAACTAACACTCTCCCTCCAATCAGTGTATGATTTTTTTTTTTTTGTTGTTGCACACTTAGATTAAAAATGAAAAAAAAAAGATCAATTTTTAAAAGTAAATAAAGCAGCAAACCTACCACAGTCCTTTCTTTCCTGAAGAGTGCATTTTAGGCATGCCTAGAAAATTTTAAATACATGGCCTTGTGACAATATTTTCCCACTCAATTGTGAAGAAAATTTTCAAGGAATCAGTACTACTGTATACAACCTTTCCTGAAACATCAAGAAACTGCATGTTTGGTCTAATGGTAGGAGCATCCACCTCTCACGCATAAGGCCCGGGTTCTATTCCCAGGTTGGTTCAAACCAGAGACTCTAAAAATGGAACCTTCTGCCGTAAAACTCTATCTAACTAACTTACTAATTAACTAACTCACAAAACATCAAGAAAGATACTTGGAAGAGCAATGGTATGAGATTTGTGACATTTAGCCACACTTTGAAATAGGTCTCGTGCCTCTACTTTTTGCCAAAAGGAACAGGAATGCAGGCAAACTTTAACCTATTGGTGTCTTTTGTGGATGTGTTATCTAGTTACAGTATGTACTGTAAGTCATTGAATGCAATGGTTTTATTCATGCCACCCAATTTTGAATTCATAGTTGCATTAATTTTAGTTTTTCTGATATTTTCAGATTGCCTGGCTTCTTAAGGCTGCAACATGTATCGATCTTACCACATTATCTGGTGACGATACTTTCACTAATGTCCAGAGGCTTTGCTTTAAAGCAAAGCATCCCATCAGAAGAGATTTACTTGAAGCTGTAGGAATGAGCAACAGAGGTATTCTTTAATATTTATTTTGTTTCCAAAAGATCAATATTTTATTTGTAGAATCAGATGGAGGAGCAAATCTATGAAAAACTGTCAACTCTTTACAGCTCTTGGGTTTTAAATTTTTTAATAGGGACATAGCCATTTTGGTCTCAGGGGTCAGGGCATATCAGGGGGCACTCCAGCCAGGGGGCTGGGCTGCTAGACCAAGCTTTATTGATACAGTAGGGCAATAAAGCCAAGCACAATCAGGTGAATCAGCTATTGTAATTGATTAGCAAGAAGTGACAACGTTAGATAAACATCCTTTTAAAAGATTCATAGAAACCAATAATTCCCTGAATTTCAACCTGATACCCCACTTTTTGTTTAAAGTGTTGTTAGTGTTGTAATTGATTAACAGCTCCTCTTTAATAGTAGCCACCATGTCCAGCACTGAGCAAAAAAAAGTCCCTATAGACCTATTTCCAAACAGCAATTACAAAGGATTGTGGGATAGAGTTTTGGTGTTTGTCATTTTTGTCAATGGCATGGACAATCAAATGAGAGGAGCTATGGTAGGGGGCCCTTTACAGCCAAATTTTGCTACAAACCCTTTTAAAAATTGCAGAAAACCCATGCCAATTGTTGGGACATGTATGGCCTTGACCCCAGTGATATGTACCAAACTCAAGCTATTCTTTTAATCATTTTGAATTAATCCTGAACACATGAATAAAATGAACAGTGACCACTGGTCTTGTTTGTCTTTAGGAGTGACCGTTGCCCTTACAGTCACATTTTATGCTTTTTCTGAGTGGCACACTACAAGCTTGTGCTAAACGTGCTTCAATTTACAGAGTAGATACATAGACAAGCATCTATCATATAATGCAAAATAAGAAACAGAAGTTTAAAATCTGGTGAAGGCTTTTCCCTTTTAAGTGTTTTAGTACAAGAGTTGTCCAAGCCTGTTTGCGTCTAAGATGAATATTCTTACTCCTTCCAGAGTTGACCGTAGGAGCTGTTTGTGTTTATCCTGCTAGAGTTGAAGATGCTGTTAAATCTCTGAAACAAGCTGGAGCCTCCCACATTCCTGTAGCTTCAGGTTTGTATATATTACTGTTCTAATAGCATTCTGTAGAAAATTCCTATAGGTGTTAGAGTGGCTGTAAACCATAGGTCTGATCGTCAAGAAATTTGAAGACACTCTGTGCAGAGACTGGGTTAATAATTTTTAATGGTGATGGACTGATTGATTTAAGTAGGTAAGGTTAGGTTGGATGTAGTTTAATGACCCAGTTTCCATCCAATTGGTCCAAGTTGATTGATTTAAGTAAGGGCTATTCCAGGTAATTCTGATAGTTTGTATAGCATCATGTTAAGTGGGAAAAACTCTCCTCTAAAAGGCAACAGCAGAAACCAAATGAATTCGGTGTTTTGTTCTGCCATAGTCTTCAGGGGGTTTTGATTAAATTCCTGGGGTAAAAATACAGTTACCAATAAGATTTGTTTGCAGTTCATTCAGAACATCTTTTTTTACTGTAGCTCTTCTTACAATCAAGGTTTGCTCAAACAAAATTAATTGAAGTAATTTACATGTACATAAGTAGGTACATGCATTGTGTAAATGTTCTATCATAATCATGGTATAGCCATGTCAGTGCTTGTGTGATACATAAAATACTTTCAGAACATCTTAAAATCTTGAATAGCTCCAATTCTTTTGAAAATTTCAAACTTGAACAAAATTTTTAAGATTCTTGGGGAGTGACATATTTACCACACCAAGGTTTTTAAATGATTAAAATTGGCCATTACTGTTGGGGCTGGGGGGGGGAGCAAAGACATCATCCCTTATTTGCTCTCTGATTGTTTTGTTTACCTATTTAAGAAATCCCTAAAACTTTTTCTGATGAGTAAACGTAGCTGACTCTTCTTCCCAGTCTCCCTTCTTCCTAGTTTTCTCTCTCTGATTTTCCTGTTGTTGTTTTTCTGTTTTCTCTTTCCTTTTGTTTACTTTGTTTTTGTTATTTTTTGGAGGGCTCTTTTACAAGCTCTATGGAGCTTTTTTGAGTTTCCTTCTGAGTCTCTCTTTAGTTTTGATTCGATTTATTATTTTTTGAATTGTGTTGTAAATCCAGAGAATGACTCAAATAAATAAACGGAACCGAACCTAAACTACGAATTGTTCCGCGCAATGGAAAATCCAAACGTATGCAGCTTTCAAATTGGGTGTAATTTTTGTATTAATATACATGTAGACAAAAGAAATGAGAAGACCAATGTATGATGGCCCCAGGTGATGGCAGACACAAGGATTTGTCTACATTCATTAGGTTTTACTGTAGTTCTAGATTTTACTCAGACATTACCATTTTAATTTAGAGATGTTTAAAATTGGTTTTATTTGCCTGATTATTACTTTTAATAGTTGCAACCGGATTTCCCGCTGGACAGACCCATTTCAAGCATCGGGTTGCTGAAATAATCCAGGCAGTGGAGGATGGCGCCTCTGAAATAGATGTTGTAATCAATAGAGCCTATGCTCTTGCAGGGAACTGGCAAGGTAGGTGGTACTTACAGAACAGAGGTGAACCTAGACATCATTTTCTCATGTACTCCCGGTAAGGAAGGAAGTTTGCAAAACCTTGTATCCATGACAATTCATCGGCATCCTAAGGTGAAACCCCCTCCCCCCCCCTTCCCCCCGTGGGCCTGGTTGTGGAATGTTCCCACTTTATTTGCCACCTGTTATAAGAGGTAGCAACAATAGGCAAGGACCTGCACCTTGTTTTAACCTTACTTTAAATGGAACTTAAACTAATTCAAACTTTAGTTAACCTTGTCTTTTTATCTTCAGTAGTTAACACAATATAATACATTCATGTTGATGTGTCAATGAACCTCATCTAACTACCAACCTAAGGTGATAGAAGTTAATAATTATTTGTATACATTACTGTACAACTCAATAGCTTTTGCTATTGAAGGAGTTTCAGATTATTTTTGTTCAGCATGACAATTCATGAAAAGAGCTTGGGACACCACAACTCACAACTGGTTCCTGAGGGAAGAAGCTACTGTAAACCTGCAGTCACACTTCAATGAATTTATATCAGAATCCAATCTTATTTTCGTGCTTTCTAATTAAAATATTCTTCGTCTTTGGTTGGAAAGAACTTAACCTGTGTCAGCCTGTGTAAACATATGATTTGTGCTGCAGACTGCAGTATAGGCCTATAATGATTTTTCCTACAAAAAGTTATATTAATTTGTGACTTCACACAGACAGATAGTTTCTATTGAATTATTTGTGTCTGATAATGTTTCTCTGGTGGTGTGGTGTGCGAAAAAATTGGTCACCATTTTATTGATGTAAATCATATATGTAATATGTAGTCACATGTTAAGTTCTTTCTGACCAGAGATTGAAGAATATTTTAATGAAAATTTACAAAAATCAGATTAGAATCCAATACAAATTCATTGACTGCAGGTTTAGCTTCTTCAGGATGCGAGTTGTGAGTTGTCACATCCCAAGCTCTTCCAATGAATTGTCCTGCTGTACAAAAATATTTCGAAGTTGGTTGGCAGATTTTTGGCTCTTTTTGACCAGAAATGGGGAATATTTTTACAAGAACTCACCAAAATCACATTTCCGTTCCCGATTTTTTGTAGTGTGAAGTCCTGCGACTTAATATTTGTACACATTGCAACTGGTTGACCTGCCAGTAGGTAGGAGAGTTTGGTGAAGGTTTAGACTTAACAATTTTTTTGGCTTTGTTATATCTGTATAGGTCTATGTAATGACAAATCATTGGGTTTTTTAAAGGTAAAGCTGTGGGCATTTTCTAAGCAGTCAGTTCCATTATAAAAAAATCATTACATAAAAGCAATAACTAGTTTATGTTGACATCATTTAATTTTTGTGTCATAATGAGGGCAGTGTTAATAAGCCATTACTTGAGAATTAGACAGCTTAACAGGTAGCTTAAGTACCAAAAGCTAAAAGAGGGTCCCAACTATAATATTTTTCATAATTAGAGACATGTTTTATTCTTTTGAAGGTGTTTATGATGAGGTGAAACAGTTCAGGTCTGCTTGTGGTACAGCTCACCTTAAAGTCATTCTAGCAACAGGAGAATTGGGTTCCTTGACAACAGTTTACAAAGCCAGTATGGTTTCTATGATGGCAGGTACAGTTACACTTTCACCTGTTTTATATTACTTACAAACTAATGAGGTATGGGGATTCAGCCATCCTATCATTATGCAACAGATGTACAGTAGCTCAACCAAATGGAATGTCACATGTACAGACAAACATTTGAAAAAAGAAGGAAAAAAAAATTGAACAGCAATCAGCTGTTCATTCAAATTACCTTGATTTAATTTTGAAAGAATAAATCTTGATAAATTATCCTTCTTATTTAATTTTCAAGGTCAGTTATACAGTACAGCTCAGAATAAAATGGACGTTAGCAGCGTTAAGCGTTTGATTTGCGTTAGAAAATAGAATTCTTACCGATGTGGGTATAACGATAGTCACGCTCGCGATAGTTTCGTTACTATCGTTAGAGGGCTGCTCTACTGCTAGTAACACTAGGATCGCTATTTTCAGTATACTTCTGCTCTTGCTAACGCTGCTAGCATTAATTGCGTGAGACCGACTTAAATTTTGTAACGTCGACTTAAGCTTTGGCTTAAACTTGTGTATCTTTTCCAATAACGAACTGGGAGAAGAGTTTTACTTCTTCGATGTAATGATGTACGGTCATCATTGTCCAAAAGTGAAACAGGTGAAAGTCTCTCATTATCAGTCGGTCTACACAGTTAGTAAACATATATCTAGAGGAGCAGCCTAATGTCACTGAATAATGAGAGTATAGTTTCCTACAGTATTACCATTCTAATCAAATCCTTGGAAGTAATGGGAAAGATTAATTACAGCGTAAGAGGAAGAATTTTGAAATACCGACGTAAGGGCAAGAGTGTGGATGAAATACTTGAGCTCCTGTTTTCCGATGGGATTTCTGTATCAAGATCGGGTGTATATTCTTTTATTTCCCTCTACAATAATAGTAAAACAATTTTGGACAGAGCTGATCGAGGCCGCAAGGCAAAATTTAGCAACACTCATATGGACATCATCGACAATGTGTTGACTGAAAACAATGAGAAAATGTCAGTGGATCTTCAGAAAATAATTCAAAGTGACACTGGAGATTTTTTCCCAATTTCTACCATCAAAAGATATCGAAAAAGGCTGGGGTGGGTAAAGACGAAATTATGTTATTGCCAACTAATCCGGCATGAAAATCAAGCCAACAGGCTGGATTTTGCTATTCGCTGTATTTTGAACAAGGAATCCTTTAATGATGTCATATTTTCTGATGAATCAACTATAGAGTTGGATTGCCATGCCAAAATGATATTCTGGAAACCATGTCTAGGGGAAACAAATGAAGTATATGCAGACTCAGTCCGAAAACTCCTTAAGCCAAAGGCAAAGCATCCCGTAAAATTACATGTTTGGGCTGGCATTTCAAAAAGAGGAAAAACAGATATTTGCATATTTGATAAGATAATGAAAGCAGACTTCTACACTGAAATCATCGACAAAGCTCTCGTACCTTTTATGAAAAAGGCTTTTAAGCCAGGAGAAACGTGTAGATTCCAGCAGGACAACGATCCTAAACATACCAGTAATTTAGTGAAGGCACATTTTAAAGACAATTCTGTCAACTGGTGGCGGACGCCCGCCGAGTCACCAGACTTAAATCCTATTGAGAATGTGTGGCACGAACTGAAGCATCACCTTGGAAAGGTTTGTGAAACTATTTTTACTTTTTAGTAATCCTGTAAAACCTTGTTTATCAGGAATTTGGGGTAGCTAGGCCTTTGTTCGGATGATTTGCCTCAATGATACGATAACCCTGGTGGCCTTCCATAAAAAGAGTATCAGATCTTCCAAAATAGGCCTAACTCCAAAATGGCTAGCAAAATTGCAAACAAAAGCCCCATTTGGTTTCTTTTTTTGACCAATGATATGACTAGTAAATTTAAGACTTCTCAAACGGAGAGATCTCAGTCCTAAAATTCAGCTTTTCTGAATGACCAGTGCTTTGGCTGAAGAGAAGCTCTAACGATCTGGGGAGGTAGCTATAGAGTGTAAATTCGGCATAGGCCTACATTTCCAAAAAGGATAGAGACATACAGTATGTAGGAGACTCAGAGTGCAACGTCAATTCGCAATGTTTCTTCAAGGTCTACTTCCGTTATTTTAAGACATAAAGCTCACTATGATACCAACTTCAGACTCTAAATTAGGACATACTGTAAGGGTAGCCGGTCGTTTCGCCCCCTTGCCAGTTCGCCCCGTTAATACCAGTTCGCCCCCAATCAGTTAACCAGTTCGCCCACTAAGATTTGCCAGTTCTCCCCCAAAGACCTACCGGTTCCCCCCCTAGTCTGGACGCCATGCAAGAAAATACCAGGTCAACTTAACATATGACTGGTTGGTGCATCAGATAGCACACCGCCTACCCTTACTTGACTTGGTTTTTGTCACATTCTTGCCAACTTTTTGAAAATTACTGTTAGGACAGCTACAAAACTTTATTAAAGTCAGTTTATTCGAAAAAAAAAAAAACTTAAATTCTCGAACTCGCTTTTTGGTTTTGATGATAAGAGTTATATGATAGTTTCGGGCTCAGCAGTAGCAGGGTAGTGTTACGGTAGGCAATGTTTGCCAAGAATGTCATGCAAAAAAATAGGACAAAATTATCCAAAATATCAAAAATTCATGGTAGCATTCAATTTTGTGCTAAGTTATGGTAGAAAAATGCACTTTTTTTGGCAAATTATAGCACGTATGATCTAAATAAAAAAATCGGGATGTAGAATATATGGTGATAGATCTTCAAAATAAAGTTGAGAAGCAAAGGTGACCGTTCTCAAGTGATAATTAAGAAAAAGTTGCAAAGTTCTTTTGTACCGTTGGTTTAAACAGTATTGGTACTTCGGTATTTTAGCCAATACAAGAGTTCTGTTTGTGAGGATGTGAAGTTTCATTTTAGTTAGTGGGAGCATATTTGGAAGCGAATAACCTTTCTCCTGTGTTAAATAGAGAAAGATCACAACCTGAGAAGCAATCAACATTTAAAAACTCAGGTTTAGTCATACATTTTAAGAGAATTTTATGAAAGCTTTTTCAAATATTTTTACATTATCACACTCTCTTTCACAGGCAGCTCATATGCTTTCCATTGCTGGAGGTGGGGATGTGGTTCATCCACAAGAAGAAGTTAGTTTCTCATATGAATCACTAGATTTAAGAGAGAGCATGGAATACTTAGCCAGTTTTTTAGAAGATTTAAAGGAAAAGGGGAAGAAAGTTACTCTGGCCTCCAGCTTTTGGTCAGATAATAAGGAAGCAGGGACTGTTACTGACCAAGGGTCTTCAACCAACATCAGACCCTACATGGAACCAAGCCCATCAGAGCCAACCCCTACCTCAGTGGAACCAAGCCAGGATACTCATGTGGGACTGCCCAGCGATGTTGGAGATACCAGTGTGCAGGTGCATGGACCTTGTGAGGCTGTCCCTACCCAGGATGGGTCCAAAGCCTGTGAGGATGAAACCAAGGTGAGCAGTCCTTCTAACCCAAATGCACCTGATGCCCATGTGGGACTGCCCAGCGCTCCTGAGCATGACCCCACCAGGGATGGACTGGAAGATCAATGTAACCAGGATGTTGGAGATACCGGTGTGCAGGTGCATGGACCTTCTGAGGCTGTCCCTATCCAGGATGGGTCCAAAGCCTGTGAGGATGAAACCAAGGTGAGCAGTCCTTCTAACCCAAATGCACCTGATGCCCATGTGGGACTGCCCAGTGCTCCTGAGCATGACCCCACCAAGGATGGACTGGAAGATCAATGTAACCAGGATGTTGGAGATACCGGTGTGCAGGTGCATGGACCTTCTGAGGCTGTCTCTATCCAGGGTGGATCCAAAGCCTGTGTGGATGAACCCATGGGGGATTCCAATCATTCTACTGACTGGATCAATCTTGATTTCAGTGATGACTTACTGGAGGACTTTCCACTTACAGGGAAGTGTAAAATGTGTTTCGAGGTTTCACAGAGGCTTATCACATTCGAGAGCAGGGTGATGGGGGAGCTAAGGTCATTGAGAGGAGAGTTGGGATTAAGGGCTGTCCCTGTTCAGGCAAAGCTGATTGAGGACGATGTGTTGGAGGTAGTAACGGTTGGCCAGGGTAAGGTTTATAAGGTTAGAGACAGAGTGATTGAGGGATTGAGGACTTAATGCCTCTGAACAGTGATGTCCCCACAGTTGCTAGGAAGCTTGCAGAATTGGTATTTTCCAGGGAAGAAAGGTGTCATGCTAATGTCTTAGGACAAAGGGGAAAGGACATGCTGAACCCTAGCAAAGTGAGTGCAATCAAGCAAGCATTGCTGGCAATTTGCCCGACAGACAACCCAGATGGCACCTGGCGAAAAGCTGTTAAAGCAATTGATTCTGCCAGTAGATACATTAATTTGAAAACAGTGAAGTAGAGCTGGTGGGTCTGACAAGGGGGTGGGGGAGTTGCATATCTTTCATTTTATTGTTTGATTTTTTGTCTCCTGAAATTTCTCAGTATTCCTGTTTCCTGAAATAATGCTCAGTACTGTAAATGCATTTTCATAACATTTTAACTCTCTAATTAGGAATAAACATTCAGACAACTGAGGGAAAATAATTGACATATCATTTGAAATCTATCTTCCTTGAAGTGTTTTAGTGTCTGTTTTCTCAAGGAATGTTTAAATAAACAATGCCTTTTCATGCCATTAAAATTAGTTTAATATGCAAGAAGCCTGTGCTGTTATATGCTGTACTTGCCTACTTTGTAAATGGAATATTGACAGCAAAGACAAAAGGAAAAAAAAAACCTGTTGGGAATGATGTTAAAAATCTTTCATGTCCTTTTTTTTTCTTTGGGGGGGGGGTGTTTAGATATTTTATCTTTAGTATTTTTTAAGTACATCTGTTTCCTGCCATTAATGCTTTTACCTAGGTGCAATTTTATGACAGTATATTTTTTAACTATACAAGGAACCCTTCGGTAGAGTTTGCTTACTTAAAAATTCACCTACAAATACAGGGAATGCAGTGGAGTCATGTTTGTCAGGCTGAGATTAACATTTTATGACTTAAATTTCAAAAAATAGGGAATTATTTCATTATTAAGTAGGAATGCATGCTGTGCTTAACAGAATAGTCAGTACCTAATAAGGCAGCTCCTGAAGAATATTGGTTTGCATTATTTAAGAGGCTGAAGTGGAATAGCAACTAAAATTTCTCAGTTTGCAATGTGGACCTGAATATTTTATACCTTGCATTTCAATTATTTTTATTAAGAAAACTACTACGCAGGGACGTTTGATGTCATGTGCCATAACTGCATACAATCTAAAAATATAAACAATTCAGAAAAAGGATGTTGGGGAAGGGTGGGGGAGCTAGGATCACAAATCCATCATTTTTGTTTGGGTATGCAGTTCAACCAATTTTTAAAAATTTTGTCTGGTTGCAGCACCTAAACAAACAGCTAGTGTTGGACACCATTATGCCAGAACGTTTAAGTGCCCTGTAATGGACTGTAGTTGTCTACCTAGTATCATGAATATGGACAAAGAAAAATGTTGAGTGGAGGGGGGGGGGGAAGGGCGAGGAATTGTAGATGTTAATTTTTGTGTGGGCATTCATGATCTCGGTTTCTTAAAGAATGTTTTAAAAATATAACCTTTCTATGCCATTGAAATTGCTTGTGATGTTCGAGTGTACTATTTAGTTAAAGAATCTTTCTTGTCAATTTTTTTTCCTTTTTTGAAATGTTTTATGTGTAGGTGGTATTTATAAACTATCATGTTAAAGTATTATATGTCATTATCGTTTTACCTTTTCTGTAGATAAAGCTGGTTGACTCACCTTGAATTGCTTTAGTTTTACTGAACTATTTAGTCCTTGACTTTGATTTCATCTCATCTCAAGTAAAACACTGCAGGAGTCTAAAATACATACCCATCGACTAGAAGAATCAAATAGTTTGGAGACTGACACAACTGATCAAGATTGTTTTAAAGGATTTCACAACTGAATATGTACAAACATGCTATATTTAAGTATAAGTTTTGGTTTAATACGGTCATCAACCATTTGATCCTTCTAGTTTCGGCATCATTTAGTTGTTACGGTGCAGCAGCTCATGATCTTGCCTGCTATGTTAAAATACACATAACAGCCATTGTTGACTCATCAGGATGGGTTTGTCATGGCTCATTGCACGAACAGTGAATTATAACAAATATAAAAAAAAAAAAAAACCAACAATGGATTAGTAGGAATTGTTAGAGATAAAAAGCATGCGCATGAATATGAATCTCAACTGAGAAAAAAAATACTTTCTCTTAAATGGTAAGAGTAATTTTGAAAGAATGCAAACTCCAATTCGTTGCATCTACGCATATAATCCTTCAACCTCCCCAAAATTTCCCAAGATGACAATTTGGTAACCCTCCATTCATACTCCTACCCCAGGACAATACTCAAAAAGAATTCAGCCACCCCCATACCAAACAACTTCCTACAGTAGCTTGTGAAATCAGATGTTCGGACATGGACTTTCGGCATGATTGAACATGGAGTGATTGTAACTTTAGCAGCCAGTAAAATGCCAAGGGCACAATTAGTGCAAGAGGACCTGCATGTACAATTGGTACGACTCCCAACTCCTTTGGCTCTGGGCGCCAAGCTAGTGGAGGGGATCGAGTCATACTAAGTGTACCTTCAAATCTTAATGCACAATTCATGCACTTTGCCATTCACTTTTAAATTCAGGTATAGTTTTGGCTTTTTCTTTCCAGTAAATGTGAAGGAAAACCATACTGTGGAGAACTCCCATAAAACCGTAAGCTCTGATATGTCCTGTAAAAGTCCTGAGGGTTCCTTGAAAAGTATTAACATGAGAAACAAGTAGAAAAAAGCCAAATTTAAGTCAATTTATCAGAGAGGAAAGATGAAATCCCTTTCCCTTCAAATCTTAATGCACAATTCATGCACTTTGCCATTCACTTTTAAATTCAGGTATAGTTTTGGCTTTTTCTTTCCAGTAAATATGAAGGAAAACCATACTGTGGAGAACTCTTATAATACCGTAAGCTCTGATGTCCTGTAAAAGTCCTGAGGGTTACTTGAAAAGTATTAACATGAGAAACAAGTAGAAAAAAGCCAAATTTAAGTCAATTTATCAGAGAGGAAAGATGAAATCCATACTAGATTAGAAAACAGCTCTAGTCTACCCAGGGACTGAGCACAAATTCTATTATTGCAGTGTACAATATGGTTATTTCCTTCATTTTATATAAAAAGTACATTCTTACTAACTTTTTATTGCTTCAACCAGCTACAAGTCAGCTTCATACCGTGTAGGCATTAGTAATGGAGGCTGTTGTGTCCTTATTAGTGACATTATGTTACTATGGGCATTAAAATGCACTCAAAATACTCGGTTCCAGCCGGAACTTAAAAAAAGTTCCGGCTGGTTCCGGTCGGATCCAAAATTTCAGTTCCGGTGCAGCCTTAATTTTCATATTAAACCAAGTTTTAAGGTATCAATGAAACTAAAACATTCATACTACAGATAACCTTTCTCCAAATAGCAGTTACTGAGGATTCTGGAACACAGTTTTGGTACACAATGTTTTTAGCCACAGCAATATGCCATTGACAAAATGACTCTTGACAAACATGGCAAAAAATTGCCTCTTACTTTTTGTTACATCCTCCTTGTCTGCCTGATAACCTCTTCTGGATTCAGGGAAAAAATGAAGCTAACTACATGCACACTTGATATAGTCAGGTTTCACATCTGATCAATTGATTTATACTGGTAACAGATTTATTAAAATACACAAAAAGTGAACTTAACATTTGGGGTTAGCTAACAGGCCAGTCAAGCATGTGTTAATTGCTTTTAACACAGTGTGAACACAACAAAAGCATAGCTCAGTTGAGGGCACAGATCTTGTAACAAACTCAGGTACCAGCTACACCCCAAACTGCCTTTGATCTACTGGGGTGTCTATGTTGCAATTTCAAGAAGTAACGTCACAGCATGAGCAATATGCCATGATCCTTTGTTATTGCTATTTGGAAAAAAGTTAGTAGTCACAGTGAAGAAACAGATCACTGGTGGTATAGTCTTGAAATATCCTTGATTTCTTTTCATGTTTCGAAAATACTTGAGATTTGAGTGCTTGGTCTGGAAATGCACATTGACAGATGGTCTTTAAAATCGAAAACTTTTAGTGAATAGTGGTCATATTTAGTTTGTGCCCATGTTGGGTAAATGAAATAAAAATATGGGCCAGTTTTTCCTTTTTTTGTCTAGTTTAAAAAAGTCACGAATTTCAGTTTCATGTTTACAACTGAAAACCCACCACTATGCAAGGTTCACCCTCGACAACAGGATTAGGTGTAAATGACCTGAACATCATTGGAAAAATTTGCTCCTTTTCTTTTTGTCATCCAGGAGCAGATTTCATCAAGACTTCTACCGGCAAGGAAGGTGTCAACGCTATTCTGCCAGTCGGTTTGGTTATGGTCAGAGCAATCAGAGATTATTACAAAAAGACTGGATACAAGGCAAGGCTAAATTTGTTGGTTTTTGTTGTTGTTTTATCATAAAACCTTGAAATTACATCTTGCAAAAGTTGCTCTTACCGAGTTGTCGATCCTCTTCTTGCACATCAGGAGGAAACCATGGTTGGTGTGGTCAGTCCTCTTATTCAGTTTTGGATTGGAGGTCAGGGAACAATTTATCCATCATCAAATCGCAATTTGCTACACAAACAGGCCAAGTTGCTACACAAATGAAAAATTGTGTAGCAATTTTTTGTGTGCATGGGCAGGTCCAAGCTATTCTACCCCATGAAGTCATTTTTAAAATTTCATTGAAATAAGGCATATTTGGCATCATTGTAAAGCTCAAGGATTGAAGTTCTCAAATTTAATTTAATTTTTGGAAAAATTAATACACACAGTGAATGGCAGGCTGCTAATTTGCATAATTACTAAAACGAGCAGTACATGCGGGACATTTAAAATTTAATCCAGAAGCTAGCTACATGATTTATTTGAGTAACTCTTATCTTAGACATAGTGCATCTACCCTTCCAAAAGTTTAAGAAAAGACGTTTGTTTGCTCACCTCATTAATTATGCTATTATTAAATTAGGTAGATTCCAAAAGTGGATGTCCTGTACGTCACAATTTTTGCCTAATTTGGGGGGTTTTATGAAAGAGTAAACAATATTTTCAAAAAATATTTTGTAAAGTTCTGATTTGTGTAAGTCTACAAAAATATATTCAACAAGATTTTTCTTATCATAATTTATGCATACTCAATAATCAAAGTAAAAAATGTGATGTATGGGACAAATGTGATGTACAGGACAACTGTATTGAGTTCGTACACTAAACTTTTCTCAACCATAATACTAGGCAAAGTACACTTTTGATGATAATCAGGTGGCATATTTATAAAAGAAACAATGGCCCATGATCATTGTTCTCAGCATTTTTGCAATTCCACTCCAAACTGACATATTTTGGTTGATTTTTCTAAAAATTTCCAAAATTTTCTCAGAATTAACTTAAGGCATAATGATTTGAAGTAATATTGCAGTTCCTGTTGCATGGTACTGGACATTTAATACAGTACAGTTGAACAAGGGAGTTGATAGAGATTTCTGATTGATCACAGCTCAATACAAGGAGATCTGGTTATTTACAGTATTTAAAATATCAAAGTAATTGTGTGCAATACTAGGGGAGCTACAAAACAGTATTTTACCATATAATTGGTATTAATATAGGTAAGTACTGTATGAATTTTCTTCTATACTCTACATGTTTGAGATGAACTTAAATTTCACATTTAACTCTTCCATGACAATGTTAAAAAAAGGTCTTTAAAAGCACGAGGAGCATACAGTACTACCGTTTACTTTTATTTTGAGGAGTGACCAGCTGTCATCTATGATATACATTTATTTAGAAATTTTTTGAGAGGGAGGGGGAATATCACAGACCTCAAGGGAAAATACTATTAGGGGAAGAGGTTCATTGAATTTTCAATTATAAAGAGGACAGTTCATTTAAAGAGAATAACAGCTTGAAAATGAAAGTTAATTGAAATTCCAATATTGCATTGTATCATCCAACAAGCATCTTGTACTTGAAAACAGTGACCCTGGCCCTTAACTACACTGTCACCCCTCACAATGTGTCATTCACCATTTGATGCAGACTCTTGGAACATAGGCTGTACTTTACAGATATGCAACTCATGTTCACAAATATTTACTGAAATACAACAAATAGTGTAAAGAAAGTGTATTTGCTTTTGCAGCAAGTAAAAAATTTAAGTCTTGTATTCAGTCCAACTTTATTTGTAAATTTTCACAAGTGGCCACATTTTCAGTAATAAAACAAAAGGAATGACCTTTTAGATGTGTAGGATAATTATCTTGCATTAGAGTTAGTACAGGGGTTCCAACTCTTTCAATAATTTCCATTTTCTGAACAGCATTTTCATAATAAATCTTAATTTAATCTAAAACAGGCTTTTCCAATATATTTTGCATAGGGACAAATTTCAGCACAAAACCACAAAATTCTCTGGTCCCATATGTCACCAGGGAATAATTTATCGCATGGCAATTTGCTATACAAACAGGCTAGGTTGCTACACAAATGAAAAATTGTGTAGCAATTTTTTGTGTTCATAACCCTTACATTTTCACAAATAATGTGTGAAAGATCTCAAAAATCTTCAAAACTGCTATGCAAAATTTGAATGCTAAATTATTCCCTGGTCACACTGGCTTTTAATCAAGATATTACCTAATTAACAAGGTGTGAAAAGTTTTTATTCCTTTTTAATTAAAGTGTTAGTTGCAACAATTGTGTATACCTGAAAGTTTCTTGAATGCCAACTTCTTCATAACTTTCAGACACATTTAAATCTCTGACATGTCCCATACATCACAGTGCAAATAGCTTGGACCTGCCCGCACAACCCTTGCATTTTCACAAACAATGTGTGAAAGACCTCAAAAATCTTCAAAACTGCTCTGCAAAATTTGAATGCTAAATTATTCCCTGGGGATTTAAAAGTTTTGTGGAATAGCTTATGAGGATGGTTAGAATCCACCCATTGTAGGAAATACTTTTAAGATGTTTAAGGAATATATGAACAACCAAAATTCAAATTTTCAAAGTTTACACACAATTGTCACAAATATTTGTCATTGCTTTGTTAACAGATTTCAGATAAGTTCTTGAAAAACAGTGTTTTGTTATAAAAAGAAGGGCTAAGATCAGATGAAGTCTCCATATATGTTAGAGGAGTACTTATTATAATCATTAGGGTGAAATTTGCATTGAAATCTGATGTGCTGTTCTCAAGTTATGAAGCAGATTAAGTTGTCATATTTTCAACAAGAAATGATCTTGAAGCAGGCACATATGACATCACATCCTCACGTTAATGGACAGTATTTTGCTTCTTTTTGAACTTAATAACAATGAAACTTTCTCCGGGACATTCCCCCATGTCATGATATGCAATCCCATAAGTGGCATAAGAACATTACAAACTTTATATTCCCCCTCCCCCCCCCCCCTTTGCTTGGGAGGTCTTATTCAGGGATTTGCCAGAAACTCAGGAAAAGGGGAGGGGGATTATTACTGTCAAACTGCAAGTCCACATTGATGGAGCACGCGACCAAAGTTACAAAAGGGCCCACAGGTTGGATTGCTTGTAGGACCCTAGAAGGTGCAATCTGAAGTGTTTAAAGGCCATTTATTTAGGTAAATTCAAACATTGCTGCAAAGGTGTTCACTTCAAGAAACCAAGATAAATATTGATATTTTTGTTGTTGTTATTGAAATGGAAAGTGGGGATTTTACCCTTGTTCATGTGAAGGGTTGGGGGAGTGGATTAATCCCCTTACTCCTCTCTCCCTTGAAGGAAATACTGCTATTCCTATTTACCTCAAGGTCAACATGATAGTCTGAAAAAAAAAAGAAACAAAGCTTTTTTTGTCAATGGGAGGAAGTGGTATACCATCTGCTGCCATCAAGCTGACTTTGGGGCACCAATAGTAACTTCATTTGCTGATATCTTGAGTCATACATAACCGATTTGAGCAATAAATATGTCACTAAATTGTGCCAGTTTATTTCCTCTTTTACATAAATTGAAACATTGGCTCAAAAATCTTCTTTAAGTTTTCAGTTGCTATTTTAAGAACGATTTATTCTTTATGTTCAGATTGGTTTCAAACCCGCTGGTGGTATTCGATCGGCTAAAGATTCCTGTACTTGGTTGTCCCTTATGAAGGAAGAACTTGGTAACGAATGGTTGACGCCAAAACTCTTTCGTATTGGAGCCAGCTCCTTACTTGGTGATATCGAACGACAGATCTTCCACAACGTGACAGGACGCTATGCTGCTCACAACGAGCTAGCCATGGCGTAGCCCAACAGGCTGCCGTGATTGCTTAGAAGCATTGATCCCTATGAGAAAGGAAGCTTCTATACATGGGAAGAATTTCTTTAGAAAATTTGGATCCTCGTAAACAATATAATCTTTGAAGACATTTTATTCATACCTTGAATTCTATTTAGAATGAGCAACATCATCATAATAAAGTATAGATGTGAGAAACTCATTCACAGATACTTCTATATTGAAGTAGTATGTGTTTAAGTTTTATTGAAAAAACATGAACCAGGTTTGCTATATGGTGCATATTTTTATCAGATTTAATGTCTTACCACTTGAAAGACCTCATCAATGTCTGTTGATTCTGTAAATCATTAGTTAAAAGAGGAAAAATGAAAAGCTGGAACTGAAGGTTATTAGCTCAACAAGTTGAGCTATTGTCATGGCAATGCGTCTGTCTGTCTGTCTGTCTGTCTGTCTGTCTGTCTGTCCGTCTGTCTGTCTGTCAACATTGGAAAAAAGGCTGCTGTCTACAGATTCTTTGACCGTTCCCTGTCAAAGTTGGTAGGCTTAAAGCACTTGTCAAGGGCTTGATATATATGGTAACAGCAAGTAGGTCAAAGGTCATTTGGGGTCGTGAGAGGTCAAAGAGTGAAATCACGAAAAAGCCTTCAACTCCTTGTGGTTTTGTTGGAATGTTTTCAAATTTGACAGAAGTGTTCAGTAGATGATTGGTCATCAAAGTTGTGTTTTTCGGTGATGTTGAAAGTAAGACGGGGTCACAAGAGGTCAAATTGTGAAACTGTGGTGAAAGTTTTTGATTAGAGACTTCTGTGAATTTGTGACTTTCCATTTGATTGAACAAAGTATAAATTTATGGGCATGTCAAGTTGGATTGCAAAGAGTTGCCATGTGGGTGATCTGAATGACCTAAAACATTGAAAAGGTCCCAATCAGGCCCACAAAATTGACCAGGCCACTCTTCCGATCTGACCGAGCGACTGTTCCCATTGACATCTATATAGTTGCTAGATCACGAGAGTAAGTGGCTGGTGACGTACACATGGAACTTTGTGTTATGGCTCCGCCATAGAGCAGGATAATAGCTCCTGTTACCAAGCATATAAGCTTTGGTTACTTTTTAAGCTGCATATACTCCGGAGCATAAAGGAACACAAGTGCTCATTTCTTTACAAATAAATATAGAGAAAAAATGTAAAATTTAATGAGAATTCCGTCAATCGAGGTGTTATTTTGGGGAAGCAACATTCGCAATCGTTTGGAGGCTTTGCTGTTAATTAGTCTCCCATCCACCGACAGTATAGATCTTTGACATTAGGGTGGTAAGGCTTCACTGTAGTAAAGCTACGTACAGTATTCACGCATGCTACGCTTCCCAAACATTCTGTAATACGCAACATATAGGTGTACGTAGAAAACTACTCGTTGTTGATTCGAGCAACGATGACTGATTCGACGCGATATATAGTATGTACAATTGTAATATATGTGCCGCGGCGATGCATGTGTCGATCAAGTGTGCAGTGCGAAATTACAACCGAGAGGACATAACTAGGCTCCGATTACATAAAGTGACAATAGACTGGACATGATTTAACTGTTTCCTTTTTCACATACTTGACTCTGTCAAAGCAGAGAAAATTAAAAACTCGGGGAGTGCTTAATGTTGGTACACAGCACAGCGTTCTGTAGGCCTAGGCCTAGGCTAGGCCTAAAGTTAGGCCTAGTAAGTAGTATAACTTGGGAGTTTGTACAGCTAGCACTAAGTAACGTTAGTCTAACGTTGCAGTGGTAAAGGACTGTGTCGTTCGCCAAGAAGTGGCAATACATAGTATTAGTAGCCTACGGCTACTTACTATGACGTATCAAAATAACCAGGGATCTGCCATCCGCACATTGGCTAAATTGACTGCCTTCTCGTTAATAACATAAAATGTTAATTTTCTATGATAACCGTTCATTTGTAGGCTATGCAAATTGTTAGATCTTATGCCTACAACTTGATGTAGGGCTAGGCAGGCTTAGCCTAGGCTAGGCCTAGGCTATTCAGTTGTTTTTGTTGATTTAGACAATTTCGAAAGTGCTAGTACAAACTTGGGATGAAATGAGCAACTTTTCGTGCCGTTAAGGGCAGGTGACACTACAGTGATTTCAGATCGGATTACGGTCCGATTTTTATGTGTTTTTGCCTTTAGGCCTAGGCCTAAGTTACATCTCCATCCCTGGTCAGAAAAAGCCAAAAATTTGCCAACTTGTGTAAATGTATGATTTGTATAAAAGGAGTATGAAAATGAAATGTAAACTAGGCTAGCGGCTCTATCCAAGGCTAACTTAAATATTTCGTGACATCACATCTTTTATCGGAGGTGCATACTAAAGTCAGACTGTTTTTCGACCAAATAAGGTTCTGTTTAGCGATGTAAGTTATAGCCCTCAGGCCTAAGCCTAGGCTACAGTGGTAGCAGAACACTTTACTGTGACGCAAACTAAAATCAGTTATCGTTAAAGGCCTAGCAGCCATAGAACAGAATCTGAATAAATACTGCCGGTCAGATTAAGAAAAAAATCAGATCGGAAAATCGCTGTAGTGTCACTAGCTCCCTTAACAGGGCACAACCGTAATCAGTGGCGGATCCAAGGGGGTTTAGGGGTTCAATCCCTCCTTGAGTTTTAACGAAGCCTATAGGCTAGGCCTAGGCCCCTATTTGCATACTTTGCTACCAGGATGGCGATTACTCTTTCAAAAGTCATTGTTAAAACCCCCCTTACAGTGCAACATGGATGCGCCACTGGCAATTCCAAGCAGGGCAGTTAGTGTTACGGTTATAGGAGAAAAAGCACAAAGTTTATTAGCCTAGGCCTAGATATTTATTTCAAATCGGGATCATATGGAAAATCCTGCTGATATGTACTTCCTAGTCAGGGTTTCTGCCAGGATTGCAAATAAGGGGGGGGGGGGGAGGACCGCATGTTGCCGAAGCAACATCCGCGATTGTGAAGTGATCATCACGTAACCCATGTGGTGTCAAGGGGCCTATGCTAGGTTGTAATTCTGCAATATTCCATTTTAAGTTTTGATAACTCACCTATGTTTTGTTCCAATATGATATCTAAGGAACTTATTTGCAAGATGATCTCCAAAATGTACCTTAGAAAACTCAAGCTTTGCAAAATGAAGGGGAGGGGATTATCCCCCTTAATCTCATTCCTCCCTTTCCCCACCTTGGCAGAAACCTTGCTAGTCACAAAACTGTCAAGATTACTCCAAAAAGCACAATATTTAACATAATATATACCTGGACTGAAAATAAGATGATTTCTGATCGCTTTTTTCCCTTTCATGTGTCTTACTTGGAAAGCACTGTCAAGCAACTTAGCCTTGTAACAGTCATTTATTTCTTTAACATATTAGGCCTAGGCTAGGCTACATCAAGCCTATGCTGTGTAATAAGATACAACTGGTAAAAGGCGAAGTTGATCCTCCTTTCAAAGTTGAACAAATTTTATTTATTGACTTAGTAAACATCATGAATTTTGTGGGTTTTCTCCTATACCCATCAGACTAATTGCCTTTATTGTTTGAATTGCCATTGTGCCCAATACTAACATTAGGCCTCACCTATTTACTGTGGGACTAAAGAACTTTGTTAAGGGGTACATAAGTATGCTGATGAGCTAGACGACATTAATAATTTGTCACCTCACTATAGCCTAGAATGCTTGCAAGTATGCCTAGCCAAGTTGTAGTAAGGATTGCAGACCACAAATTTTTGGGGAAGGCTGAACATTAGGCTAGAGAACTTTCATGCCGATGGACCATTCAGTTTCTTGAAAATTAGCCACACCCCCAACCTCAAAGTAACAGCTTTCTGACTCCTTTTTTTTTTTTTTAATCTGACACCAGATTCTAAAAGAACAGGTCAGATCCAGGCTACACTTAAATTGTGCATTTTACCTATACTAAACCATTTTT
Organism: Holothuria scabra; assembly: GCA_037179385.1. NCBI lineage: Eukaryota > Metazoa > Echinodermata > Holothuroidea > Aspidochirotida > Holothuriidae > Holothuria > Holothuria scabra. The sequence goes on from CM074197.1 coordinate 10,418,156, forward strand.
CTACGCCTAGGCCTAACCTCGATTTTGGAACAAATTTAAAGATTTTTGAAAAATCAATTGTTCCCTAACGTTAGACCTTCTACGAATAAAAAAGAAGCGTGCAGGCCTATAGGGACCTATCTGCAACCAACTACACACCTTTACTGACAACTAGGCCTAGCCTAGTCCAATCAGTACATACTAAAATTCCTTAGCCTAGCCTAGGCTTATACTACATATAGTAGCAATGGTGGTACAATGGTATTACTAAACAAATTGTAGTGGTACGAGCCATAGTACAAACTTGAACAGTTCTCATGCAGATTTGTGGTGTATCAAACTCCGTACCTGACTTTACAGCATATGGCGTAATTGTAACATTTGATTAACTTTGCTGTAGTGACATGAAGCACAAAGACAATATCATCATGGCATAACACTAGGATGGCCTTCACTCTAGGCTACACCAATGCACAGCTCACCTGCTGTAACCAACAAACACTAAACAGTAATGCACTCTACGCCCTTACACTGATTCTGTCTGAGACTAGGCTGTTGTTAAGATGTCATGGCATCCATCCTCATGGTCCCTCTTTGCAAGAAATAATTTGGTGCAGTTTTGTAGATACATCATATGAACTTTTGAGTATGGCATATAAGGGAGTCACTTTCAGGGAAATTCAAAAGCTGTGGTTGTCTTGAATTGAACTAATTGATTGGAAACTGGGCCATTAAACCTCATCTAACTAACTAACTAACCTATAGAATTGAGCCTACAAATATAAACAAAAATTTCAAGCTTTGCAGTCTCTGACTCTCATTCTGTAGCTCAAAACATGCACAATATTCCAGACACTATCATAACTCTTTGCTCTCAGTTTTGGTCTCTATTGAAACTGCTTAACAATAAATGTGTTGGAGACTCAATCGCAGTTGAGCTTCAGCATCATTGATGCTCTTGTATATTGATTGCCCCCTTAATGTGGCATGAGAGTGTACTCTCCATGCATTCCGTGTAATATATGTGTTACAAACTTCTCTGCAAAGTTTTAATTTGATGTCAATTAAAGGGGAATGACCAATTGAAACGTTGCATTCCCACAAGCAAAAACATAATTTGGGGTAAAAAGGGTCTGTCTTTAACAAACTGTTGAAATTTTTAAATGTTATAATTAACGATAGGTTTTCTCTATTTTCAATTTCCCTGAAGTAAATTTGGAAAAAAAAAAAATTCTCAAAAAAAATGATATACAGGTGAGATGCTGTTTGAAACAATCACATTTGCAGGGGTGTTTTTTTTTTGGATTGGGAGGGGGTTGAGGGAGTGGGGTGGAGATGGGGTGGGGATTTCAGTTTCATCAGAAAAGAATCCATACCATATGACGACCAAAGTTAATGTGCCTTTTGAATTAAATTGTAAATAGCATAGTGGTTATATTGCCAGTACTACTGTTAGGGATTTGTAATATTGCCTGTGTGTCTAAAAGACAATTTCATAATTTTTTAAAAGTCACATTCACAGTGCTGTTCAGAAGGTCAATTTTGTCACACTTAATATCATTTTGTTTTGCAGTATGGGCATTAATATTTGAGATTTGTTCAAACTCATCGTAAAGAAAACATGGACAGTTTTGAACAGGAAATGGATACATATCAATTCAGGGACAGTGATCTGTTGAAGATCTGGGGTGATATTTGCATAAATTAATGTTTTGTCTAATCTGCCCGAGTTATAGTGGACCACTTAGGGTTCCCTGTTGGGGTCCAGGAGCAGAGCAAGTCTTCTGATACACTCGAAATGTTTGAGGTGTTGAGCTGTTTTCTGCATAGTTTGCTAATTGTGACATAAATGTGATCAGATTATCTTTGTGTTCTTCCTTTTTTTGCCTCAAAATATTGTGGGTGGGCATTTGATTTGATATCCCCATCTCAAAATATTGTAAGGAGACATTTCCCCCTGCCTGCCCCCTTCGATCATCCCAATGAACAAAACAATATACATAAATTATGTTTTGTTTATTAATTTCCTGGTTCTTTACGTATAATGTAATTATTCATAAATAGGTATATACTGTACTTTAGTAGACAATGTTGTAGGAAGGTTCATTGATGAAACGATTCAATGTAGAAGATTTAAAAGCAAAAGTTAGCGTGAACCACTATTATAAGGGAGAAGTAATGGCAACATACAATCATGAATTAAAAATGAATTGAAATTTGTTGGTTATTGATTTCCTTGCTGTTATATGAGCATGGTCAATGTGAACTAAAAATGGTATGTTTTAAAGGTAGTGTGACATGTCAGCAAAAAGCCCTGAATTCACTTGGTAGTTAAGGAGCAAAGTTTCCTTAGGAAGAATCCGTTCGAATTACGTCAATATCTTTTACCGTTCTCAAGATATACCTCTTCAAAGTTTGGATGTTTCTGAAGCAACTTGTTAGTTATGCAAAGAAAGTGATGTTAAGTTGACATTTCTTTTGTTAACCCTTTATTAATTATCTCTTAATTACTCATCAGATTGTGTATGGTTTGGTGATTGGTACTGATGATTTTCAAGGACACAATTTAAACTTTCAAAATAAACCCTTCAGGAAACACTTATGTTACAACTGCCCTTGAAATGAAGATTGCAAAAACAAAGGATTACATTATCCATATATTCCATGTCCCTCCCTTGGCACCGCAAGATTTACATATTGAGCTCATATTTATGCATGATTAAGTGCAAATCAGAAATAAACCTGTAAAATGGCCAATTTTTAACAGATTTTGATGGGAATTGAGGCAGTTTTCTTGGTTTTTAATGCTTTTTACATCAAATACCCAACTTCATCATTTTGGCGTCACACTGACTTTAAGTCTGTTAAATGAAAATTTTAAATTCCAGTAAGCTAGTTCGGTAATTCGTTGCCGCATGGAATTGTGGGGCACAGCATGGGATAAACAAACCATGCTCAGGACACAGTGTACTTTGTTTTTGTGTAGTACCTGCATACGACACCAACTTAGTATTAATCTGAAAAGCCAACCCTAACAAACTTTATAGACTCAGCCCTACTTTTTAGCAGATTAGTACACAAAAAAGGCAGTTTCGACAAAATCCACTGCGGAGAACCACACTTATGATTCCTCCACTGGCTCCAAAGTGGCGTAGCCATGACCCAACCTTTCAATGCAAATACCTCTCTATCCTTAGACTTTTCCCTCATTTCTTGCCCCCCCCCCCATGACACAATCCTGGCTACACACCTATTCCTTCATATTCTATTGTTGGATTAAGAAAGAATGATGTCACCAAATTTCATTTAAGCTCAAATTTTGGAACACATGTAGTAGGTGCATTGTTTATTCCGACGATTTGGAGGATGTGTGCATTTGCATAACCACCAAAACGGATTACCGAACTTGCTCATTCATTACTTAAGTTTTTTGCCATCCCTTTGATTATAAGTATTCTACATTAAATGCAAAACAATCTCTAGTAGTAATAACCTTATTTTGCTATAATTTTACCGTCCAATATGGAATAAATGTGACGAAAGTTTGAATATTTGTATTTTGTTAATTAATGCAATTAAATCGTCCTAAGGCTTAAAGTTAAGGACTATATTCCGACACAGTTGAAAAGGGAGAGAAGTTCTGGAGAGCCACCTGTTGGGCTTAAAGGGCAAGAGCAGTCACCTCACATAAAGTAGGGTGGTAGACTGTCCTGTTTCATTATTGGCTCTTCGGGGTCATGTGACAACATGTTTCTCTTCAAATGTGAAATTCACTTAAAGTAACTGCTTGGTTTACCTTGGATATGCATTATCCAAATACGTAAATATGGTGGGAGATACATTGAAGAAAAATAGAAGGAAAATTGTGATATTTAGCTATTGCTTCAAATTAAGTTTGGGGCAACTGCCCTTGACCTTTAATCTAAAGCTTAAGTTTCTCTTGCTTTCTTCATCCAAATTCGACTAGAAAATTGGGGAAGCCGCTCAATGCATACGTCAAAAATAAGAAATCTCTTACAATATTCCTGTAGAAAAGAAACCCGCAGCCAAGAAGGGGGTGGGGGGGGGGGGGGATATGTTCTTCAGAATAGTAAAAACCTCAAAATTCCAAATTGTACAAATTTTCGTCAATATGAGCCATGTTTTTCAAATATTCGTCAAAATTAAGCTGAATGAAGAAAGACATCAATTTAGTCTTAATCCTTACGATCAGACTTGTAATTCGAGAAAATTTAAGTCGTTCCGACGATATGTCTGACTTTACTCGTCAAACAGTACTTTTTTTTGCAACTTAAAGTGTAACTTAAGTCAATAAGTTTGGAAATATACTTGCATAAACAGCATGAACAGTGAATTCTAACAGTCCAACTCCCATTTTCATAGGATATTCTTGAGTCAAGATATAAAAATTTTTGATTATTTTTTAACTTAACAGTTTAAGTTTCTGCCTTGGAATTTATAATTTCCCATAAGAAAATTTTTCTCTCCTGGTATTCCAAATTAGGAGCTCCTGATTTTCAATTATTTGTCTAAGCCAGGCAACAAATGTTTGAAAAAAAGTTACAATTGTGTCTGAGACCCGTACCGGTAATCTTTCGGTTTTAAGATGAAAAAGATAAAACGTTTAATTCAAACTCTCCTCATCTCTCACATCTTGATTTTGCTAATGTGACTGGCAAATTCTTCGATAAAAGTCCCAAATTTTCAACTTCTTTCTCAAATTCCAAATTTTCTTCAAAAATAGTCGAAATCTTTTCCAATACAAGTACCATATTTATAACAACTCATTGCCATATTTGGATAACCATTGTCGCGGTTTCGAGTTGCTGGCTCAGGGAAACTTGCCTTCTCCCATCCTATTGTGCAAAATTAATGGTGACTCTAAAATGTGGCAGTCGTAAAATGAAGATTAAAGCAGCCGTGAAATTTTCGCGAATATTTAAATTTTATTTCATTAAAAGGTTACATCAGTATCAGTTTTTCCGTTTTCGGGGACTTAAAACCAGCTTCGGGGAAAAATAAATGTAAAATATGTAGGCTAAAGACTAATTCTTCACTAAGGAAACAGATCACACAGTGTATGGAGTCGGTCGGTCAGTCATCCGGGTCTCTTCTTTATCCAAGCAATGCTGGAGAGAAAACAACAACTGGGCCCATTTTGATCATTCCGGAACACTATACACTGCTAAATTGGAAAACCAGCCCGCGTGCAGATTACGCGCAATACAAGCTGTTTTCAATCCAACACCTTCTTGTCATTAGTATGTAAACGGAAGTGACGTGTCTCCGACCGACCCCATAGGAAATGATGTCACATATAAACCCACATTATGTCAAATCTACCAGTCGTGTTTCTTCTGGTGGAACGCAATTCCCTGGCCGTATATATTCGTCTCCACCTCGTAGTCCAATAGCCATGATCAAGAACTTTGAAAGAACCGCCAGCAGAAAGATTATCAGAAAAATTCTGTCAATGACCTTGGCAATCGCTCGGGCTCTCTACGTATAAAGTACAGTTGAGAAAGACGGTTATACATACAATGCAGGACTTTTGAAAATGTGTAGTATTGATAACGTCATTCTCAAAGGCGGGATTACAATTACAACTTATTGAGATGCAGCCCAACGCGGGTGCCTAAACAAGCTTTCTTTCTTTTTTCCTTTTTTTTCGCAAAAATCTTTATCAACTAAGTTTAAAAGAATCGCAAAACATTGCAAAAGAGGTGATAACTGCTACCTTTGTTACGTTTTTTAAGGCACAATCTTTGCACCATTCAAGAAGACGTACTTAGAAACCGATTTTTTTTTCTCGAAAGGGGAGGAGAATCCTTGTCCTCTAGCTCCTCTCCAAGTTACACTCAAACACCCCTCTCTTGAGAAACTCCTGGTGACGTGCGTGAAAGTAAGCTTACTCAATTACCTACAATCCGCGACAAAAGTGTTGGAACAGACAGTGGAATTGGTCAGCCAACTTCCCTCACCCTTCCTTACTCTCGGCCAATAAACCCCCTGCCCCTCCTTACTCTCGGCCAATAAACCCCCTGCCCCCCAATCAATGTTGGTCAGTTGGAAAAACTTTCCCGAAAATCTCAGATTAGCAACATTGAATCGGGGGAGCGGGGGTTGTTGTTCCAACTACTTTTGTCGCGGATTGTAGCTGCTTAGCTGCCGGTGATGTTAACATTGCAACGTAAAACACAAACCATAAAAGATTTTCTTCGATATTTCAAGGTAGTATCATAAATACTCACCGGTCTTTAAATAGATGGTCTCGGACAAGATGCTATTCCAAGCCCTTCCTCCTCAGGAATCAAAATCGAGTGCGGGCTTTAAACTTGGTAGATTATGGTCCAGATTATGGGAAACTGAAAGAGGGGCATCGCGCAGATAGTTTTGTGAGGGAGGAAAACGACCGAGCCCGATCGCCTTTATCGGAAATGGGTGGGGGTTGAACATCCTTAGTTTTTTAATGTTATTTGGTGTATACACCCTAAAATCAAAAGAGTGAACTTAGTCACTCTTTGATCGAGTGAAAAGTGTAAATTCACTCCATTAGAGTGATAATTCCCTCCACGAGGAGTGAAGTTCCCTCCAAAAAGAGTGAAATTCACTAGAGGAAGAGGGAAAATTCACTCTTCCACGAGTGCCTGCAATGATCGCTCTTTTTTTTAAGAGCGATCACTGTGGGCACTCCATCAAGAGTGAAACTTCGCTCGTTTTAAGGAAATTTCACTCTTTTTGGAGGAAACTTCACTCTTTTTGGAGGGAACTTCGCTCCTCTTGGAGTGTATTATCACTCTAATGGAGTGAATTTACACTTTTCACTCGATCAAAGAGTGACTTAGTTCACTCTTTTGATTTTAGAGTGTAGAAATCAGATAGACACATACCCGATGACTTGGAGCGAAGAACGCACAAGCTCGGAAAGCGGTTTTCAGTTCAACCCAAACGTTAGAATTGTCAAGAATCAGAGGCGTAAAACCTAGCTGGTATGCTTAGGTCTCGGTAAATCTTATCTTGGACTATTTTCAGGTCTAAAAATGGCTAAGATCATGGATGCGCGGCAACCCCCAACTTAAGCCCCTCACCTGGTAAGCCACGTTAGAACTTATATAAAACCGATCTTTGATATATTGTTAAGAGCGCGGGAGGGCTGGGATAAGATACCCTAAAAGATATCAAATAAGGCCCATTCCCAAATCATAACCACCATTCCATTCTATCACCCATTCTGAATCAGCTGAGCAGTTTCATAACTGTCATCCCAAACAAAATAATCGAAATAGTACTAAGATTTTTATCAGCTAGCCTGAAATTAAAAATGTAGGCCTAAATGAATAACACAAAAGGCATTTACACGTATTCTTAGTCCCTCCCAAGGAACAAGGAGGGAGTAAGATTTCATTCAGGTGGAATTATTTTGAGGAACAAAAAACATGATTGGGTCATGCCAGGTCATATGCAAAAAAAAATAATGATAATCTTTTTTACCATGTCCTAAATAGAGCTTCAATCAGCGGGAGTCTTAAAGTTGCGTTTTAACCAAGTTCAATATCTGCTGCGTTTTGCGGGCGGCAGGTAGAATTTTTTGGCGAGGGTGATTGGGGGAAATTCCATGTCAGTAAAAATTTCCGAAAGTTGCCCCGCTATTTGTGATGGATCAAATATTCTACATCCCGCCTTTGCCACCAGGGTACGCATCTACTAGGGATGCAACCTGTACAGTACTACTGGGCTATGGAGCACTGAGCGATTTCTAGATTAGTGTTCTAGACTCATGGTGTATGATGATACTGTCCACACTTCAATCTTTTTTACTTTCATCGTCACATGTGTGTCCAATCACTTTTCTTTGAACAAGATAAAAGGTGTACATTTGAGTCCCCCTTTTAGCCATTTCGATGGACTTAGACCATTGAGTCTTTCGAATGAGCTCGGCTTAAACTTGAGCACGGGTCGCAAAATGGTCAACAGAGAAGCACCGTACCCAGGTACCTGTCACATCTTAGTTTTAGAGATGACCGTTGAGTTATTACGTCATAACTAGGCCATAAACATCGAGCATATTACTAAGAGGACCAGTTTGTGTGGATCTCTTTGGAGGTGTTTGTGAGTGTGTTGGGGGAAGGGTTCCAGACGCCGACCTGTTTGCGCGAATTCCCTTCTTTAGGGATTATAGCAAAATGGTTCATTAATCTCAGGAAACTTACAGGTCCATCAGATGGGTGTAAAAATCAGGCCCAACCTACTATTTGGGGTAGACAAATATTTTGCCTCCTGCAAAAATGGAGACGCTGGGCGCGGCACCCTTGCCCCTTTTGAGTCCCTCTTGTGTCAGTTTTGCAGGGGAAATTTACGGCAGTAATTCCGTGAAGGTGATAAAGAGCGTACTAAAAAGACGGCAAGAGTAGCAAATGATGTATTAACTGGTGCTAAGGTCTTGACCAATTAGACAAGATTCTTCTTGGCAGTTATGCAAAACATGAAAGGGACTTCTCAAAATTAGAAACACAAAACACAATTAAACAGAAGCCCAAGTATCATAGGGTACGACATCAGTGGCGTAGCTAGGATTTTTTCCGGGGGGGGCAAAGGTATGAAATTTCCCCAAAACTTTTCAATGTGTATGTATTTCATATAAAATATGCAAACTTAAAAGTATAACAACATTACCATGTCATTTTGTAATATTACCTGCATTTTAATCTTAAAGTATAACATAGAGCAATCGGAAATAACAAAGTATATTATTTTGGTAAACAATATCTGGTTTATTTGTATGTACTAACGCAGTGGCGTACGCAAGATTTCTCTGAAGGGGTTTTCTTGGCCACAAAATGTTATTTTGTCATGAAGATTATTTAAGCGGAGCACCACCATTGGTTGGCGCGGAGCACAGAGAAAATTTGGAAAAATCAGACCCCTTAGTTGGCAGGAAATAGCATTTTCCAGGCTAATACGAAGAATCTAGCCAGTCGCTTTCTTTTGTCGTTTGCAATAAAATGCTCTCTTCAAAATATGTTCGCAAACTGCAAAGTGATCAGAGAGTTAAGAGCTAATTTTACCCCAAGTATGTAATTTTGCCCAAAAGACCGAGCGAAGCGCCATCATTGGTTGGCGCGGAGCGTAAAGAAAATTTCGAAAAATCAGACCCCTCAGATGGTCAAAATAGCGTATTTATGCTTCTAAAGAGAATCTAAACATGCAGCCTTTTTTATCGACGCCACCAGCGGGAAACAGAGTCTACCTTTTTAAGTAAAAATTGGAATTTGACAGAATTTGTCGAGGTCTATTTGTAGGAATTAAAAAACAAATTGGCATTACTGAAAGACCGTGCAGGGACAATCCTTCCCCTTTGAAAATTTTTGAAAATTGGGTGTCCTTATAAGCAGTCTGGTGCCACATATGCTATCTTTTGAAGTAAAATCTGTGTTAATTAAGTTAGACTACGTATTTTTAAGAACAAAGAAAAAATGGCATCTGTGAGGGGGGCATGACCCAATGGTCTTCCCTTCGCACGCCACTAAGGAGGCCTAATAGTGGCTCGATCACACAGGATATCCTGTGAGAAAAGCAGTCTGTTAAGTGTAGAAGGCTACAAGGTACTCATTATCCATTTATTGTTAGACTCAAAGTCAGCAGAAAGCTATTTTCCCGAACTAGCTTGCAAGCATCGTTATGTACACAGAGTAAAATCGTACAGCTACTGCTAGCTTGTAGAAGAACATAACAACCTCGGGGGTCTACGGTAGTGACTTGTCAGTTTTCACATCCTTTTACTGAATTCCCAAAGTATCACCTGAATAACAGCTTCCTGTACACTGAAATGCACTGATCATAACCCCCGTACGTGCGTATACAAGCACAAGAGAACATTCAATCTGCTACGCGCCGAGGACATTTCTGTGGAACGCGAATTGGGCCGGTTCATGTGACACTGACGAAATCTGAGTTAGTTTGTTGCATGAAAATACCAATTATGTATGAGAAATGTCTCACAATTTCTTATTCTAACAAAAATTTTGAGAAATTTTTGTGAAATTTTGTAATAATAAGAAGATTCATCAAATTTCCCCATTTTCATCAAATTTCCCCAAAAATTTTTCCAGGGGGGCAACTTGCCCCCTGCCCCCCAGTAGCTACGCCACTGTACGACATAGGTTTCCATAGAAACCCATGGATAGGACATTTTGACATGGGGAAATGTAGGAGATTTGCTTAATATCTTAAAAATAAACCAGCTGCATTAAAACATGTAAAAAAAGGTTTCGATTAAAATATCAGGACATTTTTTTCTTCGGCACGCCTCTCCCCCCACCCGTTTAAAACATGTATCAATATTCGGAATTAACTGGTGGGGAACATATCTAATGATCATGGCTTTGTACAAACTGTTCCATTAGCACTGCCACTGTCAAAACCTAATGGATGTAGGGAGCCGCGGGGTAGTTTCCCTGGTACCCCCGGAAAAAGACCAATTGGTTCGCAACTGGACCGTAAAACTCCATCTAACCTAACCTAACCTAACCCGGAAAAGACACATGTACCCCCCGGCCCCCAAGAGAACAACTGGCTTCGCTAATATTTTGAAGGTCACTTTGCAGCTTTATCTCGATACAACAGCACCAGAAATCATTAGAGAACCTGCCTCTTTGAAACTTGAAAAACCATTTCCTGTCCTTCAAGTCCATGCAGCTTGTTAAACAGCTGCCAAAAAGCCACATTGAGGCAGATTACATGGTCCAGTGACCCCCTATTTTTGTTTTCAGTTTTCTATTGTTGAAAAATAGGATGTCATGACATACAGTCATGACATACAGGCCAAGTCATGGTGTCTGCTTTAAAAGGGCATAATTCTCTAGTGTAACAAAAACGGACAATTTCTTACTTACCTTAGGGCATCTAAATTTCGTCTCAGTCTTATTTCTAGGCAACTGAGGGGGCGCTGTTTCTGTCTCATTTCCTCTTTCATCTGTTGCTCCAGTTGCCGTGGTAACTCTTTTCTTTAACATTTCTTCATCGTAGATCACTTGAATGCTCGATTTGTCAATCTTGGGAGTTTTAGTTTCTTTTTGAGGTTTCGATACAAAGATGTGCTTCAGTAAGCCCCCGAAAATAACGTGTAACTTGTCACATACACGGAGAAACGTTTCCGGATCGTGGACAATGTTTACGGTCACCAAGGAGAGCGGAATGGATAAAATAGCTAAAAGAAAATTTCCAGTTAGGTAAGAACTGAGGATAGGGGTATCCTCTCGCGTAACTGGTAGAATATCTGCCACGAGAAGTTGAAATACAGATAACCCCAGAATCATTGAGACTGAAAGGGAGATTCTCTCACCGCTGTCTGGAGGAGACAGGAAAGTCATCGACGCCATTATATTAAGTACAACGGAGGGAATGATTAGCAAGGACACATAGTAAGAGGAGTGTCTTTTCAAGAAGAGGCAAAAGTGAATCTGAGGATACGAAAGAAATTGTCGATTAGCGACGATTCCAGATGCCTGGAAAGTTTCACTGGTGGCATTCAAATGAATGGCTTCCCATTCTGATGATGACACATCACGTCCAAGGACAGACACACCGGCAGTAAGGCGTAATTTTTCTACGGGGATGTTTCGCGTGTTGATCCGTAGCTGGCAGACTTGAGTATCAAATGGGAAATATTTCACCCTGTCAAAAAAAGATTCACGTAATCATCAAAATATGAAAGTATAAAATGATTTTACTGACGTCACAAGCCCCGCCCCTTTTGACGGGCTGAAACTAGTTTAGGACTGACGATAGCTATAGTGTATATATAGCTGGGAAGCAGCTGACAACGTAAGTGTGACTAGTGACTGTTGTACTGTAAAACAATGTTAATCAATAAAAACCTCTTTTGATTTCCTGCATTCTGATTGGAAGAACGGTTTGAGACCGGGGATCTTAAATTGCATTATTTTGCTCAGCAGTGGGCCTGGCTTACCAATTCTGACTTCACGGAAAGCACTCTATAATGGTGCGTGCAGGGTAATTGGTCATTGTTTTACCCCGAAATGACGTCTGCCGGTGTAACCATAATTTTAAAAGGCTTATGAGCATTTATACTGTCTTAAAAGAAGGGTTTCAGGCCATATAAAGTTTTGATATGTTAAAGGGGTACCCATTCTAAGCATTTTGGTGAAATTTGCATTGAAATCCGATGTGTGGTCCTCAAGATTTGACCAAGTAAAGTTTTTACATTTTTAACACACAGTGAACTTGAAGCAAAAACATATGACATCATATCCTCACATTACTGGACAGTCTTTTGTTTTCCTTAAACTTTACAGTCTATTTTCTCCTCAACAATTCCATATTATCAAAATGTGATTACATAAGTGGCATGAGAACTATTCAAACTTTTGAAATCCCTATGGGAAGGTCTTATTCCTATTAACGTTAAGGGCAACTCTACAGTCTGAAAAAAAAAAAACCAAAGGGAAACAAAGCACTCCTTGTCAATGAAGGGAAGTGATATAATCTCTGCTGCCCTCAATATCACTTTGGAACACAAAACTAGTAACTTCATTTGCTGATATCTCGAGAAATGCATGTCCGATATGAATGGAAATTTCACCATAATGAGAAGATTGGCAAGAGCAGTCATCCCAAATTGAAGTAGTTTAGTAGACTGTCCAGTCTTATGATTGGCTGTTAGGAGTCATGTGACAACGTTTTTTCCATTCAAATGTGAAATTTACTAGAAATAACTGTTTGGCTTACCTTGATATGCAATAGTTAAACCATACAATGTAATGAAAGATCCTTTGAAGAGAAATACGACCAAATTGTGCTATTTTGCTTTTTGCTCAGAATAAGTTTGGGGGACTGCTCTTTACCTTTAAGTTTTTCTTTCACATGTGAAAGTTAGTTTTTTGCTTGAACTGAGAAATAAATATTGCCACTTGATCATCAAGAGCCATTCATAAAAAGGGGTAGACTACTTCACTACTTCACTAATCTATTAGTTTAAATGCTATGCCTTTCCCTTTAAAGATAATCCATATAAAAACATGTAAAAAGATGCTTTTTACCTTACAGGACAATGCGTTGACTGAATCAGAGGCGTTCCTAAATTAATTTCTCCATCAGATGTTAGTACTATCATACCACGAGAAGACTCGATAACAGGGTCTATTTCCACCCTGAAATAGAATCAGAACAATCATGAAATAAAAATAATGTCATGGTTTCACTAAAACATTCAAAATTACACTGAGATTCGTATCCGATCATTAGTTGTAATAATATTTATCTTCAATCGCATGGGCTTTTGATTCGTCCTTTGGACAAAACCATGATAATTATGGTAAAGTGTTATTTTTGTCGCTGTAGTGATTGTCAAACAAAAATGAATCAACTATAATAATTTTATGACAACAACGGAAAATCGTATCATCTTGTTATGTGTTACAACCCGCACCACCTGACCACACCCCCTCAAATTCCCAAGACTAAAATTTTCACCGACTAATTAGGTGGAGAATATTTAAAAATTCCCCTCGCATTAACTAAATACACCTATAGTACATAATGAATCAGAATTTCTCATACAGCTCGATTGTTTTTATATTGCGTAGTAATCAATTGATATACTTTCAATTTTCTGAAAAAGTGGTCAGAGAATGCGACTTGCGGTCAGGAGGTTGGGGTTTGAGTCCTGTCGGGTCATTTCGGAGACTACCAAAACGGAGCCTTCTGCCACTGTGCTAAGCATTAGAAATGGAGTATGGAAAACTAGCCATTGAGCTACAACTGGAAAAAAAGGCCGTTGCCGGCTGGACTTGAAGCAATTGGTTAAAAACTGGCTCGCAAAACTTTATCTAACTTCAACTTTCTATAACCAACATCTCCATGCTTCTCTTCTCGTCATAGATCTGATGGAGGAACTCTTACACCAAACGATCTTGAGAAAAAATTTTTCTATCATTTTGGAATTATGGGTGTATTAATTTAGCCTTCCCCTCAGAGAAAAGGGAAATCCTTGGTCCACATATGAAATCCAGTCATCTTGAAAGAAGTTAAACATTAGTGAGTCCAAACTTACTTGTTAGGATATTGGCGAATTGTTAATTTTGTAACGTAGGTCCTGCTTTGTCCAATCAAGGAACTGTTAATTTTTCAAGTAACAGCTCCCTGGTCCAACACAGCTTTCATTTAATTACAGTAGTGTATGCTCATGCCAACTACCCACTTAAGACCAATGTCTTACGAACTCTTGCGAGTCTTTGCAAGCTCTTGCGACCGACCTCCAAACGGCAACTTCCAGAGGGTTGTCAATTGGGAGAGTGCAAGTCACGATTTCAAGAGGTCGCTAGGTTTTTACACGTGTTGACAAATCTTGAAACCTCTAGCAATCTTCCTTGAATTTTCGGAGCCAGTTGCGAACAAACAAACGCTCGTAAGTGACGTCATAAATGGTAAGCCACGCCCACTGACTGGCAAATAAATCAATGGTCTTGTAGTCGGTCGTCAGGTACTGCTCAGCTAGCTATGCGAACTATTTTCCAGTTTTTTTGCAAGACAGCCAAGAAAGGGGGGCGTTGTCCATGTAAACACTAATAGGTAATTTTCTCGAGGTCGCAATAGCTCGCAAGAATTTGTAAGATTATTAACTAATTAAAGGCAGTCATTCGTCACCCCAAACTACAGTTTCAGTATGCATACATCAAAACTCACAATTGGTACAGCTCTTTGATCGGCATCACATTCAAACAATGCATCATAGCTAAATTACACAGCATGGACACTGAGAGTGTCTTGATTACACATTATGGACTTGTATGGCCACTGGGACAAGCCATGAAGCAATACACTAGGATTGCGTCTGGATAAAGATGAGTTTTAGATAAATGTGGGAGGGGCTAGAAGTAAGTAGGTTGAGAGAATTGGAACTGTTTGGGATGATGAAAATATGCCTTTAAGTCGGACCGTTTCAGAGTGAGACTTACCCGTTATTCAAGTAAAGTCTTGGCAACCATACATCGTCCAATTTCACATTGATCAGGTCCACACCTTCATAATGGTCTGGATTCCATCTTAATCTTGGGTCATACCATGACTTTGTTTGAAAATGAACGGAGATTTAAAATATGAAAATGAAAGTGATATTATTGTTCTTTACCGAAGTGTTTTAAGCATTGCAAGAGCTTGACTATATCGAATTTTGTTAACTAGGACGCCATCCAGTGTGAACCGACATATACTGACGGTCACTGCTTATGCACAATGAAACAAGAAGGAAATTAACTACAAAGGGAGTGTGCAGGCTGTTTAACCATTCCAGCATGTGGGAATTTCGCTCCAAAAAGGGATATTTCACACTCATGGGTCATGGAATGACGTTTCGCTCCTTTCAACTGAATTCCACCCCACTGCTGGATGAGATTCATTCTTGATGGAGTCGTACCTCAGCCTACTTTTCAGAGTGAAATTCATTGATTTGTTGCAGTGTGTGCGGGCGGTTCAATATAGATTGTCTAATTTTGATACAATGAGGACCTAATAGTCAGTATTGCCTTCCATGAAAGAACGACCAATCACGGGGTGTTATACTCTTAAAAAATATCGTAATTTTACAGTAATATTCGCAACTGGGATTCCGGTGCTCGACCTGTTTTTACAGTTGTGCGTAAATTCAACATGAATGGTACCTATGAAGCCAATTTTAACTACAACAAGTTTTCAAAGAACTCTAAAGTTTGTTTCAGTGTTCAAAACCAGTCCAGGATTTCGTAGGCTTTGAAGTTAATCAGATGGAGTTTTATGGCCCAGTTTCCAACCTATATGTTTAAGTCGAGACGGCCACGGCCTTTTTTCCAGTTGTGGCTAGTTTTCCCTACTCCATTGCTCATATGCGAGGCATCACGCTTAACGGCAGTAGGTTCCATTTTTAGAGTCTTTGGTATGACTCGACCTGGGAATAGAACCCGAGCCTTCCGGGTGAATGGCGGATGCTTTTAATGTTAGAACAGACGAGTGATCTCTTAGGCTTTGTAAGCTGGAGAGAAACGTTCATCTGTTAATGAATGAAACAATCTTCATATTGTTAATAGGTTTCATTTGTTTTAATGAACCCTAGTCATACTTCCCCTGCCAGTTACGCTTGCATCAGTCATTGAATCACATAATCAGTGGCGGAACTAGGATTTCAAAAATGGAAGAAAATATAGGGTGGAGGATATATATATATTTGGGGGGTGGGGGTTCGTCCAAAGCGCGAGATCAACCACACGAAGCGCGAACTCTTGCACTGGATCCAAAGGGGTCTCATTATGCCCTGGTGGGCGTCCGGAAGGCAAAGTCCCCGGAGGCCTTGAGATTTAAGTACATCTCTAGGTAAAAATTTAGGTCGCCTGATAGGTATATTTCACTGTGCAGCAGAAAAGGTCTAATGACCCCTCTCAGGGCCCTTGTTGCCGTTTCCATGTGGCAAAGTCTTGGTGGAGCCCAAGGACCTTCCCTCCTGAAGCTCCGAGGCTTTGCAACATCTCTGGGTTACAAATTGAGTCTCATGACAGGTATACCTAGTTCAGGAGTGGAGACTTAAAGTGTTGCACCTAAAGGCTCTGAAGGTGGGGGAGGGGTCAAATGCCCCAGTTTCCTCTGGTGCGGCCACTACGTGTGATGTAATATCTAAACACATGTTGAAGCATTGAATGTACAAGAATGCAATCAATTTATGCAATCTCATCCAAGTCAGGGTAACTTCGAAAGGGTACTTTAAATTGGTGTCTCTTCAATTTTTAACATTATGGGATTAAATTAAAGGGGATGTTTAAGCAAACATTCAATTTTCATAAGTGAAAGAAGAATAAAATCTGCTCAGTGTGGTAAAATTTCCATTTAAATCTGACATGTATTTCTCGAGATGTCAGCAAATGAAGTTCCTAGAATTGTGTTCTAAAGAGAACTTGAGTGTTGAGGGAGGCAGAGCTTATTTCACTTCCTCACATTGACAAGGAATGCTTTGCTTCCCTTTGTTTTTTTCAGATTGTTGTAATGACCTAGTTAATAGGAATGGGACCTCTCTGTGGGGAATGCAAAATTTGTTAAGTTCTCACCCACTTATGCAATCACATTCTGTATGTGATTCTTGAGGAGAAAATAGGCCGTTAAGTTCAAAGAAAAACAAAAGACTGTCCATTTATGTGAGGATATGATGCAATATGTGCTTGCTTCAAGTTTACTTCTTGTTGAAAACATGACAATTTTACTTGTTCATATCTTGAGAACCACACATTGGATTTCAATGCAAATTTCACCAAAATGCTTAGAATAAGTAGCTCTCTAATACATGAAAACTTGATATGACCTGAAACCCTTCTTTTAATTAATGGAATAAATGGAATAAAACATTGCTGTAGCAAGAATTTTTTGGTAGCATACAAAATATACAGCATTTTGCTTGTATACTCTGCGTAATCACCTATGTTTAAGAACAATGCCAGTATACGGCGCTATCGATTGTTCCGTTTCCGTTTAGGCTATGGCGCTTTGAAGCTTTTCAAATTTCACTTGCAACACATGGGTAAAACATTAAAAAATTACATGCTAGTTCAAATGAAGTTCAAATAAGTAATTTGAAAAACGTTGTCAGAAGCGTGCTACGAAACAATGCAGTTATCATATACTGTACCATCGTTACTATTGAATCTGCTTAAAATACATCTTCTTCAGCTTTTTAGAAGAAAAACAGCATAAGTACTTACAAATGTTACCCATGATGCAGTTCGAAGAACTTGCTCTTTCTCGTTCTAAAAAGTAAACAAAAATGGCAATATGCAATTAGGCCTGGTTTGAAAAAGGAATGTTTATATAAATTTGAATTACTGTAGTTCCCTTCGAAACGTGAAGGAACAATTTGTCAAACATGCAGGAATCTATCATAAATTAAGCTCAATCCCCATTAACAACAAGATTCTTCTTCAGAAGACTTTCCACATCAATAACCATTTTAATCTTGAGTTTAATTATATAGAGACACAAGACATGCCCTTTCGACGGGCAAACTCTGGTGTAGAACACATTTAGTTCAGCTAGCTGAAAAGCAACTGACGACCCACGTGTAACTGCTGCATTGAAACACTTCTAATTTGCCCGGTAGTGGGTGTGGCTCACCAATTGTGATGTGACGTGAAAGGATTCTATTGAGTGCTTTCTCTGACGTCACAGACACCGCCCCTTTTGACTAGCAAAACCTAGTGTAGTGCGCTGGCCAGTGAAGCTAGCTGAGAAGCAACTGGCGACTTACGAGTGACTGTTCCACTGAAACACTGTGGCTTTACTTCTCTGAATCCACAATACCCAACATTTCGGCCTCCTTTCCACAGGACTCCCCTTCTTGTAGTAATGTAGTCGAGTCCAGACTTGGACTCGTGATTTCAGATTTTGATACACTCTAAAAACTGTTGGGTAAAAAGTGTTGGGCAAAATACAAAATGCCCAACATGGGCAAATTATTACCCAACAAATGGGTAAACAACTGTACCCATATTGTTGGGCAAATTAAAGTTGGGCAAAATCCAGCTGTTGGTAAAAGGTGTTGGGCAAGTTTTAAAAGTACCCAACAGTTGGGTAAAATGTAATTGACCAATCAGATGATTAGTTAAAGATCAGTTAAGTTTTACAGATAATTATTGTAATAAAAGTGGTTCATTATAAGATCTCATGGTTGAATAAGGTTGTATTTGGTAAATATAAAGCTAACGTAAGAATAGCAGTAAAAATCTGGACGAAGGTACTTAAAGAGCAATGGTGGCATAGAAAAAAGAAGTTTTCATTGCTACATAATCAATGGGAGAAGAAATACAAAGTTCACGATTGAGTTTGAAATTGTAAACTATACACTTCACTGTTTACTTGCCAAGTGCATCGTCACTGGTGCCCTTAATCACTCTTGGAGGATAAACGGTGTATGTGTTAGGCGACTTATTTATATTGAAATCCACACAAGCACCCAACATACTGGATAGTTGCATTGCCCAACACTATTTGCCCAACAGTTGGGAGGACACATATATACCCAGTGTTGGTTAAAAGTTGGTCATTCAGTAGTGCCCAACTACTGGGTAGTTGCATTGCCCAACACCATTTGCCCAACAGTTTGCCCAATTGTTGGGAGGACACATATATACCCAGTGTTGGTAAAAAGTTGGGCAAATGTTTGCCCAACATTTTTTAGAGTGTAGGCTCGGCAAGAGGGGTTGATTTATCCCCATTGAGAAAGATCAGGGACTCGAAAGATCAGGGACTTGAAAATTGCCGGATTCGTGACTCGAAATCCCCGGACTCAACTGTAGCACTGCCTTCTCCATCCCCGGAAAACAGACATTAATATCATTTGAAGTATTTTTATCAGTGGAAAGTGATTTAAAGTTGTGATACTCTAAACAAAGAACCCCAAATTGAGTCGGGTACATTGCATTAAGTTGCAGAGCAAAAAAAGTAGGGGCCGGCAACATTTGAGGGCATGTAACTGTGCAACTCCTATCGACAATTTGCCGACATGGGACCTGATTACACATGTAGGCAGACACTTCTGCTAGCTGTGGGATCAAAATAATCGACCCGATTTCTGGACTCCACCTTTCCTATCCTACAAACCTGGCAGGCTTAAAAACTTACTCAGGCGATACAAAACGTGTGACTTTGGTTACATTTTGTGTTTCCTGTATACTTACAAGATCCAATACAGCGATCATGAAGAGAGAGGTGACAACTTCGACAGATTCTGATGCATTTAAAACTGGTCTTTCATCCGTCGAGTAGTTATTGAAATGGAAGATGTACTCCATTATTCGTCGTTCAGCGTTTGGCGTTACAATAGCCAAGCTAGCTGAAAGAGTAAAAGGTTCCGGGCCGCTTTGCTATTACGTTGTAACTATACTGAACGAGGGTCTGTCGTGAGGGACTTTCGATAGACTAGTCAATGAGTGAGTGTACATCAGGGGCGTCCTTCCTCGGAGGGGGGGGGGGCAGGGGGCAATTGTTCTACCAATGAATATATTGGGGCAAACATACTGCTTTGCCCCAATAGTTCAGGCTGATTTAAAAAGGATATTGACTGAATAAAAAAATGTAACATTGTGGTGTATAGATGACAAACAAGCGGATCTCCACCTGGGCAATCAAATTTTCACCATTTTCAACATTTTACGGGAGGGTCAACTTTTATCTAACGGTTTTGACATTTCGAGCGGAGAGAACTGTACCCTTGCTACACCCTAATATTGTGTTAAGACAAGACGATGGTGGTCTGTTCTTCCTATTGTATCCAATACATTGTTCTACAGACTCTTGAATGTAATTATCTGACAATGATCACCATAAAAGTAGCACGAGATTAATACAGTCTAATTGGTAAGCCGTGCCCTCATAAAATAAACTAAAAAAATTACTAACCGTAGTAACGTCTCAAGGCTCGAATGTTTTTGACGTACCTTATCTAAGCCCAATTGTCACGATCATATTTCCTGCTTAAAAGAGCTTATTTTGAAGCAACGGCTGAATCTCACAATTTTCTCTAATTTCTCTTCAAAATAGCGGTATCTTTTTTCATATTTTTAGGACTTCAATATTGCATATTTAAGGAAAACCAAACAGTAACTTCCAGTGATTTTCACATTTGAAGAGAAAAAGTGTTGTCAACTCCCAACAGCCAATCATGAAACAGGACAGCCTACTAAACTACTTCAAGTTGGGACGACTGCTCTTGCCCTCTAATGATCAGACATATATGTGAATAATAGAAGTATAAAAATGTTCTTACACAACTCCCGGTCTAAGTCTGTAGAGGACTTGTGCTGAAAAACTAATGTAATTCTTTCAAAAGGCCTTATAGCCTATATAAAGATCTATTAGCCAAATAAAAACAACATACCCGGAAAAATATTCAAAACAACCAATAGTAAAATCTTCAAGCGAAACGTTGGCTCCATCTCTGCTTCTTAAGAAGTCCGTTGTCCTTCTAGTGCGCGAAAATTCAGAACAGCGATTTCCAACTAATACTTGCGTAACTATGTTTAGCCTTTCGTGTATGCATGATTTTATTCATTAAAACTAGTTTACAGTTGTTCTTCCAACTTGACCTTGGCTACTAAAACTTGACCTGCAAATTCTCATCTACCACTCACTGCACTTAATTTGGCCTATATTAAAAGCTAAAATAGCCTTGGAATGATGCCTTAATAGCTTCATTCAACCCAGACAACTTTTAATATCCGGCGGAGAATATTTGTTTTGTCATTTTTAGAACAAGGCCATCAGATATTGCATAACCTGAGATGGTCAATATGCTTTAAAACTGGAGTAAAAGCATGTGATCGCAAAAATGGAGAAGAAAATTGTAAACTCCTTTTATTGATGACCATCCATTTCCTTAGTCTATAAATTAACAAAGCGTTATGAGGTGTGGTTGCGCTTAAGTTATAAACCCAACAATTAATTAAAGTGTTGCTGCAAATCACAGCGTTGCCAAGGCGACAGCGTCACCGCTGTTTCTGCCCAAATTATGACAATTACATATCGAGGGCAGACGGTGACACAGCAAAACCTGTCCTTCTATGAATTAAAATGTATGATTTTTTTTAAATATTTCTACATCAATTCTCTTTCCTTAATTTTTAGCAGATCTTCGGATCTTTATAAAGAACCAAAGAGTCAAAATATGTGAGATGGAAATAGATCTAATCTCTTAATTTGAAATGCTCTACAACGGCGGATATACAGGGATTTGCAATTGGGGGGGGGGGTCTAGTTAGTTCAATAATGAGTTAGCGTACAAAACATTTTTGCTAGAAATACCTATGGCTAGAAATGGCACTTTCCGTCCCGTAAAGGGTAAATCAAAGTTTGTTTTAATTTACAAGTTTTCCATGACTTCAATTCCGCACCACAATCATTTATTGGCTTGAAAATAACAAAAAATGATCCGTCATCTGTGTGAACGTTGTGATTGTTTACCGTAGTGAGGCTGTCTAGTGTTGTATCTGTGTCGAATTTTGTTACCCGAACAAAATTACGAAATTCCCATTCAACAACTACACAGAATTAATGTTTCTACTCACTTAAGAAACTATTCAATGTCTGTTGATCCGGGTAAAAAATCAGTAATTATGGGAAAACGATGTGCTGGAACCAAATGTCAATATTCGCTGTCAAACTCTGATTACCCCTTTAATTGCGAGTTGCATTTTAACGTTCTCTAATTTGATGGCCATGAAATATAAATAGGGGAAATACTAGGAACCGTCAAAGAATCATTGAATATACAAAAAAATAATTCTTTTCACCTTTCACCTCTTCCCTTGGCTAAATATCTGGTGCTGTTATTGCGTCGACTGAACTGTTTCGTTGATCGTTCATCGTTGTCTTTTTTATGTTCCTATTTCATATTACACTTTATACATTACGACCTGGCCCTGAAAGTAAGTTGAGCTCATATCACGTGACCCCTTATTTCCAGTTTGTAGCCTCCGTCAGCCTCTCTGTGGGAGATTAGACCTACCGCCGAGGAAGATACCTCGTCGTAATGTCACATGGACTCAAAGGACTAATCTTCTCACCTCAAACTACAATTTTGTAGTAGTCCACAGAAAGTTTCAATTGGGCAGCTCTTTGATTGGCAGCAAGTTAAAAAAAATACGGAGTACCAAAGCTCCTATTACACACAACATATACTGTATAAGTGTGTGTTATGGTTACCTATTGGGGTCTTGTTTACTCACCCTGAAGCAATAAACTGAGATACTGTTTCTGGATGAGGATGAATTTAAAACAGTTGTGGAAGGGGCATAACAGGCACGTAGCCAGCCCATGTGTGACGGTGGGTCTTTATTTCCAAAATGTGGAACTCTTTCCAAATACGGAGGCGTCTGGCGCGTGCCGTAAGCATGTAGTTGCTAGGGATCTGGGGCTTGCTTCCCCGGAAAAGTTTGAAATCTGCAGATCTCCTGCAATCTGGAGCATTTTAGAG
The DNA here is from genome assembly GCA_037179385.1 of Holothuria scabra. Lineage (NCBI taxonomy): Eukaryota > Metazoa > Echinodermata > Holothuroidea > Aspidochirotida > Holothuriidae > Holothuria > Holothuria scabra. Next base: position 10,441,134 of record CM074197.1, read on the forward strand.
GACTTATATTTCATAGCTGACCCTTCAAACACAGGGCTGGAAAAATGGACCTCCCTCAAGTTGGGGTGGGTCGTTCGAACCCTCCGACCCCTCCCCCCCCCCCTCCCTGGCTACGGGTCTGCATAAGTATTAGTAGGTAAGAAGAACTGGAACTGTTTGTGGTGGAGGATTGGGTCTATAAGGTCCGGTGACTTTAAAACTAACCTTGACGTACTGCTTTAGAAAGTGGACGCCAACGCGGTGGGTGGAGTGATAGGGGATCTTCGTCCTTTTTCAATAATTTAACCAAGGTTGTGAAATGTCCTTAGTCCCATGCATGGGACAACGATTTTAGTCAGTATAAGGCCCTCAACATATAAAACTCTCTAGGTTTTACGGTATTATCATAACATAACAAGTTGGAGGGCAAAGGAGCCTGGGTAAAAACCCCATAAGATGCCCTATAGAACAGACTCAAACCAACACCTAGTCCAAACAAAAACTAAACAAACCCAATACAATCAGATCCTGCCACTGTCATGCACGGCAATACTTGTCGATGTTATTAGAGACTAGTTATCGTTATAATACTTTCATTTATGATTCATTGAAGCAGTAATCAAGTTTCTTTTTACAAGCTTTTCACAACTTTGTTTCCTCACTACATTTTTAGGCTTACATTGATTCAAACATACAAAAATTGATCGTTGATCACGGGCTCTTGACCGAGTTATACCAAAACCCATACAAATAGGACCTGCGCCATTGAGCCTGGTGCTCAGCATAACCAACGGAGTATAGGAAATAAGCCACAGAGCCACAACTGGACCGACTTAAGCCATTTGGTTAGAAACTGAGCATGCAGTAAAACCTCGTCATTTAAACTGATCAAGGTCTAACATCGTGATAGATTACAGTGTACAGTGAAGGCTGCATCTGTGTGGTTTTTTTGACCCAACAAATACAGAACTTTTCATACCACAGTACTCAGCATAAAGTTTCTTTCTAACTTCCTGAAAGACATCAGTGTTTTTATATTCTTGTAAACAATCAGTTCAGAAAAGAAAACGAGGAGCTGGAACAAATTAAAGGCTTCAGTATATTTTCTGCCATACTATTGTCCCTTTAAGTTCACATTCAATACCTCTCAACAGACATAACGTGTTACTTCGTTAAAACCAGGGAGCTGTTTCTTGAACGAATGAGCACTGTATGTGAGAATATATAGCTTACAGCACCTCTATATGTTCACGGTGCCCTGTGTCGGTCAAGGGTAGTCAGGGTCACCCTTCCGTCGAGGATATGGGTAGCTCTGACTTCATACCCTCGACGTCAGGGAACAAAGAACATTAATTCAGACTGTTAATGAGGGTGGAGTTTCCAGCAGAAACATATTACCACAGCTCTGGTGTCATTGCTCTTGTATCACTGGTCATCTTTTCTTTCCCAGCCTCATGGTAAAGAGCCGTTCAGTGAAACCAAACTTTAACTGCTTCCTGAAGAAGCTATTACGTCCACTGAAGGACAATACGTGACCAACCTCACAGCCCTCAGACCATTTACATTATTGGTCCGTCATGTATGGCTCCATTCCAGACTGCATGAAAAGAACAGATACTACACATGATGTTAGCCAAAAGGCCGAGAAGGCACTTTTTCTAAAGTCCTCCCGACCCTCTGACAAAGGGCCGTTCGGCGAAACCAAACTTGTAACTGCTTCCCAAAGAAGCTATTACGTCAACGGCCGAGAAGGGTGAGCTTTTTACGCGCTTGGAAACGGACACGGTCAAGACAAAGTTCCAAACAAATTCCGGAACTAACAACGAACACAAGTACAAAACATTTACAAACAACAAATATTTACGCGCCAACAACTATTTACACACCAAAAAGTATTTACACGGGCGGGCAGGGTGATAGTTCGTGACACCCCAGCGCAAGGATACCTCCGCGACCACGGGCCTCACCCTGGGAGCTTTTTTTTTCTAAAAGTCCCCACGACTCTCTGGCGAAGAGCCAAGGGGCGAAAACCAAACGATTACTCCCGGAGGAGTTCTGCTCCCTTAAGGAGCTTAACGTCCCAAATGGACAAGTACGCCCTCCAAAGGGCAAACACTGAGTGGTCCTGCTCTAGACTGGCTGAATAGAACAGAAGCCACAACTTGGATGCAGTTTAACGTCATGCCCAGGACGCCGATTACGGAAACTCCTGCGCCAGGTAAGGGTTTTTTTCTAAAAGTCCCCTAGAATAAGTGAGTCCACTAGTCGTAATTAGCTGGTGTGAAGATCGAGTTTAATATATATATATACGAATGCTCATGACTTTTGCTATCTGAACAGATCCGCCCCGAATATTTCTCAGGTTATCCACGATAATGAGAGCCCCTGGCATTCAAACAGGTATGCAGCGTATGCAGTCATTATTTTATGTGCTAAACGCCTCGGTATAAATAAAACGAATAAGTACGTATTTGATCAGAAACTAAATCTTTTCCATTGATGCTTTCCATTGGCTTAAAATTAACAATATGAATATTCATATTGAATGAAAGTTCTTTTCCCTGATTGGCGAACCAAACTTTTTCGGTTAGTAAAGCCTTTTTGTCACCATCTCTTCCCTGACGTCGCGGGGTATGAAAAGTCAGAGTTACAGAGTTACCCACACCCCTTACGGAAGGGCGACTTTCCTTATACCCATACCCTTTACGGAAGGACGGGTATCTTCAGACGTTTCTTCGCCATCTTCCATGTTGATGTGACCGTCTATATAGATGATCACAGAGAGTATTTCTGTGGAGATTAGAAATCTGAATAGATTAGAAATGTGACAGAAATGTGTATCGCCTCTTATTCCACTCTTTATGCAACTACTTGATTTGAACAACACAATCTTTGAATTTGACCCAAGCTTTGGCTCCTAGTTATCTTTTGCACGGGATTGTTGAGTCATTCTACGAATTAACTTGTAACGCAAGCAAATCGAGCAAAAATAATAACGTACTCAATAAATTTTAGCGATATAAATAAAATATTTGGATAAAATAACCAACATCGAAAGCAACGACCTTGAAAATGAGTAAGATGTAATTTACCATGAAGCTAGTACTCAAAAGGTGAGAACATCAAAAGGTTATTTGCAGAAGAGAGTCCTCTTAAGAATAGCATAATGAAGACAAAGATGTTTATATAAAATGTATCATTAGCGTATGGACCGGGACATGGGAACAAGGGCCCGCCAGTCGATTTTTGAGGAACAGCAGTTCATCCGGGCAGAGTGGAAAGCTTCTTAGACCTTGTGCAGTAACGACACATCGACGTCATCCTTGGGGGTAAAAAAATGGAATATGTGACGACACGCATAAGGATTTGCCCTGCACGTGTAGCAGACTGGTTGACAAACCAGCTGTCTGCATTTATCTGCACTGGTTTGTTTTTCCCCAAAAGAGACCATACTTTCAGCTCTGTGACATCATATGTAAACGAAATTTCAAAGAAATCTACTTACAACCCTAAGAAATGGCGTTGCGATTTTTTAAAATTTTGTGCTCGCTCCTAGGCAACCGATAGTGGTGCTCTGCTTAGTGAGCCTTTCCTGCGTTCTACTTTAAAGGTAAAGAGCAGTCCCCCAAACTTATTTTGAAGAAATAGCTAAATAACACAGTTTTCGTCTTTACTCTCTTCAGAGTATCTTTCATTACATTTTATAACTTTACTATTACACATTCAAGGTAAACCAAGCAGTTATTTCTAGTAAATTTCACATTTGAAGAGAAAAATGATGTCACATGACATTTAACAGCCAATCATAATACTGAACAGTCTACTACACTACTTCAATATGGGATGACTGCTCCTGCCCTTTAACCCTTTACCGTTGTGCTCCAATCGGGGCATATTTGCGCGCCTCGGGAGTGGGCGGAAAAGCGGACGTAGCACACCCGCATCAGCTTCCGTAGGTTATTGACCCCGTGACCTTAACCCATCGTCCCTCTCGTTGTTGTGGCCGACAACGGTAAAGGGTTAACGTATAGATTGTACTTCAAGCAAAAAAAATGAAAACCAATCATGACACCAGATTGCAAATAGTTACACTCAATGTTAAAGAATTTTTGATTACTCCTCCCATTAGACCGCCTCCAACAGCCGTTTGATTACTCGACGGACTTGCTGCACCCCTCTGCTTACGCCACTGCTGATTTAAGCTAATCACCAATCCTTTTTGTTTGCACTTCTTCACTGAAGGACAGTCACTGTGTCCAGTTACAGTCTTAATGCTAGAAGGGCCGTAACCTTGACAAAATGGGGAGCAGTTCAAATACTACCTACGTAAGCGATCAAACAGTTCCTTCGTTAGCGTCACCATCATGTAGAACGTAGCGTATGCAAGATATGGACATTCTTATGAAGCAGTTGCCCTTGCACTTTGCAGGCTGGGGTCCTGCTAGTAAACACAATCATGGATGTGTTGGCCAATCTGCCAATACTGGTCTTAGATTTGATACGATTGTTTACTTTTAAGGGAAGTCTACTGTCTGGTTGATAGAACTTCAGTTTGTTAAACTGCTCTCTTTAAACATGCAGAAAGAAAAACCATAAAGTGTAATAAGTTAAACAAAATGAATCAAGACCATAACCACAGCAAAACTGCAAGGGGCGCAGTTTAAACAGTGCCTTCTAGAGCGTCACCATCTTTTTTACATCTGGTGTATGTACGATTTGGAAATCTAAGGGAAAGAGTTGCTCCTCACAGAATGGGTGCTACCAATTTTGATTTGGGAAATCTCTTAATGGCCAGTATATCGTCATTTGAGATATTTTAGGAAGATTGTCTCAAAATTCCGTGAACTTCCATCCCCTTTCGAACTCCATCTACGAGCCACGAGGAGAACACCTGGACCAGGCTGTCTGTACACAACGCAGTTTTGATCAATTACCAAGCCACTCCTGCGGCACCTGTGTCACTGTCGCAGTACTTCAACTTGAATCCCATTCTATACATCACAATCCTGGCTACCCCGCAGGCTCCAACCAAAGGGTTCCTGGTTGCAGTCCTGCTTCGAGATGGTGGTAATGTCTGGTTGCATTTACATTTGACATTCTGTAGAGTGGTGGTAATCGCCGACTCCATGATACTGAAGCATTAGAGTGATGAACATAACCACAATTGTAAAGAGAAACAGCAAGAAAAACAACCGATCTAGGGCGTTTGCAATCAGTCGAGTATCTTTAATTTCCTGAAAATAAAAATGTTGTAAAAGTTGATTAAACTGAAGTTTCCTTCAATATTGTCATCATGATCATTATGTCATGTTACTTTTTGTTATATCGACTTCCTTAATTTATGCAAAGCTAAGAGGTTATTACTAAAGGCCCATTGCAGGGTCAATTGGTTAGAGCATCAGACTTTCAGTCGGGAGGTGTGGAGGATCGAATCCCGGCCGAGTCATACCGGGTCATGTAAAAACGGAACCTACTGCCATTGTGCCTTAGTGCTCAGCATAAGCAAATGAATAAGAAAACAGGCCAGTGAGCCAAACCGGGTCTATTTGAACCAATTGGTTGGAAACTGGGGAGTAATGCTCCATCTAACTAACATTACCACTTAAGTGTCACCATTTTTAAATTTAAGATGACCGCTAGTCAAAACCATTAACCATGCAAGATTTCTTAGATTTTCCAGGTGAAAGGAAAGGACAGTTTAAGCCTTTTCTAACCTGCACAATGGAGAAAATAAAAAATACTTACTGAAAATTGCTGTCAATTAGTTTATTCTGACGACACCTTTTCCGTTTTCAGTTTGGAGGTTTATTTTATTATTATGCAGACATTTGAGAAAATAGGAGTGTAGTCTACCAGTCAACATAAAATGAATAACTGTGATTTTGCTTACCTGCAGAGGTGATTCCACGACTTCAGTAGGTACATCTTTGTGATTTTTGTCTTCTTCAAGTGTATTTGCAGTCTGATTATTGACAGTCGGATTTTCCCTCACGTCATTTCCTGTTGAAGGTAGAGATATAAATCTCGCCTTTCCTGGTTGAGTGTCAACTTTTCCTGTCATTTTCTCACTCTTTTTCAGCAGTTTTAAGCAACACAAAACAGGAATTAAGATTGAAATAAATTTTTGGAGAAGGGTTTCTTTGTTGTGCGGAGTAAAGCCGCTGTACATCACGTTGACTGTAAACAAAGAGAATGGAATAGCGAGAACGGCCAGCAAGAAGTTACTGATCAAATAAATGCTTAGAACGGGTGTGTCCTCCTCTCGAGTAACTGGAAGCATGTCTGCGACGAGAAGCTGGAATACTGTCAGTCCGAGAATCATTGAGATGCTGAGCGATATCCTCTCGCCGCCATCAGGAGGAGAGAAAAACGTCATCAATGCCATGACATTTAAAATGGTAGAGGGAATGATGAGGAGGATGACGTAATATCTCGGATACCTGGTGATATGGAGACAGAACCGAACCTGAGAAAACGGTAATAGCGGCCGGTTGCTAATCACATTTATTTCGTTAAATATTCTGTGAGATCCATTCATAGATATGATATCCCATTCCGATGGCGATAAACTTTTACTTATGATAGCGTTGCCAGCCTTGAAGAACACTTTCTCTCGCTCGGAACGTTTTGTGAGTTGAACTTCAATACGCAGGTCTGGCTGTCGAAGGGGAAGTACTTGATTCTGTTGAGAAAAATAGCGCATCTTAATCAAAACATTTGAAAAGTAAAGTTGCTCAAAGACTTGTTATCTTTCGTGTTGTGAGGTGAGCCTGAAGCATACATTCACTATTACAAATTTGCATGCCCTCTCTCAAAAAAATGAGAACAATTTTAAAATTTTCGACATTAAAGAGGTTACTAGTTCCATTCATATCCACTCTACATGCATTGTCTGATGAATGATTCCAAATAGTGCCAGTTCTCCTTACATTCTTACTTAAGCCCCACCCACAAATTCTTCTTCATCCAGACACAATCTCAGTTCATTGCTCCAGAGTCGGTATAGAAAAGCTCAATGGGTTTAATTAATACATTCTCAGTACAGTTCGTGCTTATGAGCTTTTTTACTCTGCATTGTTTGAATGAACTGCCAATCAAAGACCTGTGCCAATTGAAAATTTTGGTTACCCCCTATAGAAACTGTAGTTTGGGGTGAGAGGATTGGCCCTTTAACAGTGTACCTCAAGTCTAGAACTTGGAAAATATATATTTTAGAGGTTACAAAATGAACCTTATTCATTCAACTCCCATTAAAGGTGTTAGATGTAAAACAAGAAAGTTACAGATTTTTGCGCAATGAACTATTTCGAACAAGTTAAGGAAATCAATTTCAACAATTAATATGCCAGCTATGACAACGAGTGTGGCATAAATTAGAGACATATTGCAACCTCCAGAATATGTATGTATACTTTTTTAATTCTAGATTTGCGATGCATTTTAATTGTTGCTAATACCGAAACTTCCCAGGAACTGGGCAGTATGAGCAAAGGCGATGACTTAACGGTTCTATAGTTTTTTGCTTTCCAATTCCAATAATTCCGATAATTAGCGATGACTCCGCTATTTTATTTGTCTACCCGTTTGACAGTTATTCATAAAATGGAAGAAGTAGTTTTTTAAACGTCACACAGTGTTACATTTTATTTTTAATTTATTGATTCTACCTGATAGGACAATACGACGATTGGATGAAAGCCGAGCCTAAGTAAATTTCTCCATTCGATGAAAGAACAACCCAGCCCTGGGTGGGATCGATAACACTCACTGTCTCCAATCTATAAAACAGAAAGTAAAACATGAACTATTTTGACCACTAAGTGCTCTTGCTTGGTAACGCCCTAGATACAAATGTTTAATTAAGCCTTAGATACAGTGGCCACGCTAGAATGTCAAAACTGGGAGAAAACTATGGTCACAGGAAAATGTTGGGGGAATTTTTTCGAAACTGAGCCCGAAGCGGTGATTCTCTGGGCGGGGAACAGGGGGCAATGTCCCGGAAACTCTGAGGTTTAACCGTATATCTGGATGAAAAATTAAGTCTCAGTCTCAGGAGAGGTTCATTACTATTTAGTTAAACAGAGGTTCCTGTCTTGTACTGGCCCTTCTTTTATGATTTTGACATATACCGGTATGGTTGTAGCAAATAAGATGGAGTTTAACTCCCAGGTTATAACCAATTGCTTCCAGCCTAGCCGACCATGTTATGCCGAGCACCAAGCAAAATGAAAGTAGGTTGCAATTTTAAAGTCTTCAGCATGACCCGACCAGGACTGGACTCTAGAGCTCTCGGCTGCAAGCCGAATGTTCAGTACTTTTGCAACAAGGAACACAAGGCGCGTAGCCAGGATTGTGTCATGGGGAGGGTTTTGGTGTCATGGAAGGGAGGGGGGTGAGGGCACGACGTAAGGGAAAAGTCTAAGGATATAGAAAAAAACCGCCATTTTAGGTGTTCTTTGCATTGCAAGGTTGGGTCATGGGTGGCTCTAAATCCCAAATCACCCCATGGCTACGCCACTGAAGAACACTTATGGTATGGCTTAACTACTCCTGTTGAAGAGACCCTAAAATAAGACTGAGTAGGCAAGCTTGCGTAAAGACCGACTACATGGTGAAGTGGTTAGAGCATTAATCGACTTGCAGTCGGGGTGATAGGTTCATACTGAAGACTGTAAAAATGGAACCTGCTGCCATTGTGCTAGTTGATCAGCTTGGAAAACAAGTCAGTGGGTCAGTGAGTCAAACCTAGAAAACTGTAATGGCTGTCCAGACTTGAAGCTCATCACTAACTCTGTGTAATATCATCCATCAGTTCTTTTAAAAGGGGGTAAATGTTTTTATACCGACTTGATCTAATTGTGCATATTGCCACAGCTTTTGTCCCCAACATACTCCTGAAAAAAAACTGCCTAGCATAAATAGCTGAGTTTCTCGTACCACTATTCTTTCGATTAAAATCAACTTAAAAATGATGACCGAAGACGAGAAACAAAAGTTTGACGTGAAAATTAAACTTATACGACGCATTTTTATTTCGATCGATCATTTATCTCAATTTTATTATTTGGAAAAATGTTTTTCTAACGCCCTCAATTTAGTTCAGGAAACTTTGAACAAAATTGTTGCCGTCAGTTGCCAACTTGTTTTTGTAAATCGTTTAAAGGCTTAATCCTCTCACCCAAATAGCAGTTCATCCTCATCCAGTTTTAATCTGTTTATTGCTTCAGGCTGAGTACACAAGACCCCGATGGGAAATCAAAACACTCTTAGTACAATACTGTACGTGCTATATGTAATATAAGCTTCGGTACCCTGCATGTTTTGAGCTACCTGTCAATCAAAGAGCTTTGTCGATTGAGAATGAATTTCTTAAAACCACTACAAAAATTGTAGTTTTGGGTGATAGGATTAGGTTTTCAAGACAATTAAATATATAGGAGGCATTGATCAATACATAGAAGTGATGACGTCATAAAATGACGTAACTTATTTACCCGTTGCCAAGGTTGACTGAGGGCAGCCATACTTCGTCATGATGAAGACTGATCAGGTCTTGACCTTCGAACTCTGAAGGATCCCAAACCAGACGAGGATCTCTCCAAGTCTGAAGAAAATAATTTATTCAAAGGTTAAACTAGGAAGGACCGTGAACTAAAGCAGGATAATGCAAGATAAGGGTTAAAGCAATTAGGGAGTCGGGCAATTCCTTGGCCCATGAATATGTGGGGCCCAGCGTGGGATACACAAAACGAGTTCAGCACACAGAGCTTCGGCGTTCTCCTGTTTTCGTGAAGTGCAAATATCACTTTACCATAAATACATAGCCAGCCCCTAAGACAATAGAAATCTCAGCCCTCGACAGATTAAAACGCAAACTTTTAAACCAAAAAGGCAATTAAAACACATTTGATTTAATAAAAGTCACCCCATAGATTCGTTATTATGTCATTGATGGAAACTTTCAAAAGTCCTCCCGACACTCTGGCAAAGAGCCACTCGGTGAACCAAACAATACTCCCTAAAGGGTTCTCCTTCCCAAGGAAGCTATGTCCACTAAAGAACAACACTGCACTGACCAACCTCATGGGACCTCTGAGACCGTTTACATCATTGATCTGAGACCGTTTACGTTATTTGTCTGTCATGCATGGCTCAACTCTAGACTGAATGAATATTACACACACTTTACTGGGAATGACTGATTTTACCACATATTCATGTAGGCCTAAGTCCAATTCACTCTAAAAAATATTTAAACGATTTTGTTTAAAAATTAGGATACACACGAAGATGAGTATTTCTACTCGAAATAAGTGAGTATTTCAACTGAATTTGTGCAAAATTTTACACAAGTTGCTGAATTTGTGCAAAATTTTACACAAATTGAGTTGAAGTACTCACTTATTTCGAGTAGAAATACTCATTTTCGTGAGTATCCTAATTTTTAAACAAAATCGTTTAAATATTTTTTAAAGTGTTAAAGTATGGAAAGCGTATTGTTGGTGGGGATGGTTTGTTTATCCCAAGATTTAGAGGATGTGCTCATGTGTACACGCCCTAAAACGTTTTACCGAACTCCCCTTTTCCCAATCGTGTATTATCCACGTTACACAGGTCAAGAATTATTTAGCCTTGTTCATTCATTAATAGACAACAATATTTTCTTTTTAAAAGACGAAAGAGGAATGAAACCCGGTTTTTAATTGTAAATACATTGAGTTGTCCGTGACATCTCTCTGGTGATGTGGAGTACAACCTAGCTCTTATGATGTTTGTATTTACATAACTCTCTGATTTAACTTTTATCTAGAGATTTGTCTTGGGATTACGCAGGATCACATGATCGTAATAGTCCAATAAAATTTGAGGGATTATAAAGTATGACTAAAGGGTTAGAAACCAGTCTTAAATAGTGTAGGGAAATTATCTATACAACTTAAAATTAGGCATTTTTCAAATTCGTCGGCTATGAACCTTTGTCAAATGGAGTTTCTTTTACGAAACTTCGGTTTTTGTGTGAATATTGACATATATTATTTATGGACGAATGAGCGAGCAATCTGTTGGTCAAAAGAACATCTGTGACTTAATAAAATGAAAAGGGATGAAAAACTCACGAAGGCAACCCACGAAGCTGTTTTGACTGTTTGGTCCTTTTGATTCTGTGAAGACGAGAAAATTTGAACTATTTTGTTAGATTGTATCAGGCTGAAAGAAAAAACCCAGAAGATGGTGAAATAAACATCTTTTCATTCTTTAGAAGCTGATATTAGCATAGGCTCATTTAACTCATTACACATTTGGGGTAAGCAGGGGACAGATAGTTAAAACATTGTAAACACAATATCTCAAGGAGGGTACTAGTGAGGGATCTCATACTATGTATGTGCCTTGCCTATACTAAGAAAAACCCTATTGTTTTTGGTGGAGGTCAAAGGTAATTTGGGGTCACCAGAGGTCAGATGGTCAAAAGCTTGTAAACACCATTCTCAATGAGGAAAACAGTTAGGGTTCTCAAACTTAGACTGTACATTGCCCAGACTGAGTAGATGAGCCCTCTAATTGTTGGTGAATGTCCAAGGTCATTTGAGGTCATAAGAGATCAAATGGTTAATAACTTGGAAATTACAGTATCTCAAGTTCAATAAATGTGAGGGATCTAATACTCAGCATAGGCACTTCTCAACCAAAGTAGATAAACTCTATTGGTTTTGATCCAGGTCAAAGATCATTTGGGGGTAAACAGAGGCTAGATACTTAAGACATTGTAAACACGATATCTCAAGGACGGTACTAGTAAGGGATCTCATACCTTACCTGTGCCTTGTCCATACTAAGTAGATGGGGGCAATTGTTGATGGTGGAGGTCAAAGGTCAATTGGGGTCATTAGAGGCCAGATAGTTTAAACCTTGTAAAAGCGACATCTAAAGGTCGGTAAAAGTGAGGGATCTCACTTTGACATGTACATTGTCATGTACATTGCTCACACTAGGTTGATGGACCCTTTTAAATTTGGTGAAGGTCAAAGGTCATTTGGGTTCATTAAAGGTCAGAAGGTCAAAACCTTATAAACATTATATCTCAAGAAGGATAACAGTGAGAGATCTCACACTCAGTCTTCGGATGTACATTGCCCATATGAAGTACATGGATAAACACTTTCCTTTTTGGTGGCGTTCAAAGGTCATGAGTGATTTCATACTAAACATGTGCATTGCCCATATTTCATAGATGGACCCTTTTGTCGGGGTCAAAACTCAAAACCTTGCAAACAATAAGTCAATGAGGGTAACCAGCTGTGTTAGATCTTATACATGTTGCACTTGCAGCATTTGCTTTACCCATATTGAGAAGGCAATCACTATTGTTTTTGGTCATTTACAAACACTGTAAATTTGAAAAAAAAATGGATTTCCATTACAGCGGCAAGGAATCACTAAGCCTTTTGTCTTTCTGGTTAGGAGTGAGTAGTTTCCTCTTTATTTTTTGTTGATTTCAAATAAGTGAACTTATTCAAAAGTGGTAACTGTTGGAAAATCCTTAACAGGCCAAATTGATTAAATCCAACTTTCGGAAACACAATTTAGCGGTTTTTCTAATAACCTCGAAACCTAGAAATGTAAAGTCTTTCCATACTCAAATCATGTAAAAACATGTATCTGCTTTCATCAAAGATATCAAAAACCTTCATTCCAATATTAAATTCAAGCTTTTCAACCTGAAATATTTCAATTTTAGGTCCATGTTTTCGACTCGAGACGTCCGTTCATACTAAAAATTTACACATTGATTTCTTTTAAAGCACAAGGAGTATTTAATTATACCGGAAAATTCCGAATTTCTGAAAATAAAGGCTGATAAAATTTCGTTCAGAAATCTTTAAAACATGAATATTTGAGGAAATTTCCCGGTCGAAGAGATTAAAACAGACCTTAATTAAATTATACTAATGTGGGCATGTTTTCAGTTCTAAGACACATTCAGAACTTTACGTCATTTTCCTTTTCCATAAAATAGATCGGAATATTTAAGTAATTTTGTATAATGTTGATTGTAAACATTATAGTGATTTGTAGGTCGATTGCTAGACAAAACAGAGTGGAATGAGCTATCTTGGTCGGAGTCGAGGAGAGGGATTTATCTTTTGAGACTTGCGTGGGGCGAAAGGCTGGCTTATGTAATGGTAATAGTTAATTTTTTTGAGGGGGGTGGGTGGTGGAAGAGATTTAAGAGAAGGCGCCTGCCACTTCCCTCAACCAATGTGCTTATCATCATGTTGTATGATTTTTTTATCTGACTATATGTTTTTATATCTAGCTGAAAAGAATCAGGCAGTGTGTCGAAAGAGCATTGTGCATATATGTCTCTAGTGGACTAGGTACAGATTATATGTCGGGGTAGCTACCAGGTTAGGAAAATACATTTTACGGGCAAAACGGGTAAACATGCATGTTTTAAGACGAATGGCACATTTGCACAATTTTCTAAGGGTGAGAATGTTAAGTACTCTCCCACTTGGCTTCCAGGACAGGATTGACAATTTTCTTGGAGGTGAGACGACGTAAAGGCATGGAACGTCTGTCTTTGGACTCCATGTTGCATTTGTTACCTAAACTGGTCCCTCTTTTCTCACAGTAAATCATGTAAAATTTAAAAAAAAAAAAAGTCTCGAGACATTCCAACTCTTAGCCAGCCTCATGTCTTCACTCAAACCCAACCTAATCTAACCTAACCTAACTTAACCTAACCTAACCTAACCTAACCTTACCTAACCTAACCTAACCTAACCTAACCTAACCTAACCTAACCTAACCTTAACTAACCTAACCTAACCTTGAGACATGGTATCAGGAAAGATAAACATTTCTAGAGATGAAAATATGTCACCTCAAAAATCAAAATGTTAGGATTTGATGCTTTGAGTTGACCTTTAGTATGTGGCGTTACTGAATCAAAATCACTGAATGGAACTATTACGGAACAGTTCCATAGTAACAGCTAAAGTTTGTCCTGCGACAAAATGTATACATCATTGTCAGCCTAGAAGTTAGGCTAGTCCTCTACTTTTTCCATTGAAAGAACAACTTTATTTACTTGATGAACATTTATAAATGCAGAAGAAAAGAATAAGAATAGAGACAATATTTACAAATATATACAGTATAATTAATTAAACTTGCAAAGCAATTTAAACAGAGAAAATTTACTTTGGTCAACACTGCAAGTAATTTGAATGATTTTTGACCCTTTTCACTCAAATCTGATGCTACTGGCTAGTTCTTTACTTGAGTTCAGAGTCAGATGTGACGCAAGTAAGACGTCCCAACTTATTCCCCATATAATAGATGGAAAGGTGTTTCAATGAATCTTAATGTCGCGTTGTTAAAATTAAGAATACGGGGAAATTAATTTTGTAATTGGCATGCCCCGGGTTGATGTTCTTCTTCTTTTCTGCATCAATCTATCATGAAATTTACTTACAATCCTGACAAAAATGATGGAACACTTTTGTCCAAATTTAGAAACACGAATTCACAGATTTCATGGTGTTCCATCCCCCCCCCCCCAAGAAAAAAAAAAAAATCAATGTTGTCCTCGACAAAATATACTCAAAATGTCAAGAATTCCAACATTGTACGGGGGAGCGCGGGACTGTACGTCCCATGTATTTTTGTCCAGGATTGAAGTAGTACAAGTCCGACCAGAACGGTCACGGTGACTGATAATGTTAGGCGCACACGACTTTTTCCACTTGAAGGGCAATTGGTTGCCATCATTACTTAATTGTTAAAGGCGAAAAAGCAAGCACAGTGGCTGTAAGCTAATTAGATAGAGTTTTACGGTCCAGTTTCCAACCCCATTGGTTCAAGTCGAGCCAGCCAAGGCCTTTTCTCCAGTTGTCGCTCACTGGCTTGTTTTCCCTACACCATTGTTTATGCGGAACATCACGCACAGCGATCGTTCAACATAGGTTCCATTTAAGAGTCTTTGGTATGACCATAGTTATTATACCTTTCCCTGGTTAGGAAACTCCGCGAACTGACTGCTTATGTTGTGATTCCGGTTTTGTCAGTCACGTGACGTTGATAGTACACGAGCGCCTCATTGCTGCACTCTCGATGCGTACTGCAAATGTGCAGACAGGGTTAACCGATTTCTTCGCGAGTCTCTTGCGAACAATTATCAAACTGTAATGACTTCAATTAGGGCGTATATTATTGCGAAGGTTTGGTTAAGATTTCTGTCTTAAATTAGAATTAGAATTTACTGGCCGTAAAGCGAGAATAACTGTACCAAAATTATTGAAATAGCGGGACAATTGAAGGCTGGGCTACCAGCAGTAACTTGGTAAGCACACTCAACAATTCCGGGAAATTGCGAAGCACTAGCAATAGCACTGTACAACGTTAGACTAGTTGAATTAAAACATTTTAAAAAGCGAGTGTAACGGTTCATCAGACGAGTGTATTATATACAATATCAATCAGTAGCTATGGTCGTACAAAATTTTAGGAGGCCCACCTAGCGTAATGAAGTAGGTCTACTTCACCCTTACAGCACACTGACTGTTTGTTTGTTCGTTTGTTTGTTCATTTCATTCTCTGTGACACCTCCAAGGAGGTTAAAGAGATTTATATACATACAATAAACATCACACATAGACATAAATCTTAAAGAGTATGCAAACATAAAGTATTAAGGTCAGAAGAAAAGAAATGCGGTATTATAAGCCTGTAGGGCCTACTGAATGTCCTCCGCGAACGTATCCAAACGTCAGGCCTCGGAACCAGTATTTTACGCTTAAAAAGAGAAAAATGAAACTCGAGAGTAAAGGATTTCTTCATTTATTCAAAATCTTAAAAAAATTACTGATTATAAGGCCCTTTGCAGTTCCCTTTTAGTCCTTGGGTCAACTTTAGTTTCACTTTCCAGCAGAAACAGTACATCACTCATGGGGCCATATCGCTACCGATCGATCGTGTGCATCTTCAAAGTCACGTAATGAACCTTTTTTGGAGAGCTCATCATGCTTTTACGGACAGTTACGGACGCACCTTACAAAAACTATGAACGTATATGCAGCTTCTTCGCAGCATACACAGTGTATTTCCCAACCAGGGAAAGGTGTAATAACTATGGTATGACGCGACCCGGGAATCAAACCCGGGCCTTCCGCGTAAGAGGCGGATGCTCTTACTTTTAGACAAAACACACAGTGGCTGTAAGATTCATATTTACAAAAACTTTGATATGACCGGGGCTGGCCGGGGATCGTAACCCGGACCTTCCAAAGTTCCGACGGAGAGTCGGATGTTCTAGCAACTAGACCACCCATGGGAATTGACTTGAGAGTCACCGTGTAATGAGAAGTCTTTGAAGTAGGAGAATGTAATTATTTGTGATAGTAAATTGATGGAAGTTCTCATACCAGATCTTTTTTCCAGTTGCGGCTCACTGGCTTGTTTTCCCTATGCGAAGCATTACGCACAGGGTTCCATTTTTAGAGTCTTTGGTATGACTCGACCTGGAAATCGAACCCGGGCCTTCCGAGTGAGAGGCGAATGCTCTTACCCTTAGACAAAACACACGTACAGTGGCTGTAAGATTCATATTTATTAGCAATTTGATAAGACCGGGGCCGGCCGGGGATCGCACCCCGCACCTTCCAAAGTTCCGACGGAGAGGCGGATGTTCTACCAACTAGACCACACATGGGGATTGACATGAGAGTCACTGTGAAATGAGTCTTTGGGGTAAGAAAATGTAATTATTTGTGATCGTAAATTGATGGAAATTCTCATACCAAATGTAACATCGCATGAAGAAACACTCCAATCGTCACATTTAATGGGTCAGCTGAGCTCAGGACCGGTCTTTCTCTAGCAGAATAATTGCGTTCCAATAAGATGCGTTCCCTTATTCGACGCTCAGCGTTTGGAGCAAATTGATGTGTATGAAAAAAATCTGTTGAAAAATACATTTAGGTTAGTCGTATGGTACGTTCCACATCTATTGCTGGCAAAACAGGATAGCAGACATCATATTCACCTACACACACCCATACACACATGCACACAAACACACAAAAAGACCATTAGTTGTACGTGTTAACAGATAGGCGATCGTAATTTGGTCAACATTGAAGTAATTTGGTATAATACGTATGTATTTTACTATTCAGTGACGTATTCACATTAGAAACAGTGTGTAAAAACGTAAAGGGGAAAGTCAATTTCTCACTAACGGTAATTTCCCCCCAACGTTGATATTTTGCCCAAAAATTTCCCCTTATTCCACAATATAAACATATATATATATATATCTACATATATTTAAATTTACATATTTTGTAAGGTTGAAATGCTGCGGAGCACTGTGGAAATGTGTAGGTCGGAAATAGGTAATAGAAAGTGCTTAAAATTTTGAGGAAAGCTCCTCGACATTTCGGGCATAAACCCTCCACCACGCGGCAAAACACAAACTGAACAACCATCAGTAAAAATGGACACGGCAAACAGCAAATCTGAAAAGGTTTAAGTAAAAACAGAACCTGACAAAAGTGTTCGTTTGAAAACATGAGTTCGACTGGTGATAAACCAAACAAAAATGAAAAAAGGTGCCCTGGATAAAAAGATACACACTAAAAACGAACACGGTCGGAAAAATGAAAAAGAAAAACCTGGTTCAACAAAAAGGTGCACACCGTGAAACGGGCACGAACGGATAGGTGTTAAAGAGTTAAAACTGAGACAAATGCGGGTGGATATTACAAAAGATCATTTCTAACATTTAAGCCGTGTGGGACGAGAGTACCAAGCCTCATCATAAGTCGGTTTCAGCATGCACTTAGGCGGTCACTGTGAGAGCCTCGGCATATTACGACTGCCGTAAAGGTTAAGTGCTGTATTGAACAATGTGAAGGGGGGTTGGAATGTTCAGCCAACGGATATATTTGGGACTTCTGTTTGAGTTGGTTAGAGTTAGTGTCTAAGTGCAGACACCAGCCTTTGCAGCAGCTGCCACCTGACTGTGACGGTATCACCTAGATTGAGTGTGTTAGCGTCAAATAGGCGGCGGAAGATGTGTTTTATTGAGGGGCACAAATTTTCGGTAGCCGACATAATGGTGACGCCGTGAGGAGGCCAATGGGGTTTTGCTTCGCGCAAAACCCCATTGGCGTGGGGTCATGGGGTAATGGTTGGGTCCAGGGGACGAAGCCCCCGGAAGCTCTTTTAGTGATTTGAGAGTCTCCAAAATGGTAGAAATTCATATTCAAATTAATGATTACACACTATGAATTTTATTCAGGAGTGGGGTAAGGTAAGTAACAAGAATGGAATCGGAAAGGACTATGGCATTTAATTAAGGAGAAATATATTTTACTGTAATATAAGGGGGAAAGCCAAAATGTTGAAGCTACTCAAAACTGAACATGTAATTGATAATTTGAGACAAGACATTTTTAAGAGAGCAAGATTGCTTGGGGACATTTTATCAATAGGGAGTTCTATTTAAAATCCCGAGACAATATGCGTGGAGTCAAGGGACCCGCAACAAAGCAAAGACCGGACAAAAACAGAGCAAACTCCGAACCGGTTCGTGTAAAAACAAAAGCAGATGAAAGTGTTATTTTGGAAACACGAGTGGGACTGGGGAAACACACACAAAAATGAAAATAAATGAAAATAAGGAACGACTAAAAGATTCTCACTAACATCGAATTGGTATCAAATCCTGTATTATACCCACACTACAAATATGTATTACTTACGACTTAATATGGAATAATACTCACCTGAGGAGTCAGTAAGGATTGTCAAAAAGGCAAGAAGAAAATATAAAAGACAAGTCTCCCAAAGGTGTTTGTTGAAATCCATCATCCTAACTTTTCTGTTCACGATCACTAAGTGTTCTAACGCCTCTGACATGGAATTGGTCCAAGTTTTATCCACAGGAAATCGTTCTCTTCTTTGACGTACACAGATTCCCCCCAGTTACTAAGAATAGTGCACGTGAAGTACGCGTTATCGAAAATTTTCATTTCGTTCCCGGACTTGTGATGAGTTCTTTTCTGGTCAATTTTTGTGTGCGATTATTAAATTTGCAATCATACTGAGCGAGGAAATGGCTCGTGAAGTGCACGAGCGATATTGAAAATGCATGTAGGACATACTTTTTTCTAAATTTGTAACCATATGTATTTTCTTTTCAACTGCTTCCTATGTGGAATTGACCTTTAATGCACATATATAGCTTTGGGCAATGTGCATCAAAATAAAAAAAAAAATGAAATTATTTGACCTTGGAAATAAATCTAATAGCTTATGGTTTATGATGTATTGGAAACTGGAATGGAGTCACATTTACTAAAGAGCTCACCAGTAAATTTCAGGTTACTGGTACGTTAGTTACAGTAAAATGAAGTTTTAAGGCTGTTTCTGACCAATTAAATTAATAAAATCTTCACTTTAATGATAAAAAAGAAAACAAATTGCAAAATGATCAGAAAATTACCAGATAAAAGGTACTGGCTCCTTTACAGGACGATGTGACATTTTATCATTTTCTTTGTCGCAAAGTAGAATCTCCATTAAAAAGAATAGAACAGAACCAAATTTTTGTTTAATATGTTAAAGACGAACATATTCACTCTGGTGAAGTTTGCATTTATTTCTCATCTTTGGTTCTCGAGATATTAGCAATTGAAGTACACACTTTTTCTACAATTTGAACCAAACAGGTGCGATGTCATGTGTTCATATTGATGGTCAACGTTTTCCAAACATGGGAAATGAGTAAAAATTTCACCAGTAAGCTATGCCTAGAATATGTTCCTCTTCAAAAATATCAAACATAAATTGGGGTCTGGACTTTTTTTGTTTCAATGAGCTGCACACTCGCCTGGAAATAATTTGAAATCATAACTTTTCGAATAATATTAATTCATATGACCAGTGGTCGAGTAAGCCTGTAAACCTGAACCGGCCACACAGAAGCGTTGATAGCGCTATCAGCACCAATAACAGTACTGTTTCAGTACTGCTATTGGTGCTGGTAGCGCTATCAACGCTTCGGTGCGGCCGGTACTGGGCTATTTAAATGTTGATACAATTACGAACTATATCCTTGCCAATTACACATTAGTTCATACTTTATAAATAATATGTGACATTTGTATGAGATAGAAGGCTGGGAAAGTTTGCCCAGATTAAAAAAAGGCTACCTTTTATTCATGTCATATCGAATAACGTTAATTTTTGGAAAACTATAGACCATGCTTTGAAAACATTTGGGGGGGGGGGGCAAGTGCCCCCGTGCTCCTATAGCGGGTACCTAATGGAGAAGAAGAACCTAATGTCATACAAAACACATTAGTAAGCTTTATAAATTGCACGACGCCATCGTCACTAACAACATAATTACGTCATTTCATGCGCTTCCACTGCCAGTTGACAACTCGGTAATAGCGTTATTTCAAGTTGCGCTCGAAACGGCATGTGCCCACATGACGTCATTTCTTTGTAGCCCGCCTCGTGCAGTCTAAAGCTCCCTCATTATTTTCGTGAAACACAAGAGATGGTGTTTCCCATTACCTTTCTACATATGCGTTTATGTTGTAAAAGTTCAACGGCATCGAGACCTTAGATACCAACAGGGGCTAAGATCGAGTTTTAGACGGTGAAGAGTGAAGTCATTTTTTCGACAGCCGGAACCATGGATCGTGTCTGCATGTATAGGTAATCAGATTTTTACGAAGGTGAGCGTACACGCAAAACATATCCATGTGGCAAGAGGCCATTAGCCAAATGCAGCACCTCTGCAGCTCTCTGTACCTCTCCCCAGAGTTGTTATCGCTACTTTATGTATTGAGCAAACAAGTTACAAATTAGTCCCCATTGGCTAAAACTTTCTTATCAATATGGTGCAAAGGGCACTGCCTGCTAACAATCAAGTCTATTGTGTGATGGATTAGATATGCACCACTGCCCAACTTTCAGAAATATACATTTCAAATTGACTAAGTATAAAAAACCCGCCGAGACAGCCAATTGACGGGACTTTAAGTTTCCAGAGGGTGCTGCAATTCATTAATGGGCTTTCTAGCACCATAGACAACTAAACACTGCACACGCACGAAAGGCTACTCAAAATGCGAAGGTACAGACAAATCATTAGTTTGGGATGAGGGAGTTCGATTCGTAATTTCAATAGTTAAATGTGCAAATAGTGAAGTGAACTGTTGAGAATGAAACACATGGGACACGGAGATATGCGTTACGTAGGGGAAAGCCGTGTAATTTGGACCCCCTAATTGCAAAGCCCCACAAAATCAGAGATAAGCGCAACAAACTGCTCTAAGGGGCACTATTGGTAGATTAATGGAATATTCTTTTTGTAGGAGATTAGAAACTCTCCTTACATTTTCCCAGGGAAAGTTATCGCTAAAAGTAGAAAATTTTGAAAGTGGTCCAATATACATCACCCATGTGTAATTTGAACCAACAAGGTGTGTAAAATGAACTACCTGCCGTGTAAAATGACCGGGCAAAATATTGCTGCAAAATTTCTCAAATCATCATGTGAATTGATAACAGAAACACTTCTCACACCCTTCCTGTCTTTTAGTGTTATATTTTAGGCCTAATTGATGTTATTTCCCCTTAAAATGACTTGCCCTTTGCTTGCCTTCCCCATCCCAAAGTCAGGCGCCGCAACGTACCAAGTAGGCACAGACCAAGTTTAGTAGTTGGCTCATGGCATGGAATTACGCATATGCCCAAACTTATTGCTAATACAAACTGCGAAGAGGAATGAAAGGGAGAGCAAATTCTTCTATGTAGGGTACTTCTACTGTCTATTCATTTCCATGTGTGTAATTAATTGAAGCACCCGGGCGCACATGTTTGTAAAAGTATGGACCGGTCCATTTTACACATCATATCATTTAATGTGAACGAGCTGTCCATATTACACACCATGGGTGGTTCAAATTACACGATGTTACTAATTTTACCCAAACTTCTCTAGCCTAGCCAAGTGTAGTTTTTACCGAAATGTAACAGCTCAGCACTCAATAGGAATTATTATATTTTGTCATAATCATTATGCCTTGGGGTGAACAAATCATTTCCGAGTAAAAACCCAACAAATGGTCAACTCGAAAATAAGATCAGTTCACCAGTTTTTAAAAAAAAAACCACACAGAATTGTGGAAATCACCTTAATCTCATCGACTGCGTAGTCAAACGTGAGTGTTCTGAGTTAGGTACCAATGACACATAAAAGTAAGATACCCTCTCCTTTTGTGTTGGAATAATGCCGGTGGTTCAATTTACACACCGGTCCAAATTACACGGCTTTCCCTGTTGAAAGGACTAGATTAGCGTTTCACGTTAGTACTTTAGGTTCAAAATGTCTTACTCGAAGCACAATACCTGTCACATGAATATCATGATATTGTATACTTACAACCTATTAGAAGGAAAAAACAATGTTGTCTTCTGCGACCCATGCCCCATGATTGATGCCCCTTGAAACGACGGTGACAACACCAAGCTATACACTCACTGATGTGAGTTCCCTGACGTGATGAATTGCAAACAGTATAGTTGTCGGCTCAGTACAATGATAACTTTATAAAAGAGTTGTCAATTGGTTTTTATTAAGAGTTTAGGAGAATTACTCTTTATGGGGACAAATATGAAATGGACCAAAGAGACGCAATACTACAGATCGAAACCTTGCTCCCAACTCGCAAAATTGTGACTCTTAATTAACAGTATTCCCAGTGCTAAAAACAGCTTTGACTAACCTTTTCTTTGCAACGTTAACATGACGTCCAGGCAGGTTACTGAATAACCTTGCACGGCAAAAATATCTTTACCCCCAAAAATCTTCTTATTTACGTCCCAGACCCCACCGGACCGATTCAGTATCCGCTATCAGGGTAAAACTCATCCACTCACTCACCTGATGTTATACGATTGATAGACTGGTGAGAGTTAACAGATTTTGACGTTAAAATAAATTCCATCCAGAAAATAAGGAAAAGAGATTGAAAAAGTAAGCACGGGACTTCCGTTCCCATATAGGGTAGCAACTTGAGTGGCGCATGCAATTAAGTTGGCCAAATCTCTGTATATACGGCGCTGCTGTGGTTTAGTTAGTTAGATCGTTAGACGGAGTTTTACGGCCCAGTTTCCAACCTATTGGCTCAAGTCGAACCGACCACGGCCTCTTTCCAGTTGTGGCTCACTGGCTTACTTTTCCTACCGCACTGCACACACACAATGGTCGTATAGGTTCCATTTTTAGAGCCTTTTGTATGACTCGACCAGGGAATCGAATCTGGGTCTTCCTCGTGAGGGGCAGATGTTCTACCGATTACAGGGTCTGAATCTGTCTAGCCCACGACAGCGCGTTTAAACGCGCTGCCGTGGGCTAGACAGATTCGAGCCCTGTAATTGGACTATCAGCAAACTCTTTTAACTCTCTCCCTGCTTTTTTCTCCAAGATTTTCCTTTTGTCGGCAGTCCTGGAACCAAGGAGTTGTTAAGAAAACTCCCTGCCGCGGCTTTCATAATCGAGCGAACTAGGTAGCTGATTCACCTCCTTAGTCAATCAAGAGAGTACACAAATTAATGTGAGGGTAGCATGACTGAAGAAAAAGTACAGAGGCAGCGGCGGCCGAGGGGGGGGGGGTTAGAGGGTTAAACTCCCCCCCCCCCCCCCGCTTTTCTGTCGTATGCATTCTGGACCGCCTAACTTGGCTGTTATATTGTTAAACATTTTCAGCCGTTTTGGGGATTATAAGCCCTCTCCACCTCCCCTCTTGATGAGAGAGTAACATTAAGACAGAAGCTTCTCTAAATATATTCTGCAGATTCTGTCCGAGCAAAATGTGCCAGCTTGATCTATTCGGTCCTATTCGCTCTCAGCAATGAACTTTTCACTATTTAATGATAACTTTCACTTCCAACCAAACTGTTTACTTTGTTCTTTCGTAATTTGAAAAAATCAGCTGACCTTATTTGCGAACTTTTAACCTGATGTATCTGTTCAAGTGTTCCATTGTCATGAGTTTGTTTGTTGAGATGGGGATAAGATTAGCCTCGTCTCCTAGGAATCTTTCTTCGAAAGTTTCAAGTATGGCTAACAAATTATTGACCAGAATGAAGTCAGCATATTTGGCAAACAAGTTGGCCCAATTCGCTTTTAACTGGCGAATCGATTTTGCGTTTCAAACGTGAAAGACGGGGGTTCCAGATTCCAGTTCCTTCATTGACATCGATTGTCGTGTAAGCAGTGATTGAAAATAATGCAGGCTACAAAGGATGGTTGAAACCACAGCAGGACAAACTGAGGCTGTTTTTTTTTTTTTTTTTTATTTTGGAAGAGCTTGTACCAATTGTATTTAAAACAAAGGTTGTAACGCCCTAGTGGCAATTGAGGCAGACATTTTACATCTTCACATCAATATTGTGTGAGGTCAAAATTTGTTGACACCTTGTTTGTAGTGAGCTCAGCAACTCATGATTCGCATGATTACTTTGACTTTCATACTTGTGAAGGAGAGATTAATGAAACAAATGTGTAATGAAACACGAGTGCTTATATATAGGCTATCGTTAATTGTAAAAGAGCTTGTATAAATTGTATCAATTTAACAAAGGTTGTAACACTGGTGGCAACTTAGGACGGATATTCCACACGCATCCTCACATCCGAATGCTTTGTGACGTCATATCACTGAAAAAATATTAGTGCCACTGCCTTCACTGTTAAGAATGAATGGAAACTTAAAAAAGGCTGTAAATTTACAGAACAAAAATGTATAAAGAGTTACACAAAAATTACGGAAAAGTTCTAGAAAACGCATACCAGATAATTGCTATAATCTTAGTTTATCTCTTAATTTTCTGTAAATATACAGCAACTTAGCTAGGCCTTTTTTTTAACAGTGTTGTGGTGAGTCATAATTTGCATGATTACTGTTAATTTCATACTAAGGGAGTAAGGGACGGGGGAGGGACAACATGAACCAAATCAATAAAGAAATAATGTTTCGATCTTCGGTCTCGTTCTTAAACTTTCCCTAGGCCTGAGTTACCTCTTCCTAAAAGTGCCATGGCTGTTGCCTTTGACCAGATAGTGGGCGTGTCTACCCTACAATTATAACGTCACGTGAAAGCAATCTATAAGCCTACTAGGTCAAAACAAAGATATTGTATTTGCGTCCCTCCGACCTGACGGCTGAACCGCCCTTATGTTTACCAATTTGACCTTGGACAAATGTTACCATTTCATTTCAAAAAAGTGGATACTTTTTTTTCTCTACTTTTTACCTGTTGTAAACATTAATTCTCTCTCTCCCATTTCAGCTATATAAATGTCACTACATTAAAGTGATAAGCTAAAGATAAGAGTGTCTTGCACCTTTTTTGCTCACATTTACTGTTTAATTGCTCGGAATGGAATAGCCAGGAGAGGGATTTTAGATAGGGGTTTAATGACATGCCAGCACGAATGTGTTGCAGAGTGTACACAAAGAAAAAAAACCGATGCAATGATGGGTTAAAAATTAACTTCAAGGATAAAAATTGGGTAAAACCTTTCTTAAATATCTGGACAAAAGGAAAAGCGGGAGTCATGTCAAAAACTTGTTGTATTACTTTCCTTGAGGAAACCAAGAATGGGAGAAGGATACCGCTGCTCTTGTTGCTCGAATAACGTTTTCAGTTTTAGCTGAGCACCAAGCACAATGGCAGTTGCTTCCGTTTTGAATATCTTCGGTATGACCCGGCTAGGAGTCAAACTACAGCCCTCTTTTATGCAAATCGGATGCTCTACCCACTTGACCATTCTGTCGGTCAGTTTTGTCAAGAAATCATAAAACTTATCGGTTGCACCTGGGAATTGTTGTAGAAGACATATTAATTTCTCCTGATTGCCCCAAGAAGCCACTCTTGCCAATCATACGTGACAGAACCGCAACGCGTCACATTACGCACGTTGGGTACTGCAAGCATTGGACCATAGGTCCACAAGCGTTTCTAGAAGTGGACCACGAAATGTTGAATACAACATAAAGAATTCATTTCAGTAACAAAGACAGATTATTTTTGTATAAAATATTTCAAGTCCTCAATCTTTTGAGTCTTTTACAATCCCTTGTTGGTACTTCAACTGGCCATTTGGTCCCTCTTGAGAAAACGAGCTGTTGAAGATACTGTTTTGACTTCTATCCTCAATAGTTGTAACTTGTGACTGTCTGACTCTTAAATAATGACCTTACTAGAAGTATGTACCTTCTACACTGTTTGCTGAAGACAGCTCAAGTGCTGGAGGCTATAAATGTATTCACGTAAAGGATTATCGATTGGGACCTTGGGTCAACACCCACTTATAAGACCCAGTTCATTTCGCCCCGTAATAGTTAAGGAATTTCCTTGAGGATCTATAGACAGTCGACTGTCACGGAAATGCATTTCGTGATCACCTTTGGAGCAATTTTCTGCCTTCTTTTGCCAGGTAATTCAATTAGGATTCGCATTAGAAGTAAACTTTAAGTGTTTTCTTTGCTGATACTTAAACGGTTTTAAATTCGGAGCGTACATTGCTATTTTCATACACAGGCAAAATTGAAACTAAAGAAACGGTCTTCATCATTATCGATAGTTTAAAACTAACTTAGTTTATAAAACACAGGGATTTTCTGATTCTGGTTGTAGGAGGATGACTTGTAGCAAAATACACGCTACCGTTGTAAGGTCCGTAATAGTTTTTGTTCGCTATAATTTACTGTGCCCAAGTTACTTACTGAATCTTTTTGATGTGTTTTTACTGTGAACAAATAATATACTGCCGAAAAGACCCTCGGCATCAAACTCGCATGTTAGTCTTACAAGAAATTGGATTTCGAACACCCTTTTATCGCCTCAAATTTATATTAAGGAGTCATCGTGTCTGCTGGTAATAAAATCACTGTGTTTGAAGAGCCATTCGGACTATCTTTCCCCAGTTCGAAAAGGCACATTTCGTGTAAACCAAAATTGCGACCCAAAATTAAAGAACACGCTTAGCAGACATGTCAACTATCATTGCCATCTATTTTGCTCACGATGTTTGGTGTTGCAGTTTTCTTATTTACTGTTATGATTACGACCATCTTCATATAATTATGAGACAAACCGAATTTACATTTCAAAGGGAGAGTTTATACATCAGTACTTTCTCTGTGCTAGGTCGTCAAGATCAAAGAATTGAATTGGAAGATAAAGTAACAGAGCTATCCGAGTAGAAGAGATCAAGTTTCAGAGAAAAAGATGTCTGGACAGGCTTAGGGCAAATGATCAAAATAATTAATGAATTTGGTCATAATATTAGCTGCATATCAACCGGACTCACAGTCAGATTTACAACTGCTTTAGTATCACATCTGTGAAAACAATTTGGCGTGGGAATAGTCTAAGCAAAGATTTTGAATAGTCTCTTTTGAGAACGCCCTTTTCTAGCCTCAGAAATTTTCATCCTTGTATAAAATTTACTGTAGCAAATTTCCCTGCAAAATTGTCACGTTTAAAGCGCGCCCTCGATTTTCTTAATTTGTATGCAAATGCTCAGTAACGTCTTCACCAAGACTGGGTTGGAAAAACCCTTGTCCCAGCAACTCGCTGTATCACCAAAGAAAGTCCAAAAATTTAATGGAAACAAAAAGTTTCGTTTTAAAGAAAAGATAATGTTTCGATCGTTCGTTAAATTCAGGAAACTTCAGTGCAAAAATTTACGCCAGTGGAAATCTCAAAAATTTGGGTTCTCAGCTAATTAATTTTGACATATACCGCCTACAACTTGGAACTTTTTTTATTCCGGAAAACGTAGTGTTTTTTTTTTTTTTTTAAGATGTCATGCACCTACGTACCGCGTTTTTACTGTCATAAAAGCCGGCAGTGGCGGCACCAAGATGGGGGGGGGGTTCGGGGCATTCGCTCCCCCAGTCAGACCCTTTCCCCTCAGTTGCCCCCAGTCACCCCCGGAACAGTGGTCTAACAAGAGTGTCTAGCTCGGTTCGGAATGACACAAACAGGACCGGAAAACCTTTAGGTTTGGGAGAATGACATGGACCGAGTTATTTGGTGGAGTAGAGAAGAAAAGGTTAGGTTAGATGGACTTTTACTGCCCAGTTTTCAACCTGTTGGTTTAAGTCGAGCCGGCCACGGCCTTTTTTCCAGCTGAGAAGAAGAAAATGGCCTAATACATTAAAATCATTTGGAATTTTTGCATTGGATTGTGCATGATGAACCAAAGTATATCTACCCCGAGACTTATTTTCCCCCTATAAAGATATGCTAAAACCGCGGAGCTTCCGGGGATTCGCAACCTGGACGCCCCAAGGGGCTTTGCCCCTGGAACCCACCAGGGACCCTAAGGCGGACCTCTTGACCGCACACGTTACAGCTCGCTCTTCGCGCGAAATGTTTTTGTCCCCAGCATTTTCTTTTGCCCTCCATTCGCCCCCACTTTTTTATCCTAATGCAGCTACTGATAAAGAGCTTTCATTTTACAATAAAACAATTGTTACTTGGCCCCAGTGTGCTGTCGTGCGCGTATCGGTAACAAATCTACTGCGCATGGTCAGTATTATCCAGTGAACCAAATTTAAAGGCGAGGACGTCACGTGCACGACTTCTGTAGAGACTTTGCAAATACGTCATTGATCCGCAATGCTCGTAACCAATCATGCCAAATACACATGGTTTTGTGCTGACATTGCATATTCTGAACGGTGGTGTGTATACATTCATCCAGCAAGGGTTTCGAGTATGTTCTACTACATAGTTACATGTTATCCAACAAGGCCGCAGGGAGTATTATGACGTCAAACGAAAAGCCTCTATTACTGATTACTTGGGACGACAATAAAGGTTCACTGTACTCTAAAAACATATCAGTTTCATGAAAACTGTACCAACAGCTCGAGCCAAATTCAATGGAGTCGATAAAACATTATTATGATCATTATTTGACCCAGTTACTGGTGTTGATTTCCTCCTGACCCACATTTCGGTTCAATTGACCCAAGCGCTTTTACAGTGTGTCCCTCCCCGTGTGGATTTGGGTTGTAGAATATGCCTACTGTCTTCCTTGTCTGCGGTTAGGTGCGACTAAAGGGAGGGGGAACTTGAAACCGTTTGTAGGGATACCGTTCTTATAACCCAACTTGAACATGTATCCCGGTTGAACTTTATACCTTTCATCTCACTGACACTTTATACGGTAATAAATTCGTGTTGACATACTGTTGGAAACCATCTAACTACTCCTACGGGCTCATTCATATTTACTAACACAGGTTGTCAAGGCTGCCTGACAAAAAAAAATTGTAAGTTGGGCTTCAATTTTCGCACAATTAAATATAGATTCTATTTCTTTATATTTTCAATTACGAGATCTCTTCATGCGCGAAACCGAACATGCTCTATGCCAGCTGATAACAACCTGTGACGTAACTGTGAATGTTCTTACCGCGGACTTCCTACATACATGGGGAGGAGCAGGTAACGCGTGCGTCCTATCCGCAGATTGTCACCACCGACTGGGACAAAAGAGGCCCACTAACATGGCCGCCGTGAAGCTGTAATTTGTATGGTTTGACGACGACTCTGTAATATTTTGAACAAAAGTTAAACTTGAATGACAAACATTACCATTTCACTGCAATACGTGTAGTGATTTGGACCTACGTCTATCTTAACAATGTGGATATCCAAGCTCATAAAATGTATTTGTTATAGCCTATACTTCGGGGCAAACGTGCATGAAATGCACCTTGTTTTCATCCAGTTATATGCGACACACGGCAATTCATTTGCGTAACTTGACTTATTGAAAACGTCAGGGAGCTGTTACTACCCTGCTGTTCAGAATGCTTCAAAGATTAACGCTCAGTTGCTCACTTTTCATTAGTACAACAACATTTCATTTCGATATCGAATTTATGCGTTGTCGTTCTGCTATCTATATAAATAAGAGGTAATATTATGTCATTTTCCTTACGATTAACCAGCAGACGTAACAGCGAGATATCCTAAAGGAAATGAGGGCGCCCTTCGTGATTATCTCTTCAACCATGCCAACTATTCTAAAAAAGAAAGACCAGTGTTTGATTACAAACAGACCGTTTATGTCAGACTAGCGATGCAGTTTTACGCTATGCTGGACCTTGTAAGTTGAAGAATATTGATTGATTGATTGAACTGATCTATTGATTTTATTCGTTCTGTAGAAGTTGTAGTTCTAAAATTTACATACAAAATGTAAACACTATCAAGAATAGCACATTAAAGTGATAGAATTAAATTTATTTTCAATGCTGTCCTTTGAAGGTAAATAACTTTTGTTAAGAGTAAAAATAGGAACTAAGAAGAAGTACAGAAAATGATTATATCAATTGCCCAAAACACGGCATGAGAAAAATTAAAGTAAAACGAAATTATAACAAAATAAGCATAGATAATATCACTCACACGATTTTACGTCAGTCCTCTTGAAACTTATTGTATTATTGTACAATTTAATAAAAGGAAAAGCCAGTATTCCATAAAATTTGTATTGATCCCCAAAACAACTTAACAATTCCTGACAAAGTCAAATGAAAAAAATCCTTTTTTCTCTCTCAAGTTGTTTAAGGTGATTACGCCAGGAGTACACTATTGAAATGAAGAAAACTGTCTTGACATTTTTCAAAGGTTTTAGAAAATTGTACAAGTTAGTATGGTGAAGATGGGTATGTCCTCAGAAAATTGACTCTTTTAAAAAAAAGCAATTACAAAGAATTGTGGGATATAATCTTTGGCATGTCTTAAATCGGCAATGACATTCCACCATGGGAAAAATATGCACAACAATATTCTATTCGGGTGGGAGGGTGGGCCGTGGCCGCCGTTGGGGAACACTGGCCCACGGTCGAGAAAGGTCGAAGGTTTTGCCAGGAAGGCCTTAAATTTAAAATTTAAAAAAAAAAATCTACAAGGACTGAAGTTACTGGATGTGTGATCTTGGACATAAATGTTTTTAATGCTATTTTAATACATATTGGAATCTATTTTCAATCACTTTTTCTAAGCTCTGTTATACCTCATTCCATGTACCCTGTGCTATCCCCGTGAAAAACATAAAGGACTGAAGTTACTGGATGGATGATTATGAACTATTCTTTTTCTTTTGTAACGCTATTTTAATGCAAATCTGAATAGGTTTTAATCACCTCTTACTAGCTCTGCTATCCCTCATCTCATCTTCAATCCGTGCGTGAAAGGTCATGCCCCCGTCGGGGTAGGATGCCCTCCCCCTGTTGTTGAGAAAATTTTATTTCGTCAGGGAGCCTTCATATTAAGGCCCACGTAAAAGATTTGGGTCTGATAAACTTCAGTCACTTGGACGATCTCCTTGATTTTGCGTTCTAGAAAAACATATTCTTCCAGGTCTTCGAGGAAACTCACAATTCCGAATTTTCTTTACAAAAACGGACGAGCGGTTGTTTATGTGCATGCAGTGTCAATGGTTTGCAATCTGGACTGCCCTGACAACCGACAACGGTGATGAAAATCGGCTAGACCATTTTCAGTAATACACATATAATGATATTAATTGTAATGTGAAAATGTCTCCCCATACGTCTGGCTGAAATTTCATTTGAAGCCATCTTGTAACGTGACATATTTCCAAAGAAACGCCATTAAATTGTTCATGCAATTAAACTCTTATTATATACTGATTAAATTTGTCAGGTATTCCCCCTTTTTAGCACCAGCACTGGTATATACAACAACGAATGTAAAGTAATGTATGTATTTTCCAATTTTCTGTTACAGAATGAACGCGATCAAATCATTACAACTGCATCCTGGGTTACTCTGGTAAGATTATTTCAACGTATGCATCATATCGGCTGTTGCGTGTTCAGAAATAGTTAGGTGATTTCCCCCGAGTGACATGCGTCGGAAAATTTTCTCTATTGAAACTGGCTTAATGCAAAATGGCGTCTCCCGAAGACCAATACGAAGCTAGATAGTGTATTATTGGGGATGTGAGAAATTGCTATTTGTTTAGTGTTAAGCCGCTGTCACACTACAACAATTTCGGATCGGTTCCGATACGATTTTTGTGAGGTTTTTGTTAAAATCTTTTCCATTTTTGGTTCCGAAAGAGCCAAAAATTTATGCTAAGTTTCTTGACAGCATATCGATCACAGATTTTATCGGACCACGCTGTGCGATGAAAAATGTATGTCGGTGGGGCTTCACGAAAATAAAAGCTGGCATTTTATTATTCATAGACATCAGATGCAACTCATACATTTGCACTGGGTGACATTTCTTGTGTTATTTTTTCGAAAAAAGATGGAGAAATCGGATCGGAATCCGATCCGATTTCGTTTTAGTGTGACTGCGGCTCTGACCAAATATTTGAAAAGGAAAGTATTCTGGAATGGCCAACAGAGAGTTCTCAATGTCTGCTTGTTGGCTGCCAAAGGAGAGGGATCTGAGGGCAGGGGATGCCTCTCCTTCTCTTTTGGAAATTTTTGCTTTTTAAGAGAGATGAGATACAAAATAGCGATACATTTGAAACATTTTAAATAATATTTTACACAAGCTTGACGGCCAGTAGCAGATGCGTAGCTTATGCTCCCTCAGACACGATCTGGCTATATCCATTTAGTTGATTCCCTAGGAAAATCAGGTTTTCTCTGACCACATGTTAAAGTGAGGGGCATGGCCGTATGTCTACATGCGCCTATGCCTCTACTGCCCCGGCCCCTGGATTATCAGGCTATATTCCGAGTTAATCCCGATTCCTTTCACTATCGTTGACGTACCCCCCCCCTCCCCCCCCCCCAAAAAAAATCTAAAATATCTTGGAAGTATAAAATCAAATATCCCAAGAAGTAATATAGGAACATTACCGAAAAATTAATCCCCAAAATTACTTTTAAATGAAGATATAAAACGTATAAGGACTAATATTTTTAAAAGTAGCCCAACGCAGAAAGTATAATCATCTCGTTTTTATGAATTATTTATATAAGCTATTTTGAAAGTGCGCCACTACCCTAATCCTTTAATTTTTGTTTATCTAGGATTGGCAAGACGAACGACTTACCTGGGATCCATCTGAATTTGATGGGGTTGATTTGCTCACTTTACACCCAGACGAAGTATGGACTCCAAAAGTGTTTCTAGCTAATTCGTAAGTGATATCAAAATATTCTCACTTCTTTTGAGAGGAAACAGGAATGATGTCACCAGTGACGTAATTTTTTAAGCAATCTTCTGAAACTTTTCTGAGAACATGAACGTCTATAAACGAGCTGTAGGGCACATCTCGGAGAAAACAAACCGAGCTCAGAACATAGTGTACGGCCTTAAATAATAAATCTAATAATAAATTGGAGTGTTTAGCGAAACTTTAAACTTCTAATAAAACGTTAACAGGGAGAACAACAGATAAAAAGTTTTAGGAAAAATCATGCAAAAATAAAGTAATAAAATGACGCACGCAAGTCACGTTCTTTGTGGGCCTATGATAAAGGATCAAGTTACGATACGACTGGTTATACACGGAAGGTGGGAAACGAGAACTTCTGTTCTTTGAGAAAAATAGAAAATGTCATATTCTTTATTAACTCTACCTTGAATGTTCATGGCAAGGTTTGAGTCTGTTAATTTTATTTTTATTTTACTAAACTTTTATATTTGATTTTTTTAATTTTCCCATTCAACATTTAGATTCAGTAGCACAGCTCTTGGTGTGGTCTCGTCTGATCGAGGAGCTATTCTTCTTACGTCTGACGGGGAAGTTAATTACGGTTCTCCCTTTGTTCAATCCACATCATGCCCAATATCGTAAGTAATTCATCAGAACAGTCACTTTATAACGTATTTGCAGTGTTATTAAATGCAATAAGGAATTGTGAAAGAACCATTTAATTTTTAATGGCTAATTCTCTCACCTCCAAAAATAAAAATAAAGCAAAAAAAAAAATAATAAAAAATAAATAAATAAAATAAAATGTAGAAAGCGACGAAGCTCATACTACACAGACTGTTATGTGATGGTAGCGTTTTAATTACACAGTGGGATGTTGTTTACTAACAATGAAGCAATAAAATGAGATTGTGTGCGGATGAGGATGAGATTTAGACAGTGGGGGCGAGGCTTGATTACGAGAATTGGAATTGTTTGTTGTGGTGAGAGGATTAGATCTTTAATTTAAAGTGTACCTCAAGTCAAAAAATTCAAAAATATATATTGAAGAGCATGAAAAATGAATTCTAACAGTCCAACTCTCATCCTCATATGACATTCCTGAGTTTGAGATATAAAATTTTGAAGTTTATTCACTTGAAACAAATTGGTCGATTGCGCAATAATTTTCGACTTTCTTGTTGTACAACTCACATTTAATGCTTTATTTCCCTTTAAATATAAAAAATGTTTTATGACCTTGAACACTTCCTGTTTGCTTGCATAGCATGATGCACAACAAGGACTTAATTAATTACATCACCTCATAAGAGTAAGAGTGCTATCACACCTTGGTACAAGGTGCAGTAACGTTCGGAAAAACAAAGAAATACAAAGATTGTAATTTGAGTAGTACAAGAATGACATCACAAATTATTGCGCAATGTACCATTTTAATTTGAGTGAATAAACTTCAACATTTTATATCTCAGCTCAGGAATGTCCTATGAAGATGGGAGTTGGACTGTTAGAATTCATTTTACATTGTCTTTAATATACATTTTTGAATTTTTTGACGTGAGGTACACTTTATTAAAGAAACCTTATCTGTTTCACTTGTGACAGCTTTCAGTTGATCTCAGCTTTTTAAAATCCATATGCAATTTCTTCGAAGTTGGGTAAACTCAATATTTAACTTAACCTGTTGACATTTAGTCAAGAAATGATCCCCTTTCCCATCTGTACACTTTTAGTGAAGACGACCAGGGAGGTGTTATTAGTAACACCTCTGGTGTTATAAGTAACACCTCCCTGATCACACAACTTTATGTGCGTGTTTTTTACTTGTATTCTTATTCCAGAAGAGTGGATAGACAGGGACGTGGGATTTTGAGAATTTTAAGATTATTTCTTATTTACATAATTTTAAAGGGGCCATGCTCACTGTTTAACAAAAAAATCCTTACTGGCTAACGGTAGCCCTGATAACCTAAACCCTAACCCTAACAAAGAATACAATCGATACGATACAATGGCAACAACCAATCAATAAACACCCTGTTAAACAGTGTTGTAGCAAGTCACGACTCAGTCACTTCCTCTCAAAATGGTAGTGACTCGATAGAATTCAGGAGTAATTTCCTCATTGAAGTATTACAGTGACTCGAGTCAATGACTCGACTCGAGTCACTTTAAAGTTTGAAAACTGGAGACTAATCTAGTGACTCGATTACAACACTGGTGTTAAACAGTGCGCATCTATAATTTTTAAAAATGTGCCTTGCAGCTTTGTTGTTCTCAAAATTAAAATAACTGATGAATTGATCTTTTCCACATAACAGAGTAAGAAACTATTTTGTTTTTATCTGTGATGTGTGAAATCCTTGAACAAAATGAATATGAGAAGGATTAATTTTCATCAATAGGACGGTATACATCTTTGAAATATTAGTTTTACTCTTGGCGATTGAGAAATAACCCGAATTCCCAAAGGATATTTTTAACGGAAAGAATAGTCATCCAAATTTTGATAAGTGTAGTAGTCTGTTGTGTTTCATGGCTGGCTTTTGAGTTAGTCAATTAGGTGGTTAGACGGAGTTATACGGCCCAGTTTTCAACCTGTGGTGCCCATCAGTCGTCTCGATTTTATTGTCTACATGCAACTAGGTTCACATCCACTGAAATTGAGGGAATCAAGAGGTATTTCAGTGTACCAATCATCCATGATACAGGTTAGCAAAGAATTTGAAAGATTATAGGTGGTGAATCAAAACATCACTCTACTTGTCGTTAAAGGACCGGAAACAACACGTAATACATGTAATTGACAAACATGTAATACACGGTAATCGACAAACATGTAATACATGTAATTGATTTTTAGATGAACAACACTGTATAGAGTACTCCATGTTCTACCTGGCAGATAGTCATTATGTACTAAATACTATCCGACGCTTATGCGGAGCAAACATGTTTACAAGAGAGGCTGCTATGAAGGGCTTAAAATACTGTGGTGCCAATGGGTCAATTCTTGTGAAAAAATTAATATTGTGCGGGTTTGCTGAAATGGTGTAGTTTAAGGTGAAAAGGATTTTTTGTTGATTTTCAAATGTCACTGTTTTCTGTTTATAGCTTGAAGTCCCTCTGAAGAGAACGTAAGAATAGAAACACTCCACTCTAGTTAAAGTGTACCTCAAGTCAAAAAATTTAAAAACACATTTATTTAAGAGCATGAAAAATAAATTCTAATAGTCTAACTCCCATCTTCATAGCACATTCCTGAACTGAAATATAAAACGTTGAATTTTATTCACTGAAAACACATTGGTCCATTGCACAATAAATTGTGACTTCCTTGTTGTGTCACTCACATTACATGCTTTGCTTCCCTTTAAAATTGAAAATGTTTTCATGACCTAGAACACTTCCTGTTTGCTTGCATAGCATGTTGCACAGAGAGGCCTTAAATTATTACATCACCTCATAAAAGAAAGAGTGATATCGCACCTTCGTACAAGGTCCAGTAACATTCAGAAAAACAAAGAGACACAAAGATTGTAATTTTAGTAGTACAAGAATGACATCACAAATTATTGCCTAATATGCCTTTTTCATTTGAGTGAATAAACCTCCACATTTTATGTCTCAGCTCAGGAAAGTCTAAGGAAGATGGGTTTTAAACTGTTAGAATTCATTTTTCATGGTCTTTAATATATATTTTTGAATATTTTTACTTGAGGTACACTTTAATGTAGCCCCCATTTAATTAATCAAAGAATTGTCCTTTCTTTCCTTTTACAGAATCCAGTATTTTCCATTTGACACTCAAGCCTGTCCTTTCAGTTTCTTTCCCGAAAATAATATCGTAGAACAAATGTTTCTCTATGCGGCACCAACACGGACCCCTTCCACGCTGGACAGTTCAGAATGGGATTTGCTCAACGTGTCTAACTTTAACTATCAGTTCGCCGTTCCTAATTTGATATCAAATCGAGCTTTTAGTAACTACAGTGCGGGTGAAGTTTGTGTATTCCTCAAACGGGACCCGGGGTATTATATTTCTACACTAATCGTACCCTCTACATTTTTATGCCTGATGTCTATTATGACCTTCCTTACACCCCCTGATAGTGGGGAGAGATTATCACTTGGAATATCGATGGTCCTTGGTTTGACAGTGTTCCAGATATTGGTTGCTGATACTTTACCAACTGCCAGCAAGGACTCCCCGATCTTAGGCAATTACCTTACATACAATTTCGTCATCTGTTGCTTGTCTGTGCCTTTCTCCTTGGCCAATATCAACGTTGCTTTGGGAGATACCCGGCCAAGGATTCTACAATTTGCTTGGGCTAGGGGTCTTCTGATGTTTTATGTGCCCAGATTGCTCTTGGTCCCGACCTACAGAGAGAGGATTAGAAATGAAATCGTCGAAGTTGAAGCTTTTACGGAAGAAAACGAAATTAGAGTAACATCAGTGGAAGACTTTACAAATGAGAATAAAATTGAACCAAAAGAGGTCGCTCCTCCTGTAAAGGAAACGTTAAGCATTGCTGAGAGAGTAAGTCATATAATAAATGATAAATAGTGGAAAATATTTAGAAATTAATAACGTCTGAAAAAAGTGTAGTCTATGCACTAGCGTAAACATACTTTTCCATTGTAGTGGTGGTGGTGGTTGGGTGTGGGGGTCGGGTGTGTTGGGGCCATGGGAGGGAGGGGGGTGAAGGGGAAAGCAAAACGTTAAGAGGCAGAAATGACACAGCATAAGAGGAGCTCTACCATCACTTGGCTTTTCAGATTGCCGGAAAATGCACTTGAGGTCTCTTTTATCTCACGAAAAAATTCATACTTTTAAGTTGTGATGGTGAGGTTTTTGTCTTTTTCACCTATTTCCAGTAATTGTTTTACCTCCAAATTCCTTTGGTACGGTGCAGCAAGCTGGAGAGACATTTGACAACCCTGCCCTCCTCTGATTACGCCACTGAGTCTATGCCATATATCTTAATTGCATGTTCAGTTGCACATGTATATATAAAGTTATATAAAGCTCAATAACACATTGCGCTCAAGTATTAGTAAAGTTTCCATCTGTCCATTAAAGATCGTAACGTTATAAAATATTATTGACATCAAAAGATAATTGATCACTGGCAAGTGGGCCAGGCAAGTGAATTTGCCAAACAGTGATATTACTAATGCATTCTTGAATATTCAAATCTCTTTTTTAGTTAAGATTGACATAAGCTTTAAACAAAGGGTCTCATTTAAACACTTTTCATACAACGTCGTAATAATTCCTGACGGCCATGTTGGAGTAAATGTAACTACGTAGTAGACCGCGCCTGCTCGATGATGTGTACATATCGGGTATACCACTTAGCACATTGTGCCGTGCATTCAGTACAAAGCCATGTGCACTGGACATGAGTGTTCTACTAGCATGACGGATGAATGAAGTAGCTGCAAAGCCTCTACATGTTTCATAAGTGCCACAGATTTTACAATAACTGACAAATAAAAATGGGTGCAACTTGGCATAATGGAATTCACCCTGAAAACGTCACTGCCGAGTAAAGATATATAGTGTGATGTTGATTTATGGCCTAGTTTCGAACCACTTGGTTCAAGTCGAGCCGGCACGGCTTTTTCCAGTTGTTACATACCGGAAAAAGGTAAAACAGCTTAACACCTTGTAATCTGGAAATAAGGCGATCACCAATTTAAATTCGTAGTTAGTGTGATAGCTCCCTGCATTCATATCCTGGGAAATATATCGCTTCTAAAATGTAACAATATGGTTTAAAAATAAAAAGTAAATAGCTTTACTTGTTATCAAATCATTTGTGCTCAGTAATAAGCCGTAGTAATAGTTTTATCTTCTGAAACAATTTGCACGAGAAGATAAGTTAACTGCTAACAAAAGTCATAAAACGGTTTCAAGAATCGGCTGAATAATATTTGACTAATATTTGATTTATTGAAAAAATTTTCTCAGCTATATATATCCTCATAATACTGAGCCAATTTCTGTAAAATTAAAGTCAGATATCATCATAAATTATTGAAATATGTAAGATTAGCAATTGAGCTGTAGAGCAGTATTTAACAAACTAAAACTGAGCCGTTGGTTACTTCTAATATCACGTAACTATTATATCTTTTTTTTTACAGACAAAAATTGAATCCCGAACTCTTTCTACAGTGATGGACAGAGTAGGTCTGCTTGCAATTCTCATTTTATTTTTCGTTTTGGTTGGATATACATTCTTCGCTTTCAGGTCTCAGCCACAAGTTTATTTCAACTGGTGCACAGTCAGCTACTAAGTTATACACTGTTAAAAGTGGAACAGATATGCGATATCTGATACAGAATTATATGAACCCAAAATAAAGAAATACAAAGCGGAGACTGAAACCGTGCGCTGTAGACAATTAAAACAAATTGGCAAGATTTTCTTTCGTTTTCATTATTAATTTCTTAAGTTTGTGTTCTTTAAATATAACATTTTTTTACGTTGTGCTTTTACCTCTTCAAATACACATTGTCGTGTGATTCACACTGAAGGCCTCATTGGTATAAAAAAATTCGAAGTCCTAAGAAACGGTAACCGTACGGGACGGAGACTGCACCCCCAAGCCCATTGGCCCAAACCTTGCTGAATCGTGCAGACTTCGTGCCTCAGTCGGGAAGAGATTGTGCCCTGATTGGGATCTGGCGTCGTGGAAAAGATCGCCCCCTCTTTGAGAAAAAGAGTCAGGTACGGCCTTGTCGGAAGCTCAAAGGTTTTAGCATATCTCTGGGTAAAACATTAAGCTGCATAGGATAGGTATATTACGGAACGTATCCATCGTCAAATGCAATTATTTCAACTGTTTTAAATTTATTAGTCTATCCTGTAGTTTCAGGATATAAATTGGAAAGAGACTTAATAACTAATAACAAGAAATCAGTTGGGACTTGTGAAGCATTTGCTAAATAATCGAAGTAAATATTGTCGCCTTATACTGTAGGTACATATAATAGTGTAACCGTTGCAAATGTCCTTGATGATTTACCTACAGACCTAATGTGGGATCTGTTCTAGTACGAATGTAGTCACAAGTGAGCAATAATCTGTGACTAAGTGAGGTGAGTGCTGCTGGTTTGTTTTTACGGATACGGTTCTGGAAGCAGGAAGAGCGTATGCAAGCAACTCATGAGAAAATCTGTCCGCTTGAAAAACGGCGGAACGAACTGGCCGATCAGGGAACGAAGTGGCCGATTTTTTGACGTCATTTAACCACAAAAGTTGTTTGCTTTGTCGGCGAAAATATTTACTCTGCACGAAAGACAAGAACCGACCATTGTTCTGTTAGAGTTTTGGTGCTAAAAAATTTCTATAATTCCACCAAACCTGGACCGATTTTTCTGGTTTAAAATTCGTTTTAATGTCAACTTATCCATGAAGTTCAGTTTATCGTATAATTCTCTATAACTCTGAAAATAACGTCATTATGCTTCGAGCCACTTTTTGTCCACTGCAAGTGAGGTAACCGCAAAAATGTGACATCTGGAGATATGGTCCCCAAAACAGGCGAAGGCAATTTTGTCTTTCCTTCAAGGGGACGAAATCTGTAATGTAAATCGAAAGCCTATGGGCGATGACTGCACAGAATTTAGAAATATTGGTCACAGGCTAACGGGCCAGTGGGTAGCATAGAAATAGCCATTAGATAGACTTGCCCTGCTGCGAAAAGTTTTAATGATAGAAAGTTAAAAGTGTGGCCTACATAGTTTTACTTTGAAAAGTTTGGGAATAGTCAGTCCAACCTTTAAGAAGGATTATTTGTGAACCACTTTGCCTAGAAGACTTCCATATAATAAGACCACTGTAATCTGGTAGCTCGGTGGAAGGAGGGGACAACCGGGACAAAGGTTCTTACGGGGTGCAAATATGTCCCCATACCCAACCTGGTGTCGCTTCTGGCGACTCCTAATATACAGCTGTCCATTTTATATATCACAAAACAAAATGTCACATAACCTTACACATTGGAGTTCACCCAGTATAAAAAACCCTGGGTGTAGCCGGAATGACTATGTGCAATACAGATCGAGATCGTTTCTCAGCCTTTCAGGTCGAGTAATGTTTTACCCTCTGGTTCTCGCTCTAATTTATTGATTTTTTTCCGGTCACTCGTGCGACAATGTCAAGTCGTATGAGACTGGCCGGTTATGCTACTGCTTGCAACTTTTTGCAAAAAGTTGCAAAGGTTTACGCACTTTGCGACTCTTCGTTATAATATCGTCACAGCCTGGAGTTAAAGCGAATCGAGTCGCATAGTGCGGATGGGAATTTACAGCCGCGGCAGTGCTTACGATGTACACACATACTGCAGTAAGATAATGACAAACGTTTCTTCTCCGTTTCTAAAGACATATCTGTAAAAATTCATTGAAGGGTGAACTAATTGGCAAAGGAGTTTTACCTAATGCCATTGTGACATAAAACAGGACTGAAAACATCAATGCGGTGACGATTTTGGGCCGATACACACTGTTTAACAAGGAATTTCTTAAACGGCTATTGGTAGCGCCAATTCATAATTCTCTAACCCTAATAAGGGAATACAACCTCTGCAATACAATGGCAACAGTCAATCAGGAAGTTCTTCGTTAAAAGTGCGAACCAGCTCAAGATTTTAGCTTAGGCTGCCCTGCATCCCCAAACTTTAAAGGCCCAGTTCTCTTACCCAAACAGCACCGATTCTCCTTACCCTCTTACGTAAGCCCCTCCCACAATTGGCTGAAATTCATCCTTATCCAGTCAAAATCCAGTTTATTGCTTCGGGTGACTATGGAAAAGCTTTATGTCACAATCGAAACACTCTTAGTACAGTTCATGCTGTGTGATATAAGCTTCGGTAATCTGCATTGTTTGAATTAACAGTCAATCAAAAAGGTGGGCCAATGGAGAGTTTCTGTACCCCCGTACAAGAAGTGTAGTCTGGGGTGAGAGGATTGGCCCTTTAAGGTATTGCTTAAATCATGGAGGTATTATCCCCATGCTTAAATTGGCATTGTAGGTCATTTGCTTGCCACAATCGTTATTGTATCGTACGGTTTGGTATGGTATGGTATCGTACATCGTATTGTATTCGTTGCCTTGTGCAATTGGGGTCTAGGTATTCACAAAAATACTGAAATTAACATAAGTTTTAAAATTATGTTTCTTCTTAAGGTTTGAGATGAACGATTCATTGTTGTTCTTCCCATGATTCTTTTAGAGAAATAATATTCTCTCAAGCTTTACGTAATGAGAATGATCACTGCAATAAAAACTAAGAAAGGTAATCAAATTTGAAAGCATACAAGTTCAGACGATATGTCACGCTTTTGCAGTTCTTGTAGTAGTTTTGTTATAATGAACGTAAACGGGTTCTAGACATTGCGTCCTGAATAACTATGTAAAGCAGTATCGGTACCATGAAGTCGCCACTCAGCTCATCTTAGTTTTTTGGTGGCTTGAACAATTCAATACTTTGCACCTGCTTTACATGTATGAGGTATGATTTCTTCCCCTCAATCCAAATACAAACGTAAATTATTTTCTTTCTTGGTAGAAATCGTCAAAAAATTGAAATAATTTCCGTCATCATTTGCACATATGTGGGACCCAATTGCATCTATAGTCTTTCAATTATCAAAACCAAAATGATCCAAACGCTGTAACCGTCCACTGAGACCCCTCTAAAATATTAGTCAAAAGCAACAAAACCAGTCAATCAGTCAATTTCGAACTACTTTCTTCAAGGGGAGGTTCTTTTCTCTGGCTAAAAGCTTGATTAAGCATTTATCTCCTTTGTAAGGGACTAGAGCGCCGGACAAGGAAGAGATCTTAATGAATTCGTGGTTACATTTAATATACTAACATCAACAACTAGGATAAATAATTGACCAAATGACCAAACATTGTTTCCAGGACATAAATGTGATTGGGGACCATTAGAACACTTGGGTCTAACGTTGCACAGATATTACCTGATTCACAACAGGAAAGTATAACATTCTGCCCAAAATTTGGCAGAACTTTCAAGAAATTAATTCCAATAATAAAGACAAGTAAATATCGCTCATTGCGGTGGGATTATTTTCCCAAGTTGTTTTTTCAGTTTCCATAAAAATAATGACAAAAGTATAAAGCATGTTGACTTGGGTTTCAAGATCTCTATTCCATCAGTTCTCAGTTGGCTGTAATTTAGGCACCATAAATGAATGAACACCGTCCTTGAAAAGAGCCGATACATATCTTCGGGTTTGTAGTATTTTAAAAAAATTGGGCAAATTTTGCCCAACTTTTTGACCAACACTGGGCATCTATTCAACAACCTAAACAGTTGGGCAAAACTTTAACCAACCAATTTGGTAAAGTTTGAACCCAACTGTTTGGTAAATTAGCACATAAAAACATACCCACTTGTTGGGCACTTCTTTTATTAAGCTGTTAGGTAAATGCATTAACCAAATGTTCGTTACATGTTAATCATCTTTTCCTTAAACGTTGGTGCTTTCTTTACATGTTAAGTTGTAGGTTATGGCAGGGAGCTGCCACTGCAGCTCCCTGGTTATGGCAACCCATCGGTCCCGGTTAAAAAACCCTGGCTTAATAACCTATTTGGTTTGTCACTGAGTTTCGTATAGGTACGTCCAAAACTATCATTTTTAAAAGGCACTGTATTTTTAAAAGGCACTGTATTTTTAAAAGGCACTGTAAAATGATGTGTGTTAATGATGTGATGAAGTCTTGTAGTTTCATCAATTCATAAATGTGAACACAAGTGCAGCATGAGAATTAGCTGGTCCGTAGCTCTCATACACTGTTATCATGGTTATGAGACAGGTTTCTTGTTA
Source organism: Holothuria scabra (assembly GCA_037179385.1). Lineage (NCBI taxonomy): Eukaryota > Metazoa > Echinodermata > Holothuroidea > Aspidochirotida > Holothuriidae > Holothuria > Holothuria scabra. Next base: position 10,485,257 of record CM074197.1, read on the forward strand.
TGCCGAAATGTTTCAAATAATAACATATAAATGCTCATTCGGACGTGAAAGAGAATATCCCAGATCCTGAACTCTCATTGGATAGCAGTTTTGCGCCAAATACGAATCATGGAATCTCATACAAATGTGTTCTAGTTCGTAGTACTGTTTAAAGAATTTTATGGAAATGGAGATCGATTTCATGGTCTAAAGTAATGTTCGAGTTTAGCCGTTTGGCCATTATAAAAGATGCCAAAGATTAAGGTACCATGGTCTCATTATGAGAAGAATTGTGAAACAAATCGGGTCAAGTGTACTGTTGTTTGGTGACAACACTGCAACCAACAATATACCCAACAAACTGGCAAAAAGTTACCCAACAAGTGGGTAGAGGGAAAATATGCTCAACTGTAGAATAAAATCTTATCATCATTTTGACCAGTCAGTTGGGTATAACAGTATACGCGTGCATGGAAGAGGAAATTTAACCATTATGTGAGCAAAGATTGACCAACACTTAAGCAATTACTTTTACTCAACAAAAACTTTGCCCAGCGTTTTAACATTGCACCAATTAGCCCCAAAGTTGAGCAAAGTTTAACCAACACATTTCATAAACTTCTTTAACCAACGGATATTTTACCCAACGTTTTAAGAGTGTAGATTATTTTCACCGTCATGGTTACATTCAAATCATGGAAGATTTCGTCCATAAGAATCGTAGCCCGAAGCCTTGTACAATGGCAAATAAAGAAACGATGGCACCTCATGTATTTTCTGTTGTGAATTAATGTCTCTTCAAGTATTTGTCCACCGTCGATCATTTTCTTTCAAGTGGGGGGATGTTATCATTAATTAACACCAGCTTCGAACCAGACAGTTGAACTTACAATGCATTTCTTTACTTAGATCATTAAACAATAAATTCAAGGACAATGACGTACGCAGAGGAGGGACGGCGTTGAGCAATTGCGCCCTAACGGATTCTACTTTTTAGATCTCAAAGAAATGTAATATATTAACCCGAATTTTACTTCAAAAGGTAGCATATGTGGCACCAGATTGCACGTAGGGACACCTAATATCTCAAAAGTTTCAAGGAGGGGGATCTGTCCCTGAGACCCTCTCTCTAATGCTAACATTGGTTCCAAAGAAATACAGACATTTTGTAATAGTCCCAAATTTTACTTCCAAAGGTAGCATGCATAGCACGAAAATGCAAGTAAGGACACCCATTTTTTCAAAAATTTCCAAAGGGGAGGCTGAAACTTCCTCCCATAAGACCCCTCCCCAAGGCTGGTCATCACTAATACGCTTTTATTTTAGTTCTAAAAATTATGCAAATTCTGTAACATATTAACTTCAAAAGTTACCACTCATAGCACAAGATAGCATGTAAGGGCCCCAAAGTTTAAAAAAAATCAAGGGATGGGTGTCATAATTGCATCTCCGATACGTTTTTCAAATAGCAATTACGAAGGTTTGTGGGATAAAGTTTTGGAGTGTCTGTGGTTAGTAAGGTAAAATGAACTAAAAAAGTCGATGTACACCAAACTCCACTCTACAATACTTTGTATGTATATGATTATATGGATATTTGAAAAGAAAGTTAAAAAGTGTCTCAAAATAAGATTTTGTAGTATCAACTCTTTCATTTGGAGTGTTCTTGATAAAAACATCTAATTTTAAATCGAAAAACAGGCAACCTCTTCTACAACAGATATCTTAACAGTGACCTCGAAGGGGGCTTTTTCGGATCCCATGGCTTTGAGGAAAACGTCCTCCCGTCTCTTACGTCCCTTGAAAGTAAGGGACGGGAGGGATAGGGCAGCAGCGTCCAATTGACCAAAACCATGCTGAATCGGGCAGACCTCTGTGCGGGTAAAGATTATTCCCTGGGGTGGGGTCTGGAGAAAAATCACCTACGGTCATGTGCGTCCTTGTTTCTTTTTGGATACAAATGCATCCATCCTTTCATGTCAGTTAAAACTTTTCAGTTTCCTGCAGATGATTCTTCTTTGAATAACTGATTTTTAAGAGTGCGTTAATTATTACGTTATCGTCAAGTCATGCTTTTCCACTAATTGCTCAAAGTCACCCAGTTTACCTTGTTCATTTAAAGCTTCCACGTGACTTAAAGCGTGAGATACGTCGAGAGTCTAAGTAAAGATAGATGCACACAAAAACACGGTTCGAAGGCAGGCTACCTGTCAGGTAGACTACTTAAATTTCACATCTTCGTTGCGAAATCGATACAATTTGTTTGAAGATCCCTTTTTTGCCCTTTCGAGGCCATTAATAAGCGTCTTCTACCCTGATGTATGCAACCACTTTTCGAAGCAAACAAATTAACTGAACCGCGGTATAAATTCGTCTAAAAAATAGAGGTGGCTTCTTCGAGTTTAGGCAGCTCTTACTTACTATCTTTGAGTTAATTAAAAAGTTTCAGTTGGCCAAGGTTCATCTTTTACTTTTAACATTAACACATAAATGTTAAGAGCAATATATCAATGTTACATGGAACCAACACAGAAGAAAGATATGAATGAACACTTAACGAAGCAAGCCAAGAAATGACGCTTGTCAAGAAATGATGATTGTCAAGCAGCGAAGTAGACGTTCTATCCTTGTAATGAAAAATACATGTTAGGCCGCAGCAATAACCAAGGACATTGAGTCAAAAGGGAACAGACTCATACGAACAAGAATTTTGTTACATCCTGAAACCCTAAACTGTTTCAGAAAGACTCCAAAGTTTGAACCTACAGGTGATAGGATGGCACGTAAGAAGGAGACAATTATCTTGATTGCAATCGCTTCGGGTGAGTTCACCTCCTCTGTTTTTCGTCTGTTTGGTCTATATATATATATATATATATATATATATATATATATATATATATATATATATATATATATATATATATATATATATATATATATATATATATATATATATATATATATATATATATATATATATATATATATATATATATATATATATATATATATATATATATATATATATATATATATATATATATATATATATATATATATATATATATATATATATATATATATATATATATATATATATATATATATATATATATATATATATATATATACATGGATAGTATCACAGGCATGCTAAGATTGCTCAATACCGGAAAGGCAGAGCAAAATTCACAAAATAATGTATATACGCAAGCATCATTTACTCACTACTCTGAGCTTCACGCCTCTCAGGCGATCGTCAGGTGAGATAATTGTCCCAAGCTAAGCCTATACCACTACCAGTACGTTTTATTTTTTTCTAGCACGGCTCAGTTGTCGCGGCCTATGCCTACACTTAATAATGAGCTCAGCTCTTTTGTTCATGCAGCCTTCGGGCAGTAAATACATTATTTTGTATATATATATATATACCTAATGGTGGAATAAGGGGAAATTTTTGGGCAAAATATCAACGTTAGGGGGAAATTACCATTAGGGGGAAAATCTACGTTCCCCTTCAATCTAGTGGTATATATATATATATATATATATATATATAAATATGTAAATAATTAGAAATAAATAGGAAACGATTGCTTTTCCCTGAGCATCGTATAAAGTGAAAAGAATAAATGAAATCAACCTTAGCGGAAACACTATATATATATATATATATATATATATATATATATATATATATATATATATATATATATATATATATATATATATATATATATATATATATATATATATATATATATATATATATATATACGAATGCACAAACCACCTATACCGTAAATCTCCTTAGGCCATAGGTGAAATGGGTAAGCGCAGAGACGAGTATGGATTGGCTTATCGACCCTGTTCATGGACCATGTTAAGGTATTCGGTGTAAAAATTAGCTCGAAAACCCCATATACTTTTGTATAAAAGGGGACAGAACCTTCCGCGTAATTTTGGCTTTTGGTTACAACCATCTCGATCCTTGTGAATAGAAATGAATTTAAGTTGTTACAGCTTCATCACAAACTGCATCAACCTTTGTGTCAAAATTGCCACCCTAAGGTTTCCTAAAATGCGTCCGTTTTGCAGTTATCGCGGCTGATTTTTCTAAAAATGCTGAAGGGAGAATCCGTCGTCATCTACTTAGTAGAACCAACTACTCCCCAGGGGATCGCCCAGTGCTGGATTCTAGGGATAGCATACACGTCACTATTCGACTGGGTCCTTACGCAATGCTTGACCTTGTGAGTAAATCAATATTGTTTATTCTTTTTTCTTAACCATTTTAATACATTTCCCCTTCATTTGCAAGTCTGAATAATTTTTAGGTAAATTCTCCACACTGCCCACAAAGTGTAGATTGTGCCGGAGTACCTGACTGACTCCTTAAGTCCAATAAAACCTACTGTGACTGTGCTTGGTCATCAGTATAAGCAATGAACTAGGGAAAACAAGCCTGGACACCATAACTGAGGAAAAGCCGGCTCGTTCTAAACCAGTGAGCGTCCTGATTAAACCAATTGGTTTGAAACTGTTACGTAACTCCATCTAATTCCTTACGCCCAAACCGTCTTTAGGTCTCCTTGCTTTAGCATTGTCAGTTTAACATCTCTGTTCCTCTTTTTGGTCCTGCAAGGGAATGAAGAAATCAATTAAAATTATAACGTCCCATGTAGTAATTAATTTGGAAGAGACATCAGTGTTTTTAATGCCAGCCAAAGGTCTCTTGGCAAGGTACGTTGGTAATTAATTTGACATTTAATCATTGTTGCATATAATACTGCCATTTGAGATCACTTTAAGTAACTTAACGTAAGTATATTTCATGAGAAAAAAGGTAAATAAGTCCCTTCATTCAGGTATGATCTCTCATGCAAGTTGATCTATTGAATTTGAAATTACACACAGCTGCAGTAACTTTGATATCATTTTCTTTCCACCATAGAATGAAAGAGACCAGTTAATTACCACTGCATCTTGGCTAACAATGGTAAATATGCAAAGATGGCTTTTGACGTGGTCTTTTATCATTACCATTTTTAGTGGAATACAATCATATATAAGCCTCAAGTTAGGATCTTTAATGACAAGAAAGTCCATCATTTCAAGTACTTATTCAAACTTTTTCATACATTGCAAGGGAAACAACTTATGACCCCCGTTTGCTAAAATTGATTGCCGCCCTAACGATTAACTCCATAATGTTCGGATGCGATCATAAGCGTATTGGGCATTTCAGTTAAGCAGAAGAAGATGTGTGTTGCTAAAAATATAACCCTATGCGAGCCCCAAGGTATGTAAGCAAATTGCCAACATCCATTGGTTACCTATGTTTGTATGTCGTTTGTGACACAATCGATAAAAACACCATGTAGGCGATCAGAAAATAACCACATAAATTTACCACTACAAATGGAAAAATATCTAATTTTTACAAGTCTATCGCGACTCTTAGCTGAATCGCAAGGTCTACTGAATTAATGACTTTTCTATGAGACTGCCAGAACTCCCAATTACAGACGATTTTATTTCTCTCGGTCGCCCTTTAAAAATTCCACGCGTTACAAGGTGATTTTAAATGAATTTTCAAGCAGACAAATGCTGAAACATTCTCACATTATTGTATATCATTATGTGTAATTGAGAGACAGCATACCCGATTTCCATCGCCTTTGCCCGACTCGACTGTCGGGGCATGATAAAAAGCAAACTATTTGGTTCTGCATGTACCTTAACCCCAACCGTCCGTCCGTGTAATTTAGTTCTTGAGAGCAACCCAAAGTGTTAACAGAATTCAGATAAGTGGCCATTTCAAGCATTGCACTGTGCAAGATTTAATAACGGCCTAAAGAATGATTGTTTCTTTTTAACCATTGGCTTAGGCTCCCAAGATGTGTCGCTATCTTAATCTGTTTTTTATGAAGATGCTAAAAGAAGGGATACGATTTTATATTTCGGGCACATGTTTGAAACGATTTGTTTATATGACCATTTCTGGCATCGTGTTGCCTGACGCTATGAATTTAAACTCACATTAGGCATACTTTTTTAAAGATTTTTGGATCTAGGAGTGGTTTGTGTAATTAAAACCATGCCAAGTTTTAAAATACATATGGCTGCTTTAATTTTTCCCGAATTCCTGAACGAGCTTTTTCAGATTACTGCCCGTATTTGAAATCTTGCGGAAATTTGGTGGCTGGAGGGGACAGGCAGTCCGTTCCTTGTCCCGGCCTCGCACGTCCACCAACTTGATTCATTTATAAATACCAATGTGAATGACATACAAGAAAGGTTGAACTCCAACTGCTGTAAAAAGGAGCGGATATAGGAATGCTCATCTACAAGTCACTTTTTACCATGATTTTGATTGTGGGGCGTTACTTTCATCTGGTATGTTATCATTTTATGTTATAATTCCTACATAGAGTTGGCAAGATGAGAGTCTCACCTGGAATCCCAGAGATTTCAACGATACTGATCTTGTTGTCATGTACACTGATGAGATATGGATTCCAAGCATTACTCTTGGGAACTCGTAAGCTTTACAAAACTTACAATTACTTTCATGCGTTTAATTATGTCATGGCGAAAAAGCTTAGGAAAATTCAAGCATGATAGCTGCGAACCTAATTTAGCTTTAGATTGCCCAAAGAATGAGTTCGGACGAGCTAGCGAGTACTCTATAGAGTGTTTGCACGTTGCGTCACAATTTATAAGCCACGCCCACTGCCGTACAAAAATCAAGAGTGTGGTAGTGCAACTGTAACACTAGGATCGTCAGCTGCTTCTCAGCTTAGCTATACGAAATACCTACTGCACTTCGTGTATAAGGCCTTTTAAGGGTCAAGGTATGTGGGCCCTAAAAGTCCCATACTACGGTGCCATTTTCCAGTGTAGACATTTGTGCCACTTTGCAACTATGTTGAAAGCCTCACATAAATTATGACAAATTCTTTAACATTTTTTGTTAATGTAACATTAATTGGTTAGCATGGTGACTATAAGTGTTTTAAAAGCGTGTAAAGTTCATACCTGCATATTCAGAGATGGCAAATGAACGTGTGGTTGCTAGTCCGCATTGTGTAAATGTGCACGCATTGCTGCAGCTGAATGTACGTGACTTTGCATTGTTTGGAGTAGAAGGCTAGAATAAATTGTAGGGCCAAGAGTCGAGAAAAGAGGGAGCTCTCTAAAATAACATGTGCACAGGTGTACGTAAATCATCATGCCAGTGCTTTACATACTTTAATACTTAAGTACCATAGAAATGTTTAATTTGTTAAGTTATGGACAAACTCACATATACCCCCCCCCCCCTTGTGGTGAAATTATACGTAAATAGTGCAGAATGTCCAATGACATACTTTGAAATTTTAAGCATAAACGGTTTGAAAGCAAAAAACTGACATTACATATTTAACATACAACAGGTTAAACAGTGATGGTTCAGACATTGGGTTAAACACTCGATCCACAGTGCTAGTAACATCTGAAGGCGACGCTCTTCTTGGCAAAACTCTGGTTCAGTCCACACATTGTCCGATATCGTAAGTAATTTCTGCACTTGACACTTAATTTGTCTCTCTTCGTTTAAGCTGAATTTTTTTTATCCAATTAAATTGTCAAATAAATCAGGGACTTCGTTACAGGTTTGATGCTTTACTTACAATGGTGATTTGTTTGTCATTTATGTTTACGGTTTTGGAAATTTCGAAGGGACTGTATGTTGTTGAAGTAAATGAGTTATATGCTTCCTCGAAATTTGAACACCTTCACCTAAATATTTCTTTTAACTTTGTATACTACATCTAATCGGTTGCCATATCTGCTGCTATCGTAAAGTATCGCCATCCAACCGGGAGATTTGGTCTCAATTCCAAATTGGAGTCCCTTAAAAGATTCTAATAGGTCCAGCTTCTGTTGTTGTGCACGATGCTCAGATAAGGAAAATCATTCACTGACTCACAATAAGCGAGTTCGGTTATTGGTTTTTCTAAACTTTGAATTTACATGAAAATTTCGTGAAATCATACTTTCTTCATCGATCCATAACATAAGGGGAATCTCAAGTGTGGTTTTGTGCAGTGGATTGTGTCTAAATTTTCATTTTGGTGTAAACATTTGTTTTTTACTCTGTCTTAAAGTAGGATCGAGATCCCTATTTTTGTCCGATTTGGCTAGATACTAAGAAAGTGTTGTATACACGTACTGACGAAAACAAGGTAACGCTATAGACTATGTCATGGCTCGGTTAATGCATCCCACGTGCCCTAATGCACAATTCAATGCGAGAGAGCAGATGTGGTGATGGTAATGTGTGGACGTTGTCCATTTTTTGTGGAAATTGTATGGCACTGCATGTGCAGTTGAACAAAACTGATTAACTACCTTTCATCACTTTTCATCCAAAAAGAGAACGCTTGGTGTAGCGGTCAGATGTTATTGGAGGTCAGGAAAGATAAATGTTGAAAGCTGTGTAAACAACATTTGTTAAAATGGGAAACGTGGAAAATTTATCCCTGTGTGTAAAAATTCATGATTCGAAAGGCATATATATTCCCTTGGCGTTTGACTTAGCGCTTGTAAGAAAGCATATAATTCCTTCATTGACATTTGTTCTTACAGAAAAAGACATTTTGTTTGTTATTTTACAGTGTTCGCTACTTTCCTTTTGATTCACAAGAATGTCCATTTGACTTTTTTCCTGGGAATCAGATTGACACGTTTCTCACTATATCCACCGCTGGAAAGACCGATTTAAGAGTACTGAAGACGTCAGAGTGGGATATGGTTGGGACATCTCATCACAATGGTTATGCCGAAATTTCTAATTATGTTGCCAATAGACCTAGGAGTAACTTCTCGTTTAGTACAACGTGTTTACACTTACAAAGACACCCGGCGTACTATTTTAGCACTCTAATTGTGCCATCAACATTCCTCTGCATTCTATCTATGGTTACTTTTCTTACCCCTCCTGACTGTGGTGAGAGATTGTCGCTTAGTGTGTCAATGGTCCTTGGTCTCACGGTATTTCAACTTTTGGTAGCAGAAACATTACCTACCGCAAGCAAGGAAGGATCACTTCTAAGTTCATATCTAAACGCTAACTTCATTCTTGCTTGTCTGGTAGTTCCTTTATGTGTGATCAACATTAATGTGGCACATGGGGATACAGTCATAGTTAAACGGCTGCTGAAGAGTTTAATTCTTAAAAAATTGTTCCTGGAATATTTTCCTCTCATCTTAAATGTACCATCGCTTCGTGATAGGATAAAAAGCGAAACAGAGTACGCTGAACCTCGAACAAACCCCTATGAGAATAATGGTGCACACCAAAGTAAATCAGTGACCAAAACGGGAGATGTTTCTTTTGAATCTGATTTGGAGATATCCGTCTCCACTTCTGAGGAGGTAAGTGAAGCTTACTCTTGTATTTCTCATGTCAAATTGCCGTGACTTTCCATCTCAGGAGTAAATCAAAGACACAATGTGTTCACATTGCGAGGGAAGCAATTTATGCCAGGTAAAACATAATAGACTGGTATGCTAACTACCCCGATTGTAACATATGTAACATATTGCTATCCTTTCTGTCCCTTTTCCTCGATATTATATTCCTACTAAATTGTTAGTTGAAGTTTTGAAAAAGTGCTCCCTCAAGCTAACAACATAACATCAAACAAATTTACATAATCCGTAACTTGCCTTATTTGTAGATAGCCTATTAAATCTTTCTTAATAATGAAAATCCTCAAATGAGTTACCTGTATGATTTATATATGTTATAGTTTACTACCAATTAAAGTAACCTTGTGATCTAGTTTCACAATAGGTTCCTTGTCTGAGACGGGTTGGGTACCTGCAAATTGTGCGTGAAGTGTAGTCTTGACGTTTACGGTGAAATGCGTCGAAAATGGCGTAAAGAATTTTCGTCATCTGTAAAGCATTGGTCACACTTCAACGAATCGGGATCAGATTAGGACCCAGTTTTTCCGGTTTAATTAACATCTTTCCCTTCTCTGGTTGGAAAGAACCAAAAATTTCCAACCAGTGCAAAAATATGATTTGCATGTGATGTCTATTCATGGTGTGACGTCACGAAATAATGAGCATAAATTTAAATTGCCATTCTTTGTTTAATAACAGTGTGACCAGGGCTTAACCATCAGCAAATGTCCTATTTGTGGTAGACTGAGAAGATTTTTTTTTTCAAAAATATTTGGTTTACTTTGCTCTCAATGGAGTGGTGACGAGCAGAGTGATCTAAAGACAAACTACTCATTGAATAACCTATTCAAGTTACTCCGAAGGAGCTGTGAGAGATGGAGAAATTAGGGACCCGCTCCCCCTTTGTATTAGGTGCATAGCTGACACATCAGCTTTGAATTTGCTGGTTGTCGAAATTCTTCTAAACTTATAGAGATTAAGCAAATGATACCTCTGTTCTTGTTGTCTGATACTTCAGAGAGAGCTGATAGGACCGCGCGCTTTGTGCGTTCGTGTGTCAGATTTCGTCGCTCTTATGCTAGAAAGAATGTAACCATGTCAAAACGTGAAACATACCTTTCAACTTTAGCACCTTTCGTAATGTGTTATATGTAACGCTTATTAGCTAGAAAATGCCTTTCCTGTAGTTCGAATTGGATGGATATGAAGATTGGCCAATGAATATTACCGCACAGCTCCATGGGTGAATTATTTAAGAAACTACTACCAAACACTAACAAATGTAATTTTGTTCCCTTTTCATCCCCGCAGAGAAGACTTCGAACTCGCACGTTTTCTGTTGTGATGGACAGGCTAATTCTAATAGTGTTCCTTGCGGTGTTTGTAATCATTGCACTTGTCACTGTGTACAACTATAGGACGAATCCGGGTACGAATTTAATGTCCTGTAAAGCATTCTCAGAACAAGAAAAGTAGCAAAAATGGGGCATTGTTTTGCTCTTTAAGGGCAGTTTGTAACTAAATTAGGACAGAGAGAAAGAACCCTTTAAAGTAGAAACATACTTAGCAGCGCGTTCCAAGAACGGAACGAAAAAGATGAATTCAGAAGGAAATGGAAATCAGATTTTGGACCTCCTTGTTATCAAACTGAATAAACAGAATTAAAACTTTGAACTGCAGAATCTAGAACCTTCAAACTTTGCAGTTACTACATCAACAGTCGACCGGTCATCTACTGACGAAACAGACCTTCATCATGGGGAACACAATCCTGAATAATATTGTTCATTTATGAATTTGATTTTTCGTTGTATGTATTGTTTTTCATCTTCTCTGTTTTGTCTTGGAATGGCGTACATGGACAAAACTAAGTTAATTTTATCAGAACGTCCTTGCCTTTGCCTGAAAAAATATGAGTTATTCAATGTATTCTTAACAAATTTAGAACCTGTACTCATGACTGATATATTCTTTTTCTCATTTTCTAGTCCAGTTTTTCTACCATATATTTACATCTAATCAGGTGCATCATTTTAAGTATTGTATTTAAAGAATTATGAAAAAACTCGCTCTGTACATTTTATCAATTGCGCCTGAGTTTCGATGTACTCGGATTTGTGTTGTTAGGTTTGTCCGTGCTTATAGCGTGCTTTATGATAGGCTTCAGTAAATGATTGTATGACGTATGACAGAGCAGGGATGTGTTATTAAATAACACCTCCCTGTCTTAACATTTGGACTGGAAAGTGTCGGTAACCTGTTACCCTTTTGATCGTGTCAATTTTCATATGCGTAAAGAGGACCGTCACTAGAACGACACTGGTAGCTCTGCAAAGAGCAGAATGTGTTAAATTATTACTATTATTTTATTTATTTTTTAGGGGAGGGGGTTCAGGGGTGAAATTATTTTGTAAATGTTTAAAGTCAGTGACAATTCATTGACGGTAACAAGTTGCCTTGTCTACGGATATGCACCCCTTTAATAATATGCGCACCGCTTAATAAGGTTTTTCTTGATTGGCTGTTGCCATTGTATTGCATCTATTGTATTCTTTGTTCGGATTAGGCATAAGGCATAGGGTTACCGTAACCCATATTGGAATTTTATTGTTAAACAGTCTGCAAAGCCCCATGCCAGGTCATGAGATAAAAGACTTTGTCGAACCATTGCGGTTTTCAACGTAAACTGTATAAGATTTGTGCATTTTTATCGTAAACCCCGTCTTAACCCAGTACCAATTGGTGTTAGTTAGAATTTACTTTAATTTGAATGTTTCAATACAACTGTCTTCCTGTACATATTGACAGAGCATGTAACACTCACGTCCTATCCGTAGATTGTCGCAACCGACTGGGGCAAAAAAGGCGCACCACTGAGATGGCCGCCGTGAAGCTATAGATCGTCTGATTTGACGACGACTCCTTAATATTTTGAACAAAAGTTTAACTTGAATGGAAAATGATATTACTTTCCTCTAATACGTGCGGGGATTTTGACCTTAATTTGCATTACTACAAAAGTAATTCAACTTTCTTGCAAATCGGTTGATTTACTTTCACACAAAACCCATTATGCAGACGGCCATCTTGCTACGCCTTTTCTCACACGTACGGTAGCGACAATATACGGTGCAGTATGCTCTATCCATACATAGGAAGTCGGTGTTCAATACCCATTTCCACAAGATATTTTTGATCTAAGGTATTAAGTAGGCTATTAAAGCTAATTTTCTCAACGATGAAATTTTGGTTCTTCAACTTTCTGACATTATCCTTGTACTATTCAATTTATATTTTTGTTTTCGTTTAACTTATTTTTGCGAAGGACCCCACACCATGCAATGTGTCAAAATATGATGCCACCTTTATCCTGTAAAAGTGATTTGGCTAAGAAAGTCCTCGAATCGCACGATATTCTAAGCAAAGTAAATGATTGAGCATAAACTTCAAAGAAAATGGATTAAGTTTGTGTTTTTTTTTTTTCTTGTTTGCTGTTTCAAATGTATCCTTGACAATCACTCAGTTATTCTGTGATTATTTGTATCTGAGTGCATCATATTCCTGCTATTTGGCAATATTTGTTTTACCCTATCTCTAAACACGTTTCAGTAAAAAGAACCAGGCTTTAAGTCTTGGTTTAATTTTGACTACACTTTCATTTATTGTCTAAGAGCGATGCAAGCCCAATCACGTGATTTATTGCGCAACAGCCACTTACCAATCGTAATCAAATTGTAGAGCGAAGTCAAACTCCCACTCATTCTAATTAAAGGCAGTCATTCGTCACCCTAAACTACAGTTTCAGTATACATATATCAAAACTCTAGATTGGTACAGCTCTTTGATTGGAATCACATTCAAACAATGCATCATAGCTAAATTACACAGCATAGGCATTGAGAGTGTCTTGATTACACATTATGAACTTGTATGGCCACTGGTACAAGCCATGAAGCAATAAACTAGGATTGTGTCTGGATAAAGATGAGTTTTAGATAAATGTGGGAGGGGCTAGAAGTAAGTAGGTTGGGAGAATTGGAACTGTTTGGGATGATGAAAATATGCCTTTAAAAATGACGTATTCCAAAACTACAGATGTCCTAGATTTAATTAAATGTAGGACTGTTTATTTACGCGCACGTTAAAGTCTGTTGACATAAAAATGACATAAACGATAACAATCCTGTCTTAACAGATCAAAAGTGGACAATTTTAGCGGATAATATTTATTTTGCACTTTTATCATTTGACTCGTGGGATTAAGACGCTAATATGTAACAATCGATAATACTGCCAATGCTATAATAACAAGTTCTATTTTCAAATTGGATTTTCTTTATCTATCTGGATAGCTCCTTTCGCATAACTTATTGCCTTTTTGACAAAATTATAGCCCAATACAAGGTCAGTAATAGGACCGACTCCTTGTCACATGTGAGACAAGGAGTCTTAATTATTTTCCAATTGTCGTTTTCTCAGGCAAGGAAGGACTCCTTGTCACAGGTGCGACAAGTTATTAGGCTGCGTGGACTAACTACTTGCCAAACAAGTGACAAAAAGTCACGGATGTTGCCAAAGTGACCTTCCCCAGTATTTGTAAACATGAATCCCAAAGAAAACAGACATATTTGATAAAAATGGTCAGAAGACGTGGATTTTAGAAATCCATTTTGAAATTAGAACTTGTTTAATAACTATGTACTTACAGCCTTCTTTGCAAGGACAGTTGTTGCGTTATTTTGTCCTGTGGGATTTTAACTTGAGGATATTTTGCCATTGAACTGTAGATTTAAGATAAGGCCATTGTGCTGGCATGTCACCACCAGTCGGGGACCCAGGATGTCATATGGTGGGACGGGGGCAAACTGAGGGTGAAGGATAAGGTTTGGGGCAAACCTTTTCGGTCGCAGCCTGAAACCGAGTCAAAAAGCTGGGTCTTGGGATGGGATTTCAAGGGAAATGCCACCGGAAACTCTGAGGTTTTAGCATATCTCTGGATGAAAAAATTAAGTCACTTGAGAGGTCTATTACTAAGTTTTTGTGTTAACCCAACTCCTAATTGACTTAAATTGGAGAGCAAGAAGGGGAGACCATTTTTTTTTTTTTGTTTTTTTTTTGGGTTGGGGCAAATGACCCCTTGCCTCCTCCGATGAGCCGACATTGGTCATCAAATCCCTAAATCTGTTTCGATTTAAGTTAAATGCTCTATGATCAGAGACAGGAAGGAAAATGAAAGCCCCTTTCGCAGGCTAACCTCAGTGGAGCAGGTATAGGTGCATATTAGGTGGCTTCTTACCGCCCCCCTTTCCCCTATCCTACCCCCGTTACATATTGACCAATGTACCAAGACCCACATGCACATCCCTGGTATAGTGAGACAACGATCAGAAACAAACAAATCGGAGAGACACGAAACGCATCTAACAATTTTCAAGTAGGACCTATTTTTTAGGTGTTAATTATGAAAGGAAACTTAAGAATTGAAACCCTTGTATTTGTTGATGCTGACAACAGGGATCAGGTGTGCAGAAACCGTTGATATGGATTGGTTGTTTGTTGGCTAGAAAATAATTTGCCGTCATGTTTGTGTGGGATACATATAACTATGTATATACAGGCTTCTACCTTGCGAGGTAAATGAGCAAAAGTTAGGTCGGTTTTGTAAGAGCAAATTATTCTCATGCAATTTCTCACTCAGGAAATCTTCGGGCTTGTAAGCCTCTGAGTCTGAGCTTATCAGGCCTCTCAAACGCATGGAATCCTTAAAGCTCGATGAAACTTGTAAAGGTTAACGTTCGGTAAGTGGTTGGCATGCGATGCATTGCCATTTTCCCTTGAAGTTGAGAAGGGATTTTCGCTAGTCAATAAAGTTGCTCAAATTTTAAATGTTATATACTGATGATGATCTTACGTAGCAAATTACTCAAATAATTTGTAGAATGCGCATACAAGCTAATTTTCTAAAGAAGTTGCTTTACATTACCATTTCATCCAATGGTAAAGGTACATTTTATCTGGTAATTTTCTGATCATATAACAATTAAAACATTTTTATTAGTTTTTTATTAGTTTTATTGCAAACGAAAACTCAAAATAGTGATTGCTTAGATTCTACTTACAAGTCAGTTGGAAATGTCATTCCCGGCGGCTCTCTGAGGTGTCGTGATTTTTTTAAAAAAACAAATTTTGCGTTCCGCGCCAACAGATGGTGGCGCCTCGCTTAGTCTTTTGGCGGAATTAAATATTTCAGGCAGATCACAAAGGTCAGCCTGCTAACATATGATATTATATCCTTATTACCGCATAGTAGTGAGTGTTCCTTTAAACTGTCTTACCAATTTTTCCTAACCCATCCCTTGCTATCAGAATACGATTGGGTGAGCGGAACTGGAATTTTAAAAACTTTGCATTTGCCTCTGGGGTCCTTCTAATTTCTCTATTTACTTTCAATTAGATTAACACAACAGGCTGGAAGATTAAAAGAAACAAAGCATCCATTGTCAAATTGAAGAAGTGATATAACCTCTGATGCCCGCAAATCTACTTTGAAGCACATGCCAAGATGATTCCACACAACTGACTAACTTCAGAGTTGGCGATGAATTGGAAAGTCTGGCAACGAATAAGCGAGTCCGGTAATTCTTTTTCGTATGGAATTGTGAAGCACTGCGTGGGGTAAACAAAGCGACATCAGCACTTAGCGTAAGTGTTCCCCGTTTTTCTTCAGGACCTGCACACAACACTATCTAAGTGTCTCACAAAGTTGAACGAAAATAGGGGTCTCAGTGCTGCTTTACGAGAGATTAAAATATAAATGTTTACACCAAAAACAGTTTAGACAATCTACTACACAAACATGTCAAGGCGGTTCCACTTTCGAACTTTCCGTATCGTCGTCTAACGTGTATCGTTATCTGAATCTAGTAGGCTATGACCAGTTGTTTATCAATTTCAACCCCCTACAGAAATAATCTTTCACTGGCTTTGCACATCACAGTGTACACTCACTACACTGTTCACATGTGTGACGACAATAGACTTTTCATGCCTGCCGAGCGTATATAAAGAACGCTACATCATTTATCTAGGTACTGTGCGTTTCACTGACATTGCATGCAGACTTTGGTACTCTCGTTCATTTAGCAAAGTGCGACAGCACTGTAGCTAGCAGGGGGAGTAAAACACTTGAATAGATCTGTGTTTTAGCTCTGACTCGTGCCAAAAAATCGATGTGTCATGGGGCAACTCGGCATTGTTAATCGCTCTCTCATGACCACACCTGAGATTCCTCCTTTTCTTATGGATGGAATAAGAAAGAGTGATTTCACCAAATTTTCATGTCAACTCATTTTTTTTTTCTTTTTTTTTTTTTTTTTGTGTGGACTTGCTTTTTCTTTTTTTTTCAAATTTGTGAATCGTTTCGCTCGTCCTAATTGTTCCACGGTTTATAAGTACAGTGGTGTCTCTAGAACGTCATTTTTCGGGGCGGTGGAAACTAGGGACAAAGGACAATGTTGGGGAGCAAACACCTCGAAACAGAGCTCAGGGAAGGCATAGAGTCCAGGGGAGAAGTCGCCGGGAGCTTTGAGTTTTAGCGTATTAGCATATATCTGGATGAAAAATTACATCTCTGGAGAGGCATTATTATCTATTTTTTCGGTTAATCCAACTCCTAAGTTAAGGGGGGGGGGTGAAGAGGGGCAAGTACAACATCAGAAGGAAAATATGCCCCCTCTTGCCCAGCACCGTTGCTACTGATAAGTATATATTTAAGCTTGATTGAAGCACAATAGTCATTTAACGAAACATGGGAAAAAACAAACCAGTTATATTTCTTTGACTGCCGGTTGTAGCTGATGAGCTTATTAACACAATTATGACTGAATACCTGATTACTAAGACTTATTCAAGAATACAAGAAAATAAAGTTTTTGTTATTGCATTTCGTGTTAGTGAATATATATTGTTAAATACGAGTAGAAGTTCCTTTGAAAATCGACTTGATTTTTATCCTTAGAGGAGAAGTAATGTGGTGAACGTAAGAAATCAAAAGATGTTTAGATAACCTGTCTTTGCATTGATTCGAGTTTACCTCAACCGTCCCATATAACAACATGGGTGAAAGTCTCAGAACCCTTACGCGGATATTTAGTCATGAATGCGAAATTGAAAATACTCTTGATGGAAAGTCATTCAATGGAAAAACATCATATTAAAGGGGAACACACAGTCATTCCGATTTGAATTAATCTAGTGGCCTATACTTTTCCATGATTTGCTCTTTATTTGTCGTAGTGAATTGTGATAGTTGATGAGGAGTACTAACTTTAGTCAAAGTTTTATATTGCATATACAATATTTAAGTCCATTTGTGTAATAAAAGATATTTGCAAGGGAAAGAGAAAGAAGTGAGAGTTAGTTCCTGCTTCTAAATAAGTTTCTGGCGACTATTTTAGTCCTCTAAGTTCCAATATATTACCTGTATTCTAGTTCGTTCAGCCAGCGTAAAGTATTTTCATTGGACAAACGCGCCATAACGGAAAAATATTGGGTGGGGGATGAGTGTCAGTGATGCTATTTAAGTGAAACGCCACAAGTAGTTGTGCCGCCAATGTGATGGGACGATCCTTGTATGATACGTTGGATAACAAGAACAAACAATACCTACACAACGATATTTTATGTGAAAACTTATTCTTCATGCATAAGCGTCATCCTGGAAGGAGATGGGAACAGAAAACAGGTTACATCACATATTCGAAATGCACCAATTGATTTAGAGTTTTGCATGAAATTTGTTTTGAGGAACGTGGTCATGCTCCTTGAGATTTACGAAGCGCCCTCTGTTTCATTGACATTTACAACTGAACAGGCAAGACGGAAACATGTTGAGAGGCTGAATATCGAGACTCTCTAAGCGGAGTACCATCATCAGTTGGATGGGATTGTTACAAGATTACTAATGGCTTAACAAACCCCATGGATGGACAGAAACGGCTTGAGTTTTCTTAAGTTTACATGCATTGGACCGATAAATACCATGTTTAGCATCAGTCTCTCTCCGCGCTCTCGATTTCTTCAAGCACATTAGGAGGGCTAAGTCTTTACTTTTGAACCCCCCTCCCGTTTAAGAACTACTGAATGGAACAAGTTGTTCTTGCCAATGACGACGTAATTTACTTGTATCTGATTTAATTCTACAATATTCAGTTTGTTTGTTAATATAGGAGCAGTCGCAAGATACCCAAGGAATGCTGAACGAAGAGTTCGAGATTTCCTACTAACACATAGTAACTACTCAGTCAGAGACCGACCTGTGCTGAACCATAACGACAGTGTGCTTATTGCACTAGATATTGAGATATATGCAATGCATGATCTAGTGAGTAAATAGTTCTCACTGACGTCACAAATATGCGTTACCAACCGCCATGTTTGAGGGCAAGCCTGTACATACATATCGGGGTTGTCCTCAAACATGGCTGGAATACTCCACGTGGAAAGGGTCTATGAAGTCACGTGAGAAGTATCTATAGAGGTCATACACGTGACGTCAGCGCATTTCCATTCGGCATACTAGATAGAACTGATCGTGCGCAGTACGTACGTTAACGATTCGTGCGCACGGCAGTACCTTAGTAACTGCTGTTGTACCATGAAAGCCTGTATGGCAAATAGCAGTGACGTCGGTGTATTGACCTTGATATAATATATAGGTCTAGACATAATATCAAAGGTTCTATAAATTGAAGCTGATTTCGAGATATTGCATAAGTTTAAAATAGCCAGTGAACCAGTTCGGTAATTCGTCTTGGTGACACATGTATGCGAACATTCTCTAAATCTTTGGGATAAACAACCCAATCCCGCACCTACAAAACGTTTTCCAAAGTTTAAGTGAACATGAAAATTGTGTAAAATCATTTTTCTTAATCCATCCCTAACATAAGGAAAGATCTCAAGTGTGGTCTTGTGCAGTGGATTGTTACTGTCGTGTAAAATTTGCATTTTTATCTGCGGTGAAGTAGGACTGAGACTCCTATTTCGTTCGAGTTGGTAGGCACTGTGTGACGTATGCGCTTACTGACGAAACCAATGGAACAATTTACATTACTTGTTGAGATCGGTTTGTGAATCCAGCGCTTAAAGCCACACAGTTCCATAAGGCAACAGGTTACCGAACTAGCTTACTGTCTCGAAATTCGAGTTAAAACTTCACCTTTGACCCATTCCCAAGATGCATTGCCTTGTTGTAATAAAAAGTGAATCTTTAACACTACAGAAATAATTATGGTCAATCGACTCTTCTACGAATGTTTATTTCTAACCTTACATAATCTCTATTGTCTTAGTGTGGGAATCAAATTTCCAACTCCACCGCCTACGGCAGCCAATTAATGCCCAATAATTCGAAAACCATGGATTATCGACCAATAGACATGGATTATCTCTGACTAACAATGCTTATCTTTTGATAATTCATGTAAATTTATCGTTGATAAACGTGGATTATCAATTGATAAAGCATATTTTGGGGGTTAATAAACAAAGTTTTCGAATTACTTAGCATTTAGCTAGCTGAAAACTTTGTCCAAAACACCATGATTTTTTACCAAACATTGAAGTTTTGTTTGTTTGTTTGTTTGTTTTTTTGTTTTTTTGTGTGTTTGTTTTTTTGTTTTTGTTTTTGGTTTTTTTTTTTTTTTTTTTTTGCTGATAACAGTGGTTTATCAATGATGTCTTTTCATTAAGGTTTTATTTTATTTAGGTTACAAACAAGGTGAATGACGCAGGGTTCATGTTAACGCAACTTTCTCTACATGATATTGCTATGGCTTCGTGAAACTGAATTACATGTCTATGATGTATGACATGCTATCTTCTGCCGATTACTGATCCGCATCACGTTGTGTATTGCAAAAAGTAGCAATTCGAAAGAACATTTAAGCCGGACCACTTAACCATGACATAACAATGATATGATTCTTACAATAACGGTAAAGCGGCTATTAAATTTTAGTTTTCCCCTCAAGCATTTCCCTCCCTCCTTTTCTTATTTTTCATTAACACTTTTCGGTGGATCTCCATCTAATAAATTTCCTTGACTTCCTGGTAATCAATGAAATATCAAGTAAAGCAGCAAATTAACGCAAAAGATTAAAATAAGTTTCTCTTTTATGTAATTGTAGAATGAACGAGATGAAGTATTAACAACTGACTCTTGGGTGTCTTTGGTAAGGAAAAATTACAATTGAAATCTATTGAAAAATAGCTTGAATGGTTTTTTATGGAAAAACCACCACATCAATAGAAATGCCAACTCTAACGATGACTGAAAGACTGAAATTTTGTAGAAATTAGTTCAAAGCTCGTTTATCCAGTTCATTAACGGTACCTAAGTTTTAAAGGTAAAGTTTCCATTGCATTTGTAAGTTAACTGGCATTGGAACAGATTTTCAAGAAAAAATCTGCATTCAGTTCTTTGAAAATGAAAGATACTAATTCATGGTTAGGCCTAAGTAACAATGAACGAACTAAACAATCATATCAAGGATAGGTTTTGGAACATCTTGATATAAATCCGTTATTATTGTACATCGTGCTTTTACTGACGTCACAGGTTCCGAACCTTTTGAAGGGCAACAACTAGTATGATACTCATGCACACTAGCTGATACTCGCAGCTGAAACTCACATGTGGATGTTGAATTAAAACAATGTCGTTTTTGGCCCGTCAGCAGGCGCGGCTTAGCAACTTTGATGTAACGTGAAAGCACTATATATATATTTTCTACATCATAATTAGTACTGGACGGATCAACGACTTACTTGGAATCCTGATGACTTTGAGGGAAAGGATTTGCCTGTGATGTACCCGGATGAAATCTGGCTCCCAAACATTTTTCTGAGAAATTCGTAAGTGTTTTCAGATTTATATTGATTGAGATGAATTGGGAGATATGTCGTTAACTGCGTCCTTGTTTTTTAAACTCTTAGGCTTGGCATGTAGAGGCCGTATGACTTTTGATACTAGGTTTTCCTGAAAATATTGCGTTTAAATATTTCTTGAAAACAGTCCGATTCTAATGGAAACGTTACACCTTTGTCGAGAAAAAGGTAATTCGGCAAGTGATCACAATTAAATTAACTGTTGGCAGGTTGAACTAGAGAAAGGCCTATGACTAGCTTGATGTACAGCTGATGGGCTTTATCGAACGATAGTACAAGACTTTGCTCTGGAAGATCAAATTCTCATACAAACTTGAAGGAACCATATCCTCGTTGCCTTATTTGCTCAAAAGGTCAAAGTGCCAAATTGCTAAGCGTAATTCGTTCTTGCTTGATACTTAAATTGCTTCATTTCAGGCATACTCTAAAGACACTCTGGTGAAAATTAACCAGGATGTGGTCAACTGTTATCCAACCCAGATTTCCTGGTTACATTGAATAAACTTTAGTTAAAATCTGGAATATATCAATGCTCAACAGGAAAATGCCACTGCTTAACCAGGAATCCGGGTTGGATACCCGGTCATCGCATCCTGGTCAATTTTTTCCAGGGTGTTTTAGAGTGCAGGTTGAGGCAGCAAACAATAGCTCTATAACTGTATTGTCTTTTTCTATTAGCCAAATTTTAGGTAATTTTTTAATACTACATATCTATCTCTTTTCAACGTATAGATAAAGCTATCGAAGTAGTCCTCTTAAAAGCCTAGTTCTCTCACCCCTAACAGTACCAATTCTCCTAACATTCTTACTTAAGCCTCTCCTACAATTGTCTGAAATTCATGCTCATCCACATACAATTTCTGTTTATTGCTTCAAGGTGAGTAAAGAAAAACTCAATTAATAAAATCAAAACACTCTCAGTGCCATTCATGCTGTGTAGTTTAAGCTTTGGTACTCTGCATTGTTTGAATTAGCTGTTAATCAAAGAGCTGAGCCAATTGAGAATTTCGGTACCCCGTACCATAATTGTAGCTTGGGATGAGGGGTTTGGCCCTTTAAGTTTAAAGAACCTTGATGACACCAAAGTCACATACGTTGTGAACTTAATTTTGATTTCCCCTTAAATAGAACCCCATGGATTAAGGAGCTCAAAAGTCTGTTGTTTCACCTGATTTTTTTTAAACAAGCGCCCCTTTTTCACTGAACTGGAAAGTGCGATTTGCATACATCGTTGAGATGTAAGGAGAAATGTTACTTTAAACTTATTACAGTGTTGAATAGCAGTTATTAATCACACCAGACAATTCCAAATCTCCCAACCTCAGCCTCTCTTACAAGTTTTTTTTACACTCATCCTTATGCAGCTCAATCGTAGTGTACTTCAGAATAGTGCAAGGTAGCATATTAGACACTCTCATTTCATGACATGTAATATAAGCTACTCTGTTTCTGTTAAATTTATTGTCAGTAGAAGTACCGTTCCAACTGAGATTTTTTGTAGACTACGAAAGGGACGAATGAATCTTTTTATGATTCCTTTAACTATCAGCTTTCAAGATACGACAGTATTACACATGATGATTTTTACATGAAGACTATAACATTGCAAACAACACAAAAGGAAATAATTTACAGGAACTGATGTCTTTCTTTTTCAATGTGGATTTAGATTGAATGAGGACGCTTTAGGTATTACCTCTACTAATAGGGGGTTAATAGCGCTCACTTCTGATGGCTTTGTTCTTTTTGGAATGCCAATGGTTCAGTCAACGCACTGTTCTTTGAAGTAAGTAACTATCCAAACTCAACACACTCTAAGAAATTACCCAAAGTTAGAGAAAACAGCACATGAAATATTTTGGAAAATTTTATTGGGCAAAATATATGTAATAATGAGACAAAGTTGTGATGTAGCAAATCCCCCCCACACACACACACACACACCCACAGGGTTTCATGTGTTTTGTTTGCGCAACTGTGTTTATAGTGCAAGGTGGCATGAAACTTCTGATGTATTAGATAATATTCATCATGTATTAGTTTAAGTTTAACAACTTTGTGTATTCTAAAGTATAGTAAGACCAATACCTTGACACGGTTTCAACTTCTAAAAGCTTTTTATTGTGATTTTCATAAATTGTTTTCCCTATTTTCCTATACAGCATTGAAAACTGCCCCTTTGACACTCAGATTTGCTTCTTGACGCTTATGCCTGAAAACCAAGGTTCCTAATTTTTGGTTTTAGTTGCACACCATTCACCTAATCTTTCGGAACTGAAAAGCTTGGAATGGAATCTTCTAAACGTTACTGTTAAGAATTTCAGTGTCCCAATAGAAAACTACCTACAAAACAGAAATCTGTTGTGGGCTACTGGTGTACGTGTTTGTATAATCTTGAAAAGAGACCCAAATTTTTACATACTTGGTCTTATTTTACCATCTACCTTAATGTGTCTCATGGCATTCTCGGCGTTCCTTGCACCTTCCGACAGCGGGGAAAGGATTTCATTAGGTGTATCTATGGTACTCGGTCTCACGGTTTTCCAGCTATTGATAGCTGATATGTTACCAACGTCAAGCAAGCAAATTCCGATTCTCAGCAAATACCTTACTTTTAATTTCGTTCTCACTTGTCTGGTAGTGCCATTTTCTTTAATCAATATTAATATCGCCTATGGTGACAACAAATGGCGAATTTTAAAATACGCTTTGGGGAAAAAGTTATTCTTGGAGTATCTCCCGACCATTTTGAACATCCCGACCTACCACTACAGGGTAAGGCAGGTTGAAGGAGCAAAAATATTTCCTGTTAGCGGCAAGGAAAGGAGCACTTTCGACACTATGCTTGTGATACCAAATAGTTTTGTCGAAAAGAAGGTGGAGACTTTTAAAGAGGAACTATTGAGCAATTCTGAAAAGGTATTCTACGTTCACATAATTTCATATTCCTTGTTCATGCAAACATTTCTACTTCCTAGAAAATTTATCTTATATTAAATTAATA
Source organism: Holothuria scabra (assembly GCA_037179385.1). Lineage (NCBI taxonomy): Eukaryota > Metazoa > Echinodermata > Holothuroidea > Aspidochirotida > Holothuriidae > Holothuria > Holothuria scabra. The sequence goes on from CM074197.1 coordinate 10,509,651, forward strand.
TGGAGTTTTGTAGATTATGTCAGTTTTGTCGATCAATGAATTATAAAGTTTTTCTTCTTGAAAAAGAACAAAACAAATATTTTCAGTTCCCTTCTTATTGTACAGTTTTTTTTTCTTCTTTGAACTGTTGAATATACAATTAAAATCCCACGTACATCAAAGTAAATACCCATCCATTGAAGAGACTTAAAATAAAAAAACTTAAACTACCAACATAACTTGATTTGTTAAAAAAGTTATCTCCCTGTTCAAGCACCATATCGATTGTGCTTTCACGTGACTTGGTAATTAATAAGTCACTCCCCCTGCCGGACAAAATCAACGGTGATTTAGTGCAACTGTCTCACGTGGGTTGTCAGTTATTTCTCAGCTAGCTAAGGTACACTAACTGAGTACCATTAAAAGCCTGCCAAAGGGACGGGGCTTATGGCATCAGATAAAACACTCCATATTGAGACTTAAAAACTCCAACTATTTTTAGCAGCAGAAGCTCATACCTCTCTAATTTTGATAGAAGAACATCATTTAAAGAGTTAAAAGAAAACTTTCACAAGTTTTTTTTTTTCATAAATTCCTTTCCTAGATTAAAATGGAAGCTCGCACGGTTGCTATGGTGATGGATGGCCTTAACCTCATTATCTTCCTGCTTGTCTTTGTGGTTTACGTCATTACGACACTTGTTGAGTACAGCAACATACCTCAAGTTCCTTCTGACGTTTGCCCGCTATAGAGGTCATGCTTTGTACGTAAGCCCAAACTGGATGCTACTGATCATACGCAGTAGATGTGTTACCGATATGCGGGTAAGACAGTACTTCAGTAACAGTTGTACAATGGACGCCTGGATGACAAGATAGACGGACGCCAAACGCAATGACATCCGTGCATAGCTTCTATAATTATTCATGATTATGACAATCAATTTTTTTGTGATTTTTATTTTAATTTATTCTTTTCGAGTTGCATGGTTGTGTAGATGTCATTTGTAGAAAAACATAAGCGAAGTTTATAATTAAATAATCACCGATTTCTTTTGAGTATTCTTTATGTACACTGTTAGAAATTTCTCTGTAAAATTTACATAATTTTTATGGCAAATTTTTTTCCAACCAAATAATGTTTTTTTTACAGCCAGACTGTAATCATGAAAAAACATTAAGTGTTTGTTTTTTCTTTACAGTTTTTGCATGTAAATTAGTTTACAAATGTCTACTGTAAAATCGAATTACAGAATTGTTCTGTTTTTTTTTTTTACCTTAATTTTATGTGAATTTACAGCCTACTGTTTTCATTCTCGGCGTTTTAATATTTATTATAATATCGCTTTTTTCCTTTCATATGTTATTACGTAACATACACTTCACCATTACGTAGATCAGGTATTTGCTTATCAACGTAATGTGTCGTTACGAAGTTATTTTCAATCAAAACACAATGAGGATACTTTGTTATCACATTGTTGTCCAGTAGACTGCTATCTCTAGGAACTTTGTAATTGGAAAGTCACATTTTTGGTACAATATAATAATTGTTTTTAAAATAAATATGACAAAGAATGCAAATACATTGGTTGCAAACATTTCCAGACAAGGTAAACAATAAGTTTATCACTTCCTGATTAAAAAAAGCCAAAAACGATATTATTCAAAGCAACAGCAATCCTTTTGTTAGGAAAATGCCTACAAAATAAGCTCCACCCATTTATGCAAAATGAGATTTACGTAATAAAGTGGTAAATTTACAGACTCTTTCAAGTAAATTTGTGAAACGTTTTTAATTCGATCAAGTGCATGAGCGCCTGTGGCGATGAGTTGACATCAGTATACCAATTGTCAGTATAATAAATGTAACTTAATTTTCAAATAGGGCCATAAATTTGCCAAAAATGTTTTCTTTTTTAACTGAAACTTCGCAGAACGATGCATGTTATATATTGAAAATTTTCTGGCTATTTTTTATTTGTTTATTTGTTTGGGCTTATTTTTGTTTCTTTTTCAGCGTAAAAACAAAATGAATGTTTGTTAAATGACAGTATATTTATATGAAATCAGAAAAATACAAAATACTGTTAAAATTTCTGTACATTTACAGAAAAAGTTTTACAAAGCAGTAAAATTTGGTTAAAAAAGCAGACAGAAATGGTTTTTCAAATAAACAGAAAATACATGTTAAACAACCTTTTTTTATTGTAGAAATACAAAGTGTCTGTAAAGATACAGAAAACCTCTATTAAAAGTAAAATACAAAAAGTTTAAGTTAAAAAAAGTCTGTAAATTTACAGAAATTTTTAACAGTGTATGTAAGAGGTTCCAAGGGTGGGTTGACCTAAGGAGACATTGGTGTTCACTCTTCTTGTGGAAAGTGAAAGTGTGTAAAGAAGTAAACATCTTGCTTCACATAGGAGTTTTTGTTGATTTTTTTTTTAGATAGCGAACACTTTCCTGACCAGAGACGTCGTTCAAACATAAATATTGTTTGGGGGTCGTGGGAAGTGGTTGTTGTACAAAAGACTATCTAAGCAAAGCACAGTCATTAGCTGGCGCTGAGCTTACGAAAAAGTTTGAAAATCATGACTCCATACAAAAATGACACTTTCAGGCTTGTTAGTAGAATTGAAGCCGCAGTCGTTATTTTGAGCTTTCGTTAGCAATGAAATTTTCACTTGAATAAAAAAAAATAGACAAATCGCAAAATGATCAGAATATAACGTCCGCCAGATAAACTGTTCGGCTACCATTTGATGAAATGGTAAGGTAAAGGAGAATTATCATTTTTAAATAAACTTTTGTTTTGGACCGTTACATAAAAATTAAAATTAAGAACAGACCTTTCTTAGAAGAGTGGGATTCTCTGGAGGCAACTGACGAGGAGCGCAAGCACTGGTTAGCGGAAATCCGTCTAGATCGCTGCAAATGGCACTTCTAGTGCCTTTTTACTGTACACCCAAAACTGCCTTTTCAGATCTTTCCTTTGTAACTATGAGACTCTTGGAGCTCTCAAAGAAACATTTTGATTCCTACCGTCATTCTGACCGCCTTAAACATGATTTTAATATATCATGAAGATGGACGTGGAATAAAACCCAATCAAAATGTAAATGAGGAAACAATTTGTTTGTGGGACTATGGTTATGTTCCTACATATAAGCAAATACCTATACAATAATGCATCTATTAGCATAACTTATGCTCGGGAACATGAAGGGTATGTGATGCTCTTTTAGAACTCTGCATTTAGTCAGTTAGTCAGTTAGTCAGTTAGTCAGTTAGACAGTTAGTCGGTTAGTCGGTTAGTCGGTTAGTCGGTTAGTCGGTTAGTCGGTTAGTCGGTTAGTCGGTTAGTCGGTTAGTCGGTTAGTCGGTTAGTCGGTTAGTCGGTTAGTCGGTTAGTCGGTTAGTCGGTTAGTCGGTTAGTCGGTTAGTCGGTTAGTCGGTTAGTCGGTTAGTCGGTTAGTCGGTTAGTCGGTTAGTCGGTTAGTCGGTTAGTCGGTTAGTCGGTTAGTCGGTTAGTCGGTTAGTCGGTTAGTCGGTTAGTCGGTTAGTCGGTTAGTCGGTTAGTCGGTTAGTCGGTTAGTCGGTTAGTCGGTTAGTCGGTTAGTTAGTTAGTTAGTTCGTTAGTCGGTTATTTCGTTAGTCAGTTTGTTAGTTCGTTAGTTCGTTATTCGGTTGGTTGGTTGGTTGGTTGGTTGGTTGGTCGGTTAGTTCGTTAGTCAGTTAATTAGTTCGTTATTCGGTTGGTTGGTTGGTTGGTTGGTTGGTTGGTTGGTTGGTTGGTTGGTTGGTTGGTTGGTTGGTTGGTTGGTTGGTCAGGTCCCACTACAGCGATTTCGGATCGGATTTCGCTCCGATATTTGTGAGTGTTAATTAATATCTCCTCCGTCTGTTGTCGAAAAGAAATAAAAATTTGCCAACCTCTGAAGATAAATGAATAGTATCGGAGGACTATGAAATTCTAATTTAATACCAATTATTCGGTGACGTCACATCCGCAGACAGCTTTTATGGGATACACGTAATCCGATAAAAGCTATTTGTTAATTTGTCGTCACGAAATAAGTAGCTTATATTTCATTTCGGTGGTCCTCTCATACCGATCACACATTCACACAGGATGACAAATCTTTGGTTCTTTCCGACAATGGATTAAGGATATTTTAACTAAAACTCACAAAAATCGGACAGAAATTCAATCCGATATCGTTGTAGTGTAACCTGGCTTTAGATAGTAACCGGAATTTTCACTTGTTAATGAGCAATAAATCCACGTCTGCATTGCAAATGGATTGCGTTATAAGGGTTGTTTTCACATTAAATGGAACAAGGGCTTTAAGGGCAGCTCCCTGGTTGGTGACATTGCTTGAGAAACTGATGTTCCATTGTACAAGCCTTAGAGTTCGCCGAAATTTGTGATTCTCTGTTACTAAATTGAAATGTTGGTGCAATTCATTGTCAATAAGTACGATTATTGAAATACAGTTTAAAGGTTAGTAAACAAGCTCACTTCACGTCGCATAGGTATATGTTCATAATAACCATTTTTACGCTGCCATTATCCAAAGAGAATCTCTGCCAGCTCCTGACTAGGATCCATTCAGTACCTGAAACAAACAAATAACATGAAATTGGCATGACAAAGTACCAACATTTTTATTCAGCCTAGAGAAAAAACGGTTATTCAACCGTAACGAAGCATATTTACAATATAGTTGGACTTTAATATCGAAAAGCCGACACATTTGGAAGTACTGTATTGTATTAACAATTTGAAAATCCTGGGTTCTGTCACGTAAAGTGCCTAAAATCGATATTAAGTTTGATCTTGATAGGCAATAGGATGGCATATGTTACTCGATGATAAAAAAAAAATTTTGAAAAAACTAGAAACGTTTATTATGCATTCAGGGCATGGCACCGCACTCCACAGTGTCTTGATAAGTCCTATTTATGAGTATGTAACATTAAGGAAACGTTGCTATGAGAGAAACTAAAATACAGCATAGGAAAGAATAGAAACTAAGAAGTAATTCAAGTTGTGTATATGTATCTATGTAAAAATATATGTGGCAGAAACAATGTGAAGTATTCCGGGAATGTTTTGGTTGCTCCGTGCATTGTAATTTGTCACTCACAAGATGGCAACTGAGTAAAGGATCAATTTGAAGTTGGTGAGCTAAGTTACTGCAAAGTCGATGCAGACTTCTAAAGTTTGATAACTCTTTTAATGTATATTTTAAAAAGAGCATTGTATATTATCAAACGGAAGACTTTTAGATGTACTTCTGGCTCTCATCAGTTTAGTGCATTTACTCAGTAATTTCAACTTATATATCAGCATGGCAATACCCAATTGATTGCTTTGATAACACCTTTTCGAAATGTGCATGTCAAAACTGAATGGAAACTTCCAAGTACAGAGTACGCTTTTTAAATGTTACATGTTTTTTTTACATTCTGTGTTTTCTGAAAAATCTTTAATTATTTTTCATTTTCAAATTTCCATTGCCAAATGGTTATGCATGTAGAAACTCTGTGAAATTTGGAAGGCGTTCAATGGAGATTACCCATTTCGAAGGAAGTGTAGGTTAATACCAACTTTTTGGTCAAGCAATGACTCATCTAGCCATTCAGTTATAGTTATGATTAACAAAACAAAAGAAAAACACATCATTGTTCCAAGCATGGTGCGTATAATTCTTTTTCTGATATTTTGAAAACTGCACATTGGAAATGAATAGAAAGTTTAATAAACTGCTGTCCCTTCAGCATGTCAAATTAGTAGTGATTAGTAGTTTCGAAGAAGTGATCTTGCAAAATGCACCCGCCGATCTACCGTTTCTTGTGTGTATCAGTATGAGGGAATCGCTAAATAAACGATAAACGAATACCATCCGAGGGCAAACGGTATTCGTTCATTATAATCTAATCTCTGGGTGATACGACACATTTACAAGTTACATGAACTGTAATGTATCATTTCAGTAACCTCAATTCTGCCGGTGCTTTCTCTTATCCAGATTAATGTGGTAGAGGCGCGTAGCCAGTTTTTGTCATGGGGAGGGTTTTGGTGTCATGGGAGGGGGGCACGATATGAGGGAAAGTCTAGGGATATAGAGAAAAACTGCTATTTTAGGTGTTTTTTGCATTGCACGATTGGGGCATGGGGGGAGTATTAACCACCAAAACCGTCCCCGTGGCTAAGCCACTGATGTGGTAAAGCGCACGGGTCCATGGCATAAGTCACTGGATGGACAGCAGTAGAAGTTCCTTCCATTTCGTTCTTTCATAATCTTTAAAATATATACAGGATAAACCATCAGACTGCACAATTGACTCCACTTGCTTTTCCTCCATTTTACCGTAGCCTACCGATAACTTACACGGTCGAAAAGGGTCTGTACCAAGGGTCTATATTAACATATACCCCTTATGGGTTTGCTATCAAAAAAGACCATTTCATAACATCATTTTGACTTTCCCTTTTTTGGTTCTATGATTCCTTATCATATTACGTCCATATGGAATAACTTTCACTCCTCCTACTGATGCGCACAATGACTTCCTTGATTGGCTGTTGTAACTTTAACGTATTGATCATAGTCTTTGTTAGTGATAGGGATTAATGTAGGTATTTGCACTACCGTTAACCGGAACCTAAAGTTTAAGCTCGTATACAAAATCTGAAAACGACATTAAACTAAAAACTAAATTCTCTTTCATCCGGATCGATGGTAGTCACGCTCGATTTAGATAATGTTATATTGATCGACATTTCTGCAAATGTCATTCATTTTTTAGCTTGTAGTAGATTTATCATCAGGCAGGGGGGGGGGGGGTACGCTTAGTGTGTATATCAGGAACGTAGTAATACGAGGTAATGATTGTGTAGAGTTTTTTTCTAGAGTCACATTCAGCGCCCTTTTTGAAAGCTAGTATACGCATAAGAATTCCCTCCGCACGTTCATCATACTATACGTAAGATGCAACTGACAAAAGACACATTGACTGTTGATGTCATGTGAACGCACTGAAATGGGCGTACAATGAAACCAATTTATTTAGACAATGGTAAGTTTGATCGCATGGAAAAAATTGTTCCTGGAGGAGTTGTCCCTTTGTAGTCCTTAGCAACAGAACTTAAGCATGTGTGAAAGCCTTGTTTACCTTCGACTTGTATATGTGCTGTGTCATAAGTGACCCGAGTATCCCGAGCGCAAAACGGCACGAATTTTGGGAAGTTTGGGAAGACTTTGGACAACGTCTTTTCAATTTTTTCCCCCTCCTTTTAGACAGTTTAATTGGAAATATGCCTACTGTCACTTTTGGAAAACTTTGAAGTATAAGAAGAAAAACGCAACAGTATTCCCTTAAAATCGTTGGAAGATCATACGACGTTGTAACAAATCTTCATAACCTTCCCAAATTTTTCCATTTTCACCGAGCACCGTATTCTTTACTAAAATAATGGCATTCATCAGATTTATCAAAAGTTTTTTGTGGAGAAAACTTAAAAATGTTCATATTTCCCATTGATTATTAAAAGGACTAAACACCATGCGACAAATTGAGAGTGGTTTACCGCTAACAAGATATAAAGTATTCTTAGTCAAGGTGATAAAAACTTCTTTCTCTCTGACGTGTGGTTTTTATGATTCGGGGAAATCTCAGAAAAACGAATCTATTAATTATAGTCCTAGTTATGGATTCCCGTGCACGACCGAAATCTAGAGTCTTTTATGCTCTTAAAAAGTAATTTTCTTTTACCGTTATGATAACTCGCAGGCGGGAGGTCGAGTCCTGGCCGGTTCATACCGTTTTAAAAAACCGTTTTAAAAAACGGACCCTACTGCCATTCATTGTGCTAGGTGCACAGCATAAGCAATGGACTAGGGAAAACAAGCCCATGAGCCGCAACTGGAAAAGTCCTTGTCCGGTTCGACCGAAACCAATTGGTTGGAAACTGGACCTTTAAACTGCAACTAACCTATGCCCCTACCTTCACTGAACTGAAATGGTCAAGTTACTTCAGATCCAGTTTTCATGTTCCAGCTTTTTACATCATAATTGAAAACATAACAACTGTTCACAACTACATGTATATATATTCATGGTGAGGAGGTTAACGGAAGTGTCTAAGACATCGTATTAGTAATGAAGAAACCATCAGGGCGACACTGTTGTGTCCTACATCCCTTTTTCATCCATGTGCTCTAGATTAAAGGGAAATATTGTGTTTAGAATGCTCCAACTAAGAGTACAAAGAAAATGGCTAAAACACTACCCAACAATTTAGTCTTAATAATAAGCCCTAGCAATAACTACATCTCTTCAAAATGCTATGCGCAAGGAGAGCCATGGACGTTACAGCATTTGAAAATGTTGAAAGTTTGGGTCAACAAATTATTCTTAGGCAACAAACAACTGAATTTCTATCTGTTGAAAACTTATTTCTTTAAAAAGGGGCTACCGTACTGTTTTATTTTTTATAATCTATCACCCTGTGTCATTAAATATTACTTTTAAAAGGACTAATTTTTCTTGCAAAACAAACGCAATATTCCCCTTTAAACTAGTAAAGACAATCTTGATTCGAATTTGAGGAGGGGGCAAGGCCACTGCCCATAAAAACACCTGTGTAAAAATCTTACGTCAATGGTTGTGTTTTCCAAAATATGGTGTCTCTCCTCCTCCCCCCTCCAGGATTGACGTCTATGGATTAAACTAACATTTCCAGGTGAATAGTCTTACCAATACAACGGAAATAAACCGTTTGATAAATCCCAAACCATGCTGCGCATGAAGAATCAGCTACTCTACGTTTATGAAATCATTTCCCAAAGAATAGGCTGCAGCTGATGAAATGTTGTATTTCAGCTAACGAAAGAAATATGCATTTTGTTATACGTCGAATAATAGAAAAGCATTGGAATTTCCTGTAATTCGTAACCGAAGTTGCGTCGCAAATACGAAGATTTGTCGATGTTTCTTAACATACTGATCTCAAAAGGTTTCATAAAATGATAAGTAAAGACTGTGTGAAGTTTTGAGGTGTTCCTAATCAATGCGTTAATAGACATGAATGGTTTTTGTATGTCTCGATGATTGTTACCATGCGAAGTTAACAGATTACGCAAATAATTATAATTGATGTTTAATGAACCACTTGCCTGATAACAAAGGCTTCTGAAAGAGCATGTAAGAAATAATGGATTCGTTCGGTTATCATAAACTTAACACCTTTGGCTCTGTTTCCTAACGATCATGATGCCAGTTTGCTCAAATGGTGAAGGCGCATTACTTTCCAGGCGCATAGACTCCCCACATGCGCTTTAAAGACTCACTCACTTATACTGCTGATAAGCAAAGAAACTCTAAAAATTTTCGCACTCGATATACGTTTGCGGTTGACATTATTATTCCAGCCCTCTGAAGATGCAACTATTACCTACATGTTATCATATCAAAGACTTTCAAAAATTCAACGCACTGCCGTTGTGCTTGATCATCTGTATATGGCAAAGGGATGATATCTACTAGAGCACAACTGGAAAAAGGCTTTTGGCGCTGGGGCGGTTCAATAATTTTTGTTTGAGATTTCAGTAATTTTCTTATTGTGTTGTTGTCTTCCGTCTCATAGGCGTAAATATAAAATCGTGCTCGCAATATGGTGCACGAGTTTAGTAAATCAAAACCGTGACGAGGAGAGTGATTAAGAGGGATGTCCGCGATATAATGAAAATTTGAAATATAAAACAGTGACATAGTAGTATCATGAAAACCATGGTACACCAACTAGGGTACAGGTGTATTATTCAGTCGGAGGAAAGTGGTAGAGGATTCTCTCTCGTTCTGAATTATGTAATCTGCCCGAAAAACTGTCTAAGAGTTGCGCAATTACCAGTTAGAGAGTTAGAATTCCGAACGGTTCAATTAAACGATGAACAAAGTGCAAAATGGAAAATACCAACCAAAATGCACTACTATCATTAAATGAATGGAAATATAAAGTGACCCCAATCTGCAAACTATTTCACTAACTTTCAAACTGGAATTTTGAAAATATTTACTCTCACTCAACAATATTTTCCATTTTGGGCCTCGACAGCAATGAGTGCTAAACAAATTTAGCAGGTTTCTCGCAATTTCATATAGAAGACAGAAAATACGTAATCACAAAGGCTGCCCAAATATGTCTTGACCTCCAACCATCTCGTTCAAATTGGTGGTACCAGCCTTCTCAATTGTATTCAGAAATATGCCACGAAACTCAAAGGCTCTTGTTTGAAATTTCCAGGATAAATTTGGGGCAATGTAAGCCCCTGTTCTCTTCCTTGGTGGTGAAATCTGGCAATAAATTGAACGTGCAAGAAATTTTTAGCAAGTTTGCAATACTCTACCATATCGAACAAAGTGTTGCTCAGGACTATATGAAACTGTCCGCATGTTTCGCAAATTTTGTTACCTTTTTATTAAAATATCAATATGACTGTTATGCTTTTATTATTCTTGGAGTAAAGCTTTTCAAAGAATTCAAACAATTTTGCATAATCCACAAAGATTTCGCTGACGAGTTTTCTATGTTACTGACAACATGCAAAATTTCAAAGAACTAAAATGATTGCCCGAATTTTTCCAGACCCTCGAACGAAATAACAACATTGCCAAAACTTTAGGGTTGATCCCTCTTCCCATGACGCAGGGTGTATAAAATTATTGTTAGTTGAGTAAGTGAAATATGACCACAGTTGAGCGTGCAAAGCTCATTCTTTGACATTCTGCTGTTCTAGGGGTGCACGTGAACCCACCACACTCCCATGGGTCCGTCACAGGGATGCGACTGATTTCAAGTGAGGAGTAAAACCTCAACCAAGTAACGCTTAAGTAATTTTTTCCTCCCTCTACTATGATGAATTTAATAAATGTGATCACTACTCAGAGTTTCTCAGTGTTTGTAGTGTTGGTTAATTCTGATAATAATAATAATAATCATCAAAATAATAATCACGTGAAGAGGTGACTACGCTGCCGATGTTGTTATGTAGCAGCGCCTTTTGTCATGTTGACAGATTCACTGGGAAGACATGAAAGATGCCGGGCAAAAACGAAAAACTGTAAATGTATTTCAATAAACGGATTATAAAACATATCCCTTTTCAAGATAAATGCCAAAAACAATCGGTGATACCTCCTCTTACCGTTGCCCTATATATTACGCGACTTACCCTTCAAAAGATACAGAATCCTTGGCAATAGGGTTATAACAGTGCGCATGATTGTCAAGTTTGAAACGGTACCGTAAAAGGGAAGGGTCGTTGGACTGGATCTATGAGCCCAATGTTGCAAGTGTCCTTACCATGTCCAATGTACACCACCTATTTCCCTACTTTCCAAAATAATTTTCACTAATAATCTTTAAGTCTTCTATTCAAATTCGATTCCTCAAACATTATGAAATTCGAATTTCACCCTGAGCTGTTTTCCTCCTGTTTAAAACATATTTTGAATACAAACATTTTCTCCCAGATGCACTCATGAGCATCATTTAGAATCATTTCAGAGCATTACAATAACAGATCTCGGAGCTCACATATCCTCTGTGGTAACCCACTGTCTACGTCAACGTATACTACTTTAAATCGTCTTTCAAAATTTGTGTCCTGTCCGACAATAAATACACATCCAGTTGCCTTTGAGTGACGTAATACTGACTTGTTTTGCAATAGCCTTATACGAATTCAATAAAAATCGATAAAGAAACTAAGTGACAGGGGTTTATTGAACTATATAATGAATATTGAACTTCGGCAAATTAAAGTCACTCTGCGTTAATAGTGGTTCTTTACAAATGCAAACAGTAATCGTCCAATCACCGGCGTTGTTTCTCCATAACAACTTAATTAACAATCAAGTTCATTTTCCCTGAACCCGAAATGGGCAGGTTTTACCAGAAGTGGTTGACGAAGTGGTTGGTAAAGCAGTAACTTGAACGTGAAATCTTTTTCTGCAGAGAACCCTTACTACCATGGGTGTGCGTATTTCTTTATTAAAGGAAATGATAATTTTACTTTCGTTTCTCTCAATTCTGAAAGGTAAGCTTCCATTTTCATGTGCCAATTACTCTTAAATTTAAAACTCTTTTCTTTCATTTTATTAAATGGTAAAATATTACCAAGAGAAAAGTACAGTAGTATAAAGATGCAAGGTGAATAAGACACTGCACATATTTAGTAATGAATTGCTTGACAAAGGTATTATATGTATATGTCTACCCTGTAATGCACAATTAGTCCATAGATGGAATATTTAGATGAAGTTTTCCCTACTCCATTTGATATGAATCGACCCGGGAATAGAACCCGGGTCACCTTTGCTTGTTATTTACATTTTAAGGTGTGAACGCTGAAAAATTCTGTATGTTGGTGAAACCAAACGGAGACTAGCCGATAGAATCACTGAACACCTCCGATCTTTTAAACTTAATTTGTCTGGCTTCCCTGTAGTTGCCCATTTAATCCGCCTTCCCTTTGTACTATTAAAGACTTAAAGACGGCCGCATTAACCTGTAAAGGCACCCATATTGATCTTCTCACGACTGAAAACCGTTTTATCTTTAAACTTGGCACTCTTCACCCCATGGCCTTAATTATAAGCTAAAATCCCTGCTTGAATGATTTTAATCTTGTTATTGACCGGTGATTTTTCGTTATTTCAATGGTCAGCCTCCCGGTGTGTTAATTGTCTACAACATTGAAGTAATTGCATCTACTTTGTAATTATAGTAGGGCGCCATTGTCCGTTTACGTATTCCTATAGAAAAATGTGTAGAAACTAAGTGCCGAATTAGTGAAATAAGGAGAAACAACAAACGACAAAAAATGATACTTTCATTTCCAACTATATACGTTTACACAAACGATAAAATAAAATTATAAACAAAATATTTCGAGCGTCGTATGCACCGCTCTTCCTCAGTTGAACTGAATAACAGTAGGTAGAGAAGAAACTAGACCTTATATATATATATATATATATATATATATATATATATATATATATATATATATATATATATATATATATATATATATATATATATATATATCACATTGGTCAATCAAGTTGGTTAAGCTGGAAAATCTGGTTGAGGTGAAAAAACGATGTTGACTCCACCGGGATTCGAACTCGGGACCTCCCGCTTTCTAGTGCGGACGCTCTAACCACTGAGCCATGAAGCCGAGTTGGTTTGGCCTTTGTTCAAATGACAGATGAAGCAACTCGCAATTCACCCCAATTCACCATATATATATATATATATATATATATATATATATATATATATATATATATATATATATATATATATATATATATATATATATATATATATATATATATATATATATATATATATATATATATATATTTATATATATATATATACACCACTAGATTGAACATTAGGGGGAAATTTGTATATCTTAATACGTTTAGGCGAAATGAAAAACAATAAAATACATTACTGTATATTTTACCTTTAAGGAAAAACATATACATGTACGTAAATTCAATAGACCATAAGTTGTACGTGTTAACAGATAGGCGTCCGTAATTTGGTCAACATTGAAGTAATTAGGTATATTTCGTACCCCCATATGTATTTTACTATACACTAACGTATTCCCATTAAAACAGTGTGTGAAAACGTAAAGGGGAACGTAGATTTTCCCCCTAACGGTAATTTCCCCCTAACGTTGATATTTTGCCCCAAAATTTCCCCTTATTCCACAATTAGGTATATATATATATATATATATATATATATATATTTATATATATATATATATATATATATATATATATATATATATATATATATATATATATATATATATATATATATATATATATATATATATATATATATATATACATATATACATATATATATACATATATATATATATATTTAAGTTACTTTCCTCGTATACTCAATTAAGATAGAATGTATAAACCAAATTAACAAACCAAACTTTATAAATCGGGACTTTAACAGGACATAAGCGATGTGTTGGGAGTTGGCTAAAAAGGTAACAAGGTTGTAATTTTTGATTGAAGGTGTTAAGGTTAAGGAGACCGAGGTTTTTCTTGAGTTCAGTGAGATGTGAATGAAGTTATACTATCCAGTTAAGTTCTGCACTCTGGCGTTTCCTTGTGCAAAACACAATATAGCTGGAAAAATATAATTACGTTACATGAGAACTATCTATTGGAATGATTTCTTTCAATATTTCGTCACAATGTTAGAAATACCATCAAAAGATGAAGATGCTCAATTGATTGTATGTTTGATGAGAGAAATTCTACCTAAAAATTAAAAATGTGTGTTTTTTTTATTTATACCTAAATCACCTCTAGTGACAGTCGCAAGATATCCAAGAAATGCAGAACGAAGAGTCCGAGACTACTTGTTAACACATAATAACTATTCTTGCAGAGATCGACCTGTGCTTAATTCCAACGACACAGTGTATGTCGGATTGCAATTGGAGCTATACGCAATGCTAGATATCGTGAGTACAATTTATGCATCTAATGTAGATAGAACTTGATTATTCCATAGAACTGAAAGGACATAAACTAGCAAAAAGAAAACAAGAGGGCAATCCACGGAGTTGCATATCTCATCGCTAACATGTGCGCAAGTTGGTTATAGAACTTGAACTATGTATGCGCTAGAAGTTTTATCTGTGCTGAATTTTATGCTACAGTAGAATGTCATTGACAAAAATTACCATACTAAAACTCCATGCCACAATCTTGAAGTCCAAGGGAAGCGATTTTTTTCCAAGGAACGGAAGTTTTTCCGTAAGATAGCGAGGGAAAAAGAATATGGCACAGACCAATCAAGTTCTTGGAACAGGCGGACCCCTTATTCCAAAAAACATCATTTTCATATTTAAATTCTGACACCGGATTATATAAGAACTGGAGTATAGGCTACCCAACCTTTGTAACGCTTGCCCTTTTAATCCAGTAGGCCTATCTAAAATTTTGGAACAAATTTATTTTTTGAGATGCTGTTATCCCCTTGCAACACTATGAAAAAACAACGAGCTTGGCTGCTACACTAAACTGATACGGATATGGACGCAACGATTATAAAAGTAAGACGCTTTCGGGGACGCTTTAGACAAATGCGTAATTGTTATTATTCAGGCGCTAGCTGGGCGTATTCTCCATTTTGACGCGACGGCAAACTTCATGTGTGTCGAGCTGATATGCACATCAAGTGCGTCTCAATTAAAAAAAAAAAATCTGGGCGTGTACGCCATGTTGAACGCGTGGCGTAAGAAGATTTCCCGCCGACGCACAAAGCTTTTCTGCGTACTGGCCTGTGGCGAATCCTAGCCCGTGGCAAGGAAATTGTCACATACGTTTTTTTGGCGATGCTTCAGAACCGCCAAGTTTTAAGGGCACTAATATGAAAAATAGGTAGGCCCTATACCTAACCTAATGTTAGTCACCCACATTTTAATATCTTGTGTTATTACTCAAGATTATGAACGGCGTAGGTCTCAGAGCCATGCCTAAGCCCCAGACCTAGCCTACATACCGTTAACCAGGTTCAGATTTCAAGTCTAGCCCTAGGTTAGACTTTAACTTTCATACTACTAGGCCTAACAGTTACAGCAACTTTGGATTGAAAACAACTGACTGCGTAGACCTTATGAGAACACTCTAGATATAAGGGCTATCAAAGTGAAGTGCGAGCAGGAACTTAAAAATCTCACTGCAGAAGACAAGTAAGTGAATAAAGAATTTGAGTTGTGAAGACGAGACTGCTACTACGAAGAACTAACCTGGGCCTGAGGCCCAGTCTATCTTATTTAGGCCTATATTAATTGATGAAAAATTGCCTCGATACAAAACATTAAAGTGGTAATGACACGGCCAAAGTAAGTTTCTCGGTAAGTTTGGGTACTCCTTGATATAAAGTGAAGATTTCCCTACTAAATTATGTCCATAAATACCGAAAAACGACGCTTTGAATTCCCATTACAGGCCACGCTCAGCCCATTTGAAATTCGCAAGCGAAAAACGTATGTGAACGTGTCTCAAAATGGTGACGTCATTGGAGGCACGGTTAGCAACACTGTACCAGAGAGCTCACAATCATCGAATCATGTGCATGGTAACGCGTGTTTGCGCATACATAATTGCAAACACCGGTGCTAGGATAGCAGTGAGCGTGGTCACTGACTACATTGTGAATTGTGCATTGCACGGTTACTGCTTAGTATTCGCAATATCATCTTCACCAAACAGCTCATACAGTAAAAACGCGCTCGTAGTGGGGACGCGCTTGTTGTGGTCTGTTCATATACGTTCATAGCTGTTCTTTATAGCGCCCGAACCGCGTCTTTCTTACACAAAAACAGAACTATTTTTACCCGCGCGCATATGCACGCGAACATATTGGCCAATGATTTGCTCCGAATCCCCACCATGGTCCGCGCCTTCCACTCTGTGTGTTGGACTCTGTATTGTGATTCAATTGTTTTCATGAGGTTGTTAAGATAAGATGACTTTACCGAGCGTTACATTACTTCCACATCTAGATGCGCGCCGTAGGGCGGGGTTTGTTTCGCCAATTGCGTCATAAAAGTCAGGTGAGCTGTTGCGGCATTTTTCGAAATTGAATTTCGAACGCAGTTTTCCTTCAGTCGAATATCATTTATGCCGAATTGTACGGGTTTTTAATGGGGTGTGAGATAATATTTGTAAAATTCTGTATCTAATCTTGCAAAACACAAAAGTTTTTGTGGCCGTGTTATGCCCACTTAAACCTTTGACAATCGGTAACGTGAACCATGTCCTTGGTTGCCACGACAACCACACATATCGGTACAACTTATTAGTAGGCTATTACACTTAAACTTTCAGATTTGTGGGATGCTTCCGTTAAAAGTTAAAGTGAATACAAAAAAGTATTTGACCCCCTGTCACGTGACCTTTGAGCTTGGTTGCCATGGAAACTACATATTGTGGTAGAACTAGTCTACCCTATTATACTTGTAAAGTTTCATGTAAAATGAAGGTTTTCTTTTGAAGTTTTAGTACAAAATAGTAAAAAAGGTGTTTTTTGCCAAATGTGACCTTTGACCTCTGACCTTTGACCTTTACTTCTGAGGGTCTGGGAGACATATGTTCCCACCCTGGGGTACCCACCTACCAATTTTGAAAAGAATCGGTCCAGCCCACTAGGGGGAGTTTAAAAGACAAAAAGGTTGTTTTACGAACAAATTATCACTTGAAAATTTTTTGTTCGACTCTACCACTTGACCTTTGCACTCTGTTGCCATGGCAACCACATATTTTGGTAGGTCTATATGCAATCACCATATGTGTGAAGTTTAGTGTCAGCAGGACATTTTGTTTTGGAAATATAGCAGAAAAGGTGATTTCACTAAATTTGACCTTTGACCTGTAACCTTTGACCTTCACTTCCGGTTATGT
Organism: Holothuria scabra; assembly: GCA_037179385.1. Taxonomy (NCBI): domain Eukaryota; kingdom Metazoa; phylum Echinodermata; class Holothuroidea; order Aspidochirotida; family Holothuriidae; genus Holothuria; species Holothuria scabra. The sequence continues at coordinate 10,527,164 of CM074197.1, forward strand.
TTTTAAGTGCAATTGTTCTACCTGAGGTACCATCCCACCAAGTTTGAAGAAAATCGGCCCAGCCGTTTGCAATATATTAGGAAAACAAAATTGGACACACACACACACACCCACACACACACATACTTTTTTTGCGGCGCCAGCTGGGGACATGCCCAAATATGAACTAAGTGGGGATATGCTCCTCCTCCTAGTTAATCGGGGAGAATGACAGGTTTACACTCCGTGGCATAGAGGATCCCCAAATGTCTATGCACAGAATGAGGACTTCAAACATGGAATAGGGGGATTCCCTCAGATAAATCTATAAAGTTGTATGCACTTATATACCACCCCACTTTGCATTATTATGGACATTCTAGAAAAGGGTATATCCCCAATTCGCGGTCTAACCCCAGTTACAAACTTATTTGTCCTGTGTATGTCCCCAATACACGCCCTTTACAAACCCACACACACACACACACTCACCCACCATCACACACACACACACACACACGGACAGGTTTTGACCCCTCTCTCAGCCCTGGACCTTCAGTCATCCCGGGGTACCTCACCATGGGTTAGACCTCGAGACTAGTAACCTGGGAAAATTTACCGTTGCCATGGCAACCATTGCGATTTAAGCTGGCATTGCCATATATAGCCCCATAGGCAAAGTGACTACAATATCTCATCCTCCTCACGGAGCGATGAGATAATGAGCAGGGGATCCACTAGGGTATATTGGTAGAAGGCAAAGCACGAGTTGATCACTCCTTTACTCATCCCCCCCCCCCTTTTTTTTCCTGGCTTTTTTTCTCTTTCCACATTTTCTTACGAATATAGGGGGCGCTCGTTCATGCCCCTTAACGCCGCCACTGCGCACGTTGCATAAATAAACTGAGCGTCGTACAAAATATACCGCTCCTGTTTTTGGCAATCAAAACTTCCGCAAATAAAAGTGAGTGTCATTTGTTTATGCTAGTTTAAAATACAACCTCACTTTCACAGCAGTTAGTTTATACGCAGTTTTTACGTAGTAAAGGACAAAGACTGCATGCAAGAATACCTCCTCCTGTTTGCCAATGAATTAACAAAACAAAGATGAGAAAAATGCTCAATGTTGGGGGCAAGTGTTGTATCGGTTTCGAGTAAGTGTGAAGTTGCATTCCAATAGACCTAATGTATTGACGACACGCTGACGCCATCCTTAACAATTTACCGTTGTGCTCCAATCGGGGCATATTTTCGCGCCTCGGGAGTGGGCGGAAAAACCGACGTAGCACGCCCCGCATCAGCTTCCGTAGGCTATTGACCCGTGACCTTTATCTATTGTCTCTCTCGTTGTTGTGGCCGGATTTTCGGGTAGCTGCTCGCAGTTTCGAGCTCCACGTGAAACAGTAAAGATGGGAGACAGCCGCGCTCTCCGCATGGGTCCAAAAGGACCCAAACAATGGTAAAGGGTAAAGCAGGGTAGAGGGTAAAGCAATGGAACACGTGGACGCCCTCATAAGAACTTGCCCTACACTTGTAGCAGTATATGCGCGTATTCGACTGGTTCACATATCAGCTGTCTGCATTAAATGTGTTGGTTTGTTTTGCCACCAAGGGAGGGCGCACTTTCTACTATGTGACGTCATAAGGCCTATTATGGAACGATATTATTGTGCGTCAATGAAAGTATCGGAATGTATCAGTCGTCTTAATTGCTTATGGGCAAATAAATTCGACTTTATATTTTTTATGTTAGGCCTGTGGTTTTTCTTTGTGAAGAATAATGTAAGGAACAAATTAGCTGTATTTGTCACTGATGAACCGAGTGAAACTGCACTTATCTCAATACCATTGTGAGTTTGTTTGCATCAAATAGAAACTTCTGTAATAAACTTGAAATGTTAATTTTTAAAAAGAAACATTTCATGTAAGAACAAAATATCACGTTCCAAATTGACTGAACTTTCATGTTTCAACCTCTTTCTTTACAGAATGAACGTGATGAAATACTCACAACTGCTTCATGGCTTTCACTGGTGAGGAAAGAATGCTATAACTTAAAAGGACAAGAGCAGTCACCCCAACTTGAGGCAGTGTAGTTCAGTGTCCTGTTTCATAATTGGCCCTTGAGAATCACGTGACAATGTTTTTTCTCCTCAAATGAGGAATTAACGAAACGTTACTGCTTGGTTTACCTTGAACATGCAATTTTAAAGTCCTATAATGTTTTAAAAGATACTTTGAAGTGAAATAAAAAGAAACTTCATAAATTTAGCCATTGCTTAAAAATGAGTTTGGGATGACTGCTTTAAATAACGGTATACTATTTTTTTATCTTATTTAAAGAAGATACGGAGATAGCTTCCAATTTTGGTAATTTAAATGAAAAAATACTATCCATAAATGTCATTTTTACTTAACATTAAAATTTTACTGAAAGGTCGTAAGATCATGTCGCGTTGGAATGGCTTTATAGCAGTCTGTTCATGGTATGTCTGCTAACGTAAGAGTCATTCTAATAAATGAATGGGGGAACGCAGCGAAGATGGTTAAGGTGCTGCTTGTGCTTGGTGTAGAAGGGCGAAAATAAGGATTGAAAGGGGAGTACAAGGCTCGGGAAGGAGTGAACGTGAAATGATGGACTGAGATTTGTCGAAAGACTGAAATAGATTTTTAAGGAGTTTTTATGTCTTGAGTTTCTGTTGAAATTTTTACTTGATGTTCAACATTTTAGCGGACAGTATTTTATCTAGAGAAAACAACATAACAGATCATTTCATTCATCTTTAAAGTGACGACCAGGGTTTTTTGTCACGAGGCTTTCACAACATGTCTGCACCGCAATTGTACACTGATTTATATAGAGAAATACGGATCTGTCATTAGGTCGTCTAACATTGTGATTGGTTAATTCCCACTCTTTGCCTGGAAGTGACTACCTCGTCTCTTATTTTGCATATAAACGTGGATCTTTTTACACCAAATATATGAACAAGTTCTTATTGAACAGCACCACGTGGCATAATGATGATTTGTCTTCTCACTTGAAAGATCTCTTTAAGGTTTCGACATCCTGGTAAATATTCAGTTTTGAAAAGGAAAAACAAGGCAATCGAAAGAAATGATAGTTTTGTGAGTCTGTCAAACTATTATTGCCTCTTCAGGTTCTTATTTGTATAAGTAAATGGAAATACTGGAATTGGTGACTTATAAATTTTCAAAGTGAAGCTAAAATAATTGACAAAAAGTTTTGTTAGTTATATTTTACTTTTCATTTTCAGTACTGGACAGATCCAAGACTTACTTGGGATCCTTCCGAATTTGAGGGAGAGGATCTTATCGTAATGCATCCAGATGAGATTTGGATTCCCAAAATTTTTCTGAGTAACTCGTGAGTTATGTCTTCCATTAAATTACGTCATTAAACATGAATGTTAGCCGGTAGGGGCAATTAGTGCCCTCTCGCCCTCCCTGGAAATTAAAGTACTTGAAGAAAAGAAAATTCAAAGTTAACAACATTTGTAAATTTACACATAACATGAAGAGGTACATAAAGATTACAGAAGAATACTAGCACAAAATTTAGTAACTACACATTAGCTATAGCTTACCAACAGCCTTTGGACCTTCTGGCAAATTCCGGGTTATACTCCTATAGAAAGGGTCAACATGTGGCAATTACTCTTTGATCTTGCTCACATGAAGGTCAGCTTCTTCAATTCACACTCCTTATTTTAATGTCCCTTACAAAAAGCCATTTTTGCTCCCCCCCCCCCCCAAAAAAAAAAATAATAATAATAATAATAATAATTGAATTTACTTCAAAGCAAGCTTAAGGATTTTTATATATTTGTTTAAAAGCCAAGGATTTTGAAAGGCTACACGTGCTTCAAATTCTCCCTGTCGTGTCCCACCTTTGTCGTGCCTTCAAAACTGGCCATCTGTAGTGTAGCTTGGTTCCACTGTCGGGCACATCCTGTTCAATATGTAGCATGAAATGATGTAATAGTTTCTTTTCTTTTATTCTTTCTCATTTCTTTCAAGTCTGAACAAAGACGCTTTAGGAATTACCTCACCGGATCGAGGTTCTATAATGCTTACTTCCGATGGTATAGTTCTGCTTGGTATGCCGATGGTCCAGTCAACTCAATGCCCTATGGAGTAAGTATTTCAAAAAACATGCACACGAAGTTCATTGTCTTAATTAGCACACTCCGATTTATGATAGTTGGACAGAAAAATATGACATATTGACAGTGACGACACTATTGTAGAAGGGCAAGAAGGGGCATTCACCCCCAGATTCTGGCCTCGCCCCACTTGTCCCCTTACTAAGGTGTATTACGAGTAACAGTAAAAAAAATGAATAATATATACCTGTCCAGTGACTTAATTTTTTTAAAGGGATATATTTATATATCCGAGCTTCAGGAGCTTAGCCCACCCCCAGGAAAGGACGCTCCTGGCTCGTTTACGTGCTGCACCCAAAAATTTTCGTCCCCAACATTATTCTTTCCGCTTAGTTTGACCCCTTCCCATTTTGAAGTTCTGGTGCCGCCACTGTATATTGGATAATTTAAAGCTCCATCCCAAGACAGTTACCTTTGTAATAGAAATTACTCTGCGAATACTTCTCCTTCTCTTTGTAGCATTCGAAACTTTCCGTTTGACATCCAAAAATGCCCATTCAATTTCTTACCCGAAAACCAAGTTGTCGAGCATATCGTTTTAAACGTCGCAGAAGGGCCACATCTTCCTCCTTTGGCCAACTTGGAATGGGATCTTCTAAACCTAACAGTTTTCAATTATCCGTTGTACATACCTGATTATCTGCCTAACAGAGATGTGGCATGGTATACCGTAGGAACAGTGTGTGTTGTCCTGCAACGAGATGCAAGCTATTACATTTGGAGCCTCATTTTGCCATCGACTTTGATGTGTCTTATGGCTTTTGTGACATTCCTTGCGCCACCCGACAGCGGAGAAAGGATATCTTTAGGTGTATCTATGGTACTCGGTCTCACGGTTTTCCAGCTGTTGATTGCTGATATGTTACCAACCTCTAGTAAACGAACCCCAGTTCTCAGCAAATACCTAACCTTTAATTTCGTTCTTGCCTGTCTGACTGTTCCATTTTCTCTAATGAATATTAATATAGCTTTTGGTAACAATAAACTGCAACTTTTGAAATATGCACGGATTAGAAAGCTGTTCCTGGAGTATATTCCTGGTTGCATGAGTATCCCTACATATCGTGACAGAGTGAGGTGCGAAATTATGGAGGTAAAGCCACTCTCGGACATGAGTAACGAAAAAAAGACTGAACTAGAATTACCGGTGATTTCGAAAAATGCAGTGGACCCAATTGGACAGTCGGTTTTAAAGGATCGGTTAAGCAGTTCAGAAAAGGTAGGAGGAAATCTGAGCTTACAAGTTTTCTGTTTTGTTATTATATTTTCTGCAGGAATATGTGTAACCTACGTAAAATAATTTATAGGAATTTTTTAAAAGGTGAATATTTGAAATTACCGAAATGCTTGTGAAAAGCTGCTCAACATATCACTGTTCGGGATGAAGTAGTTCATGTTCCTAATTGTTCATTCTTAGTTCAACTTGAAAAATTTCCATTTATTTTTCCTCGAATTGAAAGTTTTCCCATAGCCAGAGTTACACACACTGTTTTGGTGAAGAGTCACGGCCATCCTTTCTCAGGAACTATTTGAAATTCAATGTCTTTCGATTTACACAGTTCAACATTTTTTCTTACAATAGAACAGTTTGGAAGCTCGCACAGTTGCCTTGGTGATGGATCGTCTGCTTCTGATTACTTTCCTGATTGCGTTTTTTGTTTACGTCATTATAACCCTGGTCGATTATAGCAGGATGCCAGAAGTTTCATTCAATGACTGTGAAATTACCTAAAGGACTATTGGAAATCATTTTGGAATTTTCATTTTCAGGCGCCTTTTTGGATTTGGGGAGGATGTTGGTTGGTTTGAAATGACAATTCGTTTTAATTTACAATAACTTTAAAAAATGTTATGCAATTTAATACCGTTATCGCAATTGTCGTATACATATATATATATATATATATATATATATATATATATATATATATATATATATATATATATATATATATATATATATATATATATATATATATATATATATTGTAGATTGTACCTTAGGACGACAGTTACATTGACTCATACACTTACAATTCAAATTTTCTAACCCTTACCCTACCCCTATCCTACCCTAACCAAATTTGGTAGAGATACCTTTCAGACCAAAGGGAAAAATTGAAGAATGTTTCCGAAGATAAAATTTTTTTCTACATGATACCTAAACTTTAAGGTGACAGTTATATGTCGACTTAAAGTCAACTGCCAAGGTAGTGTTGATTTCTTCGATCGAAGTGTCACCTTAAAGTATAGTTCATTCGGATGTTGAGAGTACCCGACGGTCTGTATTTTCCTTACTTTGTCAATAGTCTACTTATGTAAACTTTAGAAAATATGCTATGTAACAGTGGTAGAGGAAACACACCCAGTCATTTTGACGGCCGCAATGCACTAATCGAACAGAGCGGAAAATTTTCGTGGGTAAAATTCGAAATTCAGAAATAATTTTTAACAATAAATAAAGAGTAATATTTATTCATTAATAAAGGGAAATCAATGTAAAATTAGATAAATACAGACTAAAAATGATGCCAGCATTCCGTATTTTCCAACGTCGTTGTGTTTATTTCAACAAATTCAAGACCAATGCAAGTATGACATGAAAATGTCGACAAATTGACCAACACATGTCTATGAACACTGTGGATGGCAGGCCTTAGAAAGAAACACACGCTTTATGTTTCTGTTTTTGTATTATTTCTCCTTGTGGCAAAGAATATATTCAGGTTAACCCTTAAGGGGAATTGGTGTTGTGTGATTGTTGTCATCGGAACACTGAAGTTGAAAAAAACTCACTTGAACCAGTTACTTATAATAAACGCTTTACTGTAAACCCGTGTATCTAAGTTATAGTTTTAATTCCTCTTTGTAGTAATTGTTTTGTTTTTTCCCCTATCTTCCAAAATGTATTTTCTAAGTACGTTTTGATATTCATCCAAATTTCATCCTAATATGATGCATACACACTGCATGAACAAAGTTTATTATGACTGTAAAATCTACCGGAACTTGGTTTTCGTGCATTGTGGGCAACGTGTCCGCGGTAACCGTGTCATTTTCGTGGATCATTTACTAAGAAGAACAATTGCGAGTTTATATTTTTCAAAATAAAAATTCTTCAAGTGTTCAACCCTAACATATATTTCCCATTTCGTCTTTTGCTTTCAGACTTTTTGGTACATTTATGCAGGTTTTTTATCCTGCAACCTAACGCACTATTTTAACTTGCTTCAACAATTACATTACAAGATATAAAATACTATTACAGAAACGGCACCGAATTACACTAGTAGATGGTTTCAACGGTGTCTGGTTGATCGCTGTATGAAATTTATTTTACCACTGAGTTTGTTTCCCTTTGGCGACATTCAAAAGTTTATATGTTTTTCTTTCTCTTTGGGGGGAGGGGGGTTGGACGGCTGGGGCCGTGAGATAATATGCATGGACATTCTTTCCCAACAAATGCAACATAAATCCGCGATATTTTACGAAAACGGATAACCCATCACATTAGCTTGACATGTGAGTGGTTTGCAAATGAATTTTCGGGCATAATCCTATACGAAACACTGAACAAAATGTTGGAATTTCCTGCTCCCGGTCCCTCAGTTGTACGATACGGCAGTTTGTCTTCACAAAGCAATAAGGTACCGTAAGATAGATCATTTTCTATCAGTGGGTCATCGTGTTCTCGCTTCGTGATCGTGAGTTGCTTATCTCAATTAAAATGTTTCACATCATTTGCTTTAATTGCTTTTAAAAATGAAAATTGACAACCAGTCTAGAAGGTCCGCACATACATTTCACTGGCATTAGTTAATTGAACAACGTAGGCAGCTACGATGATATGTTAAGCTATTATCAAACTACTTTAAGCCTCCACTTACGTATTTTATTTTACTTTGGTGCAAACTTAAATTTAAACCAAGCAGTTTCCCTGAAGTGACTGTCTTTCAAATAAAGCAACCATATCCTTACCCAGAAAAACCAGTTGGTCAAGAACTTAATTGTCCAGCTAAGAATAAAGTAATACTTCATTATCTAGCAACAGGTGTCAAATGCACAACTGCTATGAATTTCCAGCGCCTTTATTTGCAATTCTTTTTGCTTTGTTTGCTTCGCTGAAAGCTTTAAGTGAGTTATTGCTTATAACTAATGAACCACGAAATATTCCCTTTCAAGCATAAAGTATACTTTTTTTATTACAAACACCACTCTCCTAGAGAACTGTTTTCGATTGATCGCTGCAATATCATTAGAGTCCGCCACAAATGACGCTAAGTTGACAAAAGTGCTTCATCCGAGGTCTGACAGTGCTAGACCGGAATCGGTCTCAATTAGAGGTTTCAGCACAACTTTATATGTACGGATACCTCAGGCTTCAAGACCGCATGGAGTAATGGGGGAAGGATAAAGAGAAAGCGAAAAAAATTGCTTCTCGTTTGAACTTTGTGCATAGTCGACACTTGAGTTTCGTATTGTCAAAGCCCATAGGATCATTTCCTCATTACTTGGTTCTTTGAATTATAGTAAAATTTCTTTGTTTTTAATTTAATGGAGTGATAATAAAATTGGTAACGTAGAAGACGCTAAACAGTCGTTTTGGAAAAATAACTTTGCAACCCTTTACGTGTATTGACTGTCCAATATGAATCTTGAATCTTCAGTGGTCTTAGTAACGGGATTACCGCACTTTGAAAGATGGATCATCATTAGGCAAGAAAAGGCAGCACCAGTCAAACGATGAGAATGAAATGACCTTTTATTCAAATTACGATTTTCGGGGATCTGGTCATTTTTTTAAATTGTCTGAAACCTTAAGGAACTTATTATAAACCAAATGCAAAAAACTGTGTCCATGGATATTATGTACATTAACACAGCATTTTTATCATTTTCATAGTGGAGACTATTTCCTACGATACTCAAAGAGTTACAAAAAAAAAAAGAAATTCATTGAATGTTTTTAATTTTCTTGTGGATAGATTTTTAAAGGGAGCTGATGAATTTTTGAAATTGCCTTACCCATTCTTCTTTCTGGTCTATTTTAATAACGTACTAAACCCTTACTGTGACAAGGAGCTTAATCTATTACTCCAATTTGTCTTTCAAGTTAATATATTGACACACCCCTTAAATGCAGTTGCGGTAGGTCTAATGTGGCGTCATTCTGAATATATAGCTCTTCTTTAAGAAGCTACGGCTCTAGAGGAACGTTAATTGATAAAGGAGCTAAGTGGGACAGTGGTTTATTTAACTACTCCAATTAAAAGCCAACCTGTATTATAATGGTTCCTTTCAAATGCAAAATGTAATATGCCTAAGAAGCATCGAGATGAGCTGGAATTTGTCCGTTTGCCGGCTGAACACAGCATCTGCTGAAGCCTGCCGTCAATCTCTGAAAGACTGAAGAATGCCTAATCAAGACATTATACGCAATATAAAAAGGAGAACACCCACGCATTTACAGTCTTATCTCTTTTTACAGATGCGGTATCAAATTGCATGTGCCTATTACTAAAATTTCACAATTTCAAAACATGTTCTTTACCCCAGATTCTACATTAAAATATATGGAGCAATCTGGTAACTCTGTAAATCTATCATCTTTTAATTTTCATATTTATTCTTTACACTTAAAAGGTGATTAGCAGTTAAACACTTATTTATCCCTTACTTTGTAAAAACGTTTAAATTCTAAACATGTTTAGCAACTAAACAGTAAATGTTTAGTAATGAACGTGTTTTAAAACGAATGCTAAGGAATTCAACTCGCGTGTTTAGCTTCTAAACATATTCACAAAGTGAGAACAAAAGGGCTTAGAAGAATGTTTAATTCTTAAACACCTTTTAAGTGTGTATTTGACATGTGCTTAGTTTTATGTTCTTATACTTTTACTCTACTCTTTGTATTTTTCTTATTTTTACACTTGTTATCCACTGCCTTGCATTTTGTATACTATCGACAGAATTTTTCCCCTCTCATTATTTGTAGGGGAAGGGGTGTCGTGGTTATTTTTAGCCCATGAGCTGTTCCAAAAATGGTCTAAATGGTGGTCATTTTGAAGCAATTTCAACACCCCACTTGCACATGAAAAAATGAAGCAAACACTTTACGGGATTCCTTGTTATTTCTCTACACTTTGTCAATTTTTATGAAATACAGCAAAGAATGAAGCAAATTACGAAATGGCTCATCGTATATGAACAAGTTCTAGAATTTTTCTGTGAAAAGATTCCCCGATTTACCCTAAGATAAAAGTTTTCGCATCCTATCCGCAAACCAAAAACAAATTTCCACTTTCGTATTTCAGGAGCATTGGTGTTTCTTCTCAAATGTTGTTATTGTTCCCCGAAGATGTAAATAAATTCCTTACCGTAACTGCTGTTGTGCGTAACGTCACGTTCGCTCATAATATACTGGGATTAATGATGTCATGTATTAAATTTAAATATCCATTCACAATAAATTATGGTTGTTACAATTTATGGACAATATAAAGAGGTCATGTTGGCTGAGAATGTGACAATATACTTCCATAAGTGTGCACATTTATTCGAAGCATATATTGAATATGTATTATTGTGTCAGTCGGTAAAACTTCAGAGTGACGTCAAGGTTCTGCTAATCCTGCAGCTACACTCCCAATTCAGTCCTACCGTATATTTAGTGTTGTTAGGACGTGAAGCGTGTTTTAAGGATTTGGTGGACCATTTTAGGTAAGATTGTTTTCTTAATTTGCGAATTTGGGGCGAATTGTCCATTAGGCAGCCGATATCAGCCGACTAAGGAGGTGCAAACTTATTTCGGGCCGTTGCAGCCAAGAGAACAGATGTGAGTCATGTATTGGAGTGCCTTGAAAGTTTCATTTTTTTCATTTGAGTTAGTTCGTAAAGTAGATGCGGTTTTTATGCCCAGTTTCTAACCCATAGGTTTAAGTCGGGCGGTCACGGCCCTTTTTCCAGTTGTTGTCCCCTGGTTTGTTTTCTTTGTTCCGTTTTTAGTATGAGTACCAAGCACAATTGGAGGACGGGTTCTGTATAAAGAGTCTATGGTATGATGATTTGGTACACTCTAAAATCAAAAGAGTGAACTTATTCACTCTTTGATCGAGTGAAAAGTGTAAATTCACTCCATTAGAGTGATAATTTACTCCAAGAGGAGTGAAGTTCCCTCCAAAAAGAGTGAAGTTCACTCCAAAAAGAGTGAAATTCACTAGAGGAAGAGGGAAAATTCACTCTTCCACGAGTGCCTGCAGTGATCACTCTTTTTTAAGAGCGATCACTGTGGGCACTCCATCAAGAGTGAAACTTCGCTCGTTTTAAGGATATTTCACTCTTTTTGGAGTGAATTTCAATCTTCTTGGAGTGAATTATTACTCTAATGGAGCATATTCACACTTTTCACTCTATCAAAGAGTGACTAAGTTCACTCTTTTGATTTTAGAGTGTAATATGATTTTCCTGTAAGGGATCTTCTTATTCTCTTCTCTGCTTGTATCATAGACAGCTGCATTCAATACAAAGCCTGCACAAAGAGGGGAACTTTCAGCAAAAATTTCATTTCTATTTGTTAAAAAAGAGTCAACCAAATCTTCACAGTCTGCAGACACTTCCATTCAAATTCGAATATATTTCTCGATATATCAGTAAATAAAGTAACTAGATTTGTGTTTTAAGCGATTTAGGGAAACAGAGGTTATGTCATTCCCGCATATTGACAACGAATGCTTTGTTTCCCTTTGTTTTCAGACAGTTTTGTTAAACCCAAAGTTCATACAAATGGGACCTCTTTGTAGCGAATGCAAAGTTTGCATAGTTCTTAAGCCACCAATGGAATAACATTCGGTATATGTAAACACTGAGGAGAAAATGGATTTTGAAGTTTATTGAAAAACACAAAAAATTCTCTAAATGTGTGAATGTTTGATGTCATATGTGCTTCTTCGAGTTAACTGTTTTCTTCTTTTTTTTGAAAACGTGACAACTCTATACCTGCTCATATCTTGAGCAACCACACATTGAATTTTAATGCAAGTTTGCAAACGCTTAGGATGAGTACGCTCCTAACATATCAAAAATAGAAATGAACTTAAACCCCTTTTTAAAAAACGAAAAATATGTACCAGCATGTACGATCATAGTTTACAGGAACCCATGATGTAGTCTGGGTAGGCAAAAGAATGTAGAAAAGACTGAGCAATAGCCGGTCATCTCTTGAATGAATATGGTAGAATGTAGTAAAGCTAAGGAAGAAAAGCAAATATGCTCGGTTTCAGCTTGTTTTCACGGTTTGGAGTTATCATCGACTTGGTTTTAAACAACGTCTCTCAGTATGTTGTCGACCACGAAGTTTGTCTTCACTGCCTTTATCCCCTACAAATTTGGAGATATTTCATTGTAGATGATGTTAAACTTAAATATCAACCCGTGATTTTAATTGAGTGTAAGCGTTTTTCCCTTTCCCTTTCCCCCTAAAATTTCACTAGAAATTTAAATTTAACTACCAATGAACGCTTATACACTGCATTTATTCATTTATTATGGCAAGCGACTTTTTATACTACATCTAAAAGCGCTTTATATACAACCATTTTCGTTGCACAACCGGGCTGTTTCTTTGCCTAAAGACCATTATTTGCACAAAAAAAGAAAGCCCCCTGGTAATATTGAGTAAAAAATCTAGACGTTTTGCATCAAAAAAGGATATCAATGTGATAGTAAAGAATGTATTTCCATCCCACGAACTTCCTACATATGGACAGAGCATACTGCACGGTAGGCTGTCGCTACCGTACCTGTGAGAATAAGCGCACCAAGATGGCTTTAGTTTCAGTTTCAGTTTTATTTCTCCATACCACCTCATAGAGGCATCAGAGACACAAAGCAAACAATGTTTAACAGGATAACAGATGAAAAGGTTATAACAAAAAAACAGGAAAAAAATAATAACAATAAAATAAAGTAGAAGTAAAAAAGACAAACCAAACACAAATTCCAAGTCTTAGTACAATAATACGGAGGGATGAATGAGGGAAAGGGAGTGAGACTTTAAACAGAACACAACAAAAGAAAGAGAATGAGAAAAGGCACCAGAAACAATAAGTAAAAGGGTTGTCTGCTCTGAATTTGTGTTAAAGTTTGGACTTGCTCAAGTCAGTTAACGGATTTGGCAAGAAAGTTGAAATATTTCTGAAATATGGCAAGGTAAGGTCAAAATCACTTCACGTTTATTGCGGGAATATGACATTGTTTCCCATTCAAGTCTAACTTTTGTTTCAAATATAACAGAATCGTCGTCAAATCAGACTATTTATAGCTTCACGGCGGTCATTGTGGTGCGCCTTTTTGTCCCAGTCGGTGGCGACAATCTGCAGTTAGCACGCACACGTTATATGCTCCTCTGTCCATGTATATAAGTCCGTGTTCCAGCGAAAGAATTTTGTACATATGCGTAATTACTTTGGTAGGTCCAGTCGCACCCATGAAGTTCTTCGGTGACTGGCCTTTCTTCAAGTTAAAGCTTCTAATTACTAGTACCATCTAGTACCGTTAATAATGTACTTTGTAATTACGATACCTTCTACTTCTTTGCTGTAACCCAGTACAAAACTGCGGTTTGGGTTATCGTTATAGTGTAAAGAATAACGTGTGGTGTTTTGTGTGTAAATTGAATCAATAAAAGCCAAATATAATACTCCCGAGCTTTTACATGCATGACATTATTCTGGCTACGCGTCTGGCCGAGTGTATTTGCAGACTATAATTATGTTAACTTTATGTCCATTTAGTATTTGTGTGATAACAAGATTGGACTGAATACCGAAACAGACCGATGTTCCATTACGTTTGGTAAAGTAAAGTGATGTAAAGTGGCCATGGGCGACCGAGTGTGAAGAGGTTGCCAATGGTTTCCAAGCCCATACGATTCGTTCTTACAACTTCGTGCAGGAAGAGATTTGAAGCCTACATGTCATTTTCACAGACTTTATCAATTTAATCGTCAGGTGTTAATTTTATAAAATTTTCAAGCTCTCTATATCAGTTGTAAAATCAAAAAGAGAGAAGGTTGTTGCAAATGTGACGTGCTTAAAGTCGTTGAACTTAAAACACTTTAGACTAATTACATTTGTTTATTCATATATTACATGAAATGTTTGAAGTGAATAAGTTTTATATTTTTAAACGTCTTTGAAAGTCGGAATCAAGTTAGGTTTAAGGAACATTTAAACGGATAATGTCAAAGAGTTTTCATTAGGATTTAGAATACTGTATGACTCATAATGAAGGTTACGTATGTTGACTGATTTAAACGTATAGCAGTTTTATTATAAGGTTTACAAGTAGAATGAGCTCCATGCTCTATGTTTCTTTATGTGATACATTAAAAAGCGAAAACATTGAAACATTTTGTATGAAGGTAATTTTAAAACTCTCGAATGGATTCATCTAATTTATGTGATTTCAACGACACCATGTTAAATAAAATTCATATACATCGCTATACATGGGGATTTAAGAATGAGCCAATTAATAAAGCTAGAAAAGGGGGCCATTTTTATAATCGGCCTTAGGGAGGGAATGAGAAAATTCACCCCGACTCTAATGAGGTTTTGCCTTTGTCTCTCTACCCTCTTAACGATTACTAAAACATATGAAGTCGACATGACATTGTCATATACCAAACTCTTCTCCCATCACTACACCATTCTCTCTTACACACACAAGCAAAATATTTACACCCACGGGCGAGGTAAAGGTGGAATTTACCCCTCACTCTTTGCTTGGTCCAGAAATAAAAGACTAACACAACATCAATACAAATGACCAACAGGAAGATCAGAAATGTGAGGGAATTTTATACTACCGGTAAATTTTGCAATGTTCAATGAAAGTCAGGCAAAACATTTACATCAACTACAAAAACAGGGTAACCAGTGACGTATAGAAGCAATTAGAGAGTGCGGTAACGGAGCAGTTTTTTGGACTATGCACCACACCCAACCCCATTATACAAAACGTAGATGGCCTAATTTTTCTTTTTTCTAGGAAGAAGATTTCTTTTAAAACAAAAAATTGTATGCCATAACTCTATTTTTCAATGAAAGTGAGCATCGAAAAAAGGTGGGATTCGACAAAAATTCTAGTGTATCTATATATGCCTTCTGCTAGTACTCGAATTTTCCGACTTTTTCTTGAAAGTGTGAACACTGCTGTATAAGGGCGGGCTAAGCGAGCCCAATTCTTTGTCCGTTTAAAATAAATATTTGTAAATATGGAACTTGCATTGCAGAGAGTTTGAGGTTCTAGGATTCCTAAAGGAAATTTAAAAATTGTGCGATTACTGAAGAATGTGCACTTCCTATATTGGTGGCAAATATGAGAATGTCTACACGACGGCTGAAAATCGTCGTTGTTACATAATGTTATCTAAGGGATACGAACTGACATTTTCCGATAATATTTTATAAGTTTCCCAAACTTTGGTGTCCTTTTTAAACAAAATATTTCAAATCAAGAGCTGACATTGGAGAAAATTTGGAACTTTGTGAAAGACAATTTATGAAAAAGCAATATAGCTGCCCGTGTTTTTTGATGTTGTGGTGTCACGAAATGGTAAATATCCGATTTTGTCATTGCTAGAGCTCGGGAATGTTTACTAAACTGATTTATGAGTGAACACTATCAGTTCCGGAGATAACCTCTTTTGGGGGAAAGGGGGTTTTCACCCGATCGGGGCAAAATACGGCCATGGGGGGCGCCATTTTCAAATTTCTCCCCTGATGCTTTGCGATCCTACCGCGCAATTTAAACGGAAACGAACGTTCAAAACACCTGGAAAATTTAATCGGTCTTAGGAATGAGAAATTTTGGAATATTTAGAAACTTTGTTGCTAGGGGAACAAAAAAGCCGGATCATGTTTGGTAGTTCACCGCGCAAATTTTGAGATATCGAGCAATTTTGCCACGTTCTGTGTCCTAAGCTTAAATTATAGACTCGACACAGCCGCAAGATTTGTCCAATTTTTTCTACAGAAAGTTGTGTAAGTTACTCGTGCTAGCAATTGAGCCCATTAGAACGTTCTTGAAAGTTTCTTAAGATTTCTGGCTTTGGTGGCGAACATTTACCTTGTATTTGAACATATCCACATTTATAAAACAAAGCGACGACTGTGAAGAGGTACAAACTAATTGCTCATGAATATTCATGCTGCAAATTTTCTCCCGATCGGGTGAATTCTCATTTTCACCCGAAAAAAGTTATCTCCCGAACTGACTATTGCATTTCAAATTGCACTTTGAGCACGTGCTACGCGCCGAAAATTTTGTTTCTATTGAGATTTTGAGAAATAGAAAGAGGGACTCTCTGATCCGGAGAGTGGGGGCGGAACCATGCTCCCGCCGCCTCATTTTTCACATGTATATATATTTATATACATATATGGCGACAACAGGATAAACTAATTCATTAAATCATTTGAAATCATTGCATTGGATGATGGATTATGAACAAGAATATACATGTCCTGATACTTAATTTTTTACCCCCAGAAATGCTACAACCTTTGACCTCCCGGAGGCTTCACCCCCTTGACCCCTTCAAGGGGGACCCCTGGACCTCACCCACACAAACCAGCCCTTCGCGCGAAATTATATGCTCCCAAATGGTTCTCGTGCCTTTCATCTGCCCCCACTTTTAAAATCCTGTTCCTATCAAGGATTTCAGATTCGGGCTTAAAGGGCAGGAGCAGTCATCCCAAATTGAAGTAGGGTAGTAGACTGTCCAGTTTCATGATTGGCTGTTGGGAGTCATGTGATAACATTTTTTCTCTTCAAATAAGAAATTGACTAGCAATAACAGCTTGGTTTAACTTCACTATGTAATAGTACAGTCATACAACGTAACCAACGATATTTTGAAGAGAAATAAGGTGAAAACGTTATTTAGCTTTTTCGTCAAAATAAGTTTGGGGGGCTGCTCTTTACCTTTAAAGCTCAACCAGGCGTCCATGACTAAGGCATTTGCCATTGCGCTGATCACTGCCGAATTTTTCTTGCGAGGTGCTATTTGGGAGCCCCGAGCCGTTTGTTTAGTATCTATAAAGATCGACGCCATTCCTTATAGCAGTCCTTATAGCTGTCACAAAAATGTTTCATCAACAGCCAAATATGATTGATTACAAACACACAGAACTCGAAAAACAGAATGTAACTTCCTGTCCAAAGGGGAAGTTAATAGCTTTGAACATCCGTCCAGACTTGTGTTGTGTCGTATATCTGTTTCCTAGTCGTCCTGTCTATGATATTATTGCCCATTCTTCTGAACAAAACATTCGGTTAGCAGAAGGGATGTTCAATTTCACCCAACTACATTTGTTTACAATAATGAAATAATGATATATGTAATTGTTATTTAAAGTTCAACCTACTATTCAAACTGTAATTTGTCTTTAACCTTTTGATAATTTCCATTTGCCAACATTAAAGAGGGTCGGTTGTCACAAATTTCGTCAGAGTTACACCGAATATTAAAAATTTACAACTTTGTACGAGGATGTGATATAAAAAGCGGTGAACTGAATTCGGTGCGCTGTGTGTATCTTTTTATTAGTATTGAGATCGCTCTCCTGATAACTACTGCAGCTGATGTCTGGCAAAGTTATAACGGACATGTCAAAAGTTTTACGACTTTGTTTTCCACATAACAGCATTGCACTGTGTGGATGTAGAAATCAGTACAGCCACAATTTTATGAATAGGGGTATTGGGGAATGAACTTTTTAGAGGCACAATTTCTGAATTCTCTAAATATTCCACTGGAGTACCTGGGGTGGGACCTCCTGATGGGGGTGAGACACGTCACCCCAAAACCCCACCGTGTCCACTCCCCGTAACTAAGCGCCTGGAAGGAGTTCTGATTCAGATATGGACCGTAATATTAATGGCGGCGCTATACGGGGAGAATGAAGGAGCGTTTGGACCCTCCGACCTTTCCTTCCTAGTTGCTCCCAAATTAGGTCAGTTAGGAGTCAGTTCAAGGCAAAAAAATATATAAATCGATAATAATATTCGGTTCGCTCTGCAAATTTTTTGCCACCAACATTTTGTTTTACTCCTAGCCCCCCCCCCTTATTTTGACATTGTGGCGCCCTCACTATTTACTGATTCTTGTAGGCCTTTACTTGATTTATTGTTTTACTTAATTTCTACAATCTTTAGAGTGAAAATAATGGCTTTTATAGGTGCAGTAAGGTACCAATCTCGATTTTGGGTGAGTGAACTTTTTTAATTGAAAAAGAGTTTAATTTCCTCCTTTTTAGAGTGATTCTTGAGGCGTTCCTTATTTAACTCTTTTCGATTTAGGGAGTAATGAAAGTAAAAGTTTTCTCTAATCTTGTCAATTTTTGGAAACGAAAAAATATGCCCGGAACAATTTTGCACACGTAAACTTTGCTCGTAAACGATAAAAATCTAACATTTTCCAAATAGTTTCCTTATATCTTGGGAGAAATTGTTAGCAGTATGCATAAATTGATCAACTTTCGAGGCACCCATCCCCAAAACTCAATTAAACATAGACTGAGGAAAAACAAACATCTAGTTCTCCGTCAGCTACCGTATCTAATTAGATATGACGTAACCTATAATAGTATAATTGGACATTTTCACTTGCATCCGTTTGAGCTGAAGTGTTAAGTTTACCAACCTTTTTGAAAGAGGCAGTTGAGAGCCCAGAGAGACATCTTGAATGCGTTCGTTCTGGTTCTAAACATTTGAAGAAGCAACAGATATCCATATGGACATGAATGTCTCTCCTCAGTGCCGGGAAATCGTCTTGCTAATTTTTCTGGTTCTGGTTCTAAATCCAGGTAAAAAAAATTGTTTTTCTTTTTGTTTGATCCTTTTTAATTTGTATAGTTTGCCAAAAACGTTCCTGATAGGCCAATATATTGCACTCATCAATCTTGTGTAATTTTAACAAAATTTCCTTACGAGCTATGTATCAAAAAATAATTCTTTCAACCATATATATGAGGAACGAATTAGTTTAACTTAGAATGTTGGCTTAACTTTACTGATATCGTTTTATTTTAAACTAATACTTAGCAAGTATAGTGCGTAACAGGTCTCGACAAAATCTTCAAACTAACTTGCCAGTTCGCGAGTGGGATAAGAAAATGCTCGCCAAGATAAAATACCCCCTTGAAAACTTGTCAAACTGGCCTTTACTTTGAGTGTAAGACATCATAGTAGCGACATAAATTTTTCCAATACTCTTACTATCTCTAGGGCTTTTTACTCCCCCCCCCCCCCACCACAAGCTACCGCCATCCTCATTATATAAGTAGAGTGAAGGCTGTTGTCTTAAAATCTCCATCATTCGAAAAGTGTTACATGAGCATCTCAACTTTAGCCTTATGAGGGCAGAATATCCTCTTAAAATGATATCCATAATGACCATAAAAACTCGCAAAAGAAAGAAAGAAAGAATGAAAAGGGGAGCACCCTAGATCTAACCCTCATGGAGTTTTTCTCGACTTTATTTGACGATGACATGATTTCCAGCATTTTGCAAATATTTGTCCAAATTTGGGTTTGTTCGTTTTCCCTGTCCAGATTTTAATGTTTCGGCCTTGAAGTTATTTAATCAGCTGGTGTGTCGAATTAGCAGTCGGTAAAATATAAAAATGGTCTAATGATCTATCATCCTTTGAGCTGAAATGTTTTGTAAATATTTTATTCAACATTGTGTTATTGTTCAGTCCAGATCTATTGTAATTCAATCTTCCCGCCTGTTTTGGCCCATTAATAGTCACAGTAAGGAGCTTACAACTGAGCAACGAGGGCAGAGTCAGGAACTACATCCTGAACCAGGCTAATTATTCATCACGACTGCGGCCTGTACTGAATTCCGAACACACGGTTGTCGTTTCGATGTCAGTACAATTTTTCGCTATGTTGGAACTGGTAAGTTATCCCTCTTTGAACAGATAAGTCAATTAAAAGTGAAAACTTGTGATGATTTGACTTTTTGAAAACGTTTATGTCTCTAACGCATATGAGGTCATACAATACAAATATAAATACAAAATATTGCGTCCCTGTTTCGTCAATATATAAGTTCGTTACCAATTTGCATTATATTTTATTTATCCCTTCAATCATGCTTAATAATCAGTTTTAGTAAAATTATCTCTTTTAATGTCTTCATACCAACTGAAAGCAGATGAAAGCAAATGATTCTTTCTTAGCCTTTTATTAAGTCGTAAGGAGTTTGCTCTGGAAGCTGCAAAGCTACACGAGCTCAACAAACAGAGTCCCATAAATTATTAAGGCAATAAGTTTTCTGCGCTCAAGACTCTTTCACGAAATTGTTCAGAGTTTAAGGAACGAATTATTTTGATCTGTATACAGGAAAATCATCTGAAAATTTCTTAATACATCAGAAAAGTTGGATTCTTTACTGAAGAATCTGCCCTACCTAAGAAAAATGCCAAGCACATCTTTGAGACGACTGGGGCCAGTTTTGCATGTGTTGTCTTACCTATTGCAGTCTCCTGACAAAATTGGAAAATGCCCCGATGGGGGGGGGGGGGGTAGGCAGCCTTTCCTGACTGGGATTATGACCCCCAAAGCAGCTTTGGGCCAAAAGTGGGTCACCGTACCGTGGGTCAACCCTGATAACCTCGTGACAAGACAGTTATTGGTATGAACAAGAACTTTTATCTCTGGTAGTGAGCTTTGAATATCTACTCTATCATTATGTAGTACTTCAACTACTCTAGGTACGATTTCAAACCTTATCAGTATTTTCTTGCTGCAAATATGATTTCAATGTCTTAACGTTTAGGTGTCAGGTTTTGTAAGCTCGAATCTTCAAATTTGAAAGTTTGAAAAGATCTCCGTGTTACTGTGAACTGGAATTAACTTATTTTTATTTACAGAATGAACGTCATCAAACTATTACTACAGCTGGTTGGCTACGTTTGGTAAATAATAATCTTACGTTTTGCTACGACAATAATTTAAAAGGAAAACTACCCATCAGGCAAAACAAACACATGTGCATTACTGTTCTTACAAAAAATATCAACCTTTCAGCATTTTTAGACAATATTAGGGCGTAGAATATTCTTTAAGGAATAAATTATTTAAAGTTTACTTCATAAGTCGTTTTTTTATGGAAAACAGCATTAGTAGAACATGTTATCAACAGAAAGTGTTTCATGTGATTAGTTAACAAGAGAACTGAAAAATCTTTTTAAACAGACATTACAAAGGAATTGTAACACAGAGGTCCCTAATTTAACGGTTCATATGCTTTAGTTTATGGTTAGGATTTCAGATCGTTTTCTGTAAGGTCTTTGCATTTCATTATTTCACTTTCTGCAAGTCTGCATAAATATAATGTATGATGACTTATTATAGTTGGGGGTATCCCCTTGTCATTTACTCCTTTAAAACGAAAGATTTGTGGTCCCATTCTATCAGGGGTATGGTGGTGACAAATAAACCTTTTTCTTAGGAGCAGCATTTGGGAACATAATGATAGACGAGGCCCTAAAGGACCCAAAACTGACTTTCAAATATACTTTTGAGAACAACGACAATGATATTCGTTGCATTAAATCTACTTACACTAATTCATTAAATTACAATACTTGAGAGAACAAATTTTGGAGCATTCGCTCTTTGGAAAGGGTCTCAGTGGCGGCGGTACTGAGGCAAGAAGGGAGCATTCCCCCACTTGCCCCGAACTAAGGTCAGTTACGAGTTGGATAAACCGTAAAAAATAAATAACAAACCCCTCCAGAAACTTAAGTTTTCATCCAGGGATATGCTAAAACATCCCAACTTCCAGGGGCATCTCCCCTGTAACCCCACCCCAGGAACAAGAGCTAAGGGCTCAGTTTCGTTCTGCTCCCGAAAATATTTTCCTTTCATTATCATCTGCCAGTGTTGTAGTGCTCGAGAGGGGGTCTCGATCTCGAGACCGAACTACGTCTCGAGACCGGTCTCGAAACCGGTTTTTCCTGGTCTCGGTCTGGGTCTCGCGACCCTGTGATCTCGGCCTCGGTCTCGGACCCTTGCGGTCTCGGAAATTGTCCTGGTGTTGTCTCCAGACCGGCCAAAAAATCGTTGTTTAATTTTTAACATAAATAAGATAAAAATAATGCCTAAATATAAAAAACTGAAGCTTTACTTACATTGTAAGATGCATAGATAACTTATGTATTTATTCATTTTTTAAGTGAGTGCTTTTTGTCCACTGTTTTTATGATAAACATCAATATATATATATCATCTTACCCCAACAGTAATGTACCCAGGGAGGGGAATTGGGCAATGCCACCCCTACCCACTTCCTCATAAAAGGTAGCATATGAAGCAAGGGGAAGCGACCATTCCTCAGGCTTGTTCCGTAGCCGGTAAAGACGTACGAGAAAGGGCAGGGGAGTGGAAGATGTTCAGGTGCGGTGAACAATAGTTTAACATTCAACATACAACAAGTGTTAGGATTAAAACCAGTTATAGTCGGGAGTTTGGACATTTTACGCAATTGCATCAATTCAGCCGATCTTGAATTTAGCCAAGAGTTGCAATAGCGAAACATTAACATGATTCCGTTGTAGCCCCCGCCTCCCCCCCCCCCGAAGATTAAATACCATTTCATCTAATGTTATGGTACATTTTGTGGTAAATTTCTGATCTCTTAGCAAATTGCTTGTTTTCTATTTTAGCAAAGTAAAGCTAGAATTAAAGACTATTTAGATACACTTTTAAAAGCATGATAACAAAATTTTTGGCCATCTGAGGAGAAGAGATTTTTCAAAATTTTCCTTTCTCTCCACACCAACTGATGGTGGCGCTCAACTTAGATAGTATCGTATATATGGTAGAAATACTTTTTTCGTGCATATATTTAAAAAAAACTGACATGCCCCTGTGCCTGTGTCCTAAAAGTATGCAAATTTAAGAAACAAATTTTACCTCGAATAGGCACCGGTAGCATACATGGCATCTGATTGCATGTAAAATGTTCAGTTTTACCACAGCAACCACCACAATTCAACCTTCAGTACTATTTCTGTAAAATTAATAATCTTGCACTATTTTGCATTTTAGTTCCTTAAATAGGCCAAGAATTTCCAAAGGGAAAAGGCAAAGTCTCTCCTTTAGACCCCTCCTTCTACCGGCAATCACTCAACATACTGCCCCTTCCCGTTAGATTAAAATAGCTTACTTCACTGAACCTCACCTTGTGACCTTACCTTTATAAACTCATATACTGAGCTTTCTTTACAAAAACGCCAATTGCTTTGAAAAATATGCCAATCATTGAGGAAAAAAGTATTCTTGTAATGAGTCCACACACTCCATCTTGAAGGGCTTAAAGACCCAAATCTCCCACCAATTCTCCTAAACTTCTTATTTATGCCCCTCCCACAATTGTCTAAAATATATCCTCTTCCAGCCGCAATCTCAGTTCATTGCCTCAGGGTGACTTTAAAAAAGAGCAATGTGTATAAATCAAAAAACACACAGTACAGTTCATGCTGTGTAATACAAGCTTTAATCCTCTGCATTGTTTGAACTGGCTAACAATCAAAGAACTGAGCCAATGGGTAATATTTGTAGACTACTGCGATAATTGTAATTTGGAGAGAGAGTACAGGCCCTTTACCTTTATTCTGTGAGTTAAGACCTGTAGCACTCACTGGCTCTGATTTGATGAGCAGGGCCACCTGGGTCGCACTGGACGGGGCAGGGTAGGGGGCTGCCACCCCACAAATGGCCATTACCTTCCCGAATCGGGCGGACTTTGGTCCCTCACTAGTGGGGCAGAGACTTTTCTCTGATTGGGCAGCTGGAGTCGTGAAAAAGTCACCTCTCCCTATGAGAGCGACTTCTGTATGGCAATGATGACCACATTAGAAAAAACTGGGATTAGTGTTTAAAAGTTACTTATTCTATGTTTGGTCAGGCAACTGGAAGCTTCCTGTTTCGGCATATGACCATAACCATAAAGGACCTTTTTTTCTCAAGGGCGTTGATCTTTTGAACTTTACCAGATCCCCAATTATGGCATAATTTCTGCCCTAGTGAGGGACTGAAGTCTGCCCCATCCAGCAAGCAAGGTCTTGACCAATTGGGTGTCACGGACCCGGGCGTCCCATCGCATACAGTCATGCATGTGATAAAACATGTACAAAATCAATGATGGTGCACTTTTGGTGCTACATGTCATTTTAGAGCTTAAAGTAACTAAGGTTACAGTAGGTAAAGAGGTATTCAAAAATTAAGACAGTTTATTTTCCTATGCATCATGTACATTCGATCTCGGTATCGGAACTTGTCGGTCTCGGTCTCGAATTTTACACCCCTGGTCTTGGTCTCGGTCTCGACACTATTTGGTCTGAACTTGGTTAAGGTCTCGGATACGCCGGTCTCGACTACAAGACTGTTATCTGCCCTTAGTTCCTCCCTCTCCCGTCCATTTTGACATTTTTGTGCAGCTACTGAGCCTAAAGAGGATCCGATATTAACATTTTTGAAAAAAAAAAAAACTGACATTAACGTTATAATAGCTCTATAAGAAACACTTGTTACACAAAAGTATAACTTAGAAAAGAATCGTCTGAATATTGGAATCCAAATGAACCGCAAGGACCAAAATGTTGCCCATGTTACTTTGCTCAACAACGGTGACATTAGCAGCAATTGGTACAATCTTATTGCAAGCCTCGAAATTTTAACTTAAATAGTACCTCAAGTCAATGAATTCAAAACTATATATTTAAAGAGCCTCATTGAGTTGATAACAATAACTTAATGAGAGTCTCAAAGGTTCACTTTCACATAACAATGCTTATAGTTAGCATAACAAGTCAAGTTTCAAGTCCAAAAGTCACAGAAAACGCTAAAAATTTTGAATTTTCTTGTGTCCTCACCTGTAACGGTTTTGCACACAATTTGAAAAAGTGTCTGGTCACGAAGTTTTGAAAACCAACTTAAACCTTTAAGCACTCACTCATAAAACAGTTATTTGTGTGTAGGGTATATGGATTGTCTAAGATAGACCATTTGTCATTGGTATGTGAAGAAAACTCAACAGGTTTGGAAAAATTTGTTGAATTTCATGAACCAACTCAATGAGCCGCTTTAAGAGAATGAAAAAAGAATTCTAACAGTCCAACTCCCATCTTCATATGACATTCCTGAGCTGAGATATAAAATGTTGAAGTTTATTCACTTAAAACAAATTGGTGTATTGCCCAATAATTTGTGACTTTCTTGTTGTACAACACACATAATAGCTTTGTTTTCCTTTAAAATTAAAAATGTTTTTATGACCTTGAACACTTCCTGTTTGCTTGCATAGCATGTTGCACAAGGAGGGCTTAATTAATTACATCACCTCATAAGAGTGAGTTACCACACCTTGGTACAAGGTGCAGTAACATTCGGAAAAACAAAGAAATACAAAGATTGTAATTTGAGTAGTACAAGAATGACATTACAAATTATTGCGCATGTACCATTTTAATTTGAGTGAATAAACTTCAACATTTAATATCTCAGCTCAGAAATGCCCCACGAAGATGGGAGTTAGACTGTTAAAATGTATTTTTCATGGTCTTTAATATATATTTTTGAATTTAGGTACACTTTAAGAATAATTTTTTTTAGGTATATGCGTATTGTTTAAAAAGGTGTTACTTGATTGGCTGTTGTCATTGTATTGTATCGATTGTGTACTTTTTTAGGGTTAGAGATTAGGGTTATCGTTAGCCAGTAAGGAAGTTTTTGTTAACCCTTTACCGTTGTTTGGGTCCTTTTGGACCCATACGGAGAGCGCGACAGTCACCCATCTTTGCTGTTTCACGCGGAGCTCGAAACTGCGAGTAGCTACCCGAAAATTCGGCCACAACGAGGGAGACAATGGTTTAGGGTCACGGGGTCAATAGCCTACGGAAGCTGATGCGGGCGTGCTAGGTCCGCTTTTCCGCCCACTCCCGAGGCGGGAAAATATACCCCGATTTGAGCACAACGGTAAAGGGTTAAACAGTGCTCATCGTCCTAAAATTTTGGGACGGTTGTCCTTGAAGATAAGTCCAATATGGGGCCCAAAATAAAGAAATATAACTATCGAAGGAATGGTTGCTTGCATTAAAGTTTAAGATGGAATAGAACGGTCCACATGAGTCCAAATTGGCCCAACTACACTTTTCTCAGCAACGTTGGTGTTTACAAAACTTCAAACAACATTGCAACTCAAAAAATATAAATAGATCAATTTTTGATAGAAGTTATTGGTCTTGATGTTAAAATGGTTTTGTAAGTACCTGATACCAGATTACTTAATACAGTTCCCAATCGTATATTCGGACACGGGAATTCTGGGTCTTAACATATACTCTTATATTTTACATCATGGCAATCAATATCTACAATCGTTTCATTTATTAAGAGCTGGAATGATGAGCTGCTTACGTGGAATCCAGACGATTTTGGAGGAGAAACAACAGTGACAATGTATACAGATGAAATCTGGACTCCCAAAATTTCTCTGTCCGTTATGTAAGTAAAATTATATGTGTATTTGAATAAATGCCTGTTTCGTAGTATTTGACTAAAGAGTGCTATAAATGACGTTTCAGTACCCGTCTCTTTCGATGAACACGTTAGCTAGTACAGATTACTGAGGAACAAATTGTTATAATATACACCCTGAAATCAAATCGGAGAGTAAAGTCACTCTCTAACAGAGCGGAAAGCGTAAATTCTATTTAAGTGTTAACTCTCTACAAGAATAGTGAAATTCACTTCAAGACTGGTAAAATATATTCACTGGAAGAAAAAAGAAATTTACTCTTCCACAACTACCTACAAGAGTCACACTTTTCAAGAGTGTTGATTGCAGGCTTTAGATCAAAAGCGAAACTCTCCGCTTTTGGAGTTAATTTCCCTCTTCGTGCACTTTTAAAAAATGCCTGTAAAATTACAGAAACAAAAACAAAGGAATTCATTGAATATTTCCTGATTTTGCAGCACGGATTCCTCTGTATTTCTTTTGTATTTTACTGTAATTTCACGGGCATTTTAAACAATGTGGAGTGAGCTAACGCTCTAATAAAATTTACGCTTTCCGCTGTGTTAGAGGGTGTCTAATTCCTCTCAGTTGATTATAGAGTGCACTTCATATTTTTACAATTCTTATCAGTTTTTTTTTTTTCACTCGGTAAGAGAATAACTAAATTTTATCTTTTGGCCTTAGAGTACCGTTTATCTCATTATTTGAAATGCGTATTTTATATATGCGTATTTTTATTTTTATAAATTTCATGTCCGAAAATAAATATTCAATATAGGTGACATAATACTGCCATTCATTTTGTTCAGGGTATACACGAATCCGGACAGCAAGTGGTGGTCTGATTTCAGTCGGTCATAACTGGGGTCCATCACCTTTAAATCTTTCGATTTCCTCGCTTGCCTCTATCATGAATGATTGCATACTAATTTGTATCTTAAATTCTCCAATTTCACTAAAAACGAGTTTGAAATTCATGTAAACAATAAATAGAGACGATTTTAGGCTGATGGACTAAAAACAAGCGCTATTCGGATACGTCTATATGAAGAACTAGCCATTCACTTATCTATTATTACGTTTTCTTCCCTCTTCTTTGCCTCTGTTTTTCTATTAATTGGGTTCAGAAATAATTAAAGGGTAAAAACAGTTTCGGAAATTTATAAAAAAAAAAAAAAACAGCTAAATGTCATCCATTTTTCCTCATTTCTCTTTGAGGTTTATTTCATGATACTCCGGTACTTAAATATATATATATCAAAGTAAACCAAGCCCAATTTTTCACCGAACATTTTTCACAATTTGGCAGACGCATTGTTGTTAACTGATTATCATGAACCATTGATGAAACAGGATAGTCCATGGGTTTCTGCCGGTAAGGACAAAGGGTCAATTGCTACTCTACAAATAAAATTGAAGAAAAGAAACCTTAATATGCAAAAAATACAAAGAAAATTTCCAGAAGCATAACATTTCTCGGTAAAAAATTATGAGGTGCAACTCACGAAGCCTGTGATGTGACATTTCCATGTACATGAAAGAATGTTGGCCATGGTTTTAAGGTTTCGGCAATTTCTTGCCAAACTATGATGACGATGTGCATGAAATGTTTGCGGACAGGTTTCGTCCACCTGAAAATTCCTGGCTTCAGCCCTGTAAAATGTGCCAACATTTCCTTTGACAAATTTAGCCAATTTTTGAGAGCAAAACATTTCCTCTAAATGATTCATTCAAACTTTTTTGTCGCAACCTCTTTATTTGCTTTGTTGTGGACGCCTGTGGAACAGTTTACTACACTCATTCAATTTGAGGAGACAAGATTTTTACTTTTATTTTTAGGTTACAGTCTTATAGTGTGGATATCGTTCCTCATCAAGGAGTGATTAACCTTCAATCTAATGGGAGAGTTAATTTTGGCATGCCGATTGTGCAGACTACGCAGTGTACTGTCACGTAAGAAATGTTAAGCCTTTTTTCACTAACATGAAGAATGGTTAAGGTTTCTCCACTTCATAAATACGCTATGTACCAAGAAGGAAAACTACCTCACAAAGCGAAAACTTTTGCATATATTAACTTATTCTTTAAAAATTTGTGAAACGTTACATACCTCTCAAATAACTTTGTTTTGATCGTTATTTTGTTGGTTCTTAATGGTTATTCCCCTCAAATTAATATTAAGTCGCATGGGATACTAACTTGTCTTGCCTGTTACCATGACGCACGGCAGTGACTGAAATAAGAACATCAGTTGTATATTACCTCACAAACCCTCTAGGACTGTCTTTATTGAAGCGCCATAACGTCATGTTGGAGATAAAAAATAAAGCACATACGAATACACCAGGTTAAATTTGTTCGTCCGGTAAATTCACTTCGAGTTTATAAGTCCTACAAAGAAATACCAATCTGCTTTTGTTGGCTTATGTCGCAATAAAATAAATACGCGCTTGCCTCCATGGTGTAGCACTCTTTCTGCCATGTGACGTAATATGCATAAGGGTATTGTGTAAAATGCCCATAATATTGCCTTACGAAAAAAGACCTTTAAGGTGTTATGTGCATAATCGAAAACGTTCTAAATATTGGAAAGTGTTTTCTGGGTTGAAAGTGAATATATATATATATATATATATATATATATATATATATATATATATATATATATATATATATATATATATATATATATATATATATATATATATATATATATATATATATATATATATATATATATATATATATATATGTATATATATATATATATTTATATATTTATATATTTATATATTTAATGAACAACATCAAAAATGAGTTCTAAGGGTTCAACTTCCATCTTCATAGAACATTATTGAGCCAAGATACAAAAAGTTTAAAAGAAATCAACTAAAACAAATGAGTACATTGCGCAACAACTTGTGACTTTCTTGTTGTACAACTAACTTTCCGTATTTTGCAGCTGATTCCCATTTTCTATGCTGTTTGATTGGGGTTTTGTCTTTGCATTGTGTTTTGTGAGGGTCGAGATTTTTCAAAATTTTATAAACTTCCCGCGCCAATTGATGGTGGTGCTCCGATGATGGTGGTGCTCCGATTAGAAAGTCTTCAGCCTCGCCCTCTAAGACTTATTATTATTATCATTATCATTATCATTATCATTATCATTATCATTATCATTATCATTATCATTATCATTATCATTATCATTATCATTATCATTATCATTATCATTATCATTATCATTATCATTATCATTATCATTATCATTATCATTATCATTATCATTATCATTATCATTATCATTATCATTATCATTATCATTATCATTATCATTATCATTATCATTATCATTATCATTATCATTATCATTATCATTATCATTATCATTATCATTATCATTATCATTATCATTATCATTATCATTATCATTATCATTATCATTATCATTATCATTATCATTATCATTATTATTATCATTATTATTATTATTATTATTATTATTATTATTATTATTATTATTATTATTATTATTATTATTATTATTATTATTATTATTATTATTATTATTATTATTATTATTATTATTATTATTATTATTATTATTATTATTATTATTATTATTTTTATTATTATTATTATTATTATTATTATCATCATCATCATCATCATCATCATCATTATAATTATTATTATTTGTAATCTTCTCGTATTTTTTTGTTCTTTCATGGAGTGTTGTCGAATTTTAGCGAGCGTTATATCTATATGGAGCTTTTTAAGAGGGATAGGCGTCCTTTTGAGTCAATTCCGTTTTTGCAATTGTTATTTTTGTTTGTTATTTGTACGTGTTATAATTTCCGAATTGATTGGAGTAAGAGAAAAACGATTAAAAACGAACTTATCATATCAGAGAGAAACAAAACTGATACCCGCTGGTCAAAATGATGTATATTACGTTTAAAAATTCTTCATTTTCGACGACCCAGTAAAGTTCAGACATAAGCTCTCCTTATAAATTCCCCTAAGCAATTTGGAATTAATATTTGTATGCACTTGAAACAGAAATAAGTGACAGCCTCGGAATCAAAGGGAATTTCATTCCCTTTCGAACACAGTTCGTTTTGGTATTCCTGAAGCGTCAAAAACATTTTCAAATATTGAAAGATCAAGGATGGTTTTGAGAGGAAAATGATGTTATCAATCGTGTTTTTTTTTTTTTTTTTTTTTTTCAGAATTACTAGTTTTCCATTTGACACTCAAGTCTGTAACTTTTTTGTGTATGTCGAGAACCAGGCACAGCACAAAGTTTCATTGATTGCTAAGCCACAATCGGAGACAACGCCCTCTACATTATATTCAACGGAATGGAAGTTCAACAAAGTCTCTGTATTCAGTTACGTTTATGCTGATCCGTTCTTCGTAGACAACCAAATCGTCAACCTATCTGCAGTAATTTTATGTATAGAGCTAGAACGTTATCCAGACTACTATATAAAAACTTTAATTATTCCATCTACCTTACTGTGTTTCATCTCCTTCTTGCCCTTCCTTCTTCATCCAGAGAGTGGCGAGAGAATGTCACTTGGTGTATCCGTTGTTCTTGGGCTTACTGTTTTTCAGATACTTGTAGCTGAGATTCTACCAGAATCTAGTGAACAGCGCCCAATTATAGACCGCTACTTAAATGTTACATTTACGGCTGCTTGTCTAGCAATACCGGTCTCTCTTATAAACTTGAACATTGCGCATGGAGATACCAACATTTCAATTTTAAAAAAGAAATTTCCCCGATACATTTTTTTGGAACTTCTGCCTAAGTTGAGTTTAGTTTCAACTTATAGTGAACGGATTCGACGAATGACGACGATTAATGTGGAAAACGTAAATCTGGATCATTACGTGAAAGAAACAGTGATTCATAGGAACGACATTTCCACTGTCCAACCTACCAATGAAATGCAAATATCCCCAAACAGCAATGAGATTGAAAAGACGACGCAAAACACTATTGGTGACATTAAGATAACTCTTTCTGAAAAGGTAATTCTCTGTGGAAACTTTTCCTTTGGACCAGGTCGTACTACCGGTTAAGCAGATGGTTTCGTTCGTTCCTTATTATTCCTTGAAGAGGTTGGAAGAGGTTGCTATACAGTAACCACCCATTGGTTTTTTACTGGCTTCTTTTAATTTGGCTGATGATCAATATCATGATTGAGGTGAAATGTAGGGAACATTTTCATGTCAGAAAAATAAATCATTCATTAACTGGCAGGCGCGTAGCCAGGATTGTGTCATGGGGGGAAGTTTGGTGTCATGGGGGGGGGGGGGGTTGGGCCCGACATGAGGGAAACATCTGAGGAAAGAGAGAAAACCGCTAGTTTAATTGTTTTTTTGCAATTCAAGTTTGGGTCATGGGTATTGTAACCCCCACCCACCCCCCATAACTACGCCACTGTTCACAGGATACAGCCCTCTTTAGAGTACGATGTTCATTCTCTAATTATTTTTAAATTATTATTTTTTTAAATTATTATTTTTTTAAATTATTATTTTTTAAATTTTATCTATTACATTACGATTCTTCTGATATTGCTTACTTCAATCCTTCCCCAAAACGAAATTGTCTTTTAAAATGTGGCTGGTTTAGTTGTAACCATCTTCCGCTAAAACTTGTTATTGTTGTTGTATAGAAAGTATATTTGTTTTGTGGTTTCAATAGTGAAGGTAATAAATCCATTTTCTCTTCTTTCTTTGATAGATTAAACTAGAATCCCGAATCTTTGCCCTCATGATGGACAGATTGGCATTCGCTTGTTTTCTTATTTTCTTTATAGCTGTCGTATGTGAAACAATCGCATCGTACAACACCTCAACAATCATGACGTATAACACGTGTGATGCGTGGGCTGCGCAGGAGCAAGTAAATCAGTAATACTAGCAACTCAATGAAACATTGACTTTTTGATAAAAGGAATCTCACACTTCTAGCTTGACTTTTAGGCCTATGGAAAATTTATTCGAACTTATATGCCACATACTACTATATAATCAGGACCGTAGCCAAAAGGAGCCATGAGGCGATTTTTTCCCCCTTGTAGAAACTTTAACTTTGCCACTGACTTAAGTCATTTGTACATAATTGCCCCCAGAAAAAGTTTCGCCCCCTGGAAATGTTTTGGACCCCTTCTGCGCCTCATCTGGCTACGGGGCTGTACATAATATAGTTCTTTATCTCATTGCAACAGTTTCTAATAAAACAAAACAAACAGAAAACACGGCTGATAAATTGAACTTTGACATTTGACTATCAGCATTCGTTTGAATAAAATACTGTTTGAAAGCAGAAACCATTATTTTGCAATGTTTCAACTATAAGTACATTTACATGCATACACAAATAAGGACAACCGATAACGCTTCCAGGTACCCAGCTTTAAATCTTTCTTCAATGTAATAACTAAGGCTGTATTCGGCACCCTGATTTTAACTGTTTCGAAACATGCCGCCCGGAACATGGGAACCTTTCTGCAGTGCCGGTCACTTTCAGGTATATATATCATGGGTGTACCTCACGCTATGCATATCGGCTTAAGGTGCCGCCGTAGGGTGTCATATGCACCACTTACTCCGTTTTTTGTATAGTAAGCCTTAAAGACTGCTTTACTACATTCTAAAATCAAAAGAGTGAACTTATTCACTCTTTGATCGAGTGAAAAGTGTAAATTCACTCCATTAGAGTGATAATTCACTCCAAGAGGAGTGAAGTTCCCTCCAAAAAGAGTGAAGTTCACTCCAAAAAGAGTGAAATTCACTAGATGAAGAGGGAAAATTCACTCTTCCACGAGTGCCTGCAATGATCGCTCTTTTTTTTAAGAGCGATCACCGTGGGCACTCCATCAAGAGTGAAACTTCGCTCGTTTTAAGGGAATTTCACTCTTTTTGGAGGGAACTTCATTCTTTTCGGAGGGAACTTCTCTTGGAGTGAATCATCACTCCAATGGAGTGAATTTACACTTTTCACTCGATCAAAGAGTGAATAAGTTCACTCTTTTGATTTTAGAGTGTAGTTATTTATTCGTCTCAGATTCATGTTCTGCTTAGATCAGTCACTGTTCTGCAAATATTTCCTTACTTTTTTTCGTGACAAGATATTTCCGCCAAATTGTTTACTATTCGTTCTCGCTGCAAAGCCGGCGAGGTGGTGTGAACTTTGGGCCAAGAACCGATTCGCGAACATGTCCTCTCATGTTCCATTCGTATATGAACACCGTTCTCTTTTCAGCAAAGGAAGTCGATAAAACCTGAGGCATGCAGTAGTTTCTGACATATATGTGGGATAGCCCTATACAAAGCAGGAGTACTTTTAATTGCTTCCAGTGGAATTCATCGTATGTATTACAATAAATAGATTGAGTCAAAGTTTGAATTCACCTCTGAGTTGGTGAACTGGGTGTATAGCATTGAAAAAATAAAGGTATTTATTAGAAAAAATAAATCCATGGCGGAGCCTGTTATGAAACCGCCTGATGTGTACATCACTTGTACATTGGAAAGAAAAAGAAAACTACTTTGGTAATGAATGGTTGGATCATCGTATGTATGGGATCATTTTAAGTAGGACCTAAGACAGGCAGCAGATGTGTTGAAAAGTTTATACAATAAACAGCTTTACAGACAATTGGATTACTTAATTTAAAGATTGTTTTCCCAAACGCCACAAGTCCTTTTCACAAGCACTAACGCCGCAAGCCCAACGCCACGCCAAAAGCCCTTTCGCCCGGCAAAAATTAGTGTAGCACTAATCGAGAAGCAGTTGACTGACATTATGACTTCTTTTTTACCCAGCAGTGGGCGTGGCTACCTAAATATGACGTCACGTGAAAGGAATCTCATTAAAAACGGTTTTGCACAGGCACGTTTTCAGCGTCACCCTCACCATGGGTGTCCGCAGGTAAGGGCAAGGGAAAATCGTACAAAAACGTACAAAAATCAAAGCAAAAACCAGAACAAAACGTGTTTTCCAAGTTTCTATGCCAAAAATAGGCTTTAGAAATGCAATTTCCGGCGATCTGGGAGGCATTTTGGGCAGAAATTTTCGCATGTTTCACGTCAATTCATGGTGACTCGGAGGTTTTGCCCCTGTCTAGAAATTTTGCCCCCCTCCCTGACTTTTTTCTGCGGACGCCCATGACCCTCACCGACTGCATGGTCAAGTGGTTAGAGCACCCGACTTGCAATCGAGAGGTCGGGAGTTCAAATCCTGACCGGGTCAAACCGAAGACTTTAAAAATGGAACCTACTGCCATTATGCTTGGTGCTAAGCAAATGGAGTACAGAAAACAGGCCAGTGAGCCATAACTGGAAAAAAAGGCCGTGACCGGCTCGTATTAACCAAATTGGTTAGAAACTGGGACGCAAAACTCTATGTTACCAACCATCGGTTTGCGCGGAGCAAGCAACAAAATTTGTAGGTAGAATGACCCCCTTCCTATAAATGATCTCTTCCATCCCCATATAGTGTGCAATATTGTCTGAAAATTGACTAATTTTTAGAAATGAGACAGAAGCTTTATTTATACCTGTTTTTCCCTTTTAAAAAGTATGAAGATCATCACAATTAGGGTCGTTGAGGATTCCCACCACCTCCTTGGACACGCGTGTGTTGCATTTTATTTAAGCACTAATATGTGTAAAATCTTGCTCACTTACGCTGTTGAGATATAGAGTAGATTAGAGGTATAACTTTGTATCAATGGGTGCACGTTCTAAATTATAATTATCTTGTTTGTATGTTTCTCAACGAAAAACTTCTTTTTGAACATTTTAGTGCTACTTTTTTTCATAATGGTATCTCATGCAGTGACATTTCTTCTTGAAAATGCATCATAGACACTCCAGCAGATAAGTGGGCGTGGGGTGTAAATAATATCTGAGTTTGTTACATGATCTGTGCCCTCAAGTGATCTATGCTCTCTTTGTGTTCACATTGCAGGAAAAATAATTAACACCTACTTCACTGGTCTGTAAGCTAACCCCAATGTTACGTACCTTTTTATGTCTTTTGGTTTATTTGGTACTGCCAATAAATTAATCAGATATGAAACCTGACCATATCAAGTGTATTTCTGTTTTGTTTACTCCCTGAGGTGATAAGATGTAATGAGGCAGGGAAGGAGGATGTTTAAAAAAGTGACAATGAAAGTTTCATCATGCCATAAAATCTTTGAAAATGTATTCAGTTATAGATATTTTTGTTAATTATCGTGCATTATAATTATCGTGAATAAGTTTGGGAAGATTTACGTATGGGTGTGTTGTGTGTATTATTTCAATCAAGATACATTAGGCCTGCTAGACTTTTAGGCAGACCAGTCTCATTTCAAGAAGGTATAAAATTGGTATGTAGTTATTTTCGTTAACATCCCAAAGGAGTCAAATTATGCATCCCTAACTCTTGTTAATCTAGGAAATGGTGTATAACGAATTTTGAGAAGAAAGAAACCATTCCTTTCCAAGAAGATAATCATTTCAAATAGTCTCTTAGACCACCGTTATGCCTTTATAACACCTACTGACATCACACAACCAGTTGGGAGTGGACCCTGGTTTAGTTATCCCGGATTTAAAGGCACATTCAAATGGCTTTTTACTTGGGTGTGATAAAAAAACACAAAAATATTCCATACACTGTCCTACAAACTCGGTTGAAATGCTATTTTCCTAACTCAAGATATCTCAAATAATTTAAAGACTGGCTACTTTTGTTAAAAAATACCTCTACTGTTTAACAAAGCCACAGAAAGTTATGTTATGTGGCCATGGGCGTCCACAGAAAAAAGTCGGGGGGGGGGCAAAATTCCTAGGGAGGGTCAAAACCTCCAAGTCACCATGAATTGACACAAAGAATGTGAAAATTTCAGCCCAAAATGCCTCCCAGATCGCCGGAAATGGCATTTCTAAAGCCTATTTTCGCATAGAAACTTGGAAAACACGTTTTGGTCGGGTTTTTGCTTTCATTTTTATACGTTTTTTTCAAATTTTTGATTTTCCAGGGGGGCAAGTGCCCTCCCCCCTTGCCCATACCTGCGGACGCCCATGATGTAGGCACATTGTGTCAGATTTCTTATTTATTTTTGAATGTCCTATTTGTGTTTTTTTTTTAATCTAAAATTTCCAAAACATATAAAAATCGAAAGTAAAAAAGTCCTATTTGTTCTTGAAATTTGATTAAGTTGAAATATTTGAAGGTCTTTTCCAGTAGATCTAGCACAGTACTCAACATCTTATGCGGGGTACAAACAATGTCGCTTAATATTCTCCAAAGCGGCATCGAAATTCTAAATATATTGGACTAAATTTTCAAAGTATAGTGTAACGATGACATCACAGATTTCCCAAAATGCATCAAATCTCAAGAAAAGATTTGCATTTCTTAAAAATTGGTATCATCGCAACTTGCTATATGCTATTAGGATAAAGTTTTCACACTCTGGAGGAGTTTTTTCACATATTTTAAAGGCAATGAATTCAGGTCCCGGAAAATGTCTTTAAAGCAGCATCCAAGTGTTTCGTGATCAATCTAGCAAATATAGCTCTCGACACGGATCTTTAAAGGATATAGGCATACCAAGTACAACACAGTATGGATAAAACTAGCCCCTCACCGCCATCAGGTCATTTAAGTTTGTCCGGAATCGATAAAACCAATAAATGCAAGGAAGCATCTTTTTCTAACATGAAACGTTTATAGAACTAATGTATATGATATCACATAACAAAAAGTACGCCCTCCTTTGGGGCAGAACAAACCAACACCAACAAATGCAGCCAGCTGATTCGCCAACTAGTAGAATACGCACTAAGTCGGATTCTACTGCGTGAGGTCACGTCTTTCATTGTTTTACCCTAAGGATGGCGTCACTGTGCTGTCAATGATTACGGTCTATTATAAACAGGCGTATGGGAGTACATCAGTTGGAATCCCCCCTCTAAAAAAATGTCCGAAAGACTATCTAAGCGGAACGCTGCTATCACTTTGTGAGGAGTGTACTAGGCATTTTGAAAAAAAAAACAAAAGCGTTAATTCTCAGTCAGCTGCAAGTAGCGTTCCCCATTCCTTTAAGAAGGATTTTGTTGTCGCTGTCTTCATCTTTCTTTTTGCAATGAAATGTGTAAGCAATACACCGAAAAAAGTAAAACGTGACACTTAATTAACACTTAAAGGTGTTAGTAGCTAATCTTTGCACATTGAAGGTGTCGGACTTGTTGCATTAGTTGCATATTAGCGCGTTATCGGTAAGGCAATTAACATGTTGAGGTATAATAAATGTGAACACAAGAATGTGTTTATCCCATGCTTTAACACTACCTGACGTTTACATCATTACACCCCAACGTGATAATTGTCTGATTTTTGGTACTTTAGTGTGTTAGCAGCCGGTAAAAATATTTGGTGTGTAAAAGGGTTCCGTTCTCGACAGCCCTCCAGGGGATAAACAG
Organism: Holothuria scabra; assembly: GCA_037179385.1. Classification (NCBI taxonomy): domain Eukaryota; kingdom Metazoa; phylum Echinodermata; class Holothuroidea; order Aspidochirotida; family Holothuriidae; genus Holothuria; species Holothuria scabra. Next base: position 10,565,426 of record CM074197.1, read on the forward strand.
AAGGAGAGGTAAAGAAATATGGCACCTTACAAGGAGTTAGGTGCCATATCTGAAATGATATTCATAATCGGTTTTGCTTTTTTCGGTCAAAAATTTGGGCACTTTATATACATGTACACTTTCCGTGTGTCCGTGTAATCAGGCAATTGAAAGCATCTAAACGTTCTCCCGAATACTTTAATTTTTTGTTCAAGTTTGGTTCAAGTTTTGACTGAAAAAATCGCTTCTTCTATAAACCGCCTGGATATGTTGCTACATTTGTATTCTTATGATTTGCAATGACCATTGGTTTTGACTATATTGCCCTTTAGTTTTTCAGCAATCTTTTTAAAAATTATTGTATTCATCCATTTAGGGCAGTGTTTTGGGGCAAGACTGTGAAAGGGGGCTGCAAAACTATTTTTATTTTTATTTCTATTTTCTGCCGAATGTGTTTTGGTGGATTTAAATGGTCCCTGCAAAAATATTTAATTTTCACATTATTTCAGACCTGAGAGACGGGGTCTGCATTCGAAAATGATGGTACCTGGTTTCGCCTCCTTTTTGAGTGTGGTCGTGATTGTTTTTGCTACGTTCAATTCAGGTACGTAAGCCTACAGTGTAAAATAAGTTTCCAAATCACGTTTATTGAAAGTGTATTTCTATAGCAGTCAGGATACGAAAGGTAGGCGGCGGTATTGATTTGTGGCAGCTATCTTTTCAAAGGACGTACGTTCATTTCTCGAGGGAGGGGGAAGAATCCTGGGTGCTTTTCAAAGAACATTCATTTCTAGAGGGAAGGGGAAGAAACCTGGGGCTAGTCCATTTTCTCGTGTTTTGATCTTCGAGAATTGAGAAAACAGACCTCATTAGTGAAAGAGTATTATCAGAAGAGTTGTGAAGTTGAGTTACAGTTGTGGCTTGGAAGGATTACGTGTTTTTCCTTTTATATCAAAAGCAGCAAAAGAGAAAAACAAGCAGGAAATGATATAACTTTCACATATTTTGCATAACAGTTCAAAAATTTAATGCAACCTTTACTCTTAGACTAGAGCGTGGCTCCCATATCCTTCCCTATACACCCTTCAAATAAATATCACAGAATAATGGTAAAGGGGATACTTTCATATTAAAGAAAGTGCCCCGGAGTGAAAGCGTTTACGACAAGCTGCTGTTTTTTTAACCTGGCATCTAACTTACATAGGTAAAATTCGGAGGAAAGTTAAAGTGTTCCTCAAGTCAACAAATTAAACAAAAATATATAAAGCAGCATGAAAATTGGATTCAAAAAGTCCAATTCTCATCTTCATAAAACATTCTTGAGCCGGGATATAAAATGTTGCAGTTTATACATTCAATTTAGAAGGGTACATTGCTAACTAATTCGTGTTGCCATTGTTTTACGACTCAAATTACAATCTTTGTAATTGTTCTGTTTCTTCTGAAAGTTACTGCACCTTGTACCAAGGTGTGTTAGCACTATTACTCTTATGGGGCGATGTAATTAATTAAGCCCTCTCTGTGCAGCATGCTATAAAAGGAAACAGGTGTTCAAGGTCATAAAAACATTTTTAATTTGAATACAAACAAAGCAGGTAAAGTGAGCTGCACAACAAGAAAGTCACAAATTATTGCGCAACGGACTAGTTTGTTTTAAGGGGGCAAGTTTAAACATTGAACTTTTTATACCTCGGCTCAAGAATGTGGTATGAAGATGGGAGTATAACTGTTAGAATTCATTTTCGTTCTATGTAATACACATTTTTATTTTTTTTTTTACTGCAGGTGGGCTTCACTTTACTACACTGTACAGCGACAATGAATAAGCTGTGGAACAACATTACATACTTTTAGCCATTCTCATTTCAAAATTTGACTTAATGTTTTCTGATTCTGTATGCTTCATTTCACAATTCTCACTCCAAACAGGTGTTTATTGTAGATATCCAAAGAGTGATGAAACGAAAATCCGAGAGTTTCTCTTCAGTCAGGCTAACTACTCCTCTAAGGAAAGACCTGTAATCAATTCCAAAGACACAGTCGGAGTTGGAATGAAACTTCATTTCTATGCAATGCTTGATCTTGTGAGTTGCAACCCCATATGTACTATGAGATGAAACTTTCTAACCGTTTCGCCCTTTCCATTTACTTACTCAAAATCAACAAAGATTAAATGGAATTTCTAAACTATTGGTTTATGTCGGACCGGCTACACTGAGACCTTTTTCCAATTGTGACCCACTTGTTTGTTTAGACTACCCCATTACTTATGTTAAGCACAAAATAGTAGTAGGTTTCATTTTAAATCTTCGGTATGAACCGGCCAGTAGTCGAACTCTAGACCAATCTACTCTAACCACTTGACCATGCAGTCGGTCACGCACAATCAATCAAACCATTAGTTTGAGTTTTATTGTGGATGGTTTATGGACTCTGTATTCTTCCTTGCAGTCATTGTTTAAAACTAAACAAAACACATGCTGGTTTGAAATTTTAAAACTTATTTATGCAAGAAGCTATACTAATAAGCACTTAAGGAACTTTGTATTTGCTTTAAATTGCTATAAGTTATCTTTACAATTCTTCGAATTAAAGGTATTAAGCCTAAGTGTCTAGTCTGATTTGCTTAATGTGTAAACGTCTCAAAGAAATCCCGTTGTCATATTACAATGTTTTCTTTTAAGTTGGAACCGTTTTTTGCATGTAATAATACATATATCTATAGGCTACGGTAGTTATTGTAAGCTACAGATGAAACATGGTAATAAATCCAACCTAAACAAATTAATTAAATGAATTATTTTCCATTTTGAAGAAAAATTTTTCTCCTTTTTGGGGTCGATCCCCATTTGCAATATTTGGGCTCGGTAATCAATAAAATTAAAACCTTATTGCGTGGATTTGTATTTCAGAATGAACGAGATCAAGTTTTAACGACCGCTTCGTGGATGACTTTGGTGAGAAATTTGACACCTTTAAGATAAAATTTTCAAAATATTTGCCTTTTAATTAAGCCTCTTGTACGTTCGTGGAACTAATCACTAATCGGTTTTATGAAGTGTGTTTTACATTTGTTAGTAGCTTAACTTTTAGCGATTCTAACTGGACAACTTATTGGAAGAAGCTGGAGTTGACGTCAAAGTAAAACAGACAACTGCATCTCTCAAATAAATAAAACAACCCTACCGACGTTATTCATAGATTTCCAACTATTTGTTCGAGATACAACCACGTGCCATGTCTTGAAATAGCGTTCCTTTCTCTTCTTCGTTAGGTTTGGAGAGATGACAGACTTTCCTGGAATCCTTCAGACTTTGGCGGTGAAAGAGTAGTTGTCGTTTCTATCGATGAAATATGGACACCGAAAATATTTCTCAGCAACTCGTAAGAAGTTTTTTATAACTGACTCGTGCAACAACAGATATTTCGAAACATGTAACGCTGCAATTGAAACGTGTTGGACCAAATAATATGAAGACAATCAAGACAGTCCGACCCATAGTAAAATTTAAAAGCAAACGGATGTGATATACCAACTAGTTAATTAATGTAGATAGTTTCTTATTTAAATTTGGTATTGTGCACGCTTAAAGCACTTCTCGTACGTTTACGTATTACTTCCTAATGCACTGCATTGTCTTTTGGGAACTATGGAAAAGTTGTAGATACATTGTTCTATTGTATGGTAATCTGAGTTTAACATGTCTTTTTTTCACTCAGTGTGGTCATAAAAGTATGTTGATTTTTCACACAGTATCGCTACAGACGCTTTGAGTATTATCTCTGCTGACAGAGGCTCCATTTTACTCACGTCAGATGGTGTGGCTAATCTTGGAGCTCCTCTTGTGCAGTCTATACAGTGTGAAATGACGTAAGTAGACAGAAATTCCACATTTTGTGGCTGCATTCATATTTGACTGAAATTCCATTAAATCGTGCTTTTGCAGCATCTCCACTTCCTCCAGCCATTTCAAAATCTAACCAGTGCTCAGTCCATCCCTTGCTTCTTGCCATCATTTGCTTTTCCACGGGCACCCATAGGATGAACCCACTGACCTCCTGTCTACATGGACAGAGCATGTAACGCGTACGTCCTGAATGTATATTCTCACTACCGACTGAGGTAAAAAAGGCGCACCAAGTTTACCGACATAAAGCCTTAATTTGCATGATTTGGTGACGACCATGTTGTTAAACAAAATTTAAACTTGAATAGGAAACAATATAATTTTCTTGAAAAGCACGTAGTGATTTTGACCTTACCTTGCATTATTTCGAAAATATTTCAATTTTCTTGACGCAAAGTCTGTTTATTTATTTGAGCAAGTATAAACCTGAACGCAAAACTGTAGCAAACAGCCATCTTGCTACGTCTTTTCTGTTTTTGCACACCCGCGGTAGCGACAATGCACCGTGCAGTATGATCTGTCCATGTACAGGAAGTCCGTGGACAGTAGATGAACCTTGGTCCTACTTTTAGTATGACGAAACTACAATACAGGCTAAAGTTATTTCAGGTTATGAGGTGTTCTCACTTTATCGTGCTCTTTGAAACAGGCCCATAATTCTCAACGAATAATCTTTCTTTGCCTCCCTTCATTCGTTCATTCATTCATTCATTCATTTGATTTTTCACAACACAGAAATTTACAAATAACAATTTAGCAGATAAATAACAGAAGGTGTGATAGGGAGTGCGCTTAGAAACCCTTAACGGCTTATCGTAAGGTGTCACTCGCTGAGAAAAATAAAACAAGAAAGAAACAAACAAAAAAGAATTTCATAGAAAGAAAGTAAACGCTACTCATTAATAAGCTAATAACTACTAGAAACTAATTCCTTCAGGCCTAGTGAACCCCCCTCCTCGCCCCAGAACAGAGCCAACCCTGCCACCCCAAATACAGGTACTCATCCCTGGAAAGCTATAGAGGCTTTTCACATGACGTCATAATACTCTCCGGCGGCCATGTTGGAGTACATGTTACTACGTAGTAAACCACACTGGGAGCGCTTGCTCGTTGAATGAGTACACGCCGTGCATACCACAATGCACTCTGTGCAGTGCGTTCGGCACAAAGCCACGTGTATTTGGCATGAATGTCCTCCAGCATGGCCGTTCTGTGACGTAATTGCAAAGCCTCTATAGGAGGGTCGGATAAATGGTAATGGTGGTAAGAAATCATAAAAATTAATAGAAATTTATAAAGTACCCATGAAGATTTCTTTCTGAAGGATATTGCTAACGAAGGCTTGGCCTATAGTGTTTGAGGTAAAGGATTCCAGAGTGTAATTGCCCGGCAACTGGAGACTTTTCTTGTACAGATTAATGTGGTTATTCCTAGTTTGCAGGTAGTCTGCTTACTTATAAGAGGAGCAACAAGTAAGAAATCGAACAAAGGGAATGCAAGGAATTGACAAACGCTTACAACCTTAAAAGTGATCATATCAATGCAGAAGCTTTCTATTTAATTCAGGACCAAATTCTTGTGATGTTTTTTTTTGTTTTTTTTGCCAATCAGGAAATTAAAGTAATAACACTTGTATTACAAATACCCTTGATAGCAATTCCCGACTACCGCGCTGTCAAAAAATGTGGCACAAGAAAAATCTGTTTCAGTCAATCTTTGAGTCAAAGATTTTTTCAAATTTTGCTGCGACCAGAGGTAGCAAAGGTTTGATATTCCCTCTCATTGCCCTTACGATTCCTATTTAGGCAGTCAGTGTCTATCCCGGATCGTGATTTTTATACATGGCCAAATGTGAAAAGTAACCAAGACAAGGGCCAACGAGGAAATATGTTAAATTTCGAAAACATAATCACATTTTACTTTGAAAGGATTTGTCGATGAGATTTATAACCCTTAAGATACGTTTTTTTATATTTGATTAATGGTTTCAACTTATTTTTACAGGGAGGACTTATTATATTCGATTAAAATTATCTTGGCAATCATTTCTTTAATTTGCTTTATCTTTCAGAATAAAGTACTTTCCCTTTGATACACAAGTGTGTCTCTTCGAGTTTTTTGCCGAAAATCAATATCAAGAAAAAATGGACTTGTTCACCCTTCCATCATCTCAATCATCGAATTTAGACAGCTCTGAATGGAACTTTTTCCACCTCGATCATCAAAATATTACCATTTACTACCCCTTCTTGATAAACGACGTGCCATGGAGTAACTACAGCTTGGCTCTGTTCTGCGTTTTCCTTGAGCGTGATCCGATTTACTTTATCAAAACTCTGATTACACCTTCAACATTTCTCTGTCTAATGACATTTCTAACTTTTTTGTTACCACCCAACAGTGGAGAGAGAATATCGTTAAGCGTGTCTATGGTTCTTGGTCTCACCGTTTTCCAGATAATAGTTTCGGAGACTTTGCCGATTTCAAGCAAAGAGACAGCTATAATTAGCTCTTACCTCACTGCAAACTTTGCTCTCGGTTGTCTGACCGTTCCGTTTTCCCTTATCAATATTAACATCGTATTTGGGGAAAACAGGTTTATCAATCTGAAGTATCCATTTTTAAGGAGATTCTTTTTTGACTATCTTCCCCGCATCAGTGCATTACGATCACATGATGCGAAGAAACCAAAAGTGAGTGAATGTCTCCATAAGGATCTTGGAAAGCATGAAGATGGTAAGGCGATAGCAACCCTTTTGGAGAATGGGGAAGAATGTGGCAAAGGAAAGCTCAACACAAAAACCAGTTATGACAATGCTTCAAGTTCAAATAAGGTACGGTACTTAATAAGATGAGGACTAAACACATTTTTTCGTTTGCAATCATTTAAAATATTTTACAACAACAAAAACAAGTTTCAGTTACCAGACGCATTTTCTATTAGTTTTTGATCAAATCTTTAGACATAACTTTGTGTCGAACCTTTGATAACTTGACTCTTAGCCCTTAACCGTTGTTTGGGTCCTTTTGGAGACGGAGACCCAGACGGAGGGCGCGCCTGTCACCCATCTTTACTGTTTCACGCGGAGCTCGAAACTGCGAGTAGCTACCCGAAAATTCGGGCACAACAACGAGAGATACAATTGTTAAAGGTCACGGGGTCAATAGCCTACGGAAGCTGATGCGGGGCGTGCTACGTTCGCTTTTCCGGCCCAATCCCTAGCCGCGCAAATATGCCCCGATTGGAGCACAACGGTAAAGGGTTAATCTAAAGTATCTGCACCACGGGGCTGTGCACACACGCAGAGACGACGGTATCGGCTTTTCAGTAAACACACTGCACAGGCTTATTTTAGTGCAACAGTGGTATTTGCTGTTCCATGGGAAACTGACAACTCTGAAGTGACGTGAGGCATGCAATCGGGGAATATTCGCAAAAACGATATTCTCTAACACGAGAAAAATTTCTTGCCAAACATGTGTAAAGAAGGAATGAGCGCTCTCTATGGTGTTACTTGTTACTTGTAACTTGCATCCAACAGAAAACAGAAAAAATGTGTTTAATTTCTTTTACAAAATATGGGCATGGAAATCCATTTGAAGTTGGAACTTCTTACGATGCTCTAAATTCAGTAAAACGCATAAACTTTATTGTGTTTATTGCACAGTCGATGAAGGAATTCCTTTTTGCCGTTAATAAAACGAGTCACCGTCAGTCTTCACGTTGTGAAGCTTCAAAATTTTTAAATATATTTCATACTTTAGAAGCACAACAACGAAGTTATAACGCCTTCATAGTTTTTAGTTTTTCGTAAGATGCAAGAAACACAAAAAGAAATCACAAAAACACAAAAAGAAAACACAAGCAAACCAGTAAAAGAAATACATTAATTCTCTTTGTAGTATTTAAATCTCATCTGTGAGCGTAATTGGTGTAAAACCGTTCGTAAAACACGATATTTTTACATGAAATGAAAGTGTACTCACTGTAGAAACATTCACAAATACCTCAGGATAGGCAAAAACGTAAATTGCCATTGGCCAAAACCCTCTTCATCGGACATTTCTGTCCAAAATTATGAAATGACACTTGTTGGAGTTCGTTTTTCAAGTTCAAACGATTAAGTTGCTTTGTGATGCAATTTTTGTGCTGCTCTGTTATTTGATTTTGTCTCCGAGTTTCTTAGCGCTACTGCACCTTGTTTCAGCAATGGAGTGTAGCCGAGGGGGTTGGGGATTAAAAATCCCCTCTTCCAATGTGTTAAAAATGGCAAAAATTGACCTAAGGATGATCATTGCAAAGTTTATCTCGTTTGAAGCACAAGGTACGCTCCATTAACATCTGGACCTGAAGTTACTGGAGTTAACCTCGAAAAACGAGTTTTATGAAAAGTCTTGGCAGGCTTCTGTTCCAAGATGTGGTATGATTTCATTGAATTTAGTCGACTAAAACCTTTTCTTCAAGCTTTTCGTGCACTAACATGTGGTACGCACGAAAAGTCGTCCTTTCAAATTGTAAAAAAATACACAAGGAAGAAAATCCGCCTTTTGACCGCTTGCCATTTTTTAAAATAAGCTTTGCAAATGCTAATTTTTCTAACTTCAAATGCACCATTTTTATAAGAAATAACGAATATTAAAATTTCCAAACGGTATCATCTAATAACACTTGTTTATAGGCAAAAGAGCCCCAAATGCAATTTTGATTAATATTATTGAAGTTGAACAAAATAGTGTATTCTTTTTTCTTTTCAGACACAAATTGAAGCCCGTGTGTTCGCCCTTGTTGTGGATAGGATTTTGTTGGTTATCTTTCTGCTTTGTTTCTGTGTATTTTTTCTGCAAATGGTTTTCAGTTTTCTGGGCACACCTGGTGCTGATTACGACTTTTGTAAAAACTATTATCCGCTTTGAAATGAATGTTACTTATTAGTAGAAAAATGGAACACAATGTTTTTCAAACGATTTAATCATGTTAAGTTATATTATTTATGATTTATGTTGGGACTGCCGTAAGTATATATGCGTATCCCGGATCATGTGTGCAATGTAAAAAGAAAAATATAGATACGTATTGCATAAATACAATTATGTAAGTTTACAGTAGTATACCCCTATTATAACTTAATTGTCTCCTCGGATTGAACCTAGAAAGCTTGGATATGTTTTATTGAATTGACGGGGTTTGCGATAAATAAACATACGCAGGGTTTAGTATCATGGAGGAAAGTACCTTTATCGAGAGAGCTTAGAGCCTTAGAGAGTTGGATATTAAAGGAAACGTGGGGATCATAGTAAGACCCGTAGTCGGGAAGAACCCGGCCTTGGGCCGAATATTTTATAAGATATTATTATATTTAATTATTGTTGGGACCAGTCCAGAAAAAGTTCTTCAAAACTTACCTCTGGTTCCACCTCCTGCTTGCTTTCATGTTACCCCTGTTTTCATTTCAAACGTTTTTCCAATAATTATAAATATTTGTATAGGTATATACAAGATAATGTTATGTAATATACTACCCAAGATGGAAGAAATAAGCTGAAACTGAATTCCTCCAGATTCCCGTGTCCCATTCCGACCCCAAAAGAAGGGCTATTTGTCATCAACATTAGAAATTTTACATATTTGGCGCCTGAAAAATTTTTACTTTCCTCAAAAATTGTTAGTACCTCGGGTATAATCTGCACACGAGCCTGAGCACATTAAAGAAGGACTGAAAAATTGTGAGTTTTCTATATTACAGTTGAGTACTCTTTGAATAAATTTTGTCATTAGAGAATCGATACGCTTGACATTTGGGCGATCTTATCCTGTTCTTGAAGTTCCGGCTTGTTGCACAACTGCTAAAAGCTACCTTGCTGTAAATTACATGGTTCAGTGAGCACCTTTATTATTGACTGCAGTTTTCTTTTGTTCGGTCAGGTCAGGACGCCCACTTTCGAGGGGCAGAACTCTCTAATGTGTGACTTGAGAGGAGGATCCATGTTCCGGGATTGACACGAATGACTCATCAACTTCCTGCGTCAGTGAGAGCTAAAGGGCAAATCTAGTCAGGTGTTTTACTCCCCTAGCTAGCCTCAGTGCTCTCGCGCGCTGCACAAAGAAAGAGAGCAGACTAGTATGCATGCAACTAGATGTATTATATAAATGTTTGGTTTTCGCCCCTTGGCTCTTCGCCAGAGAGTCGAGGGGAATATTAGAAAAAAAAAAATTAGATTCATTATATATCCTAACTTTACATACGCTGAATGCGTCATGAAAGTCTATTGTCGTTACACATGTGTAGGTGAACAGTGCAGTGAGTGTATTCTGTGCGGTACTTCAAAAAGTTATCATTCACCGAAAGACACATTTTCCACTTTCCTATGAATATTATAGAGGAAACGCTTACTACTTTGAAGGGTGAGTTGCTGTCCAAATTCGATCTCAGTTTGCTACTGGTGGTACACTGTGGTAAGTCGGGTCCTTTCAGTTTGATCAGAACAGCCTTTATGGCCCATTTTAATCGTGCTAAGGATTTCATCTATTGAGTTATTACAAATACGCAAAACTTTTTTACTTCAAAACGAAGTATATGTGGCACAAGACCATATGCAAGGACTCCTGAAAATGTTTATCCGGGGTAGGATGAGGTGCACCGTCCACACCCTTTGCCCCAACCCCAACTAAAAACCAATAGGTTCAAATTTGCATTTCAGTGGTAAGCAGTATACCACCACCTCCCATGTCTCACTCCTCTCACTTCTTTATTGCTTATCAGTGCGCAATGCGGACATTACATCTTTTGCTTTCACAGCAATATCGTATTAAATAACTTAGTCTTCTGTCTGTCTGTTTAGAGACGAAGATGAAAAACGTTTCCATTTAATTTCAAAGTCTAAGCCACTAAGATCTTTAAACAAGTACTAAACGCTTATTGGTTGCAAGAGCTTCTGGGTTTGAAATGCGAAATGGGCTTAAAATTAGTTTCTTACAGTCTGGGCTTTGATGAAGTTTCCCGAACCACTTAATTCTATAATTTAAAAACAATTTAAATTTTGGTCCTATGAACTTTTGACTTTTTAGTTATATCTCCATGGTAATTAAAAGGTTGGGCGTTACTTAATGAACAACGACATTTGTACTGTACTCCTTATTTACTCTGTATACACCTGCAGTGAGCTAAAGAGATGTAATTGGTTTTCCGGCTTTTAAGGGTTTCAATTTGAGATTACAGGCGCCTTTAATGGATTTTTTTTGCTGAACACGGGAAGCACTGAAAACTGTCTGAATCCTGAATACACTGAATCCTCAACTTCCATTGGTCAATTTACAGTCAGGTGACCTGGCATTATCACGGCATACATGGGCGTCCGCAGAAATTTTTACAAGGGGAGGCAAGGTCATTCATTGATGACTGAATTGTGTACACTGTCTAAGCACCACCATAGGTTGGTGCGGAGCGTACAAGAAAATTTTGGGCCTTACAAACCCTCCAGATGGCCGGAAACGACACTTGGCAATTGTTATAAGCTGCATGTACCCAGTCCTGAAACAGGAATTTCATGTCTGTAATATTTATAGATTTTTAGAATTTTCAATGTAAAAAATTGTTGAAGGGAAATCTGCCTGTCGGTCACGGCCTCGCACGCCTATGCACGATAACACTTACAACTGTCAAACAGCTTATATAGGCATATCCGTTACCCAATTATGAATCATACCCCCCCCCCCCCCCCCATATTACCTTTTATATCCCAGTTACATCCGCGCGTCGCCACTTGAGATCGGCACGGGACCGAACCAAGATCGACGCATACCATTTTGGCAGTTTTTACAATTACAAACTTCCAATAGATATCCCGAATGATGGTCCCAAAATTACGATTTCACTATTCAGCATACCATCTTCTCTTTTGCTATTCCTGGTCAAATGTCTGCATATTTCATGAGTAGAAACTGAAACTGACGCTGTGAGTGAAAACATTTTGATGATTTATTTTTAATTTTTTTTTTATTTCAATTTTTAATTAATTTTCACAAGTTTGATTTTCCAGGGGGGCAAGTGCCCCCCCGCCCCCCTTCCGGACGCCCATGACGGCATATACTCACGGTATTGAATAACGCATTCGTTTTGAGTTACTGAAATTGCTACTCCAATTTAGTCGTGGTTGTACTGTTTAAATGTGATTTTGCTAAACGGAACTTTCTTTATTTTTAATCTTTTTAAATTTGGACAATTTTTGTTGCATGAATAAATAAGGCTAAACATCCAGAGGAGAGCGCAACGTTTTGATGAGCTTGGGAAATATGTGACGAAGTTGCTTCATGTTTGGCTTCATTTGATTTCTCTATGGCGATGTTGACAGGGAAGTTGTTTCTTAATATTTTCCTCTCAACGTTGTGAAAAATTCCAATTGAAGAGGAAATTTTTCTAATAAAATTGGAAGAAAGAGGGTGGGATGAATTTGGAATGGAAAATGTGAAAAATCTTCTCACGTATGCCCAAACCCTTAGAACATTTTACTGGTTTACTCCGAACCTGTGTTTGTGAACAGTATTATGCGCTATGCGCTTTGGGCTTCAGAGCACTAGATGTTTGTTACGCCCTTCCGCATCACTTGAATAACCCCAACCGTGCACTGTTTGGTTAGCAGAGTGTATCGTTGTGGAACCTTTAGTTTTTCCTTCGTGACCGTCGTACAGGTCAAGTAACTTCTGCTGAAAGAAGTACCCTATCAAAATTTACCCGTTTAAAATTTTCCCACTGTTCCAATGTCTTGAAACGAACCCTCACGGGAATTTACGGAAACCTTGAATAACCTCTCAACAGATTTAAACTATCTTTCCCCACACATAATGTTCCCCTGCTCACTCGTTTCTCTCATAACTTGTGATAAAACATTTCGACTTCGAAAGTGTTAGACAATTTCAAAAGAAAAGGAGACTTATGAGTAATATTTAACAAATTTTGCTGCTAAATGGACTTAAATACAAAACAGATGATGTATTTGTTTCAAGTTTAAGTTAGCTTTAAGTTGTAAAAAAATGTTTGTCATTTATTGAGTACGATTTCTTTTAATTTGAATGTGAGTATTGTATTGACGTTTGCAGAATGATGAAGGATTGTGAATATATTTGGAGTGTTCTTAGGCATGGGAAACTTACCCAGTTGTTGTAGTACCAAATTTGAACGATAGACTCTGTATTCCAAAGAGCTGGCTGATGCTAATGTTAGTGCACTTACGCTAATACATACTCTTCCTTTCAGAACCGAAACGTGTGGCATACCACAAGCAAACATATGTTAGCACATGTAGCAATACATATGGACCATAGTGGGAAAAGGTGTGGTAATACGTGCGAAACACAGAACAAAATATGACACGTTTGAAACGCAGGTCAAATGTTAATAAGAAAGAAAAAATGACATGGCAATAATGTTTAATTTTACAGCCCACAACAGTTTAAAGCAGTTTGACCAGATATGTCAACTTAGTACCGTATTCAAAGTTTTCTACACCGATACTTTGAAACTGTCATTATTTTTCATAGTCAGTGGGCATTTAGATACTCTTGTTGTTGCCTTTGGGAGCTCCACTCTCTCAAAAATTTCTACATTGTAGCATTTAAAAATTTTTGGTGAAAAAGGAAAATGCAGTTATTTGTTGTTTGTAAGAATCTACTGACCCCTTAGTTGGATGGTATGGCATGCCTCGGTTTAAGCAGGAGGTCTTAAATCCTCCCCAGTACAAAGTCCCTACCGTTTATACCTTATATGATATTTGAGGTTTATACTAATTAACTTAATTTTTTCGCTATAAATATTGTAAGAAAGGTTCATAAACTTGTTTTTCTGTTATATCTGGAGTTGTGGCTGGTTGTATTAAATAAATTATTTGCTAATAATGTCACTCAGACTCAGTGTTATGAAAATGTATTTTTTGTAGGAGAAATGATAGGATGTGCCACGAAAAATTTTTTCAAAACCTTATTTTGCATGTTGTTATACTAGGCACATAAGGGATAATATAGGTGTTGAGAGTGGGGACTGGGGCGGAAGTCCAACTGAATATAAACTATTACACCCCGCCAACCCTCACCTCAGTTTCAGGATACAAGGTTCTTCATTATAATTTACAGGGGCAAAATTATTTCATTTGGTAGCGTGCATAGAACTGGTTGTGGCGCAAAAGACTGTCTAAGCGGAGCGCCACCATCAGTTGCCGGAGAGAATACAGAAAAGTTTGAAAAACCGTAACCCTCATACAGCCGGAAATGGCATTTCCAGGCTTGTAAGTAGATATGAAGCACTCCTTACTTTGTAGGCAATAAAATTCTCATTTCAATGTGAAAAAGGACAAATTGCAAAATGATCAGAAAATAATGCCTACGAGATAAACATCACCGCTACCATTTGTGGTAATGTTAGGGTAAAGATAATAACCATATCCAAATGAGTTTGTTAGTGATGTTGTGCCAAAAACGCCAAGAATGGAACTTTCTTTCAAAAATGAGAGTCGCTGGGAGACACCTGACAGGGAGCGCGGTTCGAGCGTCCCACCAAAGAGACTTTTTGATAAAAATGCCTCCATATTGCTGGAAATTGTACTGATAGAACCTCACTCCTGCATTCCCAGAATTCCCATTTATAGAAGTCGCTGGAACTTACAAGGTAACATTCCGAGGCCTACCGAGATGTGTTGACGGCTGCCTTAAAAACAATATAAATATATTCTGATAATGTAGGTGGAATGTAACCCAATAGGAATAATTCGTTCCTGGGACTATGATTATTAAATTATATCCAAGAAATAACTGGGTATTATAAATCAGGGAAAGACAGTAATCGGAATTGTTAATTATTCATATTGTCATAAGCAAGAAGTCAACATCTGACAGATAGTTTGCGTAATAAGGGGACGTTTTCCACATAATGGAGACATTCATACTAAGAGCTCGAAATGCGAACTCTCTTGCTAAATGCGTCAGACCTGGCAATGTTGAAAAATATTGGGGGTGTGCCTTAGAAGGCACGATGCCTCTGATCTTGAACAGTCTATTGAAATGTCTAAAATTTGCGGTTTAAATAAATTTAGGGGAAATTTTCATAATTTTCTACGTCCCCCCCCCCCCTTTCTTTGACGTGCTGGCTTTTTGAAAAAAAAATGATCCCTCATTGAAGAGCAGCCTTTTCGCATATGATTAGAGGCATTAGTCGTATCGTCTTTTGTGTGTGTTTAGCCTCAAATTTATGTAAGGTGAATGGAAGGATCAGTTCTGTCTCAGGCCGATACCGAAGACTTTAAAAACGGAACCTACTGCCATTGTGCTTGGTGCTTATCATAAACAATGAAGTAGGTAAAGCAAGCCAGTGTGCCACAACTGGAAATAAGGCCCTGGCCGACTCGACTTGGACCAATTGTTTGGAGACTGGGCCACAACTTACGGCAATAGTTGGATAATTTTGGAAGATGGTGAAATAAGGCTAAGTTTTCCAGCACATTTCGATCTGAATTGTGACATTTGTCTTACGTAGAGCCCAACAAGTGATGTGAGTTTAAAATATCGAGGTGACTTTTTCATGAATCTTGTTAATATCGATAAACTCGGCTTGTAGAATGAAGAAAATCTGTAAGCTTTATTGAGCAAATAGTTAAAAGGTTCACAAAGTTCATGAACTACTCTAAAGGATTTAAAGTTTCCAGCAAGTAGGTTTGTCTTAAGACGCAGTTAGAGAGTAAAGCTAAGACTAATAGATTGTACATTTTTTCAAAACATTGTTGATGCAAATGTATGACGATATTCAGTTTTCTTGGAAATTTAGTGGATTTCGCTCTATACGATCCAACTTCACATGCATTTTATGATGATGTTTGGTAGATATGAAGTGAAGTTTTTGAACAAATGTGTAATCGGGGCGTAAGGGTTTCCACTATAACATCTGTTTGAGTTGTGTCAATAGCATTTACTACTCTAAAGATATAAATCTTCAAGTTTTAAGTGTGTCTGGGTTAAATTTTTGCCTAGGCATATATATTAAGGCATTGCGGAGAATTTCAGTGTTGATATTTCTTGTAAACCCGTAAAATAAAGGAAAACAGTATTCACAAAGAGTCAGTCGCTATCACGACGGGACAGGGCAGGAGAGGAAAAGATCTTTTAACCAATGGATTTTCATAAAAAAAAACCGAGGCTATTTTTAATGCCCCTTCAACAAGAAATCCAACCTGTCTTTTCATGTCATTACAACATTGAAAAATAGACTGCTAGTGACTTTATGAAAGAGACCTCGGAATTTATATTCTAACAGGAAGAGTTGTCACAAAGAGCTTTTTGTAGCTATAGCCTCATGAAAATTTAACTGATTGGGAAAGAAGGATTTGGTAGTCCCATCCTATCAGTGGTAGAATAATGACGAAAGAATAATCTATTACTTAAAAATGTACTTAAGCTTAAGTTGCCTTGACATAATAGTCACAATAGTGTGCCTTATATGCAAACAACTATACGAGAATTTACCATGACCTTCAGATGTGTGTTTCTACAACTGTCATGTCACATGCTATCACAGAGACGGACTACTGTTACTTCCTAGATTTTTGTTTAGCCCTAACGTCAGTGGCGTAGCTACTGGGGGGGGGGGCAGGGGGGCAAGTTGCCCCCTCTGGAAAAATTTTTGGGGAAATTTGATGAAAATGGGGAAATTTGATGAATCTTCTTATTATTACAAAAATTTCTCAAAATTTTTGTTAGAATAAGAAATTGTGAGACATTTTTCATACATAATTCGTATTTTCATGCAACAAATTAACTCAGATTTCGGCAGTGTCGCATGAACCGGCCCAATTCGCGTTCCACAGAAATGTCCTCGCCGCGTAGCAGATTGAATGTTCTCTTGTGCTTGTATTCGCACGGGGGTTATGATCAGTGCATTTCAGTGCACAGGAAGCTGTTGTTCAGGTGATACTTTGGGAATTCAGTAAAAGGATGTGAAAACTGACAAGTCACTACCGTAGACCCCCGAGGTTGTTATGTTCTTCTACAAGCTAGCAGTAGCTGTACGATTTTACTCTGTGTAAATAACGATGGATGGGGCTGAAACAATCCATGGCCAACGATAAACTTAAAGTTAATCTAGAAATTAGAATTAACAGGATCCGTTGGCACACTTAGATTTTGTTACTTAGCTTAATCCTTGGAGGCTTACAAGCTAGTTCGGGAAAATAGCTTTCTGCTCACTTTGAGTGTAACAATAAATGGACAATGAGTACCTTGTAGCCTTCTACACTTAACAGACTGATTTTCTAACAGGATATGCTGTGTGTTCAAGCCACTATTAGGACTCCTTAGTGGCGTGCGAAGGGGAGACCATTGGGCCATGCCCCCCTCACAGATGCCATTTTTTTTTGTTCTTAAAAATACGTAGTTTAACTTTATTAACACACATTTTACTTCAAAAGATAGCATATGTGGCACCAGATTGCTTATAAGGACGCCCAATTTTTCAAAAATTTTCAAAGGGGAAGGATTGTCCCTGCAAGGTCTTTCAGTGGTGCCAATTTGTTTTTAATTCCTACAAATAGACCTAGGCAAATTCTGTCAAATTCCAATTTTACTTTAAAAGGTAGACTCTGTATTCCACTTGTGGCATCGCTAAAAAAGACTACATGTTTAGATTCTCTTTACAAGCATAAATACGCTATTTTGACCATCTGAGGGGTCTGATTTTTCGAAATTTTCTTAACGCTCCGCGCCAACCAATGGTGGCGCTTCGCTCGGTCTTTTGGGCAAAATTACATTTTTGGGGTAAAATTAGCTCTTAACTCTCTGATCACTTTGCAGTTTGCGAACATATTTTAAAGTGAGCATTTTATTGCAAACGACAAAAGAAGAAAAAGACTGGCTAGATTCTTCGTATTAGCCTGGAAAATGCTATTTCCGGCCATCTAAGGGGTCTGATTTTTCCAAATTTTCTTTACGCTCCGCGCCAACCAATGGTGGCGCTCCGCTTAGGTAATCTTTATGACAAAATAACATTTTGTGGCCAAGAAAAACCACAAATACCGATCAATGCTCTTTTATTTT
Organism: Holothuria scabra; assembly: GCA_037179385.1. Classification (NCBI taxonomy): domain Eukaryota; kingdom Metazoa; phylum Echinodermata; class Holothuroidea; order Aspidochirotida; family Holothuriidae; genus Holothuria; species Holothuria scabra. Next base: position 10,583,381 of record CM074197.1, read on the forward strand.
GACTCCTAAAAGTGTGCATATTTAGTGACAAGTTTTGCTTCGTAGGGTAGCATAAATGGCATAAGGAAATGCATGTCAAGACACAAAAGTTTCAGTTTTTTCCTCATGAACCACCACGATTCAACTTTTAACACTGTTCCTGTCAAAGTCGAAAATCTTGCACCATTTTGCATCTAGGCTCCTTGAAAACGTCAAAAAATTTCCGGACACCCCTCCCCTTAGACCATACTGCATGCCCCTCCCCTTCAGGGAAATCCTGCGTTAGCACATACAAGTAAACCAGATATTGTTTACCAAAATAATATACTTTGTTATTTCCGATTGCTCTATGTTTTACTTTAAGATTAAAATGCAGGTAATATTACAAAATGACATGGTAATGTTGTTATACTTGTAAGTTTGCATATTTTATATGAAATACATACACATTGAAAAGTTTTGGGGAAATTTCATACCTTTGCCCCCCCCCCCCCTGGAAAAAATCCTAGCTACGCCACTGTCTAACGTCACGTGTCTTACATTCATGTCCGTTATAATTTGACAAAGGTTTAAGTTAAGGTGAACATACACCGCTTTGAGACAGGGGCGCGCAATTTTCATTTTAAAATAAATTCGGGAAATTCCTTCCATGGAGGTTTAGAAAAGTCGGTCCGATGTTTGCTTAGATGAAAAATATTGTGCATAGATCCCACCATGGGTTGGAGGTTGAAAAATACATCCACTGGATTCCATGCCTGTGTAAGAGGCGACAAAACAAGAGGATTTGAACCTTTTTGCACCGGTGACCACATCTGTAACCAAAATTGAAATGTAACCATATCTAAAACCGTGATGAATCTTTATCTATTTACCTAGCTAACATTATATTACACATGCATGTTGGGTGTGTTGTTATATTCCATCCGACTAAATTAACCCGCCCACGAAACTCAGATTTAGGCTTTGGTGTACACGTAAAGTAAAATATACTCTCTGATTAAAAGAAAGCACTTTACATCTATCAGTTTCGACATTCTCTATATTTCATGGCCATGGTAACTCTTTGATTGCTAATGGCTGTGTTCTAAATGTTACTTGAGATTCAATATTCGAACATTATGTCAAAATCGAACATTTTACTTGTAGACCCCAAAAAAGTAAGTTCTCGTCTAGAATGCCAAGGTCGATTGTTCGTAAAAGAGAACCTTCGAGAAGTCGCTTTTCACTTCGAGTGGCTGATGGCACAGAGTATACACAACATTTCCGCTGGAACTTTAAAGTCAATTGCAAACTATCAACTTAAAAAATTTGAGATTCATTGTTAGTTGGCATTGCTTTGTCAAGTATGTAACGATTTTCTTATCAAGATCAATAAAGTCAGCGCGTTTGAGTGCGCTTGGATACTAGTTTGTTCTGGCAGCACTTCAGATATTTCTTTGAAGAACGAGACACTGAAATGTGAGGAATAGAAAAAACGTTTGGTATTATTAAGACACACAAAAACAGGAAAAAACATATATTATGAATGTTCTTATACCGCCGAATTTAAGTTGTGTGGTTCATCAAAGGTGAAATTCATCTCGTTGTCGTCTAAGACGCAGGTCACACGACAATTATATAAGATCGTACTACGATCCGATTTTTGTAATTTTAGTTAAAATCTCCTCCATCCATTGAAAGAACCAAAAAATTGCCATCCTGTGCAAATATATGATTGGTACGAGAAGATCATGGAGGTCAATTGTTGGCTAAGCTATTTATTTCGTGACGTCATGTTGATAAAAACCTTTCATCGCACTACGCATGTCCTGTAAAAGCCTTCTGCGGATATGACGTCACGGAATGATTAATAAAAATTTCATTTTTCGTAGTCCTGCGATACAAGTCCTTTTAGTGCACAGGTTGGCAAATTTTTGTTTCTTTCTGACTAAAGATGGAGGAGATCACAAAAATCAGAACGAAATTCGATCCGATATCGCTTTAGTGTGGCCTGCGCTTAAGTAAGACATATTTATAGCGTGTTCGATTACTCGCCCGAGTTAACTCGTGTCTGGCACGACTACGTTCGATTAGCTAATGACGTCAGTGTTCGCGCTTACTCGCGCCAGGCCCAAGTGAGCGACCCTTCGAGTCGGTTACTTAGGTAAATATCCCATCGTGCTTTGGGAGAACATGGCAGCTAAACGAACAACATGCATTCGTGAACAATTTCTGAGCATGTAAATACAGTGGGGTAAACATGAAACTTCTGACTTGTGAAAAGTGGTTGATGTCGGAATTAGTGAAGTCACTCAAGTGTTATTTCTCGAGAATTTTCTAAATGGGCATTGTTTCGAGTCTACGTTCATCGTACAAGCGAACCGCATGTAATACGTACGTACCAGAGTTCGCTCTGCCATCCAGCTACGGGCTCTGTCATTGGCTATTGTGAACCAACTTCTCCAATAATTACCGTAAAACGTTCGTTTATTTCACCCAACTGCGCATGACCATCGTAGCCCTAGCTCGAGGCTCGAGTAAGTCAAGGGAAGCAAATCGAACACGCTATTAAATGAAAAACTAGAACGTCCATAGTTCTGATGTTGACTTCCCAGAAAAGTATTTCGGCACGTTCCTTAGTCCAGTCTAGAATCGCTAAGCAGCTCAACAGTCCAGCCGATGGTGGAGCTATACCAGACCTCCACGGTTGGTGTCGAGCGGTGATGGCACACTCTCAAAGCCTCCGGTTCAGATTTGAACCGGACACGGATCAAGTGGGCACTCAACCGGAAAGGATCAAATATTTGACTAGATCCGCTTCATTTTGACCAGAAAGTGATTAGTTTTTTAACCGAAACTAGTCAAATATTTGATCTTTTTTCTGTTCAGTGCCCATTTGATCCTTTTTCGGTTCATTTTGAACCGGACGTTTTTAGAGTGCAGCGCTAGCGCAAAGGAAAAATGACTACATTACGTGTGACATAAAGTACACGGGATTCATTGTGTTGACGCAGTTATCATTGTTTTCTACCCCTGTACATACAAAGCATCAGGGTTTTAACTTTTACCATATTTAACGTTTATCTTCCTTTAATTTGAGCTGTAGACTTCCAGATATAACATAAAGTCAACTTTTTACTCTTCTAAATGTGAAATACCTGATCCGCCGGTCTTTCGGTCTCTCTTTCTTGTATGACCTTCTGACTTCCAATGAACATTTACCTCACACAAAAATCATGGGTTCCCTTTCAAATTAAGGTGGAAGTAAACACTCTGGTCATCAGTCTAGCAATTAAAGTACCGTAGGTGTTTAACCAATATATTTACAAAAATAATCTTGGACCAAATGTAGGGTTGACTTGTTAATCTTGGACCAAATGTAGGGTTGATTTGTTTAAAAGAGACGTATTTCCAGCATTCTGGTGAAATTAAGCATTTCTGTGGAATTTTCATTCCAGAGATGTAAGCAATTTAATTTGACAAATTTTCTTAAAAAGGTAAATTACCTGTTATTGATTGAAATTTTCATCAAGCTTGAGAGGAATTTATTTGCTGGCCAAAGGCTTTCCAGTCGCAATAACACTTAATACAACTTCTTTTGAAATTTTTAAACTTAAAGGCCAAATCTCCTCTCCCCAGAAAGTTTCAGTTCTCCTAATCTACTCAGTACAGCTCCTCCCACATTTATCTAAAACTCATCCTCTTCCAGGAACAATCTCAGTTTATTGTTTCAGGGTAAGTGTAAAAGTCCCTTACATGTGTAATCAGATAGCGCTAAGTACAATACATGCTTTGTACTATAAGCTATAGAGCTCTGCATTTTTTTAATTTGGTGTCAATCAAAGAGCTGTGCCAATTGAAAATTTCTGCAAGCTACTACAAAAAATGTAGTTTGACGAACAGATGAACTATGAAGTCCTTTTAACTGTTCCCCAACTGAACATTTCCTTTGGAACCCATGGGGGTATTACCCTTTCAATCCAAACGGTTTCAAATGGTGCCCTTTGGAAAAAGCCTTTGCAATCAAAGGGTTCGCTTTTGTTGTTAAAGGAAATTGTACAAATCTCAACTGAATTAAAAAAATTACCCTTGAATAAGCCAAACCCATTTGAAAACCCTTTAGACCCACTTGGAACCCAAATGAAAGCCTTCTTTATGAAATTTGGACAAAGGGCCTCAAAGGGAATTTTCTGCTGGGTCTGCCTACGGTAGGCTAATAATAAGGAAAGTACTTAAAAAGGGAGAGTAAACAAGAGGGAAAATTGATATTTACAAATCAGAAAAAATTACCTCACGCTAGGGAGTAACCCGAGTCTTCATTTGCTGCATTTGTGTGAGGGTGGGGGATAGTAAAATAAAAGTAATATGCAGTTGTGGGATAAACTGGTACCTAAAAATCGGATTATTCTGGGTTATAGACGGTATCAACTGAACAAATACACATTAATTACACTTTGATTATGCCAGAAGGCTTATAGTTTAGAGAATAATTATTTTTCTATCCGCCATATGAGTGCAAAAGGATGCACTAACTGATCAGAAATTTACTCTTCAATAATCATAGCTTATAGATCGTGTCTCGTGTTCCTTTTTTTCTCTTGTTTCTTTTTTTTTTTTTTTCTTTTTTGTGGCTTTTTGTGGCCTTTTGCTGTAAATACAATATTTGTACAAAACTAACGTAACAATTTCTAGACCTTTCACCGCTGACACACTACTGCGTCCTCGGAAAACCATATTGACTCTTTGAGTATGCTGCCTTAATAGCAGCCATTATTAGGTTGGTGCCTTGCTATTGCGTTTTAATTAAACAGTAGAAAATGAATCTTCAGTTCAATCGGTTCACTCGAACGGCCACTCACAAGTACCGAATGTAGCAGGACTGACATTTAATAAACAACTTGGAGTGCGGAGTAAAACCTTTTCTTAATACAAGTGGAGTTTACACATTGTGTATCAGAGTTATCGATGAGTTTCCTGGTACTGGTATTACATCATTTCTTAAACTATTTGGTTTCTGCAAACAAATGTTCAGTCTGTTTTTAATTCATAACAAGTGTAGTTTTTTGATAAATATCCACCGAATACCCTTTCCATTGGGATGTGGAAATGGCTAGCTATTATAAGTGCAGCAAAATCCTGACGCTTCTGGTGGTTTTGGCGGTTTATCAAGGTAATTGCATCATTTAAACCTTTTTTTCTTTTTGTTGTGTATGTATCTGTACACAAGTAGTATTGCGAAGGGGTACCAATAATAACAAATCTTCATTTTCCACCAAAATACGTGAACACGTTTTATTCTTGGTAAAGGATGTCTTAATAACACATTAAACAGCTGAATTACATAAGCATTGTTGTTTACAAACTGAAATAGGCTGTTTAATTTGATAACAAAATAGTTTAATGCAAGGTAGTTGTTGGGAATAGTGTATTAAAGGTCTAATCTTGAAAAGGACATTTTACATGTGAACGAGATGCGCTCAAAATAGAGACTAATCTAAATCTAATCATTATTTTTTACTGTATGTTAGATTCATTTCCAACGGAGCATGATTCTTTTTGGTCAAATAATTCATTTTCTTTTTGTTTCATGCTAATTTGATGATTCTTCTTAGTTAATTTCATTAACATGACGCCTTCATTTCTTCATTTCTTAAGGAATGCAAGTTTACTAAACCAAAACGAAAATTACCCTTGAGAATCACATTCTTGAAAGTTACAACGCTCTTATGGGTTTGTACAGGGCATTGATAAGGGGCCATATCGGCATCTATTAGACTCATATAACCCTTATGGAATAGTTTTGGGGCCCATATCTTCACGACTGGTGTATGTGAGGAATATGTGGGGAAGATATTCATCAACCCTATAATGTTTCGTATGCATGTGAGCGGCCCACGTAGGCTTATTAATCCCTTATGAAAAATTAAATGAGCCCCATATGGTTAAAACATGTGGGACACATACAGGTTTGGTATCTGGAATATATGGGGTTTGGGGTATTAAATATTGCAAGCGGATCACCGTACCAAACAAATTCTGCGCGTAGTCAGGGATTTGTCAATGAGGTGGTAAAAAACCTTTAACTAGCGTAGTGTCACCCTGAAAAAATGGCCGAAAATGTTTCGCTGCCTGGAAATGGCATCTCACAGGTCTTGTTAGTTACATTTCAGTATGAAGCATTGGAAAAACTAGCCATATGGAATATATATAAGTACACTTAAAGAGGGTCAGTTACCCCCCCCCCCCCTTCGGCTCCTTGGCTACGCGCCCGAGACAATTACATGAGGTAGACAAGTCCTTAGAAGTTTACGAACCGGTATTTATCTGAAGTAAGTGATCATGTAATCCCCTGCTTCCTATCAGGTAGCAGGAAGATTGTTTGCTTCCGTTAACAGAACAATCCATTTCCTTATCTTTGCTTATGCTTGGGTGGCTTTCAGCTGCATTTGTAACTGTTACTTACCCAGGGTCCTCGTCCAGCCAAATGCCTGATTCGTGGGGTATGTGTTGAACATTTTTTAAGCAAGTGTCTCCTTAATGAGAAGTAACCCATATTTGAAAAGAAAAAACGCTAGCAGATATAGCAGATACAATTAAGGTGTTTGATAAGAAGTTGAAGTATTGGATTTCACTTTTTTCAAGCTTTTAAAGAAAGACAACCACTGTGTAAATAAACTGAAGATTTCCAAGGTTATTTTTGTCGAAATCAGAAATCGATACCATTTAAAAATGGCATCAGTTTGTCATAGGTGGTTCTCTTTAAACTAGCAAAGTTGTAGTGAAAACAACAACAGTGTGCAAATCGGAACACTTTATAAGCAATTAATTTGTTTTCATGGTTTCCATCCCTAACATCATACATACAACAAGGAGCTACCAGAAGTAACTGTTCCAAGCATTTTGGTCCATTAAATATCTTTATTTAAACGAAAATCCCTTTGCAATAGTGCTGAGGCAGATTTCGACATTATTTGTTGAATGGTATTGTTAGTACCTGTATTGCATATCTCTGACTATGAAAAGCGCGTTTATGGATTTTGTCTGTTTCAACATACAGAAGTGGTGAGAAGCTTTGAATTGAATAACGAGGGAAAAATCAGGAACCATATCCTTAACCAGGCTAATTATTCATCGAGACTACGGCCTGTTTTGAATTCTGACTACCCAGTACTTGTTTCCGTGGGACTTCAATTTTTCGCCATGTTAGAGCTTGTAAGTGGTTTTTCCTTAAGATTTGAACAGTTTGATTATAATTCCTAGCTAGAAATAAATAACATTTCCAATACTGTTGGTCAGGGGCGTAGCAAGGTACAAAAAGTGGGGAGGATAATTCTGGCGAAGTACTATCTAAACGTATAACTTCACCATGATTGACGAGCAGTGGCGTAGCCACGGGGGGGCCTGGGGGGCCTAGGCCCCCCAGATTTTCTTCAGGCCCCCCCAGATTTTTGCGTCCTGATAAAGTAATTGAAAAAAAATAAAATGTTTCAACGGAAATAAACTTTGAAGAATATCCATCAAAACAGTAAATAAATAAAATATGTAAAAATTAAAAAAAAAACATGGATGAATGTGTGTGAAACACGTTTTGTGCGCAGCTATGAAATCAAGTAATAACTTCAAAATGCCTACTTTCACTAAATTGGATACCGTTTGTGATCTGCACTGTCGTTTATTGCATTTCGAAGATGAAACGAAAGTCTCGACGATAAACTTTAATGTGACTTTGTTAGGTTAAGACCCTTTCTGCCTTTCGGATTGCTGATTGATTTACTGAAAATAAGGCAATCGTACACTGGAGACCACTCTTACACGACCATTCCTATACTTTATCATACACAAAATATGCCGTAAGCAGGTAAGGGTACGGTACTGCCTTCGGATAATTCTTCCCTTCCATCCTTAACATGTAGGCCTACGTCGTGCCTCACTCCTGCCCATGACAAGTGCCACTGTAGGACGATTTTTTCGACAAGTCCTCTTTTTACTAGTTGGTACTGGCGTCCGGGGGATTTGTAAAATGTCCACAAGGTCCGGATTTCATGTGTTTCCTTCTGCTTTGCGGTTCAATTATTCTGAGAGATTTATTCGTAGTATTTTAATTTTGACTATGTAATGTACCTATGAACAAATACTGCAGCATTTTGCTAATTGTTTCTTTGGCAGTATGTATGTCTCTTGTGAAATCTCTACAAAAACTAAAAATATTTTGATATTTTTCATGCTTCCCAAAAAGGGAAAATCCTAAAACTTAGGCCTGTAATCAGTTCAAAGTTTTGCCAAACATAGCACCATTTTGCATCTATAAAGAAAGTTTCTCAGAGGGGGACATAACTACTTTTGGTTTTCCTGTTAAAGGGTAAGGTACTGCCTGAGGTAAGCTGAAATCCATTCAAATATTGGCGCATTAGCGGCTGGGTACATCCAGTTTAAAACACGTGGGAAGTGCCATTTCCGGCCATCTGGAGGGGTTTTAAAGCCCAAAATTTTCTTGTACGCTCCGCGCCAACTGATGGTGGCGCTCCGCTTAGATTCAAATATTGCCGCATTTGCGATCTACGTCCTGAAATTTACAATTTTCCCAAGGGAAAGGGAGATACCGGTTGCTTTCAGTCTCATCCCCCAGGCCACAGATCATAAGTGCCCAGTTTCGGGGGCCCTAAAAAGTTGTATGTATTACCATTTTTCATAGATTGAATTTTTGTTCTCATTATTTGAGAAGTCGCAGACATGACATTCGTATTTCAAGGCTGGATACATCCAGCTTAAAACACATGGGAAATGCCGTTTCCGGCCATCTGGAGGGGTTTTAAAGTCCAAAATTTTCTTCTACGCTCCGCGCCAACCGATGGTGGCGCTCCGCTTAGATAGTCTTGCCGTGTCTAACCCTCGGAGGTACCATGCCCCCCACTTGTTTCCTAGGCCCCCCCCCAAAAAAAAATCGCATCCTGGCTACGCCACTGTTGACGAGAAGCTTGCACAGAAAATGTTGGATTCATGTACCTCTGGAATGAAGGGAAATATTCCTTGTGGGGAATCCAAACATGGACCCATAACCCTGTCATTCCTAGATATTATGCGGAATAAATTTAAAAAGGGACAGTCCTTGCAAGGACGCATTTCATGAGGAAGCCTCTTTTTTAGTATGTTAGATGATTGCTTGAACTGTAGCTAATTTTGTGAAACGAAGGAACTACATGTTCAAGTAATTGATTTGCGTGTAACATCTGTATTGTAGGTAACTGCTTGGTTTTGGCAGCTGGATTTAATCGATATGAGCCGATATAGGCGAGCTTCCCTTTAAATTACACGTATATTTCTTCTGCGGTGTGTGTAAAAATTGTTAAAATAGATGGATCAACGTTGAAAAAGTTCTGATAACCGTTTACTTGAGATTAAGCACTGTACAACATTTATCCTATCTATATTTTTACTAAGGTTGTGTCATTTAACGTGTTCAAGAAAATATTTTCATATCTATTATTCTGTTACATGGTATTAAGGTTTAGGCCGTAGCAAAATGTGAAAAAGCACGATAATGAAGTTTCAAAATGTATAAAACATATGTCTGTGATTGTTGTTTGATGGATATTAAGAAAAATGTGGTTTCCAAAAGTGAGTTTGTTAAGATGAAAAACAAAATAAATAATAATGAGCAGTCGAATCATTGCATGTTGTACTGACAGGCCTATTCACAATATTTGAAATGAATTTCAGGAATCCAAAGATCCCGGCCTGCTTCAATACCGAATTAAAGCCCACTGGGATTTCCTCATCTATGACGAGGCAGCTTATTTTTAGTTTAAAAACATTGCAACATTTATCGGAGTCAGCTCATTTTTATCTGCATGTAAATCCGTATTAACGTGTTTGAAGGATTTCATCATCTTTGAAGGACCCAGTGGACTCTTTCCTCGATATTTTTGTTTCTTCTCGTCACGATCCAAATAATTCCTCTACTATAAGTGCAGTCAAGCAGTTTTTTCTCTTGAGTGTTTTTTTCTTCACTATCAATTAGTTGTTTTTTACTTCCCAATCCACTCTCTTTTTCAAGGGCCAATACATTTCTCAACCCTCAGACCCTGTCTAGCAGTTTTAATGCCCGGTTATTTATTAATAAGTTTAACCATTCTCCTTATCAAGAAATCTATTTGTTCTATATTGAAGTGGAATTTCCCTAACAACCTTGCACCAAACTAAAGACCTTATACCAAATACAAACCAATGTTTTCAATCGTGTCTGGTCAGATGTTTGCTAATTAAGATTGACGTATTCAACACTGGAAACTAAAGCGGAGTATAACTTTTAAACTGTTTTGTTGGTGTGCATGTCTTCTGTTTGTATCTTTGTCTAACTGGCGTCCTGTTTTTCCAATGGCCGTGTTGTTTTCCGGCGGTTGGAAAAATGTCCATTTTTCACATTACCTTCCTAATGAAGGAAAGGCAAAAATATGGAAACGAGTCTCTATTTTGTTTCTCACTAGTGCTTTTATTCGATTTCCTCCGTCCCTCTCTCTCTCTCTCTCGCTTTTATCATATGAGAAACTTTCTTTCCCGTTTGAGAAAGTTGTGTAATTGTAATAGATAGCTCCATTCGACATACAAACCATCGTCTCCCCTGTCCATCATAACATAAACTCTGAAAACAGTCGTATTATTATAATTTGTAGCCCAATTCGACAGACGAATAATCTACGGCCCCATCCGCCGGGGCATGAATCCATCTTCGAGATGACTCTTGACGGCCTAGTTCACAAGTTAGAACCTTTACCGACAGTTGGGGTGACTTAGACCAACTCGTTCGTAATTGTTGCACTACGGTCCGGATAGTGTGGATTTCTTCACTTACAGCATTGATTACCCATTCATCTTTGACCAAATGTTGTAAGTCCTTATAATATATATTAGTAACGGGAACGTTTGACCCAATATTCAGACAACGGTAATTCACTTGCGAAAGCCATCTTGAGTCACATCCCTCGCCGTTTTGCTTCAAATTTCCGTATTCAACTCGGTCTGTCGGTCAATCATGGATTCATATATGTAGCCCATCATTTCCCTGACAGTTTTCAAAAAATTTTTATTCCACTGCTACCAGCTACTACTATTATTTAAAATCTTTCCTGCTTTTTCGTGTTACTCGGTGACGCAAATCGGAGGGTCTGATTAAAAAAATACTAATCGATGGAAAAAGATAAATGAACGCATCTCGTTTCCCTGTTTCTTGTGTTTTATGTCATGTGTATTGATTTTTCTTTTTTTTTCTGTTCCAAATTATTAGTTTCTTCTGTTTCACTTTCCTTCTTCGCTATCCCTTGATTTCTCGTTCCTGTTCCTCATTTATCTCTTTCAACTTTTTCCACAGAGGAGGGGGCACTCATTCTACTCCGCTGCTTTACCCATATGTCTACACCACTGAATCTACCCGTACCCTATCCCCTCCATTCAGTTGTCATAAACGTTTATCCCTTTCAATTTCTGTGACCACTGTTTTGTGCACTATGCACGGCATTGTATACGCACACAATGTGAATGTGTCAGAAAATTCGTCGAACTAATGTTTGGCACAAAGCCAACAATTGACCCTTAAATGTCTCTTCGTAGCAGTGACGTAGCTACTGGGGGAGGGGCAGATTTTCCCCCTGTAAAATCATTTGGGGAAATTTTAAGATTTTAGAAGAAATTTGAAAAATCATAGTATGCCCTTTTCCCAAAATTTCTGTTAGAATAAGAAATTGTGAGACATTTCTCATAAATAATTCTTTTTTCATGCAACAAATAAACCCAAATAAGCCAATTCAAGTTTCACATGAACCGACCGGATTCGCGTTCCACAGGAATGTCCTCTCCGCACCGCACAACAGATTGAATGTTCTCTTGTATACGCGCGGGTCTTATGATCAGTGCATTCCAGTGCATATGAATCTGTTTTACCCTACACAACCATGGATGGGTCTGAAACAACCATGGATGGGTCTGAAACAACCCATGGCTTACGATAAAGAGAACATTAGTCTCCAAATTAAAATAAACGGGATTCATGGGCATACGTAGATTTTGTTACTTATACCCCTTTCACATTGGCACGATTTTCAACGGGTGCACCCGGGTGCTTTTGTTGAATGTCACAGTATGAAAGGGAACTCAGGTGAAACTCAAGTGAAACTCAGGCGAAACACCGATTAAATTTTCCGAATTTTTCGAGGGAAAACTACCAGGACTCCACCTTTAAAAACTTGTGTGAAAGGTCGTCTCGGTAAAACTCCGTGCGAAATGCCGGTTAAAATGTTTAAGTCATGTTTTGTTTGTACGGAAGCGTATATTGTTGTCACATGGAAAAAAAATGAACCTTTCTTGTGTTCGAAAATCTTTTCGTCCGTACGAAAAAACTTTTGGAACGTTCGAAAATCTTTTCGTACGTTCAAAAAAACTTTTGGAACCTTCGAAAATCTTTTCGTAGGTTCGAAAAAACTTTTGGAACATTCGAAAATCTTTTCGAACGTATTCGAACGTTGGAAAATCTTTTCGTACGTACAAAACGTACAAAAAAACTCTCTGATCACCTTGCAGTTTGAGAACATATTTTGAATTGAACATTTCATTGCAAACGACAAACGAAGATAGCGACTCGTTAGATTCTTCGTATGAGTATGGAAAATGCTTTTTCCGTCCGTCTGAGGGGTCTGTTTTTCGAAATTTGCTGTACGCTCCGCGTCATCTAATGGTGGCGTTCTGCTTAGATAATCTTTATGGCAGAATAACGTTTTGTGACCAAGAAAACCCCCAAATTGAAATGATCCTTTCGCCTATACAGATCGATGCTCTTTTATTTTGACCCCTGAAAGTACACAAATTTAATGAAAAGTGTTGCTTCGTAAGGTAGCCTAAATGGCATATGAATGCATATAAAGACATAAAAGTTTCAGTATTATCGTCATGAACAACCACCATTCAACTTTTAACACTGTTCTTGTCAAAGTCGAAAATTTCTAGACTCCTCGAAAACGCCAAAAATTACCCCTTAGACCCCTCCCCAGGCTGGTGATCACTCAACATACTGCATTCCCACTCCCCTTCAGTGAGATCCCGAGTACGCCACTGCGTTGGTACATACAATAACACATAAACCAAGTATTGTTGACCAAAATAAATATGCTAAGAGTTGTTATGTTAAATCGCTCTATGTTATAGTTGAAGATATAAATACAATTAATATTACGTAATTACATGGCAATGTTGTTATACGTGTAAATTTGCCTATTTTGTATGAAATACATTCTCATCAACCCGGAAAAGTTTTAAGGGAATTTCATACCTTTCCCCTCTGGAAAAAATACTAGCTACGCCACCGCTGCCGTCGAAGTTGTCATTGAAGATGTGATTTAATTAAAATACTCTTTGTTTACAGCACGAAATCTTAAAATAGGTACGGAAGCATAGCAAATGCTAAATTGTTAGGTAAAAAATTGGTTAAGCTTGCACAAACATTGGTAATTGTCCATATTATTGCAGGGGTAATTGTTTATAAATTATACGAAGTTTGTTTAAAAAAAATGCTGTTCATTCATTGTTCCCCCAACATTCAGTATGGTTTGCTCACCTGTTCTTTGGTCCAGCTTTACCTCAAATGACTTATTAGTGTTTCAAGGACAAAGTTAGACTAGGAAAACATGCCGGAATTTTCCTTGCGCAACTGAAGATCACTTAGTTCTTATTACTAGCTTTTTTACATAAGATATTGATATTTATAAAGAAATATACATATAAACGAAGAAAAAATTATTTGATCATGTTTAGAAAAAAAAACTAAACTGTTTATTCTTGGAAATAGTTCTCATCTAATACGAGATGGTCCGTAACAGTTTGGTGACATGCGTTTTCCGAGTTTGCGATTAACTCACGGTGCTAGATAAACTATCACTGACTAAGGCTACTCCGTTGTACTCTGCACTCTAAAAATTAAAGGAGTGAAATGTCCCTGTTTTGAAGAGTGAAAATTAAAACAATTCACTCAAAAGGAGCGGAGATCCACTCCAAGAAGAATTTAAGTCACTCAAAAGGAGCGAAATTCACACTTGATGGAGTGCTCACAGTGACCACTCTTTAAAAAGTGGTCTCTGCGGTCATTCGTTAGAGAGTGAACTTTCCCTTTTCTTGGAGTGGATTTCACTCTTCTGGGGGTGAAATTCACTAATCTTAGAGTGATTTTCCACTCTAATGGAGTGAACATTTGACGCCTTTCACTCTATTAGAGGGTCAATTCTTCACACTCGTTTGTTTTTGGAGTGCGGATTGTCATGTTTTAATGTGTTTTTTTAAGAAGGACGTTTTCTTCCTTCTCCTTCCTTTTTAATCTTGTTGAGTATAAATGAACAACGTGAAACAACTCTGGATCTGTGCATTAGAGAAGGATATTGCACTCTTGGGGTCAACGCTGAAGCTCGATGAACAGGCGGCACCTTTGTTCATCTATTGATTTAACTCTGTGATCGTGCATTGTCCTGATGTGCTACTGCAGGGTCTATCATTGTGTAATCTTTTTTATTTTGACAATGGTTTCATAATTGTCATGCCGTGACGTCGCTTCTTTAAAAAAAAAGAACATAGACACCCCAGTACATCAAAGGAGGTATGGGGTGTAACTAACATCTGAGTTTGTTACATGATCTGTGACCTCAAATGAGCTATGCTTTCATTGTGTTCAAACTCCGTCAAAAGCAATTAACACATGCTGATTGAATTGTTAGCTAACCCCAAATGTTACGTAACTTGTTGTGTATTGAAACACATGTTTTAATGTCAATCAATAAATCATATATGAAACTTGAATTAATCAAGTCTGCATTAAGTGGGCTTCTTTTCCACCCTGAAGCGATAAGAGTTAATCCGGCAAAAATTGAAGATGTAACAAAAAGTAAGAGGGAACGTTTCATCATGTTCTGCTATTCCTACTTAGTCATGAGCTTCCAAATTGTTAATACCTTTAAATGAACTTTTATATCCATCTCAGGCGAGACAATTTTTCTGATTTAATTTAAAATAAGTTATACCTTAAAAACTAACAACCCGACAGCCATCTTCAATCCGAAATCAGATCCTTGTTATTTTCGTAATTGGACTAATGGTTTTCTATACTACTCGGACTTTGTTTAAAGGATAATATACCGGTCTTGACTTTCCTCTTAATAAACTGATCTGTTCAAATGTGTTAAATTCAGATATATTAACTAACATCACCCAAGAGAGGGACAATTGTTTAATAACAATCCCATTTTTGTATTACTGTTACGTGACTCAATACCACATTTGGTTATTAATTAGGTTTCTTAATTGTGAAAACGAATCATAAATTAACAGAGGGTGGGTAATTTGTGGCTTTTTCTGAGCTGGATTGGAAAATGCCTAATCTTAAAACTCACAAAAATGGATGGTTTTGGGGTCAGATTTTGCTATAGCAACCAGAGCTCCTAAAAATCCTAATTGGGCTTTATAAAACTTTGCAGTTGTGACTAAGATATAAAATATTTACTTCCACAGAACGAACGTGATCAAGTCATTACTACTTCTGCTTGGTTAACATTGGTAAGTAACATCAGTTCATTTACATTTGGTGATAATCCTTAAATTCTTTTGGTCCATTTATATCTGGCGACTGTACTTTACACCGAAATAAACTCACGCTGTCATGTTTAACGTCCTAAACTTTGCATATACTCCATTCAGCAAGTGTTGTTGAATGTAGTATAGTGTTGATTAACTTTTTGGGCTAATCATAGCATGGTTGTGTTATATAGACCGGCAGACCATGGCCTTGGGGATAGATGAACTAGGTACCAATAACGAAGTATATCAGCATGAAGCAAGCCACCTGGGATGTTCAGATATGTGAGTCTGCCGTGCGCCATCCGTTGCTAGAAGGTCTGGCGCCATTTTTCGAAATGGCGGCCATGTTTTAGTGGGCATCATTATGTTTGATAATAAAACTTTGATAGAACCTTCCATCAAAACGTGTAAGGTGTCATATGAAGGACAATCAAATTTTCTATAAAAAAAAACCATATATGATGGGTATTGTGCTTAATTAAATAACATTTTGGGGCAAAAAATATCATTTCCAGTCAATTTTCCCCGAAATTTAGATTATATTAATTTACATTTTTCTTCGTATTTTCTACAAATCCTAGGATAATATATTGAAACTTTTCTAAAATCATTGACTATACATAGGTGCTATTGTGTCATAAAAACATGATTATTGCTTTTTAGAAACGAAAGTTACAGTCTTTCAAAGTTAACAATTTGAAATTTCAGGAATAGAATTTTGTACCCAGTGTGGCTAGGGATCAATGCACTTCTTACTATTCCTCCTCATTTCTATATTTGTGTGGAAATTCCCTATCACTGGAGAAAGCAATAACCACCTGCCACATAGTGCAATAAATGAAATCTACAGCATGTTTAAACTTTGTTGCAATAACAAGTTATATCTATTTTAAGATAGTGGTAATAGGTAAATTAACTTTAACCCATGTTCTCAAGCCATAAGTTCATAACAGGTTCATTACTAGCCTAACCACGTTAATATTCCATTGCGATGGTTTCCAGAAACTTTCACTGTGTTTAAAAGGGATATTGACATTAGCAGAGTAACCTTTACCAGTACTGGAGATAGATCCTAAAGTGCAGTAACTTTTTCTTTGAGTACATGGCTACTGTTCCAAGATGGCGGTCTGAGGTCAATGTACTTATTTAAGGAGTAGAACAGGCCACCAGAGTACAAATTTGACAGACTGGTAAAAACAATCCTTCACCAAATGATTTTGTCAGTTACTTTACTTTTTTTTTTGGTGTGTGATTTTTTGTCAGTTATTTAACTTTTTTTGCATGGTGTGATGAATTAGAAATAGTCGGGTTACAGTACTCTATCACGTGAAGTCGCCATTTTGAATTTCAAAATAACATACTTTTTCTTTTCCTAACAGTTTTAAATATTGCAATGTTAGTTTCAATCTTTTTATCACCGCATTCGACCAATTTTAAGATACATTAACTTAAAAGCTACAGAAGATTGAACATTTTCAGTTACTCTTGGACACCATTTGGGGGTTCCAGAGTGTTAGATGAGCTAGAGCTGAATATCCAGAAATGAAAAATTTCGGAGAACTATTGAATTAATGAGGAGGATGGTTCCATAATTACTTTTATTATTATGATTTCGCAAAATATTATTTCTGCAGTAAACAGAGGTCCACGTGTGGTAATGCGCCAGGTAAGACAATTCAGAAAATCGAAATTGTCCACCAAAAGAATGTTAGACTGATGATTCCTTTTACAGTTAAACAGTTAGGTTTAATTTAATACCCCTTAATATATTATGATTCGATGGAGACATGTTCCCAGACAGTTATATGAGCTTTTTAATGCCTTTTGAAGTTAGGACTGTCTTGCTAGCCGTTTCGGTGTTCTGGGGCCCGTTCCACAAAGAGTTACGCACGATCTTAAGTTTGAATTACTGTTGACCTAATTTTGGGGAATCAAACTTAAGATTGTGCGTAACTATTTGTGGAATGGGCCCCAGGTGTTACCATAAGTATATTTTAGACCTAATTTGTCTTAATTTTGACTTTGAATGCAAATGCAAATGCAAATTATTAAAATTTCACCGTATGACTTTCCATCCTTAACTTTTACCTAGAAAGTACGGATTTGGGGGTATTCCTGGTGTTTAAAATCATACCATTAGTCATAAGACTTCATAGAATTTACAGTATGCTGACTTACCACTTCATTTTGTGACATTTAATGTCAACTGTAGAATATTTGATCTTCATATTTCAAGTCTTTGTATCCTTAATCTAATTTTAATGACATTATCCAGGCTTGAAATTCAAAAAAAAAGACTTTTTCATTCCTTGATGTTCAGATTTCATTTTATTATTTAATAAAAATGTCTACATTAAAGGGGAGCAATAGTGGCCATTTGACTCCCCACATATGTGTAGTACATATATAAACATTAGATATTAACACTACTGTGGTGTTTTTCCACAAAAACTCATACCGAAAAAAAAAAAGTTTCAAATCTCCCGCTCTTCAAGACATGAGTATCGCCATACTCGAAGAAACACGACCATGGATCAGCTGATTGATGACGTAAAACCTGCACCTGATCAGATTTCACAAAAGTGGTTACCAACTTACGTGCACTTACAGCTGAATTTATAATTACCCTTTACGAAGCTTAAAAAACTTCATAGTTGCTTTTGCTTTACTGATAAAAATTTTTGATAACCCAATAATTTTTGTTCTTCTTTTTGTTTCATCCCTCAAATAAAAAACACTCGTTATTTCTGACTGCTTTTGTACAAACCAAGATAAGTTACTTCCGGTAGACACTGAAACTACAAGCGGTAACAACAACAAGCCGGGACTAGCGATACCGTATTATATCATGCTTTTCGGTGCAACAGTTAGGTTCGTTTTCACTCATTTTGGCAAAGATTCGATTTAGTCGAACCTTTTGTCATTCTCGTAAGTAATGTAGGATATTTGTGGACACTTAAACGTTAAAAGAAGGCAATCGCGAAGAGAAATCGGCTAAGACACCATACACATCGATCGGTGTTATTGTTATACGGCATAGGCTACGAATTGCTATACTAGTATAAGCCTATACGTAACGTACTGACCCTTGGTCTAACGTTAGCTTGTATAGACTGTACGGCCGGTTCGCTGCAGGTGCTGGTCACATCGCTCGCAGGTGCTCGAGTTTTCCTTGGTCGAACTGGCTCAAAATTATATGCACTTGGCCCGGAAGAGGCAGGCATATGCTTTTAAGGAGTTAATCTTTTGATTTCTGAACCTTTATCTCAAACTCAACCGTTGAAACATTTGTAAAATGAATGAAACGATGGGCAGTTGTGCTAATCTTCAGTAGTGTTACGAACGTTTGAGCAATATAGTATATATGATATTCCGCAATAGCAAACAAAAGTATACATTAGGTGTAGGTTTTACGTCACTGTTCTGTTGCACTATGGGTAATTTCAGAGAAATATGGTGCTTTGCACTGCTTTGCCCAACTGCCTTCCAGACTTGCCTCTGAAAACTGATACTACGTTTGACTTGGGATAAAATTGGTCTTTAATGATGCCACATTGCTTGGAATAATTATATTGAATTTCTGTGCTGTCTAGGTTGTACAATTGCTTTCCTTTAACCTTTCTTTCCTATAAATATTTTACTTAATGTGACTATAGTGATAAACGTTTGGGTTTAAATTTAACTTATTTTACTTCATTCAATGTCATTTAAGTACGTAGTCAAAAGTTGACTTTCCAAATTTTGACATCAAAAGTCATTGTTTTGAAGTTTAAGTCCGTATTAAGACCTGAAAGTTACAAATATGACTTTTGGTTAAAATTGTGACCTACTATTAACTTCAAATTTACTTATAAGGCTAACATTGTTATCTGGTTACTAATCCTAAGATTTCATTATTTAACTTTCAGTGCCACGTATTCGACTTTTGACCTTTACTCTTTACATATGAAAATAGTATTCTAAAGGTTTATTATTTTAACTTTAGGTTTCTTCTGTGGTGATTGAAACCATTACAGTCTCTTGTATCTCTTTTGTAACTTTGGACCTGAAGTGGCATAATCTTAGGGTTACATTTCACATTATCGACAGAAAGGTCAAGCTATCATCAAATTGGTTTGTAACACTTTGACTTTGAAAGTCAGTAATTTGAATATCGAGGTTGTTAGTATGTAACTAACAACTTCTAAGTGTGCTCCAAAAAACCAAAACGATGCGCCAAATAAGGCCCTGACTTTCGTAGTAAAGCTTCACTTGGGAGTTAGAAGAATCACATTAAAATAGGTAAATATATAGTACAGTTATAACATTGAAATTTACATTTTTAACATTAATATCTTAAAATTAAAGATGAAAATGTGACCTTTATGGGACTAAAAGTTAAAGTTAAAATGGAAGTTTAAGCAAAAATTTAATTTTTATATGTGAAAGAGGAGCAAAATCTACACAAGGTGGTAAAAGTTCGATTTAAATCGGAAATGTATTTCTTGGGATATCAGTAAATGAAGTCAGTAGATTTGTGTTCAAAAGTGAGTTTGAGAGCCTTATAATACTTCCTTAAATTGACAAGGAATGCTTTCTTTCCCTTTTTTAATCAGACTGTTGTGTTGACCTTGACGTTAAAAGGAGTATGAACTCCCTGTGGGGGATGCAAAGTTTGTAAAATTCTCATGCGGCTTATGCAATCACATTTTAATAATATGAAATTGTTGAGAAGAAAATCCAGAATAAAGTTTAAAGAAAAACAAAAGACTACCCATTAATGTGTGGATGTGATGTGATGCTTGCTTCAAGTTGACTTTTTGTTGAAAATATGAAAATTTTACGTGTTCATATCTTGAGAACCACACGTCGGATTTCAATGCAAATTTCACCAAAATGCTCAAAATAAGTACCGCTCTATTATACCAAATCCTGTTGTGACCTTGAATCCTTCTTTTAAGGTATCACAACTAGAAAACATGAGATATAAAGCAAAGCATTACCTTTCCAAGTTATTGTAATGGCGTGGAAGTCGTACTTTGTACATCACTTGTTCCTTTTTATGAGTTTAATATCTTGCTGGTCAAACAAATGACTTCAATGTTAATTGAGCAAGTTAGATTACTTAAAACAGCCAATCTTTATGTATAAATTTTAAGATATAAGGAAAAAAAAATGTGTTATTTAAAGCCCAACTTTCCCTAAATCACTACAAAAATTTATTCTCTCATTGAATCAGAAATGCAATCTTACGTATAAAGAAACGTTGTACTGAAACGCGTGAAGGTATTGACATTCAAATTCAATAACAACCTATTAAGTAAGAGTAATGAGATAAAATAACTTTTGAAAAGGTTTTTCTACAGATGACTTCAGAAGCCACATAAAACAAGATTTTCTAAGTTATTATATTATGAAGTTAACTTAAAAGTCAGTATTACAACATAGACAGGAATACTTTTTGTGTCAAAATAATGGGTGTTCAAACACCGATAAAGACCCAACAACCACCCTGAATCTATACTTACTATATAAAAGGTAAGGAATCATGCTAAAGTCAAGTAACATAATGTTAGTAACCACATTTGATGTAAAAGTATCATTACGAAAAATCAGATCTTTAATATAGTTTTGATGACACCTCATGGTTGACAATAAATTGCTGGGTTCACACGGCATTAATCAAGCACATAGATGTTTCTTGCGCAATATAGTAACTGCAACGACAGATAAGGTCTCTAATATAGTTACCATGACACAGAAATGGCTAACAAGACATCTTTAGATTCAAAAGGCATTTACCAAGCTCTATGGATTTCTTAAGAACATGTTTCTATCTGCAAGTGATATTTTCAATAGTATTAAACTACCTACCATCAGGATGTCATATTTTGGATGGCGATTTGGATTTTCCCAATTAAGTTAACTAGCTCATTTCCATATGTGAACCTAGGCTTATTGTAGAAATTATACTTTACGGAATCATAATAAGAAAAGAAATACTGTAATAAAACCCTCCTTTTCAGCAATTTTTATGGTTCTCCGGGAGTTTTCACTTCTGTGTATTTATCTCTAGCCCATATAACAGTCCAAGATTAATTGAAAATCTTCAATCTTCTGTATAAGCCAATCTACCTCAAACGTGGTCAAATGCGGTGATGAAAAGATTGAAACTAACATTGCAACATGTATGTCTGTTCAGAAAATAATAAAACGTCATCATTTTGAAATTCAAAATAGCGACTTCACATGACAGAGTACAGTAATTAATGAAAACCGACTATTTCAAATTCATCACACCAAACAAGAGAAAGTTAAATAACTGATAGAATCGTTTGGAGAAGGAACGTTTTTACAGTCTGTCAAATTTGTACTCTTGTGGCTTTTTCTACACCTTAAATGAATTCATTGGCCTCAGACCGTCATCTTGGAACAGAAGCCATGTACTCAAAGAAGAAGTGACAGTACTTTGGGATGTATCCACATTACCTGTAAAAGTTACCCTGCTAATGTCAAATAATCTCCTGTAAATACAATGAAACTTCCTGGAAACAATTGCAATGGAATATAAACCCTTTGTCGTTGTTTGGGTCCTTTTGGAGAGACGGAAAGCGCGACTGTCACCCATCTTTACTGTTTCGCCCGGAGCTCGAAACTTCGAGTAGCTCCCCGAAAATTCGGCCACAACAACGAGAGAGAATAGTTTAAAGTCACGGGGTCAATAGCCTACGGACGCTGATGCGAGGCGTGCTACGTCCGCTTTTCCGCCCACTCCCGAGGCGCGCAAATATGCCCCGATTGGAGCACAAAGGTGAAGGGTTAATCTAAAGTATCTTTACCACGGGGCTGTGCACACACGCAGAGACAGCGGCATCAGCTTTGCTATAAAAAGACACCCAACAGGCTTATTTTAACGTGGTAAGGCTAGAACTGACCCTATTGTGAACTAATGGCATGAGAACATGAGTTAAAGTTAATTTACTTATTGCCACCATCTTAAAATTGATATATTTTGTTCCTCCAACAAAGTTTAGACATGATGTAGATGCATTGATTGCACTATGTGACAGGTGGTTATTGCTCTCTTCAGTGGTAGGGAATTTCCAAACAAATATAGAAATAAGGAGGAATAGTAAGGAGTGCATTGACCCCTAGCCACCATCTTGTCACAGAAACAATAGATAGTGGAATTAACTCTCTATCCTATTCATGTCGGATTTATCCTGTAATTGCACATATTTTGTCCAAACACTACGAATGTATCTTAAAGCCGTCGAAGTGATCGATGTTATTGGTTTAGCTAGTAATGAACCTGTAGGGTAACTGCCGAGGTAAGGGGTGGGGTGATGGAATGATGGGAATGCCTTAATCAATTAACCGTTATTTACCACCTTAGAATAGATCCAAAATGTACCTAACGAAGTGAAGGACTGCTGAAGATTGCATCTCAGTGCACAAACAAACGAGTGATCATTTCTTCCTTGATCGAAAAATCTGAATCAAAGATAGATATAAGAAGAAAATAGTACATTGACTTGTAGCCGCCATCTTGGTTTACAAGCTATGCGTATAAAAAGATTGCCCTTTTCCTGAGTTGTATCTCCTGGTGCCATTTGACCGAATATCGCAGTTGTTCTAATTGAATATGAACATTAATTGCTGGAACTCAAGAAAAAATGGGCCAAAAGTGCATTGACCGATGGAGGCCATCTTGAATTTGGTACAAGATGTCTGAAAATCAACGCAAGCATGTAATCTTGTAATCACAGTCCTGAATATTATGTTTAAAACCCAGACTGTAAAATATTGGTTTTATTTGGGAGTAATCAGTTTAACTATTTGAGCTGATGCGAAGTGAGAACAGAGCGAAATACTATTTTAGGTACAAAATTCTATTTCCTGAAATTTCAAATTGTTAACTTTGAAAGACTGTAACTTTCGTTTCTAAAAAGCAATAATCTTTTTAATATGACACAATAGATCTATGTATAGGAAACAATTTTAGGAAAGTTTGAATTTGTTATCTTCAGATTTGTAGAAAATATGAAGAAATATGTAAATTAATGTAATCTAAATGTCGGGAAAAAATTACACTTTTTGCCCCAAAATGTTATTTAATTCAGTATAATACCCATCACATATGTTATCATGTGATAGGGAATTTAATTGTCTTCCATGTGACACCTTACACGTTTTGATAGGAGGTTCTATCAAAGTTGCATTATCAAACATAGTGATGCCTACTTAAACATGGCCGCCATTTTGAAAAATGGCCGCCAGACCTCCTAGCAACGGATGGTGCATGGCAGATTCGCATATCTGAACATCAGGTGACTCGCTCCATGCTGATATACTGCGTTATTGGTACCTAGCCTGGCTGCCTGTATATGTAAGAATGCGCAAGGTCAACTAATTCTGGACCTGTGCATTAGAGCAGATAATCACACACACACACTCCATGTTAAAAGTGTATCTCAAGTCAAAAATTCAAATATATTTTAAAGAGCCTAAGGAAAAAAAGATTATAACAATCTAACTCCCATTTTCACAGGACATTCCTGGGCTGAGATATAAAATGGCAAAATTTATTCACTTGAAACAAATTAGTCCATTGCACAATAATTTGTGACTTTCAAGTTGTTCAAATCACATTACCTTCTTTGTTTCTCTTTTAAACTGGAAATGCTTTATGACTTTGAACACTTCCTGTTTGCTGGCGAAATGTGTTGTACGTGGATGAGTTGGTGAATTATATCATCCCATAAGAGTAAGAGTGCTTCTACACCTTGTTACAAGTTGCAGTAACTTTCAGGAAAAGTTACTGCAAAAAAGAAGAAATACAAAGATAGCATTTTGACGAGAACAACACTAACATCACAAATTATTGCTTACTGATCCATTCCAATTTGAGTGAATAAATTTGAACATTTTATAACTCGGCTAAAAGATGTCGTATCAAGTTGGGAGATGAACTTTTAGAATTCATTTTCCTTGCTGTTTTATATGAATTTGTGAATGGTTTGATTTTAGGTACACTTAAAGGGAAATATTGTGTATAAAAAGCTCCAACAAAGAGTACAAAGAAAAAGGTTCAAACACTATCCAACAATTCAGTCTTAATCATAAACCCCAGCAACAGTTACATCTCTCCAAAATACTATGCCCAAGAAGCACATTGGACTTTGCATCATTTGAAATGTTGAAAGTTTGGGTAAACGAAATATTCTTGAGCAATAAAGAACTGAATTTCTATCTGCGGGGAACTTATTTCTTGAAAAGAAGGTTACCAAACTGCTTTACTTTTTTACAATATATTAACCTGTGTCAATGAATATTAGTCTTAAAAAGATGAACTTTCCTTGCAAAACAAAAGCAATATTTCCCTTTAATGCCACTAATGCATGGATCCACTCTGGCTGAGCTTTCCTGCATTACTTTCACTTCCCAATCGGACATTATTATGTAAATGTGTGCGGTTAATGGTTGTTATTAACCTTTTATTCCTAGTAATCATTACCTCAATAACCGTTATGTTATGTTACCTGCAGTATCTATGTGACGTCAACTTCGGTGGATAACTATTTACAGTATAATGCTATACATTCTTTTTCTCCTTTTTATTAATAAATTAATGTCGAGATACTTGCGAACACTTAAGACACGTGGAGGTTAATAAAAAGTGTTGAAGTACTTAACGTTTGCAGGGAACTCCTAACTCCAAGGTATTCGAATTTCGAGAATAAACCATTCATCAGGTGGCAAATCTAATTGAACACTTAAAGAAGAAATGGGGGTACGACTGATAAACTACAATGAACCAGGTCAAATAAAAGTTGAAATAAGGCATAAGTCAAGTAACAAGATATGCAAGTATATTTAATGAGAGTAAATGCATAGAAGACTTTTGAACCGTTTAAATTTTGTTGTGAAAATGAAAATACAAAAGCCTAAACTGTGATTATCACAATGAGTGCATGTTCCAGTGTCAGCGGACATTGAAGAGCCTATCCTGGTTGAAATTACAATGTCTGGAATATTTTTCAGTTGACATGCGAATATTCTATTAAAAGGAAAAAGCAGTCTACCTAGATTTATTTCAAAGCAACAGCCATTTTTCACAAAATTCTTGCTATCACTCCTCTTTCGTGATATTTCCAGGACACAAAAGGATTTTATATTCAGTGTTTTTCAATCACTGACTCCATGTGTTGCATTGACGCTTGGTGTTGGTCGATGTGGATGCTATCGATGAGACACTCAATTCCCTGTAGTGTTCTTCTTCGTACTTGAAGGGAAAAACTACGTTTCAAGTGTTCCAACATAGCGTTCAAATAAAATACAGTAGCTCAAGACATCATCGAACCATTCATTGTCAACCATACACCCCAGCAATAGCGTCACCTTCTCAAAATATTATGTACAAGAAGAACTATGGAAGTTGCATCATTTGAAATGTTAAAAAATTGAACGAAAAAATTAATCTTGAGCAACAAATAACCAACTTTCAATCCGAGGAAAACTTATATCTTATATCTGGTTTTAAAAAGGATGAAATATTCTTTTAAAACAAACGCAATATTTCCTTTAATTTTAAAAACTACATCCGCTTTTTTCTCCTACTTCTATCCTTTTTAAGAGTTGGAAAGATGAGCTTCTTAAGTGGGATCCTGATGAATTCGGAGGAGAAACATTGGTACCAATGTATGCTGACGAGATTTGGACCCCTAATGTGGGTCTTTACGTGACGTACGTATGAGAACATATTTACTTGCATTTCAGTGGCAGTCGTCACGACAAGATGCACTTACTTTTTCAACTCTCACGCACTACGTGACACTCTACTTAGAGAACTTTAGGTATAATCTTAACGAACTCTAAAGAAACAAATATTTTCAATTTTGCCTGAACATTGTAGAATCAGTAGTGGATACAGAGTGTGCGTAGCAGATAAACACGGTCCCCTCTGTTGGTCGCCTTGCGTTTTGAAATATGCTTCAAAATGTATCAAATAAAGGCCATACAGTTGCAGACAGCTCATTTGTCAACTACACAAGCCAATAACATCTACTGCAGCTCGTAACTACATTTTCATTAGATTCCGCCAAAATTAAGTCAGCGTTACGGCAATGCAGAAAGACAAGTGATTAGTCTTGACGCTTCAGTTGTTCACATACATTGTACAAAATGTATCCAAAGGTCTACCACAACATGTCATACGCCAATCGTTATTACGCTGTACCAACTTCAATTGAAGAAGGACAAAACATGCTGTCGTAGATTTTCGACGTAAAGTTTTCAATGTTTCGAAATCATCATGAGATAAATAAGAACTGTTCGTGTTGGTAGGTATTTAGTATTCTAAAGTAAAGTAGTTGAAACACGGGTAGACAATACACAAGTAGCGTATTTTATTGCAAAACTTTAGAAGAAATGTTAAGTGATATTAACTATCAAACGAAGTAGAAGATACAGGGAACCATTTAAGATAAATCACGATTCATAAACTTCATAGGACTTGTTCACCTCATGTCTCCGAGTCAAGCCCGTGACATGTGACTGTTTTGCGAGGTCCTTTTGACGTTGTAGGATACATATACCGATATCATCCGATTTGTAAGTAATATTATTGTTCAACCAGAATCTACAAGGAAGAACCAAAATCGTCTTCCTTAAGATCTTTTAAATTCCTACCACCGTTTCATCATTATAACGTCTTGATTGAAACTGACACGGATAATTCACACAACTTGAATGTTATCAATTAGTATCGTGTTGCATCCTTGATCTCAGCTGGCTTGTAATACTCTTCACGTGCTTAAACGTCGAACATAAATGGAAAAGATATTGTCAACCTGTGTCGGTTACCATTCGTAACCACATGTGCAAAACAAAGGGAAACATGAATGTTTGTGGGTGACAGACCTGTGGTTCTTGACTCAGTTTCGGCACAGGTTTGAATAATTTAATTTGAATTCAATTTTATGCCACATGTTTTACTTCGATATTCTTTGTTAATACAAGATTTAATTGTCACGGATTTTACTAGTCACTTGCACAAAGTAAGGCAACTGGCAATTCCATGTCAAATTCACAGGAAGACACACATTTTCATGCGAATCCCTGCAAAAACAAGTTGGAGGAACATGGGGAACCTGTGGATTTGGAGCTTATTGACACATCTGTTTCGCATTCTTGCAATAGTTGTCTATTTCTGCGTTAGCCAGATACAGTAGCACGATAAATATTCCTCGGACTTTCCAGCCCAGTTTTAAATACGATGAACCGATGAGGCATGTGCTTCTGATTGTATTGTTTCCAAAATGATGTTGAGTGACTTCGAGAACCACAGCAAATTTTACTAACATGCCATACTTATTTCTCTTTTCGTAGATTACAGTCATATAGTGTGGATACTGTACCTCACCGTAGTTTGATAAACCTT
Source organism: Holothuria scabra (assembly GCA_037179385.1). NCBI lineage: Eukaryota > Metazoa > Echinodermata > Holothuroidea > Aspidochirotida > Holothuriidae > Holothuria > Holothuria scabra. The sequence continues at coordinate 10,611,363 of CM074197.1, forward strand.
CAGTCTGATGGAACAGCGACGTTTGGAATGCCAATTGTTCAAACAACACAATGTCCAGTAACGTAAGAACAAGAGGACACAACAATTGGATCATTCTCCCATTCTCCCATGGCTTAACAAAGATCGGGGTTTCCTATCATTTTACCTTCACATCGTTTTGTAATCATCTCCAAGCGTGTCTTTATCACAGTTGCGTCACAATATTGTATGCGTCATAATTTCATAATTTCTTTATTTTGATCCTTGCAAGTGCGCCATTTACTACTAACTCATGGCGCATCAGTGTATTAATTTGAATATTCACGAGTTGGAAGTTGCTTATTCATTTACATCTACTACAAATGTAACTGATGGCATTTTGCGTCCTTATGAATAACAAACTTCCCACTTCGGAAATCTTATTCTTACTTGAACTGTATCTCCCTATAAGGGAGCATGAAAAAGCTTACCACCACAATTCCATTAAACTGCGAATGTTTGTAAACAAGGTGCAGTAGATCCTTTTGAAAACGACAAACGACCCTCAGGGTTAAATTCTATTCGGAACCATTTTCAAACTTATTCATGCTACTCGAATGGTCTCGGATCTTCAAGTACTTTATGAATGGTGCTTACTGGTCATGAACATGTAAATGATATTCTCAACTGTTGTTTAACTGCTTTCAAATTGTAATTAGTGGTTTTCAACGGGAAATGTCCAAAAACACAGTTTAAAACAATCGCAACCTAAATAGTTACGAATGGTATCTCTCAAATGGAATTCAACCCTGCGTTAACAAGGAAGCAATGCCACATCACACGTATAGATTATAATACCTCCCCGTTGTACCACAAGCTGGCTGATCAAATATGATGAATTTCACGAGAATCATGTAAAACTAGCTAAGATAAATGCTTCCCCAAATAATCTTTGATATTGGTCTGGTTTTCAAGTAAATTGCACTACTGAAATGCAAAACTTACACATAGCAGGCCACCCTAAATATTATGGCCACTGTTGGTACTGCGAAAAAAGCTGCATTAGTGTTTTCCTTAAATCAATAGGTTTGGATGTACGCAGAAAACTTGAGTAACCATACAATCCCTGATTTATTTTTCTTTTCAGGGTGATCAGCTTTCCCTTCGACAAACAAGTTTGCATATTTTTCTTTTATCCGAAAAATCAACCAGGGAAGAAGGTATCCTTGTTTGCCAAAGTTCCGAAAGAAGGAGAGGAATCTCGTTTAGAAACTTCGGAGTGGACGCTAACCAATTTTTCACTATACACGTATGCTTACTCGGTCGTCGGAAATATTGTTGATAATCGGACAGTAAATTTGACAGCAGCCGTTTTCTGTATAGTTCTTGAACGGTATCCGGACTACTATATAAAAACCTTACTCATCCCATCCACGTTGTTGTGTATGATGTCTTTTATTACTTTCCTTGTTCACCCTGACAGTGGGGAGAGAATATCGATGGGTGTGTCATTTATCCTTGGGCTTACTGTTTTCCAGATACTTGTAGCTGAAATACTACCGGAAGCTAGTAAGGAAAGCCCAATTCTCAATCGTTATTTAATTGTTACATTTATTATTGCTTGTTTGGCGGTACCTGTCTCTCTTATGAACATAAACATCGCTTGTGGGGATGGCGCTTTTCCAGAATTGAAAAGTGATCAACTCAGAAAACTGTTTCTGGAACTTCTGCCAAAAATTTGTCTAGTTTCAACTTGTAGTGAACGCATTCGACAAATGACGACACGGTGCGTCTTCAAGTCAAATCAAACAGGTTATGGGGACAAAAATTGGGCACACAGGGCAGACATCGTGGATGAAGGGAAAATCAAAGAAAGCAATGAGACGCCGGAAACCCAAAGCATCAAAGAGTTTCAACCTACCGGAGATGGCAATGAAGAAATAACAATTACTCTTGCTGAAAAGGTAACTTACCAAAACTATTGGGTGTAGTCTTAGAGCTAAGCCCAAGCATTTTGCATTTTCCTGTCATCCCGCATGCAAAGCTGTAGTTTACTTTAACTTCAATAGAGTCTCTGACCTTGCGTTGATCATTGCTACTTTAAAACATTCGCTGTCATTGTTTGGGCTACACCGTGGGAGACATTGTAAATATTGGAAAAAACAACTTCAAATTGGTACCATTTTTCTTCTCTATTGGCTCTACCACATGTAGCGGCTTCAATACACTACAAACACTACGAGAAAGGCAACCCAGTTCTGTTAATCTGTTTAAGTTAAAAGTAAAAACATAACGTGTGAGTACTTTCATTTGTTTAACTACCACATGCTTTAAAAATTTCCTCAACTTTTCAAGTATTAAAGATTTATATGGTCTCGGTAAGCACGATCTGTATGTGGTCAGTTCTAAATTCTTAAAAATCATCCCTTTGCTTGCCTTAATTTTAAATCTTCCTGCAAATTCATTTTCCTGGTTTCGTATGTTGCTTTATCTGGTAACCGATACTGTTTACCATTCTTGATAGAATTTGCAATTATTTTTCTATCTGCTATTTGTAAATTATTCTTCACTGCGCATTAGACGCTGATGAGGAAGACAGATGTCTCTGAAATATATGTTTCTTTTAATCTTGTATGTGCTCTGATAACGTCATACTTTAAGGGGTTTTCTACTTATTCTTTCATATGTATATATATATATATATCACTAATTCGGCACTTAGGACCTTAGGGGGAAAATTTGGGGGGCGAAATATAAGTTTCGCCGTAACGTTTCTACACACTTTTTCTATAGGAATACGTAAACGCACAAGGGCGCCCTCCTAGATGTACAGAGAAGATATAATTACTTAAAAGTTGTCAAATTTACGGACACCTAGCTGTTAACACGAACGGATGGCTGGCCATTGAAATAACGTTGTTTATATTTTTAGACGTTAGGGCGAATACTTTTTCTTATGTATTTCATTGTTATATATATATATAAAACACTAATTCCCACCTTAGGGGGAAATTGTTATATCTGAGCGTACATAGGGCGAAAAAATAACGACGAATTACATCAGAAAAAGAATTCGCCCTGACGTCTAAAAATATAAACAACCTTATTTTAATGGCCAGCCATCCGTTCGTGTTAACAGCTAGGTGTCCGTAAATTTGACAACTTTGAAGTAATTGCATCTACTTTGTAAATCTAGGAGTCCGTTTACGTATTCCTATAGAAAAAATGTGTAGAAACGTTACGCCGAAACTTATATTTCGCCTCAAAAAAATTTTTCCCCTGAGGTCGACTTTTCAACAACAACTTTCCCCGTATGTGCCGAATTAGTGAAATGGTATGTAGATGTTAGTGCATTAACTGATAAAATGTGTAAACTAGTTTCAATAGTGTGCCAAATAGTAGGGAAAATGATTTACATAACCTAGTTTTAGTGTAAATATATACACACTGTCATCTATTCTTAACTCAATTTTATGGCATAAATTGCAAACATTCCCATTCAATTATTTGCCTTTCGTTTTTTTACAGATAAAACTGGAATCCCGGATCTTTGCCCTTGTTATGGACAGACTTGCATTCATTTGCTTTCTTATTTTTTTCATAAGTTTAATTGCATATACAATTGTCACATTCAACGCCAATTCAAACGCTGTATTTAACGTGTGTGACTATAATGTATAACGAGGTTAGCAAAGCATCACTGACATAATCGTGACTTTTGCATAAAATTTCATTGCTACAGCGTATATTCACTATTTTACTCAATGGTTCTTCTTGTAGATTGTCAAAAAGGTTTTCTGGTTATTTAATTTTTGTTCCTGTGATCTCACAAGGAAAGTATTGAAACAAGACACATGAAAGAAACCCGTACTTCTTAAGAAAAAAAACATATTTTACAAATTAGTTGTTTATTATAATGTCTACATATTGTTTTTGCTAAAAAATTTCAAAAACACATTGTTAATATATTAGATGAAGAACTCGTTGTTTGCTCCGGTATGGAGAAGTTGAATATTTGGACTTACCATTGATAAGAATGAAGTATCATGTATTTTGAGCACACTGAACAACTTGCGTTACGAAAAGTTAAAATACAATACTTGAAATACAATATTACGAGTACATTTTGGGCACACTTTTACCTTAAATTTCACTAAGTCAGGAGGATAATTTGTCATTTGTATTTCTGGCATATGCTGATAGACCCACTCAAGTTTAAAAAGTTTTATTTCAACTAAAAGTATGAGAACAGAATATGATTATGTATTGTGTTGATAATATGAAAGATGTGATTCTGCGAAGGAAGTCATGGGCCAGTTGAACTTTGTAAACAACAGAAATCGCTGCGAATCCTGTGACACGTGTTGATAACATGGCAGGCGGACAAACATCAGTAAATCTGGGTTAGATTAGGTTAAGCTAGGTTAGGTTAGATTGAGTTGTACGGTCCATATTCCAACCTGGAAGGCCCAGGTTCCAACCACTTGGTTCAAGTCGAGCCGGCAGTAGGTCCAGCGTTTTAAAGTGTTAGGTATGACCCGGCCAGGATTCGAACTCCCGACCTCCCGACTGCAGTTAACCGTGGAACTCTGTGAAAAGTTGAAACGTTTCATACTAATGTTATATCTTCTATCATTTTCTACTAATCTATTGTTCTCTCTTTATGCCCTAAGCTGCTGCATCATTTACAAGACTTGATACACAGTATGCTCCCAACCAAGAAAAGGTTTCGGGACGCAAATACATCTCCTTTTACCCGAGCTTTAAAGCAAAATAGAAGCACAAAAGTAATGATTTTAAACATTTTAACCTATTTTAAAGTCCGAACTGATATTACTGGAAAACAAGGTCATGCATTATATGCACTATAGTTGTTGCAGCTCTGTCTACAATTAAAGTCGTCAGTAATATTGACCGACAAATGTCTTAAGCAAAATATTATGCGTGAACAAAAATGGTGTTTTATTTAGCCCGCATAAAAATTGTCGGGCTACACTATAGGCAGTACTTGACCTTACTTATGCAGATGACATCTCCGTATCAAAAGGTTCAGTGCAATGAAAACAATAGCGTTTCATTACAACTTTCCACCAATGAATGCAGACATATTATATGTGCACAGGTCAAGTTACCCACGTGTTGTGCTCATTATGACAGTATATGCAAAGTTTGTTTGCAATTTGTTTCATTGACCCGTTCCACGAATGATACCGTATAATGTCAATGCATAATCCTTTTGATATTGGTGCAAATATTAAACTATATCACAACCGGCTTAAGTTGTTTTTACACTATACATTTCATTATCATTGTTTAATTATTTTCTTCACATTTGCGTGCTAGAACATCTATTCTATGCTCTCCACTATATCAACTTTACCTTACTTGCCAAACTGCACTCAGTACTCGTAAACTAAGTAAAACTTTTAAAGGGCAAGAGCAGTCATCCCAAATTGACGTAGTATAGTAGACAGTCCAGTTTCATGATTGGCTGTTTGGAGTCACGTGACCATATTTCTTCTCTTCAAATTTGAAATTTACTAGAAACTCCTTGGTTTACCTAGAATATGCAATAGTAACGTCATAAAAAATAATGAAATGTGCTTTGAAGAGAGATAAGACGATAATTGTGTTGTTTAATTTTTTTTTTCTTCAAAATAAGTTTGGTAGGACTGCTCTTGACCTTTAAGTAAATGGAAGAAGTATAATATCATAGGGCCTACAAATATGTAAGATATGTACAAAGTTATACTTTCTTAAACAGAACACTTCGTGCAATCCTATAAGTTTAGTCGACTGAGGTTATTCCAGAGTAACATACGCATTGTGTGATGAGAATGACGGCGACGATACTGTCTCGTCGTGGTAACCATCTTGAACCTTAATCGTCCGTAGTAATTTTGATAACAAGGTACTCACTCAGTGCAACTAGTAATAACAGGGTTACAAGGATACAATCTCTACGTTTTCGTCATCTGATCTTCAAGAGTTTCATTCCTGAAGTTAATACCATTTTCATGTTTCAGTTTCATGTGAGCCAACGTTTTCGGTTGAGAATGAGTTGTGTACCCTCTTGAGAGCAGTTGCAATGCCTCCCACGCTTTAGGACGCGGATGAACAGTCTTTTCGCAAGAACTCCCATCGCATCGGGTGCAAAGTGAAGACGAGACTAAAAATGCGTTTATAACATACTGGGGAGTTAAGCAAAACCTTGGGATTATTTTAAGCTTAAGAAAAATCCTAACCATCTCTCGTTAGAGAAAATCCAACATTTGCCACCCAGTGTAAACATATATAATTTGTATCGCAAGAATCAAACATGAGTATTTCCTTATGTTACATCCACCGGTACCCCTCTGATAAATGTATGTGTCAGATGAAAGCTGTCTGTGCTGTGACGTCACGAAAAACAGTTTAACCTATTACTTTCGTACTACTTATAAATATCAATAACATATTAATAAAACATATCAAACTGTTGAGAAGTCGAGTCGTAATCCGACCACACATGGCTGTAGCGCGAAATGTGCTTAATTGCCTAGGTGTGCTAAACCATGATAGGATGACCTAAAATGACCAAAAGTCCATGCTGAGGGAGAAATGAAGATATATTCGAGAAATTTGCACATGTTTTTTGGGGGGACCATTTCTTCTCTTAGGATATATTGACTGTTTCAAAAATTTTGGAAGGTATACCCAAGAGATATTACGCTTTGTGCAGTATTTCAGATTGAAGTAAAGAGAAACGTTCAGTGTTGACACGTTAGACTCCACCCCTCCAAAAACAAGTGAATAAATGTCAAAGTTTTGTAAACACCCAAGAACAAATATTCAACTGGCATGAACCTTCTAGTTTTTCACCAACCTCAGCTGAAATCAGATTCGTTAAATGTTACAATTTATCATTATTTCTAAAAGTGATAATAATAATAATAAAAATAATTAAAATAGTAATAATAATAATAATAATCAGGCCTTGAACGGCAGTTGTTTTACGACGCTAAGCTACCACAAATGTGGGGGAAGCCGTTGGCTTATGAATTACAACTTCACGTCGGGTGGCAACCAATTCAACAATTTGGATCAAATATGGTATGTTTTTAAAAGGCCAGTTCACATGTGAAAACCGTAAATTGCTTTTGGATGAAACACCCACCTTACTTTGACCCGGCCAGGAACCGAACTCCGGACCTCCCGGTTGCTAACCTCTATCGCTTCAAATGCCACCGCCGTTATCCACTCGGCCATAGCACCGGCTGTTTCTTGTGCCATTCTGAAACCATTCCTTTAGCAAATAACTAAACCCACAAACGACTTTCACTTACTAGCTAGCTTTTACTTACTTGCTAGTTCAGTATATCATTGGGAAAACATCAGTCATTATTAATTGTAATCATGATTACGACATGGATTCGTGTAATGTGTTACATACAACATGCGCCTTACATTCATGTGTGAATTATGTGGACGTAACCTTAAAATTACTCCTAAATACTCTCAGACTATTTCCCTTACATCATGGCTATAATGTCTCTTTGAGTGCAATTGTGTTCTATATGTAACTGGGGGCTTTACATTCAAATACATGTCAACACTGGATAGCTCATTCATCACAGATTACAAAAAAGTAATTACCAATCCTCCTCTAGCATACGAACGACGGTCACAAATAAAAGGAAAACAGACTAATAACCTTCTTGTTTGTTCATTAAAGTGGCCTGATGGCATAGTTAACTTAACGTTTCCGCTAAAACTTTTCGCTTAATTACAAACCATCAACAGAAGAACTTTGAGTTACATTATTACCCAAACTCGCTTTTTTCAGGATAATGATTTGTTAGAAAAAGGGATGATTTTTCTAGGAAAAATTCTTTTGAAAGATTTCCCGTTGTTAAGAAGGTCAAATCAGCAAGGTTTGCTACGAAAATTGTTCTACAGGGGTAGGACGAAACTGGAATGGAAACTTCGTCAAATGTCTTCAAAAATGGTCTACAATCATCCTATTTTTGATGAAATGGTAGAATTTTAAGTCCTCTCTAAAAACGTTTTATGTTCTGGCAGGACTCAGAACGATTATTTGTAAAACAAAGGATTATATAATAAAATGTGGTGAATTCTAGTTGAACGTTTTACATAAAATGAAGACAAGATTAAAGCAGACGTTTAACAAGTTAAGGGAATGTCAGAATACGAGATATTGCTAGATATAGCAATAAAATTTTAGCATCAATTCATTATCTCCTTAAAAGATGGATCAATGGAAAAACTAGAACGCCCGTCTTTGAATATTTGGTTTTACAGAATAGTATATGCTACGATTCTTTACTTCAGCCGATGATAGATGGAATTTACTTCACCATCTCAGTCGATTTTGGTCGGTGATAGGAGAAATGTCCATGACATGTGGCCTAAGCTACGCTTTCATAGTTTTAACTCTCGTAGCTTCCAAATGACTTCTAAAATTTTTATATTGTTAATCCTCCTTTCAGATTGAACTCTGGAACCCATTCTCCTTGTAGTAGATAACATTTTAGTTTTTCTTTTATATGTGGGCATCTAAGTATTAAACACCTGAATATTAGTACTCGGGGCAATCCATCGTGAGATGCCATGAGTTTTTTAAGTACTCCTTTGACCTTTGATAACTCTCACGACAATTATTAACTCCACAAAAGCTGATTCTTTTCAAATCAATGTGGAAGCTAGACAGGTCCCACAGCAACACATCGTAAAAAGCTCAGATTCTGCAGAGTTACTTTATGAGGGTAAAATGTGTCTGAACCCCGGACAGTTCTACTAATGAGTAATGTGTTCGTCACAACCGACTACATGTTCAAGTGGATGGAGGAACCGATTTGCAGCCGGTAGGTCAAAAGCTTGACTCCTGTTCGGTTCATACCAAAGATTTTAAAAATGGAACCTAATGCCACTGTACTTGGTGCTCAGTATAAGTAATGGAGAAGGGAAAACAAAGCCAGTGGCGGGCCCGACTTGAACCAATTTTTTAGAGAGCGAACCGTAAAACCTCATCTATCTAACTAATCAACTAGCTAAATAACTTGGGGTACGTTAGTTGGTACCCTCGACAAGACGTTGCTTACCGCTTAAGGTGTAACCTGAAAAGGGCTATAAGATAAACATTCAACAATAAGCATGGTATAGGTATTTTTAATTGAATTGAATTTAGTGTAACGTAAGACCTTTTAAAAAGGATTTCATACTGCCAATTTTCAATGTCCACTATTAATAAAGACTTGTACTCAAGGCGTGACTGGAGTCAGAATCATGTACAACTGCCTGAATAAAACAATGTTTTTTTATAGATTACTGCTGAAATTCGAATCGAAATGGATTTTTCACAATTCTGCTAAATGTTATCGTGCAATTTGTGTAAAATTAGTTTGAAACTAGAGAGTGTGAATTTTTATTACATAAATGTATATATATATACATACACGAATCCGGACAGCATGTGATGGTCTGATTTCAGTCGGCCATAACTGAGGTCAGTCAAATCTTTCGATTTCCCTGCTTACCTCTATAACGGATGGTTGTACACTAATTTGTATCTTAAATTCTCTAATTTCACTAAATATGAGGGTTTGAAATTCATGTAAACAATAAATAAAGACGGTTTTTGGCTGATGGACCCCACTAATGGCGACCTACAGTCACTAACAACAAGGGCTGGTCGGATTTGTCTACAATATTCCTTCAGAACCTCTTGGATTCAAAAGAATCAAAAGAATCAAATTTAAAATATAGAAGTGTCAAACAATGTAAAACATGACTCCAGGTTTTAAAGTTGGTAAAATCATCTTACCACGGAGTTTTCTTTTATTCGTTCAGATTCTTCGGAGCGAAAATGATTTGTAGTTTTGGATTTAAGGAGGCTAACAATGGCGACTGTCAATCCTGCAAACAGCGCTTCCAATTGTGCTGCAAAGACCGTGAGTTTCAACGCATACTGCTGAATTCGGACGATACGAAATAGTTCCAGGGAGGATCTTAATTTCCCAGTCATTCATCTGCTGGACAAAGTCTTTCAAAGTCATATGATCTCACTAATTACATTATAACAAGACGTGATATATGCTTGAATATAAAGTCAAGAACTATGGAGAGAGAATCTAGAAATAAATCATTAACATAAGCTAAGGCTTTCCTCCTCCGACCTCGTAGCTTCCGCGCACATCAATTTTACCCTTAATTCCCGAGTGATTGCAAAAAGTATACATATACTTTCTCTCCCAAAAGTGTGGTTTAGGGATAAGGCTATGGTGCAATAATATCCCTACACTCCCCATTGCACTGCTAGACATGCATTTGCCGAAAATATGAGTCATACATACCAAACAGGTAATATCGAAGCATTTTTCATCCCCAAATCAATTACTCACACATTTTGTACCAAGAAATGACCTTTTAACAGCAATCTGTTCACCCATATGTTTCAAGTATTAATTTAATTCAAAACAAAATGTCCTTGGTACAAAAGCTAGCTTCGAAACACTCTCAACTCAATTCAATTTGTAATGTTAAACATTAAAAAATTTGCTGAAGTTTGATCAACTGAAATCATCTTCAAAAGACATTTTATAGAGTCGGAGTGATGATTTAAGAAGTAATCCACAGAGTATTTGGTGTATTACTAAGTGCATGGTTTACAATGAGAGTTTGATTTAAATTGCTTTTAATAGTCACATGAAGAGCAAAAAGCAAATACGTCGTTTCAACATTTGAGAAGTGCAATGAACGGGCCATCAACAAAAGGTGCAGACAATCACACAAGTGAAAATCTCAAAATGGATGAGCGGTGGGAGAGGCCTTAACTCACAGCTGCTTTTACCAGAGAGGTGTACGTCCCTGCTTTTACAGTTAAGGCTACAGTCTCTAACAAAACTTTTGTTTTGAGCTCCGCGTGAAACAGTAAAGATGGGTGACAGCCGCGCTCTCCGTATGGGTCCAAAAAGACCCAAACAACGGTAAAAGGTTAAAATAAGCCTGTGGAGTGTGTTTACTGCAAAGCTGATAACGCTGTCTCTGCGTGTGTGCACAGACCCTTTACCTTTGTCCTCCAGTCGGGGCATATTTGCGCGCCTCGGGAGTGGGCGGAAAAGCGGATGCAGCACGCCCCGCATCAGCTTCCGTAGGCCATGGACCCCGTGACCTTAAACTATTGTCTCTCTCGTTGTTGTGGCCGAATTTCGGGTAGTTACTCGCAGTTTCGTGCTCCGCGTTAAACAGTAAAGATGTGTGCCAGCCGCGCACTCCGTATGGGTCCAAAAGGACCCAAACAACGGTAAAGGGTTAACAGCATAACTGTGGGGAGCGGGGGTATAGCGGAGGGTGGTGTGATCGTTGAAAACCGAAGTGAACACGACAAATAATAACCCAAGGGTCTTGGCTGGAGTTTTACTTCCGTGTGTATTCGTGAACTGAAAACTCGTGAACTCCGTGAAAACTGTACAAATAAAGAAACATTTCAAACTATAAGCTAAACATGTAACACACACAAAAAAAGAATTATACAAATACAAGAAAAACGAAGACATTTAACATCGACTCCTCCTCTGCGACTCTCCAGCCTAACTCATTTACCCTAAAACTAAGTAACACAGAAAATTCATAATTACCAAAATACACGTACCTCCTTGGGCTCTCTATCACACCATAAAGGTTTCTCAGGTAAGTAAAGTTTCGCAGGTGATGTTTCGCAGATAAGTTTTCGCAGGTAAGTATGACGGAAAGGGTTGCCACACCCGTGGCGGTCTGCCGGCTGGAAGTGTACGAATGTTGACTCTTCGGAAGCGGGTAGCGGAGTGCCCTTCGCTAGCCTTGCAAGCTTCGGCTCTAACAACTAAACAATGAGCGCACCTAATAATGGCAGCCGCAGCCCGCATTCTTGAGATGAGCACAATATTTTCGTGCTGATCCTACTTAACAGTTAAAGTGCAGGTACTGTTACAGGGGGTGTCCCTATAAGTCTTATATAAAAAAGATTGGTGTTGGGAAATTTTGTCATCACATTCGTAAATTCTATTTAGTAAACTTACTTGAAACCCGCTCCTGTTCCCAATGTTTCCCAGAAGTAGTATTTTTTCCAGAAGAAGTGATAATTTCTTAGAAATAGTGTTTATTTCCCAGAAATAGTAACTATTTCCCAGAAATAGTAACTATTTTCCAAAGATGGTGTTTTTCCTAGAAATAGTAATTATTTCCCAGAAATGGTGATTATTTCCCAGAGATAGTGTTTATTTCCCAGAAAAAGTGAAAGCTGGTAAGTGTTGGTCGTAAGTTTCATAACTGTGGACAACATTCGCAGCTCTTCCTCTTACGTAAATGGCAACCATCACTAAGTGATTTTCTTGAGATCGCGAAAGATCACAAAAGCCCGTAAGTGCTGTTCGCTCGTAAGTAGCCCAACTCCAACATAACTTTATTTTTATTACTCAGCGTTTGTTGTTTCTATTTTTGCTGTGATCGACTACATGGCACATTTGAATTGCAGTCGGGAGGCCTTGAGCTCGACTCCCCACCTGGTCATTCCAAGACTTTAAAATATAACCTACTGCCATTGTGGTCGGTGCTGAGCATAAGAAATGTTGTAGGAAAAACAAGTCAGTGAATCACAAGCGAAAGCCCCTATTGTTAAGCCCGACTAAAGCCTATTGCTCGGAAACTGAACGGTAAAACTCCATCTAACTAACTTACCCTTTTGTTGTGAGATACAACGTCAACTAGAACCAACAAAATTATTATCTGACCGTTGGTAATATATTTTGCCTCCTGGAAGCTCTCTTGAGCATTTTGACTGACTACAAGCTTTTAAAGAAATTATTACGGTGCTTTGATATTTCACATTTTAGAACATGGGCTGTTATTACCATCTGTCCCGCTAATGACTAATCAAATAAACTGATTGACCAGGTTACACCAAACAAACCAATTGTAAGTACTACGGCTGTGACGATACTTTGTATCTCACAGTCTGGCAGTATTTCGAGTAATGTGCGAAATACTTTGACAACTAGATTGGATGTACGTGGGCGTTTTTAAAAGTATTTAGTTTGAATCTCCACTACATGATAAATTTCCACCAGATGCTATTTCACGGGGATTGTAGAAATGGCTATAATTTATAAACATTACAAAATCCTGACGCTGCTGGTGATTCTTGTGACAAACCAAGGTAAGCGTAGCTTTCGAGTATTATTTCGCTTTTCTTCTTTTTACATCAGCAAGAGAGTTGTCTAAAAACTCCCTGCATCAGCACTGTACATAAGTAATAAAACGGTTTTGGAATGGATTGCACATGGTAACAAATTTCAAACTTAAAAATACAATATTCAAACAAAATTCCTTATCGTAGGATGGTTTTTTTTTTTTTTTTTTTTTTTTGCATAACCTGTAGGGTAGTCTAAATTTAAAACATATTTTTCTGATGTTAAAAGGTTCGTACGCTATTAGGAATTTAAAAGTTTAACGTCCTTGTTTAAGAAGTAAACGTAACGTAAGACGTAAGTCAATTACATGATATACTTAATTGAACCAAACTGAATTAGTGTTAGAAAGTGGTAAGCGTAATTAAACTCTGGACACATCTATTTCGGAAGGGAATCCGTCCAAATGGTAACTAAACCCCATTGCGGTTAATTTTTTTTTACCGGACTACATTCATTCCGGAAAGAAAGAAAATTAGCTTTAATTTGGAATTAGTCAAATAACCAATTTCCGTTTGCTTAAACTTACATTTTATTCGTTTACGGTCTAATCTGAACCCGACGTTTCATAAAAGGTCAACAATTTGTAATGTAGGACTACGTCTATTGGAAAACAAAACAATGGCGTTTACTTCAAATGCAAGGTTATGAAAATCCAAGGAAATGCTACAGGTGTGATGTGTATGACAAACCGCAAGAGGATTAGAATATATCTTTGCATCATTTCTAGACAATCGCAACTTATTCAGGAACTTGAGGGAACCTTAAGCATGTATAAAGACAGTTTTTAAAAAGTGCAGCAATATCTCAACTTTACAGTTGGGAAAAATATTCTGAACCTAATTCTTGACGTAATAAATTACCGTTTCTTTGGCCATTGTGCTGAAAGCAGAAATCGAAATTTAAGATTCATCTCAATCTACTTATAATAAAGACCCCATTGCATATTTCTGTCTAAGTTTGAAAAGGTGTTAATAATTTCCTATCTCTTTAAACACGCAGAGGTAGTAAGAAGCTTCAAAATGAATAACAAGGGAAAAGTAAGACACCATATCCTAAACCAAGCTAATTACTCCTCAAGACAAAGACCTGTTCTGAATTCTGACGACTCAGTGTCCGTTTCAGTGGGTCTTCAATTTTTTGTAATGTTAGATTTGGTAAGTCGGTATTTATTTTCTCAGATGAGGTCGATGTGATATGAAACCTGAGAACAGAACTTGAAGGAGGTTAAAAGAGTTTGCAACGATGTAAAAGACAATTTCATTTGGAAATGAGTTAGATCTTTCAAGAGATTTTCTTGTTGAAAGGTATCTTAATTTTTTAGGGCCGCTTTTGACCAAATGAAATGAAACTTCTAAAATTGAAAGACGAATCTGAATAGTCAAGTGATGGTCTGATTAATAACTCGGACATAACTTAACAGCTTAAATCTGCCCAGGTCTTTGCTGATGGTTGTCGTGAAAATTGTACAATAAATACACCTTGTTTCCCCCAGTTTCCCAAAACATGAGGGTTTAGAACTGCACATAGACAAAACATTAAGATGATTTAAGGCCCCTTTACCCCACTAGTGGCCGCCTTCACGAGCTTCTCGGATTCGTATATAAAAATCTGTTGAGTAATATGATACTACATTAATTTCTTTACAGCCAACGATACGAGGAAAGAACATTAACATACGCTTAACGAAAACGGAAATAAATACACTCTCCAAATAGTCAAACGAAATTGCAGATTACAATATATATTTCCAAAGTAAGTGACGTAAGTCTAGCGTTTAATTATTTTGAAAATTTCCGTTTCGATTACGAGAGATAGATGGTATGTAGGAAGAGTGAGGGGGGATTTCAGAGTCTAGGGGCTTTGGTGGCTTTGAGGTAGATACGAATAATACCTCCCTGTGGGGGAGTGCAAAGTATGAAATGTCATCATGGCACTTATGCAATCATATTCTCATAATATGGTTTGTTGGGGAGAAAATCGGCATTTATTTGAGGATATGATGGCATATGGGTTTGCTTAAAATTTACTAGTCAAACAAAAAAATCTCATGCAATTGTTGATACGTTGAAAACCACATTCAGGATTCCAATGCAAATTTCACCGAAATGCTTAGTATAAGGACCTCCTTAACATTTCTTAACTCTGTCACCTTCCTTTTAAAATGTAAAAGATTCATATGGCGTTGCCGTTACCTACAGCTACTTGCCAGTTCATTCCTTTTATTATTTTCAAACGTTTTCAGTGACTCTGCAGTTAATTTCAAATATATAACTGATAGAACAAAATTCATACAAAATTTTTTCACACACTGTCAGTTTGTAACTGAAAACAGTGTACCAGCACACCACACATTAAAAGTGAAAACATTTCACCTACTTTATATATGAAAGCATGAACAATTACGTTTCCATTTTGACAAAAGCCACAAAAATATAATGAACCGTATTTGTGATCGATGACCGATGAACCAGTGTTTCAGTGTGTCACTTCTAATTCTTACTTAATCATCTGATGTTTTTTACTTTTTCATAACTTGGCTGAATACTGCTATACAGTTACAATTGAAAATAAAATGCTCACATCTACAGAACGAACGGGATCAAGTAATTACTACTGCTGCTTGGTTGTCTTTGGTAAGCTGGACTTGCCGCACCTACACGGTATTAAAAATTAATATATATATATATATATATATATATATATATATATATATATATATATATATATATATATATATATTTCACTAATTCCGCACTTAGGGGGAAAGTTGTTGTTGAAAAGTCGACCTTAGGGGGAAAAAATTTTTGGGGCGAAATATAAGTTTCGCCTTTACGTTTCTACACACTTTTTCTATAGGAATACGTGAACGGACAAGGGCGCCCTCCTAGATTTACAAAGTAGATACAATTACTTCAAAGTTGTCAAATTTACGGACACCTAGCTGTTTACACGAACGGATGGCTGGCCATTGAAATAACGTTGTTTATATTTTTAGACGTTAGGGCGAATACTTTTTCTTATGTATTTCATTGTTACTTTTTCGCCCTATGTACGCGCAGATATAACAATTTCCCCCTAAGGTGGGAATTAGCGTTATATATATATATATATATATATATAAACATACATATATATATTATATATATATATACATAAATATATATACATAAATATATATATATAAACATATATATATATATAGATAGATAGATATATATATATAATATATATATATATATATAGATATATATAAATATATATATATATATATATATAACGCTAATTCCCACCTTAGGGGGAAATTTTTATATCTGCGCGTACATAGGGCGAAAAAATAACAATGAAATACATAAGAAAAAGTATTCGCCCTAACGTCTAAAAATATAAACAACGTTATTTCAATGGCCAGCCATCCGTTCGTGTTAACAGCTAGGTGTCCGTAATTTTGACAACTTTGAAGTAATTGTATATTCTTTGTAAATCTAGGAGGGCGTCTTTGTCCGTTTACGTATTCCTATAGAAAAAGTGTGTTGAAACGTTACGGCGAAACTTATATTTCGCCCCCAAAATTTTTTCCCCTTAAGGTCGACTTTTCAACAGCAACTTTCCCCCTAAGTGCGGAATTAGAGGTAGAACCAACATATTGAACATTACATCTCGTACAAGTTAACAAATAAATAACATTCTTAGTAATACAAGGCATGTTCTGGTTAATTGAATAAGTACGCCCGATGGCGGTGCAGAAAAAAGTGCGAGAACTTGAAGAATAGTTTTGACAAAGGTCACACTTCTTTCTGCATGTGAAAAAGCCAGGGGAGGAAAGATTAGTCGAAGAACCACCAGTCTTGAATTTGGAGGGCGCCACTAGTTCTTTTAAGTTTTTAGTTCTTCTATACGCTGGTAGAATGGAATCATCTGGGAAAATTTCTCTAACAGTGGGATGGGTAGAAAGTAACTTTCTGTGTCTCCGAAGTATTTTGGAAATATTAGGGAGGATGGGGTTAAAATCGAGCACGAGGGGATATACCTTTCTGGTGGTTTTGGGTTTGGGTTTGAGTAGATCGTCTTGAGTTAGATTAGAAGCACGACGAAATTGTTTGTCGACTAGTTTAGGGTTATAATTTTGACATAAGAGGTAATGTTTATACTCTTTACATCTCTCGATAAGGGTTTCGTTCATAGAACAAATTCTACGCAAACGTAATCCAACACTGTAAGGTATTGCATTTTTTGTGTGGATTGGGTGAAGGCTACTATGTAGGTTTAGCATAGACATCTTTAGTTAAAAAAACCTTCTATCAAATGGATGGAAACATCTAAAACATTAAGCTTACTGGTAGAATATACAAGTTCAAACTTGATAGTAGGGTACAGGGAATTAAGGAAATCAGTAAATTCATGGAGTTTGGTTAAACCATGCGTCCAAATATCAACAATGTCGTCTCTGTAACGCCACCAGTATCTAGGGCTGACAGGACCTTGGGTTCTAGGTTTTTCATCAATAATGCCCATGGCTAGATCGGCATAGCTACAAGCGTTTTTTGGGCCCATAGCAGTGCCATGTTTTTGGACATAATTCACGCCATTAAAGTGGCTGTTGTTGGACGTTAGGCAGAGAGTCACAGCCTCAACAATACAATCAGTGGAAGGAAATTGGTTTTCTCTGGTGTTGAGGTATTTAGAGAGAGCGCGAATGCCTAAATTGTTGTCGATATTGGGGAACATGGCTACCACGTCCCATGATACAAGAATAGTGTTAGCAGGTAAAGGTCCACATTTGTTGATCTCCTTAATTTTGTTGAGAAGGTCAGAGGAATCTTTGAGAAATGATGGTAAACGTTGGGCAAGCGGTTTCAGATAAAATTCAGTGAAAGCTGATAAACGTTCGATGGCAGTTCCACAACAAGAAGTGATTAGCCTTAAGGGATTACCGTCTTTGTGAGTTTTTACATTACCATACGCAACACCTGGCTTAGGTTTCACTTCAGTTATCCAATTAAAAATTTCGTCACTAATTTGTTTTCTTCTAAACCACTCTACCCAATTTAAGGTAAGATTCCGTAACCATAAATCTCACATGCTAACTAATAAGCAAACTTGCGTTGTACCTACCCATTACAATCAAAGTCCCCATCAATTGACCGATTTTGCCTTCCTTCCCATTGAAAGTATCACTGATACCATGAAACCAACAAAAAACTCTTCATCAGTGAAATCTACTGGACTGCTCAATTACGCACAATATACCCTTACGGCCTTAACAAAAGAAATGAGCTTGCTTCCAAAAAGCGTATAAATTTTGCCCCTTAGACGGTTAGGTATGGTACAAGTAGTTTTATGTGTTTATTGTTGTAGCTGTTAGATTCAACTGAGGAAGGTCGAAGACCGAAACGTTTTGAAATATTATCAAGCGGAGCTGCAAAAGTTGTGTTTCTTGCCATTTTGTGTTTTTTTGTTTATACTTTCTATATATATATATATATATATATATATATATATATATATATATATATATATATATATATATATATATATATATATATATATACCACTAGATTGAACATTAGGGGGAAATTTTTATATCTTGATTCGTTTAGGCGAAATTAAAAACAATAAAATATATAACTGTATATTTCGCCTTTAAGGAAAAATATATACATGTACGTAAATTCAATAGTCCATTAGTTGTACGTGGTAACAGATAGGCGTCCTTAATTTGGTCACCATTGAAGTAATTAGGTATATTACGTACCAACATATGTATTTTACTATACACTAACGTATTTCCATTAAAACAGTGTGTGGAAACGTAAAGGGGAACGTAGATTTTCCCCCTAACGGTAATTTCCCCCTAACGTTGATATTTTACCTAAAAATTTCCCCTTATTCCACAATTAGGTATATATATATATATATATATATATATATATATATATATATATATATATATATATATTTATATATATATATATAACAAATAGTAAAAACTGGTAAAACAAGAACATATATTTAGCTTTCAGGACCACCGGCCCCTTCCTCAGAAACGTGTTTAGACAACTGAGTGAGTTGACAACTGAGTGAGTTGTCTAAACACGTTTCTGAGGAAGGGGCCGGTGGTCCTGAAAGCTAAATATATGTTCTTGTTTTACCAGTTTTTACTATTTGTTTTATGTTTTTACTGGTGTGGTGCTTTTCCATTTGGTTTATATATATATATATATATATATATACCGCTAGATTGAACATTAGGGGGAAATTTGTATATCTTGATACGTTTGGGCGAAATGAAAAACAATAAAATACATAACTGTATATTTCACCTTTAAGGAAAAACATATACATGTACGTAAATTCAATAGTCCATAAGTTGTACGTGTTAACAGATAGGCGTCCGTAATTTGGTCAACATTGAAGTAATTAGGTATATTACGTACCCCCATATGTATTTTACTATACACTAACGTATTCCCATTAAAACAGTGTGTGAAAACGTAAAGGGGAACGTAGATTTTCCCCCTAACGGTAATTTCCCCCTAACGTTGATATTTTGCCCAAAAATTTCCCCTTATTCCACAATAAGGTATATATATATATATATAGATACATAGATATATATATAGATACAATTACCTATTAGAACAATTACACTGTGTCTACAAGAGCTTATCAGTTCGTTTCTTTTATTTAGAGTTGCTAAGGAAGGTTTGAATTTTTTCAGCTGCAGTGATTTGATTGCGTGTGTTGGGCGGTATTTTTTTTTTTTTTTTTTGTATGCTTTGTTTACTTGAAATTAGTGACAGAGTCGACATCACAAGCGAAAAACAAGCATTTATTACACTAAAAGACCACAAACCGAACTCCAGCAACGAACCCACATGCAGGCTAATCAACCCATCAAAATCAGAACTAGGGTAGATTAGCAAACAAATACTGGACAGGATAAATTCAAAACCCAAACAATCTACAGGTTACAACCAATGGAAGAACACAAGTGAAGTCATAGACTGGTTGATTGAAATACACAACAAACACCAACAATCGTTTATTGCTTTTGAAATTTGTGAGTTTTACCCCTCAATTACTGCCGACCTCCTCAACGAGCCTTTAGAACTTTACATCATACTACACAGACAAACCAGCAGCATTCGAAAGGCATACTGTATTCCACACAAAAAAAAATATGCTGTTCAACGTTGAAACACCATGGTGCAAGAGTACCGAATCTTTATTCGGTGTCACCATGGGTAATTTCGACGGTGCTGAAACTTGTGAACTAATAGGATTGTACCTCCTATCAAAACTTCAGCACATTAACATGAATGTCGGCCTATACAGAGACGACGGTTTGGCTGTTTGCAAAACAACATCAAGGCAAACAGAAAAAATAAAGAAAGAAATATGCAAGACATTCTCAAATAAAAAGGTAAGAATAGAAATGGAAGCAAACAGAAAATAGTGAACTTTTTAGACCTTACCCTCCATCTTAGCACAATAACATACAAGCCATACATGAAACCCAACAACTCCTCTCTCTATGTGCACAAACAGAGCAACCACCCCCCCCCCTCCCACTTATCATAAAGAACATTCCAGAAAGTATCAACAGGAGACTATCCAACATTCCTTCCTACGTAAACACATTCAACACATTATCGCCCGTATACCAAGAAGCATTACAAAGAGGTGGCTATGGGTACAACCTTAAGTACGAGACCCAATCCCCTAGCACCAGTCATTCCAAGGGAGCCCCGAAACGGAGACGAAATAGGAACATAACCTGGTTCAATCCCCCTTTTAGTGACAGTGTCACCACCAACATTGGCAAGAAATTCTTAAACCTCTTGGACAGCTGCTTTCCATCTGGGCACAAACTACATACTCTACTCAACAGAAACACGGTGAAACTGAGTTACAGCTGCATGGCAAACATAGACCAAATTATATCAGCGCACCACAAATACATACTGGTCAAACAGGAAGCACAAACAGCAACGCGAAGCAACTGCAATTGCAGAAAGCATAGCGAGTGCCCTTTGGAAGGCAAGTGCCTCACAAACAACATTGTGTACCAAGCAACTGTAACACACCACGACAACCACAACGAAGAAACATACATTGGCCTAACAGAGAACACATTCAAAGCAAGATACACCGCCCACAAATCTAGCTTCAAACACAAAGACAAAAGAAACGCAACTGCACTCAGTGAATACACCGGGAAACTAAAGGATTCAAATGTAGAACACTCCGTAAAATGGAAACTCATGAACCAAGCTCGAGCATACTCCACATCATCTGAAACTTGTAATCTCTGTCTGGAAGAAAAATTTCTTCTTTATACTCAAACCTTCCTTAGCAACTCTAAATAAAAGAAACGAACTGATCAGCTCTTGTAGACACAGGAACAAACATCTGGTGTGTAATTATTCTAAAAGGTAATCTATCTTGGATGGCTTTACACCGTCCTTGCCTGTTCACAACGAACACGGAACGAACACGCGCTTTAAAACGGACACCTTCAAAAGCAGCGAACACATACGTATTCAACGTTATTGACACCATTCTACTGCAGGATTCGGAGGAGTGTGGACTTACATTAATGGCCCTTACGAAACAGTTCTGTAAAGCTATGTTGTAAAAATGTATTGCAACCTTTCCAATATTATAGCTCCCTTCAAAGGGTTGAGCACTTACCAATGCCCGGCTGACATTATTACCTTTAACTATTACGGTGTTATATATATATATATATATATATATACATATATATTTATATATTTATATATATATATATATATATACATATATATTTATATATTTATATATATATATATATATAAATATAAATATATACCCTAATTGTGCATTAGGGCGACAAAATGCAGTTATATTCGGTATATCAGGGAGACATTTAAAATTGAAGAGACAAAACATTAAATAAAAGAATGCCGAAGAGTAGTTTTCCAGAAGGAAGGTTTATCTGAACCAGAAGCGATGAATGACAGAAGAGACGGTTCTTAAGTATGGTCACTGTGCCCCATCCATATTAAGCGTATTTAATACATCAACATTTGGAGATGACCAGTTCCATTCGGTTAACCTCAGTACAAGACTATTTTATTTGTGCATTTGATGGCCTTGCACTATCAACATTTGGTTGTGTTTTAATTTTATAATCGTTTATGTTCTTTTTATTATTAAGGGTTGGAAAGATGAGCTTCTTACTTGGGATCCAGATAATTTTGGAGGAGAAACATTGGTAGCAATGTATGCTGACGAGATTTGGACTCCAATAATTGGCCTCTCAGTGACGTAGGTAAATCGGGTATTGTTAGACTGTAAATAACACTGTGCCAATACCTACTCCGATGGAGAATAATAAGTGAAGCGTCCACCCAGTCATTTAATTAACAAAGACTTTTATCATGACCGTATATATAGGATTTTACGATCTACAGATAACAGGAGTTGAATGCTCTCTGAAGTGAAATGCGACTAAAGGAAGAATGTATCATATGTAATAATTTCCATCTTTCATGTACATTGCAATCATTTGCTGTGGATACCCTTCCTCATCATGGGCTGGTAAATCTCCAGTCTGATGGAACGTGTACTCTTGGGAAGCCAATAGTGCAAACAACGCAATGTCCAGTAACGTAAGCATAAGTAATATAAAACATTTCTCTTCATGTTTAACTTGATTAACGAAGATTCCATATCACAACACATCATCATTGACTTTCAGTTTTCAATAACTACCAATAGTACCTAACGTTACAGTGTGTAAAAAGTGAGATGTACTTTCACGCTCTTAAAAATGGGCATTTTGGGGATACTTTGTGAATTTTTGACTTATTGAGCATCTATTTATCAACCTGAAAAGTGGGCAACCATTTTTTTTTTAATGTATGAGCTCAAGTTTTGAGAAAGAAATTTCCCAACTGTACTGCCAAACCTTTAACGGTTCCTTACGTTTAGGTGGTTATATTATTTTATTCTTTATGCAACTGTTGGGTACACATTACGGATATTGGCCTTTAAGGAGATCTGTCTTGGCTCCCACAGTTTTGGGGAAAAACTGCGGTTCCCAATTATAGTACCCGACCACTGGTTCATTACTCCAATTAGCTGTTTCAATTAGCAGCAGATTTGATTGCCATTCTGGTACAGTAGAAGCCCACCAACTTGGGGGCTCAAATAACAACTTACAACAAATCCTGAAATACGTGCTGGCAAGAAGGGACTGAATCAAAGTACTTAAAGTCCACTAAAGGGTAACATCCTCTTTCAGCTTATTCTGAGATAAAGTGCTATTAAATGTCAACTTTCATGGTTATTTCCAATGCTTTAATAGGCATGTAATTAGTAGTGAGGTGTGCTAAGGGTATTTTTTCTGAAATGAATGTTTACAAAAGTTAGACATCAGATGGTCAACCCAGACATACTTTGTCGACATAATTTCTGTGCGATTGTGTACTATCCCGATCCAGAATAATTTCCTAGTGTAATTTTAATCTATCTGCAGTAATGGATCAATGGTAACTGAATTCATAATACGTCCGAGTAGACGTGTTTAATAAGTCATTGTGCACTATGTAAGGAAGGTATTTTTCAGATATGAAATTGGTCAATATGGCCATGTGACAATGTTCACCTACATACTGTGAAATATATATGTGATCGTGGGTTTGGACTAGTTTGTTTAGCCTGTCCTCGTAATTGGTATCCTCCGAAACATATCCCTGGCAATCAAAAGGACGTTCAACATGCTGTGACGTCGCTTCTTGAAAAAGCAACATAGAAACCCCAGTACACCAAAGGCGGTGTGGGGTGTAACTAACATCTAAGTTTGTTACATAATCTGTGACCTCAAATGAGCTATGGTTTCATTGTGTTAACACTGCGTGAAAAACTTTTTGTGT
The DNA here is from genome assembly GCA_037179385.1 of Holothuria scabra. Taxonomy (NCBI): domain Eukaryota; kingdom Metazoa; phylum Echinodermata; class Holothuroidea; order Aspidochirotida; family Holothuriidae; genus Holothuria; species Holothuria scabra. Next base: position 10,635,469 of record CM074197.1, read on the forward strand.
ATTGAAACACATCTTTTACTGTCAATCAATAAATCAGATGTGAAACTTGACTTAATCAAGTCTGCAAGTGGTGGGTTCCCCCCCCCCCCCCATGAATCCTCCCCCCCCCCCCCATGAAGCGATTAGAGTTAATCAGGCAGAAATGAAGGACGTAACAAAAATTAAGAGGGAACTTTTCATCATGAATGACGCCTTGAACTTCAAAGCAAAGAGGTTCAAACCAAACTTTTTTCGCGTGCGAAAAATGTACACAGGAAGTCCAGGTGAACGAATAGCATAAGGCCAACAAAAAGAACACCAAGAACACCCTTGCAAACGAAACGAAAAACCACAAGCGCTGCTCCCGAGCAGAGACAGGTATCCGAATCGGAAAGAAAACACCCGACTAAACCATTATCACGCAGAGTAACTGCCCGAAGGGCCACAACCCCAACGTGATTCACATACTTAATAAGTTCTTTCAGACGGAAAAGAGAGTACCCCAAATTCTGGACTCTCATTGGAGGCCTAGACGGTAGATGATTTGCAGTGAGTCTTGTCCAACTCACACATAGGTGTTCTGCGTTAAAGTGCTGCTTGTTTATCAAAAGAGTGGGATTAAGAGCAGGTTCGTTAGCCAAATTAAACGTAAGAGTATTCTACTTTCATAAATTTCTATGATTACTGGAGAAATTTTCAGTTTATGGGACCGAAATTTTAACATCCAAAGAAATGTGAAGCAAACCTTACTCAACTGTGTGCTTGAGGCAACAATGTGCCCAAGTTTCGAACAAATATTATGTTATTTCGCAATATATCTCCTTACAAGTGATTAAGACAAAATATTCCCAACTGTTGAAAATTAGCGTGTCTCGAATGTGACATTTATTAGGTTCTGCAATAAACTCACAAAGAAGGAAACATTTCACCAATTCCTGAGCCCGTTTGACCATCACATTTTCGAAAACATTTGCCCAACCAATCCCCCCCCCCCCCACACACACACACACACACATTCACACGAAATACCAGGTGTTTATATAAAGTGCATCATGGGAAGGATAGCCTAATCCAAAAAATGGTTTCGGGTTTCCGCAGAAATCGTATATATCGATTTTATTTTTATTCATAATAATGCATTTATGCATATAAGTATTAATAAATTCAAATTATGTCGGAAATTCACACCTTTCTGGATGTAAATTTTACCAAATTCGAGTTTATAATGAGCGTTACAAATGGAAGGGTAAAAGTAGGCAAAAGATTACAAACACTATGCACTTGTTGGTTCAGATTTATTATTGGAAAGTTAATCTGTGCGACTGTGTGTTCTGTGGGATCAATCTCTCATGATGATTTGTTTTTCCATGTCAGGGTGGCCAGCTTCCCCTTCGACACACAAGTTTGCACTTTCTATCTTTTCGCCGAGAACCAACCAGAGAATAAGGTATCCTTGCTAGCACAGGAGGATGGAGAAACGTCAATCCTGGATTCATCGGAGTGGCATTTTACAAATCTCTCGCATTACACTTCCGTATACCCTGTGAAGCATTTTATTACTAACCAGACAGTAAACTTGTCATCAGTCACTTTCTGCATTGTTCTTGAACGTTATCTACACTACTATTTGAAAACCTTGGTCGTCCCATCTAGTCTGCTGTGTATTGTGTCCTTCTTGACTTTCCTTGTTCATCCTGACAGTGGGGAACGAATATCAATGAGTGTGTCGTTTGTTCTTGGACTAACTGTTTTCCAAATACTTGTAGCTGAGATATTACCAGAGGCTAGTGTACAAAATTCAATTCTCAATCGTTATTTTATTGTAACATTTATCATTGCCTGTTCGACGGTACCTGTCTCCCTTTTGAATTTAAACATTGCTTCCGGGGACCGCGCTATTTCAATACTGAAGAGTAATTACCAAAGAAAAATATTTTTGGAACTTCTACCAAAGCTATGTCTAATTCCGACATACAAAGAACTTATTCGACAAATGACGACAATTTACGTCGTCAGATCGAAATAATCAGGCTATGCAGACGCAGAGAGGGCACAGAGGACGGAGAGAATAGATGAAGAGGAAGTCAAACAAGCCGAAAAGACGCGAAGAACCCAAAACACCAATAAGATGCCACCTACCAGAAATTGCATTGGGGAAATAACAATGACTCTTATTGAAAAGGTAATTCACCCAAAAAATAAATTTTTAGCTTCAAAACTATGCCATTTGTTTTTACAGTCATTCCCTAACTTGGAGGTAAAATTGTAGTTGAATTAGTTTACATGCAGTGGAATGTTTGGCAGTTAAATTCTTGCCGCTGATTAAAATCATTTGGTGCCATGCTTTGGTTTTGTATAGTAACATACAATGCGAATAGTGAGCTAAATTTAAAAAACACTTTTCTTTCAGCAGCACCATAAAGGAAAGGCGAACAGTTTTTATGTGGCTGTTCGGCAAATTATAACTTAAGTAAAATACGACACCTGGTAGTAGTTCCATGGATTCACAAAAAACATGATTTTAGATGTACCTTAAGTGATCTAGGTATTTATGATCTTTGCAAGTATCAGGCTTGTGCTTTCATAAATTACCCTTTTGCATTAATATCTTAATTAATGTCGGTTTGAAGCATTACTAGAACAAAAATGAAGGTTACTATAACCTAGCTCAACGTCTTTTGGACCCAGCTATCATGCATTTAGTACTTTAATTTAACACCGACTGAAAATTCATTTTCTTGATCAAAATTTCATCGTAAGCGGGCAAACTATTTCAGAATGTTAAAATAAGCCCTCCGTTCTCACTTTGCTTTTTTGAAAAATACATGTATATGTCTATAAAGACAAAAGGTAACACATTAATATTGGCATCCAATCACTAAAAGAGTGAAGGAGCTTGTCCTTAACGAAACAAATATGTCGTAAATTTGTCAAATTAATGTTCTAATGCGACTCGATTAAATCACACACACACACACACACATATATATATATATATATTTAAATATATATATATAAATGTATATATATATAAAAATGTATATAAATGTATATGTATGTATATATATATATATATATATATATATATATATATATATATATATATATATATATATATACATACTCAATCTGCAAACAGTACTGTTTCGACCTTGTTAGGTCTCCTCAGTGCAGCTCAGAGTAGATTTCGAGACGGAATGACAGGACTAACACAGGCGTAACCTGAGTCAGTCCAGCCATTCACGGTACATTGCTTACGAATAACAAAGTGCACCAGCTCAAAGAGTGTGCTATGCATAAAGCGAATAGTATTACGCCCTGGCTAAAATGCCAAGACTACACAAGCAATATACCGTCTCGAAATTTAAAAATGCTCAACAGAACAGGATCATACCGAAGCACCACCGTGTAATGAGGCGAAAATACTCAATCTGCAGACAGTACTGTTTCGACCTTGTTAGGCCTCCTCAGTGCAGCTGAGCGATATATATATATATATATATATATATATATATATATATATATATATATATATATATATATATATATATATATATATATATATATATATATATATATTAGAGCGTCCGCACTAGAAAGCGGGAGGTCCCGAGTTCGAATCCCGGTGGAGTCAACATCGTTTTTTCACCTCAGCCAGATTTTCCAGCTTTACCAATTTGATTTATATATTCCACGCAGTTGTCGTCAGCGTTTATTTTCACTTCATCTCTGCTTTCACAGGTTTCTGTATCTCTTCGGAGATCCGCTGGCGAATAAACAATTGTGTTCAGCTGGATGGCATCAACTTTGATCTCTGGTCGGGCTTGCGTCAAACGAGAACTAGTGCTGTTCCAAAAATTAGGCGCCTGCTCAGGAGGTGAATTGCGAGTTGCTTCATCTGTCATTTGAACAAAGGCCAAACCAACTTGGCTTCATGGCTCAGTGGTTAGAGCGTCCGCACTAGAAAGCGGGAGGTCCCGAGTTCGAATCCCGGTGGAGTCAACATCGTTTTTTCACCTCAGCCAGATTTTCCAGCTTTACCAATTTGATTTATATATTCCACGCAGTTGTCGTCAGCGTTTATTTTCACTTCATCTCTGCTTTCACAGGTTTCTGTATCTCTTCGGAGATCCGCTGGCGAATAAACAATTGTGTTCAGCTGGATGGCATCAACTTTGATCTCTGGTCGGGCTTGCGTCAAACGAGAACTAGTGCTGTTCCAAAAATTAGGCGCCTGCTCAGGAGGTGAATTGCGAGTTGCTTCATCTGTCATTTGAACAAAGGCCAAACCAACTTGGCTTCATGGCTCAGTGGTTAGAGCGTCCGCACTAGAAAGCGGGAGGTCCCGAGTTCGAATCCCGGTGGAGTCAACATCGTTTTTTCACCTCAGCCAGATTTTCCAGCTTTACCAATTTGATTTATATATATATATATATATATATATATATATATATATATATATATATATATATATATATATATATATATATATATATATATATATAACCGCAATAGTAAAAATTAATAAATAATGTCATCCAGGAAATGGTAAAGTGCTCAACCATGCGAAGGGAGCTGTAATATTAAAAAGGTTGCAATAACTTCTGACAACATAGCTTTACAGAACTGTTTCGTAAGGGCCAATATTGTACGTCCTCGCTCCTCAGAAGCCTGAAGTAGAATTCTACTTCAGGCTTCTGAGGAGCGAGGGCCTTCAATATTGGCCCTTACGAAACAGTTCTGTGAAGCTATGTAGTAAGAACTTATTGCAACCTTTTCAATATATATAAATATATATATATATATATATACATATGTGTATACACACATATATATATATATATAGTCCAAAAAGACGCATCATATCAGGCACTTCAGATAAAGTAAAACAAAAACCCAACACACGAGGATTCAGTTTAATTTTCGGGCAGCACAGTACCCTTGAACACAACTCGTACAACATATATATATATATATATATATATATGTTGTACGAGTTGTGTTCAAGGCACCTGCACGTAAAGCAGGAGGTCTGGGTTCGAGTCCCAGTGAAGGTGGTCAATTTTTCGCTGAGGTTGATTTCATTTATTCTTTTCACTATATATATATATATATATATATATATATATATATATATATATATATATATATATATATATATATATATATATATATATATATATATATATATATATATATATATATATATATATATATATATATATATATATATTTATAAAAGAATTGGAAGTGGTTTTTCAATAAAGTATAACTTATAATTCTACAAAAGTCTGTCACCCTTCCTCTTTCACATCATTAAGTTTTTAACTTTTAAAAGAATTAACTGCCACTCTTTTTATTCCACAGATAAAAATGGAATCTGGAGTATTAGCCCTTGTCATGGATAGACTGGCATTTACTTCTTTCCTTATTTTCTTCATAATTTTAATTGTCCACACCATCATTCAAAGTCAACTCCAGGACCCCATTCAATATGTGTGACTATCTATCTAACCTGTTTGATTGAAAAAGGGAGGAACAATGTCGTTGCTGGGGATAAACTCATAAGGCCAACGACGACTCTGCCCACTTCCAGTTAATGAGGCCCAAGAAATATTAAAATCGAAATCACAATCAAAGTTAATCTTCATTGTTTCATTCTCGTTTAAAATGATCCCATCTCTCCGTAAGGAGGATGCAATAGTTAACTCGTTTGCCCATTCCACCAGGCATGTTACGTCCCATTTTGTAGCAATTGACTAAAATATAACAACTTGGTCCAAAATGTAACAATTTTCTGCCCAAAATGTAACAACTTTCAAACTTGGTCCAAAATGTAACAACGTTTTGTCCAAAATGTAACAACGTAGAGGTTCACATCAGACGGTAGTGAAAAATCTCCAACATGACTGGCATATTTTTAAGTGCCATTACTTAACCAAACAAGGTCGGATCGGACTGGGAGCTGCATCATTCAATTTCTCATGACGTACTCCACACTTTGACTATATTTTTGGCTGTCTTCTGTGTCGCAATGAAAATCAAAACGGCCGTCATACGTCAGTTTCGGCTTAAACTTGTTCCGTTGAAGTCGGTGTGGTCTAAAAGATCTAGAAAGTCTACTTCCTGCCCACTTGAGTTCTTTGGGGGACGTTATAAAAATCCAAAATGGCCGAAAAATAACTTAACCTGCTGTTACTCGGCCAAAGAAGGTCGGATCGGCATGGGAGTTGCACAAGTCGAATATCGTGCCTTATTTTATTCTGACTACCAATTTTCTGGTTGTTTCCTGTGGAGTATAAAAATCCAAGACGACAGATAAAATGACGAACCAAAAATGTTGGGTGGAAACAGGGTAATTGGATCCGTAGGCCTATCAGGGTTGACGCCAGAGGGGGGGGGGGCATGTCCCCGTCGGGGAACACTGCCCCCCCCCCCCCGGGGAAGGTCGGCGTTTTCTTTGCGGAGGTCTAAAATATAATTCTAAAAACCCCACAAGGACTGAAGTTACTGGATGGGCCATCTAGAACATATATTTTTGGTTTTTAATGCTATTTTAATACATATCAAAATCGATTTTAAATCACTTTTCAACTCTGTTAAACCTCATTCTATGTACCTTGTCCTCTTTCACCGTCGGGGAAGGACGGCCATTTTTCTGGCAGGCCTAAACATGAAAAACGTAAAGGACTGAAGTTACCGGATGGATGACCATTTTTTTATCTTTTTTAACTATTTTGTTTTCTTTTTTAAAGGGAAGGTTTAAGCAAAAATTTAATTTTCATATGTGAAAGAGGAACCAAATCTACACAGTGTGGTGAAAGTTTCATTCAAATCGGACATGTATTTCTTGAGATATTGGAAAATGAAGTCAGTAGATTTGTGTTCAAAAGTGAGTTTGAGGGCAGCAGAGCTTTTATCACTTCCTCACATTGACGAGGAATGCTTTGTTTCACTTTGTTCTATCAGACTGTTTTGTTGACCTTGAAGTTAATAGAAATAGGACCTCCCTGTGGGGGATGCAAATTTTGTAAAGTTCTCATGCCACTTATGCAATCACATTTTAATAATGTGTGATTGTTGAGGAGAAAATAAGTCTGAAGGTTAGAGAAAAACAAAAGACTGTGCTCTAATGTGGGGATGTTATGTCATATGTGCTTGCTTCAAGTTCACTTTTTGTTGAAAATGTTACAACTTTACATGCTCATATCTTGAGAACCACACATCAGATTTCAATGCAAATTTCACCAAAATGCTTAGAATGAGTACCCCTCTAACATACCAAATCATGTTGTGACCTTAATCCCTTCTTTAAACGCTATTTTGTTTTAATCACTTCTTACTTACTCTTCTTTCCCCCATCCCCGCATGTTCAATCCATGTGCGCAAGGTCATGCCTCCGTCAGGCCCCTTGTTGTTGAGAAAATCCAATTTCGTTCATCTACAGACTCACGATAAAAGATGTGGGTCTGTAGTCACTCGGACCACCTTCTTGATCTTGCATTTCAGAAGACCATATTCTCCAAGGAAATTCACAATTCCGAATTGTCTGACTGAGAATTTATTTAAAGTCACCTTGTGCCATGTTTTCAAATACCTTGGGAGTTTAACCATTTATTCATCTATTTAGGGGACCTTGCAGTTGAATTCAACGAAGATTAGTGCAGTCAAAAACATTATAGTATGTTTTTAATTGCGTTGCACATAATCCCCCCCCCCCCTCCAGAAAAGAGACAACACCACTACATCTAATTTTAGCAGTACCTTTTATCTGGTTATGTTCTGATCATTTAGCAAGTTGGGTTTTTTCTTCTGAAGTGAACTTCATTTTAAAGGAAAACTCAAAATAACGACTGCTTCATTTCTAGTTACAATTCTGGGAAATGCCATTCCGGCTATCTTAGGGGTTAGATTTTGTTTCTGTAAGCTCCGCACAGATAGTGTTTTAGTTGAACAGATAACTGAACAGAAAAATGCGTGTTTGTAAATTATTCTTCGTTTTGGGGTAGTAATATGAAGTGAAAATAATTTCATTGCGAAAGAAATCTGAAAGTAAGGACTTCTTTAATTCTAATTACCAGCCCAGGAAATGCCATTTCCTGCTTTCCGGAGCTTTCGATTTTCAAAAAATTCTGTGTGCTCGACTTAGATAATCTTTCGGGCAGTATTACATTTTGGGGGACGAAAAACAATGCTGTCCCCCCCCCCCCCAACTGACACGCTCCCGAACACCTATGACAATAAATAAAATATAAACTTCATAAATATACGAAGCCAAATTTTTTTCCTCTGGAAAATGCTCCAATATGTCCGAGGGCCTAAATCTGCAGCTGCGTGATGATATTCAGTAACCTCAACAAAACTACAGATCAGCCCCTACTTGATTTTCCTCATGAGAACGTCAGATTCCTCCATAAAACCCCCAAACTGTAATGAATTTACAATTTTCTCCAATATTAGCTTTAGATTGTTAAAAGTGGCAAAATTTTCCAATTTCGATGGATATTCCGTAAAATAAATAACCAAAGCCAACTCTGTTCATCACCCGGCATGACATAATTTTGCTCATGAAAAGCATATCACTTAATATAACGAACCAAATTGTTTCTTATAACCTTACAAAAAAACAAATTTCCTTCCATTGAAGACCAAAATTTCTCCATTATAATAAGTAAGTTCTTAATTTTCAAAGATTCGTTCAGAAAGGGAAAGAATTCTCCGGCAAACTTCTAGTCTCATCTCGAAGCCTTAGTTCGAAGGTCTTGTACAATTCAATGCATAACCCCAAAAGAATTTCAGCTGTCGCCCATATAACGTTTTTGATTTTTTCCCTTATGAAGGACAGATTCTTCAATACATAGCCAAAATTTTTTCTAGTACCAACAAAGGCCAAATTTCTTTCAAAAGTTTTAATTTTTATTTCAAATGAACTCCAGATTTTTAAGTATTTGTTAAAAAGAAAGCCCAAAATTTGGGCGCGCTCCGCGCGCCTCAAATTTGGACAAGTCACGTCCCACCGGGACATAACATCGCCTTTGCAATTCTGGCAACCCTGTCGGGAAGCGTGGCCCCCGTTCATACAAATCCTGGCGCCACCCCCTGAGGCCTAGCTTCTTCTGTGACAAGCCGTCGTTCGCCGTCTGGGTTTAAATTTTCGTGGTTGCTTCTAATGGAGCATGAAGGAAAGTATCGTCTGAAATTATTCTCCGACATCCATACAACTCGCAAACCTTGATTTATCGAGTAGATCTTTTACATTTTTTGACCTTTTGTAGGTGATGATCGGTTGTTTGGGGAACAGTTTAATTGAGGGTTTTGAGAAATAAGGTGGCATTTTTGTTATTAAGACCCGTTTCATATGCATTGTTTTAATATGCCGATCCGACCTTCTTTGATCGAGTTACAGCAGGTTAAGTTATTTTTCGGCCATTTGGATTTTTTTAACGTCCCCCGAAGAACTCAAGTGGGCAAGAAATAGACTTTCTAGATCTTTTAGACCACACTGAGTTCAACCCCAGCAGACAAGCCCCGTTGAGTCCTAATTGGGTTTTAGGTTTTAAGCTGGGGCTTGGGCTTGGGCTGAGGTTGGTATTGTCATCAGGTTCCAATTGGGCCCCAGCTGGGCTTTCCAGAGAGATGGGCCGGAGAGATGCTGTTAACTCTTTAGGGCCAATCTGGGACCTAGTCGGGTTTAATTTGGGCTAAGTAAGCCAAACTGACAAAACTGATTGGACCCCAATCGGGAGCCCAATTTGGCCCCAATTGGGACCCAATATGGTGTTCTGGCAGGGACGGAGCAAGTTGTAGCCCAAACTGAAGTATGGTGGCCGTTTTGATTTTCATTGCGACACAGAAGACACCCCAAAATATATTCCAGGTGTGGAGTATGTCATAAGAAACTGAATGATGCAGCTCCCAGTCCGATCCGACCTTGTTTGGTTAAGTTATGGCACTTTAAAAAATATGACAGTCATGTTGGAGATTTTTCAATACTGCATGATGTGAACCTCCACATTGTCACATTTTGGGCAAAAAGTTGTTACGTTTGGACCAAGTTTGAAAGTTGTTACATTTTGGGCAATAAATTGTTACATTTTGGACCAAGTTGTTACATTTTAGTCAATTATTACAAAATGGGACGTAACAAGGTAGGGTTTAAGTTGATAAAACTTTCCTGGTCGGAATGTTCCCTGCAATGTAAGTTGGACCGATGATTCCTTTTACCCAAATAGTCTCGGGGAACTTTATAACCGGAAAACCTCAAATGAACGGAAGTCTGCAACTGAAGTAGCATTTAGCATATATTCGTGTTTAGTTTGTTTACTTTAAACTATGCTCCAAACATTTCTTCAAAAGACGCACTAATTACATTCAAATATTCAAATTTGGTAGAAAGATATCAGGGACGTAGATCTGTTTTGTCGATTGTGGCAAAAATTTTCCAAATGCAGGTCAAAACCTGGGTTGTGCTCCAGACTGGATTCGTCCATAAGCTATCTGTCCATACGAACGTGAGCACACACGTATAAACAAGCAAACAAGCATGCATATACGCTCAAATTGACACTCACTCAAACTGACGTTTATATTGGGGTGGCAATCACCTCTGCCCAATCACCCCTAGGAGCGGAAGCCCCCTGAAAGGTACCCAAAGAGTTACCTCGTGTGCTCACGCAACAGATTCCAGGAGGTGAACGTCGAATGACACGTTTCATGTAAATCAAAGTTCTGTTATATCCGAAGAAAAAACATTCAACTGACACGGACCTTCCTCTGTATAACTGAAATTTCACCTAACTTTGTACTAAAATGTAGTTTCACGGGCAGATCGATTTAATCAGTTCCTAGATGAATTGGTAAATCTTTTCATGTGCTTAATTTGTGCTGCATAGATTACACCTTTGTTTTTGCACTACTCTGCCACTTTGAAATGAATCCCATATTTGACCGATTTTCTTTGCAATTGTGTCAAGATATGCACTGGGTAAACCCTTTGCTGTAATACTTTTCTTTTATCTCTTTGCACTAATTATGTTCATTGCAGTGCTAAAGTCATCGAGATTGGTCTCGTTCTGAAATCCGGCCTCGTCCCACCGTCTCGGTCTCGGATTGTCCTGTCGTGGTCGAATATGACCATGGGTCTTGGTCTCGGGTGCCATGTCGAAAGATCTCGAGACCATTTCATTAATGCTCCTTATTGCATATTTTCGAATCTCTATATGTGTGAACCATACAAGAACATAACAATTGGGATCATTTTTATTATAATATGTTTATTGTTGCTTTATACCATTGTTAAATTAACAAATTGCTTCCCATGATTCATTGAATACTACTCATTGCACTGCATTTGTATTTCTTGTACTTAACAAATATCCCTCCTTGTAGCGACGTAATGTTGAGATGGAATATTGGAATATTCGTTGCTTTCTAGCAAAAACATACATGCTGTTAATCATAATCTGAAAGATTGTGCGTTTTTTTTTCTATTGGTCTCGGTGACTCGACTCGGAGTCGGACTTAGATGTGTTGGACATGGTGTGACTCGGACTTGGATTCAAAATACTCAGTCGTGATCTCAGCCTCGGATCAGTATGATTCAGGCTAAGTTTTGGACTCGGATAGTGTGGTTTCGACTACAACTCTGCTTATGATAAATACTGAACTGTTCCACATTTTCTAGAATGAAATTAGGCTAACATGGCTGTATCTAGGCCCCAACAATTTATCCACGTCACTATGAATATGCAGTCCATTGAGAGAAGAGATGGTACCGGTATTTAATTGTAACTTTTAGTGCTCTCATATCCCGTCGGGAAGCCTCTTACTTGATTTTAAACATGGTTTCAATAAATAACAAGAACATTTCTTTTTCCGTTGATAAATGGGAACGGCGACAATATTTTAATATACCGTCGTGGTGTGATCCAGTTCTATTAATAACACTCGATAGCCGAACAACATGTTTACTTGCCGTAATTGAGACATTTTATGCACTTCGGTGACTTTAATCAATCCATCACCTTTTAAATGAAATGTTGTCATCACAAGCAGCTAAATTTTACATCATCGCGATCAGACAAGACAGAGACACGTTAGGAAATGGCGATGCCAGGCTTCTCGTCTTCCGCATTAGTGGCTATGCTTGTTTGTATCTCGCTTTTCTCAGGTAGGTCCGATTTTTTTGCATGGGCGTTTAGTGTACTAGGAATGATTGTGCGATATTACTTAAAAACAGGACAGAGAAAATGAATAGGCCTAGATCAGTTTTCATTAGCGCAGAGAATACACATACTTTTATTAAATGTCTACAAAAATATTTGTTATGTTTGCCATAAATGTATATCAAGATATTTTAAAGTATTATCAGTTTTTCCTTTCACTCTTCTTTTTCAAATAATACCTAGAAGGGCAACCATTTAACACCCCCATAACCTTAAACATCCTCCAGTTATTCTCTTTTTAGGGGAAGGGGTACGAGATAGGGGGCATAATTAATGTGATGAAGTTTCAGACAATAACAAATAACACGTCGTTTCCCTCTTCGTCTTAAAATGCTGACTCAACCCTTTCAACCTCCAGATAATGAATAATAACGAAAAAGGTTCTAAATTGATTTTAAAAGAGCGTTTATCTTGATTTTTTTTTTTTTTTTTGGTGGTGGTGGGACAGGATAGAACCCAAGCAGCGATAGCATTATATTTTCATTCTAAGTAACCTACTGTTACAATATATAGTTTTTGAATTAATACTTTCCGAATTAAATAATTTTACACATTAAAATCCATCTTACAACTTATTTCCATTAATTTTCACTTAAATAACCAAATCTAGATCAAATGGGTACTGACTGGATCCCGAAGATTTAATCGCCAAATGAAAACTCAATTTGGGCTCAATTAGTAATACGGTACCCGGCATGTCATGTTACGTTACTGAGAAATTTATTCCAAAGTTTCCTGTTAATATTGTTCAACATTCGAAAAAAAAATCACGACACAGAACATTACGTCTCATATGTGATACTTGTAGAAAAAGACAAAAGGCCCAACTATAGTTCCAAACATAGGCCCAATAGGTTCATAGCCTAACTAACCTGGGTGCAATTACAATGATTATAGCCCAACACGCTTATAGTCAGACTGTGGTTAAAACAGAGTCCAATTGGATATACCCTTTACGCTTTTTTAGTCTTTTTAATTTAGTTTTTGAGTACGAATTCTTTCAAAACAATTTCAAACACTTAAAATAATCTGGCAACTAATATCCTTTAATTTTCACTTGAACCTTACTTAAACAAAACGGGCAACTACAATGTCCTTATTAGTAAGCTGTCCACTCAGAGCCCAACAAGGGCTCAACCACTTTTAGTCAGACTTTCGTGCTTCGCAACTGCCACACAATAGTTTTGAAGTTAATATTGTCCAATAGGCTATTAAATATATTACAGAATTTACATCCTGCCTAACATGGGTTCATTTTTCTAGTAAATCTCAATAGGCCCAACCATGTCCCAACTTAAGCTCAATAACTTCATAGTCTAACTGGGGCCATAAAAGGGTCCAATCAGTTATAACCATTATGCTTTAATCTTACGTAATTTACACAATTTGTTCTTTTTAACTTTAGCTTTTGAGTTAATATTTTTCCACATTGACCAAAATAATTTTTACACTTAAAATAATCTAGCAACTGCTTGATTTACATTATTTTATTATCACTTGTACCTTACTCAGCCTAGATCAAATGGCCGCGACAAAGTCCTAATAAGTTAATTGCCGAACCAGTACCCAATTAGAGTTCAGTCAGTTTTTACTAGACTTCAGTGGCGTAGCTACTGGGGGGCAGGGGGGGGCAAGTTGCCCCCCCCCCCCCGGGAAATTATTTGGGGAAATTTGATGAAATTGGGGAAATTTGATGAATTTTCTTATTCTAACAGAAATTTCTCAAAATGTTTGTTAGAATAAGAAATTGTGAGATATTTCTCATACATAATTCGTATTTTCATGCAACAAATTAACCCACATTTCCTCAGTTTCGCATGAACCGGCCATACTCGCGTTCCACAGGAACGTCCTCGCCGCTTGGCAGATTGAATGTTCTCGTGTATACACGCGGGTGTAATGATCAGTGCATTCCAGTGCACACGAAGCTTTTATTCAGGAAGTTAACAACAGCTGATACAGTACAACACTGAAAGGCTGTAAACCCAAACTTATCCCCTTGTACATCAGTACACAGTCCCCGAGGTTATATTGTCCTACAAGCTACTTGAAGCTAGTAGCGGGAGGGGTTTAAACTATACCGATTTTACTCTGTGTACATGACAATGAATGGGGCTGAAACAATCCATGGCCAACGATAAACTTAACGTTGGTCTAGAAATTAGAATGAACGGGATCCATAGGCATGCTTATATTTTGTTACTTAGCCTAATCCTTGGAGGTTTACAGGCTAGTTAGGGAAAATAGCTTTCTGCTCACTTGGGGTGTTACAATAAACGGATCCATGGGTACCTTGTAGCCTTCTACACTTAACAGACTGCTGTTCTAACAGGATATCCTGTGTGATCGAGCCACTCAGTGATGCCAATTTTTCTTAATTCCTACAAATAGGCAAAATCTGCCAAATTCCAATTTTTACGAAAAAAGATGGACTCTGTATCCCACGGGTGGAATCGATTAAAATAAAGACTACATGTTAAGGTTCTCTTTACAAGCATGAATACGCTTTTTTTGGCCACCTGAGGGGTCTGATTTTTCGAAATTTTCTTTACGCTCCACGCCAACTAATGGTGGCGCTTCGCTCAGTCTTTTGAGCAAAATTAAATTTTCGGGGTCAAATTAGCTCCTAACTCTCTGATCACTTTGCAGTTTGCGAACATATTTTAAATTGAGCATTTTATTGCAAACGACAAAAGAAGATGGCGACTCGTTAGATTTTTCGTATAAATCAGGAAAATGCCATTTCCGGCCATCTGAGGGGTCTGATTTTTCGAAATTTTCTCTACGCTCCGCGCCAACCAATGATGGCGCTCCGCTTAGATAATCTTTATGATAAAATTACGTTTTGTGGCCAAGAAAAACAACAATCCTGTACCGATCAATGCTCTTTTATTTTGACTCCTTAAAGTGTGCGAATTTAATGACAAGTTTAACTTCGTAAGATAGCATAAATGGCATAAGAATGCATGTAAAGACACAAAAGTTTCAGTTTTATCCTCGTGAACCACCACGATTCAAATTTTAACACTGTTCCTGTCAAAGTCGAAAACCTTGCACCATTTTGCATTTAGGCTCCTTGAAAACGTCAAAAAATTTACGGACATCCCTCCCCTTAGACCATACTGCATGCTCCCTCCCACCCTTCAGAGAAATCCTGCGTACGCCACTGCGTTACTACATACAAATAAACCAGATATTGTTTACCAAAATAATATACTTTGTTATTTCCGATTGGTGTATGTTATATTTTAAGATTAAAATGCAGTTAATATTACAAAATGACATGGTGATGTTGTTATACTTGTAAATTTGCATATTTTATATGAAATACATACACATTGACCGGGAAAGTTTTGGGGAAATTTCATACCTTTGCCCCCCTGGAAAAAATCCTAGCTACGCCACTGCTAGACTTTCATTCAACACAAGTGAAAACCATTTATCCTCTAGGACTCAGTGGCGGAGCTGCCATATGGTCAGGGGCGGTCGCCCCCCCCCCCCCCCGTGACGGTCCAAAATCGTCTGTCGGCGCCCTTTTTATTTTTTTAACATACTTGAATCGTGCATCATTACTTGGCAAAAGACGTAATTAAATAGCTTTGTTTTAAGGCCCAGATAACAAAATGCTCAAACAGCCACCAGTAACTGTACTACCTGCAGTTTATTCTGATGAAAAGTGTCACCTTTTTTGGGGGGTCACCTTTTGTAATATAGGGATAGGTTCTGCCGAAATGTATCTTCATGCTTTATACGCACCAATGAATGCTGTTTCTGTGCTAAGTTAATTGCTTCCACACCAAGCGTGATTATAAGCTTACAAAATACAAAGACTGACCTTAAATTCACCCTCCAGGCCAATTAAAGATGTTGCAAAGGGTGCAACAAAAATTGTAACGCGAATAGCCCTCTTGTTGTCGGGGATAATTGTCAACATAGACAATAAAAAGAGTTTATAAAGATACCAAAATAGCTTCCGCAACATTTTTAATGAGCAGTTTCCATTTTGTTTTTCTTCAAGTGACCATTCTCATGATAAATGACTATTTCTGACACTGCACGTGAAAATGCTTATTTCTGTACTTTCGTGGTCTCAAAAGCCCCAGAATTGCATTTAATAAGCCTATGTTAAGGCTACTTTCATTTATTATGAATTCGGTATCTAGAGAGCCAATCAGACCTTTCGTCTTGGCTATTTCTTGCAATGTACTTAATTAATGGCTATTCCGGAGTGGTCATTACGTCAATTATTCTTCGTGTACTTATCTTGATTTCCAAATGCCAAAAACGTACACCTAACGGTGATTATTTTCCAAAGCTTTCCCCCTGTAAGATTGCTTGCTATTGGCTCTGGCAGGTTTAATCTTTATGCTCATCTTCACAAAGTAGTAGCAGATTATTATATTAAAATCTTAAAACCTGACATGACAATAACACAAAATGTAATGACCGCTTACATACAAGAATGTGAAAGAGAGGGATAGAAACGTGGACGTCCGCAGGTATGGGCAAGGAGGGGAACTTGTCATCCCCTTGAAAATAAGAAAATTGAAAAAAGAAGAAAACATGAAGAAAAAGACGAAGAAAAATTAACATCAACATTTCTTAACAGTTCACTCAGTGTTTTCCCTATTTATATGCGGCAAATAGGCTTTATAAATGCCATTTCCAGCGATCTGAGTGGCATTTGGGGCCAAAATTTTCTTGCGCTCCTCTCCGCTCCCCCCCCCCAGAAAGAATTTTGCCACCCATCCCCCCTCCCCCAGAATTTTCTTCTGCGGTGGCCTATGGATAGAAAATTTAAACATGTTTTAAATGTTTTAATAGAAAAACTTGCTGAGGAGAAATGGCAAAGGAGTCTTCTACCAGGTGCGGTAAATCAAATGTAAAGTCTGAAAAGCCGTGGCTGCGATCGTTCTGAGGCTCAGGGTATCCAATCCTTCGAAGCGCCCCTGCAGACCATTTTCGCCCCCTCTGACCGAAATTCCTAGCTCCGCCACTGCTCTAGGTGTCCATTGATTAAATCAGTGAGCTACTACCTACGAAAGGAGATAAAGCACTTCATCCAATTTCTTCTAATCAAACAAGATGTATTGAGACTACTTACATCCTTTCTATGAGAAGAGACTTTGATTGACAGGTCCTTTGGTACTTGTTGTAAATTTGTTTGACTTAACCCTCCTAATGAGAAGTCAACCCTTCCATGCTAGCCTAATCCTCAAACAAAGAATTCACATTGACAGGCTTCGAAGCTATCAGCATTGCCGATACAAGTGTGACACCAGCGTCAGCTTATTAGACAAAGCGACTTAACTGCACTTTTAGGTGATCAGATTCTTTAATTATCCTAATTTTTTCCATTGGTCACTGGCATCGCTTTTCAGCAAGGAATGCAGAGTCTACCATTTGTATACTAATTTTGAAAAGATTCCGGATTGTTCCTGAAAAAAACAACAAATGTGATGATGCTCTTAAACTTCATTGAAGCTCAACTAAATCAATCCAAAAAGTGAACACTGCCGTATAGAAACAGAATAATTTTTTGTTTTCTTTGACGACTGGAAATGTATATGATGGCAATCATGAAATCATGCCACAATTACATGAAATCCAGCAGGCGATAACAATTATTGCTGTTGCTAACTAATCCCTTTTGTGCGTGGTCATTAATTTTCGAGCATACAACAATTAGGAGTTATTGATAGCTTAAAAGGAAAGGTAGGTGCTTTATCTCCTTCCCTAACAGTTCCCTGATTAAATCAAAACACGGATAACACCGTGGACTTACAGTCCAACAGCTGATAAAAGTATCCCAGTTTAGTTCAATTAAGCCAAACTGGGTACCAACTTGGACAAAATGAGTTGATATTAAGAGTTAAGAAAAAATAACCTAATAATATATCTTCAATTTCTTAGTTTTTATTGTACAAGTTGAACAGGAAAGACATTATAAGCAAAGAGACACCTATTACAATCGAATTTAAGTTTTTCGTTTTGTTTTCTCCGGGACTCGATTTGGACCCTAAACAAATACTAACCTCATCCGACGGCTAATTAAGCCCAATCTCCAAGCAAAACACACTTTGAGCCAAATGGGCTTGTTTGTTTGCTAGGGGGTATTTTTATAAACCACACTAATCAAGGTTTATGTTTCAATTGATCTTAGTATTGTAGAATCTGAAAGCGAAAGAGTGAACTTAGTCACTCTGTAATAGAGTGAAAAGTGTGAATGCTCTCCATCAGAGTGCTAATTCACTTCAGGAATAGTGACCTTCACTACAAGGACACTGAAATTCACTCCAAGAGTGAAAACTTATTCTTAAACAGGCGTCTACAGGGATTACTCTTTTTCGGATTTGTCCCTGTAAGGACTCCATCAAGAGTTTCACTCAGTTTTTGGGAGTGAAATGTGTAATTTTCACCGTTGTGACGAGTACAATTTCACTCTTTTTGTAGAGTGTAGATTCTGAAACTTAAGTTGACCAGTTAGTTATAGTGTTAGTATAGTGGAGGGGAGGGGCGCTCCCAGTGTCCATATGCTTCGGTTCTTATCCTATTATCATTCTCTCACTTTGAGTGTGAGTTGAGTTAAACTCATGTGTTTTCTTCTCAAACTCTTACCACAAACAGGGACCCACTGTAGATATCCAAAGAGTGATGAAACCAGGATTCGAGAATTTTTGTTCAAACAGGCTAATTACTCCTCCAAGGAAAGACCTGTTATAAATTCTAAAGACACAGTCCGAGTTGGAATGAAACTGCAGTTCTACGCAATGCTTGATCTAGTAAGTACAGGCACTCGCTAATAAGAATTTGCAGCATAAAATGGCGCAGTTTTGAAGAATATATAACTTCTTATTTTGTTTTTTTTTATAATTTTGTAAAAAAGAATAGCAGTAGATATGTTGACATTACCCTAAATAAAAATGCTATGGACGAAAGAGTAACAATGACAACGCGTTCCTACCAGAGAGGTAACTCCCTGTTCCACCACCAGGAACTGACGAGTCAGTGGATATAACATGAAAATATGGCTAACTACAGTTCGTTACAGAATGTCTTTGAATATAAACTCAAGTCTCGCCCAAAAGAACAATTTTCGAGGAAGTCTACAGAAATCTTCCATCTTCCATTGGCACAGCCATTTGATTGACAGCAAATTCAAAACAAAATGCAGAGTATTGTTGTTCGTATTGCACAGCATACTGTACCGAGAGTGTTCTGATTACACATTGAGTCTTATATGCTCATCTGGCGTGAAGCCAGAAATTAAGATTTTGTCTGGATGAGGTTTAGACAGTTGTGGGAGGGGCTTAAGTAAATAGGTTAGAAGAATTGGAACTGTTTGGGCTTAAGAGGATTGGGGCTTTAATACTTTTCCAAATAGCAATTACAAAGGTTTATATAAGACTTAGTTTAAGTAGGGGTCGTTTTTGTCAAGTACATCGTATCATGGCAGAAACGATGCGTACGTACCAAATCTCCCACAATACTCTGTTAGTGCATCTTTTTTTATAAAAAAAAAGACCAATTGAAGAACGCCCAACTGTGATACAACACACTGTTCCACAACATATCACAGTGTCATTTCATTTTCAAAACGAATGATATTTTACGATTGTTCGTCCCTCACACAAGATCTCAAATCCATTTTCTTCAATCAAATGTAGTCCAACTAATCAAACCACTATTTCAAAAAATGTTTGACCTTGCTTCACTGATTTGTGTTCCAGAATGAACGAGATCAAGTCTTAACAACCGCGTCGTGGATGACTTTGGTGAGAAAGCTGATACCCTTTAAGTTCGTGCTGATTTGGTGTTCCATACTGTATAACACATTTATACAGTATGGAACGCCAAAGGGCAGCATGATTCTCTGATTACTACTTTTTCACAATAATGAGCATGTTGACATCGATGCCGCTTACTTTGTGAATAACAAAAGAGCACGTTTACAATGATGACAGTGTGACTGTGTCATTCTCCCTCCCTGTAGAGGGGAAAGCCGTCCCCCTTACAGGAAGAAGTCGAAGTGTTGAAGAAGTAGCCTGTCTTCTTGTGTAATTGGTTCTTTAGAATCATGCGACATCTTTTTGTCCTCAAATGCGAGATTTAATATTCAAGAAAAGCAACTGCTTGGTTTACCTGGCAATGCAATATTGAAGACATATAAGAAGGAAATTGTGGTATTAAACTGTTGCTTCAAGTTCATTTGGGGGATCTCCTCTTGTTCTTTAAAGTCTTTCCGCTATATATGAAAACAGTTCTGGTACTAATCCGTCGCTTGACCTCAGTAGAAGTTACCTCCAGACATTTAATTTTCAAGTTGTTTTACTTCACATAACTTTTTAAGTAATTGACCAATCTAGGTTAAATCTTTTTTAACGTCCGTTCACCTAATATATTCCTTCCAAATTTGTCTTTAATCTCTTTTTATAAGACCTGGAAGGATGAGAGACTTTCGTGGAACCCGTCCGATTTTGGCGGCGAGACGGTCGTGGTCATGTCCCTAGATGAAATTTGGATCCCGAAAATTTTCCTCGGCAACTCGTAAGACAAGTAAAGGTTATCAAGTATAAATAAGAAGACTAGTACATAAACAAGGATGGGCCTCATGCAATGACCCCTTTTTACGTTATTTTAGAGGTCAAGAATAACGTTCCGTTTACACAAGGCGTATACGTCGCACGTTATAGACCATAGGGTACTGAGTACAGACCTGTACAAATGCAGACATGTCAGCCCTTTGTCTAATTGTGAATTTGGTTGAAGTTTCATTGACATGTGATTAAACTAGAGGGAGCACTTTCTGTGTTATGACGTCACATGCATAAGGTCTAGAAGGTGAATACTAAATCATGTAGTAAAGTTACCGTAGAAGAACTAGTTATGATGCCATGGACTATCATGAAATACAAATCTTTACCTTTCTTAGGTTGGCGTGGTTTTAAAGTAGATTTATTTTAATCAACCACACCACGTTTTGTAGAGATATGCAAATCCTTTGAAGTGTATTGGGCTAATAATGTGTTCTTAATTCATGTTTTTAAAAAAGTGTTTTGTATGTGTTTTTATCTATTCCAATCGTTCCCTCCACAGCATTGCTACAAATGCTTTGAACATCATCTCTGTCGACCGAGGATCCATTTTGCTTACGTCAAAGGGCTTTGCTAATCTTGGAGCTCCTTTGGTGCAGTCAACGCAATGTGAACTCACGTTAGTACATATACATAACATTAATAGCGAGTTTAGTTTGTTTGAAATCGATATATTCACTTGAATTGTTAGTTTCAGTTCATGGTCTCGAGGCGGCAAAAGCTATCGCCAAACCATCATAATTTAATGTGATCAAGTGCTGTAATTTTCACAAGTGCATACCTAAAGGGCCAAATCATTTGTCCCAAACTTGTTTTAAAATTGAAATTTAATTACCCCTTTTTCCTCTTTTTTATCTTTCAAGTTTGACATTTCAAGATACACGATTGCATGTTTAAGCTAAACCGGGCATTCAATCATAGTAAATGTCAAAAATGAGGAGGAATGATAATTATAATATTGTCACATTGTTCTCAAAAACCAATCATGAAACTAAATAGTGTACTTCACTGATTCGTTTTGGAACGGGTGCATTTCCCCTTAAGGTTCATCATCATGCAAAGTACTTTATGGGAAATCGGAAGAAACCTGAAAGATGGGCCTGGCGTTTCAAAAGAAGGTTTACTACTGCTCACTCAGTTTGTGTAAATTCAGGGACCTTTCGAGATAAATTATGTGAATTTACAACAACCAAATAATCCCTAGCCTCAACAAATAAAGATGGAGTCACACATATGCTTCGAAAAACTCTTCATCCTAGCTCAGCCCTTCTCTACAAAAAAGAATAACTAATAAATAAATCGTGTCCCTTAAACTTCTTGAATACGTTTTATATCAACTTGTGCCTTTCCTATTAGAAAAACTTGTACCAGGGAGGTGTGATGAGTTAGCTGTTTTTGAATAGGGATTGGATAGTGTCATTAGTTGTTGCCTGTAGAGGCATTGCAATTACGTCACGGATCCGCCATGCTGGAGGTCAATCATGCTAAATACACGTGGTTTTGAGATGAGCCCACGGCATCATGTACAGTGGGATATGGGCAGTGTGTACACATTCATTGAGCAATCACGTCGAGTGCGGTCGACTAAGTAGCTACTTTTACCCCAACATGGCCGCCGATGTTATTATTACGTCATATGAAAGGCCTCTGTACTGAAAACTCTTTATACTCAATATCATTTTTATACTGTCCTGTTTTTCAGAATAATGTATTTTCCCTTTGATAAACAAATATGCCGCTTCGAGTTTTATGCCGAAAACCAACCCCAGGAAAAAACGGACTTGTTTGCTATTCCATCGGCTCAATCGTCAAATTTGAACAGCTCTGAATGGAACTTGTTTCATCTTGATCATCAAAATATTACAATGATGTATCCCTACTTAATAAACGATGTTCCTTGGAGTAACTACAGCTCTGCTCTCTTCTGCGTGTATCTGGAAAGAGACCCGACCTATTTCGTCAAAACTCTGATCACGCCGTCGACATTTCTCTGCCTTATGACGTTTTTGACGTTTCTCCTGCCCCCAGACAGTGGGGAGAGGATTTCTCTGAGTGTATCCATGGTCCTGGGTCTCACTGTATTTCAAATAATAGTGGCTGATACTTTACCGATTTCAAGCAAAGAGACGGCAATCATTAGTTCTTATCTCACTGCAAACTTTGCTCTGGCCTGTCTGACAGTACCGTTTTCCCTTATCAATATTAACATTGCATTTGGGGACAGCAAAATTATCATTCTGAAGTATCCATTTCTGAGAAGACTCTTTTTGGAGTATCTACCCCGTATCTCTGCTTTACCAACTTATGAAGCCAAGACAAAACAGATCTTTCGGGAATCTATCAGTACAGATCATAAAATTGGTCAAGATGGTGAGAGGGAAACAACTATTCTGGAAAATGGGAAGGAAAGCGGTGACGATGAACGCGAGAACAAGAAAGTGAACCCTTATGACATACCAAGTCACGAGAAGGTAAAAAGGCAAAACGTCTTTGTTTGTTTGTGTTGTATGATCATATTATGATACACGTAATTCCCTATTGACACTAACATCCTATATATGGGAAGAGGATCGTGGGAGAAAATCGATCGTTGTCATCGAAACAAACGGAAAAGAATTCAAATGTTTCCTTGTAAATAACCACACTGATCAACACAGCACATGCAACCTAGAGTAAAATGGAGTAGTTCCAGGGACCGAGCAGACGCTGGGTTGCAGGGGCTTTAGCCCCCGCACTTTGTCTGCAGTGGGATTTGGGGCCGCATTAAACTGCATTTTCTATCGCCTTAAACCGCATTTATTTTATTTAACATTTTGGGCCGCTTCGACCGGGTTAGCACGCACTTCCGACAAAATTTCCTCGGCGGCCTCTGTAGCCCACGACATTCATTTTACCTTGAGATTATTGTGGGATAACGCATGGTCAGCTGGATAAACGGACCAATCGAAGTTTAGAATTATATCCAAGTATGAATGAATAGCATTTCAAACGTTGAATTGTTTGGTAGGATCAAGAATATCTAAGACTGAACATCCATGATTAATCTTACAAAAAAATCTAACTTGATTTTTGTAAATAAAATAGAATCTGTATATGCTTGACTTCTTATTACAATTTTTTCATTTTTACTTTCAGGCAAAACTTGAATCCCGTATCGTCTCACTGGTTATGGATAGGCTCGTTTTGGTCATATTCCTTTTTTCCTTCTGTGGTTTTTTTCTTCAAATGATTTTAACTTTTCTCGGAAGTCCGAGCGCTGATTTTGATTATTGCAAAAACTACAGACCAATATGAAATCTACAGAAAAGTTATATTTTGATATTTTGTTTTTTAAATTGATGTACAGCCGATGGGAACGGAAATTTTATTGCTATGAATTGCGACCCGCCTGTCGCAAACAATCCATAATACAGTAATGTTCTTTTTATAAATCTCGTATAGCTACGTAAGAATGTTGATAGTATATGTTTACAATTGATGTTCCAAACATTCTTCGTTTTACACACGACGTAGCATAAATTATCAGTCATGTCCACATGGTATTTAATTTGAAATGTTATACTGTATTGTTAAGAAATCGTTTTTCACCGCTCTTAACGGTAACACGGTTTCGCACGTAAGTCTCCTGCTAAGCACTTGTCACTTTTAAAATCAGCTTGTCTTTTGTTATTCAACGAATGCGTAACCTTCCTGGGTAAAAACGGTTCTTACAGTGTCGCCCAGTCTATTAAAGTAGTTTAATCTGTGTGTCTTTAAATCATATCTTCCAAACCTTCGGGGTTTTCGAATCTTTTACTTTTACATATTACCGGCGTTTAGGCGAAAGCTGTTCCTCACACAGACTTCAGGAACCTGAAAATCAGCAATAAAAATTTTCTCAGGGAATAAAGACCCTTTTCGGTCAACACGACTAAACTGAGCCTGAAGTTCGTCACCTCATAATTTCGTGTTGTTGTAAGTTTTCTTAAAGACATCATTATTAAAAGAAAAATTTAAGGCCTCATAAAGTTTTGATATGTTAGAGGGAACTTATTCTAAGCATTTCGGTGAAATGTTTATTGAAATCCGATGTTTGACTCTCAAGACATGAGCATGCAGATAAGCTGTCGCATTTTCAACAAAAAGTGAACTTACAGCAATGACGTATGACATCCTATCTTTTTAGGCTACAGTATACATGAACAGTCTTTTGCTGTTCTTTAAATTTTACCACCAATTATCTCCCCTACAATCCCGTATTATGAAAACGTGATTGCATAATTGGCATTGGAACTTTGCAAACTTTGCATCCACCGTAAATGGGTCCTATCCCTGTAAGCGTCAAGGCCGCACAGCAGTCTGAAAAACCAAAGGGAAACAAAGCATTCCTTAACAAATGATATAACCTTGCTCAAAATGTCCTCGGAACGCAAATCTAGTAGCTTCGTTCACTGATATTTTAAGAAATACATGTCTGCTTTGAATGTAAGTTCCACCACTCTGTGTAAGATTTGGTTCTTCTTTCACATATGAAAATCGAGCTTTTGCTTTAACTTTCCCTTTAGTGTGTCCAAGCAATGGCGAAAAATACGCCAAAAATTCTCAAATCCAAGGAATTATTTAACTCCTTCTCCTAATTGTACAATTCTCGAGGACGAGGCATCGTGAATATTTTGCTGTAAAATAAATAAATTCATGCAAATCTAACTCCTCCGTTAGCCATATTTATGAGTGTGCGCATAATGCGATTCAAACATGCGCACGAAGATGTTTGTAAGTTAAAGATATTTCAAAATGAGTTAATTTAGATTACTGCTTATAGGTCTAACTTTTAAAAATAACTTTAAAATTTGTAAAAATTATGCATTCTACTGCTTTTAAACTTTTCAGACCTGGAAAATGCACACTGTTTAACAAGGTGTTTCTTGATTGGCTGTTGTTATTGAATTGTATCGATTGTATTCTTTGTTAGAGTAAGGATTACCACGGACTTATATACATGGACAGAGCATGTAACGTGTACGTCCTATCCGCAGATGATCGCTACCGGCTGGGACAAAAAAGGCGCACCAAGATGGCCGACGTGAAGCTTTAAACCATCTGATGTGATGACGACTCTGTAATATTTAAAACAAAAGTTACACTTTAATGTAAAAGAATATCATACTCATGCAATACATGAAGTGATTTTGACCTTACCTTGCGATATTTCAAAAATATTTCAACTTTCTTGCAAACTATGGTGTTATACTTAGCAAGTTCACACTTTCACACAAAACTATAGCAGACAGACACCTTGGTGCGCTTTTTCTCACACATACGATAGCGACAATATACCATGAAGTATGCTCTGTCCATGTATAGGAAGTCCCTGGGGATTACTCATATTGTTAACCAGAAAAGAAATGTATTACGTTGCAACTCCCTGCTTAAAGTGTGCGCATCAGGCCTTCACACGGATTTTCATTTGTAGTTACTGGATTGCACACCAGTACAAAACGAGGGAGCATCGTACTAAGTTTAATGCTCATACACTCTAAGGAAAGTGTTAAGTCTGCTTTCAGAGTGGACAGAACAAAGAAAGGATAAGTAGAAGACATTTTTCATGGGGCAGCATGTATTTGACCGACTGTTATCATAAAAGGCGCATAGACAGTGGCGTAGCCATGGGGGTCCCTATGACTGTATTTGTATGCATGTATTGTATGCATGTATTTGACAGACTGTTATCATCAAAGGCGCATAGACAGTGGCGTAGCCGTGGGGGTCCCTATGACTGTATTTGTATGCATGTATTGTATGCTTGTATTTGACTGACTGTGTTCATCAAAGGCGCATAGACAGTGGCGTAGCCGTGGGGGTCCCTATGACTGTATTTGTATGCATGTATTGTATGCATGTATTTGACCGACTGTTATCATAAAAGGCGCATAGACAGTGGCGTAGCCGTGGGGGTCCCTATGACTGTATTTGTATGCATGTATTGTATGCATGTATTTGACCGACTGTTATCATAAAAGGCGCATAGACAGTGGCGTAGCCGTGGGGGTCCCTATGACTGTATTTGTATGCATGTATTGTATGCATGTATTTGACCGACTGTTATCATAAAAGGCGCATAGACAGTGGCGTAGCCGTGCGGGTCCCTATGACTG
The DNA here is from genome assembly GCA_037179385.1 of Holothuria scabra. Lineage (NCBI taxonomy): Eukaryota > Metazoa > Echinodermata > Holothuroidea > Aspidochirotida > Holothuriidae > Holothuria > Holothuria scabra. The sequence continues at coordinate 10,662,400 of CM074197.1, forward strand.
TATTTGTATGCATGTATTGTATGCATGTATTTGACCGACTGTTATCATAAAAGGCGCATAGACAGTGGCGTAGCCGTGGGGGTCCCTATGACTGTATTTGTATGCATGTATTGTATGCATGTATTTGACCGACTGTTATCATAAAAGGCGCATAGACAGTGGCGTAGCCGTGGGGGTCCCTATGACTGTATTTGTATGCATGTATTGTATGCATGTATTTGACCGACTGTTATCATAAAAGGCGCATAGACAGTGGCGTAGCCGTGGGGGGTCCCAATGACCCAAACTTGAAATGCAAAAAACACCTAAAACAGAGGTTTTTCTCTCTCTTCCTAGACTTTTCCCTCATGTCGTGCCCCCAAAAACCACCGATGACACCAACTCCCCCTCCCCCCCCCCCCCCATGACACAATCCTGGCTACGCGTTTGCGCATAAATAAGAGGTTTAGGAGGTGAACCCACATGAAAGAAGTTTGAAAAACAAAATAGTAGCAAACCAGTAATCAAAATAAATTGTATTACACATCTGAAGCAATGCAGTAACATTGCACCATTTCACACCTGGGGACCTAAAAAGCATTTTTCTTCCACCCCCTCCCATACCCTCTTCACGTGACGCGATCTCCTGGATTGGCCCCTGCCTATTCCTTTATCTTATTGGTGATATGACATGACTGTTCGCCATGGAGAACTTTTTTGCCTTGAATGTGTGTGTGTTTCTCAGTGCACTGCTTTACAATTCTCCCTCTTCCAAGGGAAGCCAAATACGTAATTGCTTTAAAAACTTGATTAGACAGAGTTGAAAAACAATCAGTTCTAATAATTTCTGACACTTGTCTATTCACATACCTAATTATAGAATATTTCTTCAGTTTTTCTCAAAGAACTTAGATGATTACTCTCTAATTTGAAGAAACGTTTTACAACCCCCCCCCCCCCCATACACACAAACGCAAGCTCCCACATACGTACACAGGTACATCAGCTACTTCAATCGTCCGTAACCAGAAAACGTCTCTGTAATGGCATAAATGTCTCGTCCATTTTGAATAATTCTGAACAGATCGAAATTTCAGTCTTTTCATAGTCAAGACGTGAATCCATTCAATAAACGGTATGCTCCTTCTTTTCCTTTATTGTTATATACAAGAGACCAGCCACTGTGGCCTCGTATAGATATGAAAGTTGAAATCCAAAGTTCGATCTGATTTTTAATAAATGGTATGATTTGATGCTAGAATTCACGTCGAATAACAGCAATTAACAAGGTCCTTTATTAAACTAAAGCAATCCCAACACGCACCTCACCTAATTTAGAAATCTAGGCCACTCTGTTCACTCATTTGAAAACATGAGACAACGGATATTGAAATTGAGAGCTTCTCGAGTTTTAATGGAAAAAAGTTGATAAACAGACGGTCATGCTACTTTGTGTGTTACTGGTATGCGGTTTCCAAGCAATAGCACAACCCAGTATACTTAAATAGCTATAAAGCAGAAATGGTGTTACTTATTTGTTTACACGCACAGGTACGTGTCTCCATGCAAATTAAAAGGGGAAGAAGCTACTCAATGAACATTGTCTAAAAGCAGGACGCCACAGTGATCCGTGCGTAATGAATAGTTTATAGAACGTTTGCACACGCATGTAAAATTAATACAGAATACAGAGAATATATAATTTGGCGACCTCTTTTCACGAAGTTGCTAACTCAACACACTGTAATAGATGGAGTGCATATAGGCCTATAGTTGTTTATACCGTGATATCCTTTATGGTCATGATAGTGCGTCACCACAACCTCCTGACAACTAAAGAATGTTTTTCTTATTAACTTACATCTCTGTTGATTGATCAGTATCGAAGCCAGGCTTGTGTCATTGGGGTTGGGACACGACATGAGGGAAAAGTCTAAGGGGAGGGAGAAAAAACCTCTATTTTAGGTGTTTTTGCATTGCAAGGTTGGGTCGTCGGGGTTTCAACGCCACTGTGATTGATTATTGATTTTGATAGGTCTCAAGAAGTAAATAATACTTGATGATTTTCTTTCATGCAGTGTTGAGCTGTTTGTTTTGTTTTAAGTTTCTTTTCATTTATTTTTATTGATTTTTTTTTAAACATACACAAAACGGCCGCCAAAATTGCCAAGCTGAAAAGATGTGGCGGTGCTATAAGAGCTAAACACTTGAAAACTAATGCGTGTGGAATATATATTTATTATTGCATAGGTCACCAATAGAGTCTGAATCTGAATTTGTGGAACCAAATTCCATGATTGCCATAATTGAAGAGAGTCTCACTAGCTGTGTGCTGTATTGTACATTAGATTTCAATTTTGCCGGGGCTTCCAAACTGCCTGCAAACTTGCAAAAGTCAACAGATATTTTATCATTATTTGTTGTGTAGACTAAATCGTTGGTTTAAGTTGTTTTCCTAAGTTTTTGTGATTTGAAGAAACTCTGCTCATAAACAAATTACTCCATGCGTAACCATAGAATCTCTCCGTCTTTTAGAGATTCATTTTTAATTTACTAGGTAGCCTACTGACGTCTTTTGAAAGTGTACGGAGTGCCAAATGGTTCAAATACCCAAAGAAAACATGAAAATATCCAAACTAAAACTGAAGTATCAAAACTAAAATCGATACTTTGATTTCAGTTTGGATTCTTCGTTGGATATTTTAAACCATTTGGCCCACAGTAAAAGTGAATAAAAATTAAGGAAACTTAGAAATTTGTCTGCTCAATGGAGATAATTGTAATTCAACTTTGTGCGATCATGCTGGGTTTTGCTGGTGATTTCAACCATTTTTCATGACCAGACCTTTATGAACTATAATTTTAAACTATATACTTTTTTATTATCCAACATCAAGATCATTTCCTGATAGTCTGAAAATCAATAAAGAGAGTCAAATATATTTGCTCTTGGCACTTTATCAGTTTGTTTTCTGGTTATTTGATTCGGGGTCTGGACAAAAACTAAGTGTTAACTGAACCGGCGTTGGTCTTTTTCAACTTTTTAATTCAGCGACCACCGTCCTTAGACTACTTCACAAATTTTGCAGTGAGAAGATCAGTTTTTGAGAGAGCGCCACTTATTAGGAACTATCCTGGAAATTATTGCAAATGCAGAGGTGTAAACTTCCAAGTCGGAATCCAGTTAAAAAGTCGTTAGATACGAGAACAAAACAGTTACTATTCTCATGAAAGGTAGATTCAGATATCCATCTGTACGAGTACCTTTTAACAGAAATCTCTCACACTTGTCAAGATCAAACTTTTCAAACTTTTGTTTTTCATTTCCGCGGGTTCTCGAACCATGATGCCGGGTGCTGCGCACGGTCAAGTTTTTCTCTTGATAACCCATTAAAACCTTATAAATAATTTGTTCAAGTGGTTTTTCATGTTAGAATTTTTACGGAGACATTTTCAGATTGACACTGCAACTCGGTATGTATATATATATATATATATATATATATATATATATATATATATATATATATATATATATATATATATATATATATATATATATATATATATATATATATATATATTTAGCTCATGGTTTCACTTGATATAACTTAGGTGCAGAAACAGTTATTACGTTGTAAAAGGGTCAAATCTAGATGGATAATGATGGGAACTGCGACTATATTTTACTGCGTTTCGGTGTACGTCAAATGTGGTATATACGAACAGGCGCATGGCCAGGATTGTGTTATGGGGGAGGGTGGTTGGTGTCATGGGGGCTTGGGGCATGGAATGAGGGAAAAGTCCAAGGATAGGGGGGAAAAAACCGCTATTTTAGGTTTTTTTGAATTGCAAGGTTGGGTCATGGGGATTCGGACCCCCCCCCCCCCCCCGTGGCTATGCTACTGTATACGAACATGGTCACAGGTCCAAATTAAAGGCAAAATCCTTTCACGACAGACAATTTCAATTCTCCTAAGCTAATTCTCTTAACCCTCTTGCTTAAGACCCTCTTAAGCTCAGGCACAACTGTTCAAAGCATCTAGACCCAAGCTCAATTTGTAGCTTCAGGGTGAGTATGCAAAGACTACCCACGTGTATTTAAAACACCCTCAGCACAATATACATGCTGTGCAATTATGTGCTACAGGACTTTGCATTTTTAATGTGCTCTCAATCAAATAGCTGTGCCAATTAAGAATTTATCTGGACTACTACGCCGAAAATTGTAGTTTCGGTTCAGCCTAGAATTGACTGCCTTTGATAAGATTGAAAACAGGGTCCGAATTCACACGAGTGTCAGAGTATATCTATGGAAATGCTGGCAATTTGAAAAATCACCTCCTCGACTATCGTGAAAACTATAAATACATGCTACAGAGATGGATATCTGCATGTTGTACAGGCTATTAATATCCCGGCACTGTAATTTTATTTTCAAGAAACAGCCTTTTTGAGCTGTCGGTGAACGGTGCGGTACACTATTTATTTTATCATAATGCCACGTGGTCTTTGATACTCGCACATTAAATTATCAATCCACTAGCTGGACCAGGGAGGCAACTCCCTGCCTAGACCCAACCACCCCGAACCGGGTTCTGTATTTTATATGAAAACTTCAAAATGTATAGCGTTGCCAACGAATAAAACAAGGAAACGTTATTTTACTCCTTACAACCAGACCAAATAATGAATATACACACATGCAAACTCAGCCCATCAAGCATGATCATTTATTGCATGGTTGAAAAAATGCGTATCATATCAATTCATTATTATACACAAATACTATATTAAACGAAATTTACACCGCTTCCGGATATTGCTTTGAATATATGACATTCAAGTTGCGTAGATAATACAATCGTAGGTTCAGACATAAGCGACGGTCAGGCCCGTAGCCATAGTAACCAATTGGACGCCAAATCATTGAAGAGTTTCGATGGTCGGGGTAAGGGTAACGGTGGACGAGAGGGATGTCTCCGCCCACTATTGAAAACTTGAGCCTATTTCTAAGGCGCCTACATGCAAAAGAGTACTCGTGGTTAAGGCCCGGAGAAGAGCATTAATTAAGTCAATGTTTCCTTTCAAATATTGGCCTATATTGTTAAACTCAAAATGAACTTCTCATACTCTGACATTGAAATTTTATAAAACCCCCAAGTTCGTCCTTTATTAGTAGCCTAAACGGAAATGGAAGCAGTCTGAAACTTTTGACATACGCGGTCCCTCAGATAAAATTCAAAAAAAGTAATTAAGTTTATATTTGGTTTATATTTTATATTAATTACGGGCCCCGTATCTTTACCCATAAAGGAGTATAGGTTTGCACTTGTCAATAGTGAAGTATCTACAAAGGTAAGACCATATGGTCCATACGACCCATACGGGATACATGGTTCCTACTAACAGGTCTGTTTGTGGGAAAATATATGTATAAACTCCGTTTCTCTCACTTGAATGTGGTATAATGATAAGGGTCCTTCATGAACCCCAAAGTTATATGGGTTCAGTATAGACGAATCCGATTAGCGCTTGTTTTTAGGGACTGTAGGCCGCCATTAGTGGGATCCATCAGCCTAAAATCGTCTTTATTTATTGTTTACATGAATTTCAAACCCTCATATTTAGTGAAATTGGAGAATTTAAGATAAAAATTTGTGCAAAACCATCCATGATAGAGGTAAGCAAGGAAATTGAAAGATTTAAATGTGATGGACCCCAGTTATGGCCGACTGAAATCAGACCATCACTTGCTGTCCGGATTCGTGCATAGGTTTCCTACCTGAGACCCCTCTTGTCGTATGAAGTAATACCACACTCTATACAATAACGCGTAACACTTAATTAAAACGTATTAATAGCTGATTTTTGTACAGTAAAGGTGCTTTGTTACCGTAACGCATTAACGCGTTACCAGTGAGTTAGATGGAATTTTACGACACACCAACACGGATGTGTTATATAGTGTCACCAAGTTGGACAAAGTTACTTTCTTGGGGTAAAAATATCTGAAAAAGGAAAAAATAAAAGTAAAAATGTAAAACGGGGGGACTCAAATTCTGCTAACTTTGCTACTGTCGCTCAACCCTTCTTATGTTATCAGTGTTTTTTTTTTATTTTATCTTGAATAAATTTATTGCGTACACTTAACACATAGACAACTGCAGGTGGGCAGACCAGCATGTGAACACTGTTCACTTAGCAGTTGATCTGTTTCAGGGATAAATCTCTACATGGATAAATCTCTACATAGCTAATACATCCTCTAACAGTGTACCTTAAATCAAATATTTCACTCAAAAATATATTAAAGAGCATGAAAAGTGAATGCTATCAGTCCAGCTTCCAGGACATTACTGAGATGAGACATAAAATGTTGAAGCTTTTTCACTTATAACAAATTGATCTATTGCTCAATACTGTAAGCTGTGACTTTCTAGTTGTAAAACTCACAAAAGATATTTTGTTTCCTTTGAAAGTTAAAAAATATTTTTATCACCTGAACATTCCTGTTAACTTCCATGGCATGTCGTACAGAGAGGACTAAATTAATAACATTACCGCATACCAGAGTAGGAGTGCTATCACACCTCTTGGTATAAGGTGCAGAAAAACAGAGAAAGACAAAGATAGTAATTTTAACTTACAGTTTAACAATGGCAACACAAATTATTGTCCTATGTACCATTAAAGTGAGTAAATAAACTTCAGTATTTTATATCTCAGCTCAGGAATGCCCTATGAAGATGAAATTGGTCTGTAAGCACCTATTTTTCATGATTTTACACATATAAAGATTATTTTTTTTTTTTTTTACTTGAAGTACCCTTTAAGATAATGCTGACTATGGAGGCAGGAATTAGAAACTTACAATAAGTCATAGTACAAATGACCAGTTTGTGCAAGACAGCAATAAGGAAAGATAAGTTACCCAAATATTTTTCCTCCCCCTCCCTCAATTCTCCCTCCTTCCTCAGTCCCTCTCTCCCTTCCCACCATTTCCACATGTTTTCCTCTTCCTTTCACCTCCCAAGTTCACCCCTCTGTGACCTTTGTACACATCTGAAGAAACTTTAATGCACCATTCATCTAAGGGTTGATACTGCTGATTTGTGTCCATTACTTCCATGGTCCATTCATGGAAGTACTTCTGGACCATTCATGGAAGTACTACCATGGTCTATTCAAGTTGACATTATTTTGAATTGTAACAAGTCGCCACTTTTAATCCAGCTTGAACAGATGATAAACAAACTTGGTGAAGAGCCAAACAGCATTACAGTGACCACACACAGTGGAAGTGTCCTCACACAGCAAAGAGAGACCTGTGTCAAAGCAGCTCCTTGGTAATAGATATCAAAATTACTGAAGGATAAGTAATTAGCTGACAAATAAATGACTGCTTTGCAGGCTATCTTGATTATGTAACAGTCTGAGACATTTGAGGGGAAAATACAGAAAAGTAATGATTTCTCCAAACTCTTTACACCAAACCACTCCAAAAACGGTAGACCTGTTTCCATGCTTATGTCAATCCTCCACTGAAAAAATCAGACAAATCTGGCCAGATTTGAAGGCAGTGAAACTTTTTAAAGTGAGAGACAGACATTTTGACCCCATATACAGTATAACATAAGCTCTACCCACTGTTAGTGGGTTGCGTTTAAAAAAAAAGCAGCAAGACGAGTGTCATGTCAAAAATTTCTATAAATTTACTTTCCTTGAGAAAGCCAAGGATAGGGAAGAATCGGTTAGGCAATGAACATGTTGAGGTGTTATTGATGTGAACACATGAATGTGTCTCACACTACCCGACTTTAAAAAACATGTGCACTTCAACATGTTAATTGCCTCATCGATCACGTGTTAGTGTGCAAATGAATTTACAAACCCTTTTCCTTCATTCTACAAAAATCTGCAGCTATTAGCACGCGGTTAACTTAACCAGTTGGGAACAGTCAGATTTGACACAATATATATGTTCACAGACCATTTTGAGATGAGGAAGAAAACGGCTGCTATTCTGCCAACGAAACCCGGGTCATTTTCAAAGAAGCGATTTGGCTTGTTAGGTGACCCTCCCCCCCCCCCCCTCCTTCCAAATATTCAACTGATTCTTCAGAGGCAAGGGTGGCCTACCTTACTCTGCAAGACAGGCATCATCTATATTCTATCACAGGCGTCACTTGTTTAATCAATAAATTAGTCACGTGATCACTCGATATCTTCCCATTGCCTTCCCCAGTCTTCTTAGAAAATGGGGTTTTCCGTGAATATTTCTTTGACTTGCGGTAGAGGTGTTTCATTATTGCTTGGCCATCTTGATGGTTTTTGGTCAGATTAACGTTCAGTCGTCGACGCAGTTTCTTCATTTTTAAATCGGACGGCTGTTCGGGCAACCGACTATCCGAGGGCTGTTCAAGGCTTTCCTCGTTTGTACCTGCGGCTAGTCCATTTACGGATTTCATATTGGAATTTCCTGTAGGGATGTGTATTTTACGGGGCTTCAATTCTGGCAAGCGTTCCGGTTTCAAATTTGCTTCTTGAAAAAGTATTTTGTCGAGGGCGCTATTCGTATTTGTTTTTAACTTGTCTCTATTTGTGTCTCCTCTCATGTCTTTATCAAACATGTGGTCTTTTAAAGTCGAAGAACGTCTGTTTTTATCAAGCTTCGTTGCTAGTTTGTTCAGTCGTAATTCCATGTTAGGAATGTCTACATCTTTGAATCTAGAACGAGGGTTAAGATCATTCTGGAACGACTTCACTTCAATTGGTAGCTGCAATAACTCCTTACGGGGTTGACGAACTATGAATATAAAAAGATATTCAAAATTTATCATGATAAATATAGTTCGGAAAGTTAATGACGGCGGTAAATGCTTCAAAACTTTTAATCGACTTTAACTTTAAACATCCCAGATGCGAGTGTTATGCAGTTTCCTTAATATCTGAGAAGGGCGAAAATTTGGAACTTGTTTTTTCACATCAAATATTGTATACTTTAGAACAGCTAAAAAATCCCTTTTGAACCCTTTGGAGTAAAACCTTTGAACTCATAAAGTTCAAATGAAAGCCTTTGGAAAAACGCCTTTTCATTGTAAGGTTCCTTTGTTTCTGGATGAAAATTGGACAAATCACAAAGAGTGTTAGAAAACTGCCATTTACAGAGACCAAACTAATCTTTTAAAAACCTTTAAAAACCATTTAGAAACCATATGAAACCTATTGAAACCCTTTGGTTAATTGAACTTGGACATACTGACATAGTGTCTCAGTGGCGTAGCTAGAGTTTGTGGCTCACGGGACAAGAAACGGAATTGGCGCCCCTACCCCCATTTTTTTCGGTAGTAATCTTATGAATATTTACACAATTGAAAAAGTTAAAATGGTTATTTCAATATAATGATTGCAGCCGGGGGTGCCGCCAGGATTTGCCCGACAGGTGGTGGTGGTGTTGGGGGCGTTCAGGCTCCTGACAGCCTGTGACAGGGGGCGATTATATCAAAGCCCCGACAAAAAGCCATGATTCCCGATGGAATGTGACTGGCAGGGTTTGAAGAGCGCGCAGCGCGCCGAAGTTTTTGCCTTTTGAACACTGCAATAAATAAAAATTTGGAGCTTAGTGTATTGAAGAAAATTTGAAATTTTTGGAAGAAATTTTGTTTTTCAAGTTTGTAAGGACAATTAAAAATATTGACGAATCTGCCGACCCTTAAGCAAAAACGAAAAAAGTTACATGGGTTACTGAAATTCGTTTGGGTTTAGACATTTGATTGCAGGCCTAAGGACTGAGGCTCTAAGACGAATGTTGGATTTTGCTTGCAAACGTTTTTTGGACACATTTTAAAAATTAAAAGCCTATAATTGGAGAAATTTTGGAATTTGATAAAAAATAATTTGGGTGAATGTGAAAAACTTGGGGGTTTTATCACGTGACCTGCCGTTAAAGAGCAGACTTGAGTAGAATTTACAGATGTGGGTGATTAAAGTTGGTTTTTTCTTATTTTATCCACCGAAATTGGAAAATTTGCCAAAATAAAACTGCCGTTTTTAACATAAATTTGTAATTCTGAAGCTAATGTTGGGGGAAAGTTGTATATTTTTGACGGATTTTGAAGTTTGTATTGAAGAATATGATAAGATCAAGTAGGTCGATGGGGTGACTTTTTTGAGGTTGCTGATAGATTAAAACCCTAGGACGATATTGGGAAAATTCCTGAAGTTTGGCTTCCTTTTAACATATATTCGAAAAGGTGGAACTTATATACAGAAGGAATTTTATGGCAAAAATTTGGGGAAAATGGTTTACAGCGAAATTTGTGACGTCCTTATTACACTGTTAAAAATTTCTGTAAATTTACAGACTTTTTTTAACTTAAACTTTTTGTATTTTACTTTTAACAGAGATTTTCTGTATCTTTACAGACACTTTGTATTGCTACAATAAAAAAAGGTTGTTTAACATGTATTTTCTGTTTATTTGAAAAACCATTTCTGTCTGCTTTTTTAACCAAATTTTACTGCTTTGTAAAACTTTTTCTGTAAATTTACAGAAATTTTAACAGTATTTTGTGTTTTTCTGATTTCACATAAATATACTGTCATTTAACAAACATTCATTTTGTTTTTAAGCTGAAAAAGAAACGAAAATAAGCCCAAACAAACAAATAAGAAATAGCCGGAAAATTTTCAATATATAACATGCATCGTTCTGCGAAGTTTCAGTTAAAAAAAACATTTTTGGCAAATTTATGGCCCTATTTGAAAATTAACTTACATTTATTATAAAAGCATACTTAGTTATTACGTTCTTAGTTATAAATATCATACAACTGGTGTTTTGTCACACATTTTTAAGTAAAAAGAAATTGTAAGGCCCTAATTTCAGAGCACTGACAATTGGTATACTGATGTCAACTAATCGCCACAGGCGCTCATGCACTTGATCGGAGCAAATTAAAAACGTTTCACAAATTTACTTGAAAGAGTCTGTAAATTTACCACTTTATGACGTAAATCTCATTTTGCATAAATGGGTGGAGCTTATTTTGTAGGCATTTTCCTAACAAAAGGATTGCTGTTGCTTTGAATAATATCTTCTTTGGCGTTTTTTAATCAGGAAGTGATAAACTTATTGTTTACCTTGTCTGGAAATGTTTGCAACCAATGTATTTGAATTCTTTGTCATCTTTATTTTAAAAACAATTATTATATTGTACAAAAAATGTGACTTTCCAATTACAAAGTTCCTAGAGCTAGCAGTCTATTTGACAACAATATGACAGCAAAGCATCCTCAATGTGTTTTGATTGAAAACAACTTCGTAACGACACATTACGTTGATAAGGAAATACCTGATCTACGTAATGGTGAAGTGTATGTTACGTAATAACATATGAAAGGTATAAAAGCGATATTATAATAAATATTAAAACGTCGGGAATGAAAACAGTAGGCTGTAAATTCACATAAAATTAAGGTAAACAAAACAGAACAATTCTGTTATTCGATTTTACAGTAGACTTTTGTAAACTAATTTACATGCAAAAACTGTAAAGAAACAAGAGCCCAAGGGCACTATGGTTCCTTGCATTAAAGATGATATTGTATTAAGGTAGTCCCAAGGTAAGGCACAATTTGCCCCTTTAACCCCAATGACTTTTGGCCATCACCCAAAAACATAGGGGCACATTAAATTTCAAAATCATACAAGCACTTGCCGTTTGAGAGAAATGGAACACTAAACTTTTCAAATTATCACACTGCACACTGCCCACTTCCATGCGACAAATACATTCATCACCTTTCACTAAAATGTCATTTACTTGAGTTTGGGGTAGTATAGGAGGTTAGTTAATTGCATTTTTGGTCAATCTCAACAATTCAAATCCAGACCTTAAAAAGAAGTCACAAAGGTCAAATACAGTCAAAGTAGATCAAAACTGATTTTAAATAAACACAGTCTCTTCTGCACCAAAGAAATTTAACAGTCATCTGGTCATTCCTGACCACCAAAATTTATGATGGATGACTAGAAATTATGTCATGGTTGTCCTTTAGACTACCCAATGTGTTTGCCTGAAAAGCAAAAATAAGGAAACGCCCACAATTCTGCTACTAAAGGCAGCCCGATAGTGATTTATTACCACCAATTTCTTCTTCACAATTTGGCTAGAAGACCAAGAAACAAACATAGCTCTGTAGAATCTAATAAATGACTTTCAACTTGACCTTTTAACCTAAAGAGGGTGTTAGAAACAGCATTGTAGTCCCTAGGGTAAAAGCAGAGGTAAAGAAGAGAAACTGCTTTCATATTTTACTATTGAAATTGGAATCTTAGCTTGCACTGTGAATAACTTTATTCAATACTGTATGTGAGGAAAAGGTTGTTTTTAATAATAATTGCATTACTGTCCTGATTGTTAACTAAACTGCTTTTAGACTGAGAGGGGGTTATAATTCTTCTCTTCTTTTATAAATTGCATTTGTCTAAAGGCTTTAAACTTCAGCTGGACTTTTAAACCAATTGAACAAAGACCCAAAGAGTCTTCACGTGCACTTTACTTAGACGAACACAACTTTCCATTATTTCCACTATGTTACTTGGTTATTGAGTAATTGCACCGCATACCTGGCATTGCAATAGGCCTACATATGACCTACATGTACACACTAGCCTGTCATTTAAATGTCAGTAACTCAAGTAACGAACATTGTAGGAGGGTAGTGTAATAGCCTTTTTGGTTCGTCTGATCAAGACAAATCTTGACGTCACAAAAAAGTCACAAAAAAGTCACAAAGGTCAAAAGGTCAAATGAGGTCAAGTGAGGTCAAGGGGGTCATCACGTGCATTTCACTTAGACGAACACAAATCTCCATTACACCACCCCTCTAAAATGTTTCAGTGGCAAGATATCAATAAAACATTACTTTTTGACCTTTTGACCCTTTCCAATTATTTTGGTTAATGTACCAACATTTTCACCTCCTACCAATCTAACTTATCCTAAAATGATGCCACTGCTTGAACAACGGATACTGAGTTACAGCTACTAACAGAAATTCAGTTTTTGGCCTCTGGTGATCACCAGTGACCTTTGACCTCCACCAAAAACGATAGGGCACATCTACTCCACAACATCTACATACGTACCAAGTCTGAAAAAAATTGATCACTCGGTTATTGAGTTATCGCACCACATACCTCGCATTCCAATCCGTCACATACACACACACACACACACATACACACACATACACACACACACACACATACATACGCCAAGGTGACTGCATAGGTTCCTTTGTTACACAAGGAACCAAAAACAAACCCTTAATGTTTTTTCATGATTACAGTCTGGCTGTAAAAAAAACATTATTTGGTTGGAAAAAAATTTGCCATAAAAATTATGTAAATTTACAGAGAAATTTTTTAACAGTGTATAATACTCCAATTACATTCTTGGTAGTTCTTTATTTTCTGAATATTATTGCATCTTGTGCCAAAATGCGATTGCATTCTAACTGTTATGAGATAACTTACACGTAGGGTACTTTCAATAATGTTACAAGCCCCGCCTCTATTGCAAAAGTAGGTGTAGTACGCTAGCTCGCGCAGCAGCTGCTTAAGCAGGTGACGTGTGACTGTTGCATTTGAAAACTGATGATTTTGCCCTGCAGTGGGCGTGGCTTACGAATTGTGACATAACGTGAATGCTCTCTATACAAGTGAACAACATAATAAGAAAGAAAAACAGGAAGTGTATCTATTATTTTTTTTTTTTTCATTTCAAAGGGAAGCAAAGGAGTTAATGTCATTTGTACAAGACGAAAATCACACATTATTTCCTAATGGATTAATTCGATTTATACCGAAGACTTTAGAAATGGAACCTTCTTTCATTGTGCTTGGTGTTCAGCATAAACAATGGAACAGGGAAATCAAGCCAGTGAGCCACAACTGAGTGGAAAAGCGGCCGTGGTCGGCTCGACTTGAACCAGTTGGTTGGAAACTGGGTCGTAACACTCCATCTATCTAGCTAACGAACCAAAACTGATATCACGTGACTTAGTATGAGCCATTCATTAACAAGGATACCAGGGACTTTTGCTTACTAGCTTAATGGGGGTATTTGTATTTTCATTTTAAAACAAAGATTCACAGCCATAGTTCACAGCATTACACTTTAGTAACTGAAGTAGTATGGAACGCCAAAACCGTCATTGGTGTATACTCTGGGGATTTTGACGTTCCATAATGTTGAGCAGTACCTGATATATCACAAATTGGGTAACTGAAGCCCTTTTATACAAAGTACCGCACAGTAAGCACATAAGCAAGTATATGTCAATTACGATATAATGTATAACTTACGATTATATTTTTCTTCGATGACGACACCTTTCTTCCGGAGATTTACTTGAATGTCGAAGCGAAAGCGGAAGACACGTTCATAGAGGTCATTGCGGGCAACATAGTACAACAGCGTCTGCAGAAAGTGCAAACTATTTTCGGCGAGGAGGCGTTTGTTTTCCAAGAAAGCTATAAACGACCGACCATCCGTAACTCGGTCAAGGAGATGAGATGGATAAATGTGTTCTGAAATGAAGGAGAAAGATGCCGTGCTTACACCATGGAGACATACCAGGCCGACAGCTCCAGCCAAGGGAGTCCAGACACAGGAAGGGTACAAGATATTACGTCCTCATAATAAATAAAAATAAGTTTTAAGTCATCGACAAAACATTGGTTGCTTGTCAATTACAGTGCGAGTTTTCTATCTCATAATTCGTGGAAAGGTCAGTTACCCGTTCCTACCGCGCTTCGCCTGTGTTCTTGCCGAAGTATTGAAATGAAGGGCAAATTTAACTTTGGCAAAGTTTTAAATGCGTCAAAATTTTGCAGCTTTACAAACTTTACAAAGTATTTGTAGAAGTTTTGATCAGGGAGCTGCCATTGAGCTCCCTGTTCTGATACTTGAGATTCATTTGGACTGTGCTGTAGGCTAGGAAATAATTACAATAAACCCGCAATTACTCGAAAACATTTTATGACACATATGACCTATTACTTCATAACAAGAAACACTGGGAAAAATTGGGGTGCCAACTCGACCCCTTCGGTATGACGTCACTGTTACTCATCAACATGAACCGAACATTAAAGGGGAAAGGCATTCACCCCGCTTGAAGTAGTAATTTAGTTCACTGTCCTGTTTCATGATTGGCCCTCTTCAAAGTCATGAGACAGTATTCTTACTCCTCAATTGTAAAATTTACCAGGAGTTACTGCTTGATTTACCTTGAATATGCAACATTGAAGTCCTAGAATATTACAAAAGATATGAGAGGAGGGTGCAGTCACAAAATTATTTTACCTTCTCATGTATTAACACAGACGGAAAGGCTGAACCGCTGGATTGTTACTCATTTTTATAGGGTTGAGAGTGGCATACCTTCATTTATGATTGTCATTTACTAATTAATTAGCAATATAAAGCAAGGATTCATCTTGGAATTAGAAACATGACAACTTGCCCTATTCTTGCCGAAGGTTGATAAATGGGTTGGGATAATTTTTACATACAAAATAACACTAACATCTGTTCACAAATAATATACACCAGTGTTATGTTTTGCCAAGTTTAATTTCAAGGACTCCATAAAGGTATCAAGGCTATAAAGGTTTATGTCTATTATGTCACCGAGATCCACGTGTGATTGTTACTTCAATCAAATATTACGGTTACTTTAAACCTACCGGGATTGTCACAGTAGGCCTTACTAGTTGATTCCAAGCTTCTCAGGGCCGTTGAGAAATTGTTGAGGATGACTGTGACAACCTGCCCCTGCGACATCTAGCCTCACTCCTCCCGGCCTACTTAAGAGAAGTGCTCTAAAATCGTGAATGTGAGTCAACCATATCTACAATTAATTAATGAATGACTGTTGTGCTTACCATTTGAGCTTAGACATCACCATACACTTAAGTTATGGTTGGAACTTCCGACGTGGGTTGTTACTGTATGAGATTATTTTTTACTGAAATAAATACTATAGTGTCTTGAAAAGTCAAAAAAGAATTAAAAACAACAAGCCCTTAATCACGCCTGTTAAAATCATAGAGACCACCTTGATAAGTTTTTCTCGAAATTTCTCAAAGAATCCTGAAGCACTCACCTTTGGCCAAAAATTTCATATCGTCGATATTTTCCCGGCTGAGGCTGTTGCCAATATGGTTCATTAGCTGCCGGTACTGGACAGTTCGTCGGTGTCTTCGACTCCCTTTGTGGACGTTGTCGTCATTAGAGGGAGTTTCCATGGCAGCGTCCCTCGTTCCAGGGGTGTCACCCGCATGGTACGCAAGAGGCTGGAGGGGAGGCAGAAAGTGGACCGTTTTACCCGGTCGATAGTACATGTACCGCCCCTGGTGATAAATTCGCATTTGCGGCATATTGTCGTACTTTCAGCAGATAGAGAGTTGCCACTTTCTGTATGCTTAAAGAGACCAAGAAAATTAGATTAAGCCTACATTAGCGCAGCAACGAGCGACAGGTTTGTTTATATCCCAACCTCGATCATACCAACGATTGAATTCTACGATTGTTTCCAAACCAGATGACCAAGGAAAAACGAAATTCAGGGTTGACGTAAGGTTGTAGCAATACCAATATTGTGTATGAAAGTAAACTGAAGGCGGAGCAGCTGGACAATTAGTGGATCCGCCTAGGCCAAGTACACCAATTTCCACTGACTTAAAAAAACAAAAATCCTTCGTCACTGAACGTCAGCACCATATAGCAAAAACGATGTCCTCCTGGTAGGATTCGGATGACCAGGGGGTCATCCGCCTGACCGAGATTGTAGACCCCACGTAGTTACATTATATAGGCCAGTATATGGTCTCCAATCTTCTCACACAGTATACAACACACACATTACGACGGAGGTCCTTAAATTTTTCATGGCCAAAGACAACTTGCTTCCAACGTGGGTAACACAAAACGGTAAAACTGCTCCGAAAAAAATGACACTTATTCCTCTGTTTGTGGTACTTTGTTAAACCATGCAGATATCGGCAGTTGAGGTCACTGGCATTGATAGCGAAACACTGATTTTGCCTAATCGCTATAAACTGTTTTCCAAGATGTCTCAGTAAGTAGGACTGCAAGTCTGAGAATCGATACTTACATATATACATACACACTTCCTATGCACACATACAGTAGCTATATCGAATTTCCCTTAAAAGTTGACAGTATCATGCTAGCCCTCCGTCGCTATGTTCCGTCAATAGCTGGTCGATTTTAAATAATAGCTTACAGGGCTAACATATAGGCAAACTGGGGTACCCTAGACAAACTAAAAGTCCAGCAATAGGTTTGTCGATCGATAAAGGGATACTGAAGGAGGGGCTCCTCAAGAAGAAGAACAAATCCGACTTTACGACGCCCATAATTCACTACTTCACACGGATGCTACGTAGCAAAACAGATAAAAGCCCCGAGTTACAAAGTAACAGGATACAAATTCATAAGAAGTAAGCTACCGAGAAGAAGGCTATATACACATCTGTCGGATTTGCAGACGAGATACCCTAACCCTTATCACATGAAAAGTGTGTGGTGTTTACTTATTTCCCAACAAAGCCCACAAAGCACTGTTCAGGGGGTCATGGGGTCACCAAGCTAGTGATGGCAATCTCTGCAACTTCTGGGCTTTATATCAAGACGGTAGTACACTGTAAAAATGACTCAAAATCGCCGTATATTTACAGAACAAAGGATAAAGAGAAACAGGAAAATGAGAAAAGGTCTTGTCATATTTTTCCAGAACTTTTCTGTAATCCTTGTTGTTCGATCTGCAAACCTACCATAATTTTTTACAGCGTATACTATTATTTAAACTGTTTTATAGCCAAAAACACTTTGTGCTCGACCCGGTGCATATGGCTATATATATCAGTAGGCCTACAATATTTTCTATGTTGCCATGATTTGGGAGTTCACAATAACCTACAAGGTCATGATTAAGAAAACAAGGACTCATAAAGAAAGCAGGAAGCGAAGGTAAGGTTGGAGTGCAAAGGAGGCGATTAAAAATAGAAGAAGGTAGAAAATAGCTGCTAAGTTACTGTAAATAATTCGATAGTAGAAAGATTGGGAAGAAAAATAGCATTAGAGGTGACTGTAGTATTATTTTATCATGACCATTTGTGCGCTTATTACAAATAATTAAATATACCTTTGGATGAAGGGGTGGTGGTGTGCAAGGATGGAAAAGGAAAGCTAACTTCGACCGTCCTTAAAAAGATCTTACGATTGGATATTGATATTTTGGAGTAAGTAAATCAGTAATCTGTAAAAGTATTGAAAATTCAACTGTTTTGACTTTAAGTCGCTCAATTCGATTTATCGACCTTACGAGAATATTGGGCCTGAAATCAGGTAAAATATATTTAAATTTGCACCAAAAGGGTACAGCTGTATAAAAATTCCAAGTGAAAGTTCCGAAATACAGACGAGCAGCTCGAGCAAACGCCCCAGGATTTCCGCTTGCATGTATCAGTTAGCCAGCCAGCCAGCCAGCCAGCCAGCCATCCAGCCAGTCAGTAAGTCAGTCAGTCAGTTAGATGAGTTTTAACGACACACCATTGCAACGCGATTGTGTTACATAGTTTTTAGTCAACTCGAAAAAAGTTCACAGTTTAAATTTAAGGTCAAGAATGGTTCAAGTTCAAATATGGTTTCCCTTTATAGTCGCCTCTTACGACAGGCGGGAAATACCGTGGGCAATTCCTACAGCTCCCAGCCCACAGGAGGAGTTTGTCGTATAAAAAACACCAACACGGGTGCGGGTAGGAAAGAGGAAACCGTGATTTTGCTACCTATAGCTTAGCTGGAAATTTTCTATATTGCATTGATTAACATAGTCTAAACGATAAAATGTGATATTGACACTAGGGCATCCCCAAGAGTTCCGCGACAGAGCGCCAAGCTCTTCAACGAGCATCAGCAGTCTGAAAACCCGACAACTTTATGTCCGACGAGTCGAAATGTTGTCGAGACCAGTTTTTCGTACGTGTTCTTTTTAGCTAGCAAAATTAAAATATTGCAGGAATTTATTGCGGAATTTATCAGAGGCGACTGTGGATGTTTTTTTACTTAATTGTTCTCCAAGGAATTTACGAGACCATGTGGGATCCTTTCCAAACGGGTCGCGAACATTGTTACGACGACGGTCAGTTTCCTACACGTTTTGGTCCTTCTTCGTCTCAATAGCACAAATACTGCAATACCGATGCAAAATTTTCGGCACTCTTTTAGTATTTGAAGGTATCAGACGACTAACTTAATTCAAATGTTCTCATGCCGGACACTATTGACAACAAAAGAAGTACCTTCAAGTTAAAATATTGTGGTTGCGATTTCAGACTTTTAAAACTTATAAAACATGCATGATCATTTTTAAATGGATTTCGCAAACAATGAGTTGAATACCCCAAGACTGTGCAAAATTCAGGGCAGTTTGACGGTGACCACCTCCACTGTCATTCGTCGATTGGATTAGTACTACACTGTGTGAAATGTCTCCTTTGAGCAGCAGCCAAGGCGCCAGCACGTACCTATCATTTACAGTCACTCCAGTCTAGCTCAAGACTCCTATGGTCACATGAAAATTTGAAAGTGCTATTAAAGGCCCATTTCTCTCACCCCAAACAGTACCAATTCTCCTAACCTTCTCAGTGAAGCCCCTCCCACAATTGTCTGAAATTCATCCTCATCCAGATACAATCTCAATTTATTGCTTAAGGGTGAGTACAGAAAAACTCAATTCATATAATCAACACACTCTCAGTACCGTTCATGCTGTGTAATATAAGCTTTGGTACTCTGCATTGTTTGAATTAGTTGTCAATCAATGGTCTGAGCCAATTGAGAATTTCGGTACCCCCGTACCAAAATTGTACTTTGGGGTGAGAGGTTTGGCCCTTTAAGCTCCAGAATTGTGAGTTTTACCAACGCGGGGCTTCGTGTCTAATTTCACGCTTCATGTTAGTGGCGTACGCAGGCCCTCTCACCGTAGGGGGCGGAGTAAGTTAGGTGATATAATATCCGACCTTTGGAGGGGTCTAAGCTGGTGGAGTACTATCCCTTCCCCCCTTTTAAAGTTGTAGGCCTTTTCAAGAAGTCTAGATGCAAAATGGAACAAGATTCACTTTAAATTGACAGGACCAGCAGTCCTGAAATTTGAACTGTTGTGGTTAATGGGGATAATACTGACTTCTTTTTTTTAAAATGTGACGTGTCTGCACATGAAATCTGTTGTCAAGTATGCTTGCTTTTGAAACAAACTTTTTCTTAAATTTGTGTACTTTTTAGGAATCAAAAGAGCATCAGTGATCGCCAGTCAGCATCCTCATGCGGAAGTAATTTCAGTTTGGGGGCAGACAGAAGACTGGAAGACTGAAAATATACTTTAAAATTTGCAAAACGCAACCCCTCAGACAGTCAGTTTGCAGGAAATGGCTGATTAGTACCCAAACAGTCGTTAGTTTTAGCTTTCGTTTGCAGTAATAAAATAATCTGTAACTTGCTCAGTCACTTTGCTGATCATTAAGAAAATTACCAGATCAAATGTACCATTACCAGTAAATTACATCTTTCCGGGTAGACCTACAGGGAATGAAATATATGATAAATTTCCTAAACTGATCAAATCGTCTATGTGACTGCCCGAAATCCCGACTATAAAAAATTGCACTTCTAATAATTTTTGCATGATAAATGACAAACTATTGGGCACGGCACCCGGCCTGCTCAAGTCTGTCGAGTCCATGTAATTAATTTGGCTAATAAAAACGTCCCAGAACTTTCTTCAAATTTCGGCCGAATATTTTACCATTTGGGGCTAATAGAATTTAGAATTATAGATTACAGTGCGAAGTAGGGCTGAGAAAAAACTTTTTCCACAAGCTGCAAATTGACACCAATTTTTGGTTCCATGGGAAGTTTTAGTTTGAATACTGAGACTTCTTTGCTGTGAATCAGTCGGGCAATATATCGTATTTTGATAGTCGTCCATTTCGGGCATTGTGTTACGAAAGATTTGAAAACACGCTGAGAACTGATGAGTAATTTTGAGGCTCAAGTGGTTACCCGATTTTTTCCAAAGAGTCAATTCCGAATTCTTTCCAAATTTCTGCCCGACATTTACATTTTCAATTTAGGAGCCGAATTTGAAGATGAGCTGATTGCAAAGTTTCGTCTTATACTCTTTGTACTTTTTTAATATCATGTGTGCCATTTTTATTTTCTTTGACGGCTGGACAACATCTGGTCAATCTCCCCCTCCCTTCCCCTTCCCCCCGCCCGCCCCACGTACATACGTCACTACTACTCGCGCACTGGCCACTTTCCTTTGCAATCGAACTTGCACCTCGACCTTCCTCACCTCAGTTTTGAAATCCCTGGTGCTCCCACCTGCATCGGTCTCTCTCCAAAGGAATACTTGCTTGCCCTCCCGTGAGCAGCAACACCGTGACCTCCAGCACATGTTCTTCAATTCTTCGTTGGTTAGGGGAATTTCCCTCGCTCTCAGTCGTTAAGCCCAAGCTTGTTGTAGCAACGTACATGCCTTTAGAATATGTTGCATACATTTAGCGACTCTGACGAATGTGTACCAATATATGGGTGTACGTGAAATCGCATGGCATGAAACTGACCAAACACACATTACATCGAATTACAAGACTCACATGCACGTACAGTATGCACTGCGACAAGCGCCTAAGCTGACCGGACTCCACATTAACGTAACGTAGTAATACTAACACAGAAAAGGTCAAAGAGTATGTACACTTAGTATACAATTACAGCACAATTGGGCATTCCGCGGATAGGCCTACGCCGTTTAAGGAAATTCAGCGCAACAGTTGGTAGACAGGCAAACGCTTTGATTTTTCTTTCATTTCATTCTTGGAGTGGCATCAGACGAGGTGAATATGAGTCTTTCAAAATCATAACTCTTGAGATAATGAGACATTTGATACGTGCCTACACTAACGTCTCACTCTCATCCCAACAGTAGCCTAACGTAACGTTAGGCTTGGGTTACACATTGTGAGGCAGCTAGCCTAAAGTCAAACGTTAGGTCTAAATAGGCCTAGCCTACAGTATGGACAATCAGCAGTTGCGTACTACTAGTATAACTGTTTTAAAAGCTTAGCAGACCTCTGCCTAGCTTAGGCACCAATCCACACTAACCAAAATGAGGGCTGACCTAACGTTAACTTACAGTACGTGTGGAAGGGGTGTGAGGGAGTTGCACTGCTAGGCCTATTAATTAACATAACATAATAAGGTTAGCCTAAAAGGCAAAGGAGGGCTTTAATTTGTAAAGGCCCCATAAGATGGCCCGTAATCCAAAAACCCCCAAAAAACAAAACAAAACCACCAAAACCTAACGAACACAGAAAGATTAGATTCTACCACAGTCATGGTAAAACTTGTCAATATTTACCTTGAAACAGTGCACTGATGTGGAGTTAACAACCCACCCAGGCAAGCTATTCGTATTCCACTCTCCAGTGTTCAACCCTATCAGAGGAACTAAACTTCCTAATGTCAAGTCTAGCAAAAGACTTTTCAAGGTTTTAACAATGGCCTCTAACCCGAGGATTACTTTGGACCAAAAAGTGTAGGAATCCTTTCAAAACTGAAACAAAACTGTACACTCCCTAGAAGCATTCTCAGGTCCCATTATCAAACACTTGTACCCCATATCTCACTTACTGTTGCATTATTTGGTCTTGATCAAGCAAGTATTTATTAAATAAGTTACATGTAGGTGTTCTACAGAGAAGAGCAATCAGACATATCACCTGTTCCAATTCAAGAGATCATACAAAAAATTTATTCAAATCCATGAATTTACTTAAACTTACTGACCTATTCAAACTACATGTAGCCAGTTTTGTCTACCGTTCTCTATATGAAATGCTTCCAAGCTCACTAAACTCTCTCTTTACACACAACTCATCCATACATTCACATAACACAAGACAAGCTGATCATCTACATGCAAGAAAGCATCACAACAATTTGTACAAGAACAGTCTGCATTACCAAGCCACCACTCTTTGGAATCACCTACCGTCTACTGTTAAGACAAAGCCTTTGTTAGCTTCTTTTAGGAAAAATCTTCAAAGGATCTATATAAGCTTGTATTAAGCCCTTGAACTTGTTTACTACAATGTATTCCTGCCTATTTAGGTTCTTTGTTAAGCCCGAGGGGTGGATGGTGGTTGGGTTCTAGGACGGATGAAGTGGGATGGTGGGTTGCATGTCTATTATGACTTTTCTTTTGTTTTTCCTAGTCTTATCTTCTATCTTCGTGTTTTCTTTATTATTTTGTTTTCTTTATTTTTTATTTTTTTTTAGGGAATGTCACTTCTCGACAAGCCCAAAAGGGTTTCTAAGTGCACTTCCTTTCACGCTCTTTGTTACTTATTTACTTAGTGATACAGGTACTTGTTTTCAATCTTGTGTTGTGATAAACCAAAAATAAATAAATGAAATGAAATGAAATAACTAGGCCTACAAGCTAACTAAGGATTCCCTTCAGATAGAAATTTGTATGCCTGGAGCATGAGCCTACTGCCATACTGGAAAGTACAGTAGGGCCTTTCACAGAAAGATCTTTGGCGTACGGAAATGTATGCCAACAAATTTGGCATACAGCGTACCTGGCTGCCTACAGGGAAAATTACAACAGTTGGCATACTGTACAATTGCAACAATTGGTGTGGCGTATACTTCCAAACATCTCCACCTTGGCGTGATTCTTTGGCTATGGCAAATTACTTTCCAGTGTGGGCCTACACTGTGTTTTCTTTTTTGTTGATGTGGCAAAAAAGATAGAGCTTCCTAGGCCATAAAAGTAGGGTTGTTGCACTAAAAATATGACAATGTGAAAAATATCAAACTTTAAGCATTTGAGTGATTCACATGGTTACCCTTTTCTAAGCAGCCATACCAAATTTTACAAAAATCCAACCAGTACTTTTCAAAACAGATTTTATGACTCCATAATCCTACTGTAATGTTAGGCCTACCGATTTCTCTAAATTGCTGTGTACTTCACTGTTACATTTTGCATGGAAAAGTCGGTCAAAAACAACATTGATCATAACTGCTCACTGAGACACTGACTATTCAGCACTGTGTTACATACCCCAGATGTGCTGGTGAGGATGGGGTCTGTTAAGCTTCCCTCGGTAGTTTTTGCCCGTTAAACTTTCCACCTCTGAAAATCTTGAGGCTTGCTAAAAGTAACTTTTTAATTTTAAATTTCAAATCCAAGTTCAAGCCAGCAATAAAATTTGTGGATAGGCTTAAAGTTTTTCAGCATCCGCATGCAAAAGAATGAGTTGTATGATGTTTTATAAACATCAAGTACGTGTATAGCCACGGCCTTTTATTTTTTACATATATACTGTAAGTAGTTGGTGTGTCTATAGGCAGGCTTATGCAGAATGTGTGCACAATTGTTCATAGCACTGAATGTTGTGTGTACCTGTACATAAACTATGTATATACATACAGTAAACAGTATACTAAAATCTGTTGTGAGAATGCGCCAACTATGCACAAAGTAATCAAAGGCGCTGTAAAAAATTAAAGCAAAGATATTTCAAACATACTGTAGATACCAAACCTAAAATGGCGCAGTGACACCTCACGCAGGCCAAATCAGAGGGGCGGAAGTGCTGATCACTCTTCAGTAACAGTAAATTGATCAATATCATTCTGTAGTATTTAAAATATGTGTGATTTTAAAACATAGCAACTCTTGCAAACACAGATTTTCAATAAATTTCACTTACATGAAACAATTTTAGGTTTCTTCAAGGCTTTTTACTTAAAAAAATTTGGACATTAATGCTCAACGACTGGTTTGAAGTTCATTGGTTACTGATTGGTCAGTTTTTATGGTATTTTCAACAGCACACATCTATGCACGCGTTTAATTCTTACGCGCTTACAACAGAAAATTAACTACTGCCTCCTTTTTCCAAGCATGTGGAAGTACGTGTCAATTATTGCGGAGTTTGTACAGAGAAGTGCATTGTGCTGTAGCACTTCCGACACACATTCTAAGTGCACCATACAGTACACACTTACTTACACATAAACATTAGCTACCTAGTGCAGCCTTATGACGTCAGGACCACTGACCAACCACATCATGTCAGCTGCATCCAGTTTCATTGAGAGTCCAACATGTGCCGGACAGCATGCTCTCCCCAGAACCACTCTAGCTCTCGCTCACTCAACATCTACACACGTTGTAAGTTTGTTAATAAGATACTCTAGATTGGTAAACCACAATACAGAGAGATAGCATAGTCAAGGTGACTTATTACAAGAGCAGGGATTAAATTATGGCTAGACTGAAAATCAAGAAACTTATGCAACTTGCAAATCCTATAAAGCTGACCAAAAGCAATTTGACATTTCTTATTAATTTGCAAGTTGAGTTGCAAAGTTTCATCCAAAAAAGCAGTCTAGATATTCCACATTAAGGAGAACATCAACGGTAGCATTACCAAGGAAAAGATGATTAAAGTTAAAGGCATATTCTGGAGACAAAATTCTTTAACTTCAAAATACGCAGAAAAATTTTCTCTTTCGGAAGGTGAAAACTGCATTTCAATAGCATTTGGAAGATACAGAATTTTTAAGTATAGCAAATTTTTCTTGGGATTTGATGCATCATGGGAAATCTGTGATGTCATCGTTGGACATCAATTTGACATTGCATTCAATTTACTTATAATTATGATACTGCTGCTGGCAATATTAAGCAACATTGTTGGTTGCGCTCTATGAATGGTGAAGGGTACAGTGTTGCTAGATCTACAGGAAAAGGTATTGGAACATTCCAACAGTATCAAATTTCAAGGACAAACAGGATGTTCAATTATAAAGCAAAACAAAAGGACTTTGAAGCAATGTGCCCACATTACATAACTTTCTGTGGCATTGTTCAAAAACAGAGATATTTTTTAACAGAAATAACCAATCTTTGGAGTGAGATATCTTGAGTTAGGAAAATGGTATTGTGATAGGGTTTGAAGGACATGGTGTGGAATATTTTCATTTTCTTACAAGATAGAGGCCAAATGTCACCAGAACATGCCTTTAAGTTTTTGAAGTTGTTGACAAGAGCCTAAAGCAATAACTTCCGTTTTAGGTTCATTCATTTTGAGTCTAGATATTTTGAGCTATCCACAACATAATTTCAGTTAAACAAGTTTGCATCAGTTTGAGAATCAACATTGAGACAACTGAAAGACAAATGGAGAGCATGATCATCAGCCTTACCCCTTACAACTGGGCAAGTGCTTATAAATCATTTCCACAATGGTGCTGGCATAAACAGTGCAAAGAACTGGGCCAGCACAAGAGCCTTGTGGTACACCAGAACTTAGCTGGGAAGCATTAGATATAAAGGAATTATCAATGGTTACCCTGAAAGATCTACCATATAAAAAGGAATTGAACGAACTAAGCACCATCTTTTGAACTCCAAACTTATTTTTAAGAACACCTACAGTAGTAAAATATCGTGGTCGACTATGCCAAAGGCAGCACTCAAGTCAATCAGGACCATAAAAGTTAAATTCTTGTAGTCAATTAGTGATAATGTCTGTAACCAGAGCAGCTTCAGTGTTGAAGCCAGCCCTATATGCAGACTGAAAGTCCGGCAAAAGATTTTGAGCTTTTAAATAGTGATTAAATTGTTCGACTGCAACCCTTTGCACCAACTTTGAAATAAACGGAAGATTGCTTACTGGGTCTGTAATTTGTTAAAATAGGTCCAAGTCCAGCTGTCTTTAGCAAAGGTAGAATAATTGCTTGCTTCCAGGAGTTAGAAAAATTACCCGAAGTTAAGGATAGGTTAACAAGTTTCATAATAAGTGGAAGAACAATGTCAACCATAACAACAGTGTTGCACAGAATAGCAAAAGATATCAACGATGTTTGAAACTTTAAGGAAAAGAAATCTTCATTTGACAAAAGTAGCAATGATATCACCTTCCATTCCATTACTTTCCGCCATCAAAAAAAAAATTTTCTGCTACAAATTAAGCAGTGGAAAACACTCTCTTTGAGGGGCAGAAAGTAACAAGAGCAGATACTAACATAATCCGGTGTGAATATGCAACGTAGCTGGGCAAGACACTCAGTTAATCTGTACCATACATTTCAGTTGTAATTTTCTCAACTGTCTGAAGCAACTTCACTGTATCTTGCTTTTTGATTTCATGTTTACCAGGTAGGAGAATTACCAAAAGACTTGGTATTTTAAATATGTGAAGCATTTTAATTTTGGGGAGTCATGTCACACTTTCTGTTGTAGTATCATGTTTTTGCATGTATATGCCTGGAGGTTAAGGTGAGAATTTTATTTTGCCACCTGAAGTTTGAAATTGCAAAAATTTACTTCCCTTGAATCTTGTACCTTGATTAACAGGTCAACTCCAAGATGCCTTCGGCTGGAGCTGTGTCAGCACCCTCTATTATACCACTAAGGCTTCCGAGAGCAGGGGCATCAGCAAATCAGATTGACACAAATACTCTTATTGAACTCAAATCAGGTAGAGTAATACTGTATGAGGATTTTAATATATATAATGATTGTACTATAGACAAATCCGGACAGATTGTGATGGTCTGATTTTAGTCGGCCATTAGTAGGGTCCATCACCTTTAACCTTTAAATTTCCTTCTTTAACTATTCCATGGATGGCTGTACAATAAAGTGTATCTTGATTTTCTCAACTTCACTGAATATGAGGATTTGAAACTCATGTAGACCATAGACAGTACAGTATTAAGACAATTCAAGGCTGATGGACCCCACTAATGGCTGCCTACAGTCACTAAAAACAAGCTTTAATCAGATACATCTATAGATTAGATTTGATGGTGATTTACACCTCAACTTATAACCTTCTGGTTTAGTCCAGGCCAGTATGCAGCTTTTTCAGTGGGGGGGGGGGAGGGGGCGTTCGATTTTACCACAAGTGGAACATTTTACCCGACAATTATTACCAACTTGTGCCGAAGACACATGTAAAGAAAGGTTAAGCTGAATGCATCAGATAGTTATCAGATAGGCCTAACTTGACACATTTCAAAATTAAAAATTATGTTGGTAACGTAGGCCTACTATCATAGGCTGAGCGGAACTCCAGATCTTGTGGGGGTCCAAACCCCCTTGAACCACCCTGGATACAGGGCCTGTTAAGTCGCACCTTTTTCTCATTCCTGGGGCACTGGCTTGTTCCCCCTACTCCATTGACTTTAGATTACGTTGAGATGGAGTTTAAACAGCCCTGTTTCTAACCAATTGGTTTAAGTCAAGCTTGTCACAGACATTTTTCCAGTTTTGGCTCACTGGTGTGTTTTCCTTACTTCATTGCTTAGGCTGAGCAAGAAGCACAACGGCAGATAGCACTCCATTTAGTACAATATGTGGAACATCACACATGCAATTGTACCCTACATACGCTTGAAGTGTTGTAGAACTAATGTCTATTTCATTTGTATGAAATTAATACTGTAATTTGGTTAGGATTAGAAGAATTTCAAAACAAGTTCAACATTGATCAGTAATTATGTTGATGTTGATGTTTTACTTTCTTCTAATCCCACTTTTTATCAAATTTCCTCCTTTGTTATCAGAAACCCCTTCAGCAGTGATTTATTTTACATCTAATGGACAAAAGCCAGATCCTTTTGTTAGGAACAGCAAGAGCACAATTAAGTACAAAGGACCCTTTCTATTAAACGAAGGGAAGAGGAGTATCAAAGCCATTGCCATCTCAAGGTAAGAAGCAATAGTGGAAAAATTTGGAAAACTGGGAGGCTCCTTTCCAGGAAATTTTTTATGTCCAGAAAAAATATTTAGGCAACTGGAGGGACATTTTCCCTTTTTACGAATAAATGCGAAGTATAGCCGTCGCGTTATGGACTTGCTACAGTGTTTTCAATCTGTACCTTGTTGGTTTTGTTACTTTGTAAGTGTTTGTAAATTAAAAGGCGCTAACCATGAAAGCAAATAATATATTTAAGGATGTCTCAGGTTTCATTACACATTGAGGCATATTATTTGAGGGATATTTCAATCACATGGTTCTTTGAATGACTGTTAGTGGTTCTCAGAAGCCCTTTTCTATAGTTTTTGTCAACTGCCGTTCTTTATGACATGGTCTTTACCCTTCTTTTCCTATAGTTTGAAACATCCGAGCAACCTGTTGACTAAAAATTTAGGCCTTGTTTTAAGAAAAACATTGAACGGGGGATTTCTTTTCATAATGAAGGAACTTATAACTGTAACAAGAGCGACAAACTAAAGTTATATTTTATTTGTTCAGAACTGAAGACCGTCACAGAGGGTTAGGAATTGAGAACGAATAAGAAAACCTAGTCTCCCGGATGCGAAAATTGTGCAATATTAACTGCATAGTTTTCTTCTGACCTAGACGTTTCAACTGAAACATGAATCACCCTTACGAATAGGTGCTTGCTTTGCCGGTGACCACATGATCAGCCGAACGACATATGATACAGTTGATGATATCAATTGCTACTGTGGCTTGAAAAAGCTATGTCCAGATTTTGATGTGTTTCAGTTGAAAGGCAAACGTGCCATGCGCAGGACCCATATACCTGTATGCTTAACCGAATCTAAATAAACTTAGTTAACCTCAACCCAAGTTTTTTGTTCTGCATTTTGTAAATATTCTCACATTCGAATTTTTCATTGGTGGTTGTACTTGACAGCACGGTATAATTAGATATAGCAATCTTGTAAGACAAATTTAAAACGGTTCCTTTGAGCAACCGTACTGTAAGGGAAAAGACCACAAGCTGGGCACTTATCCAACCAAAGGAAGAGGAGGCCAGTGAGAAATTTTGTACTGCTTTTTTTTTTTTTTTGACAATTTTAGTAGGAATGGGAAAAGAGACCTCTAATGAGGAGTAGCAAAATAAAAGAATGTGTAGTTATCTCTCCCTACCATCAAACCTATTAGCCAAGATTATAGCTAAGTTTAATACATCTCTTCTGATCTGGAAGTATATGGTTGCTTTGTTGTTGATCATGCGATGCATTCACAGGTGATTCGGCAGTGAACTGCTGAACCGTAATAAGCACTGCCATTGAACAATACTGAGAACACTAATGAAGTTAAAAAAATACTAAAATTGTCATTCGTGAGCAAATTTTTATACATTTTGAATTTCCAATAATATGCGTGAAATTCTGACAGTTTTGGCTACAGCCGGCAGTTTTTAATAAAACAATTCGTCTTCAATCTAAACAGGTCTGTTTTCTAGATCTTGTAGATAATATCATCCACTACCTGTT
Source organism: Holothuria scabra (assembly GCA_037179385.1). Classification (NCBI taxonomy): domain Eukaryota; kingdom Metazoa; phylum Echinodermata; class Holothuroidea; order Aspidochirotida; family Holothuriidae; genus Holothuria; species Holothuria scabra. The sequence continues at coordinate 10,692,823 of CM074197.1, forward strand.
TTATTCAGTCAATTTTAATATCATTATATACACATCACTCACATATGCTTTTCTAAAACTCCAAGCTTGTGTCATAAACATTTCTATTTCCCTCACCCCTCATCACTAATGTTTCATTTGCATAAATTTTCAGCACTCATGAGGAATTTCTTACCCTATTAGATATTTCACCCGAGTCCCCACCAAAAGGGAGGTTTGGTGGGGTAATCAAATTTTACCCGACTTCCTGCTTAACTCATTCAAGCAAGCTCCAAGAAACCACAAACTTGATAAGAGGCAGCTAGAGGAAGATGTGAACAAAGGCTGAATAATACCAGCCAGATGTGCCACTGTTTGCGAGGTGTGAAAGGCAAGCAGTAGGGCAATTTCTTATCTTGTTTTTGTTGACCTTCATTCACTGAAGCAAAAAGGTGTGGACAGGGTTTTTATAGGCAGGGCAATTCAACATGCTGATATAGTTTTCTGAAATGCGCAAACCCACGCATCATAACAAATTCATGTGTTTGGTCTAACGGTCCGGTAGAGCATCCGCCCAACACGCGGAAGGCCTGGGTTTGATTCCCAGGTTGAGTCATACCAATGACTCTAAAAATGGAACACACTGCCATTAGGGAGTTGCTAAAATTTACCAACGTTCCGTTAATATCACTTGCACCGGTGGAGCATGGGTAGACCGCCTCTATTCGCGAGTATGAATGCCTTGCATTCTGATTGTGCATGTAAATACTAGTATTTTTTGGAATTGAAGTCTATTCCTGGGAAATTTATTAATTTTGTTTCCAGCAATGGTAATAGTACTGTACAGTACAACGAAAGTGGGTATACATGTATTGTTTACCTGCCATGAAGCTACAGTATGAATCGTCTGATTTGACGAGAACTCTCTTATATTCTAAACAAAAGGTAAGCTTGAAAGGGAAGCAATTAGCATATTCCTGCAATACCTTAAGTGATTTTGAACTCACCTTGACGTATTTCAAAAATATTTCAGCTTCCTTGCAAAATCTGGTAATTGACTTGAGCAAGTTGAAACTTTTACCCAAAATCATAGCAGATGGCCATCTTGGTGCTCTTTTTCTCACACGTGCAGTAGTGACTATCTACCATTCACTGGGCACGGTCACCCGCCACACCTTCCTTGAACCTGTTACTCAAAGTGAAATGCACTGTTCTGCTCCTCACAGATTTTCTGCGTATTGAACTGAAACTTTTCTGAAAGTGCACTATGTAGGTCATGTTTCAGTTGTGTGCTAATGTACAGTAAAAAAGCTAAAAGATAAACTCTTTTGAATCTAAGTTCCCCTTGAGATACAAAAATTCGCCAAAGAGAAGGGGTACACCTCATTCCCTTTGATACCTTCCCCTGGACATAACCCCAAAATGCAACTGCTCCCTGGCACTGTACCTAGAAACTTGATATCAAGATATACAGTTTTCCTTCAGAAGCATATGTATGTAGCTAGGGGGTGGGGGCATTGGTTTGATCTCTGCGTATTTGATACAACTTAATCCCTATCCTTTCTTTTTGTATTTTTTGTCTCCAGCTAGCTAGTGAGTGTAAAATTGAATAGCCACAGTGAAAACCCTTACTTGCATAAACTTCAGTTTCAGTTTCAGTTTTATTCTCAGTTCATCCTCAATATGAGGTATAAGAGACAGGTAATTATAAAAGATACATAACACACAGTTTGTAAAAAACAGCATAAGGCATCAAGATAAGGAAAAAAAAAAGATGTGAAATTACAAACTTAGAAACCTACAAATAACGTCAGATCAGAATAAGACACTAAGGAGTGCAATTCGATAATAGGGAATACAAACAACAATAAATAATTCCAAAAATTAATCCTTTTGCTGTGGATATCAGACTTAAGTTGATGTGAGTGTGTGAGTTTTTGAGACTCTTTATCTGAGCCTCGATCTATGAAGCTTCTAAAACTTTTTGTGTTGCAAATTTTAAAGCATGTATGGAGTTGCTGCAATTTTTAAAGTTAACCTTTTAGTATAGGTCATCAGCCGTTTTTTGATGCAGGGATGGCCCACATGTGAAGGGCAAGTGCAGTCACCCCACATTGAAAAGCAATAGTAGTCAACCCTACCCTATGAAAGACTCAAGACAGTCATGTGACAGCATCTTTCTCCTTAAAGGCATATTTTCATCTTCCCAAACAGTTCCTATTCTCCCAACCTACTTACTTCTAGCACCTCCCACATTTATCTAAAACTCATCTTTATCCAGACACGATCCTAGTTTATTGCTTCATGGCTTGTCCCAGTGGCCATACAAGTCCATAATGTGTAATCAAGATACTCTCAGTGCCCATGCTGTGTAATTTAGCTATGATGCATTGTTTGAATGTGATGCCAATCAAAGAGCTGTACCAATTGAGAGTTTTGATATGTATACTGAAACTGTAGTTAAGGGGGACAAATGACTGCCTTTAAATTGTAAAATTTATAAAGAAGTGTCAAATTGGTTTTCTTTGAATATGGACTATTTAAGTCTTGAAATATCATGAAAGCTACTTGGAAGGCAAATAGAAAGAAAATTGTTAAATTTAGAGGTTGGTTTAAATTCATTTTGGGGCGACTGCCCTTGACCTTTCATTTTGGGATGCGACCTTCATTTCTTTTCATTAAACATTTTGGAATTACAAATTTAGATAAATGAATTTAAAAAACTTATGAAATACTCACATGGACCTGGTGCAATGTAAAACTTGTCAATCATTTTGCTGAGGCTAAAACCTCTTTTTAAACTTAATCCAGGGATGGAAGACGTGAGAGCATGGTGGTCAGCAAGACGTTCCTTGTTGAATGGGCTCCTCCAGAAGCCGTCAATGATAATGATGATGATGACCAGAGTTTTATTATGGAGACACGCAGACCTAGAAGTTCTCTAAGGGTAGGATGAGATCCCTTATCATGGTTTTTGTCTTGACATTTCTCGTAGCCAGTGCCAGTTGGTACTATATCTCAGAAGTGAAATACATGATTGTTTGATTTAAGTGAAGCAGATGAAAATCACAGTTAAAATTTTTAATTGATAAAATCTTGATTTAAATTGAAGTATTACTGATTGACTCTTTACCATTGTTTGGGTCCTTTTATACCCAGGCGGAGAGCACGGCTGTCACTCATCTTTACTGTTTCACGCGGAGCTTGAAACTGCAAGTAGCTACCCAAAAATTCAGCCACAACAACGAGAGAGATAATAGTTGAAGGTCACAGGGTCAATAGCCTACGGAAGCTGATGCGGGGCATGCTACGTCAGCTTTTCAGTCCACTCCCGAGGCGCGCAAATATGCCCCCATTGGAGCACAACAGTGAAGGGTTCAACCCCTTGGCTGTGCATGACTGGAAAACAGTCTCATAATTTGCTATTGCTAAACATATGGTCTTGCCACAAAACCATTGCACTGCTGCATCCTGAAGAACTACCTAAGACTTACGATGTGAACCAATTCTTTTACCATGTGATATGTACAGGAGTTAAATAATGCATGAAGAACAATTGTGGTATTCTGCCTTCATTAGTGGATTTTAATTTTCATGAGTAGGCAAAATGCCTGACCATAGTAATGTATTATTTTCAGTCATATTTTGTGACAATATCTGATAATTTAAAATCATTCACAGTACTGTAGTTGTAATATCCCAATGAACCACAACCGGTTGCAGATAGGAATTAGAAAGGATTGTGGGATTGGGTGAGGTATGTGTTTTTTGATGCGGACTTCCTCTTCATGGACAGAGCATACTGCATGGTACATTGTCGCTACTATACGTGTGAGAAAATCCGTACCAAGATGGTCGTCTGCTATGTTTTTGTGTGAAAGCAAATTAGGTTGTTTGCCATTCGTTGGATCAATTGTACGTAAACCCACTATTCATACTTGTTTTGTGTACCACGTGACCATCTCATGTTTACTAATTTGTCCCTCAGAATGCTTGTGTCCTGTAAATGGAAACTGGACAAAGCTTTGCAGACTGTATATTATACTGTTTAAGATACCTGGGTGCATTATGGTTTTGAGAGAGCGCCATCTTTCAACAACTACAGAGTCTGCTCTGCATGCTAAGGGAGTGGTGAACTGTACAAAAAATATTTAAAGGTCTGCTTTTGCCCAATTCAAGTAAAGAGCCAGGGTTAATCCCTCTCAGTTAAAGCCGGGTGAACAGTTTGGGTGCCATGTTGGACTGTCTTGAACTACTAGGCAAATGCAAGTTAACAAATTATAATATTATGAATAATAGTTTTTTTTCTTATTTCAGAAATCTTTTGCTGATGTTGAGGATGTTATAGATGCTACACGATCTTCACAAAATGTAGCGCTCGCAAATACTTATGTAAGTCAGTGCATATTGGCTTGTTGTTGTTAGTAATGAAAACCCTGCTTAATTCATCAAATTGTCAAAAAAATTTCAAGGCCTGTAAAAGTCTTGCAATTCAGGAAAATTGTGTTAATTTCTGGAGAGGATATGTACATTTTCACAAAATGACATTGTTCCATTCTCATTTGTAGGGCCAAAACAATTTTCACTCATAATATCAAAATATGTTATTTTCTTCCTCCAAATTTTGCTGTCATAGTTGAAAACTCCTATGTTAGATATGGAGGGACAGGTCACAGAAATTCTTTATGGTCCTGGGAACATCTCTGGGTAGTCATGAAAATTTATTCACAGAAAGAGCTGGAGCCCATTTGCTGAGCTCCACTCCAGGGGTTGAATACAAACCACCTAGTAATTAATGAATGCTTCAATCACTGCTTTAGTCCAAACTTTCTTTTGTAATGGATTTTGAGGGTATTTTGTCTCTTGGATTCACATTTTTGCTCCTTTCCTAACCAATGTCTCTTGCAATACCATCAGATGTTTGGTCTTACTTTCTGCTTTTTTTGACAGCCATCTCTGAGAAGTTCAGTGCCATCAATGCCATACAATGCTTGGGGGCAGCAAACACCTCTGAGAACCTTGCAATCATCACCCGATTATATGTTTCAGTGAGTTCACTTTTAGTTTTATGTGGGTTTGATTCCAGTCCACAAAATTGTGGAGTTGGTAACAGCTATGTAGTCCAATAGATAAAGTCAGGAAATAAGACTTTCTTAAAGCTTGATTGAGACCCTGGCTTTATGAGATGTAAATAATCCAGTACTGAATTAAAGCATGGAACATTAGATTAAACTGATGCATGGCTGAAAGTTAACGGTCGTCAGATCGTGTCTGACAAGTAAAAAGTATGTCAGACAACCACTTTCTCTCTTTTGGCTTGTCCGATAGACAAGTGGATTTTGTACTACACTTAACCATTTTGACCGCATGTTTGGTTTAACGGTAAGAGCATCTGCCTCTTATGCGGAAGACCCAGATTCACTTCCCAGGTCGAGTCATACCAAAGATTCTTAAAAAGGAACCTACTGCCATTGTGCGTGATGCTCCTCATAAGCAATGGAGTAGGGAAAACAAGCCAGTGAGTCAAAAGTAGAAAAAAGGGCGAGGTTGGCTCGACTTGAACAATAGGTTGGAAACTGGGCCGTAAACCCTATCTAACAAACTATTAAAATCTAATGCTTAACCATTTAAAAATTCCCCTTTATCACATTCACATTTTCTTTATTCTTTTACATAGAGTAGTTTTTTTTTTCAAGGGGAAATTTACCTAGTGTTTCTGGTGTATGATACTTCACATCAGTTTTGGCTAGAAACGTATGTTCTGTTACGTCAGTAAGAATCTTTTTTTTTGAAAGTTGTAAGATTGTGGTGCAATGGAGTTGCAGAACTTTATCGGCACCGGTGTCAGATGAAGGGATACTTTGCATAAAAAATTCATGATGAAATCATGGTATATACTGCTCAAGCTGAGTACCTTTTGGACATACTTTGTATTCAACTGTTCTCTTGAAGAACATGTGTCTAGAAGAGTCCTTTTATTGGCGTCATAAGCCCCTCCCCTTTTGCTTGGCAAAGGCTAGTGTACATAGTGTATATAGCTATGTCATAAGCAGCTGTTGACATATGTGATCACTGTTGTTTTTTTGCAGAGCAATGTGCATGCCAATTATGATATCATATGAAGGCACTCTATTGGATGAGTTTAGGTAATTGGCTGATGAATATTTATTTTATTTCAGTTACCACATGCATGAAGGTAACCCTGGACCACGACCTCAGCCGCAACCACAGATACAAACCATGCAGGCACCTGTCACTGTCAGTGTAAGTATCACACGTAAGATATCTAAAATAAATAGATGAAAGAGGCAGGAGGGTTTGATATTCAAGTCTCATTGTTAACCATGTCTTATAGACAAATCCAATTAGCGCTTGTTTTTAGTGACTGTAGGCTGCAATTATTGGGGTTCATCAGCCTAAAATCTTTAAGTCTTTATTTATTATTTACATGAATTTCAAACCCTCACATTTAGTGGAATTGGAGAATTTAAAATACAAATCAGTGTACAACCATCCATGATAGAGGTAAGCAAGGAAATCGAAAGATTTAGAGGTGATGGACCCCAGTTACGGCCAACTGAAATCAGACCATCACTTGCTGTCCGGATTCATGTATAGTAAGCAGACCTTATGCCATCATGCATATCACTCATCTCAAATCAGTGTGATAATTGCAATTTTTTTTCACACCTTGATGAGGAGTGGGTAAATCTATCAAAGTTGAATAAAGTTGAATATAATAGCATACCTACCACACCCCTTGATTTCTTGAGTATTGTGATTTGTAGCACACCTGGAGAATCTAAATTAACTGCTCAATATTCTTTCTTCTGCTCAAGACAGTAGATTCATGGATAAAACTTTTGTATCTGATCAACATGCGCCTGTATCTATAAGTAAGAGATGTATGTGTTTGCTTCGCATACAATGTCATACCAGACTTTAAAGTATGAAAAAACCCACAACGTTTGTGCGCAATGTTCTGCATAAGCATATGGAGAAAGGAAAATAACCCAGTTACAGACAACTGGAAAGAGATGGTGGGCTCTCTAAGATGAAACCAAAACATTAGAAGTTGAGGCAAAAAACCCCATCAAACTAAACAAACTATTTTTGGTTTCGATGAAAAGAGAAACCAATGCATTCATGATGGCATGTGTGTGTATGTATGTGTGTATGTGCGTGTGTATGTATGTAAGTGTGTGCATAGGTGTGGGGGTGTGTGTATGTGTGTGTGTTTGTGACACTTTGCTTGTTTACATGATATCTTGAGAAGGGAAGATTTGACAATTCTCAAACTTGGTACACAGATATCCCATACTGAGAGGAAGAACCCTATTGATTTTGGTGGAGGTCAAAGGTCATCTGGGGTCACAGGGGGTCAAACCCCGAAATCCTTGTTTACACGATATCTCAAGATAGGAAACATGGATTAATTTCAAACTTGATACGTTGATGCGTTATGATGTAAGGAAGAACCCTATAGATTTTGGTGGAGGTCAAAGGTCATTTGGGATCACAGGGGGTCAAACCCCGAAATCCTTGTTTACACGATATCTCATGGTAGGAAAATTGGATTAATTTCAAACTTGATACGTTGATGCATTATGATGTAAGAAAGAACCCTATTGATTTTGGTGGAGGTCAAAGCTCATTTGGGGTCACATGGGGTCACACACCGAAATCCTTGTTTACACTATATGGCAAGGTAGGAAACTTGGATTCATTTTAAACTTGATATGTTAATGCATTATGATGGGAGAAAGAACCTGTTGTATTTTCGTGGGAGTCAAAGGTCATTTGGGGTCACATGGGTTCAAACCCTGAAATCTTTCTTTACACTATATCGCATGGTAGGAAACATGGATTCTTTTCAAACTTGATATGTTGCTGCGTTATGATGTAAGGAAGAACCCTATTGATTTTGGTGGAGGTCAAAGGTTATTTGGGGTCACATGGGGTCAAACCCCGAGATCCTTGTTTACATGAAATCTCCTTGTAGGAAACTTGGATTCATTTCAAACTTGGTATGTTGATACGTTATGACGTAAGAAAGAACCCGATTTATTTTCGTGAAGGTCTAAGGTCACATGGGGTCCTATGGGGTCAAACCGGAAATCCTTAATTACACTATATCTAAAGGTAAAAAACTTGGATTCCTTTCAAACTTGATAGGTTAAGGTTAATGGGTTTTGAATAAAGGAAAAACCTAATTATTTTGGGTGGAGTTCAAAGGTCATTTTTGGGGTCATATGGAGTCAAACCCTGAAATCTTTGTTTACATGATACATCATCATAGGGTACTTGGATTCATTTCAAACTTGATATGTTGATGCATTATGATGTAAAGATGAACCCTATTTATTTTGGTGGAGGTCAAAGGTCAGAAGGGGACAAATTCTGAAAACTATTTAATACAATATCTCAAGGTAGGAAGCTCGGATTGATTTCAAACTTGATATGTTGATGCATTATGATGTAAGGAAGAACCCTATCGATTTTGATAGAGGTCAAAGGTCATTTGGGGTCAAAGGGGGTCAAACTCCGAAAACCTGTATAGGACAGCTCAAGGTACGAAACGTGGATGTATTTCACAATTAGTGTGTGTATGAGTTATGGTGAATTGAAAGTACTGTACCTGTTGTTTTTGTTGGATTTCAGTGGCCATCTGGTATCACCTGGCATCAAACTCTGTAAACCTTGTTTGCAGAATATCTTACGGCACAGTAGAAATTTGGCTTTTTGAATATAGAAGTGTTATGGTTAAAAGAAAAACCAGTTACTTACAGGTTGAGTCAAAGGTCACTTTGGGTCACCAGTTGTTACAACAAATGTAGCATTTTATTGAAAAGAGCATGTATATATCATTGAAACCTCAATGCATTTTTGCATTCTGGTTATGTGAAATTTTGGGTATTGGGAATATTGATTCAAAGAGATTCCAGTTATCAAAGTGACTATCAAAGCCTGCAAAGTAAATTTAATTTGCTAAATAAAAATAATTATTTATTTACAGCCCATCGGAAACTATGGTGACCAGAATGGATGGGGAGCTGTACACGTCCCTTTACCAGCGTTTCTCAATCAGAGTATTGGTACCCAAACAGTGGGCCTCTTTTACCCCACTCATGAGCAACTCACTCGCAAGGAGAAAGATGTTGAGGAGGTCCGCATGCTACGTGAGTCTGGTACATCTATGAAAGAAAAACCCAAACTAACTGACACTAGCCCTGGAAAGGGTTACTGGAAAAGACAACTGGCCCATATATGTGCGCACTTAGAGGCATTTACACAGAAAGACTCAGAATTTAGAGCTGAAGTTGGGGCCCCAAAGATGGGGAAGGTAAGTTAAAAGAACCAAATTTAATTTTGGTATGATATATCAAAGATTTTTAAGAGTTACTGTAGCAATTGAAGTTGACACATTTTCTCCAAAGAGTGAACTCGGAGCAAGCAGGTGTGATGTCATGGATTCATACTGTTGGTCAATGTTTTGTTGTTTGTTAGAATTTACCACCAATTTTATGCAACTAACTCTGATATATTTATACCATGAGTGCATCCTGAGCAATGAGAAACTGAAAGTAATACATGGGTTTTGGAATACCATGGGCATATTCTACAACCCCCAGCTTGCCTAGGGGAGCATCAGTTACTTGATTCCAAATCTGTGAGGGTAACTGAACTCTAGTATTACCACCGTGTTTTGACAGTCATTCACTATTTACATGATCTAAATATTTCATGACCATACAGATCACAGCCGCAGCAGTAGAAGACGATGGTGTCGATGTTACAATCACCCTCAGTTTTGAATCTAAGGCAGACACAGGACCTTCTGTCAGACCTAACAGGGCATCTGTTGCTAGGCAAGGTAAATTATATGACTTTATTGATACCAAAACTATTCGATTCAGATTTTCGATCATATGGTAAAAGAATTCCAACTAAGTGAAAACTATAATGAGTGAGTTAGTCTGATAAAAGCTGTCTGTCAATTTGACATCACAAGATACTTAAGTATTAGTTAAATTTTCATATTCTTTCAATACAAATCATACATTGACACAGGTTGGCAAAGTTAGTCTTTTCTGACCAGATGGAGAAGATTTTAATAAAACTCAGTAAAATCAGATCAGAATGAGATCCAAATTAATTGTAGTGTGACTGCGGTTTAATTCTGGTAAAATTTAGATACAAGACTCTTTTGTTCTCTCTAACAACCATTCCTGGGCTTACTATTCCTTTTAAATAACAAGGATGAATAAAACAATGTTGGAAGCAATGCAGATATCACAGATTTTGTTAAGAAAATGATTTTGGTGCTTTCATAATCTGCTGATAGAAATGCTTTGTTGATTTTAATAAGAGCATACTTTACACAAAACCATACCCCAGTAGGCCTCCAGGGTATTGCCCATAACATTGGTCAATATCAATATCAATTTTTTAATTGTAAGTTAAAACATTGTCACATTTTCCCAGATGTTAGAACAAATAAAGTATTAAAGGCCAAATGATTTCATGTCAATTGTTTTGTTTCAGAATTTTAGGTAATTTTTTAGACAGGTATGTTTAATCTACAAAGGATCAATTAGGTGCAACCATGCAACATTATTGAAACTGAATTGTGAGCTCAACCACAACTAAAAGTTTCTTTATCATTGTATTTTTTTTTTCTTTTCACCAGGTGCAATATCAATGAAACAAATGGCCAAAGAAAGCGAAGCAGGTATTTTGTCACTTGATTCTTCCTTTTTGTCAATTGTGTTTCCTTTAAGAAGTGCATTGTAAGCCATTCTCAACAAACTCTCAAACTTTTTTTTTCTTTTTTTGGGGGGGGGCACTTTCTTTTTCTTCTCATTGTTATGTAAATATATGAACCTCAAGCTTGTCATATTGTGCTATCCGTGGTTGTTATGGCCTAGGGCCTAAAGATGGTTGCATTGTAAACACAGAAGCTCAACAATTGAGAGCTGATGTTCTGCATTTCAGTGTGCATAAAATTATGTCCCTAACATTGGTTTGTAGGTGACCTTTGCTATGTGATTGCACACGTATGCTAAAATTCAAGGCCTGGCGCTGGGTGGCCTTTGTTCTTTTGATTTAGATCTTGTTTTAAGATTAAGAATAACTATAAACAATTATTTTGTTTTTTTATTAATTAGATGCTGTATATGGCAAGAGGAAAAAGAAGCCACTGACAAAAAAGCTGGCAGCTAAGAAGAAAGAAGAAGAAAAATTGACAGTGAGTTTTTGTGACTGTTGATTCTTTATGATTGGAGACACAGGTTCAGAGGGGGAGGTGCTTGGTAATGAAAAAGGGTGATATTTGGGCAATACATTTGGTGTTTGCAATCAAATAAGGATGGAAGTAGGAAGCAAAAGAATTGCACCGTCTCCTTCCTATACATGAATCCGGACAGTAAGTGATGATCTGATTTCAGTCGGCCATAACTGGGGTCCTTCACCTTTAATCTTTAAATTTGCTTCCTTACCTGTTCCATGGATGGTTGTACACTGAAGTGTATCTTAATTTCCTCAACTTCACTGAATTCACGTAGACAATAAATGAAGCCGATTAAAGGCTGATGGACCCCACTAATGGCTGCCTACAGTCACTAAAAACAAGCGCTAATCGGATTTGTCTATATGCTTGTGGAAACAAGCAAAACTTTGATTACATATTTTTCTCATAGAATAAAGTTTCAGTTTAAAAATTTATGATTAAATGGTAAGAAAAAGCTTCAGTCCTGTTTCATTCCCTTTAGTCACAGTAACCTCCCCCTTCCCGAGAAAAGTGTGCTTAGCTCTGTTTCATTTAAAGAATTGCTTCTTTTTCTTATTATACAGGCAGAGGAGAAAGCTTTATTCAAAGAAATAGGGCCAAGAGGTGAAGGTAACCCAGATACTGTACAAGATCTTCTGGATGAGGTAAGTGTTACAATTAGTTGGATGAGGCTTTTACTCCTCAGTTTTAAGAGATTGGTTAAAGGGGAAATGAAGTCACTCTTACTTGAATCAGTATAGTAGACTGTCCTATCCCATGGTTGGCCCTTGAGAACCATGGGACAATATTTTTTTTCCATTAATTGTGAAATTTTCTAGGAGCAACTGCTTGGTATACCTTGAAAATGCAATATTGAAGTCTAAAATATTAGGAAAAGACAACTTGAAGAAACAGGAGAAGAGCATTGTGAAATTTAGCTGTTGTTTCAAAATTGGGGGGAGGGGGGGAGAGGCTGGGCAACTGCTCTTGTACTTTAAGTCAGGCCAGCCACAGTATTTTTCCTAGCTCCAGACCTAGTATTATAGGTGAACAATCCGAAGAAATGTTTATGTATGTTAGAGATGGAAAAAATCTCTTCTGAACATCTTTAGTCCACTGTAATCCTTTGTTGGCAAAATTCTTTCACCTATTTGGTAAAGAAAACCACATGTTTGAGTAAACCCTGATGTGGGTTAGCTTTACCAAAACATTACAAGGTCGTGTAAGCACACACATTGGTGCATCTTAGGTGCCTCCGCATGTTAACATTGTGATCATTGTAATACATGAATTAGAGGGGACTTTTTATTTCTAGATAAAGTGTGTAACTATCAACTTGTCTTATCACTCACCAGGGGGCAGATGCTAATTCAGAGAATAAAGATGGTATCCCTGCACTGATGATGGCTACCATCAACAACCACTTAGATGCAGCAGAGGTACTCTTAGAAGAGGGAGCCACCATCTCCACCAAAGCTAGTGCAAGGTATAGACGAATGCGATTAGTGCTTGTTTTTAGTGACTGTAGGCCGCCATTATCCCTGGTAGCATTCCCATATGGGCCCCATATCGACAAACATATGGGGCTCATATACCTTTTGCACCCAAGACCCATATAGGACCCATATGGGCCAGCCCAGGAAACCCATATGATGCATATGGGATAGTTCTGGGACCCATTTGGGCAATTGCCCCATATGGGCCCCAATACTATCCCATATGGGCATAAGGGCATACTGGGCTGGCCCATATGGGCCCCATATGGGCCCCATATGGGTCTTGGGTGCAAAATAATATGGGACCCATATGGTTTGACGTATATGGGGCCCACATGGGAATGGTACCTGGTATAGTGGGGTCCATCAGCCTAAAATCATCTTTATCTATTGTTTACATGAATTTCAAATCCTCATATTTAGTCAAATTGGAGAATTTCAGATACAAATTAGTGCACAACCATCCATAATAGAGATAAGCAAGGAAATCGAAAGATTCAAAGGTGATAGACCCCAGTTATGGCCGACTTAAATCAGACCATCACTTGCTGTCCTGATTAGTGTATAGCTTGGTTTCTAATTTCAAGTGAAGTTCTAACATGCCAAGATGATGCCACAGAACTGACGCTCTTCAGAAGTGGCAATGAATTGGGAAACTCTGACAACCAATTGAGAGACTTGATACTTTATTTAATGGACTTCTCAATGCCGAGTTGTAGTGGGAGCATTATAACACTGGTTTTTCTTCAAAATAAGGCATTTAGCCAAAATTTTATTTGAAAATTCAGATTCTATGGAAAATTTACACCTTTCTCTGTGTTAAATTTTTCAAGTTCAAGTACTTAGAACATTTTAAGTGAAAGAAGAAAATTTAAAAAGAGATCAGAATAACTTAGCACCTGTTGGACTAGATTTAGGACTAGGCAGATGGGTTTTTATTGCACTGTACCACTGTGTGCTCTGTGGTATCAACCTCCCATGAATTTCAGAAGGAAAATTGAAGTTAGTGTTATCCATCAACTAGACATGCATTATGCAAATCATCTGTCATGAATCTTAAGTTTTTAATAGAATTGTTTGGGCATACATGGTTTAGTCACTACTGACAACCACACACAATGCAGTACCTTACCACCAACTACACTCAGTGCCAACCAACTGCATTCAATGCAGCAAACAGACATGTCTTGCCATATCTGACAATTGCACACAATGCAGTATCCTACAGCCAATTGCATTCAGTTTCAACCAAGTACATTCATGCAAGAAACAGACATGACTGGCCACTACTGACATCTGCATACAAGACAGTATCCTACAGCCAACTATATTTAGTGCAAACCACCTACCAGGAGCACAGGAAACACAAGTCTTGTCATTTTTCACTTTTTTCTAGTGCAGTCTACCGTCAATTGATGCTTTCCTTGGGTGAGTCATGACTCCTTTCTTGATGGGTCACCTTTCCAAACTTGTGTCACATCATCCAACATGTAGCATGAGTAGGTCTTCATGAATACAAGTCACGGACTTACATACATGGACAGAGCATGTCACGTATGCATCCCATTCCATCCCGTAGATTGTCGCCACCGACTAGGACAAAAAAGGCGCACCAAGATGACTGCCGTGAAGATACAAATCGTCAGATTTGACAACGACTCTGTTATATTGAAAACAAAAGCTTAACTTGAATGGGAAAGAATATCATATTCCTGCAATACGTGAAGTGATTTTGACCTTGCATTGCCATATTTCAAACTCAAATATTGCAAACTCTGGAAATTGACTTGAACAAGTCGAAGCTTTAACACAAAAATCATTGCAGACAGCCATCTTTGTGCGCCTTTCCTCACACGTACTTGCCTTATGCTCTGTCCATGTGTAGGAAGTCTGTGTTACAAGTGATGTGTGTCTGCTTGGGAGTAAAAGTATGGGTACACCTTTTTTCCATGAGTATTCAGAGTGCAAGTTTTGTGTCAGCCCCTACGTGCAACTTCTTACTTGAGGGTCAAGTTACCAATCTTGAATTTCTTTCTTCAACCTTGAAGTGTAAGTATAACTTCATGAGAATGAGTGCAAAATTGTGCATCATCCCGTTCTTGGAAGGTCACCTTTTCAATATTGCATTCCATCATCCAGACAAATAATTTGAGGATGTCTTTCCATGAGCATAAGTACAAAATTTCATTTGCCACAATGCATAGATTATCAAAATGTGTTAGTACCAGTACAAACCCAGTTTTTAAGTGTGCACTGTTAAGACAATTTCGAAGTGGTGAGTAAGAACTAAGAAGGTTATGTCCTTACATAGTCTAAGAGTTGTTCCTGCTGTGCTTACGTGGAACAGACTGGACAGTTTCAAGTGTAATAAAACAATACACATAAGAAAACACAGATATGGTCATTCGTACCTGTTAACCCTTTACCGTTGTGCTCCGATCGGGGCATATTTGCGCGCCTCGGGAGTGGGCGGAAAAGCGGACGTAGCCCGCCCCGCATCAGCTTCCGTAGGCCATTGACCCTGTGACCTTAAACTATTGTCTCTCTCTTTGTTGTGGCCGAATTTTCGGGTAGCTACTCGCAGTTTCGAGCTCCGCTTAAAACAGTAAAGATGGGTGACAGCCGAGCTCTCCGCATGGGTCCAAAAGGACCCAAACAATGGTAAAGGGTTAAAATAAGCCTGTGGAGTGTGGTTACTGCAAAGCTGATGCCACTGTCTCTGCATGTGTGCACGTAACCCTTTAGCCGAGTGGTGCAGGTATTTTAGATTAACCCTTTACCGTTGTGCTCTGATCGGGGCATGTTTAGGCGCCTCGGGAGTGGGCGGAAAAGCGGACGTAGCCTGCCCCGCATCAGCTTTCGTAGGCCATTGACCCCTTGACCTTTAACTATTGTCTCTCTCGTTGTTGTGGCCGAATTTTCGGGTAGCTACTCGCAGTGTCGAGCTCCGCTTGAAACAGTAAAGATGGGTGATAGCCGAGCTCTCCGCATGGGTCCAAAAGGACCCAAACAATGGTAAAGGGTTAAAGTTGTTTCTACTTGTAGCTGCATACCCGTCAAGATAGTACTGCAGTGCAGTAGAGTCTGAGAATAGTACATGGGGATATCAGCTGGTTTTAGAGTCTCATTTAGTTTCAATTGATAAAGTGCTCTCCATTTGACTTGTATTCATCTTTTTCATACCAGGAAAGGAAATACTGCCCTCCATGAGGCTGTTCTTTTAGGACCAGATGGACAAGAGATCATTGAACTTTTGTTGGAAAACAATGCCAGCCCCAAAGCGAAGAATACAAAGGGGGAGACGCCGTATGACCTGGCAGTAAAGAATGGATACCAGAGCATTGTGGCCTTGTTTGCTTCAAGCATGGGCCAGGACATGTTGGATAAGATGTCAAATTCGAAGAAAGGAAAAGGAAAAGCAGCTAAAAAGAAGAAAGAAGAAAGTGAAGAAGAGGAAGAAGAAGGGGAAGAGAGTGATGAAGATTCACCCCGACCCAAGAAATACAAAGAAAAATTACCCAAGGTACTTTCAGCAATTTCCCAACCTCTTTAGCTGTAAGCAACGTTGCACTGTGCAATTCTTTTAAGGATTCCATGATGTAACTTTCCTTCTTTCTTTTTGAAACATCCTCCTTTTCTGCCTGATTACATCTGATCACCTCCAGGAGGAAAGGAAGTACACTACATATGCACACTTGTTATAGTCAGGTTTCGCATCTGATTAATAGATTGGCAGAACTAGCTATGCCCAAATACACAAAAAATTTTGTAGCATTCAAAGTAAGCTAGAAGACCAGTTAAGTTTGTGTTATTGACAATACTTGCTTTTCATACAGTGTGAACACAATGAAAGCACATATTACTTGAAGGCACAGATCATGTAACAAAATTTCATACCAGTTACACCACATACTGTCCTTGATCTGAAGTGGTGTCTTTTTTAATCTTCAGAGGAAACATTATGACATGCTGTATGACTGCTACCTTACACTATTGGCTTCCTGTCAGATGAAAAGTGAAATTCTTCCTGTAATGCAGCCAGCAGTTATTAAACAAGTTTCAAAAGAAATACTTCCACCCCATTGAGTTGATTATCTTGTTTTATTCTGTAGAAGTGGTGGCAAATTTAAAAAATATCAACATCAAACAATCTGTGGTTGTTTTTGTTTTTCTTCAGGACAAAGGAACAGTTTATCCTGCATCAAACCACGATCCTCAGGCAGATGCAGAGAAATTGAGAAAAGCAATGAAAGGATTTGGTGAGAATAGCACAAATAATTTTTTACAAAGTTTATGAAGTTAGTATATTAAAGCTCATACTTAAAGGGGACAAGCAAAATTTGACAGAGAATATTAACCTTTTGTTTAAATACGTGATTTTCCCTTTCTGAACTGATTGTTTACACAATATAAAAACATTAAAGAGGTCTGTCAGGTTGGAAGAAATATTAATTTTGTGTTTATTACTGTTGAAAGAATGAAGGCTTCAGAATTTTTTTCGGGTTACAAAATTCCACAGAGATGGAAGACTAGACAGCCTCCACTATATAGTAGAAACACCGAATTGTGCGCACTGCCAAATTTTGCGCACCTGTGAAAATTCTTCCCTTTCACTGTAGCAAAGCACCAGCCCAAGCTGTGGAACGATTTACCAAACCAAATGCATTGTTTTTGTTCACACTGAAGCCAAAACAGGTCGCTACTTTTTTATCTTTACCCAAATTAGTTGCATTTAATCCTCACTGCAGCCAACAGTTGATTTCTTGAATTAAGGTCAGTGAAAATCACACCTTTTGCTCCATACATCTTGGATGTTGTTAGCGGGAGAGTGCCAGCTAATTCAGGGGTTGATTACGGGAATTATTACGATATCTAGCTAATTCAGGGGTTGATTACGGGAATTATTACGATATCGGAAGTCATAATATATATTTTGCATTATCCCTTTGGTTGGTTGCTATATTCACCTAATACGCAAAATTTGGCAGTTTTTAACTAACAACAACAACAACAGTTGTTCCAATCAACATCATATCACAAGTTTAAAATAGAGTTTTGAAGATATCTGATTGAAATTTAACCAGGTTCAAGTTAGGACATTACAGATTCAACATACGTAGATTTAAGAGACATTTCATCTTCAGTTCTAGGATATTTCTAATTTTTAAAATTGCATGGGCCAAATTCCACCCATCCATGCTACTGTAACCAACTGCAAAGTTAGACTGTGATCTGGGGTAATTTTTTGTTAGTTTTAATTCAATGCACAAATGTGGTGCAGAAATCTAAGGTACAAAAAAATTTGTGAAAAAAAATCTGATTGCAGCTTTAAGAGAGTCACAACGAAAGGCAGCTGGGTCACACTTTTAGCCAGCTTGGTCAGTTTTAGGTGGCCTGTTTCAATGAGAGGAATGCAGGCATTTAGGCATTTAGTGTAGCCACAGAGGGAATGTTTAAAGTGCAATGTCAGGTGTATAGTTAGCGATGAAAAGTGAAGTTATATAGGACTACTTTACCCAGAAAGGACATTTTGCAAAAAAAGGTCAAAAAAGCAGCAGATATTTTACAGTTCATAACCATGTTTGAACGGAATAACATTTTTGTATTCATATTTGAGAGTCTTTGAGTTGTTTCTTTATGGTAGCTTTTCCCAGCAAACTAGCAGCTAACCTTTTTCAAATCCTGAATTTCTCCTGAAAGGTTTTGAAAAAGTGTTTTCTTGGAATTAAAATTTGAACATGGTCCTTTTTCTATTCTCTCTGAAACAGGTACTGATGAGAAGGCTATTATTGAAGTACTATCACAGCGATCAAACTTTCAGAGACAGAAGATTTGCAAACAGTTCAAACAGATGTTTGGCAAGGTATGTGATGTCAAATGTTAGTAATAACTGATATTTATATATTAATAATAACTAATATTTTGTTTTAACTGTCATGCCCATCCTAAGTGCCACCTGTTTAAATCAGCCTTGCAATTGTTTGTATGTTTTCTTCTCTGTAAAGTGCATTGAGATGTTTTTAACATTTATGCTCCATATAAATGCTTAATAATAATTACAGGCTTTCAAGCAGTCCTACTTTTCCTACTTTTTCCTACTTTTTTTACCTTCCTCCTACTTATCCTATTTTTTTCTCTGAATCTCCTTCTTTCTCCTACTTTTTGCCCAACAACTCACAAATTATACCAATTACCCTGGTCGAGCAGTCCTGTGTCATTACTTCACTGGGCTGCATGCATTCCATACCAGGGAAAACCCATCTGGCATCATTAGTCCGAACCACATTAGATATAGGCCTACACCTTACAGTATGCTCACATAGTTGATTTCTTGATTTCCAATGAAGTTAAACTGAGGAAACACTGTGCTCCTCACATCCAGTTCCTCTGGATGTAGAGTTGAAGCACAGTGAATTGCATAGTATAGCCTAGCAATTCCATTGCTGGTTAGGCCTAACTCACTAAGTGTATTGCATAAGCTAGCCTATTTAAGCTATTTCATAGCTAGATAGCTAGGCCCAGTATAGTGTATTCCAAAAGTTAACCAAAGCTGTTTCATACACTCGGGCTACTACAGAAGGCTGAGCAGGGGGTTCAAACTATTGAAAGAGCTACCAAGAAAATTCCACAGGTCATCCACCTGGAAGAGATTGGCAGACTTACAGATGAATGGAAATTGTATCAAGCCCAAGAGATCCCAGAGAGCTGGTACAGAGAGGCTAATTCAGAGCAGTACCTACGTATTGATCTTTACTGGAAGAAGGTGCTAGACAGAAGAACATTACAGGATCAGCAAAATACACAGTCCTGCCCAAAGTAGTGAAAGCATGCCTATGCCTTGCCCATGGCAATGCTGAAGTTGAGCGTTTCCTGTCAGAAAATAAGAAAGCTGTCACCAGTAAGCACACTCTGCTGTCAAATGAGTCTATCAATGCACTTAGAACAACCAAAGACGCAGTCAAAACTATTGGTCATGGAAAAGCCCAAGCTATGTCGATCACCTCATCCTTGATGAAGGCGCATAAATCAACCTACAGTGCCTGCAACAACCGAATGGCAGGAAAGCGAGAGAAGGAAGCCAAATAGGAGCAACTGAAAAAACAGAAGGAAAAGGAGACCCAAGACCAGCAGGAAGCCATCATGTCTCTGGAGAGGAAGAAGTGAAAGCTGGAGGACAGAGAAAAAAACTGTCAGAAAAGAGCTAGAAAAGAGCATAGAGGAGCTGCAGGTGGCTGGAAGGTTGTATGGTGAGGTGAACAGAAAGCCATAGCAGACAAGGATATGACTGAGATGTCTGTTGTCCAAGGCTTGGTGGAAGTTGCCACCAAAAAATGGAGTCAGCTCAAAAAAATCTGGAGAAAAGTCAGAAAGAAAAGCAGAAACTTGATGGAAAGCGTAAGAGAGTGCTTGATGGCTACTGTGCTACTCTTGCTAAGATTATTGAGTGACAGTTGAACACCAGCTATGATGTTGTGACCATTTATGTGAACTTATGTATGCAGCAGGTCTAAGCCTGTTTATGTCAGTTGGAAAGACAAGCTCTTATTTGTATTTGAGGATGCGTTCAAGATACTCACCAGTCATCTGCTTGTTATATTGTTCTGTATGCTAATGTTCAGTAGTAGGACACTACTACTCTCAGCTGTATTCAAAAGTAGATAACAGTATGATTGTCATTGATCAGGATTCCCACAGGTACTTAGAATGCCAAAGAAACCGTCAAACACACACCTTGAGTTCTGAATCAGTATTTTTATCTCATACTTGGCAGCCCAGTCAATTGTTGTTGTAATTCTGTCTAAAAGTAGGTGGATCGGATGGCTATAAGGGGTGGAGGAGGCCATGTTGTTAAATATCATTGTGGTGTGCACCAAATTCCCCTGGACCAGTCTGAAGTGGAAAATATTACTAGTTCATCATGAAAGATAGTCCATGAGAACAGGTTTGCATCTTTCAAAAGCCCTTTAATTGTTTCCAGAACTGTGTGAGAACCGCGGCCGCCGCAGCCGTCATCGTCGTCATCATTATTATTCTGTATTTTAATTAACCAATTGTTTGATGTGATGTTAACTACAAGAAACTTTAAATGATACAGCTTAATTTTTTCCAAATTTTCTGGGGACTAACATTTACTCATACAGCATAACAGTGCTCAGTGAGGTTGAAGTGTTTTGCATTGGTTGTATGACATATTAATTTTAAATGGGTATCTGATTCCACAATTCAGGAAGTTGTCTAACCTAGAAAGTTGTCGAGATATGAATTTATCCATTATGCTTTGTTCAGCTTTTTGTCAGTGTTGCAGAGCAAAGAACTTCTCCCATTCTAGTCTTTGGGAAAATTTGCTATTGCACTCATTCCTGTGAGAAGGGAATGTTAAATGACTAAGACATAGAGCAGGATTGGGTAGTACATGCTTTTCCCACAGGACATCAGAATATCTCATTTTATTGCAGTCGCACCAATTCCCATTGATGTTAATGGTTGTCTGTGGATATTAACTGGACTTCTCTTATTCATATAGGGTGGCAGATAGCAGTTATTTGGTAGAAGTGTCTCCCATTACCAAAAAATTGCCCTACATTTCTCTGCTTTGATGCCCACTTTGTTCGCCCATAGGTAAACATTTTCTGGAGGAGTGTAGTCCCATTGATACTCAACCTTTGTAAAGTTATGTAACAGCCACATTGAATTTCATTACTAGTGGCAAAAGAAATATTTCAAATCAATATTCAAATAATGAATATTAAACTTTACTCACTGAATATTCACATGTATTTATTATCTTTTTTCTCCTCATGTAGGATTTGGTGAAAGAATTGAAGGGAGAGTTAAGTGGTAAACTATGGGATGTGGTGGAAGGTCTGTTAATGACCCCTGAGTTGTATGATGCCCACCAACTCCGAAAAGCTATCAAGGTATGGTTTTGACATTAAGACTAAAGTTTAAAGGGGTTTGGACATAAATTAGAGAAAATTGGAAAATTTGTGAAAAGTCTAGAATAAAATCATGGTCTTAAAAATTGTTGAAATTTGGGTGATGGTCTGGAAGATCTGCCTCATTGCTCCTTGGACTGCTTGTGGTCGCTGGGCTGTTCAGAATATTTAGTGGGAGCGTAATCTGCCGACTGCTGGGGACTAGAAAGAGTTATGCTCAGTTAGCAGAGCACCATTATCAGTCTTCACGAAGCATACCAAGCAAATTTGTTAAAAAAGCTTTCACAAATTTAAAAATGTCTGGAAGCAACAGTGCCTGCTCCTTATTAGTGGCTGGACATTCTTTATTGTGAGATTAATACTAAACATGATAACATATCACAAAGTTGGGGATGTTTATTCAGCTAAAATGACTAGTCTCAGACTATCATTCGGATTGAGTGGGAGTTATTCCATGACTGCAGTGTTAGCCCTGTCAAGACTTCCATGTTAAAGTTCCCCAAGATTTTGTGTCGGTCAGTGTTAGAGTATTAAAGGGTCAGACAGGGCTTTCATTAGTGAGCGAATTTGTGTATTGTGCGTATTTACATGGTCAAGTACGTATCAAAACAGTAATGTAAAGAGTCAAATACATCTTCAAATATGAATGAAAAGAGTATGCACACTCTCTCAGTTTTAGTGTTGAGGTCATAAACGCATCGCATAAATCCCCTGTGTGTTTTGTATCCATTTCTTTCAGTTTGTAGGGAAGTGTAAGCCAGTAAGTTAACTACAAATAAGGATGCTATTTGAACAGTGCGAATCTTTTCAAAATCTTCATAACGTACAAATCAGGGTGTTCCATGATGTACTTCTCAGTGGACCACATGTTAGTACAGTGTTGCATAGGCATATGTTCCTCCGTCCAAGGAACGGTGTTCTGCATTTATCTAATTAATGAACCCACCCAAAGTACAATATAGCATCATTTGGTAAATCAGTACACATAGCACATCCCACAGTCATCACAAGTAAGATGGCTTTGCCATGCAGGCAATCCTTGAGCTGAGCATCAACTTTTACTATGAGCTTGATGGATCGCCACGGATCTTGATCAAAACCTACATAGTATCAACCAAAAATGACTTCGAAAAATTTTATGAACCATTGTAACTCTTACTATCATAGTGTTTGGCATTGGTGATTACATTTGCAAAGCTAAAGACTTGTAAAAAGAAGAGCTTTTAGTCCCAATATACATTGTTGGATCTCTCATGTGAGCTACTACTCTCTGCACTTTGTACACTACAGACAGTACTCTCATTGTGGGAAGCAAGATGGAGCGTCAAAAGTGTTGCAAATAAACCAGTTGATCAAGAATGCCAGAAATATTCACTTGACATGTGCAAAAGACCTTTAGATAACAACTCCAAATAAATTTGCAAGCGCTAGTTTGAAGGTTATTTCACATGGGGCAATTTTTTGAGTGGCTTGTCACTTTGAACATTGCCTAACATACAATATATATGTAGGCTAGGCTACTTTAAGAACCTATCCTCCAGGTTCTAGGTGGATCTGCATCAGTAATCCCCTTACTGTAGTAAAGCTTCACGAGTGCAGGGGCGTATATTTTCTCTGTGATAAGTTTGTTCCAAAATGTAGACAGGCTGTTTTATTTCTGAACTCACACGTTGGCATGCGTAGAAAGTGGATATGATTTATCAACAGCCTACCTGTCATCTGTGCTTGTCAAAATTAACTAATACATATTTTTATCAATTTTGACCATAGGCTATTTATTACTGTTACGAGAAAGTAAACAAAATGATGACTCCAAATCAATCAAAACGGAATGGAATTGCTAGAACCCAATGCCAATATCATTCATAAAAATTTCCCAAGCCATGAGGGGAGGGTGGAAAATCATGGATAACCCCCAGAAAAATTTGTCCCTCTCCCCTCCCAACATTTTAAGAGGTTTAATAATTAAAGTCCTTTTACATACCTGCATTAGTTTGGGTGCTATAGTACAGTATTATAGTTTGCACAGTGCTATTTCTTTATTTTATACGGAAGGACCTGACGGAAAATTCTGGCTGTCTGTCAAAAACCCTTTCGAAATTTTTACTGGCAGTCAAATACCCTTTCAAAATTTTGACTGGCAGTCAAATACTCTTTGGGGTAAAAAAATTAATGAAAGCCCTGGGGTCAGGCTGGGGCTGAGTTAGAATGAGAGTGTTATGGTTTTGTGTTTCAGAATCAGGACATGTTGGGAAATAAAAGTGTAACCTCCAGTTGTCTATAAAGTGTGCTTCATTCCATATCTGAGTTAATAAAATGTATAAATTATAGACTGAACAAACTACGACTGTGTTCTCCACTGATATAATTTCTGTTCAGGGGCTCTGAGAGTAAAAGGTAAAATAGTTATCACTATCTATAAAGAGAGGGGTGTTCTCTTTCAAAAATGTTTGCTCAAATTAATAAATGGTTAGGCCTAATTTTCAAATATAGCATTCTTTTCTTATCTTTGTATGTTCCTCATTATCATTACTCAATATTCATACTAAAATGATTGCTTTTAGCCCTATTTCAAGGTTTTCAATTGATTATCTCTGTCCGACTCAACATTTTGTCAGGTTCATATAGTACTTTCGTCCCTCTGCTGAGCCCTGTCTTCAAATTTCATCCAGGTGCAGCACCCTTAAAAGCAGCCAGTGGAAAATGCACCTGTATTAGTTTAAAACTTCCTACATACATATGGACAGAGCATGTTAAGTGTATGTCCTATCCCTAAATTGTAGCCACCAACTGGGAGAAAAAAGATGGCTGCTCTAAAGCTATAATTTGTATGATTTGACCGCGACCGTGTAAATATTTTGAACAAAAGTTTAATATGAATGAGGAACAATATCATATTCCTGCAATACATGTAATGAGATTGACCTTACCTTTTATTATTTCTTAAATAATTCAACTTTCTTGCCAAATCTGTGCATTTACTTGAGCAAGTTTAAACTTTCACACAAAACCATAGCAGACATCCACCTTGCTACAGCTTTTGTCACATGTACGGTAGCAACAAGCTAACGTGAAGTATGCTCTGTCCGTGTATATGAAGTCTGTGGTATGAGTGCATGAATTTTATTTTAAAAAGGTAGATTTATCAAGCTGGTTTGTTTGTAGCCATTTTGTTCTACAGTATATGTACAAAACAATTTATCTTTGTTTTTTTCAGGGTCTTGGTACTGATGAGGATTGCCTGATTGAGATTATCTGTACCAGAACAAACAGCTCTATCAAAGCCATCAAGAAAGCTTATCAGCAAGGTAGGCACCTGGATCCTATTATCATTTTTCCAGGTCATGACAGGTTTCTTATCTTGGAGTGATTTTTTTGTGGATTTATTCTCCTAATTATTTTGGTTTTCATTATGAGTAAAAGAGCTTTGGCCCACCCGATGGAAAAGGCATGATCATCGTAGATTTTCAAATTAGTTATGGGAACAGGGAGTGTAAATGCATTACTAGAAGGAAAGTACAGTATTGAAATGAAAATTCAGATTATGAGACAAATAGGAGGGTGTCGTACCACTTCTTTTTGAATATAAGTGCAAGTAATGCAGCCCCCATTGTAAGTACAAATACGCAGCGGTTTCTTTAATACACATACAAAATTTTGCATTAGCTCTATTGCGTAACTTCAAAAACAATAGAGGACAAGTAAAATATCATTCTCACAAAAAAAAAGTAAAGTCAGTTGTGGGAAGCCAGGAGAAGTCCATACTCCTTTCAAATATCTGCTTTTTGATTTTCATCTGTCATTATTACATTTTCCTATTTCTTTCAACAGCTTTTAGTAAGAAGCTGGAGGATGACGTCAGTAATGATACATCAGGAAATTTCCAGCGGCTATTGGTGTCAATATTAGAGGGCGCAAGACCAGAGGATGATGAAGTTGACCCAGGAAAAGCAAAAGAAGATGCTAATGTAAGTTAAGTGAAATGCTTTTTCTTTTTTTTTCTTTTTTTAGGGATCACATCTGTACAGAGGGTAGAATGGATTAACTTAGGAGTTTGCGTCAAGTGGCTATGAATTTTTTGTATAAATACTACATACTTATGTCACAAACAAATTGTAAACCATAAAGTAGTAGTTATTATTTTTTCTGCAATTGACATTGTTATTCACAACCTTTTAAACTTATAAGCACAGATAATTCATTGATGAATTGTGGGTGTGTATTGAGACGATCTTGACACGAAGACAGTCAGAAAAAATACTGTTTCATATTTTACAGGCA
Organism: Holothuria scabra; assembly: GCA_037179385.1. Classification (NCBI taxonomy): domain Eukaryota; kingdom Metazoa; phylum Echinodermata; class Holothuroidea; order Aspidochirotida; family Holothuriidae; genus Holothuria; species Holothuria scabra. The sequence goes on from CM074197.1 coordinate 10,718,763, forward strand.
CTGTACAAAGCTGGTGAAGACAGTTGGGGAACTGATGAATCTCGTTTTAATGTGATATTAATGTCTCGAAGCTATGCCCAACTTAGAGCTACATTTGAGGAATACACCAATGTATCTAAACACAACATTGAGCAGGCTATCAAGAAGGAAATGTCAGGAGATGTGAAGAATGCTATGCTAGCTGTTGGTGAGTATCGACTGTCTCTTAAGCCCATGTCACACTACAGCGATATCGGATCAGATTACTATCCAATTTTTATGAGATTTAGTTAAAATCTTTTCCATCCATTGTTGGAGAGAACCAAAAATTATCCACCCTGCTTAATTATATGATTGGTATGAGAGCATCACGAAAATGAAATGTAAACTACTTACTTTGTGACGTCACATGGACAGCTAGCTTTTATCGGACTACTCGTATCCGACAAAAGCTGTCTGCGTATGTGACGTCACGGAATAAATGGTATAACTTAGACTTTTGTAGTATCTGGGATACATTCATATATCTACAAAAGTTGGAAAATTTTTGTGCCTTTTTGACCAAAGATGAATGAGATTCAAGTAAAACGCACAAAAATTACAGCAAAGTCTGATTCAATATTGCTGTAGTGTGACCTGGCCTTGAGTATGAGTCCCTGTTGTTTCCCCAGGTGTGAAAGCATGATGAAAATTCCTTCTTACTTTCTGATACAGTGTTCTTCTCTGCTTCATTACACCTTATTTGCTTTGGGTAGGAAATGAAGCATGCTACATATACACTTGATATAGTCAGGTTTCACATCTGATTAATTGATTGACATTACCAGATATGCCAAAATACACAAAAAAATTTTAGTAAAATTTGGGGTTAGCTAACAGGCCAGTCCAGCATGTGTTAAATTAATTGCTTTTCACGCAGTGTTCACACACAATGAAAGCATAGCTCATTTGAGGGCACAGAACATGTAACAAACTCAGATATCTGTCACACCCCACACTGCCTTTGATCTACTGGGGTGTCTGTTTTGCATTTTCTAGAAGAAACATCACAACATGAGGGAGGGAGGTGGGTAAATTACATGAGAAGTTGAAGCACAAGTAAAATTATTATGTCATGCAGGGTTGCACTCGAAAGTGCTGACTCATCACAAGAACTTACAGCGGCACAAACAGGTTGTTTCCTGTGTGACAGTGTGAGCCCTTTTGTTAATTCAAAGCCATTCTGCTGTCAGTTTGTGTACTTTAATAGTCCCAAGCATGTAACTGTTACTTAAAGAGAAGCTCAATGGATGTATGCTTGAGTGTATTTAATCATTTCATTAAGGTATGACAGGTTTTAGTTTCCAAAATGCTGTCTTCTCCCTTCTTTTTAACCCCCCCCCCCCTTCCCATCTCTCCATTTGTTCCTTTGTGTTGATCTCTACACAAAATCATGATGTGCTTGATGTTACAGTTTGTGTTTGTTTTCCTTTTTGTTTCACACAAGTGTGTATGATTCAATTTCTGAAACTAGGTATAATTCTTTCCCCACCTGCCTCCCCCCATTCCTTCCCCATATACATGTTTTAAGTTCATCCTTTACTGCCACTTCCATAGGTTAATTATTAAGCAACATGTTTGTTGTCCTGTTTGAACATGCATGGTTAAGTTAGTGACAGATACTTCTTTGCAAGCAGTTGTATGTTATGCTGTAAGAATTCAGTTGGAAATTTTAGCCAAAATTATCAGAGGAAACTTAGGAGGTCTTTTTTTCCAGGATTCTGCATGGACAAGTGGTTTATTATCTGACCTGCAGCCAGCAGGTCTGGAGATTGACTCCTGGCCAGGTCATACAGAAGACTAAAAATGGAACCTACTGCCATTGTGCTTGGTATTCAGCATAATCAATGGAGTGGAAAAAATAAGTCAGTGAGCCACAACGGAAAAAAAAGGTTGTGGTTGACCCAATGTTAAGCCAGCTGTACACTTATACAACTTTGCACACCGCAACTCAACTTGATCGTCGGATCTCCAACAGTGGTGTAATGTGTGTGAGTTTGCTACTGCGATTGGCAGTTACAAGACCAGTTTTAGGTCCCCCTGATTTCAGTCGGGAAGAACCAACATGTTGGTTTTTTCCTTACTGCAGCTTGGGGTTGGTGCGACTTAAAACTGGTCTTAACATTGCCAATCACAGTTGCAGTGAAGATCGAGTTAAGTTGAGTTGAGTTGCAAAGTTGTGTAGTTTGGGCTAGCTTTAAACAAATTGGTTAGAAACTGAGGCATAAAACCTCTTCTAATGGAAGAAGCTTTTTGCAGGTTTCAAGCCATATTTTGGTTGAAAGCTGTTATTCAGTGATGAAGTGTATCACTAACATTTATGCTTCACTTCAATACAACAACAACCCTTTTAACTTTATTGAAAGCTGAACAGGAAGCTCACCAATAGACTCTGGATATAGAGTGGTCAAATAGGGATGGCTTAAACTTAGTATTTACTGAGAAATTATAAATGCGTGGTAAATGGGGGTGTCCATTTTTCTGCCAGGTTGCATTAAACAATTCCAAATTCTCATCATGGTGTTATTATTTTCAAAGTATATTCAAAATTCTCATCATAGTGTTATTATTTTCAAAGTATATCCTGTAAAATGTCTTTTTTCTTTTCAGTGAGATGTGTCATGAACAAGCACAAGTTCTTTGCTGACCGTTTGTACAAGTCTATGAAAGTAAATAAACCATTATTTTCCTTTTTTTTCATACACATATAAAGTAAAATAAAGAGCCCCAAACTCTTCTACTTTAAGCAGGAATTTCCTGTAAATCAGCTCTGTTCCCATCTTTCCATTTGTCTAGCTATTCTCCTGACCGTAACCCTTTTATATACTTTATGTCCCATAAAACCTTTTTTGCTCATTCCAAGTCAACACTACAGATGGGTGTGTCATATTGGTGCACTGTAGACTGCATATTGAATTCAAATACTCAAGTTTATTTGCTTATAAAATTTATCCCTTGTCTCCTGAAGTCTCTAAAATGCCTAGAAGCCGGGAGCTAATGGTGGCTTGACCATCTGAACCTCTCTGCCCTGTGGGCTTTCCCCCAAGGCCCAACCACGGACCCTAGGATGAGCCACTGGACCCCACCCATTATTGGGTTTGCCCTTGCCATGCACATTACCACCCCTAAAACTGATTATCCTCATTTCAAATTATGAAATGTTCGGAGCTCTGAGTATGTCTCCATGGATAATTTTTCTAAAGACCTTGTCCATTGTTAAAATTTCTTCACTTTGCTCTTTTAAGGTTCATCATTCAAGTGATTGTATGTGATTGTTCTGTTTGTATTTCTTCCCTTATACACCTTGTTTTTAATAGAAGAATGAGCATACTTCATGTTTTACAGTATTGTCAGCTATCTTCAAGGGCAAGAAATTTCAGTTTTCTCAGGAGAGAAAGTGTCAGATTTTTTTTTTCAAAGAAAAAGGGAGGTTGAAATCATTGCAATTTCAGAGAGAAGTTTGAGTGTACCTAAGACCAGATTTTGAGATTGCAAAATCAACCTTATTCATCCAACTCCCATTGTAATAGAGGCTTTGCAATTACGTCACGGAACCGCCATGCTGGAGGACATTCATGCCAAATACATGTGGCTTTGTGCCAAACGCACTGCACAGAGTGCATTGCAGTATGCACGGCGTGTACACATTCAACGAGCAAGCGCGCCCAGTGTGGTTTACTACGTAGTTACATGTACTCCAACATGGCCGCCGGAGAGTATTATGACGTCATGTGAAAAGCCTCTATAGCTTGTTCAATTGTTGAGATATCAAATGTTTAAACTTATACAAAAAAAGTCCATTAGGCGATAATTTGTGACATTGTTGTCATACAACTCACATTACCTGCTTCATTTCCCTTTGAGATTAAAAATGATTTTATGACCTTGAATGCTTCCTGTTTGCTTGCATAGCATGTTTTACAGAGAGACTTAATTTTAATTTAATAACATCACCCCATAAGAGTGCTGTCATGTATTGGTTCAAGGTGGAGTGACTTTTTTGACAAACTTTTTTTTAAAATTTATCATTTTGTTTTTAAATTTTAGGGAGCTGGGACAGATGATGATACCTTAAAGCGTATTGTAATCTCAAGATGTGAGGTGGATATGGAAAATATCAAAGGAGAGTACCAAACAGCCTACAAAGAAACATTGGGAAAAGCAATTGCAGTAAGTTTCACACCAATTTAGTTTCATTTCATAAATGTTGTTGTTGGCTGTAAAATCTTGCAAACATTTAGTTTAATAGTGTAAGTGTAAATGTCATGTAGGAAATATTTTAAGTGAAGACATAATTGGGTCTGTGGAATAGCCGGCAGAGTGGACGAAGTCTTTTCGTTTTGCTCATTGCTACTAAATACTAACGTGTGCCGGCGTTGGAACCAAAATCATTTGAATTTGCTTAGATAAACCAAACGATACTTCATTGACACTTGTACCTTGTACAACAGTACACACAGTCACAGCACTTGATGTTGTTTAACACTCATACACACACACACAGTACAGGGATTAATCAAGAACAATCGACCACACAGCCATGAGAAAAGACAGTTCGATACTTTTCAACCAAAGACTACTTTTTTAAATCAACTCTTCGATGAAAGTTGTCATTGTTTGAAAGAGGTTGTCCATGATCAAGACTTCCATCCAAATTGGAAGCTTTAATGAATATAATAAGCCTATGTTTTTGTTTGATTTAAATGCCTTTGTGTTCAACATAGCATTGCAAAGATTGAGCCATTGAGCACTGCCTACCTCAGAAATAGACCAATTGTGGCCAATGCTGAATATTTGGGTTATCAACTTTAAGGCTCTTTGAAAGGAATTTCTGACCATCGCCCAGGGGTTCTTAGGGGCGGCAGGCTAAAGGGGGTTGCAGCCACAGAGGCACTAAGGAGGCTTTCTTTGGTATTGATTTTGCATACTGTAGAGTTCTTTCAGTTTTGCATCATGTGTAATAGATACTTACAAGATATTTTGTACATATACAAAGAAGTCTGCAAGATCATCTGAAATAAATGTATGACTGATCTTTGCCTTTCTTATGACGTGGTAACTGATTTTGTCAAAAGACAGTCTTTTTTTGCAGTAGCCTTCATTTTGGTTTGGTTTAGTTTGGAGTGGCATAAAATCGTGTGGGCACTGGGGATCCAAGTTTTTCACCCACAGTTCTTGTGCCCTTTCTGGTTGTCTACCCCTCACCAGACAACTCAGAAATTATAAATTGTGGACTTCTTTTGTAAAGTCCAAATGATACAGTCAGAGCCTTATTAATTATCTCCATACAAACTTTTCTAGTTACAAAACAGTCAGGTGTTTCTAGAAACGTTCACTCTCTGTGGCTCAAGAGGATGCTGAGTGTCGATATTCAAATGAAAGTAAATAGTAAAACATTGCTTTCAATTGCATATGTGTGAAAAGAATCAGGTGTGGCTCTGGGAAGGGGGCTATATGAGACTTTCCCAACCCACATTGTGTACAGTGAAGACAGGAAAGATAGTTACACATTTCATATTGCTTCATATAATAGCTAGCAACTCCCCCTGCCCCCCCCCCCCCCCAAAAAAAAAAAAGAAAAAAGAAATACCAAGTACAAGTCTGAACAGAAAGTTGACCAAATCACAACTTCCATTTATTCTCAGCTAATGTTTTTTAATTGCTGTAATTTTGTGACAGTTGAAGAGCCAATACAGTGAGATTTGAACAAACATTTTAGGAATACTTTTGTGCAAGTATACCAACAACATTCACTGGTTACTGAAACAAGTGGCTCTTGGAAAAATTGGAATACTGAAGACAAAGTGGTTTCAGAAAGTGCTACAAATTTTAATGTGTCAAATTTTGTAATTTTGTAATTTTTCTTGCAGGGAGACACTTCAGGAGATTACAAGAAGATTCTGGTTGCTCTAGTTGGTGGTGAAAACTGATTCTGGAAAGCCACAATTTGCCAAAAAGGGTGAATTTTATCCAGAATTTTAATATTTATCAGCATGTTGGGTCAAGTGCTGTCACCAATGTTCATGTTTAATGTCAACTTTAAAGTGGTAGTGTCCAACTAATGATAATGGGGGCTGTATTCCAGATTAGATCATATAATTCCATTCATTGAGAGAAAATGTTCTCTTCCACTCTGCTTCTTGTCGCTGAATAGACCATGCAGTCTTTCAGCTATCGCAATTATTTTTACTACCACACTCATAAACATTTACTAATTTTATATTACCAACATCTATCACTATATGTGTTATTGTATTGTTGCAGGGCTCGATATTCATGGTTGTCCGATTGTCCGTGACAACTAAAATTTCATATGGACAACCAAAAGTTAAAGGTTGGTTGTCCGATGGACAACCATTTTTCTCTTAGATTGAAAAAGTGTAAAGCTGATTGATAAACTCTTTCAACTTTTTTCATCTACAGTACCATGTTTCAGACTTGAAGTGTTTCTGTCTCTCAAATATCCCAGCTTTTTATTCTTCAAGACCAATAAAACATGAACACAATTATTGTTTTGTATTTGTGTGCAAAATGTTTCGGACAACCAAATTTCATTGTGGACAACCAAAACTAGTGAAGTAGTCGCCCGAAGGACAACCAGATATTTTTTTGAAAATCAAGGCCTGATTATTGGTTATGACATTTGGAAGAATTGGCTTAGATTTCACCAGTCTTGAACAGTTAAATGTCCACTGCTAGTTCCATAGTTATGAAAACTAATGTCGAATGCCAATCCTCGTCTTTATTTATTCTACAAAAATCAAGAGCAAATTTGCAGTTGAATGGAATTGTTTCTTTGCTTTTCTACCATCCATTTAGAATGATCAGGGACAACTTTTAATTACATAAGTCTTTCAGCCTAATTAATATAATTAAACTTTAATTCTCAATAGTTTTTTTTTTTTTAAATTTTCTATAAGTGGCGTAGAGTTGAACTTCAACTTTATACGATTGTTTGTGACATGCTTTCAAGCATTTACTTGTGTTATGGTAATGAATATTAAAGTCCTTTTTGTAAGTGATTGTGATGCAGATGGAGAATTCTGTGAAATGACAAATTACAATTAACTTCTCGAAAATGTGAATCATCTCTGCATAGACCACACTTTGAGTTGCAAAGAATATTTTTTTGGTAGCACACAATATTCCATGTCATAGTCATTTTTCAGATAAACATTAGCAATATTTATGATAAGCAATCATGAATTTTGTGAAACTTTCACCAAAACAAAATCTTGGAGATGTTAATTTGCGTAGAGCTTTATTTGTTGCTGTTTGTTGAACTGAGTATGTTTTTAAATCAATACTTCATATGTATCACGCCATAATTGACAAGGAGAGGTTCCATACATCCGTCACATTTTTTCATTCCTGGAGAAAGTACAATTAGGAGGATTCATGTTGCATATTGTAAAAGATTGAAAAATTATTATTACAGTTTGGATTTGCATATCTGAGTATGATCCCTGTGGCTCATTATTCACAACGTTGGAAATTTGGAATTTGAGAGTCAAATTCTGAACCCTTAAGAGTTTGTCATCTCTGGTCTAAAATTGAGAATAAAATTCTGAACCTTGAAGAGCGTGTCATCTGTGCTCTTAGACCTGTAGGCTGGCGTGTTGCAAAGGAGGCAGCTACCCCTTCCTTGATCGTACGTTTGGTATTTTTAATGTAAGTTTTTTTAACAATGTCAGGGCTCGATTTTCATGGTTGTCTGATTGTTCGGGACAACTAAAATTTCAGATGGGCAACCAAAAGTTATAGGTTGGTTGTCCAATGGACAACCATTTTTCTCTAGGACTAAAAAAGGAATACTGTTGACTGACCAACTCTTTTGACTTTTTGCATTGTACCATATTTCAGACTTCAAGTGTTTCTGTCTCTCAAACATCACATTGTTTTATTCTTCAAGACTATAAGTACATGAACACAATTAGTGTTTTTTGGGGGACAACCAAATTTTACTTGTGGACAGCTAAAATTAGTGAAATGGTTGCCCGAAGGACAACCATAAATTTTTCTGAAAATCGAGGCCTGAATGTAGCTACTCTTTCCCCTATTTATATGATGAAATGCAACTTCCAAAGCCTGGAAAGTGATGTTTTCAGCAATGTGGGAGGCATTTTGGGTCAAATTTTCTGGTGCGCTCCCTGGCAACTTGCAGTAGCGCTGCACTTCGATAGTATTCCTACAGGTTTTGTCCCTTCCATTATGACAAATCCCTGGCTATGCCTCTGCCTGTAGATCCATCATTCTAACAAGTATGAAGTTTGTAATTTCAGATTTCTTTTAAAACCATCATTTATAATTACTTAGAAAGTTAAAGTACAAGATGTTTTATTACTACAAATATCTTTAGCACACGCTTTATTATCAGGCATGCACATATTTGTCTACCATTCTGAACTGAAATGAACAGTGAAGAAAATATTTTTTTTATGTAGCTGATACTAATCTCTGCAGCCAAAAAAGATTGTTTGCATTTTCTAGAAATATGTGGCAGTGCAATCAGTTTACAGGGATACTTCTTTTTTGTGGAAATATTTAATTAGTGAATGTGTGCATTGTTACCACGAAGGTGGATGAATATTACTATTAATACTGTGTTCATAGTGTAAAAGTACTGTTTCTTATGTGTATATTTTGGCATTTTTGACAAGTGTAATAGCATTAGCAGCAATCTGTATAGTCTAACAGTCTTGTGACTTGTTGACTTTGCCTTTAAGTGTAGTCAGGCCATTTAGTAATGTATATAGACTCTCGTCCTGGTCTTAATGCCGTGGTGTTCCAGTGGCAAAAAATTCTTGCGTCTGCATCTTGTCAAGTGTGTTTCAGTATGTGTAAGGTAGTATTCATGCAGTCAAGTTTTGAAGTGTTTATCCAACTCTGCATCAATAAAAATCATTTTGCTTTCAAGTCTCCTTATGTTTCTCCAATAGTCATTCTTTAATGTTAGTGGTTTGTTGGTATACCACTGAAGATTTTAGAAGTATTTTTGTACATTTAACTTAATTTTTAAAATATATGATGTACTTGTCTTTGTAGTTGTTAAAAGATTCTGTATTTATCATAAATTATTCCCAGTTGTTCAAACTATCAGCTAACATTTAGTGAATTCAATGTCAAGTGTAGAAGTTATGTTAAGCAACATGGGCAGGGCACCAGAATGTCAAAATGGTGGGGGGAGGGGGAGCAAACTAGGGGAATAGGAAAATATTGAAGCAAAACAGAATGCAAAGGGCATGTTCGTGCAGGTAGGGTCCAGGAGAAAAGTCCCCGAGGTGGTCCAAATCTGAGGTCATAGCATATCTTTGTGTAAAAAATTAAGTCTTGGGAGAGATATTTCTTTTTTTAGTTGACCTAACTCCTAACTGAACTAACTTGAGGAGCAATGGAAGGGGGAAGGGGCAAGGAGAAAATCTGAAGGGCAAATGCCTCCTCACCCCCACATAGTGCTACCACTGAGCTACATAACTTTGCAGTGAAGAAAACTATACATACATAATGCAGACATTTCTCATGCATGCAAAGCAGACTTGTGTGCATATCCCATTGGTAGGCCTACACAAATTGGATATATTTCCTTTGTTCATAGTGCCTCAAGTAGAAATGGTATAAGCTTGCCTGTACTGGAGGTGCACATACAGTTCTGTGGTACTACATGCATGAGTCTGTCTATTGATATGTAAACAGGCGTGTGTGTGTGTGGGGGGGGGGGGGGTTGGTGTCACGGGGGGTTTGGGGGCACAACATGAGGGAAAAGTCTTAAGGATAGAGAGAAAGATCTGCTTTAAGTGTTTTTTTGCATTGCAGGGTTGGGTCATGGGGGGGTTCTGACCCCCAGCCCCCCCTCCCCTTTCTCATGCATGCAAAGCAGACTTGTGTACATATCCCATTGGTAGGCCTACACAAATTGGATATATTTCCTTTTGTTCATTGCGCCTTGAGTAGAAATGGTTCTGACCCCCAACCCCCCCCTGTGGCTGTGCCACTGTATGTAAAACACTGGACATTGATATGTCTCGAGATACTTGCCTGACATCATGGTTAGAGAGATGAGGTTAGGTTAGAGTTGGAAAGCCTTGAGACCAATTGTTGTACATGATATACTGTGAGGATTAGGTGATGTAGTAAGTTAGGTACAGTTTTATGGCCCAGTTTACAACCAACTTGTTCAAGTCAACCTGGCCACAGACTTTTTTCCAGTTGTGCCTCACTGGTTTGTTTTCTCTACTCCATTGCTTATGCTGAGCACCAAGCACAATAGCAGAAGGTTCTGTTTTAAAAGTCTTCAGTATGACCTTGCCAGGAGTTGAACTCCCAACCCCCGGCTGAATGCAAGTCTGGGTAGCATAACATTACATGGCAGTGCAAGTCACTATTACTTATACCCAAGCTTATTTTCGAGTAATGTCACCCCTACACTACTTCGCTAGTTATTTCAATGGAAGGTATTTGAACAAAGATAAAATGTCATTCCTGTAAAGTTTGGTTTCATGAATCTGTGAAGTCATTAGCAATTATTTTGAACAGGCCTCTTAATTGGTTTAATTTACTACTTTTGTCAACACAAGTTGCTTGAAAAAGAGCAAGCATACTTTCTTCATCCCAGTCCACTGTTGTAAATCTCTTCACTTTACCAACAGGGCTCTGTAAAAAAGTTTGACAAGAATTTTATTGAATTGAATTTTCTGGCTGTTGATAATTGGAAAAGTGTTTAAGATGAGAGTGGAGGTAAATCCCGAAGTGGACTTGGCTGGCATTGATCCAAGGGCAGGGGATTTATTCTGAATATTCTGGGGTGGGGAAATTTATGGTATCTTAAAAAAATTAATGTTTGGAGTATCAGTCAAATAGTCAATAGTTGCTTTCTCAAATATTTGAGGGGACATGTCCTCTGTTCCCTCCGTGGGATCACCACCCATGCATAAATTATCCTTGATTAAGACTGACCATTCCTTCCAAAAAATTTTGGTGAAGTAGTTCTGACATTCTAACTTACAAACTTTGATAAACTGTTTTCTTAGTTATGTACCTACATGGGTGTTTGGAAAGCCTTGATAGTGTATACCTTGAGATACTACATTCCTTTCAAGTTTAAATCAATCTTTGCCTCTTTGTATCAGCATTAAAACCTTGAGATTTTTTATTCATAGAAATATGTTTCAGATTTTTTTTTGTATATAATTTTCTTCTTTATATGCTCACTTCAGGTAACCTTTATGGCTGTCTGCATCACACAAGATGTACCCCATGTAGGATGTTCTATGTGTGTGATACTAATCAATCAATTGCCAAGTGTGTAGGGTTACCAGACATCCAGAATTTTCCTGACAAATTGTCCTTTAAATGGTTTGCAATTGCATCATGGGAAAATCGTCCAGAATGTCCTAGATTTCATGTACTTCTCAGATGATTTGACAGGTTTTATCCTGATTTTGCTCAACCTACAGTATTACACCATTTTGCAACAAGACACCTTTGAAAATCAAAAAAAATTTCCAAAAGGGGAGGTCCTCTTGTCAGTCCCTGGGAGGTGCTCCAGTTCCTGTCAACCTTTTCAGAAGTAAATATGGTAGCCCTACATGCTATCAGTCCATATAAAAGACTCCCCGTTTAATTTTCATTTTTCATGACGAAATCTAGCCAGATGCTCTCCATATAGCAACATTGTAAATAATGCTCTCATATCCCAATTACCAGTGATCACTCTGCTTATTAATTGACTATACTTAGATAACAGAACAAAGATCCCTTATGTACAGTAGTCATAGGCTATATATATCTTCATACAGTGGAGTCTTCTGGCACCCTATCTGCAATTACCCGGAAAAAGGCCTTGAAATCTGGATTTTTAGAGCATCGGGCAAGTTAGCCTAATGTTCACAATTTCCGTTATCAAAGAATACCTTGATATTTTGTTTACCCATCAATATTTTTGTAGAAGTTTATCAATATTTAGAATAAATTAAGAACAGTTGTGAATTTCATGCTGGTTCCTCTTTTTTGTTTAATTTTTACCATTTATTATTCTCTAGCACACTTTGCAAATTAGTTAGAGTACGGCCCAGTTTCCAATCTATTGGTTCAAGTCGAGCACCCTTTGAAAAAGTACGGCATTGCATATTATACATGCTGATGGAAAGACCACATCCACGTATGGCTGATTGCATGTGCAATCACTCGGCATCGCAAGTCTTTGTTATGATCGTTGAAATCTCTTCGTCCTCCTCCTGTGCCCATTTTGAAACTACACATATGGTCTGGAAAGTACAGTAAGCTAAGGGGGAAGATCTATGAACTAGGCACTGCTCATGGATGTCCACAGGTATGAGCAAGGGCCCCCCCCCCCCCGGAAAATCAAATCAAAGACCCGAACAAAACGTTTTTTCCAAGTTTCTATGCCAAAAATAGGCTTTAGAAATGCCATTTCCGGCGATCAGGGAGGCATTTTGGGCAGAAATTTTTGCACGCTTCGTGTCAATTCATGGTGACTCGGAGGTTTTGTCCCCCCCTAGAAATTCCCCCCTCCCCCCGACTTTTTTTCTGCGGATGCCCATGGCACTGCTGAATCTGGGGTCACTTGTCCAGGGTGGCCAAATGACCATTTTTACCCAGTAAAATCTCCCTCTCCCTCCTCCATTCATGAAGGCTTTACGTATTCTTCAGACTAGGCCAAGTATTTCGGACGTTTTTTTATGTGAAGCTAATCCAAACGTGTAGAAATACATAATTCTGTCCAAAAGACGATCTAAGCAGAGCCCCACCACCAGCTGGCTGATGTGGAGGGCACAGAAAATTTTTAAAAGATTGCGACCCTCAGAAGGTTGGAATGTTACTGCAGGATCCTGGGACAAGTCCTGATTGTATGTGACAGAACTAAGTGGGGGCTATACATTGCCATGATTGTACAGCTAATAAGCCCAAGTCAAGTTTGGAGAGATCTTTAAATTTCCTCCTCAAAGGATAAATTGGCCTCGACTTAAACAGATGAATGGATTATTCTTTATTGAAGCCTTTCAGGATAAAAAAACAAAACACAAAAGAAAATGAAAAAAATTTACCAAAATGCAGCATGGCTTTCAAAAAATATGTGTTGTGATACCTATGCACATCCAATTTCATTACAGGAAATGCTCATTAGACAGAATTTAGAAAAACTCAAAGCACAACCGATCCTCTTTACTTTGTGTAAGTCAACTTCCTGGCTGACATCAACCTCATCTTGACTCCTGAAACCTTGGGTTTATTGTTGAAAGTCACCTATGCATGACACACTTGAAAACTGTGCTAGGCCAACAAGAGGCCCTCCCCCAACAAATCAATAAGGAGGGCCTGATCCTTCTTACCCAAGTTGCCATTGGAAAATCGGGTAAGACTAGGTAATGGGGAATTCCTGTCTGTCATGTTAAGTGTCTAAGCAAATTTATTGCTGCAAAGATCCTTTTGCCTTGCATCATTTAGGGCCACAGTAAAATGACATGGGCGAAAAAGATGCCTACCAACATATGTCCCATAATCCTTTGTAATTGCTGTTTGGAAAATGGTCAATGGATGCACACATTTTCCAAAACTGCGACCCTCCATGCCTCCTGTAAAGGTACGTATGAGGAAATGACAAGTGAACAAGTACAGTTTAAACAAAAATGACGCACACTCCAAATGTGTATAAGTAAGAGAATGATCAGATATTTTATTTCACAACTTTAGAGTTTATTACATGATAAAATTTGAAATATAAAACACACAGATCCCTGATATTTGAATAAAAAAGTAACAAAATATTTGTAAATACATAAAAACCCAGTTCACGCACACACTTTTTTCTGGAAAATGAATAAGATTTTATTCACCCTGAGTTTTTTGTGGAAACTGTTGTGCCATGATATGAAATATCACTCCACCTATAAACCATTTCTTTGGAAAAAGTATTTAAGTATACTAAAAATTGCATGCACATTAGCCATATTACTTTTGCACCTATAGACCTACAGATCTGAACAGTTAAGTCATGGTCTGATTAAGGTGGGCTTAACTGGGGTCTATTACCTTTAATTTTTCACATTTTTTGCCTACCTCTGTCATGGATGGTTGTAAACTAAAATACTGTACCTTTTGACTACCTCAATTTCACAGCATGTTAAAGGGTCTAGAATTGCAAATAGCCAATAATATTAAAACAAATTTAGGCTGATGGCTGTTAGACAAATGACCAACATCACTATTTGCTCGGATTTATCAACACGAATGCACTAGACACATTTAATGTGAATCTCTTAAAGGCAGTTATTCGTCACCCTAAACAACAGTTTCAGTATACATATATCAAAACTCTCAATTGGTACAGCTCTTTGATTGGCATCACATTCAAACACTGCATCATAGCTAAATTACACAGCATGGGCACTGAGCTAGAGTGTCTTGATTACACATTATGGACTTGTATGGCCACTGGGACAAGCCATGAAGCAATAAACAAGGATTGTGTCTGGATAGAGATGAGTTTTAGATAAATGTGGGAGGGGCTAGAAGTAAGTAGGTTGGGAGAATTGGAACTGTTTGGGATGATGAAAATATGCCTTTAACTCTCAATCAACTTGTGTTTTGTTGGTATGCAAAAACATTTTGAATAAAATTGACACACCCATAAGCAACCAAAAAAGGAAATATTCTACATCACTGAAACAAGACAGAAGACACCATTACAGTCTTGTCTCGACTCAATAACTCATAAAAAAATATATATCCCCATTATCCCCTAAAACCAATGCAATGAAATGGCCAGCCACGGCACAAGATGGCAGATATTTTTAGGTCATTTAACCACTACAAGTTACAGAATGTCCATGCTTTATAATAGTTGCAGAGAACATTGAAGCTGGCCGTTCTGTAGCACTTACACTAAAAGTTGGCACTCATGCCAAAATATTATCAGAATTCCACCCAACTTGAAAGAATTGTCCTGTTTCAAAATTTGCATTAATGTCAATAAATCTATGGAGTTGAGTTTTGGCAATGACTTCAAGTGGTTTCATGTTATTGCATGTTGTGTTGTTTGCAAAAACTTGGCATCAGTAGATAATAATGCTTGAACCAAATGCAGCTGATTTTGTTTGTCGATGACAGAGAACTATGGTGAACAATCAGTATAACATGGAATTGACAAATACCAATTAAATTTGACATACTTTTTTATTGAACATATACCAGCAGATCGGTGCATGTCAATGCCCTATATATGATACCAACTGCTTGCCATATAGAGGGCAAGTTACCAAAAGCCAGACTTGCCCGGGGAAAGTCACTTTGCTACATAAATACAAAACTTTTTTTTCAAATAGGATAGTATATATCTAATAACATGAATATCATTTAGTAAAATAAAACTTACGAATTTCCTATTTGAATGAAAACACAAAAAATATCACATTTGACAAAATGATTAGTGTAGCGGGCGGGGAGAAACTTGAGAAAATGTGCTTTGCATGAATATCCCTCGACCGAATTTCCCTACAGTAAACTCATCGAGATGTACCCGACGCGGTCGGCCTAAGACAGCTACTACTGATTTAATCTCTTCTGGGATGATAATACTGTCTGTGGTGAGATGACTCATAAATATTGCAACAATTTCACCGAAAACATACCAACCAAATTACAACAAAAATGAATGATACCCTGTACATCAATGACAAGAAAAAAGAAATTGGAGAAGGAATTCCTATGCAATTAGCAAAGTAAAAATGGTGGCCACACGAGGCAAAGGGGAGAGCTCACCAGTACATGAAAAATTTGTCATGTTTAATCTTGAATAAACTCAACAAATGGAGTAAATGCACACTGTTTAACAAGGTGTCTCTTGATTGGCTGTTGCCATTGTATTGTATCCTTTGTTAGGGTTAGGGATTAGGGCTATCGTTAGCCAGTTGGGAAGTTCTTGTTAAGGAGTGCACATCGCCCCCAACCAATCTTTTGTAATAAATTAAATGAGGTTTTCACAGCTCAGTTTCTAACCTACTGGTTTAAGTCAGGCTGGTCGCACCATTTTTTCCAGAGTCTGCAGCTCACTGGCTTTTCCCCCACTCCCTTGCATGACAGCAAAAGGCTCCATTTTTAAAGTCTTTGGTACGTCCTGGCCAGGAGTGGAACTGCAGACGTAGCTGCAAGATGAATGCTCTAAAATCCAATTTTTTTTGTAGTAAGCACTGCTAATGAAAAAGCTTTGAAACTGCTTCAAATTGTGTTGTGGTTTTTAATACAGAAAAAGTTTTGCTCTCAAACTTTTTTTTTATATTCACAAAAATGCTTGCATCTTATATGCTTCGATAAATACAATAAATACTACATTACAGTATTAAAACAAAGCTATTCTTTATAACATCAGTGGCAAGTGCAAACAGCTTTCGTTTCAAAATACTGCAAAATTCATGAAAAACAGCTCCATCTTTATGCTTATAAAACAGTAAATACTTCATTATGCAAAGTACAGTTCCATTAACATATCAAAGACAATAAAAACAGATCTGCATTCAACATTTTGTAAAATTTATGAAAAACAACTGCCTCAATTTGTTTAGAGAGTATAAAATGAAGGCTGTAAAATAGAGCATGTTAAGAAACTGTGTGGCAATTGGAAAGAAAAGGGGGTGGAGGAATGTGACCCACTCCCCTTGGAGAAAAGTTTGTTGCTTTAACCCTTTCGATATGGAAGGGGCTCCATCCCGCCTAAGGGGTCTAAGATTCAGATAGGTGCTACCTTTTTAATGGAAGAACTCCAACAGTTCCATAATACATGTCATAATGGTGAAATAATTTATCTAATCATGTGGACATCCTTAGCTAAAGATGTCAGAATCTTTAGGTTAGAAAATTGAAATGGTGAGATAATTCATCTCACAAAGTCGACAATATTAGCTTGGGAAGTCATCATCTCACCATGTTCACTTGCTTAGCTTGTAGGAAGTTCACACTCTTGCAATATTTTGAGCTTACCTTAAATGTGCAACATCATTCTGTTAAGTTAATGAATTACTATTTTTTTCTTTTTATATTAAGCATTTCCACTTTCCATATTGCAAGTGTGCTTGGGAAATGATCAAAATATCACATTTTCAGGAATGTTACAATTTAGTTTGCAGAAAATCTGTGCCAGGAGAGGCAGTGCATATGACTGTGACTTGTCAAGCTTAAATATGAAACGCTTGGCAGTTCTGTCCAATGACACTCGCCAAAGCTAAATCTGTGCATTACAGTCTCCAAAGTTATTTTACCCATTGCTGCTAGCTTCATATTGTTGGCTATTATCGTTGTCAACTATATGCATCTGATGCTTGGTCAGCTTTAAGCTCTTTATTTTCTGCAGACACTTTTTGACACAACCTTGCTCTTTCTTCTAACAATTCCTCCATAATGTGGACAGCCTGGCAACAAAAGAAACATAGCCAACATACAATATGAGGTAGATTGACAAAAGATATTTTTGAAAAGCTTTAATTAAAGATGGACTTTCGTCATGAAAAAGAATTCTCAAAACGTCAGCCTTCGGTAACCTTTTAACGGATTATGTCACGACCACGTGACTTCATGATAAATATCTGAAATATGAATATTTCAGATACTAATTATGATGTCACATGGTCGTGACGTAATCTGTGAAAAGGTTACTGAAGGCTGACGTTTTGAGAATTCTTTTTCATGACGACACTCCATCTTTAATAGATTTCGTTTCTCTAAGTAAGTCAAAAGGAAAGAAGTATTCTTACAACTTCAAGTGTCACAAACCAATGAAAAAAAGACTATCCTTGACAGAATTTCTACTATGATGAGAAGGAGTGTTTTTTGTCCCCGGAATGAATAAAGAGAAGTGGAGAACAATACCCCCCCCATCCCCCACCTTTTTGATTTTAGTTTGAATTTTCTCCATCATTCCTCCACACCATTTCCCTTCAAATCTTACTCTGTCAATTCAGTGATGGTATTGCAAAAAAATTAAATAGAATAGGCCATAATGTTTGTTATCTCAATGTGCACAACAGTAGAAAGAGGTAATTTAATTGTCATGGTCATGATTAATTGATGCTGTTGATCACAACTGCTGTCCCCCTCCCAACCCCCTCTTTTGGCAATCTCTAAGACTAAAGATCTTTGTGCCTCTTGAATCAGTTTTTTAAAAGGATCTTCTATTGACAAATTACTCGAGTTCCATAACAATGGAACCTTATTCTTTCTCTGCTAATGTAAATGTCACATGATAGACAGCGTGCTCAATATTGAATCTTGACACATGCCATAGCATTTCACCGAAATGATTGTTGCCAATTCTGGGTTGCTCCAGTGGTCTTAGGCATACAAGGCAGAACTCTGAGGGGACGTTGCAGCCCCCAGAGCAGAGAAAATGCCTATTTACACAGCCACTGACACTTATATTTTCAGGGCAAGGGAGCAGTGCAGTGGCCGGGGCTGCAGGTAGCGGCATTTGCCAAAAGGGTAAAATTCTTGAGAAATTACCAGGGCAAACACCCCCTCCCCAACCCCCTGTGAAATGTCCTCTTGTATGGGTATGTCCATGATGATATTATCCTGGAATTTAAATAACAGTGAACACAATCGTGCAGTTACCACCCATGCAGTTTTTCAAAAGAACGCAAAGGTTAGTCCCCTATGGGTTACCCACAGTCCAAAATGACAGAACCAACAAATGGATTCCAATGAGTTTTCAAATCCTAAGGTTTACTATTGTCTGATGTAAAAGAAGTATACAGGCACTTAAAAAATTGCAACCTCAATGTAGACTCAATATACAATGAATATCTGTTTTTATACAGGTATAAAAGTTCATAGTGAATCAAGCACTGCAGCCTTTAGAAACCAAAAATTTGGAAGAAATGGGTTGGTATCACATCACGTACTGTTTGTTCCTTGAAGCAACTGGAAGCCTGTTTTTGACACACACTGCACACAAAACTTGCCTTAAACCAAAATATTTTGATCAACAAGTTATGGGTGTCTGATTCAGTGGCGTAGCCACGAAAGGATTTTGGGGGTTAGAAAGCCCCCCCCCCCCATTGCCCAACCTTGCAATGCAAAAAACACTAAAAATAGCTTTTTTTTTTCTCTCTACCCCTAGACTTTTCACTCATATCGTGCCTCCCCCCCCCCATGACACCAAAACCCTCCTCGTGACACAACTCTGGCCACACGCCTGGTCTGGTTTGGTAGGTATGTGGCACAAGATTATTCCCCCTTTTCACGTGGTCTAAATTATCACTGGAAATATTCCTTTCAAATAATAGATATGGTCTCACCTTCCAGGAGGAGGTTTTGACATAACTGTAAATAAACATCTCAGCCATCCTGGCAATTGGACCAAAATATTTGAGACGTACCCCTCCTCTCTGATTCATGGATGTCCTTGAATAAAAGAAACAAATGGAAAGTGAGGTTGTTAAAAATATCTAGTCATATTTCAAACCTTAATTAACATTAAAGTTACACGGAAATACATTAATGGAGAAGTGTTCCACAACCTTCTGGAATACCAGAGTCCAGGTAAACCTGATTTGTTTCACTCTCCTGGGACCTAAGTCTACACATCACATGGAAATTGGACAACTAAAATGTGTGTAAAGAATTAACACGAATAGTTAGACATCATAGTGGACCCCGTGTTTGGTCTAGCTGCAGAGCATCTGCCTCTCACGAGGAAGACATGGGTTTGATTCCCAGGTCGAGTCATACTAAAGACTTAAAAATGGAACCTCTTGCCGTTCTGCATGATGCTCCGGCCGCATCAGCAATGAAGTAAAGAAAACAAGCCAGTGAGCAACAACTGGAAACAAAGCCGTGGCTGGCCCGTTTTGAGCAAATAGGTTGGAAACTGCCTTAAAACTCCATCTAACTAACTTGACATCTTGTGAGTGATACCCCTTTGCCTACCACAACCAAATTGAAGAACTTATTAGCTGATCTATCACCATGAATAAACATAATGGCCAGGTAACCCCTTCCCCCACAAAAAGAAAATTAAAGAATCATCACTGACATATTGTCATGAACATTTTGACATCATGGGGAGGGGACGAGTAAAGCAAAACTTTGCATCTAACTAGTTTTTAACATGTTAAAGCAACTTTCACATAATTACTCTGATAATATTTCCCCAACACCAAATTTAATTTTTCAGAGCATTACACTTTTACGGTGTGGCAGATTTGCCTTCACTTGAGAGCAATGCTGCAAAAGTAAGTTTTAAAATTTGAACCACATAAAATGACTACTTCAAATAAACATCGTTTAAAGTCATTTCACCTCAAGAATTCAGAGATATTTCAGGACAAACTTTGGCATATAAATTTTGAACTATTACCTTTAATTAGGTATTCCATTCCTACCACACTATGACAACATAATCACATCAGCAGATTAACTACCTAAGCCATTTTGCTATGGCTTAACACTTTAAAATTCAGATTTAACTGGAGTCTTACAAAACTGGCAATTGGCACACTTTTGGTCTGGATGGATAGTTGCATAACATAATGGAAGTAAATTATAAAAGGAAATAAAACATTGGAGAACTCCATGAAATTACACCTGCTTGCTCTAAGCATACCATGCATGGCTTGTTACAGTACCTAACAAGGTCACAAAAAACATTTAAACTCAAAACCTTTGGGTTTCCTATTAAAAATATCACTGAAAAGTTGATAAGTTATTCTTTGCCGGGTGATATCCTCCCACATCATGCAAAAATTTTAAAGCAAAATCAAGAGCTTAACCTATCTT
Source organism: Holothuria scabra (assembly GCA_037179385.1). Taxonomy (NCBI): domain Eukaryota; kingdom Metazoa; phylum Echinodermata; class Holothuroidea; order Aspidochirotida; family Holothuriidae; genus Holothuria; species Holothuria scabra. The sequence goes on from CM074197.1 coordinate 10,739,565, forward strand.
CATGGTTTAATTTATCAAGAGCGTATTGGTCTGCGAACATGTCACTGAGTTTTTAGAGAGTCGGCCACTTCTTCACACTTTATGTGGAAAACTTGTTCCATTCGATTGCAAATCTCAAGCACTGAAAGCAGAAAAAGAATGCAAATTTCACGGTCACCAGAATATTAAGAATATGGTCCTTTTAACCTATCAAAAAGAGATTCGGCTCCGGACAATTCTTTTAAGTCAACTTTGCTAGTCATAAAAAACGTTGTGCGCATGCATGCTTCACTCCAAAAGCAATTGTGTCGCTTAGAAGCAGACAAGAAAAGTAGAAAATGGTTGCTTAAAGGGCAAGATGTGTCTAGCAAGTAGGTGTGAATATAAGTATTATCCTAATTGGCAAAATGCCTCATGGACAAAATCAACTTTACTCACCAATTAGGGTTTTCCTCAATACATTTAAATTCTGACTCTTCCCAAGCAGCGGCATATTTGTCCCAGGTGATGTTATGACTCTTAATTTTCATCACCTTTAGCCTAGAATTGTACCAACATTCTTCTTCTAAGAGAATGTAGTCTTCATTTAAAATATGGATCTAAGGAGAACAAAGATGTGATACTGTAAAAGTGAAATCGCATGTAGGTACAGAGTACAGTATTACTTACAGGTGCGTAGCCAGGATTGTGTCATGTGGGGGGGGGTTGGTGTCATGGGGGTTTTGGCGCACAACATGAGGGAGAAGTCTAAGGATAGAGAGAAAAAATTGCTATTTTTAGGTGTGTTTTGCATTGAAAGGTTGGGTCATGGGGGGTTCTAACCCCCAAACCCCCCCCTCCCTTGTGGCTACGCCACTGGTCATCATGGTCTGACATTGTGATTGTTCACTGTACAACTGAAGTTACCTAGTCTCAAATCCACATGGAATTTTGTTCCACACAGATGCAACACTATAGACTGCTTCATCCATATATTGACCAATCACAACATCAAACCATAATGACAAATCACTTTTTTGTTCGTTTTAACTTAATGATTGCCTTGAAGAATTGAAGTTGTGGAAAACTTGTAAAAACAGACTTTGATTGCCCCTTTCATGAATATACACTTGAGAGGTAATGAGTCATTTATTCATGAGTCAAGGTGGGTCAACTTACTGACTGTTGAGTCACTGTTGACCAAATGGAGTTAAGGTTATACAGTTGTTGAATGAGGTTAAATGACACATCAACACCAATGTGTTATACAGTGTCAACTAAATTCAAGGGAAGGCCTACAAGTTTAATACGTTCAAGTTCAAGTTGGGTTTCAAAAACAGTTAAAAAACAGTGCAAGTCCTTCACTTCAGTTACCTCCTACAACAGGTGAGAAGTACCATGGGTATATTCAACAACTTCCAAGTCAGGAAGGAGGAGGGGGAGGATGGAGGAGAGGAGGGGGAGGAGGGGAGGTTGACCAAGTAGAATGAAGGTTCTATTGTATATATTTTTCAATAAATGTAACTCAAACTTAGTGCAAATTATCACCTATATTCATAACTGTTTTACTTGAATGGAACCATCTCCTGATTTAGGGCAAGGTTTGTGCCAAGAGGTGTCAAAGGGGGTAAAGGGGAATTCATCCCTTTCCAATATCATTTGCAAAAGGAGGGAAACCCCCCCCCCCTTTCATTTCCATAAAAATTTAAAAATTTCAGTGTCTTGGTTTCTTATTTGCAGTAATGTTTGCACTGATATGATGAGCAAACAGATTCAGTTCTGCCCCTTTTGTCATGTTAACAAACTGCATGGTCAAGTGGTTAGAGCACCAGACTTGCAGCCAGAATGTGTGGAATTCCATTCATGGCTGGGTGGGTAATGGCAAAGGCTTTAAAAAGGGAGCCTAAGAACCGTCATTGTGCTTGATGCTCAGCATAAGCAATGGAGTGGGGGCAACAAACAAGGCACAACTGGAGAAAAGGTATGGCCAGCCCGACTCAAACCAATTTGTTGGAAACTGATCCGTAGAACCTTATTCAACTAGCTCTTATCCAACTTTTGTTAAATTCTACAAAAATGTGAAAAGTTGACATCAGATTTCCACCCCAAGTAAATAGTATTAAAAATTTGCATGTGTACCACCATTCTCAAATAGTGAGTAATGAACATGCAGATATAGGATTGTTTCAGTGAAGGCGTTTTGGGGTGTGACATGGCCGGGGAAAGGGGAGGTGGGGGAAGTATCTGCTAAGTGGATGAGGTACCCACTCCTCTTTGGTTGGAGGGAGCAATGGGTCTCAACTCTCAAGATGCACAATGGTACAATATTTGTGTCTCAATCATTATAATAGCCTGCGGAGCAGACTCTGTAGTAGCTGAAAGATGGCGCTCTCTCAAAATCATAATACACCTCTCTAAACAGTATAATACACAGAGTCTGCAAACCTTCGTCCAGTTTCCATTTACAGGAATTCCGCATTTTGAGGGGCGAATTAGTAAACATGAAATGGTCACGTGGTGCACGAAACAAGTTTGAATAGTGTATTTTCGTACATATAACTGATACAATGAACGGCAAACAACCTAATTAGCTTTTGTAGGTGGAAAATGTGTATCAGGCCATACGTTTGATGCATAAATATTACGTATTACGCGAGATATAACTTTAATTTTTGTCGTGACGTCATATTTGGTGGTTGTAAATACAATTTGCTAGAAAGTTGGCAGGCTATTGTATACCGTAGGTATGCCATGTAACTTAGTTGGAAACGTGGGCTGTTCAACAGTGAAGCCGTTGAAAGACCCATAGTATTATTTATAGTAGCGAAAGTAGGATTTTTGTTATTTGAATGTAGAGGTTGAAATGCAAAAACAATAGCCTGCTTACAGCAGGCTACCATTATAAAGTCTATCCTGACCGATTTTTTTTTAGCCATTTTCTGCTACTATTTTGTTTTCAAGCTTTTCAAGCTTAGCCAATTAAGGGTTTTCAAATCTAAAAGCCCTTTCCCTTGCCAATGCACTTATTGTGTAAATAAATAACAAGATTGCTTACAACTGTATCAGAATTACCCTTTTAAGTATTGCTGGAAGTATATTCTTGCAAATGGCAACTCTTCTTGTGTATTGCACTCCATCTAAATCTAGCCAGAAATTAAGTGCAATGAAAGCAAAAAGAAGGGATGTTGGCTTTGGCATGCAAGCAGAAAAAAATGTAAATTTTGAAAGTTAAAGAAGCGTGCAATCAAAGAACACAATTCAATTGGAAAGCAAATACTGCTCAGGAGAAAATTCCAGTTTTAGCCTGTTGAATGGATTTTGACAGGCTTGACTGAACAGATGCAAAAGGTGATTGGAAACAAAAGCAACAGGTTTCAACAGGATATATACAGGTACCAACAGGAGCATGCCAAACTCTTAGGTGTTACCAGTTGAGGCCTGCTAACATTCTTCACTCCAAAACCAACAGGTAATACCAATATTGTCTGTTCATACCTGTTCATACGTGCTCCATCATGTTGGAATTTCAAGCAGTCTCAACAAGAATTTTCTCCTCAGCTTGGCTGAGCAAAAACTTTAAGAATAACTTGCCCAAATGGGCAAGTGGCATAATTATTCAGATTTTGCTTGCTCTGATTAATAATTACTTACCCTTGCGTGGCAGAAAATTAAACAAAGATCACATTGAGGTTTGTAGAAGTGGTGATTTCTGCATGCAGAATTTGTTGCTGACATCAGGCCTAATGTTAAAACACTTTTCTCACCACAAAAGCTTAAAAGAATATTCCCCCAGGCTTTTTTCTCTCCTCTTGCGTTTCTGTCCTTAAATAATTTAGGACACCAAGATAAGGAGACTTGGAGTGCCCACTGAAAATAACAATTCTTTTGAAAGACTCCTCTGCATGATTACTGTAAATTCCACCATCACTTACTGTAGTTCTGTGAATAACTCAGATTTTTGTGACCTAGAGAAGCCATCAAAGTGTAAGAGTGTTTACACTGAGATCAATACACTTTGACAGTGACTGCCCTATACTCTGACACCCTTTATGTTCCAACAGCTCTTTATTCAGACATATTCATCTACAATCAAGTTGTAGGAACTTGAGGGGGGGGGGGGATGTGGAAAAAAGCCTCTGTTGGAACGTAATGGATTTGACAAAATATAGGGATGCCAGAATATAGGGTTGTTCCCCACTTTGACAAGGAGGGACACAGGAAAACCCATTTACGTTTGGTACCCATCGTATCTGGTACATTGCAAGAACATTGGACTAAAGCAAGTTCAATTCAGTATTGTGTATGTGCATTGATGACCCATGAAGCTACGTACTCAGGAAATTCCAGAGACCAGCACTACAGAGGCATTGTGACTGCATTCTTCCATGATGCTGAATACAAAAGCAGCAATGAGTGTCAGGATTAATCTTTTTTCTACTTGCATACTTCACATTTCTTTAAGTGAGTAAAGTGCAGAGCTCCTCTAATGGATGGATACATAGAGGGCAGTAAAAAGAAACTTATAACTGCAAAAGCTACCAGCAAACATGAGGGTGAACTTTGAAACAACAAATAGTAAAGAAATGAAGAGCAAAATAAAATTTATTCGTGCAACACCTTACAACTGGTTCCCATGTTCCCAGTTTCAATATTATTTCACAGTTTCGTAACGATTATATGTTGTTTATTATTCCCACATTTCCATATTCCCAGAAATGTGCTCAATATTCCTAGCCTGGGAACATTAAACCCTGGGAACCCTGGTGATATTTCTTACCTGTAAATTCCTCTATAGTATTCACCCTCAACACTGTGTCTTCTTTCTCTGTAGGATACTGATACAAATATGTCAGGATGAGAATTACACAAATTTATCCATAATTGCCACATGTGAGGGCAGAATATTCCTCAGAATTGGACAAAAGGGGCACATTGTGCTGGTACAACACATGCTATGGGTAGTACTGCTCCTAAGAAGTATAAATAAATTAGTTAAATTATAGTGAAAAAAGTTTACAGGCCAGTATATATTACAGTAAGTGTATTCAGTTTAGCAGCTCAACTGTATCAGCCAGCCATCGATCTTGTGGAAAGGTCATCTTAACAACATCAAAACATCACAATTTGAGTGGGTCCAAACAACAAGCCCTCCAAGGTGGTTTTGTTGAGCCATATGATGTATTTTATGTCAAGAATCATCCAGTCAAGAAACTGGTAACTGATCCAGTTGAGCGGCTAAATCAAACGCTGTGCACATCAGGTTATTACATTAAAAAAAGGCATTTATAAGGAGGACATGGAGTACTCCAACCTCCCACCCCCCACCCATCCCCCGCCCCCCGGGAGCCTCCACAAAAATGTCACTGGGAAGACTGCAAAAATACTGTATACATAGGCTATAAAGATAATGGCATGATGTTACCTACTGTATCAAAACCTGAGAAGACAAATGCTTAGCAAAGCTGTACATGTACAGTATTATGCACCGCATTTAGGTTTAAATCTCTACTATCCAGCGTTGCAATTCTGCTAAAGACGGAGAGCGCCACCCCCACACGTCTTAACTGTTTCATGCAGAGCTTGAAACTGCGAGTGGCTCCCCGAAAATTTGGCCAAACGAGGAGACAAACAATGGGTCACGGGGTCAATAGCCTATGGAAGCTCATCCGGGACATGCTTCGTCCGCTCTTTCGCTAACCCCCAAGGTGGGCAAATATGCCCTGACTGGGACCAGGCACTGGAGGGTTAAATGTACTAGTATAATTTTACTAATAAGTACTGCAATACTCTTGGCATTAAAAACAGCTGAATTAAACTTGAAAAAGAAAGCTCTCATACAGTACCTTTGTGAGGTGTGTATGGGCAACAAACTTCCATGGAAATTTGAAGATATGCTTAATTGTCACCTCAAACATACTGTAGTTTATGGCCCCTGACTGACAGTGCAAATGTGTTCACTGTAACTATTCTCTGGAGAGATTCCCTTCTATATTCACTTAAATGGCTGATTTGAGTCTCTGAAACGAGGAAAGAAGTTGAAGAACAATTTACAGACATGAATAATGCTGTGCAGTATAATTGTACTACAGGTTGTACAGTACAGTACTTACTGTAGTTTGTTTAGGGTAGAGTTATTTATGTAACTGGCAGTTATTGCCAAGTCACTCATGTAGGGATCGGACAAATGCGTGATTGCGTTGTTCGCGGCGCAACTTTTTGGATTAAATTGCGTTTTTTTTTAAATTAACCAAAGGGTCAATTTTTTCACCCCATTTCCCCCAAAACAAAGAATGTTTTACCCCAAATTGTAGAAAATTCAAAACTACAACTGCACCTGTATTCAGGAAATTTATACGAACATAAAAACCTTACAGTACATGTATGCCTAGCAGTATGTATCACACGTACTGTACCCATACGGCATGCAATGCCAACTTCCAGGTTCTTACTGTATCAGCGATCTTCGCTAAGCCTATGGTTATCAAATTAAATATTCTGCGGTGCCCCTAGGGCTAGTTGTAGACAGCTGCCAAGGTACAGCGAAAGCAACAAGGAATACCACATTGTGTTTCACGGTCAACACTGATGAGATTTTTACGATCTCATTTCTATGTTGACTACGTGTTTGCTTTGTAAATTTGGAAAGATAACTGTTTCCATTCATTTTGAAATGATTTTCATAAAGTTAAGAAATGAAAACATTACCGACGGGCTGTTCTTGCAAACCTTTCAGCCAGCCAACTTTTAGGTTGGGACTTCAGTTCTCCATTGAGTGATCTGTAGCCTATTAGGAATTCCCAAAATCAGTTGTTCCAACAATTTACATGTTCGACAGCATGCAGTGTGTATGGCTAACCTGAATTTACAGTACCTGAGACCAAAAATAAGGGAGCATATCCCAATTAGCAGGTGTATTAATGCGACCATTTGTTCACCCTCTGATAGAGCCAAGGAGCACCTTTTTGATATGTTATGGTTATAAGTTTTTTTGAAAGTATATCAAATGAAGTACCATTGGTAAAAAAATGGGTTTAATTGAAGCAATTGTGTGGAAATTATGGGCCTTACTGTAGAAGCTGGCAGAGGCAAACTGAGATTTAAGTGAAAAACAAGGCTCGGAAAAGGTGGTTTGAACTTTGAGGTGAAAAGGCAAAAATTTTCACAGACATGATGTGGTACTGTAAATTGAAAGTGCCATGAATGGCCAACTTGTCAGCTTTCATATGAGGGGTAGCGTGACCCTGGCGAAAACTTTGACAAGTTTTAGAAGCCCGTTTACTTTTTGGATTTAGTGTGTAAGTCAATGGAAGAACTATGGGGGTATGCTACCTTAAAGGCATATTTTCATCATCCCAAACAGTTCCAATTCTCCCAACCTACTTACTTCTAGCCCCTCCCACATTTATCTAAACTCATCTTTATCCAGACACAATCATAGTTTATTGCTTCATGGCTTGTCCCAGTGGCCATACAAGTCCATAATGTGTAATCAAAACACTCTCAGTGCCCATGCTGTGTAATTTAGCTATGATGCATTGTTTGAATGTGATGCCAATCAAAGAGCTGTGCCAATTGAGAGTTTTGATATATGCATACTGAAACTGTAATTTAGGGTGATGCATGACTGCCTTTAAAGCTTGCTGCACTGATCGTGCCTCTGTACGTGAATTCATATGTGTGAAAACAGGGAGCTGCTGGTGAATCAGATTGTGTAGCACCTCTGTGGCGCTGGACAAAAAAAAAGGTCATCCGCCCCACCAACCGGTGAATATACGAAGAGAGAGTATGCTACTTAGATGCTGCGTAATTATAAGGGAGGCTATTGCTGGGAGGGTGTGAGACTATTGCTAGATGAATCGGGCACTGCAATGTGAGCTTTGCAAACCTTTCAGCCACACGGACAGTATACAGGTAGGGAAGTACGGACATGCAAAAATACGTACAGGTGCAAGGCCCGAATTCCTCTGTTATTTTCGTTTTCCATATCACAGTAAACTAAGGCCTACACATTTTCAAAGCAAATAAATAGCCTTAGTAGGCCTAAGCTCTATAAAGTTCGATGTGCAGATGTACCGCAGCTATATTCGCATCTTTTGAAAGATGAGCTGTGAGGAATACGGTACTTTACTGTACTATACCCACATTGAAACTATGAATAAACCAGAAAGCCAAAAGGCTTAATGATACCTTGCCCCTGAAATTTAAGCCTATCTTTTTTTCAAACTGACAGTGCTCCGTAATGTTTTTCAAAGTGACAGTGCTCCGTAATGTACCCACAAAGTATACATGCAAGGCATCAACGCTTCCTACAAGAACTGGGGTTCTGCTCATGATATCACATCCACATGTGTGAAATTATGCAGTATCCAAGACTCCAACCATGGGAAATTTGTGTGTACAAACATGATATTGAGACTTTGCCCCCTTGCGAACCAAAGTGACATTTGACATCCACCAAAAAATATAGGGATCATTTATTCACCATGCATCATCTACATGTCAAGTATGAGGACCCTACAATTTACCTTCCTTGTAATACTATGCAAGCATGTTAGTCAGACTTTGACACTGCAGACCCCAAATGCCCAACGAGGCTTCAACCTTCACGGTTTTCATCTGGGATCACCATCTCAATACCGCCAACCCACACACTAACAATGGGCTTAGTCACATGCATTTTTCTTGGATACCGTGATTACTAGGTTTTGATGTCTTGACCTCTCATGACCCCAAATGACCTTTGACCTGCACGAAAATTGATACACAACTTCTAATAAATACAACCAAACCACACACTCAAAAATAACCAGAGTCACTTTGCGCCTTTCTTGAAATATCATGTTTAAAAGGTTTTGACCTTTTGACCTCTCATGAACCCAAATGACCTTTGACCTCCACCAAAAACAATAGGGCCAACCCACTTACCAAATATGAGATTAGTCATACTTACCTTTTCTGAGATACCATGTTTACAAGCAATTTCTAAGGAATTTACCATTTGACCTCTCGTGATCACAAATGACCATTGACCTCCATGAAAATCAAAAGAGATATCTACCAAGTATGACCAACCCATGCTGCCCAAATATAAGATCAGTCACATGTACCGTTCTTGAGATATCGTGTTGACAAGGTTTTGACCTTTTGAAGTCTCATGACCCAAATGCCCTTTATAAAAAAAACCCACATAATTTCTACATAATTTCTGTAGGAAAAAGTAAACTTCCTATAGGAATTTGCAAGTTCCTATAGGAAGTTACAACTCCCTACAGGAAATATGTGGGATAATCTTAGGCCTGTGCCAGCTTCCCACATAAAAAGTTTAATTCCCACATGGACCCCATATGGGAAGTTAAATTCCTATATGGGGAGTCCAGTTTCCCATATAGGAAGCCACCTCTTCGTATGGGAAGTCAACTTTTGGTATGGGAAGTTGAATTTCCCATATGGGAAGTTAAATTCCCCATATGGGAAGGCACAAAATGGCTGTGTGGGTTGTGCAGTGAACAGCTTTGAAGGAAGTCTAGTGTGATTGGCTTATTCAAAGGATCTGTCACAACAATGACCTTTTCAAAAGAGTCTCTGTACGGAACATGTATTGTAGAGCTCAGTGTAATGAAAAGCAAGTAGTGTACATATACCAGAATAACATTGTGTTAATTGTGCAGTCATCAGCAGTTAATACAGTAGTTGGCAAGCAGTGAGAGTGGATGCACACTCCGCAGTTGTTTGAATAGAGAGGCTGTGTACTGTACCTGTATGTGCTGAAAACTGCTTAGTAATGAAGTGATGCATTGAGTGTTGTTTGAGTTTTGTTGCATGGAGATATTTATATGAAGTATTGCCCCAACATTTGGACTGTCATATTCAGAACACACACAGCTAGCCAATGGGATGTACTGTAAAAGGAATCAGTTTGCAGATAAATCTGGACCAATTTCACACATATCAAAACTCTCAAACCAGTTGCATCTAGTGGAATTTCTTATGGACATTCACTGCGATTTTGCACAAATGCCTTAGTCAAAAAATATTTTGATGAAGCAAAAACATGATCCAGTATCCAGTTTGGCGAGAACTTTAGGTGAAGTTACATTAACATCAGACATAATATTCTTTTGGATGCACTTTAATTCATAGGTTAGTTGATTAGTTAGAAGGAGTTTTACCCAGTTTCCAACCTATTGGTTTGAGTCATTTGTTTTCATAGATGGGCAATTCCACGGTAACGGAAGGACATTTTGACTACATTTTACAGGATTCATGCAAGTGTATCTCAAGTGTTATTATGGACTACATCAAACCTATATAATAATTTCTCATCTATAACTAAAACCTTCCATTTCCACCAAATTATTTCATAGGATCACCTTTCATTAACAAGATATGAATATTTATGAGGTCGGTAACGGAAGGACGTAAAATGGACAAGGGTTTTTTGGGAACTTTAGTTTTTTGTGAAATTCTGTGAACTCTATGGGGCAAATATGTATTAAGGGTGATAAATACTCTCTCAGTACTCTCCCCTCTATTGTACCACATCTCATTTTAAAAGAAGTATTTTGGTTGTTGAGTAATTGTGCATTAACTGAAGTTAATTGTGGTAACGGAAGGACGGTAACGGAAGGACATTTTGACTACATTTTACAGGATTCATGCAAGTGTATCTCAAGTGTTATTATGGACTACATCAAACCTATATAATAATTTCTCATCTATAACTAAAACCTTCCATTTCCACCAAATTATTTCATAGGATCACCTTTCATTAACAAGATGTGAATATTAATGAGGTCGGTAATGGACAAACATAAAATGGACAAGGGTTTTTTGTGAAATTCTGTGAACTCTATGGGGCAAATATGTATTAAGGGTGATAAATACTCTCTCAGTACTCTCCCCTCTATTGTACCACATCTCATTTTAAAAGAAGTATTTTGGTTGTTGAGTAATTGTGCATTAACTGAAGTTAATTGTGGTAACGGAAGGACGGTAACGGAAGGACATTTTGACTACATTTTACAGGATTCATGCAAGTGTATCTCAAGTGTTATTATGGACTACATCAAACCTATATAATAATTTCTCATCTATAACTAAAACCTTCCATTTCCACCAAATTATTTCATAGGATCACCTTTCATTAACAAGATATGAATATTTATGAGGTCGGTAACGGAAGGACGTAAAATGGACAAGGGTTTTTTGGGAACTTTAGTTTTTTGTGAAATTCTGTGAACTCTATGGGGCAAATATGTATTAAGGGTGATAAATACTCTCTCAGTACTCTCCCCTCTATTGTACCACATCTCATTTTAAAAGAAGTATTTTGGTTGTTGAGTAATTGTGCATTAACTGAAGTTAATTGTGGTAACGGAAGGACGGTAACGGAAGGACAAATGAAATGCCAAATCTTAAAGCTGCACTGAGCAAGATTTCAACTATAACTATTAATTAATTAGACTCAAAAGTAAAACCGAATATTCAGGAAAATAACAGATACATGTATTATTCTTTACTATCATGAAACCTGCCATGCAGTAACACACACACACAAAATGATCAAATGTAGGTCCATGCGTACAAACTGTTGGCTTTATAGAAATATTGCCTTTTTGTGGTTAACATTTATTAACTTTTAATTAATTCAGTTGCTTGTTACACAATGAAAAAGAATTCTATGCTCCTTAGTTTAATGAACTGTATTTTTTCCCCTTTTTTCAGAGAGGTACAGTACATAGAAGTGGTACAGTATGAAATATATCAAATTGAGAACCTGGCATTTACAGTACAGTACAGTACAGTATCTTCACAAAACTGATAAATATTAACATGGTTTAGTGTAGTATGAAATACGACGTTCACTTTTTGTTACATGTCTGTGCTCACTGGTACAATACAGTCAGTTGTCTCAACATAAACTTACAAATACTAAGTGGTTCAAAACACATCAAAAGAGTAGCCTTTGAAAATAAAAATTGTCCAATTGAGCTTAAAAACATTGCATTTGTAACACTTCTGTATCAAAATTACAGAACTGCATGCAACAGTTTAACAGGATTCTTTCTAATAAATTGCTCTGTATGAAGTCTACAGTAGGCAAGCACTTACTGTTGAACTGAATGTGCAGGAAGGCATAAATTGTGAGCTTTACAAGGATCTTCAAAACTTACTGTATTATAGCCATGTCCTGTAAACATAACTGCATTAACAATTTTCAGTTGCAGTACTGTACATACTACTGTACCTTTACATTATTATCAAACCAACTTCTCAAACCATGTAGTATTAAAGTCTGTGTCTGGGATTGACTGTAAATGAGTCTCTCCCAATTGTCCATTATTGCTGATTGTAGCAGCTTGTAAATTAAAACTTTTTGCTACCACTTCTAATTTGTCTTTAACATTTTTTGCAACAAAACTGCCTTGTCTATTATTTCTGTGAAGATGGGTCACATATCATTTGATTGTCATGTAGTATGTAACAGAGCAGTTTTCCAAATAGTGTACAAATTTGATGAGCACTTGGGCAGTCTCCACATAAGGAAAAAGTCTCCTCATTGTGTAGGACTCACATTATAAGACAGCTGCACAGTAGAGAGGGGATATTGATCATCATGGGTCCAGATGTTTTAGCTGCTCTAACTTTCATTTTCCACAACAGCACTGAGGTGTGTACAATGAGATGTGTCAAGTACAACAGACTGTGTATACTGTAGCATGGATACTTCAACTGTCTAAATAACTAAAATCACCCACCTCCTTAAAATAAGTGCAATACACCTTAAACAACTTTGCTTGCAGGCATGCTATGTCATTAATTCATACAAATCAACAATATGGCTTTTAAGTTATGTAGGAATGGCATTTGTCCTTCCGTTACCGTCCTTCCGTTACCGATTTGGTAACGGAAGGACATGTTTTAATTAATAATAATTAACAAACAAATGAGACCTGGGTGTCAATAGTTATTTTATTTTGTAGGCCTACCTAAACTTGCTTTTAACCAAAACTTTCATCTTGATCATTCTGCTATTTTTCCTGGAACTAAGAAAATGTCATGTATTTTTGGTAACGGAAGGACATTTTACCTTGCCAAAATACTTGCAGTTACTGAAGCAGAAAAATAATTAAAAACAATGAAAATATGATTGGATGACTTTTTCATGATCTGTTCTTTTACACTAGAGTGATTAATATCATTTGCAAACCTGTTATCAAGTTTGATTGGTGAATAGATTTTGGTCAGTTTTTACTGCATTCTAGTCATAAAAATATGAATAATAATTAGTCATATTTTTGGATTGACTTAACATTGGAAAATTATTTTTCTGAGCCCAGAACATGAAAATATAGACTTTCAGCTTTCATATGACACCGAATTCATTTGTGTCAAGGAATTTTAAATTTTGGGATAAATCTTCTCTCTGATCTGGAATTGCCCAGGAACATTATGTACTGTGACTATACAGTACGCTGCATATCTATACGGTAGTGTGCCTGGAGACAATGATGAATGGAAAAATGATGGCCAAAAACCCACATAATTCCCACATGCTCATTCCTGTAGGAATTATGTGGGTTTTTTTTATAAGGGTGACCTTTGACCTCCACCAAAAACAATCGGTATCATCTACAGTACTTAATATGGCCAACCCACACACCAAATATGAGATTGGTCACATTTACCTTTCTTGAGATACCACAAGTGTTTACATGCAATTTCTAGGAAATTTACCATTTGACCTCTTGTGAAGCCAAATGACCTTTGACCTCCACAAAAATCGAGATGGATCATCTACTCAATACGATCAAACCACAAACTAAATATGAGAGCAGTCACATGTACTGTTCTTGAGATATTGTGTAAACTTACAAGGTTTGGACCTTTTGACCTCTCATGACCCCAAATGACCTTTGACCTCCACCAAAAACAATAGGGATCATCTACTCAATATGGCCAACCCACACACAAAATATGAAATTCGTCACACTTGCCTTTCTTGAGACATCGTGTTTACATGCAAACGCAACACATACACACACACGCACACACACGAGACATCCATCACCATGGCATAGCCTAGATTCCTTTTGCTGATGCAAGGAATCAACTAGTACCATTACTTAATAAGCAAATATGGGGTTCAGGGGCAAAATTTTGTTACAATGTTTTTTTGGCAATAAAAATTGCGTTTCTTCCAAAATGGCAGTGCTTTTTTTGGTCTGCAAAATCACGCATTTATACAACCCCTACACTTATGATGTCCTGTGCCCAACTGCGCATACTGCCCAGTGAGAATAAACGACTATCCCCTTTGATGGAATTTAACAGCTCAGCATATTGGTTCAAGTAGGGTTGCTGAATGCTGCCACAGCATTTTTTTACAGTTGACACCTACTTAGGCTACTGACTGTAGGCCTAGCCTACCTGCGAAATAGAGAGACACCGTTGTAAACTTCTCTCAGTTAAATAGTTGGTAATCGTGATGAACATACCATAAACTGGACCGCTGAAGTTCGAAAATTGGTCGGAGATCAGATAAGTATCCTACATTTCCGTGTTTTATTTATGAATTGTGTCGGCCAGCCTATACTTTTAGTACCGCGCGCCTGTGAAAGGGCCAACTTGCCTCAGCAAAATACTTTTAGCGGAACTACCCTCTACAGTAAAGAACACTGAGATAAAGGCCACCACGGAATCCCAGATCGCTTTTCCACTTCATGAGTTCAGTTAACTTATGAAGCAAGCTAATAGGCGGCTAAGAAACTTTCATAATCACAAGCATATTCCACAAAAAGTCCATTGCTCCCACTCCTTTCATGCACAACGATGAATACTCACCAATTTCGGGACGAATTTTTTTCGCAGAGACCAAAAAAGAAGAACGAAACCAGTCTGAAGGGAGCATACCCCCATTAATTCCTCCATTGACTTACACACTAAATTCAAAAGTAAAGTAAACGGGCCTCTAAAAGCTTGTCGAAGTTTTCGCCAGGGTCAAGCTACCCCTCATGAAAGCTGACAAGTTGGCCATTCATGGCACTTTCAATTTACCATATCATGACCGTGAAGATTTTTTGCTATTTCACCTCAAAGTTCAAACCACCTTTTCCAAGCCTTGTTTTTCACTAAAATCTCGGTATGCCTCCGCCAGCTTCTAAGGCCCATAATTTCCACAAAATTGCTTCAATTAAGCCCATTTTTTCACCAATGGTACTTCATTTGATATACTTTCAGAAGAAACTTACAGAAAACCCCAGCTCATTCCATAACATATCAAAAAAGTGCTCCTTTTAGGGACTCTATCTGAGGGCGAACAAACGGACGCATTAATACACCTGCTAATTGGGATATGCTCCCTGAAGCAGCCACAGGATTCAACCTCACATTCAGCCCAGGCTGGCCCACATTCAGTCTCACATCCTAATTACAAAGCCCACAAAATCAGAGATAAGCGCAACCAACTGCTCTAAGGGGCACTATTGGGAGATTAATTAAAGGGGCATTCCTCTCACCCCAAACTGCACTTCTTGTATGGGGTTACAGAAACTCTCCACGGGCCCAGCTTTTTGATTGACTGCAATTCAAACAATGCAGCTAACCAACTTAAGCTCATATTGCACAGCATAAACTGTCCTGAGAGTGTTTTGATTATACACATAGAGCTTTTCTGTACTCACCCTGAAGCAATAAACTGAGATTGTGTCTCTGGATGAGGGTGAATTTCAGACAATTGTGGGAGGGGCTTAAGTAAGGGTAATTAGGAGAATTGGTGCCGTTTGGGGTGAGATGAATTGGGCCTTTAGTGGAATATTCTTTTTGTAGGAGAGTAGAAACTCTCCTTACATTTTCCCAGGGAAAGTTATCGCTAAAAAAAGAAAATTTTGAAAGTGGTCCAATTTACATCACCCATGTGTAATTTGAACCAACAAGGTGTGTAAAATGAACCACCTGCCGTGTAAAATGACCGGGCAAAATATTGCTGCAAAATTTCTCAAAACATCATGTTAATTGATAGCAGAAACACTTCTCACACCCTCCCTGTCTTTAAGTGTTATATTTTAGGCCTAATTGATATTATTTCCCCTTCAAAAGACTTGCCCTTTGCTTGCCTTCCCCATCTCAAAGTCAGGCGCCGCAACGTACCAAGTAGGCACAGACCAAGTTTAGTAATTGGCTCATGGCATGGGAATTACGCATATGCCCAAGCTTATTACTAATACAAACTGCGAAGAGGAATGAAAGGGTGAGCAAATTCTTCGAAGTAGGGTACCTCCTACCATCTATTCATTTCCATGTGTGTAATTAACTGAAGCACCCGGGCCCACGTGTTTGTAATTTGGACCGGTTCATTTTACACATCATATCGTTTAATGTGGACGAGCTGTCCATATTACACACCATGGGCGGTTCAAATTACACGATGTTACTAATTTTACCCAAACTCCTCTAACCTAGCCAAGTGTAGTTTTAATCGAAATGTAAGAGCCCAGCACTCAATAGGAATTATTATATTTTGTCATAACCATTATGCCTTGGGGGTGAACAAATCATTTCCGAGTAAAAACCCAACAAAGGGTCAACTCGAAAATAAGATCAGTTCACCAGTTTTTAACAAAAACCATACAGAATTGTGGAAATTATCTTAATCTCATCCGTTGCGAAGTCAAACGTGAGTGTCCTGAGTAAGGTATCAATGACACATAAAAGTAAGATACCCTGTCATGCCGGTGGTTCAATTTACACACCGGTCCAAATAACACGGCTATAATTGATGATATTGTGGCAGATGTGACAAATTTTTACCCTCCCCCTTGTAGCTAAGTCACTGCACAAGATACACAATTTTTTGGAGAACTCTCCATCTGAAAAACTTCGATAAAACTATTGCCATGTGCCCTCTGTGAAAACAAAGTAGCTTACACAAAATAAAAACCTTAAATGTTCAAGCACATTCATGTAAACATGGACGTACAGGAGTTCTCTCAGGGAGCGGTGACTTCAGTTTTTGTCCGACTCCAGACCCCAACCAGGGCATATTCTCAGTCCCACGGAGGCACCGAAGTCTGCCCGTTTCAGCAAGGTCTAGGCCAATGGACATGAACAAGAAGTATTAATGAGGTCATAGTAGTGGCGTAACCACCGAGGGAAGGGGGTCAGACTGCCCTCCCCCCGACACAAAAAAACGGGAAGGAAAGAAAAATGGAGAAGGGAAGGAAGGGAAGGGAAGAACGGAAAAAGAGGGAAGAAGAGAAAAGAAAAAAGAGAAAAAGGATGGGAAGGAAATGAAAGAAAGGCAGACGGAAGAAAAAGAAGGAAAAGGAGAAAAATGAGAAAAGAAAGAAGGTGGGCCCACTATAACATCAAAAGCATATTATAGCAAAAAGAAAACAATTACAGGACAACACAGCCCACATTTAAACACCATTCATGCAAGAAGATCAAGAACATCCAGGGTGTATCTTTTCCTTTAACGTCTAAAAAAAATATTTGGATGTTATATACCAGATATATTTTCATGTTGACATATGAATTGTTAAACTCGAGTTCGTGTGAACTTTTCATTTACCGTGAAAACGTCAAGTCATGCAAGCGTTGACCAAATATTGCATAAAACTTACTCGCATTTCGGATGTAAAAAGCTATATTTTTCTAAAGTCCTTCCGACTTTCTGGCAAAGGGCCGGGAGGTGAAAAGTAATCAAAATTATATTCAGATGATGGTGTTTGAGGGAGGGAGCTATCCACAACACAACCATAGGCGTAGGAAGCGGGGGCTGGGGCGGCGAAAGCCAACTGAAAAAATGAAACATGCTTTCTCCCCTTCCCGGGTCAAAAATCCCATTTTTTCATTGTTCAAATTCTAAAAAGGAGCAAAAATGCAATATGAGGTGCATTTTTCATAAGTTTGGCAAACTTTTCCCAACTCTGGACATGATAAAATCGGATATTTACCATACAATATGTGACACCACATCATCAAGATACACCGGCAGCTCTATTGCCATTTTTATTTACTGGTTTTCATAGAATTCCAATTTTTCTTCAATGAAAGCTCTTGGTTTTGTAATATTTTGTCTAAATAGTTTGGGAAACTTTTGAAATGTCTTCGTAAAGTGTCATTTCGAAGGCCTTAGATAAAAAACGTTGTGTACAGTGGCATCAACGATTGAGTCGTCGTGCAATCTAGCAGTTCATAGTTTGGATTCGCCGAGCGGCTTTTTGCCAGACAGTCGGGAGGAAAAGCAATCATTCTCAGATTTGCCACCAATATTTGAAGGAAGTGCAGATTCTTCAATAATCCCGCGAACTTTTTAAGCTTCCTCACTGGAAACCCAGAATCCAAAGCTTTCTGCAATACAAGCTCCATATCAACATATTATTGTTTCAAAAGAGAAAAATTTCGGTGCGCTTCGCTCACCGCAATACAACCCTAATACAGTGGTGTTCACATTTGCAAGAAAAATCGGAAAACTTAGCTACTACTAACAAGCCCGAGACATGCAATTTGCGGCTGTCTGAGGGGTTGCGATTTTCCCAAATTTTCTGTACGCTCCCGCCAACTTTCTAGCAAGACTTCATATTCTAGGCAGGGGAACCATTGGCCTACCGTACACAAATGCTCTCATACACGCCTGTCATCAAATACACTGTCAGTTGTGTACGTCTGTGTAAATGGATTCTTTAGTTATTGAAGTGTCAAAATTTTATCAATGATTAATGTTGCAGAGCCTGTCAGTGGCGTAGCTACAGGAGGCAGGGGCGATTGTGCCCTTGCTCGAAAAAAATAAAAAAAAATTCGAAAATTTGCCATTTGAAACACCAGTCAAATACAGTGCGATTTTCCCAAGTTTTCCCTGTTCATAAAATTCCGAATTCTCCTTAATAAAAGTTCCATATTTGAAATTATTAGTTTCTAAAAAGGCAAACTTCCGCGCACTTCGCCGGCCTTAAATTGCAGTAAGTGATTGCTCATGAAGCAGTCAGTGGAAAACTTTTCCGAGGCTCTACAGTGCCGTTTCCCTAAAATTTTCTTCAAAATAGGCTTTCATTTTTGTCTAAAAAAGGCAACAAAGTTTTGAGAGATTTTTTAATGTCGCCGGCGGGAGAAGCCTTAATCCGCACTCCTTAGACAACACGATCATCAGTCGACATGCTATCTCAGATATATGCTAATAGGAAACGCAGATTCTTCAATAGTCCACCAAATATGCAAATATCCTTAAAGGAAACCCTGAATAATCTATTTTCTGCAATACAAGCTCCATATTTACAAAGGTGTAAAAGGACCCAAATTTTCGGTACGTACCTAATACAGTAGTTTTCACACTTAAGAAAAGATCAGATTTATTTAAAAAAATGTTCTCTGCTCATAGGAAAAGCAAAAAAAATTAGCATAAAAATGTACCTTTTGGTCAATGGGGAAGGGTGAGTTTGCATGGTCCAAAATTGCCCTCCCCCACTTTCATATTGATTCCTTTGCTTCCTATGTCACTGAACGCAACACTTCCCTTATGGCCCTAAGACACCCACAAACTAACAGAGTGTACATCAACTCAACAGCTCAACTATCGGGAAACATCTATGCCCCCCCCCCCTCCCCCCCCCGGAAAGTCAGGTCTGGTTACGCCACTGGGTTATCGAAAAATATCATACTTCATACTTTTAATGTAACAATTGGTTCGAGGGTAACATTTCCCTTCTGTTCCTCGTTGAATAGACACGCCACTCTTGCAATATCTAAATCGATAGATCAGCTGGAAGTTTCTGCAAGGGACATTATTGCCCAATTGGTCAAAGGTCAACGGGTTACACTTTTACGGGGGTTGAAGCTCATAGCGGGATGTGAACACACGTAAAACAGTCTCCTTTGCGCGGCCGGCACAACGCTCATAATGTTTTGTTACCAGTTGACCTGAACAGAAAAGTAAATAACGCATGCGCAGATGTAAACTTCGAACTCGTCTTTTGGTTAGAACCTGGGTCGTAAAACTCAATTAAACTAACTCTTGCATAATCTATATGACTTTGATGTTATAATTTATCTGCGCAAAGCAGCCTCTCAGTCGGCTATTAAATATAATGGAGATAACACTAAAAGACAAGACCATGGTACACAAGAGTGTATTTGAAGAGTGCTTCTTGAATTGTCAGAATATAGTCAATAGAAGGTGAAGAGCTTGGACTTGAAAATTGGGGGTGCACGTTTCCCCATGCCCCCCAACCCCCACCTGGAACCACTACAAGGGCCCTGGCATAAAGACGCTGTAGAAAGACCTTGCTAGATTTCTTCTTGCGAATGAGGAAGTTTAAGGTAAATCGCTGAAGTTAGGATCCAGACCGTCGCGGTCCCATGGACCACACGCGGTAAAACGGGCCCTTCGCGTTGTGGTGCAACTTCGGTACACATCGATTGACTTCCATACAGTAATTTCTTGATCCTTTCCTGCCAGTAAGGAGAGCACAGTGCCCACAGAAAGTTTAGAGATACGAGATAAATGATGTTGAAAATGATGTTGAAAAAATGAAGAGACTGGGGAGCAGAAAACCGAGACGAGAGGGACGGAAAGTTGGTTGTGGTGCTGGGGTATCGGCATAAAGGGAGGGTTATTGGAAAATAATGGTTTATAAAGACAAACCAAAAGATGAGCCCTAAGAAAAGGTTTTTATCAAAGGTTAGGGTTTATCTCAGCCCTCAAATCCTAGAGCTCAGACTCAAAATGAGCGACGGGGGCAGGAAGGGAATCCCTCTGAATTTTTCCCTATTCAGAAAGTTTCGATTTTCAATTCATTTAACACGATTTCACACATTCCCCGACCCGACACCCGACCCCCCCCCCCCCCACACACACACACACCCTGACCCCGTAAGCCATATCTTGCATTACCAATTACATCTTGCTGTGGGCCAAAAAGTGAAGAAAAACGAACCCCCAACGAACAGTTTTGCTTCACGACAGCTGTTTTAAAAAAGAATTCTAGCCATGCATATTTGGCAATTAAATGAAGAACCCTTCGTTGAAACATACTAGATAGGATACGGTACCTCACAGGTTGCATGAATGCCGGGACAGTGTTTGTGCCTTTAATGTGGTGATGTCTTTGTCCCTTTTTTTAAACCAAACAGTCTCGATGCATGTAAAGTATGTCTGTTACTCCCGATACCGTTGACGTTCACGTGACTTTTAAATGATACATCTTCCCGTCTTTTGCATACACAAACTGTACTTCCTCATACACCTGTTGTCAGTGAGGCCGTGTTGAAGAATTAATGTAAAATTCTAATTGCTTAAACCCCCGAGGATGAGAGATAAAAGTTCCTGATGAAAACACTACTCTTGCTCAGGTAAGTCACTTATACAGAGCTAAGGGAACGGGCATACCTACAATCTTGAGCAGAACTTGTTGGGACACGCTGCCAGTGGCGGATCCAGAGGGGGTGGGGTGGGGGTATGCATACCCCCCCCCCCCACCGGGATGGTAAAAAATTGTATAGATAGCAGCTAATTGTAACCTAGGCCTAATTACTTTTTAAAAATACAGTGATAGTTGTTACATTATTTGATTGCAGTATTTTTGTGTCATATCCTTCAATAAAATGAAAAATGTAAATAAACATTGCGCAATGACGAATCCTAAATCCACTCTTTGCCACGAACGGCCGTTGGTAGCGCTGTTTGTGACATCGCATATGTGCCTACTGTATGTCAATACGTGGGGCTACGAATACTGTCGAATAATGGGCCAATCGTTGATACGAAGGCTTGTACGGGGATGTTGCAGACTGTGTAGGCGATACGAGTTGAGATATGAATAAACAGATGAGAAGAAGATTTAATTTTGATTCAAGATGATTGGCGGTTTTATTCCGTTCGATTAGCAGCCGGCGAAAAAAAAGAATTATGAAAATTTAACTATATACAGATTGACGCAAGTGCTCGTCGTCTGAGGCCTGCTGCACCAGTGTTTGAGTGTGACCAAAACTTGGCAAGCTCGGAGCTTTCATGTCTCGGGGAGATCAGAACACATGCAGTCCCCTGGTTGGTTAAAAGTTGTGACGCACCAAATTAGATAAATATTAAACCATGTGCTGATCTAAATGATCAATGAGGAGGATGTAGAGGGTGAAATTGGCCACATCTTGAAAATATGAGATGCAACATACACGTGGAACCAGGGCGGGGTAGTTTGTCACGTTCACCGGTAACACGTGGCCGGGAACAGGAATGGTCCTGGGAATCTAGGACAAGAGGATGGGAGAGTTGCTCGAAAATAACAAGATGACGTTCCTGTTAAAGGTCAAGGAGGGTACACCATACTACATGATACTACGTACAATTTACACATGACATAGTCTAAAACCGCGTGACGGTAATAGAGTACACCCGGTATTAAATTCACATTGACCGTGTAGTCCGTTGAAGTAATGATTACCCACACTTTCAAGACCATGTTTTGAAAGCTTGGGATTTTCATAGTGGCTTAAAATATTGAAACATTTAGCACCATGTTGCATCTCGGCCCCCTTTTTCTTAGACACCCAGGCGGGACAGGGGGCTCTGAAAATGAAGAATTCGGAAATTTGCCAATTGTGAGACCAGTCTACTGTGTGGTTTTGACAACTCATGAAATTACGAAATTCCCAATTATTTGATTCAAGAAAGCAAAATTTTCCGCACGCTTCGCGCGCCGTAAATTGCAATTACTTACCAGAAGTGCTTACTCATACCTTCACTTTGGTAAACATTTCCGAGCTCTGCAGCTGGGTCTGACAAAATCGGCAATTGCTACACTTGTGACACCAGATCACCAAGTGACACCGTTAACTATTACAGTGCTATTTTCATAAATTTTCTTTCATAACATTCCATATCTTCTCTAATATAAGCTCAAAAAAATTTCGTCGGAGAGTTTCGTTACGTAGGCTTTGGATAACATTATGTAGCAACAACAATCTTTGTTCGCCGCCCAACCTCAGATTTGCCGATAGAAAATGCAAATTCTTCAGTAA
Source organism: Holothuria scabra (assembly GCA_037179385.1). Classification (NCBI taxonomy): domain Eukaryota; kingdom Metazoa; phylum Echinodermata; class Holothuroidea; order Aspidochirotida; family Holothuriidae; genus Holothuria; species Holothuria scabra. The sequence goes on from CM074197.1 coordinate 10,762,536, forward strand.
TTCCCCAACTGTTCAAATTTCCTTGCAGAAAACCCAGCATGTCAAACTTTTCTGTAACACAAGCTCCATATTTTCAAATATTTGAAGTGGGCGAAAATTTCAGCGCGCTCTGCGCGCTGCAAATTACGCCCTTAGTGCAGTGGTAATCACACTTAAAAATATGGTAAAATTTGGGTGCGTGCCTACCACCCCCATTTCCCATTTCCTGAATTCTTATAGGCATCAGAGACTAAACAACATACATACCTATGGTGGCGCTTGGCTCAGTGTACATTTGATACCCAACCACACGCAGACCCCCCCCCCCCCCCACTGAAAATTCCTGGATCCGCCACTGCACGCTGCTTCCCTATGTTGACTACTGTTATGATGTTTACGGCACAGAGCCATTCATTTTTGTCGCAACATTGGGAGGGGGAAAGGGGGTTTCATGTTAGCCTACTATAACTGAAATTGGAGAATAATATGAAAAGTGGCCCATAGCCAACAGTTTTGTCTTAGATTTTAGAGCTGAATTGTGAAAAGAGAACGCGCCATTAACAGATTAATTTGTACTATAGCCAGATCTATCCAAGTCTCCCTCCATTTGGTTAGAAAGAGAATCTTGCCATTTTCCTGTAAGACAAGTTTTCTTTGAAAACTGTGGAGGAGGATTCTGTATAACACCTGGGGGCCGTTCCACAAAGAGTTACGCACAATCTTAAGTTTAACAGCCAACAGTAAATCATACTTACGATCGTGCGTAACTCTTTGTGGAACGGACCCCAGTAGTTTGTCATACTTGATTTTTTTCCTGGGTTCTGGCATGGGTCGTTCTTGCCCGAGAAAAGCCTTTATTATATAAGAAAATATATATACTTACCGAAAATGGCATGGACATATTTTTATCATATGAGGAGTATGCCATTAAAGCCTTCTAGCCTTCGTTTAGAAAAAAATCAATTAATAGGTTTAAGAATCGGGTATATCATCCCTAGAAATTTGCTCTATATACAGGGTGTCGTATATACTATAATAAAAATTTCACAAAGATTTGCCCTTGCAATGGAAGTTATCAGGGACGGATCTAGAGGGAGGACGCAACCGGGGCCCTAAACTTTCCAACGGCTGATGTTTCTTCTATCTTAGATGGATCATTTTGCCCTCCTATCCGAACAACATGTTGAAATGTATTTGAATTTTTACAAAATATCAATTTTAAAGCCTTTTAAGATTCATATTGTAAGATGAAATAAAATTATTTCATATCGAAGCTCGAAGCCATAGGCGTACGAGGCAGGACGGATTTTCCCCTGAACTTCCTCATGACCCGATTTCCGGCAGGGTCGTTAAAATGCGATTAACCAATCTTAACAAATGCGAGGTTCTTAATTACACAGGAAATTACTAAGCATAACAAAATTTGTTCCAAACATTCTCGTGAGAACAAGTAATCATAGCCATCGCAGAATTTCGAAGGAACCCCCCCCCCCAACCAAAAAAAAAAAAAAAAATTTGTGGAATGCAATCTGACAGTTTATAGAAAAACGGTTTCAACTATGTTTTACATTTTAGTCTCACACACCATTTAGCCCGAAATAGTGAAACATTCGGACGAAAGATACAAAAGAATTTAGGGATGGTTTCCTTCCCAAATTTCATGGACAGGAGGGATAGTGAACAGGTGTGGCGCCGTTAAGTGGAGCGGCATGGGGTCCCGGATCGTAGTTTGACCCCAAATATAAATTAAGATCAACCTAATATACGCGACATATTTACCTGTAGTGGTAGTGCGAGGTCTAAATAAACAAAAAATAAAATTAAAAGGTGCTCGGAAATGTCATTTCCAATGATGTTGGAGATACATTGACAAAATTCCCACTTGCGTTTTTCGCCAACAAGTGACAATCCGCTTAAAAAAGGACATAGGGAGGATCGCAACTAGCTCTAAACAATTAAAACTTCTGAAGTAACACCGGTCAACTTGAATGCGACTTTTACAACTTTACGCAAACTTCCAAATTCTCTCCGAAACAATCTTAATATATTTGTAATAATTGTTTAAAAAAGCAAAATTTTCAGCGCGCTTCGCCGGAAGAGTGGTGCTTGGTGGGGAGCGTCCTCCCAAAGCGGTTTAAAAATAATTTACAGTATTGTTGAAATGACCCTCAGCCACATGATGATTCCATTTTAATCATGTTCTACCACGAATAGTTCTGAAACTCTGGCAAGCTCTCTGCACATACTTCGTGATCTACCAGTACCCCTTCCCTCGGCGATCTTCGACCATTGCCTAAATGTTGTTCTTATCATCGTCACATCCTGATGAGCGGGTTTAGAAGAACTGGGGCTCGGGGGCTTAACTTTTGACAAAGGGTAAAAAATTCAACCTCCCAGTATTCTACTGAACTTCAGAAAAAAAAATAATTCATCAAATCTAAAATGAAGTAGATAACATCAGCTTTCTTATAGGACAGATTTTCAGATTGTTATGTCGGCCTCAGTATGTAGCCTAAGGGCAAATGAATGGAATTGCCTTCTAGTTGTCAGGAAGGAAATGGCGGCACTAGAAATCGAAAAGTATGTGGGAATATACGGAGATATTTCAAGTGGGACAAATTAAAATGTCGGTGTGAAAAAAGTTTCGAGTAGCCTAAAGACGAGGGAGAAACACGGGTTCAAGTCGAGCCGTTCACGGCCTTTTTCCAGAAACACGAGCCACAGTTGGTTGTGTCCAAGGGCATGTTGTAGTACACCTCGGGCCGACTTTTCTAGCGTTTAACGGTCATTGATAACGCGTATACACATCGATAAATCTTAAAAATGTGGCAATTCAGTTACCGATTTTGTAATCAGTATCATTAAACTGGAGCGTTCAATTTTTCATGGATAAGTCGTGTGCGGATGGGTTTTACTAGCGATGAGGTTTAAGTCGTTTCAAATATGTTGGTTGTATAAAGGCATAGGTTCCAGAACCAGGGTATTGTTCTTTACTAATGGCGTGATTCCAACGAAATTCAAAATGAAATCGTTAATTAAGCTTTGTTTCCTTTTTCAAGTTGTTACTTTGCGGAAGATTCGTAGGAGGACGCAATTCGTTCGAAAGGGTGTCTAAATAATGAGTCCAGGGTAGTGAAAAGGGGCGTGTTCACCTTTGGATTGGTCCAGTTTGTTATCAAGGCTAAATGCACTAGCCCACATCATTAGTACAACATGCATGTGCAGAGAGCGTCCTGATTACATAATACAGTATTTGTGACTTTGCAGCACTGCCAGATCCGAGTAGGTCATGAGCAATGTACGATACACTGTATCATTGGGTTAGTGTCGGCGCAAGACTGGGCTCAAGACAGTTTTGAAAGCTAGGAATTAATTCGTTGGGAATTGATGGGGTGACAAGGGAAACGCTTTTACATAAATCCCATATTTTCTAAACGTCCCCTAACACGAAGAAACTATGATTTCTCAATTTTTCTTTCACAGACCCCAAATTTATCGGAGCGCTTCGACATACTTAGGCAAACAGTCCGCACTTCTGACAGGCATCGGGTTGTTGGATCCCTAAGCGATCTTCGTGTGAATAGTCACAATCGAAGTTGTGTACCACCTATGGCAATTTGAAATCAAAAGTTCAAGTGAGCTATTCTTGCGTAAGCTAGGCAAATGCTGAAATGTCGTGTGTTATCAAGGGATCTTCATGTCGTTGACTAAATCCTTGATGAAAATACTTAAATCTGATTATGTGTGATTATATGAAATTTTCAGGGGTAGCGCCGAGAAAAGCGCAAAGGGCGAGTTTTTCTAGTGGGGTCCAGGGACCGTCTTAGGGCCCTGATGCGTTCCATGGACGAAGCCTCCTGAAACGCTGAGGTTTTAACATATCTCTGGGTTAAAATTTAGTCTCATTGAAGGGATATTTTGCTATGTCAGATGTGGTTCAAGCCGACGGCCTGCTAAGGTAACCTGTTTCATTCCATTTACATGACGGAAAATTCTTTGTGCTAGTCCAAGAGGCAGACTCCGAACAGGGAGGTGTTATTAGTCAAATAACACCTCCCTGCTCCGAAGCTCTGAGGCTTCAGCATCTCTCTGGGTCAAAATTATGTCCCAGAAAATTTACATTTTGTTACAGATTTGGGCATGTGAGTCACAAGCTGTGAATGATTTTTCAATTTTCCCATGCCCCTGGTTCCGTCTCTAATGGTAGTCCCTGGTCTTCTCGTCGTTTGTAAATACTCGCCCAACATCTGCAAGAGTTTGCGTAGCTGAAGGAACAGCATCGCAATGAGAGCCTTGTTTAGGTTTCTTTTGTTGTTGTTTTGTTTTGGTTTTTTTTTTGGGGGGGGGGTTTGGTTTTGTTAAGGATATTTTTGCATCTTTTTAGTATTTTTTTCATCTCAATACATAACATGTATTGAGATATTGTCACACTAGTCGATTGCTAGCTGTAAGCTAAAATCCTACTCAGCATGGCCATGTTTGGTAGAGTTTACATATTGATATAAAATCTTGTAGAGCATACTTTTGTACAATTACTTATGCAGTCAGAATTTTAACTTGATAATCTGATATGTTGATAATTTAGTTAGGTTTTCTCTGACAAGTGGTCAAAAAGTTGTGCAAAAGAAAAGTTTCTTTTCCGCCCATTGCTTTATACTCCTTTTTCCCCACCATGCAATTGTATGTGTTTTAGTCTGCTATTTTGTCTTTGGTTTCAAGCCTCTGTTGACTGAGTTTTCAAACAGGATGCCAGTAGCTCTCAAAAGTTGTGCTCTTCACCAAGAGATTTCAGTGAGATTATAAGAGATATGAGGTTGATGTTAGGAAAACTAGGTAGGAAAGTTGTAGTAGGAAAACTTCTTTTGTTGGAACTGGTCAGAAACATTTTTTTCTTATAAGACTGATCTCCATCTAGATGGATAATTACTTGCGCTTTGTAGTGTTAGCGTGCTTTTCAAAGATCATTGTTTAGTATAAAAGTATCATTATTGATTTTAAATTTGTTTTACTTGATAACATTTCCATTTTTAGCATAAAAGTGTAGAGTATCAGGTTATGATAAATCTCTGCTATAAATATTTGAAAGACAACAGTGCACCACAATAGCTTAACCAACCTGTGCTGTAGACTATGTGATATGGAAAGTTTGTGTCATGTTTCATTTCTATGTGTGATACTGTACCTGATCCTCAAAAGGATGTTTGCTCTTTTCTGTTGTATCATGAAAAACTTAAACACATCATTCCACTGCTTCATGATTAACATTGATCATGCATAAAAGTATTGAGATTCTGTAGCATAGCTGCTCTAGTTTGAGATATTCACTGTATTGCAGAATTGGGAGAACCCCCCCCAAATAGGAAAATTAGCTTGCCACTTGTCAAGTTTGAGAATTTGTAAGCCAACTGGTTATCACATGGTGTCACTACGTATACTGTCAGACTGACAAAAAGCACACGGGACTCATTGCCTTTAAAGTTGTTCGCACATGCGGTAATCCCGCTGGATGGAAGATATATACCCGCCATTTTGTGACAAGTCGAGGATGGCCTACACTGCTACACAATCACCCACCCACCCCCCCCCCCCCCCCCAGATTTCAAAAGAGTGATGGAATAAGTAGGCCTATGCTATTTATCATAAACTTTGTAATTTTTTAACATTGATTAAAAAGGAGGTACGTATGTGCTCACAATATAAACATCCTTTGCGAACACATTCCAGAACGCGAACGGAATCTACTGACATTGTGCTTGGGGCTCAGAATAAGCAATGGAGAAGGAACATCAAGCCAGTGAGCCACAAGTGGAAAAATACAGTGGCCGGCTTGACTAAAATCCACCGGTAATACTTTGGGCCATAAAACTCCATCTAAGTACGAGAGTAGATATAATACAATTGGTTAGGATATCCCAAGGAACGCAAACTAGCTACACTATGAGCATGGAGCTGGTTGCCACAGAGTGACCTTCGTAGCAGGTGTTGTCATGTATCTTTGGATTAATAGTGCACCGAGGTAGCCTAAGGTAAAGTGCTAATTCACGTCCGCTCAGCGGGCATGCAAGTTCAGTCACGCGACTTCTGTTACTCATTATAGGGAAATACCGACGGAAAATTCTTCAGTGCACTTTTGTGTTGTAAACGATATGTCAACCTGTCCAGTACGTTGTGGGCCCATTACAAAAAATAAAAACGTTTATTTTTGTTTCTTTTGAACATATATGGGAAACATACTAAAACTTGGAATCATTTTTCAAATTAAAAAATGAAGAATTTGACTTACAAGTTGTCTAATTGAAATTAACACGTTTGGTGCACTAAGAGTGCTCTTATCTTAAATAGGATAGTTGACAGATACATTCGTTAGAAAGTGAAAAATATTTTTCCAAAGCCTCGTGCAACCTCTGTCATCATCAGTGGCGGAGCTAGGGATTTCGGTCAGAGGGGCGAAAATGGTCTGCAGGGGAGCTTTGAAGGAGTAAATACCCTGAGCCTCAGCACGATCGAAGCCACGGCTTTTCAGACTTTCCATTTGATTCTCCGCACCTGGTAGAAGACTACTTTAAAACTTCTCCTCAGCAAATTTTTCTATTCAAACATGTTTAAATTATCTATCCATGGGCCTTCGCAGAGGAAAATTCGGGGAGGGGGGCCTACATTCTCTTGGGTGGAAAGCTCCGCGCCACCATGAGTTGGCACGGAGCGTCAAAAAATTTGGGCCTAAAATGCCTCTCAGATTGCTGGAAATGGTATTTTAAAAGCCTAACTACCGCATATAAATAGGGGAAACATTGAGTGAACTGGTAAGAAATTTTGATTTTAATTGTTCTTTGTCTTTTTCGCTGTGTTTTCTTCGTTTTCAGGTTTTTTATTTTTCCAGGAGAGGGCAAGTTCCCCCCTTGCCCCTACCTGCGGACGCTCATTATTCTATCTCTCTCTTTCACGTTCTAGTGTGAAGGGGTTTATTATATTTTGTGGTATTGTCAGGTCTCGATTTAAGATTTTATTGTAATAATGGGCTACTTTGTGAAGATGTAGATTAAACCTGCTAGAGCCAAATAGCAAGCAATCTTACAGGGGGAACGTTATGAAAAATAATCACCGTTAGGTGTACATTTTTTGGTATCTGGAAATCAAGATAAGTACACGAAGAAACATTAATTGACGTAATTTACATCATGTGACCACTCTGAAATAAACATTAATTAAGTACATTGCAAGAAACAGCCAAGACAAAAGGTCTGCTTGGATTTCTAGATACCGAGTTCATAATAAATAAAAGTAGCCTTAACCTAGGCTTATTAGACTGTTAGATACAATTGCCTGGATTTTGTGACCACGAAAGTATAGAAATAAGCACTTTCATGTGATTATCGTGTATTGTTAGAAGTAGCCACTTATCATGAGAATGGTCACAGCAAAATGGAAACTGCCCATTGAAACTCTTAACCATTACCACAAGTCTTCAATAACAATTTTATTCTATTTTAACCTGAATGTTCTCTTCAAATGATTTTGAAAAATGTTGTGAAAGCTATTTTGGTATTTTTTTTAAACTCTTTATATTGTCTATGTTGACATTTATCCCCCACAACAAGAGGACTATTCGGGCTACAATTATTGTTGTGCCTTTGCAACATGTATTATTACCCGGGAGGGTAAATTTAATGTCAGTCTGTGTATTTTGTAACATAATCACCCTCGGTGTGGAAGCAATTAACTTAGCACAGCGACAAAATTCATTAGTAGCCTACGTATAAAGCATGATGATGCGTTTCGGCAAAACCCATCCCTATATTACAGAAGATCACCCTTTTCATCAGAATAAAGTGCCGATTGTACATTTACTGGTGGCTGTTTGAGCATTTTGTTATCTGGGCATTAAAACAACGCTATTAAATTATGTCTTTTGACAATAATGGTGCAAGAGTAAGGTATGTCAAAAACCTAAAAAGGGCGCCGACAGACGATTTTGGTCCGTCAGCCCCCCCCCCCCCCGACCATATAACAGCTTTACCAATGGTCATCATGCCCCTACTCACCTACAATTTAAGTGTATCATAGACCTCGCCCATGTACAAAACGAAAGAAAATTGCAATTTTACATGTTACTGTTATAAGGCCTTTCACACAAAGATATAGGAATTGTTCTCATGATCAAATCAACTTCATATCCCCGGAACTTCCGGGTGTTTGGGCCCAAGGGCTCTCACTGGATTCTCACCTACAGGTCCAGTGCATTACAGACTTACGCCCGCGTACGAAATTGCAATTTTCCGTGTTTCTGTATTAAGGATTCATGATCCCTTTACACATAGATATGTGGTTTATTTTGATGCTCAGATGAACTTCCCATCCCCAGAGCTAACGGAGATTAGCCCCTGGAAACCACCAGGACGTTGTCCCTGGACCCCACCAGAGACCCCAAGGCGCGTCTCTGGTTACCACGCCGTTAGATTGAACGCTATGAGCTTCAACGACGCCTCAGGTGACGTCATATTCCCTCATGTTTCAAAACAAATTTTACACTGCACATTTACCTTATTTTCACCCCCTCACTGACATCACAAATATGCGCGCCACTGCCCGTTCTTTTCTCAAAGGTCGCAAATTAATGCTGAACTTAATGGCAGGTATTTGGCTTTAGTGTGTTGACTGCACCAAAAAGGGATATTCGGAGAGCTGAGGAAAACACGTACGTACAGTAACCGTATGCGGGAACGTACCACAGCCAGTGAAACGATCAAGCTATCTTAATACCAAAGGTTCAAAAGGGATTATATCTTGTGTGCTATCAAGTGTGGGTTTCTTTTGAATGGTACCTTTGTATAGCTTTTTTCTTCCTCTCTTCCCTGATGGACACTCAAAGAATCACTGATGGAAGGATAAAACCGTTTGCCCAGCAACCAAGACTAAAGGAACTTTCTGCTAATACAAAAGCCTGTGTAGTATATTGGGTCTTAACAAAACCAACTTATGTAGGGTTTTTAAATCAGTTGTAGCTGAACTAACACAGTAATGTGCTAGTACATGGCTAAGATTTGTGAGAATCTTAGCATGAGCAAAGAAGCGCGTAACCAGGGTTGTCATGAATGGCCGGAAATTTTTAGATCACGTCAACCAGAAACGGGTCTATATGGATTGCAAGTCTTAGTCATTAGTCTGGAACAGTGTGAAATTACTGTCCCAACACGGTCCCGATGTACGGTATTCAGCTGATGACAATTTAACAAGTGCTGATACACAATTGCTTTTATCAAAAGACCTGAAACTTTTACTCAGTGCAATGGCTACCCCAATCTCTAATTCAGTATTGAGGATTTGCATAGTAAAAACTGTATTCAACCCATCCAAGTGCTTGATCATTGTTGATGTTTCTAGTCGCTTCATTGAAAACTGTGAAGATATTGCATGTAAGGCTTTCTCAAACTGAATAGGCAATCGAAGGGGAATAGCAAAAGTGAATAGGCTGACGTGTATATGATTAGTTCGCCTCGATTCACTTCAGGTTGACATACATGAAGTATATACCAAAAGCTGCCTTTCTAGGAGTAACAAAGGACCTAAGGGATATACCTCCAAAAATCGGGATTGGTTTCTTAAATGAGCAACTTAAGGGAGATCTATAGACTGAATAGGTTTACGTGTATAAGATAAGTTGCTGTCCATTCACTCCACTTGAAGACTGACTCACATGAAGTATACACCAAACAATTGTTTTCTAAGAGTAACACAAGGGCCTACGTACGGGATTATTACTCCTATCTAAACAGTGGGATGATTTCTTACTCCTTTGGTTGTATCAAGTTGCTTCACAACAGAAGAGCGATGTATAGGCAATTGAAGAGAGATTTAGATACTGAAAAGCTTGGAGTGTATAGGATAAGTTGGTGTCCATTCACTCCGGTTTAAGGCTGGTAACATTGAAGAATATTCCAGACGATTCTTTGAAAGAGCAACAAAAGAGTCTGAGGGATTATTTACTCCTTTCTGCACAACGGATGGTTTCTTATCCAGTACTTCGCAACGGAAATGCGATAAAAGTTTATGAACAATAGTGAATCAACAATAAAAAAGAAGCTAATAGATCAAGCTGATTGGCTGGCACATGATAAACAAGGGTATGACGTTTCTATTTTGCACTTCCATAAGCAAAATTTGCAGCTGAAAATGTAAAAAAATGCATGAAAACCATAATTCTCGCTTCATTTTGAAGAAGCGATAGCAAAAGCGGTTATAAAATTTGGTTCACACATGGGGACGATATTTTGAAACAGCAAATGGTTGGTTGTCGCCAAAAATTCTTGATGAATAATGTTAACAGTAGCCTTACCTTAGCGCTGTCTACCCCAATATATAAGCAATACGACTACTTCTTTGCTACAGTGACCTATAGGGGCGTAAGTCATCACTAGACCGCTGCGCATAGGTTTGACACTTCATGGCTTAGGATCCGTGTCATTCCTCCCTCCCTAGGTGGGTTGCTAAAGATTAGAGTCGTTCACGATGACGACAAGGCTCGTTCATCTATTTAAAGGGGACGTCCTTTCAGATGTGGGCAGAAGCGAACTAAATAGCCTGCGCGCATTGGGCTACTCAGACACTTGACTCAGTGGGGTACGAATCTCGATGACCAGCGTCTATGAAAGCGTGACTCTAATCTTTTGACAACTTTTCCTTTTTTAAAAATGGTGGCGTGCTTCCGTTTTTTAAATTCATATCTCTCAGTTTGATTAGTAGCAGTTGATCCCGAAAAGAATCTAGCGCCCTCTATTACGTTTGTGTCCTGATGTGTTGTCCGTGTTTCTTCCCTAAAAGATTCTAGCGCCCTCTTTTTGAGTTAACCACCTTTTTGTAGCAACATGTAAATAAAGTTCCGTCCTTCAAGGAAAAAAGAATTGCCTTAAGAAAGTGAGGAATAGTTCAAAATGATCTTGTTAATCTTGTTTCCATCGACTCGTTTGAGGAGCCACTGTATTTCTCATATAATAAACATTTAAACCGTCCCAAGTGTTGAAATTGCCCAAATGAATTTGATTCTCATGTTCTTTAGAAAGTAACAAACCGTTTATTGATGGAACACTTTTAAGGAGTGAAGTATTGTTATTGAAACTATATCAAAATGGCATCTCAAAGCTTCAGTCATTATGAAATAACCCAGCTTTAAATGTAAACCTTCGTAATGGCTTTATCTTCTAAAATGCTATGCATATTGGTTAGTTGGGTATATGAAATGGGAGGGACCGCAAGAAAGGAAGGAAAGGCTTTGACGGAGGAGGGAGTATTGGGATTGAGTGGGGAGGGTACCGATGGAGTTACTAGGGTAGTCAAGATGGGAGCTATGATAAGACAGCTGACTTTGGAAAAAATCCACAAAGCCTTACCGGTCCTTATCATGGTACGTTTTAAATTTTGTTATAATTATTTTGTCTCGAGGACCTTTCTCACGAGATAATCAAACTTCCTGGACGGGGGATGGGGAGGCTCCTTGTATGGAGAATGCCCCCTACCCCAGTCATTGTTTCGTTATCAGTGTTTCAAAAGTGGGGTGCCAACTGAGGTTGGGGGAAATGTTGGTGCGTGTGGAGTCCAGGGACCGTGTGAGTGTCCCTGGTGTGATTCAGGGACGACGCTCTGCCATAACATATCTCTGGGTGAATAATTAAGCATCAGGGTTGGAATATTTGCTTCCAGTGGGGATATCTGGAAAACGGAAAATTGATCCCCTTGTCCCCATTGGTACCACCACTGCGCTGTTATGCCACAAACACCGTCGCTGATTTTTAAGATGAGTGCGTCCGTATGGAAAAGGCATTACCCAAAGTGAGATTATAGTTGGGTAACACTTTTATAAGAGGTTTTAAATCTTATTTTGAAATAAGTATGTGGTAGTCCACAACGCTATAAACGCAAATGCAATATTTCCAATCAGAACAATCTCCCGCCCACTTCTTTATAATTCAGTGTTGTAATCGAGTCACTTGATACCCAGTCTCGAGTCACCTCTAGTCACAAGGAGTCTATTCCTCAGTCACGTCGAGTCTTTAGCAATTTTAGTCGAGTCCGAGTCATGTCGAGTCTTCCCTAAGCTTGAGTCGACTCACTTCGAATCTTAGTTTAGGTTAAAAGTTAAATATCATCGAGAATGTATTATCCTCTTTTACACCTTTTAGGACAGCTCCAGGGCTTTATCCATGACCACCGCTACCATTTCACCCAGCATTAGAGCTATGCAGTTATTTAGTAAGATAGTTTCCAACCTATTGGTTCAAGTTGAGCCGGCCACGACCTTTTTTTCCAGTTATTGCTTACTGGCTTGGAACTCAGTGACGTGTACACAGTTATGCAAACTAATAGATATATACTGCACACCTTGTGCTATGCAGACATGGGACTCGATGGGACTCGTCGATGGAAGCCTGCACTCCGTTCCGAGTCACTGTGTGCGAAGACTAGAGCCAAGAGGAGTCTTTGGAAATTTGTTAAATGGTGACTCGTGTCAAGTCGAGTCCCGTCAGTGTTTTACTCGAGTCAGAATCGAGTCTTTGGAACAGTAGCTTGAGTCAGACTCGATTCACGTCTTTGACTCGAGTCATTACAACACTTGTATAATTGGCCCAGTCAATTCTCCCTTAGCAATTATACTTCCAGCACAGTTCATCAGTGGCGCAGGAAGCAAAATGAAACTGGGGGTGGAACGATTTTTGCTTAGGGTGCCAGTGTTTTAAGAACGTAATTTCCGGCTGGCGGAGGGTGCTAGAAATTTGTGTCCTTTTACACATTTGCAAATATGCAGCTTGTATTCTACAATACAAGCGTAGCGCGCCTGAATTTTTGGCTTTCTTTTTAACAAATACTTAGAAATCTGAAGTTTATTTTGAAGTACTTTTGTCTTTCTCACAAGACTCGAGTGAAAAGGCAACAGAATAAAATAGCCAGGCTGCAGCTCCCTCAGGAAAGCGGCGGCAATGCCTTGTTTTGGTAGCATTCCCATATGGGCCCCATATCGACAAACACATGGGATTCATATACCTTTTGTACCCAAGACCCATATGGGGCTCATATGGGCCAGCCCAGATAACCCGTACGATGCATATGGGATAGTGCTGGGACCCATTTGGGCAATTGCCCCATATGGGCCCCAGCTATCCCATATGGGCATAAGGGCATACTGGCTGGCCCATATGGACCCCATAAGGGTCTTGGGTGCAAAATAATATGGGAACCATATGGTTTGACGTATATGGGGCCCATATGGGAATGCTTCCTGGGATAGTTCATTCTAAAAATCAATCAAAGAATTCCAATCAAGAAGAAACTTACGGTCCGACGAATTATATTCCAAGTTGTATGGTGATTTGTTCGCAATCAGTGTTTGTGAAGTAAGGGGTGAAGCCCCAGCATTTACACATTTTTATTGCCGCACTCACTTTAATTCTTCAGAAGAATAAAGAAAAATTATTAAGTCGAAATGAATTTGTTTTTTTAATTGAATGATGGAACCATTGTGACCGATGTAGACTTCTTGCTAATAAAATATTAATTTGTTCTATCGGGAGAGTATTTTCTATTCAGAAGTAAATTTATGAGATATTCATTTCCTTTGTATTATGTATTATTGTATTCAGAAGTATGATGGAGTGTCCGCGGGTATGATCATTTCTTTTAAAGCGAAGAATAGTAAGCCTATAAACGGAATTTCATTTACCTAACATGGTGTTTTGGTCCATGTTAACTTGTGAGAACAAATATACGGTAGCCCATACTCAAGTTAAGACCGCGTCAGTACGGTGGTAATTGAATAGAAAGCGATCTTTTTCAGCTACTACCACACTACTAGACTACTGTTGGCCAACTTAAATTTAGGAACGATATTAAGAAACAATAGAACCACAGATAAAAGGGAACGATCGAGGCACACCGTGAGGAAAATTTGGATAATTTGGGAAAGCCCGATTCTCTCCTACTTACCATTAATATACTTAGGCTATTTATTTAGTTAAAGTGACATCTTATCCCACCTGATTCGATTAATGATGTGTCTTAAAACGGAAAAAAGGGCCGTGGTCGGCTGGGCTTGAACCAATTGGTTGGAAACTGGGTCGTAATTCTAACCTAATCTAACGTGAAACGAGTTGTAGTAAATTGAATATTTTCCTTGTTTTATCTGCCAGCTTGTAGCATCCTATCTGTTAAAATGATATCTACAAAACCATAGGGGGAAGTTCACCCTTCCCCGTGGCACTTCCCTGTTTATTTATCAATGTGTTTAAATTGTCCAGAGTATAAAATTTCGGGAGTTTATCTCGAGAAAAAAGCCATGAGTTAGTAGCAAAAATTTAATTTTCATATTTGAAGGAGGAGCCAGATCTACACAGTGTGATGAAACTTCCATTTAAAATCGGACACGTATTTCATGAGATATCAGTAAATGAAGTGACTAGATTTGTATTCGAAAGTGGGTTTAAGGGCAGCAGAACTTATATCATTTCTTCACACTGACACTGGTTTGTTCACTTTGTGTTTCTTTTTCTTTTTTCAGACGGTTGTGTTGACCTTGAAGTTAATGGCATTAGACCTCCCTGTGGGGAATGCATTGTTTTTAAAATTCTCCTTCCAATTATGCAATAACAATTTTGATTACATGGGTTTGTTAAGGAGAAAAACGATTGTGAAGTTAACAGAAAAACAAAGGACTGTTCATCAATGTGTGGATGATGTCATATGTGCTTACTTCGAGTTCACTGTTTGTTGAAAATGTGACAACTTTATCTGTTCATATCTTGAGAACAACACATCTGAGACCAATGCAAATTACACCGAAATGAATGGAATAAGAACTCCTTTAACATGCAAAAACTTGATGTGACCTTAAAGGTCAAGAGCAGTCCCCTCTTATTTCTCTTTAAAGTATTCTTCATCACATTTTATCACTTCAACAAGCAGTTACCTCAAGTAATTTTTACATTTGAAGAGAAATTCTTTTGTCAATTGACTCTCAACAGCCAATCATGAAACAGGACAGCCTGCTACTCTATTTCAAGTTCGGGTGACTGCTCTTGCTCTTTAACCAGTCTGAACCTGGCACAGGATTCAGCCTCACATTCAGTCCCACATTCTGAAACTAACACAGGATTCGGCCCCACATTCGCCACGCACAGGACTCGGCATACATTAGCTAGCACAGGATTTGGCTTACAGTTAATTCAACTAACGCTAACACAGGATTCGGCCTTACATTCTCCCAGCACAGGATTCTGTTTGCATTTACTTAGCATAGGATTCGTTATCAATATGCACATCTAGCACAGGATTCAGCTTCACATTCCGAGGCTGCCACAGGCCCCACATTTGCCAAATCCTGCGCTAGCTTCAGAGTACGAAATTCAGTCCCACATTCAACCTCACATTGGGATTTCGTACGTGAGGCCGAATCCTGCGCTGGGCGAATGTGGGACCGAACCTGTGCTAGCTTCAGAATGGGAGGCTGAATCCTGTGCTGAGTATTACAAGCCGAATCCTTTATAGGCAAATGAATTGCAACGCCGAATTCTGTGCTATGTGTAAATGTAATGCCGAATGCTGTGCTAGGCGAATGTAGGGCCGAATCCTGTGCTGGCTTCGGAATGTGATGCTGAATGTGGGGCTGAATGTAAGACTGAATCCTGTGCCTGCTTCAGACTTGTAAGAAAGAAGGTACTGTTATCGGCAGTACATAAATAACATAAAAATTACATAACGCATAAAGGGGAAGGGTAATCACTTGAAATTAGGCTTTAAGACAATAGTAGTCTGCTCTCTGCAGATCCCACGGACATGTCTTCTTTTTTCCTTTTTCAAACCAAAAGGTTATCCTCTTGAAATTTCATAATTTAGTGAGGAAAGTGTTATCATTACTCTCAAGAGTCAACTTTGAAACACGAGAACGCGACAGACTTATTAGCTACACTTATCCAAATTAAGGATTTCTCCTTTAACAAGAGCAAATGGCATCGACATCATCGATCATTGAGCCGTAGGCCTACATTCATTTGCAAAAAAAAACTGTTCATTTCAATAATAACAATTGAGAAATAAAAAAAAACCAAAAATTCACCTGGGGCAATGTGCTGTTACCATTTTTTCTTCTGGCCAAATGTTAAGCATGTCACGTGACACTTACTCTCCCATCAAATGTCCCTTGTTAGCCTTGCGGCAATGACCCAGAAGTCAGCTAGGCCAGTATCAAGACAATTACTGCTGGGGCAGGATGAAACTTTTGGTGAAGCTATTTTTAAGGGGGTGGTAGATTTTTTTTAAATAACCTATAACCCTCAGCCCTAAAATAACTGTAACAAGCCTGTCTTAATTTCGGGAAGCAGCTTTTAAGGAATGCCCAGGGAGTACGTCAAATTGTGAAAGTGCCGAGGGTTAGGTCTGTTGGATCATGGAGTTTTTCGGTCGAGTTTCAAACCAATTGGTTGAAGGAGGGCCCTAATAGGCCCTCGCGACTGCCGGAACCGCCCCGGTAGCGTTAATCCCATTACTGGTCTGGTCCAGGTACCTGTCGCCCTAGCGTCCAGGGACACGTCCTCATGGGGTCTTTTTCTAAAGTCCTCCCAGCTCCTGCCAAAGGGCCGTTCGGCGAAACCAAACAATAAACTGCTCTCGAAGAAGCTATTACGTGAACTGAAGGGCAACACATGACGAACCTCACGGCCCTCAGACCATAAACATCAGTGGTCTGTCATGTATGGCTCCATTCAAGTTCTAGACTGGCTGAAAAGAACAGACACTACACATGAACTTAGCCAAAAGGCCTAGAAGCGTGTAGTCTTAATGGGGTCCGGAATCAATGTACCAGGAAACTACTGCTTCAATGTCCTAGATCGAAGCCGCAGTGACACTGTTTTAAGGGGTAAATGACAGAGGATATGATCTTGATGTAGGGTATCAGACTCTCAAAGCGCAAGAAAAATTGCAGTTCGGTGGACCATTTATAGAACATTATTAAAATAATATAAACTTGGTTGAAGAAACTCCTCAGCCTACCCATACAGGAATGCAGCTTAAAAACTTTTGGGACTCTTTGGGGGAAATCGGAAATTGATTGGCATGTACATCCGTTCTCCTTGCATGTGCCACTGAGACCATGCATGTGGTGTAAAAAGTGTTGGCGAAGCCACAGGGAGAAGGTTGGAACCCCCATGACCCAACCTTGCAACGCAAAAAACACCTGAAATAGTGGTTTTTCTCTCTATCATATCTCTATCTTAACTTTTACCTCATGTCGTGCCCCAACCCCCCCCCCTACCCCCGACATGATCCTGGCTACGAGCCTGGTAAAAAGTGACAAACGGCGCACAAAGCGAAACGGAGTTTTTTCATTAGAACTGTTGAGAAATGCACTACCATTGAACATTCTAAATGCAATTGAAATGGCTTTTAAATGGATAAAACAGTAAAACGAAGACTGCATTGACCGCACAAAATTTTGCAAATTGGAAAAAATGTTATTCTTTCCAGCAGCATGTTCTTCAGCGAATCCCTACAGTGGGAGGAAGAATATACTGTCTTATGGAAATAGTCCGATATAAAATGCATACCACGACGAATGAGATGATCACATGCGTGCCGAATTTTTGTATTATAAATTATTTATTTCCGGCAAGGCAGACTCTGCGCCGAGACATCTTAAAAGGTGAACGTGCTTGGAAATCCGATGAAGCTTTATGTTTTTTATTTAAAAGAATAGTTCAGATCCAAATTTATTTTTGGTAAAGAGGAATATATTCTGGGCCTGTTGCTTAGAATAGCCGTATTTCCTTTTAATACATCAAACATATGTTTTATTCTGGACAATCCTTTAATAAAGGTGACCTCAAAAATAAAGCCGCGTTCACATGCACGCGGGCGGGCGGGCCGAAGGACGGACGGGCGTTTTCTCGAATCGGTCGAGGAGCGATTTTTTCCGCGTGCCCGCGTGGTATTTCGCAATCGATTTCCGGGGATTCCCCCTTTGTTAATAAACAAAAATGTAGTAGAACTGTGGTAATATACATACAAAACAGCGCGTTCACTTTGTTGCTGTGCACACTTGAATAGTAGATATACGGTATTGCTCGTTGTTGTGTTATACCATGCACACACTGCAGACAGAAGGTTTCTCTTGATGTGTGGATTTTGTTTATATCTTGATGAACGTAGTGAAGAATTTCAGCAAATTGTTCTCTACTTCTTCGAAAGTAGCGGTAGAATTTTTCCTCGTCTTGTTGCAGCTCTCCTCTGAGATTATGGTATGCTCCCTGTAATCTTCTTTTGTCACGGTTGACAGGATGTACCCACCACCGTCGGTTTCTTTTTGCCAGGCGATTACGTCGACGATTAAGCAGAGCAAGTAGCAGTATTTCCTCATGCAGCAGATCAACTTGGCGACGTAAAGTAGAGAGGACGACCATTGCGCCGATGTAGGCCTATAGGCCACTGTGCTGCGATTTAACTTTGGAAGAAGTGATCACGTACTCTCTGCCAGAGTGTTTATCCGCGTCCGCGTCCGCGTGCAAGTAAATGGGTTCCCCGCGTTGCCTGCCCGCCCGCGTGCATGTGAACGCGGCTTAAGAAAGTAAAAATAATTCCCTTGCGTTGCATTCTTGTGTGCCGAGTTCGTCCATGACAAAGCCCGTTAGCCTATGCTCTAAGGCAACAAACCTAATCGGGTAAATGACTATGTTTGAGATGCTATTGATAACCGAAAGGAATCAATGGGACTATAAAGCGTGGTAACCTGCCAATAAAAACGGTGCTGTACATGATGATGACGAAAGCAATGAAACGTCCAAACAGCAATTGGCATTAGAGAGAAAAAACTTCAATTTTACTGTCTTCTGTTTGTAACATTGGTTGATGAGTACATGAGCCACCCCGTAGTTAATGTTGGGGCTGTACCCCCCTCCCCTTCCCCAGTACTTACGTCAGTGATTGGGTTGGTATAAAATGATGCGACATGTCTGAAAAGAACTGCTAAAGGGAAAGTTTAAGCAACAATTTAATTTTCAATGTGAGAGAGAAACCAAATCAACACGGTGTGGTGAAACTCCTATCGAAATCGGATATGAATTTCTCGAGATATCAGTAAATATAGTTACTGGATTTGTGTTCTAAAGTAAGTATGAGGGCAGCAGAGGTTATATAACTTCCTCACATTGACAAGGAATGCTTCGTTTCCTTTTGCTTTTCAGATTGTTGTGTTGACCTTGAAGTTAATAGGGAATAGGAGCCCCCCCCCCCCCTCCCCCCTTGTGAAATGCAAAGTTTGTAAAATTCTCATGTCAATTATGCAATCATTCTCTGTTAATATTGGATTGTTGATGAGAAAATTGACTGTAATTTTTAAAGAAAAATAAAAGGCTGTTCATTAATGTGGGGTATGATGTCATATGTGCTTGCTTGAAGTTCACTGTTTGTTGACAATTTGACAACTTTACTGCTCATATTTTGAAACCCACACATTGGATTTCAATGCAAATTTTACTGAAATGCTTAGAATAAGTACCCCTTTTACATATCATAACTTGATGTGACCTTAAACACTTTTTTTTTTTAATTTTACTCTGCTTTAAGAGAAGACAGCTAGACATTCATTGAAATGGAATGAATTTCATTTGTTACTTTCGTGGGTTTCAAGAGATTGAAGGGGTAATGCTTCCAGTCTCTCTGATCTAATTTTCCCTTCCAACCTGTTTTCTCACTTGTCACCCGCCTGTTCAAATCGGTAGTTTGATAAATCTCCAAAGTGGAAACCGACATGGCTTCAGGAACACTGCCCCAGCCTTCCCCGGCAGATACCAGGCGTGGATCCAAGTGAAAGCACACCCGGAGAACCCCTTCCCTTCTTCGATGATCAACAATTTCTAGATTAACGATTTGTTCTTTTTTTGATATGGAAAATATGCTCCCCAGATGCTGGGAAATCTCATCTTAGCGCATGAAAATTCACATTTTCTTGGGAGAGGACCACCGGCGCTGCCGTGGCTTCGCACTTTCGGCGCTCCCTTGTTGGTCTTCAGTATAGACGGTGCGAGGCCCTTTCTCAAAATAGGCCCACGCCTGGATACGCTACTGTTTCTCGAACTTACGTTTTTTTTCTTTGGTTTGAATGTGCAGATTGTAAAGAAACACGATTATATTGAATCTATGAAAAGCCTCCATTTGTTACGGGACTATTAGGAAGATTCTTACTTCGTATGCAACCTCATATTTTGTAAGAAACGTTTATTGTATCAATGATGAGTCCATGGCGTAGCGGAATTAAATGCCTTGCAACAGTAGTCTTGGATTAACACCAAAAACAATCATCAATCCCAAGTAGGCCTATATTACATTTTTGTCATATTCTTCAGCCCCCTTTGAGTCTGCTACCAAATAAATTGTCCTGCAAAATGTTTACTTTTGCTAGTATGATTCTCAAAATCGAAGTTGTGTCTCTCATAAACAATGAGTTAATTCACACTTTTCGCTCTGTCAAATAGTGCATTAGTTCACTCTTTTGATTTCAGAGTGTTACGAACTAACTTAGTTTGGACCCGAAAACAACTGTC
The DNA here is from genome assembly GCA_037179385.1 of Holothuria scabra. Lineage (NCBI taxonomy): Eukaryota > Metazoa > Echinodermata > Holothuroidea > Aspidochirotida > Holothuriidae > Holothuria > Holothuria scabra. Next base: position 10,783,091 of record CM074197.1, read on the forward strand.
TCAAACCCATTCTCATCCAGACACAATCTCATTCTATTTGCTTCAGTAAAAGCATACAAGACCCTAATGATGTAACGCATAATCAGAACAATCTAAGTACATGCTATGACACGGTAATATCAGCTACACAAGACTCACCAATTTTTGTGAAGTTGATATCAGTCAAAGCGATACTCTAATTGAGAATTTCTAAAGACAACTGCACTCAAGAATCATCAGATAAAATGTAATTTGCCGATGGGCTTTCATTGATGGATTTGGTTTGGTTGGAAGTATACGTGTGCCTCCGTGATTGGACATTCATGCCTCAAATTCTAACCTCCTGGTTTAATACACTGTATAGTCGCCCATCGCCTTCTTCAGTTGAAGGTCACTGGTTACAGGCTGGTTTCCTTTTTTTCCTATCCCGTTTTTATGTCGAGCATCAAGCCTAATGGCATGCAGTAAGGGGATTTTTTTTATATTCCGTGGTAAAGTGGAGAATCACGCAATGGCATGCAATATTGGCGATTTTTTCCCCTTTTCATTCCGTTGCACAATAGCATGCAGTAGGTATTATTCAGTTGCATGTCAGCCAGAATGTCCAAATGGGGGGGGGGGGGGACTAAGGGCAAGATATAATGTTGGGGGAAAAATTGGCGCCGCGCGAAACCGAACCTAGAGCGCTCGATCCGGGGCTGGAGGAGAAGGAGGGAAAACCCCCGGAAGCTACGAGGCTTTAGCATATCTGGATGAAAAATTAAGTCTTTGTAGTGGTACACCGTATTATTTTTTATTATTTATATATTTTTTTGTTAAACTAACCAAAAAAAAAAACTAATTAGGGGTAAAGTGGGGGCGAAAGAAAGGAAAAAACCGGGGGGTGGGAATTCCCCCTCTTTCCCCACCCCTTGGGCCGCTAACTAGTATCAATGAAAATGAAAAATTGAAGCTACCGATGCAGAGACTGCATGCAAGTTTTGGCATGGAAATATATATATAATATTAATACAAGCCTAGGCAACAAATTGGAATACTTTCCCATTTCATCGGGAAGCGATCTCATCTGTAGACCTAATGTGATATGTAACTTCAACGATCCCATTAGTTGCCACAACACTCTACTTGTTTTTGCCCATAAAATGTGAAGATTTTTCAATAAAGTCCCCAACTTTTAAGTTTCCGGATACTAAAAGTTTAAAACTCAGATCCAACAATTTCTCCAATATTAACTCCTGAGTTTTATTGTCCTTCTAACTTTTTATTTCTCATTGTCTTTGTCCGGGATAGGAGTGAAGCGTACATTGAGGTGCTTGCGCAACCCCCCCCCCCTCCCCTCTCGTCAGGCATATCATGTGCCACCACGTCCCTGCCCTTCACTCATGCCCACTCTGTCGACGTCATTGTCCCGGTCTCGCGGCAGGTCTTTCAAATTTTGTCTGATTTTTGGTGCTGCATATATAAATGATGCCAATCCTTCAAGTTGAGCAACCAGTTTTCCTATACTACTATTCACACCTCATTCGTCACCCCAACCTACAATGTTATCAGTAGTCTACAGAAATTCTCAATCGGTGCAATTTTTGATTGACGTCAAATTAAAAAATTCAGCGTTGCCCATATTACACAGCATGTAATGAAAAGGATTTTATTACACATTACCCGTTCTTATCAGGTTATGCCCTGACACCAGGATGAAAAGGATGATAGTGAGTTCTATACAGTTGTTTGAGGGGCCAGAAGAAAGAGGTGAAAGGGCCAATCCTCTCACCCCCAAACAACAATTTTGGTAGGGGTGTACCGAAATTCTCAATTGGCTCAGCTCGTTGATTGGCAGCTAATTCAAACAATGCAGAGTACCAAACCCTATATTACATAGCATGAACTGTACTGAGAGTGTTTTGATTATAAACATTGAGTTTCTCTATATTCACCTTGAAGCAATAAACTGAGATTTTATCTGGATGAGAATGAATTTCAGATAATTGTGGGAGGATAGGGAGAATTGGTACTGTTTGGGGTGAGAGAAATGGGCCTTTAAAAGTACGTAGGTTAAGAGAATTGGAATTGTCTGGAGTGATGAATAACAGGTTAGCACGAAAAGTTACCTAGAATGCGGCCACAAACTGACAAACCGTTCAATTGACTTGTGGCTTTCTATAAAACCACAGATCATGTGATTTTGTTTTGTCTTGACTACGCACGCTCTGTATGATGTCATGGTACTTCCCGGCGGTGCACGCGATGTTGAAATGACACCCTGTTGGAAACGGCTTTAGCCAATGATGTGTGTTGCAAGTAGTGGTACTTTAGGTCACCGGAATCTCGTTTAGAAATGTCAGGAGTGCAGAATTAACAATTGTGCGGTGAGAAAGTCAACAAAGAAAGAAAGCGAAAGATTATTGCACGTCAAGGGAAAGTTTGGTTTGCCTAAAATAGATTTAGTCAGGGGAAGCTGGTAGTGAACTGAAAGGAAGCCAAGATCTCGGTATAGACCAGTGGTGACTACTAGTGTGTTGAAGGTATCGCATACAATAATGAACCCGCAAATTTGAAAGTTGTGTAGTCTCTTCGCACTGCACAGAGCCAGTTTAATCTTATTTTATGTTCTGTTTTCAGTCAGTTGGATCGAAATGCGGTTCCAGTCAGTTGGATCGAAATGCGGTTCCACTACTACATTTGTGCTTTACCCTATCCGTAACGGAGCCCGGTCCAATGGTGAATAATTCGTCTAGGTAAGGCTTCCTAACTGTGTGCTTTTAATATGTGCAATCCTGCACAACAGGACTGTCCTACCATGGAGCTCCGTCCCTGTTGTTATTGGTAGTTCCATGATCTTGCTGCTACTCCACATGTATATGCCGTTCTCTGCATGGTAGTAATTAAGTAGGCTTTTTTGTCCAGTATTAAAATGTAAAATGTTCTATTATTCTTTCACCTGAAGCACTCCAATTGGAACTATAGGCTAATTTTGTATATAAGCTAGTGCTGTTCCTTAGAGCCGTCTCTAAGTTTTCTTTTCACATTCTTTCCTGTAGTGTCCTAAACTATTAGTAGGCTAACGTACTAGACGAAAGCTTGATAAAATATGTGCTTTAACTGTGTGTAGGTGTGTGTGTGTATGTGTGTACTTGTTACGTATTCAAACAGAGGACCTGAACAATGGATTTTAGGTCCTCTGGTGGAAATTCAATAGATTTCTGGGGTCCTCTCCTGTGTGAACAATAGAGAGTCTATTGTTAAGGTTAGGGTTAAGGAAGCAGGAACAAAGGAAAACACAATGGGGTCCTCAGGTTGTGTGGAAAAAAAACCTGTGTGTGTGTGTACGTGCATGTAAGTGTGTGTGTGTTTATACGTACTAGAGGCAAATCGCGGTTTCGTTATGGCGAAAAAGAAAAAAAGTAAGGTGCAGAAGCTGAAATTTGGCCTTTAGGAAGCGGAAAGGTCCGGGTATACGTCATGCCGTCATGTTGCTTCTCAACGTAATGCAACACAGACACCCCAGTTGATCAAAAGTGGTGTGGGGTGTAACTAGCTAGAGGTAGACCTATCTGAGTTTGTTACCCGATCTGTGCCGTCAGATAATCTATGCTTTCATTGTGTTCATATGCCTACTGTATGAAAATTAATTAACACATACTTGACTGGCCCTGCTTAGTCTCTTATTAGCTAACCAAAGTACGTGTTCCGTTACCGTTTTGGTGTAGATTCGTTTATCTGGTATTGTCAATCATTAAACAGATGTGAAATCTAACTACAGCTTGAGTGTGTGATACTTGTGTGTGGGCGTGTTTGTGCACTATCAGACAGAGGACCTAAACAAGGGATTTCGGGTCCTCTAAAGGAAATTCAATAGATTTCTTGAGTCCTATAAGGTTTGAACAATAGAGAGTCTATTGTAACGGTTAGGTTTACATGAGAGATTGATCCCACAGAACACGCAGTCGCACAACCCAAGTATCTAGTCATAAATCTAATTCAACGGGTGCACAGTCATTGTTATCGTTGGCATACTAGTTCCCCCCTTACATTTAATACATTTTGATCTTGACAAAATTTACATCAAGAAAGGAGTAAATTTTCCATAGAACTTGAATTTACCGATAAAATTATTGCTAATTACCTTATTTTGAAGAAAATTCTGTACCATAATACACCCAATACAACCAACCTTGAGAAGTCCATAAATTAAACTGGCAATGAAGAACAAATGCCCCAATTCGTTGCCAGACTTTCCCATTTCATTGCCAACTGTGACGACCGTCAGTTCTGTGGAATCATCTTGGCGTGTAAGGAAGCAAGAACAAAAAACAAAAAAAGACAGTGAAGTCCTCAGAGGGTCTGTGAAAAAACTGTCTGTGTGTGTGTGTGTGTGTGTATGTGTGGTGAGCTTCATATTGAGTCCTTCCTTAGGCGAAGCAAACTAAGGGCAAAAGAAAATGTTGGGCGCAAAAATTTTCGGGATGCAGCGCGTTGAAACCGATCCCAAAGCTTCCATTCTTGGGAGTGATCGATGGTCCAAGCTCCCGGAAGCTCGGAGGTTTAAGCATATCTCTCGATGAAAAATTAAGTCTCTGGAGAAGTATGTTATATATTTTTTTCGGTTAACCCAACTCCTAACTGACCTAAGTTGGATGGCAAGGCCATAATCTGGAGAGGGCGCAAATCCCCTTTTCCCTTTACCTGGTAGCTCCATCATTTTGACTATTAAACACGAAATTTTTAGCAATTAAACTTGTTTCAAAGCGATGTTTTTTAGGAATACTGGGCAATACACCGTCACATGTAGGAGTGTCCCTTAACCTATATGGAACGGAAACTTGTTTGAGCACCCCACTTCGAAATTTTGCCTGGTGACACCACTGCTTTAATTTACGTCCCCATACTGCATGCGTAATTTATTCTTTATTTTTAAATTTTAGCACACGGCTGTAACAAAAAATTATAAAATATGGACGAAGAAACCATCAGGGAAACTTGTAAAGGTAAGCCGCAATAATTCCCACAAAGTATAAAATATTTATAGGCTTTTATGGTTAAGAAAGCTGCTCCTTGAACATTGAACTTATTTCTATAACTTATGCTATTTACTGATTAGTCGACTAAGCTTTTGTCCAATAAAAATTCGATCTGAGCCGGAATATTTTTCTGTCAAGGATCGAAGTTTCTCTTTTTGAGAGGGTTTTACACAGAAGTTTACCAATAAATCTTAAAGTATAATGATTACGGTATTCCTAACTGAAAGCCTTGTGTAAAATAAATAAGACAGAGGTAAATCCACAATTTGGCAAAAAGGAAACCATTTAATATCTTCGTTATAGACGAATCCGGACAGCAAGTGATGGTCGGATTTCAGTCGGCCATAACTGGGGTCTATCACCTTTTAATCTTTCAATTTCCTTGCTTACCTGTGTCATGGATGGTTGTGCAACAAATTGTATCTTGATTTACTTCAATTTTACTGAATATTAGGGTTTAAAATTAATGTAGACAATAAATGAAGACAATTTAAGGCTGATGCACCCCACTAATGGCTGCCCGCATTCATTAAAGGCATATTTTCATCATCTCAAACAGTTCCAATTCTCCCAACCTACTTACTTCTAGCCCCTCCCACATTTATCTAAAACTCATCTTTATCCAGACACAATCCTAGTTTATTGCTTCATGGCTTGTCCCAGTGGCCATACAAGTCCATAATGTGTAATGAAGACACTCTCAGTGCCCATGCTGTGTAATATAGATATGATGCATTGTTTGAATGTGATGCCAATCAAAGAGCTGTACCAATTGAGAGTTTTGATATATGTATACTGAAACTGTAGTTTGGGGTGACGAATGACTGCCTTTAAACACAAGCGCTGATCGGATTCGTCTCTGGGCAACATACCTTAATAAACGTTCAAACGTTTCAAAAAAGCCTATGTAAGTGCATGTTCTTACTTCGTCCTTCCTATAGAAATCCGTCCAGCTCTTTTTTTTTTCTAGTTGGAAATATCACGCGATATATCACCTAATTAGTGGGATGAGGTTTTTACGTTTTTACGTTAAAATTAGATGAGGAAACAGTTGTGGCTCACTGGCTTGTTTTTCCTGTTCCATTGGTTCATTACGCTGCCAATCACAATGCTAAAATCATAGGCGTATGGGGGTAATTGTTTTGAGGGGGCAACAGCAATTGTTGCCCAAATAATGGCATCATTTATCATGTTTTGCTTATCCTTTGCCCGAATGGACCAGCTGTTTTTGCCCGAATCGGGAGGGCGAGTGCCCTCCCCCCTACACGCCTCTACTCCTCGTACGCCTATGGCTAAAACCCTGTAGGCCTATTTGATTTCGAAAATTTCCCTGAGGATATTATGAGAAACTAGCAGATCTTATGAATCTCGCAAATCAAACAGTAGGCCTAAGTCGTTTCACAATTATAGTCTTGGTGAAGATGTCAAAAACTTCTTCACCTTCTTTCAGATTTTACAAAATGGGGGCGCTTTTCAGCTACATTTGTGAACACAATGTTTCGAGCAGATGTGCACTGCCCGATGTTTCTCTCTTGTTATCAACTGCAATAATGGAACACCGGAATGGGGATGCTGAATGTATAGGGTTTCAAAACGGTATGGTATAGGTTAGGATAGTTACGTTAGGGTATAACGCGTCTACTTACAAACTTCTTGATGAATCTAGCGCATGCTAAGAAAACGAATCCACATCAAGACTTGCCTACGTAGCAGACTGTAGGGCATATTCCTTGTTTAGAAGTATCCCCAAAGTCTGCCAAAATGAATACCCAACAGATTTCTTTGGATATTCATAGAAATATGTGACCTCGAAATTGGTTCAGTGTTAGTGAATATTCACAAGAAGGTAACATCTGGTATCGTTTATATCATGCAGTAGCCCATCCCACCCACAGAGGTGGTACGACATCGTAAAGTACACTTCGCGGTAGTGACCCCTGGACAGGTGGTTATGCAACACAGTAATAATCGAATCATGTTTCAATCTCGTCCTTCAGTTTATGACCACGAGAGTACACACTCGCCCCAAAACAATATCATGAATAATGAGATAGGACATGAATAAGTCATGTTATGGTAATGAAGTTTGCTTCTAAAATTGTACGCAGGCCTCTTCGCGTTGGCGGACGGGGGTTTGTGAAGCCTTAAAGGGGGACTGAACAAACTGAGTTCGTTCCCCGGGGTACATCAAGGCTTGAACATTACATTTTGGGACGGTGATACACTCTGGGACAAAGGTAAGCAAAACTGAACCCAGAATGGCTTTGAATTACCAAAGCCCCCTCGCAAGGTCACACAGGAAAAAGGCTATTTATATCTAACCTACTCCCAGCTGACTTTAATGAGGTTAACAAAGAGGTACATCATAGGTCTCTCTTCAATTTGGTGAGTATACGATGTCAAATAGAACAACCTGTTTACCCTCTTCGATCTGCAACAGAAAATAAGGTGAGTCATTTGCAAGTGCAATCGAGCGTGAAATAGCGATTCCACTCGTGAATGTATTTTGACGTTTCATGCGGGACCCACGACCCTTTTTCCAAATATGGAAACACTATATAAGAACAGCGTATGATACTTTAAGTTAATGGAAGAAGGAACTAGGGAACTGCCTGCATTTCTTTGGTTCCAATGGAATTCTATCCCCTTTTTGGCTTGAATTTGAAAGCGTTCAATGTATAAATGAGCTCATCTATTTGGTCCGTAAATGAAGAATAACTGCCGATGGTTACTTTTGTTGTTGTCGTGCTGTTAACCCAGGAGAAAATTCCAGTTGAAACATGTTGAACAGGTTTAAACAGGTACAACAGGTAACTGGAACAAAATCAACAGGATTTTAACAGGTACCAACAGGAACCTGTTTGCTTTTTCCGTGTTACCTGTTGACACCTGTTGACTTTCATCACTCCAACAGGTAATTGGAACATTGCCTGTTCATACCTGTTAATACCTGTTCAAACCTGTTGGAATTTCAACAGGTCTCAACAGGAGTTTTCTCCTGGGATTATTACGTTTGATCAGGGAGCTGTTAAAATAGCTCCCTGGTTTGATGTTGCCTCATATATCATACATGAGTGTTTTAATAAAATGACTCAAATGTATCTTTCTTAAAGAAGCTATAGGTAATGGCTTTCGTAGGCTGAAAGTGGATTTGTCCAAAGACCATCTCACTTCGAACGTCTGCAACCTGCTTGCTGCCTACTTTGAAATCCCACCTGCAGAGAGAGAAGAAATTTTGAACAGTACCCCACCCGGCCTGCTACTGTTGGAGTTTCTAGAAGGAAGGCTGATAATCCAATCCCATGACGTATCACGCATACGTGAGGCATTCAGGTATCTGCGCATGGAAGCAGCCGCAGCAAGGGTCGACAGCCACCAAAAGTTCATTGGTAGGTATTAATTATATTTTCACGCTGTCTTGAAAGACCTGGGTATTTTGTTTCCATTTACCTTTTGTACCTGTTCAGTGTTCAAACCTGTTGAAGTAGGTCAGCAGAGGTCAAGTTAAGTTGTCCTCAGGGCGTGCAATTCTGTAAGAGTTCTCTAATAAAATCTTGAGAAAATCCATACTATGACGGAGTTTATATAAATATTTCATGCTTTCTTAAAACAGTTCAGCAAACATAGCATATGCTAAAGTTTGAGGAAGAAAATTGTTTAACAAAATGATTTCATCCAATTATTGTATGAAAATGCTCTTTGAATTTAGCGTAGCTTACTCATAAATTTGGCATGTGCTATTTTTCTCCAACATTGGGTAGTTTTTTGATCAGCTGTTCTTAGAGTGTATATCTGTTTATTTTGCAGCTTATAAGATGGACCAAGTGACAAAGAACGATGACCTTTCATCGGAGTCGGACGACGAAGAAGTTACTTATAGTCGACAGGTAGAAACTTTCGCAAGCTTCAAACAGAGAGTAAAACTTGATAAAATTTTAACTTTAGACGATATGCTAAGCATAAAAGATCCTGACAGGTCTATCGTTTTACCTGTAGAACTTTTCTGGGACAAAATAACGTCACTTGACTATCGTATCACGTCACCAGAATTAACTGACCGTAGTAATGTCAGCATAAGGGATTTCATCTTTGCTGTTTTACATACTTCAAACAATTTTTTACGAAGGGATATTTTGATTAAACTATCTTCCTGTCAGTTGGCTCTTCCCCTACTTCTTCAAGGGCCAGAGGGGAGACAACCGATGTTTTTGACGTGGGCCCTCAGAGGTGTGTACAAAAAGGTTAAAACCCCAAGCTTCTCAGATCCTCTTGAAATACCCATAATAAACCACCCTGTATTTACCGTGACATTCCTTAGAATCGGGGAAGTTCGGGCTTCAAAGTCTGATTTTCTCAATTATTTACTGAGTGAAAATCAAGGAAACCAGAAACATTCATTTTTTCTGAGTAAAGAAAATGACGCTGTGAGGCCGACATTCTCTAGCGGATCAGTTGAGGTGGCTTGGTATCTTCCTCACACTGAAAAGCGAGGATACTTAAATCGCCCCATAACTTTCCTTAATCTCAGAGGAGATTCTTCTTTATATCATAAGCAAGCTTATTTTGCCTGCGAAGCAGCCAATCTGACTGTTGCATTTATTCAAAGAGTAAGTTACAAATCACCGTCTAACAAACAGCACATAGACCTCATTAAGGACAAGTCCAAGAAGGTTTTATTCGTTGTTTTTGAAGAGAAGGATAACCCCAATGCCATTCTCAAGTCGGAATTTAAAAAAGAAAATCTTTTTCTGGTAGTGCGCAACTTGCAAGTAAAGGATATCGCTGAAAAAGTGAATGAAAGAATTGCATCCGTCTGCGATGATGAACAGGACCCAATCAAGATGGTCCATGTGATGAATTCCTTTATACGCTGTGGGTTTAGATTTGATTTGAGTCATGAGAACCAGGAAGATATAGAAAAAAGGGTTCGGGATGTTGTCCCTGATCAAATACCCATAGAAACATTTAAGGTTGATACCTTACGGTTGTATCCTCTCTGGCAAAAGGTGGTAGAGTTAGACAACAAAATGGCTTCCTTAGAAGTTCGCGAAAACGAGAGTGTCGAACATACTCTAAGCAAGCTCGAATCCGAAAAGTATAAAATCCGATTAAGAGAAAAGGAAGCCAAAATTTCCACCAGAGTCAATTGCTTTTGGAAATTACTAAAATTACTTGAGAGTGACAAGGACACCTTTGAGTACTGTATTAAAAGTTTGCAAGAGAAACTTTTTGATTTGACGCATTGTCAATATAAAGAGTTGGATGTGGAGAAAGCATTCTTAGAAGGAAAAATGAAGGAAAAAGAAAGTGATGAACTTGGGGGTCACATAGATTATCACGCCCTCTATATAAGAGAGATAGAAAAGCAGTGGCGTGTTAGCATAGGAATTGAAGACTTTATTCGGGAGCTAGGTCAGTTTTATGAAGCTCGTTCAAATTCGACTGGAGAAGAACCCATGGCGGCCGACTTTACACGTTTACCGTTTTTAGTGGCCAAATTACTATTGAAAGGTTATCCAGTAGAGCTTTTAGATGATAAAACGTATACAGTACCATTAGTTTGGATTCAAGGCGTTTTTAAAGAGCTTTCCAAATTGATATATGATGCCAAAATGATAGTCGTTAGTGTGGTTGGTGTCCAGGGCAGTGGTAAATCAACTTTACTCAATAGTTTGTTTGGTACAAACTTTCCCGTCCAGGCGGGGAGGTGTACAAAAGGTTTGTTTTGCCGATTGTTGCAGATTGAGAAAGATTTTTCATCGAAACTGGGATACAAATACATCCTTGTGCTTGACACAGAAGGTCTTAGATCTGATCATGGAGGGGAGATCGACAATCTTTCAAATCGACGGCTTGATAATAAAATGGTGACACTTGCAATGTGTTTAGCAGATTTGACAATAATCAACGTGGAGGGAGAATGTATGGGACCTGAAATGATAGGCTTTCTTCAGATTGCTGCGCATGCGTTAATACGGATGAAAGAAGTTGATCTAATCTCGCATTGTACAATAGTTCAGCAACGTGTTTCGGATATCACAGCCGAGCAAAAGAATAAAACAAATATGTACAGAATAATAGGGCACCTTGATGAAGCGGTCGGTCATGCTGCAGAGGCCGAAAGCTTATCTGATCGTTATGGGAAATTTTCTGATATCTTTAGGGTAGACCCGGAAAAAGACTCAAAATTTATCCCAAATTTGTGGAATGGAAATATGAATCCTCCTAATCCATTGTACAGTGAATGTATCAAAAATTTGAAAGATGCGATTCTTAAAGTGAAGCCACAGTTTACCGTAACAACTTTCCAAAATAGATTAGTTGATGTGTGTAGAGCAATAATGGAAGAAAATTTTATTCTTAATTTCGAGGACACTTCAAAGGCTATTGAGTACAATGAATTGAGCTTCCAATGTAATAAGTGGATAGCTGACGCTAGGCTAGATATACACGGGTATTGGCAGAGATGGCAACGGGAGATAAGGAACGCGGAATGTGCTGTAGTTGACAATACTTGCGCGGAAATAGAAAGGAGTCTTGACGAAAAAATTTATGAGAATCGATCCAGAATCAATGACTCATTGGAGAGAAAATATTCCG